>JALIRH010000057.1:0-1375000 GCA_023055505.1 Callipepla californica brunnescens | reverse complement strand
AAAAAAGAACAACAATGAATGAATGTCATGGTGGAACAAACAAACAAACAAAAAAACCACAGAGATGGATTCTGCCATGTTTCTGTTATCTTTATTTTGAAATAAATATTTAAAATTTTCAGTCAGCTTAGATGTATGCGTGTTTTTATTGTTATCCTACATTTATTAATATGTATTACGTGTGTGACACATCTTCTTAGGTGGAATAGAAATTGATGAAAAAGAGAAATTAAAGCACATTTAAGTGAGGAAGAGAAGTACATTGTTAAAAAATGATATGTACAACTCCAAACAACAACTTTCCCAGATTTCCTAGTAAATATTTTTTCAGGATTCTTTTTCTTTTTTTCTTTTTTTTTTCTTCTTTTTTTTCTTCATCCTTTTTTAGTATTTTGAAGATTTTTTTACTATTTTATTTTCTTTGCTTATTTTTATGTGTACATGGAAATACTTTAAATATATTCCTTGTGTGGAAAAATGCACATGGAAGAAAGATACCTAGTTCACACAGATCTGAAACTAAATAGTTCCGTGGAATTCTGCTAAGGTAAGCACATTCCAGTAATTGTATTTGTTTTGGACAGACATAGTTTCACTTGTTCCAGTGGAGGTTCCCAAGCTGATTCAGAATTAAAGAGAAGGCATAACATGTCCAACTACATCAATGGCAGTCAACATTTTTCCTCTGACAATTGTGATGGTGAAACATAGGCTAAAACAACACCTACTACAAATTGCTGTCTGACAATATATGTTTGTAAATTAATTACTTCAAGTGCTCTTTGGAGCCATAAGATCATTTTTGTGTATTTGTCAGATATTTCTCTGCAGAGATGCCAATTTATGTGCTTTTATTCCAGAATGTAACAGGTATCCCAGAAAGTAAAGGGAAGGATTATATAGTGATAGTAAGTCTCTCCAAGATTTAGCTTTGCTAAAATATATTCACATAGATATACAAAATCATGGAATTGTAGAAATAGCTTTGCGGGGAAAAAAAAAAAAAAAAAAAAAAAAAAACAACCCTAAAAAAATAGTCCTTAGTCTCTTTCAGGTTGATCACTGGTAATTCTTATGAAGACATTTATTCAAATATCAGTCTTTTAATTTTGATTGCATCTAAGTGGACAGGACAGTTTTAGAACTTCTGGGAGGAGTTTAGTCTTCAGTGCTAGAAAAAGGATTTATGAAAATTAGCATGGCTTGATTTCTTCTCAGTAATGGAACACTATAACATGCTTCTACTATTACCTGAGTCACTAGAAGGGAGAAAAGGAGTTGAAATCAGAAATGTTAAGCAGATGAAATTATGTAACACATAAAATAATAATAATAATTTATTACTTTTAGTAGAAAAATTAAGACACTTTGCAAACATAAATTGTGAAATGAAATGTATAAGGGATAATAAAATTATATATGGTGAAGTTATATGCAGCAAGTTAAAACAATATGGTAATAGAATTTTCACTTTATAGGAGAATTTCTACTTAGAACCACTCTGAAATCACCTCTGGTCAGTAGCAGTTTTATGCAAACATGCATGTTGGTTGCTCCAAAAGTAATGTCTCCTATATATTTCCATGGAAACTACAACTGCTACAAAGAGCACAATAACACTGTTTGATAGAACAAATTCTCAGCTACAAAGCATTATTTTTCAACTTAATCACCAACGTTAGCTATGCAATTTCTCCAGCAATGAAGAAGAGCCTACATCTTGTACTCTAAAATATCTGCACAAGTAGAGGTAACCCACTGTTGCTGTCACCACTACTGAAGTACACCACCCACCACCTCTATATGCTAAAATACAGTATCCATAAAATTTCAGGAAGCATCCACAAATGTCAGTGGGTATGTGTCACAAATAGAAACCTACTACACTATACTGCACTGGTAAGAGAGAAACTAGACAGTATCTATTGACATAATATAGACAAAATGTATGCTTTAACAGTGACTTCACAAGATTCAGAATGGCTTGATACACTTAGTTATATTTAATGCATAGATTGTAGGGTAAACACACTTACATAGGAAACTTCCCTGCTGAGTCACAAGTCTCAGAGTGGAACTCCATTCTTTTATCACAGAAGGAAAGGAACATATGTGCAGCTGAATTCCCTCCCAGTCACAGGCTTGATTAATGTTCTATGTCTAAGCAATTATATGTGAAATGTTGGAGAGGCCCTCACACTGAGTCATGAAGTCCAAAGTGTATCCCCTTGCTTTACTGGAAAGGTAAGGAGCATAGATGCAGCTGAATCCACTCCTGGTCCTAGACTTAGTTGTTTATGTCTAAGAGATTGTAAGTACACAATCAGATATAATCCTAGCAGAGTTAACAAAGATTACAGTCAATCAAAGATATGATCTTAGCAAAGCTAACAAAGTTTACAAACAATCTAAGATGCGAACAATCTCTAAAAATTACAATAAGTGATTTGCTGAGAATCTGTAACAGCAAGGAATCTTGACGTCAAGTTATAAGGGATCACTGTGCAGATGTAACCTTGAGGGGTGTCCCTGATCAAAGGGAGATCCTGTTGTGCAGCCAGCTCCCTTGCAGGAGAGCTTGAAGAGGCTCTGGCTTCTCACTATTTATGGGGTAAGATGATTGACTCACAGCCATAAGTTTCTTCTTAGACATATGCTCCAATGATCTTCAGCTGCTGAATCAGGTAACTGCTAACAGTTCTTTCAGCACCCAAGTCTGAGACAGATTTGTGATACTTAATCTTTTTAAGCATGAGTGTTATCAGTACTGTTGCTCACTGTCCAACCGTACACGGCATTTTCTTCAAGGTCAGGTCAAAGAAGGGAGTTGGGGGAAGGAAGGTAATGGTGGGGAGCAGGGAGAGCGCACCATCATGGTACAGTATTTTCTACATGGAAGAAATCAATTACACTGTATAGGTGCTTTAAATGCACTTCCATGTCAGATGCCATTTTGTCATCTATCACATGGCAACAATATGTAATAGAAGTTGGTGGGGGTGTCAACATTTACATACCACTAACATAAGGGACATTTGTCAGCCATATCTGGCCAAGATAGATGGGCCCAGAGCAGAACAGCTGCTGTTGAGAAGTCAACACTCTCTGTGTTTTTAGGATTTGTATTTTATTTTGGACTGGCTCTTATTTGACATAATAGACCAAACAATCGTTATTAGTGGTGCAGATTTTGCTGTTTATCGGTCTGAAAGTCAAGTAATTTGTGTACCATGCCACAGCATAAATGGGACAGTTCTCGAAAAGTGACTGATCTGAACTGAAATTCAAATGTAGACCTTCCTTAAAAACATGACAACTGGAAATGCTGAAGGAAGAGGCACTTCTGAAAGTTGTGTCTCTCCTTTGTTATTGTGGTTTTTGCTGCGCTGTGTCTGGTGTCTGCAGGCCAGTTAAAATCCATTCTTTAAGGTGAATACAGGTTTCAATTATTTTTTTTTTTCACTACTGCAAGGGAAAGGGAAGATAAGTGTCATTAATTAGATACTGCCAAGTAGATTTACATATGAAATTGAAAAGCCTTTCCTTTTTGCGTTTTTTCTTTCCCTTTTTTTTTTTTTGAATCTTTCCCTTTGTGTTTGATTTTTTTCATAGATTTTTTTTTACCTGAGTTTTTTCTTTAAACACTGTTTGTACTAAATCTAGTGTTCTGATAGTTTACATACTCATAAAATATTGGTACAATCATTCTCTGAACAGTATCTTTTCTAGAACATTTTTATTTCTCTCATCATGATAAAATGATGCTCTGAAGTTTTCATCAGGACATGCTGGTAGATTTCTGGGAACAGAAATCCTAATCCCAGAGATAGCCTCCTTTTGGAGATGAGTCCAATCACAAACATAATAATGGTTTGCGGACTAAATCCACAAAGATCAATATTTCTGTTCAGCTGATTGATCAGTCAATTGTTAAGTTCATAAATTATTTCTGAATTTAATCTCCTGAAATGAGAAAAAATCTTGCAGTTTTCATAAGGCTTGAAAGAGATCTAAACCTCATAAGTATTAACAACTTTCTTAACAATTAAGTCTTTCCCAAAATTTCTATGATAGCTAGAACTACCTTTACTACTAAAGCAAAGAAGCAAGAGATTTTGATTTATGACAAATGGAAATTTTAGTTCAAATGCTTAACGCTTATTTCCCTTAATGTCATCTGAAATTTGCTTCAGAGAAAATATGAAGCTAAAGTATGATATTAAAAACGTTCCTCTTGAGAATATTAACAAATGCAGAGAAATGGTGGTTTTCCACAAGAAGGTGATAGAATTTTAAATTAGAGTGTTATGCAGAAACATGTTAAAATTCCTTTGGGATTCTATGCAAAGTGATCAAAAAGATTAGCAACGAAGCTATTAGAAAGAATTAAAGAGTTAATTCTTCAGCTCCGTGGTTCATCAAGTTATGGGCATACTTGTCTCAGAAGAGAACATTCCCCAGAGGAGTTGGCGTTGCTTTGTATTTTTACTTTTTTCCACTCAGAGGGGAAGATAAAAACTGCTTGCATGTCATGAGACGTTCTCTTTTTTTCCTTTCGGATCGACTCAGCAGTGGGTGCTCACTGTGGTCCCACCTTCAGCATTTAGCATAAGGCCTTCAGTTTTATCAGACACTCTCTTGCTCATTTTATTTGATTTATTAGCTTTAATTCCGATTATATTGTATTATATTGTGTCATTTTGCTTTCCAATATCTTATTTAGTAAAATAGTTTTCCTCCTCAGATCATTGCCGCTGATTTGTTTTTAGGCCCATCTCCCTGTTCCCTTTTCTCTTTCCCTCTTCCCCTTTCCCAGGGCATGGGTCTGTGGATTCCCCACACCAGTCATCACAGAACCAGGCCAAATCAGCCTGTAAACCATTGACATTTTCTTCCACCCCTTATTCCACATCACTACATCATGCTTGATACATATAGAGGAACAATGATTAAAATGCATTAAATACATACATACAGACATAACATATATACATGTAATTACTAACTTTTTATTAATTCTAGTCTTTACCCAGATGAGACTTTCTGCTTGTTTGTTTCTTCTTGTTTTGCATTTTTATTTTTTGTCCAATGGGTTTTCAGCTTGATCTTTTGTAAAGTTTCATGAACTGTCTGGAATCACCCATAGGATAGTAAGTAAAGAACTTTCTATAATTTCTACTTCAGTTCAAACTTTCCTTTGAAAATAGTGCTGATAACGTTCAAACCGTTACTAAAATCTACACCAGAAATCCAAGATAACATTCACAGATCCTAAAAGCCATCAGCTTTAATTTCTGTAAGCAGAGGAAGTAAGAATACCTTAAAGATATGCTGTGAACTGGAAGACATCTCACAAATCAGATATAAATTTTGCTCACATCTGCCTAAATAAATTATTTTCATGACTCATGTTTGCAACCTGGCAGAAAAAAAACTTGACTTTTTCTTTGTATTATTATTATTTTTTGCTTTGCTTTGCTTTATTTTGTTTTAGGATAATAACTTTCATGTAAGCATACTTATCTTTGGAGAGCTGAACAAGATAAAGAATTTCTCTACCCATTCACTCAGTCTGGAGTGTTTGCCTTGACAAATGTAAGGGAGTTGGAAATCTGGTAATCTGGCAATGAAAAAGGATTGCATATATGTTCCACAAACATTTAGCTGTTCTCAGAAGGACTTATTCTGTCTTGTCAATTCTGGCTGTAAGTAATGTGCTAAAGGTTTACTATCGGGTGGCCATTTTGACCACAGTAGAGTAGAAGTTTGTAGTAGGAAGATGGCCTTACATACTTAGGTTACTCTGATTTACTTGGATGAATATGTGTTGTATTCCTGGTCTGTACTATTACACTGAACTGGGAGGATGCTGTAGTATCAGTTAAATGCAGAAAAAAATGTGGTTTTTTTTCTGTTTTTGTTTGTTTGTTTGTTTGTTTCTGTCACTAACAGGAAAATAAAAACTCAAACAAAATTGACATAGGAGATACCAGAACTGTTACATACTTTTTTTTTTCTGTTTTTTTTTTTTTTTTTTTTCTGTCACTAACAGGAAAAGAAACACTCAAACAAATTTGACATAGGAGATACCAGAACTGTTACATACAGTTGTTGGTTTTTTTTTTTTTTTTTCTGGAGACATATCACATTGAACTTAACCAGTTCTAGTTGTGATGTTTGTAATAGAGAAATTTGGTTGAATGGAGTCGTTCTCCCATAATTGTTATGCTTTTACATTTATTTTTATCAATTAAATAATATTTCATTAATTTTAGGTTTCTGTAGTTATTCTTTTTTTTTTTCTTTTTTTTTTTTCTTATGCCATAGTTGTGGACAATTTCTAAAAGAATTTGTAGAAAACTTACTTGTCTATTTAAGCCAAGATGTTCCTACTCTAGTATATGTTTGTCTGGTATTTCCCTTACTAACAGAGGCTACAAGTTGGCAGCAGGCTGTGAGAGTTCAATTCTGAATGTTCTAAGTTCTGTGTGTGTGAAAATATTCATTTATTTCACGAAATGCATTTTTATGCGTATCTTGCTGTATTTTAAGATCTCAAGTAACTCCAGAACCATGGAAGCCTCTTTGTTAACCCCAAAGCTTGTTTTGAAGGTATGAAAATATGTCCCCATTCTTGCATCAGGAATGAAGATAAGATCACAAAATCATGAAACTATTTATGCTGGAAGGCACCAATTGAGATCATTTACTCCAACAGTCCCTGCTCAAGCTGGGTCATCTAAAGCAAATTTTCTACAACCCTGGCTAGTCCAAGTTTGAGTACCTCCACAGATTGTGACACCGCAATCTCTTTGGGTAACCTATTCCCATGATAGACCACCCTCACTGTAATTTCCTTTTTTTTTTTTCTTTTTGATTTAAATGGTATTTCATGGGAATATTTTTTTTGCATCCATTTTCTCTTCTCCTGTTAGTGAGCACTATTGAGAAGAGTCTATCTCCCTCTTTATAAGATCTGTCCCCCAAAGGCTTTCTCCAGAAAAAATCATCCCACATCTCTCAATCTGCTTCATCTCATTAATTGTCTCTATAGCCCTGCACAGTTCTCCTCACATGATGTACTGCAGAGACTGGAGCTACACACAGCATTACAGTCATGGCTCACTGGTAATGAATAGAGAAGAAAGACAGTCTCCTTTTAGCTGTTGGCAATATTCTTTCTTCACCCTGTGATGCCTAGGACACATTTCTGGCTCATCATCAGTTTGATGTCAGTGAGGACCACAAGGCCTTTTTGTGTAAAGCTGCTTTCCAAAACTCAGCGTATACTAGTGCTGGAATTATTCTTCCCCATGCATAAGGAATTTTCTCTTGTTGAACTTCATCAAGTTCCAGCCAGCCCATATCTCCAGTCTGTCAAGGTCCATCTATGTGTTAGCACATCTTTCTGGTATATCAACCATTCCTATCATTTTTCTATCATTTGAAGTCTTTCTGAGTCTGCCTTGTCTCAGTGCCCAAGTCATTAATGGTGATGTTAAACTACTGGTGTCAGTATCAATTGCTGGGGCATATTGCCAGTGACTGGCATACAGAAAACTTGGTGCCACTGATCAGCACACTCCAGGCCTAATCATTCATCCTGGGGTAATAAAAAAGGTCTAGCATTCTTATTTACACAGATGGAAGAATATGTGAAATCAATCTTATTTTTTTTTTCTTCTGAGAACATTTAAATAGATATTTAAAAAAAAAAATCTTTCCAATTTTCTAAATGAATGAATGAGTGAAAGAGACATGGTTTTCAATAAACATTGAAGGGCACCTACCATATGCCTTTTTTGTCAACATGAGGCAAAACATACACCATTGTTTTTGACTGTTCTTTATTTCCATCATTAGTTACATACATTACTCATGCTATTATCCGCACAGTATGTTGCAAGCCAGCTATATTCTGGAAATGGTACTTATAATCTTGACAACAGATGTACTGGTAACAGGCTGCCTCATCACTCTTCAATAAAACGTGACACAAGTTCTATCGTTTAACTTGGAGTGTTTTTATTATTTTTCTGAGAAAAAAAAGTTTCCTTCTCCTTTTTACTTTAAAAGACCATATGAAAAAATATGTATATTTCAGACATATTACACATACAGCTATCAGTGTACAAAATAAAAAATACAATACAATACAAAATAAAAAATACAATATAAAAGCTGTCATTAGCTGATTACATTTTGTGTTATATGGAAAAATTACACAGTGCTAGCTGTTCTTTCTGTTAGTTTGTTTTTCTGTTGAGGTTGTTAAAGTAGTTGAAAAGTTGACTGTATTCATCAGTGAAATACAGAGACGAGATTCAAGCAGGTAAAACTGCACTGGGCAAGGGATCTGAAGCGAAAAATAAGCAACCAAAAAAGATCTTTTTAGACTTTTTTGGAGCCAGCAACAGCCAGCAGCAGTGCTGTGCCTGGGCTAGCAGCTGGCAGCTTGTGGGTGGGCTCCTGACTCATCAGAGGTGGAGATGACACCTCGTTGCACCCTTAATCTCTGGTGCGACCTTGACCCATCTTGTGGGTGGCTAAAAGGGAACCAGGTAGGGTGGGAACATCACAATAGGTGAGGAAAGCTATTCTGACCACCTTGGGTGGAGATAGTCTGAGTGCGAGCGCAGCCCACACTACCCACTGAATACAGCAGCAGCTGGTGTGGGGGTTGGAACTTGAGAAAGAATGCATGAGAGCCCTTGTCTCTTCTCAGGTGAACAGCTCTCCTATTGACAGGCCCTGACGCCACAGCTTTAAACATGTCCTTCCCAGGAAGCAGACTTGCCCCAGGAAGGCTGTAGTGACCCAGTCTGAGAGTTTGCCCAATCATGTGGTGGTTCAGGTCTCTGGCTGCCGGGAGTGCCTGAGCTTGCTGCTGCCGGGGGAGGATGGGAAGGATGTTATGTGTGTGAGGTGTGAGCAGCTGGATGAGCTGCTCAGCCTGGTGGTGGAGCTAAGGGAGGAGGTAGATAGGCTACGGACCATCAGAGAATGCGAGCGCAAGATCGACTGGTGGAATGACTCCCTGCGAAAAAGATGCAGAGATTACGCCTCCCCCCAGACCGAGGGATAAGGGGACCCTCTCTCTTGCCGTAGTCAAGCAGGGAGAGACAACTTAAAGGGAGAGGAGGGGTGGGAACAGGTTCCAGCCCAGCGTCGCTGGCAACCATCATCCTGACCTACCTCGGTTCCCCGTGTCCCTCTGAGTAGCGGTTTTGAAGCCCTGAAGCCGGAGGGAGAGGTGAGTGACAATGGCATGGGAGCACTGCCTCCAAGCTTGCGCAAGGTGAGGCAGTTGGCTCCACGCTTGAAGACTGCCTCCTCCAGAAAGGAAATAAGGGTTATAGTCATAGGAGACTCTTTTGAGAGGGACAGAGGGCCCAATATGTCGTCCTGACCCTACCCGTAGGGAGGTGTGCTGCCTTCCTGCGTCCTGGGTCAGGGATATATCTAGAAAACTTCCCAGTCTGATCTGCTCCTCTGACTACTATCCTTTATTGATAGTTCAGGCTGGCAATGACGAGATTGCTGATGGAAGCCTAAGGAGTATAAAAAATGACTTTAGGACGCTGGGGAAGTTATTCGACGAAGCAGGCATACAAGTAGTGTTTGCCAGTATTTCTTCAGTGGTGGGGAAGAACTCTGAGGTGACCAGGAAAACCCATCTTATAAATGCGTTGCTGAGAGGCTGGTACAAACACAAGAATTTTGGTTTCTTTTATCATGGGGAGGTATACTCGGCACCTTGTCTAAGGTCTACAGATGGGAACTGCCTCTCTCCAAGGGGGAAACGAGTACTTGCCCAGGAGCTGGCAGGACTTGTAGAAAGGGCTTTAAACTAGATAGGAAGGGGGGAGGGGATAAATCCATGCCTGCTAGAGATGAGCCTGGAGAACTGGTATTGGAATTACAGGAGAAGCAGGGTGCTCAGCTGAGGTGCTTCTACACCAATGCACGCAGCTTGGGCAACAAGCAGGAAGAGTTGGAGACCATTGTGCGGTAACCTAGTTGCCATAAGGGAAACGTGGTGGGATTGCTCCCATGACTGGAATGCTGCAATGGATGGGTACAAACTCTTCAGGAAGGATAGGCAAAGAAGTAGGGGTGGTGGTGTGGCTCTCCATGTTAGGGAGTGCTTTCATGTCACTGAGACTGTGACTGGGGATGATAATGTTGAATCCCTATGGGTAAAGATCAGAGGAAGGGTTGACAAGGCAGACATCCTGGTGGGTATCTGTTATTGACCGCCAAACCAGGATGAAGAGATAGATGAGGTGTTCTATAAGCAGCTGGAGGGAGCTGCACGGTCGCCAGCCCTTGTTCTCATGGGTGACTTTAACTTCCCTGACATATGCTGGGAATACAGCACAGCACAGAAGTAGCAGTCTAGGAGGTTTCTGGAACACATAGAGGACAACTTCCTGATGCAGCTGGTGAGAGAGCCCATGAGAGCAGCTGCCCTGCTTGACCTGCTGTTCGCAAACAGGGAAGGTCTGGTGGGATATGTGGAGGTTGGAGGCCATCTTGGTCAGAGTGACCATGAAATGGTAGAGTTCTCGATTCTTGGTGGAGCCTGGAGGGGGAATAGCAAAACTGCTACCTTAGACTTCCAGAGGGCAGACTTCAAATTGTTCAAAAGGTTAGTAGGGGGAGTCCCATGGCAATCAGTCTTAGTGACTAAAAGGGTCCAAGATAGCTGGTTGATCTTCAAGAAGGAAGTCTTAAGGGTGCAAGGAGCAGGCGGTCCCTCTGAGCCGCAAAATGAGCCAGCGGGGAAGAAGACTGGCGTGGATGAATAGGGAGCTGTTCTTGAGGCTCTGGGAGAAAAGGAGAATCTACCAATTGTGGAAGGAGGGACAGGCAACCCAGAATGAATACAAAGAAGTTCTTAAGATGTGTAGAGGGAAAATCAGAAAGGCAAAAGCCCAGCTTGAATCTAACCTGGCCGCTGGAGTTAGAAGGAGCAAGAAACACTTTTATAAATACATCAACAGTAAGAGGAGGACAAAGGAGAATCTCCACTCTTTACTGGATGAGGCTGGGAATGTGACCACTGAGGATAAGGAAAAGGCAGAGGTTCTGAGTGCCTTCTTTACGTCTGTCTTCAACAATCAGACCAGTTATCCTCAGGGTACCCCGCACTCTGACCTGGTAATCCTGGCTGGGGAACAGACTGAACCCCCATGATCCTGGAGGAAATGGTCAGAGACCTACTACTCCAGCTGGTCTGCCATAAGTCCATGGGTCTGGACAAGATTCACCCAAGAGTGCTGAGGGAGCTGGCAGAGGTGATAGCCGAGCCTCTTTCCATCATCTATCAGCACTCCTTGTTGACTGGTGAGGTCCCAGAAGACTGGAGGCTAGCCAGCGTGACTCTCATCTGCAAGAAGGGTTGTAAGGAGGAGCCGGGGAACTACAGGCCTGCTAGCCTGACCTTGGTGCCAGGGAAGGTTATGGGGCAGATTGTCTTGAGGGAGATCATGCAGCATGTGTGGGACAACCAAGGGATCAGGCGTAGCCAGCATGGATTCACAAAGGGCAGGTCCTGCTTGACCAACCTGATCTCCTTCTACGATCCAGTGATCCGTCTAGTGGATAAGGGAAAGGCTGTTGATGTGGTCTACCTAGACTTCAGCAAAGCCTTCGACACTGTCTCCCACAGGATTCTCCTGTGGAAGCTGGCGGACTGTGGCTTGAACATGTACACTTTTGGCTGGGTAAGGAACTGGCTGGAGGGCCAGGCTCAGAGAGTGGTGGTGAATGGTGTTAAATCCAGCTGGCAACCGGTCACGAGTCGTGTCCCCCAGGGGTCGGTGCTGGGTCCTGTCCTCTTCAATATCTTTATTGATGACCTGGATGAGTGCATTGAGTGCACCCTCAGTAAGTTTGCAGATGACACCAAATTGGCCGGGAGTGTGGATCTGCCTGGGGGTAGTGAGGCCCTACAGAGGGACCTGGACAGGCTGGAGAGCTGGGCTGAAGCCAATGGGATGAGGTTTAACAAGGCCAAATGCTGCGTCCTGCACTTTGGCTTCAACAACCCCAGGCGACGTTACAGGCTTGGCGCGGAGTGGCTGGAGGATTGTATTGAGGAAAAGGACCTGGGGGTATTGATTGATGCTTGGCTAAACATGAGCTGACAGTGTGCCCAGGTGGCCAAGAAGGCCAACGGCATCCTGCTTGCATCAGGAATGGTGTTGCCAGCAGGAGCAGAGAGGTGATTGTCCCCCTGTACTCGGCACTGGTGAGGCCGCACCTCGAGTACTGCGTCCAGTTTTGGGCCCCTCACTGCAAGAAAGACATTGAGGCCCTGGAACATGTTCAAAGAAGAACATCAAAGTTGGTGAGGGGTCTGGAGCACAGGCCATATGAGGAGAGGCTGAAGGAGCTGGGAATGTTCAGCCTGGAGAAGAGGAGGCTCAGGGGAGACCTTATTGCCCTCTATAACTTCTTGAAGGGAGGGTTGTAGTGAGCTGGGAGCTGGCCTCTTCTGTCATGTAATTACTGAGAGGACTAGATGGAATGGTTTCAAGCTGTGCCAGGGGAGATTCAGGTTAGACATTAGGAAATATTACTTCTCAGAAAGGGTGATCAGGCACTGGAATGAACTGCCCAGGGAGGTGGTGGAGTTGCCAACCCTGGGGGTGTTCAAGGAACGACTAGATGTTGTGTTGAGGGACATGGTTTAGTGAGAGCTATGGATGATAGGTGAATGGTTGGACTGGTTGATCTTGTAGGTCTTTTTCAACCTTGGTGATTCTATGATTCTATGAAAGAAGAGAAATTCCCTTCCCTTTAGCCTCTCACAAAGAAGAAACAAAAAATTGTAGCAGCAATAAATAATTACATGAAGTACATTGCAAAATAATATAGTTACATCAAAAATTAAAACTTGTGCTGGGCTTTTGCGGGGATTCATACTGGAAGAAAAAGAGTTATTTCAGAGAAGACAAGAGAAGATCTCTTCCTATTTTTTAACTGTAACATAATATTCATGTATTCCAAGAGGAACTGTAATGAAAGATTTATTTTATACGTTCTTTATGTGATACAGAAAAATAAAACTGATACCTTTGTTTTCGAGGTTGTTTTTTTTTTTTTTTCAAGAAACTTGAAGAAAACAGTAAATTAAACTTAAATTCCTTCATTTGTTTCTGAACATTCCAACAACTGTAATTTTTTTAGGGCAGAGGAAGGTATAATTCTGATAAACAAGACAGTGTTCTGAGGAAATAGCCACCCTGAAAAAATGCAAAGAAATAAATTTGAGCAGGTGAATTTTGAGTATGTGTCACTATTTCATGGTGACACATACAACTTCTCAATTTCTGATTTCCATATTCCCCTCAATTCATATAGTCCTCAGTATAATTTAAAATATTTTAGACTACCAACACCTAAGGGAGGAAGAGATGTAAATTCCTTTAATGAGCTCACAAAGCAAATGTGCAAAACTGGCTTTCATCACTGCTCCTGTTAGTATAGTGATTGTCAATAGACTGAACTGGAGAGGGCATATGCTTTGTGTAAGCAGGAAGAAGTAGGAGAGGAGCTTCTGAGAGGACAGAACGTGCTCTTGAATTTCTTTCTGGAGGCAGACTGTGGATTAAATCTGCTGCTGATAGCCTGTGTTGCAGGCAGAAGATACTTGAGCAGGATTAACAAGTATTCAAAGCTTGAAGCTAGGATGGCTGCAAGTTACTATCTTTTTCCTGGCATAAAGCTGGGAATGTATGTTCCTGTGTCTCCTGAGAAGGATCTCTGCTTTCTCTTACTCTGAGAAGTTAAAGAAAAATCTCTGCAAGTATTTTTTGGGGAAAATTTACTAATTTATTGAAAAGTAGAAAGATCATTAATGTATTTATTACAACCCACTCTGGGGCAATGTTTTGGACCAAAATCTAATGTGAAACTTTAAATATGTCAATTCCAAATCCCATGCCTATTGAAGCATATAATGTGTTTGAAATCCCTCAGTTGTTTGTTCTTCTGACATGCTAATGCAGAGAGAAGATGCTTAGGTAGTAGAGATATCCTGAGGCTGTCTGTGCAAGGAGTAGGCTGCTTTCTCTCCCACATACACAAAAAGTAAAGATGTGCTGCTAAGTACATTGGCTTTATAGCTTGTCTGGGAGCAACCAATTGTTATAAAAAGGTTATTAGAAAAAGAGTAGGAGAAATAAATGAAAGGAGTGTTAGAAGAACACATTTTTCTCAGTAAGCCAAGATTTGAGGAGGATGGGAGAAGTTGTTCCAAACTTATACATTATTAACATGATACTGATGATTCACTTTGGTGAGTACCTATCAATTACTACTAATCTACAATAGTAATACTCCCTCCTTCCAGCTTTCATCTCTGGTAGAATGTGTCTAATGAGAAAATTTCTAGGCTGACATCTAATGCAGCTGTGGATGGTCTTTATCAAATTCAAGTTCTGATTTATTGATTTCATAAAATCTTATGAAAAATCTTGCCATAGTTACTGTAGCTAAAGAGGTTGCAAAGACAGAGAAGAAAACAATACTTGAAGCAGGAAAAAAACAGTCCAGGTTTTCACAAGAATCATGTAAAACATTTGGCTTAGCATCAGCATTTTCTATAGTCCTGGTATTATACTTACGTTAGCACTTCTTTCTAGTTTTCTAGGATCTAGCTCTGTCTTTTAAGTTTGTTCAAATTCCTTTTTCATCATTTTTCATCTAAGTAAAAAAAAAAAAAAAAAAAAAAAGTTTTCTAAGCCTTTAAACAGCATCCTGGATGAAGTCAAACAGTGTCCTGGGATAACATCAGGTTGGACAGATTGTCGCTGTGACAGCTTCACAGTGATGGTTAGCTGTGCTCCATTGTTCTCTCATCCCATATCCCCAAAAGAACAGGAAAAGAAAATATGATTGAAAAGGCACAGTGGCTGAGATAAGGAACAGTTTAATTAAAGGAGAAGGAGGAGGGAGGAGAAAATAATAATATTTTTTAAAAGGGAAGAGAATCAAAAGGAGGAAACAACTGTTCTCTACTTGCCATCAGTAATGTTTGGCCACACCTTTGAAAGAAGGGCCTCAATATTCACAGCAGTTATGCAGGTGGGCAGACATTTTCATAAGAGCTTCACCTTCACCAGCTTTTATTGCTGACTGTGATGCCATACATATGGAACATCCCTTGTGTGGATTTAGGCCAGCTGCCCTAGATGTCTTTCCCCCTACTTCTTGCCCAGTCCCATCCCTTGAAAGGGTTGGAGGCCTTGCTGCTGTGCCAACACTGCTCAGCAACAGCCAAACCTCAGCATGATATCAGTGCACTGCATGATCTGCTGTCAAGAGAGTGAACTGTGTTCCAGCCAGGCCCAATACTCAAATGAATAGGCAGCAGAGGATTTCAAACCATGATCTTGTGACTTTATTGCCTTTTATAAGCAGATATATTAAACTGGCTTTCAATGGGAGAATCGAAGGGTCTAGAAAGCTTGTATCTTACTTTAGTCTGGGAAAATTATTTCTCTTTAACGAGATAAGAGAGACTATTGAAAGAGATACGAGGTAAATTGACTAGTTATGGCTATGAAAGCTATGACTGCATGCTGTACTTGAACTGATCTTGGAAATGAGAAAACCTCTCAGCAGTTAAAGGTGAAAAATTCTGTATCGGCTTTCCAATCAAAACAATAGGATTTTGTATTGGAATAAAGTAAAATACATAGGATTTTTGCTTGGGTTTAGGCTGTTTTGTTTTGCTTTGCTTTGTTTTGTTTGTTTTGGGAGGACATGATACAGAGCATGAGCTACTTACAGCTATGATGGTATAAGAGAATGACATTACGTTTCTTAAATAATGTAGCTTTTTCCAAAAATTACAGCATTACTTTTTTTTCTTATTTAAAAAAAGAACTGAGGATAATTTTTCATAAGCAAAAGGAATATTTAGTTGTCTGCTATAACACTTGTTATGAAGTGAAGGGAGAGGGAAGAGGAGGAACAAAAAAAACCACCAACAGTTGTCACTGTTAAATGTATCATGCTTAAAGAGTTTAGCTTTGTTCTAAAATATCACTACCTTAATGCTTAGATTCTGATTCTAGGTCATAAAGAGAAGCATTTAGATTTCTGAAAAGAGTTTTTAATTGTTTGTAGATAAATATTGTCCTAAAGTCCTTAAAAGTACCCTCTGCTGTTTAATTACATTCTGCAGTTTGGCTGTTATTTTATCTTTGTATGTGTACATGTGTGCATCCACTGTTTTTATTTTTAGGTCACTGTGTCTAAAGAAACTTAACTAAGTGTAGTTAACATTTAATCAGATCATACATGCACATATGAACACCAAGTCACTCAAATATATGTAACTTTCCCCTCCTGCCTTCCCTCTGGAGGAATTTCAAAGCATTTTTCAGTGACTGGATAGTAACTTCATTTGTGAGTTAGATTAGTATCAGCAATATTTATGTGCATTATTAAAATGTAATACATTAATTGCACTTAACCAACAACAACAAAAAAAGTGACTATAATTAAATACTTGCTGTTCAGCTTAAAAACTGGCTAGATGAAGTGCCACTTTCCTATTAAGCTGATCTTTTCAATTTTGTTAAAGGGCAAATCAAGTGCAAATACCCATTTGCTTTCTTTTATTAGGCCAGCCTTTGATGCTTTGTATTCATCACAGAGCTCTAACATAAATAATAGCAAGAGAGCTGCCTCCTTTTTGATTCACATATTAAGTTTCAGTTCCAAGTTTGGACTCCTCCGGAGGTGTCTTGAAATTAGTGGATAAACCTTTGACTGGTGGTAATAACTGGAGGTTCCCAGATACCTGTTGCCTGTTGGACTATACTTTTGGAAAAAATTCAGTTCATATTAGCTTGTAATGATATCTCTCAGACAATAGTTCCCTTTGAAGACTGATGAATTCATTTACAGATCAGAAACGATGTTGGGATACACACTGAAATGTTTAAGTAGATGTCCCAGGTTTTTCAACAGTAGAGAATAAAAATGCCAAGAAGCAGCATTCTCTGACTATATATAGTGTTTTCTTACACTGAGAAAATGGAAAACTTTCTTCCTCTGAATGCAGTATTTCCATTCTTAGTCTTGGAGAAAATATTGAAATGGAGGGCGAAAAAATGGGAGGAGGGAAATGGAAGATGGCTTTCTTCTCAGAAAAGTAAAGTAAATGCCCATTAGACACTTAGACTGATAGTATTTTGGAATCTTTTCCAGTCTCCAAGTAAACAGAGAAATTACTGAGATTATCTCTCTGTCCCATTATGCACAGTAATTTTGTTGTTTGTGAAAGCTGCATTTCCTCCAAAATTGATATTTAGATATTTATTAAATCATTCTTCTGAGTTTCTTTAGATCATTTTAGGACAGAGCACGCTATCTTACAGCATTTTCCTTTTCTAGCCATGGTACTTTTCATTCATTTGATGATATAGAAACATTAACATGTTTTCCCTCTTGTGTAAATCAGTTTTGTAGTCGTATCACAGCACTTTCTTCCAATAAAACTCCTGCAACATTAATAAACTGTCATGCAGAACCTTATTTTAAGCTTTCTGAAATCTTCACAATTTATATAATGTCCATTATGCTTTTTTCTCTTTTTTAATATATGACAGAACGTTATGAACTTATCACAACATACTTCTCAGAAATACTGATGCTGTCTGCTGTCCCAATTTATGTTTCTCTATCTTTTTTTTTTTTTTTTAAGTTTTCTTGTTTGCACTCTTTTACCTTCAGCTCCTCACAAAGTCAGCTTTGTGGTAATAAATAATAGAAATTATGCAGCTAGCACAACATTTATCCATGAATTTACAAATATTCTAAACAACATCTAAAAGAACAGCTATCAATCTTGCTTTAAAGAAAGACTAGCATGAGCAATCTTGTCTCAAATAAAAGATATTAGGAGATTTTTTTTTGATGGAGGATGAATGAATTATAAGGATATTTATGATAGTAAGGGCCAAGAATGTAAATGCGCATTGTATTTGTCAGTATTTCTAGATAACAGCAAGGTCACTTGGAATATTTTACTAACAGTCAATGTGTTTCTGCGAGCAATATGCATGAAATCTCTCTGCCCGGTCATAGTAAACAGAATACAATATAGGGGATAGAAATATCTTGATTTACAAAGTCATATGGCTTCATTCCAATATGATTGCCATTAGAGACCATAATGATGGTTTTCTATCATTCTTCAACTTTTTCTCCTATATCAAACCAGATTATATTTATATTTTTTTTCCTCTTATCACTCAAGGTTAATCAAATTTGGCATTGCACCTTCATTATGCCTTATACTCTCAACTGGTCAGTGTTTTTGTACAGCCCTCTAGAGAAATTTTAAGCCAATCGTATTCAGCAGTTCTTGTTGTAATCCTATCACATTTCTTAAAAGTTGATCTATATTAATTCAAATAAATTTCTAGCCCTTATGTACAATGTACTATTCTGAATATTATAGAGTACTAAATGTTTGGAGAGGTCTGTAAATAATTCTTTCTGAACTTGAAGATACAGTAGGAGTACACATTGAGAACTTGGTGCTCTAAAGTATTTTTTTTTTTTACTTTCTTTTGACATAAAATAGATGACTGATTTAGCCATTAACTACTGTCTCTAATTTTGTGACGTTTTAATTAGATGCTCATACTATTTACAGCTAGCTGATTCAGAAACTAGTGCTCGGTAGTGTCTACTGGAAGCATGTGGTCATGTGGTGCAGGTCCATCCTACCCTTCATCAGTCCCGAGTAGACCATCACCAGATGTTGCACATGATCTTATAGCAACTCTGGAACACTTAAGCATTATTTGGTTCCTTCCAGCAACTCATAGACTCACGGGGAGTATTATAGATGTTTCAAAGGTACCAAGAGGGGAAGGTCTGCCCTCCAAGGTAAGATACAGGCTGTATTCCTGTCTTGGGTCAACACTTCAGCTTGTACAGGGGCATGCCCTGGCCGCCTGTACCACACCGTTTTGCCTGATGTCTGTGGCTGCATGACAATGTCAAGGAACAAAAGGGGCTGTCCTGATCTGCCACAGAGACATGGTAGGGGTCCCTTTGGCAATAAAGACTGGAGTGTTGACCATGGTATCAGCAGGCTATGTTACCAATTACCGGAGGGACTACCGAACCTCCCACCTCTAATAATCTCCCCCAAGGTGCAAGTAGGCCACACCATTGTGGTCCTACCTGCACCTTCCAAGGCCATCTTATTTTATTGGTGCCTGGTCTTAGGTTCTCAGGGGCAGGGGGCAGAAGATTGTTCTCACAGCCGGTTTGAGGTCTTATCTCATTATCAGTACCTGTAATTTGGATCCTAAGCAGGGAGGCCCATGTTGTTTGTAATATTTTCAAGGCACTGGGTCTGCCGTCTCTAGGTCTTTCATTCAGATCTCACAGAGTCTCATGCATTCTCTTTGTCCACCCCGGCAGAGACGGAGAGTCTGTCTTCAGGGCAGCCTTGAGAATACCATTATAATGCTCAATAAGGCCTGCTCCCGTTGGATTGTATGGCAGGTGGAATCACCACTCAATATTATTCTCTTCTGCCCAGCATTATATCATTGCACCCGTGAAATGAGTCCCTTGGTCGCTCTCAATGACTTGTGGTGTCCCATAGGCAGCCACTAATCTCGTGGGCACCTTGATGGTATATGCCTGGTTGGCTTCTGATACTGGATAGGCCTGCATTAGCCCACTCGCCGTGTCGACACAGGTTAGGGCATATCTCACACCCTCAGATCGAGGGAGGGACCCAATATAATCAACCTGCCATCTCTGTAGAGGATTGTGTCCTCTGGCAAGATGGGCCGTTTTTTCAGGCAACGACCTTGGTCTCATTTTGGAGCAGGCATCACAGTCTTGGCATGCTTGAGCAATGTCCGACAGCTGTACAGGCAGTCCCCATGCTGTAGCAGCTGCACACATGGTCTTCTGTCCATCATGCCGCAGCTTTTGATGTAACCAGTAGACGATGTTCTCAGATGGTGAGTTGTTAACGATTTACCGGGCTGGATCGGCCCGGTTCTGTGACAATTGGTGCAGGGGACCTACAGACACACGCCCCAGGAAATGGGAAGGGAGAAAGGGAAAAGGGAGATGGGCCTAGAAATAAAACAGCAGCAACGTTCTGAGGAGGAAAGATAATTTACTAAGAAATATATCAGAAAGCAAAATAACACAATATAATTCAATATAATTGGAATTGAAGCTAGTAAATTCAATAAAATGAGCAAGAGAGAGTGTCTGATAACCGAAGGCGTTATGCTAATGCTGAAGGCGAGATGGCAGCGAGCACCCACTGCTGAGTCGATCCCAAAAGAAATAGTGTCTTGTGACACGCAAATAGTTAGGATGTGACGACATCCATCTTGCCACTTTATACCTAGGAACTGAATTTCCTGTGCAGGCCCTTTCACTTTGCTTCACTTAATAGCAAAGCCAGCTCGCAGGAGGATCTGGATTATTCTCTCTCCTTTCTCAAAAACTTCCCCTGCTGTATTGCCCCACACAATGATATCATCAATGTATTATAAGTGCTCAGGAGCACCACCCTGTTCCAATGCAGTTTGGATCAACCCATGGTAAATAGTTGGGCTGTGCTTCCATCCCTGGGGCAAATGGTTCCAATTGTATTGAATGTCCCTCCAGGTGAAAACAAACTGTGGCCTACATTCCGTGGCCAAAGGAATTGAAAAGAAGGCACTGGCAATGTCAGTGGTGGCATACCACTTGGCTGCTTTTGACTCCAGTTCATATTGGAGTTGTAGCATGTCGGGCACAGCAGCACTCAGTGGGGGTGTGACTTCATTCAGGACACGGTAATGTACCGTCAGCCTCCATTCTCCGCTGGCTTTAACGCTCTGGCCATATGGGGCTGTTAAACGAGGAGTGAGTTTTGCTGATCACTCCCTGGCACTCCAGCTGATGGATCAGGTTATGAATGGGGAACAAGGAATCCCTGTTAGTGCGGTACTGCCATCTGTGCACCATTTTTGTAGCAGTCGGTACCTGTTGCTCCTCCACTTGTAGCAACCCCGCAACAGACGGATATTCTGACAGGCCAGGCAAAGCAGACAGCTGCTTAATGTTATCTGCATCCACAGCAGCTATTCCAAAAGCCCATCGATATCCTTTGGGATCCTTAAAATATCCCCTTTTGAGGTAATCAATACCTAGTATACATGGAGCCCCTAGGCCAGTCACAATAGGATGTTCTTGCCAGTCTTTACCAGTGAGGCTAATTTCAGCCTCCAACTTGGTCAACTCTTGGGAACCCCCAGTCACCCCAGAAATATAGATTAATTCTGTCCCTTGGTGACTCGAGGGCATTAGAGTGCACTGTGCACCAGTGTCCACCAGTGCCTTATAGTTTTGTGGTTTTGATGTGCCAGGCCATCAGATCCACACAGTCCAATATACTCTATTACCCCTTTCCCCCACCTGGGTAGGGGGAAGGGGCTACTGTGGCTCGTAGGTACCTCGCTCAGTTCTGAAGGAGTACCGTTCAGACAGGAGGACGTCTCACTCAGACTGTTGAGTGTTTTTTTCAGGTTGGAGGGTGCAATGCTCAGACTGGAGACCATCTTGTTGAGACTGAGGGTTGCTGAGTTCGGACTGGAGGGCTTCTCATTCAGTTTGCAGGGCATCTCTTTCAGTCTGGTGGGTGTCTTTCTTGAACCAAAAAGCATCTCGCTTGGTCTGAAGGGTGTCTTGCTCAGTCTGGAGGCTGTCTAAATTGGACAGGAAAGTCTGATTGTCAGCTAGGAGACTCCCTTTCTGGATCTGGAGACTGTCCCTTTCAGCTCAGAGACTCTCGCTCTACTTCAGAAACTCTGTGCCTCTTTGGGATGGTATTGAGTATGGTCCGATTGGCATAAGCCAGACCCCAAATAATTAGGGCCTCCTCAGATCTGTCTGAGCAGCAACATCCCTGTCTCAAATATCTGCTGAAGTTCTCAGGATCTTGCAGGTGTTCAGGGAAAAAGTCCCAGTAGATTTGGAGCATTACAAAGGAAAAAAATGATGAAATGAAGCCCCTTTAATAGCAGTTTTAAAAGAGAAAGCATTTTTTTCTTTATTAAAAAAAGCTAGCAGCACCCAAAAAAAAAAGTTTACAGATATCCCAGAACAAGTGGCAGTATGCCCAGACTTCAAGGTCATGTTTTGCCGTACAAAAAAATCTTCAGTGCAGATAAGCTTGCTAACAAGAGACAGAGATTCACTTTCAAAGTATGTCTCTGCCTGGCTAAGGCAGCTGGTTGTGCCCCACATTGGGCACCAAAAATGTTAACGATTTACAGGGCTGGATCGGCCCGGTTTTGTGACAATTGGTGCGGGGGACCCACAGACCCACGCCCCAGGAAAGGGGAAGGCGGAAAGGGAAAAGGGAGATTGGCCTAGAAACAAAACAGTGGCAATGATCTGAGAAGGAAAGCTAATTTACTAAGAAATATATCAGAAAGCAAAATAACACAATATAATACAATATAATTGGAATTGAGGCTAATAAATCCAATAAAATGAGCAAGAGAGAGTGTCCGATAAACCGAAGGCCTTACGCTAACGCTGAAGGCTAGATGGCAGCGAGCACACACTGCTGAGTGATCCCAAAGGAAAGAGAGCATCCTGTGACCGCAGACAGTTTTCATCTTTCCCTCTGAGCGGAAAAAAGTAAAAATGCAAAGCATTGCACAGTCCTCTGGGGAATGCGTACTTTCTCTTCTGAGAAAGGTATACCTTCTCTTCTGAGGCAGGTATACCCGTAACTATTGATGATTCACGGAGCTGGAGCATTAACTCCCCAACTCCCAGGGCACCACATGATGTTATGATGTGGAATACCAGTACCAAAAATCATAAAACCATGACATGAGTTCCCGACCCATCTAATTTGGGCCAGTGTGTCGGCTTCATCATTTCCTGGTGCCTGTAGGGGTCAGTGACCAGAAACATGGTAGACATGCACAGCTCTGAGTTTGACTGTATTCCATCTGTCTAAACACATATCTTTGCCCCAGATTGGTCTGGAGTATCTAGTCCAGTCCTGGATAGCCCACTGTGTGATCCAAAGAGTGAGCCCCTGGTACACAGCCCAACTATCTGTGCAAATATTCAGGATACCGTCACCAGGTTCTTTGGTCATAACCATCCACACAGCCCACAGCTCTGCCCACTGGCTGCTTTGACCATCCCCCTCTTCAAACCATATTGTATCTATGGCAGGATAGTATGGTACTGCTCTCCGCTTACTTGGGTTACCCTTTCTGGACCCATCCATGTACCAGGCATCTTCAGGAACAGGATATTTTCCTTCCTGGATGGGACTCTTCTGTGGTGGAGCAACCAAGGTTTGTTTTGGTGCACCATTGTGATACGTCACTGGGCCTAGAATCTTTTAGAGTTCTTTCAACGGTGAGGAAGACAGACTACTCTGACTAAGATAGGCGATTCATTGTGCCACCGTCTGTGCCTGGGCCACCCCTGTCTTAGGGAGGTGGGTCAGATCTCTTACCCACCCCTGAATTGGCAGAGCGGTCTTATCTATGACTTCGGCCATCTGGGTTATTGGCTGTACCACTTGAAATGCGGAATAGGCAGCCAATAGATGTTTTTCAATCATACTATATCTTTCTTCTGCTCCATGCCAGACCTGAGACCAAAATCCAATGGGGGGCCGAACAGAACTCTGACATTGCCACAGGCTCCAGCCAAATCCATCCTGAGTAACATGAACATCCAATTCAGCTGGGAGGGTAGGATCAAATACACCCAATGCCTGGGCTTGTTTAACCACCTGTTTTGCTTGTTGAAAAGCATCCTGTTCTGTTCTCCCCCACTCCCATAATTGGCCCTTTTTTGTGAGTCTATACAAAGGTCTTAGCAGCTGTGTCAAATGATGAATAAAGGAATGCCAATATCCCAGTATACCTCGAAACTCCTGCAGCTTCTTTAGTGTTGTAGGGACTGGAAATGCCTGAACCTTATCTACGATGGCACTGGGTAGCACTTTGGTCTTCCCTGATGAGACTACCCACAGAAATTTTACAGACAGGCCTGGACCTTTTGAGGACTGATAGCCCATCCTCTTTCCCTTAGGTAGATGGTTAATGAGTCTGCCGCCTCTTCTACTGCTTCCAGTGAGTAGGATGCTAACAGGAGATCGTTAATATAGTGGTATAGGTTTATGTTATTAGGTTTCCTCCAATTAGCTAGGTCACATGCCACCAAGCTATGGCAATACATTGGTGAATGCATGTACCCCTGTGGCAGGACCTGAAAGGTCCACTGCCTGCCTCCCCATGTAAATGCAAATTGATCTTGTGATTCCTCAGTGATCAGTATACTAAAAAACACATTTGCCAAATCCAGGACACAATGGTAGGTTTTGATTTCCCTACTAAGAGTGTCCATTAGGGAAGCAATATTGGGTACGGCCGCATGGATGGGCGGTGTGACCTTATTCAGTTCCCTATAATCCACCATCATTCTCCATGTTCCATCCGACTTCCGCACTGGCCATATGGGGGAATTGTATGGACTGTGTGCAGGTCTTATAATACCTACTTTTTCTAGTTCCTGCACTGTCTTTGATATTTCTTCCTGCCCCCCCCCCGGGAGTCTATACTGTCTTACGTTAGTAATCCAGCGTGGTTTCTGCAAACAAATGGGCTCATGTTTCGCATGGCCCCACAGTATTGTCTGTATCGCCTGGATGAATGTGAGGAAAAAGGCAATCATATGTTTGTTCTTTTCTTAAAGAGTTTAATAGTATTTCTTGTTATTGTATGTTTCACCCATGGCCCAAGTTCCTGCCACCTGGAAGAGAATCCCAGAGGGTCCCATTCTGTGTGTACCAGTAACTAATTAAAAAGAATCTTTAATTTTTGTATACAGTTATATTGATTTTTGAATGATCCCTATGGTTCATACAACAATTGCCCATAAAATCCTCACAAAACCTTTGGGTTTTTTCACAGAGTTATCTAGATCTGAGCCTGTGACAGGGACACACAGGCACAAAAAATAAATAAAAAATAAAAAGAGGGAGAAAATAGAAAAGGGAGAGAGATGGAAAGAAAAAAATCTGCCCCACCTTTTGCAGGAAGGCTGCTTCAGGAGAGGGGGAAGGGTACGGAGATAGCAGGTGGGTCTTTAAACAAAATAAACGAACAAAAAATGGCAACAATCTAAGGAGGAGTGGTAATTTATCAAATCCAACAAAATGAGAGAGACAAAAGTGTCCAACAATACAAGTTCTTACTCTGGTAGACTGCAGGGGAAGCACAAGTGCTTTTCTATGCAGCTAAAACCAAGAGAAAGTGCACCAGAGAGAGTGGCTGGTGTCTGGCTGGGAGTTCCACCCCTCTTTCGCTGTCTGACAGAACATTAACTGTCTAACTCCCATTGTTTTACATGTTGTCCGGATGTGAAATACTGGCAGCAAAAATCACAAAATCACAACAGGGTTAATAGAAAATCAGTGGTGGCATGACTTTGTAAAATTGGGTAGAATCAACATTAGTGGGCAAGCCTGCTAGAGCATCACAAGTGGTATTTGTTTTCCTTTGCCAGCTAACAACCTAACTTGGTGAGTGTGGCTAAAGCTTGAGCAGTCCTGTTTCAGGGTATGTTTGGATCTGAGAGACAGGATGTCTCAGGAACAGAGGCAAGCAAATTACGCATTCAGAGAAACATAGAGGGTTAGAGTTTTAGTCAACATACACTACTCACACACACAGGCATCCATTTTAGACAAATGTAACAGGGAAGCAGAAACTCCCTAAGCAAGTGCATTATTACCTAGTCACCCTTGAGAAACAGCAAATCCCCAGAACGGAGAAAGAGAGAAGGAACCTGCTGGTGGTGGATGTGATAGGTAGTGCCAGCAGGGCGTTACCTGCTTCAAAGTGCACTTTTCCTCTCTCAGCCATCACAGATTCTCTCCTACTTTTACTCTTCTCAGGGTCTGCAGAGTTTTCCATTTGTACACCACATCCGTGTGGCCAGTGCATGATACAGAGCCCAAGTGGAACACCGTCTTGCAAAACGAAATAAACTACTAAGGTCAGCTCTCTACAAAACAAAATACTTACAGCCACAAATATCAGTTTACTTAAAACTATCAGAATACTTTGTTCCTTCCCCAGATTGTTCTTCAGGCAGGGGCTTTTAGGTCCCTGATATAAGTGCCAACTGAAGGGACCAATGAACTAAAATATCCGTAGGGCAATATTCCAGAATTCTATACCAGAATCATATGTTGAATCAAAGTAAGATAGCATGTGTCTTTGTCTCAAGTGATGCCTGATCCTAATTTTAAAATCCTGATCAGTGAATGAAAGAGAGTGAATCATTCTATAGTACAGGGTCATCCCTTTGCCTGGGATTCCTTTCCAGGTTTTGTCACTGCAAATTAAGAGAAGGCTGATCGATAGGCTAGTAACAGCATAACCAATAATAAAGAGATAAAATTACACTAGAAGAGCTATTCGATTCCAGCAGCAGTAACATAAAATCCTTTTCAATTTATATTTTATCTACTACTAAAAATAGAAGCAGCAGCACACAACCACCTAAATATTACCTAATAATTCTAATTATTAAGGCAACTCTGATAACACAGGAAAATCACCCAATTTTGTCATACAATTACCCATGTTGTTATTGTGATACCATCCAGTGGGCAATCCAGCTGTTTGTTTTTTTTTTGTCACTCACTATGGCACCTGTAAGTTATTTACAATTCCACAAATTACAAAACAATAACAATAAGTTAAGAAACACACAATCCCAGTTTATCAGGGCTGAATGCTATTTTCTGCCTTGAGATGAGGCTGAATGTATTGCGCTGGAACCCATGTGGGGCCAGTCCCTATGGAAACACAAGCATATTCATGAACCCAAGTTACCTGTGGTAAGAGACCTACCCAATGCCCTGTGGCCATACTCCGAATGTTAACCATTGTCTGTTTCTTGAGCATTAGGGAGGACCCAAAATTATGGTCTAGTTGAGTTGTATATGTATGATCATGATTCAAAAGATTCAGCACTAGCAAAGCCTTACAAGCCTTTCTTGTGGCGTGTTTCCAATATTCCCCCTTTTTTGTTTATTAAGAATACGTTACAATGTTTGATGAGCACGTTCAATGATAGCTCATCCCATAGGAGAATGAGGAGTGCCTATAACATGTCTAACTCCCTGTTCTTGGAGAAAAATTTTAGTGGCCTCAGAAGTATATGCAGGTCCATTATTGGTTTATATAGTATTTTGGATACCCATAGCAGCATAAGCAAGTAACCTATGTTTACGGGCATCATGACTACATTCACTTGTGTGTGCTGTGGCAAATGTGTAAGAAGAAAATCTATTCTTACATGCACATATTTTAGATGGCCAAATTCATGAACATGAGTGACATCTGTTTTCCAGAGTTGAAGAGGTGCTATGCCATGGGGATTCATCCCTATTTGAGGGAAAGGAGCAATTGCCTGGCAGTCCAGACATGTTAGAATACTATTACGAGCTTGATCTTTTCTCATGCTGTTTATCTTCCTTCACAGCTTCTGCTCTGAATATACTTTCGTCTGTTCCCACAGTGAAAAGCTTGTGGGTGAGAATTAAGGGATGGGCTAGTATGGATGACACAGTTGTGGAGGTATATTATGAATCCCCTGATCAGGAGGAGGAAGTTGATGCTTTTTACAAGCACCTGGAAGTAGCCTCATGATCCCAGGTGCTGTTTCTTATCAATTATCCAGATATTCATTGGGAAAGTAACATAGCCAGGCATGCGCGCTCCAGATAGTCCTGACAATGTGTTGAAGATTACATTCTGATGCAGGTGGTAGAGGAGCCATTGAAGAGTGGGGTGCTACTGGACCTTATTCTTATTAGTAAGGATGGGTTTGTTAGGGAAGTGAAGGCTGGGGTCAGGTTGGGATGTCGTGATCATGAGAGGGTGGAATTCAAGATCTTGAGTGGAAGAAGCAATCCAAAAGGTATGATTGCTACCCTGGGCTTTAGGAGAGCTGACTTTGATCTCTTCTGGGACCTTCTTGGAGCTATCCTGTGGCCTAGGGTGTTAGAAAGTAAGGGGGCCTGTGGGAGCTGGTCAGCATTTAACCAGCACTTCTTCCAAGCTCAGGGTTGGTGCATCCCTTTGAGTAAGAAATCAGGCAAGGGTGGCAGGATACCTGTGTGGATGAGCAAGGAGCTTTCTTTAATTTCTTTAATATTTCTTTAATTTCATCAGCGCAGTAGCGGAGTAGGGGACCTCCTACTGACATCAGAGTACCTATATTCACCCTCTTCATATACATA
Source organism: Callipepla californica brunnescens (assembly GCA_023055505.1). NCBI lineage: Eukaryota > Metazoa > Chordata > Aves > Galliformes > Odontophoridae > Callipepla > Callipepla californica. The sequence goes on along the minus strand of JALIRH010000057.1, from coordinate 1,346,646 downwards.
TGCATTTTCTATCAGAGGGCAATTTAAAATTGTGATGCCAATTTAAAATGTTGCAGTTCGTTTATTGGAGGCAGTGGTTTGCATATATATACCCAGAGGAAGATTAAAACCACAAATGAGGCCAAATGCTGTCCAGTGATTTATTACAAATTTTAAGCTACTAGGGAAGATGAGGAAATTTGCATTAGTAAAGAGAGAAATCCTAGCAAATGGTTTACAAGGCAGGAAGAGTCACCAGCAGGAAACCAGCAACATCTCATTGGATCTCTTCTTCCTTGGAATTCTTTAGGTTTTTAACCTCTGAATCAGCAGCTGGTTGCCAGTGGCAGTCCTGCCTACCCGAGTTATCAAGGGCATCACGTTCAATTCCTCATGGTGACAGTAGCAGTTGGGGTGCCCCCATTTTGTGGAGGAACAGAACATCTACCCTCTTACTGCTGTGTACATGGTAGTTAACCATTAACTTCAAAAGCTTGTTGAGCAGGTTATGTCTTGGATGTTAGCTGCTGAAAAAGCTTTGAGTCAGAATTCGTTCTGGATTCTTACACCCTTTTGGCCAAGAAGGCCAATGGGATCCTGATCCTCCCCCTCTACTCTGCCCTGGTGAGGCCTCACCCTGAGTACTGTATCCAGTTCTGATCTCCACCATGCAGGAAAGATAGGGATCTCCTCGAAAGAGTCCAGCAGAGAGACACAAAGATGATGAAGGGCCTGGAGCACTGAGGAAAGTCTGAAAGACCTGGGTCTATTGAGCCTTGAAAAAAGAAGACTCAGAAGGGATCTGATCCATGTCTATAACTACCTAAGGAGTCGGGGGCAAAGGGACAAGGCCAGACTCTTTTCAGCAGTGTGTGGTGATAGGACATGAGGAAATGGACACAAACTGAAGCATAGGAAGTTCCACACAAATGTGAGGGGAACTCCTTCACAGTGAGGGTGATGGAGCACTGGTACAGGTTGCCCGGAGAGGGTGTGTTGTATCCTTCTCTGGAGATGTTCAAGACCCAGCTGGGTGCCTATCTGCACAACCTGCTCTAGGGAGCCTGCTTTGGTAGGGGGGCTGGACTCAATGATCTCTAGAGGTCCCTTCCAACCCCTACAGTTCTGTAATTCTTTGCTGAAGTTTTTTTCTATCTCTTGCAGTCCTAATCTTGTGCCTCCTACCCATTATGATATTCTTCCAGTTCTCGCTGGTAGATTTCTAGTAAATAATACTTCATCCATAATTATATTTTTCCATATGTTTGAAATTATACAGTTTTTCAGAATCTTTTGATTTTACCTAGTTCTCACCTATTCGGAAAACCTTAGAAGTCTTATGAGCCTCCAAGATATTTTAGATCATCTTAGTCCAACTGAATAACTTCAGAGCTTAATTTCTGTCCTATCTTTGAAGAGTAAATATTTATTTGGGAAGAGTAATTATTCATTTGGGAATACTAAAGAATTTGGGAATACTCCCTGAACAAGAGGTTTATCTACTTTATAATTTTAACTTGCTTGCAAGTATCCCCCATTGGTCTTTGTCCAGTCCACAGTATATGTAAATTTTTATGTGTTTGTTTCTGTATTACTTTGTTTTGTGTTTCTTTAGCACAAATGAGACCAGCACACACTTTTACTCGCAGGGATGCCCAGGATGAACTGCCTATTGGTAACTTACTCCACTTATTTCTTATTTATTCAGAGTTTGTCTCTTCTGCACTGCTTGAGGTTTCATCACAGCTAGTAACCTTGCATGTTAGTAATTTGGAAATGATGGACTGATATAACAAAATTTACTAAATATCAGTCTATATCCATATTAATGGTATTATTCTGAGTATATTTGTCCATTTATTGTCTATTTATTTCCTGCTTACACTTTTTCTGTCTTTCATTTTCCCTCCTTTAGAAATCATTTTTCTCGTATCCACAGGCAAATATATTATCATGAAGACTAATCAGTACTGAAAAGCATTATACCAAGCTAATTGCTATTTATTTATAACTGGAAATAGTAATATTGGCACAAGGCTAATTTCTGCTTTCAGTGCACTTTTAGAGATTAAAAAAAAGTTTTTTTTAGATAAAAAAAAACCCTGCCTCTAACCTGAAGTAAATTATGATGTTTTGGTATCTCAGACAGAACTGATGCTCTTTTTCTGTATGCCTTTCAGAAAATTCAATACAATTTCAGGGAGAGAGCTTTTTCTGTGTTTCTAAGTGTGCAGCACATCCATTCATGAAGTTAGTCTGAAAGATGACAGTACTCAACCTGGATTTTCTACAACTAGGAAATATCTCTGGGTATTTTATGCATTCACTTAGCAAAAGATTCATTTTCTGAGGTATCTGTGGAGTGTAAATATTTTGTTAAATGAGAGTGCAGAAGTTAGGCTGTCTCTTATATTCTATAATGTAACTTGAAATCTCAATGCAAAAATCTGTCTCAGTCAACACATGATCACATTCAGGCACAGAATTAAAATGATTAGTGGAGACTGAATTATCTTGGTTGAAATTGTAATCTCCAGCTCTAATTTTTTTCATGTAAAACATCATACAACCAGTGCAATCATTCAAAACACAGTAGGTAATGGTAAATACAGAATGGTTTGTGTTACAAGGGAACTTCAATGATCATTTAGTCTAAGCACCCCCACATATAGGCAGGAACTTTTTTTACTAGACCAAATTGCTTAAAGCTTCATCTACCTTGGCCCTGAACACTTTAAGAATGGAACAATTACAATGTCTTTGTGCCCTTATATATAGTGAAATTATTCTCTGAATAGATGTCAGACTGTTTTCCCTAAACAAAAGTGCTGACAGGAATCTGCAGGGAACAGTGAAGTCCTTGCACTGCACCACATTTAGAGGATTTCCACCAAAAACTATAGTATTAAAGAGTGGTGGAACAAATATGATGATTCTGATGACAAAAAATATTTTTACTAATATTTTAAAACTTGTTTACCACCTTTCCCTCCCAAATCCTTCAGAAAATATTTCTTCAATCATCTGAAGTCTGAAATAAATTTTGAGGAAAGGACATGAAGACTGTAATTATGTTCTTCTGTCACTCGTGTGGCTCATTAATTGACATATATCATATTCTTGGTTTTCTTTTTGAGGTTGTGACTAGCTTCCAGTGTTTCATTTAACAATTGCCAGCCTTTGCATTGTACAAAATGGGACAATGGGCTTCAAGAGTTTGAACAAGTGACCTGCAAACGGTATGTTAGGCCTGCACATTGCTCAACTGTAAGTCTTCTCTGCAAATATTAAATGAATTCTAAGTTCTTTTTCACACTCAGAGTCAGATCTAATAAATGGTTCTTAGTTATGACTTTTCTGATCCTTCTTGTTGTCTCTATTGTAGTACATGAGGTTTCTCATCTAAATGATTTGCACAAAGGTTTCTCATCTAAATGATTTTATCATGAGATCCACTAAGTGAACCTAATGATGGCCAGATAGTAACAGAGAAATCTTATCGCTTGAGCTTGACATTGACACTTTGCTGTGAGGCTAAAAGCAGCTCTCGGGAGTACACATAACGTAGCAGGTGAGAAAAGGACGTTACTGTTCACTGACAGCGGGGAGGGAAGTCAGAGTGTGAGCACGGCCCACACTGTCCTTACATTACTGCAGCAGCAGGTGTGGGAGGTGGGTCTTGTGACATGTGAGTGCTTTTATCTTTGCTCAGGAGACCAGCTCTCCTACTGTCAGTAGACCCTGAGACCACAGCTTCAAACATGGTCTCTACCAGACAGCAGGCTTGTCCCAAGACTTTAATGACCCAGACAGAGGGCCTGCCCAGAAATGTGGCAGATCAGGTCTCTGACTGAAGAGAGTGCCTGAGCCTGCTGCTGACAGGGGGGATGGGAAGGACAACACCTGTGTGAGGTGCGAGCAGCTGGATGAGCTTCTCAGCCTGGTGGTGGAGCTTAGGGAGGAGTTAGAGATACTGAGGACCATCAGAGAGCACAAGTGGGAGATTGACTGGTGGAGTGACTCTGCATGAGAGACAGAGATCGCACCCCCCCAAGCCATAGTGGACCCTCTCCCTTGCTGTAGTAGAACAGAGAGAGCCAACTTGAGAGGAGAGGAGGAATGGCAGCAGGTCCCAGCTCAGTGATCCAGGCAACCCCCATCCTGACGTACCTCATTTCCCCAGGTGCCTCTATGTAATAGGTTTGAAGTCCTGAAACTGGAGGGAGTGGTGAGTGAGGATGAGGTGGGAGGACTGCCTCCAAACTTGTCTAAGGTGAGGTGATCAGCTCCATGATTGAAGACTGCCTCCTCCAAAAAAGAAAGGAAGGTGGTACTCATAGGTGACTCCTTTCTGAGAGGAACAGAGGACCCAATACACCAGCCTGACCCTATCCATAGGGAGGTGTATTGCGTCCCTGGGGTCCAGGTCAGGGATATTTCTAGAAAACTTCCTAGTCTGATCCACCCCTCTGATTATTATCTTTTACTGATAGTTCAGGCTGGCAGTGATGAAGTCACTGACAGAACCCTGAGGACTATAAAAATGATTTTAAGGGACTGGGAAAGTTAGTTGGTGGAGTAGTCATACAAGTAGTATTTGTCCTTATTCTTACAGCGGAAGGGAAGGAAGGACATTGAGATACCAAGAAAACCCATCTTAAAAACACGTGGCTGAGAGGATGGTGCAAACACAAGAATTTGGGGTTCTTTGATCATGGGATGGTCTACTTGGCACCTGGCCTGAGGTCTGCCAATGGGTATCACCTATCTACTTGCCCAGGAACTGGCAGGATTTGTAGAGAGTGCTTTAAATTAGATATGGAGGGGGAAGGGGATAAAACCAGGTCTGCTAGATATGAGCCTGTGGGAGTGGTAATGGGATTAGGGGTGACATGAGGAATTCAGATGAAGTGATCTACACCAATGCACGCACCATGGGCAAAAAACAAGAAGAGTTGGAAGCCACTGTGTGGCAGGCAAGCTATGACCTAGTTGCCATTACAGAAACACTATGGGACCACTCCTATGTCTGGAGTGCTTCAATGGATGGCTACAAGCTGTTCAGGAAGGATAAGCAAGGAAGGAGGGGTGACGGCGTGGCTCTCTATGTTAGAAAGTGCTTTGATATTACTTAGCTTATGGCTGGGGATGATAAGGTTGAATCCCTATGGGTAAAGATCAGGGAAAAGGCTGACAGGACAGACATCCTGGTGGGGATCTGCTGAACTAGGATGAAGAGACAGATGAGGTGTTCTACGAGCAGCTGGCAGGAGCTGCGTGATTGCCAGCCCTTGTCCTCATGGGGGACTTCAATTTCCCTGACATATAGTATGCTGGGAATACAACATAGAACAGAAGAAGCAATCTAGGAAATTTCTGGAGTATATGGAGTATAACTTCCTGATGCAGCTGGTGAGAGAGCCTATGAGAGGAGCTGCCCCGTTAGACTTGCTGTTTGCAAACAGAGAAGATCTGGTGGGAGATGTGGAGGTCAGGGGATATCTTGGACAGAGTGACCATGAAATGATAGAATTCTTGATTCTTGGTGGTGCCAGGAGGGGAAACAGTAAAACAGCTACCTTGGACTTCAGAAGGGCAGACTTTGAATTGCTCAGAAGGCTAGCATGGGAAGTCCCCTGAGTTTCAGTCTTAGAGAGTAAAGGGTCCCAAGACGGCTGGTTGCTCTTCTCCTGTATCTTATAGGTGCAGGAACAGGCTGTCCCCCCTGAGCCACAAAATGACCTGGCAGAGAAGAAGGCTGGTGTGATGAACAGGGAGCTATTCTTGAGGCTCCAGGAGAAAAAGAGAATCTATCTCCTGTGGAAGAAGGGATGGGCAACTCAGAATACAAAGAAGTTGTTAAGATGTGCAGAGGGAAAATCAGAAAGGCAAAAGCCTAGCTTGAACTCAAACTGGCCACTGGGGTAAAAAGGAACAAGAAACTCTTTTATAAATATATCAACAGTAAGAGGAGGACAAGGGAGAATCTTCACTCTGCTAGATGAGGCCGGGAATGTGACCACTGAGGATAAGGAAAAGGCGGAGGTTCTGAATGCCTCCTTTATGTCTATCTTTAAAAGTCAGACCAGCTCTGACCTGGTAGTCTTGGCTCAGGAGCAGACTAAAACCCCCATGATTCAGGAGGAAACAGTCAGGGATCTACTACTCCAACATGGACTGCCACAAGTCCATGGGGCCAGATGCAATTCAACTAGGAGTGCTGAGGGAACTAGAGGAGGTGATAGCTGAGCCGCTTTCCATCATCTATCGGTGCTCCTTGTTGACTGGTGAGGTCCCAGAAGACTGGAGGCGTGTCAGCGTGACTCTCATCTGCAAGAAGGGTTGTAAGGAGGAGCCGGGGAACTACAGGCCTGCTAGCCTGACCTTGGTGCCAGGGAAGGTTATGGGGCAGATTGTCTTGAGGGAGATCATGCAGCATGTGTGGGACAACCAAGGGATCAGGCGTAGCCAGCATGGATTCACAAAGGGCAGGTACTGCTTGACCAACCTGATCTCTTTCTATGATCTAGTGACCTGTCTGGTGGATGAGGGAAAGGCTGTTGATGTAGACTACCCAGACTTCAGCAAAGCCTTTGACACTGTCTCCCACAGTATTCTCTTGCAGAAGCTAGCGGCCTGTGACTTGGACAGGTACACTCTTGGCTGGTTAAGGAGCTGGCTGGAGGGCCAAGCCCAGAGAGTGGTGCTGAATGGAGTTAAATCCAGCTGGTGACTGGTCAGAAGTGGTATTCCCCAAGGATCACTGCTGGGTCCTCTCCTTTTCAATATATTTAATGATTATCTGGATGAGTGCATTGAGTGCACCCTTAGTAAGTTTGCAGATGACACCTAATTGGCTGGAAGTAAGGATCTGCCTGGGGGTAGCAAGGCCCTACAGAGGGTTCTGGGCAGGCTGGACTGCTGGGCTGAAGCTAATGGGATGAGGTTCAACAAGACCAAATGCTAAATCCCGAACTTTGTCCACAACAACCACAGGCAACATTATGGGCCTGTGGCAGAGTGGCTTGAAGACTATGTACAGGAAATGGACCTGGGGATGTTAATTGATGCTCAGCTGAACATGGGCCAGAAGTGCGCCCAGGTGGCCAAGAAGGCCAACAGCATTCTGGCTTGCATCAGAAACAGTGTTGCCAGCAGGAACAGGGAAGTAATTGTACCCCTGTACTCAGCACTGGTGAGGTACACCTTGAGTACTGTGTCCTATTTAGGTCTCCTCGCTGTAAAAAAGACATTGAGGCCCCGGATGTGTTCAAAGAAGGGCAACAAAGCTGGTAAGGGGTCTGGAGCACAGGCCTTATGAAGAGCAGCTGAAGGAGCTGGGATTGTTCAGTCTGGAGGAGGCTCAGGGGAGACCTTACTGTTCTCCATAACCACCTGAAGGTAGGTTGTAGTGAGCTGGGGATTGGCTTCTTCTCTTGTGTAACTAGTAATAAGGACTAGAGGGAGTTTCTTCAACCTGTGCCAGTGGAGGTTCAGGCTGGATGTTAGGAAGTACTGCTCCTCTGAAAGAGTGGTCAGGCACTAGAATGGACTGCCCAGGGAGTTGGTGGAGTCACTGACCCTGGAGGTGTTCAAGAAACATCTGGACGTTGTGTTGAGGGACATCATTTAGTGAGAACCACTGGTGATGGTTGGATGGTTGGACTGGGTAATCCTGTGGGTCTTTTCCAACCTGGTGATTCTATGATTCTATGAAATCATAGGAATTTAAGGAACAAGACTCTAAAAGAGCTTGCTCTGCCTCTTGTCAGAAACTCTGCACTTTTAACTTTAAGGTTTTAACTGCAGTCTTGCCTCACAGGGAATTGTCCTCTGGTGAGATCATCCACTCTGGAGCTGGTTCCTTTCAAGTCTTCTTGAGCTGGTCTCTTTGAAGTCTTCTCAAGTCTCAGCAAGTGTTCCAATTACACCAAGTCACATGATGTGGTTGATATGCTTGAAAGAAAGAATAACATTCAGAGGGACTAGACTGTTTCAAGTAATGGACCCAAGTGAACCTCGTGAGATTCAACAGAGCCAATTGCAAAGTCTTGCACCTTGGTTGTAGCAATTCCTCTATCAGGGCAAGCTGGGGGACAAACTGATTGAGCACAGCCATACTGAAAATGGCATGGAAGTATTGGTATATGGCAAGTTGAACATGAGCCAGTAATGTGCCCTCACTGCCCAGAAAGCCAACCAAGTCCTGGTCTGCATCTATAAAAGCGTGGTCAGCAAGTCAGAGGGGGCAATCCTGCCCCTCTACTCTATGATGGTGAGGCCTCACCTGGAGTACTGCATCTAGATGTGGAGTCCTCAGTACAGGAGAGACATAGCATCCAGAGGAGGTCCACAAAAATAATCCAATGGGTGAAATGCTTCCCCAGTGAAGACATGTTGAGAGAGCTGGGGCTATTCAGCCTGGTGAAGAGAAGGCACTAGAGAAACATCAAGCAGCCCTTAAGTGTCTAAAGGGAAGCCACAGAAAAGAAGGGGACAGGCTCTTCAGTGGGTTCTATTATGTTAGGACAAGAGGAGATGGTTTCAAATGAAAGGGGGAGATTTAGAGTGGACATAACAAAAAAGATTTCTACAGTAGGGGCAATGAGACACTGAAAAAGGTTGAAGACATTTGAGGTCAGGCTGGACCTATGATTCTATGATTACCTGACTCTATAATAGACTAAGAAATTGACAAATCTAGATATTATATTACATAACTGCAAGCATTTCAGACAGCTGTCACACGGCAAATTGTTTTGCTATGATAAAATGAATATTAGTTTAAATCACTATTACAAGTCATTCTTTTTTTTTTAATTATAAAATGTTTATAAACTATAAAACATAATTATAGTTATCTACAGTTGACTACTTTCTGTAAGCTTCAGTATCATTTGGAGATTTGCAGCAAAGAAATCTCATCTGAGATTTTATTTGAGGATAACATAATAGTGGGTTAATACCTTCTTCTAGTTTATTAACAATAGAAAGTATCATATATGTATATATTCAGATAGGATCTCTCATATATGATCACCTTTTTATGGTTGAAATAAGGTAGTATTTATGTTCATTAGTACATTAGCAAGGTTTTTCATCTGTTTTCTTGCCTGAACTGCTTTTTTTTTCTTGGGTGAACTGCTTTTTGAATCAGTTCAAAAACTGGGGATCTTCTGTCTTGGTCCTCCTATCTATGGAATGTTGTTACTAGTGTACCAGTGTACCTTTCTGGTGCCAATTTTGAGAGCTTCCGACATATATCAGGTGTACTCCTTACTCTCTCAGGATCATGGTCCTGGTTTGAATTGTTAGGAACAAACTTGGGATTATACAGCATCTCCATTACAGCTATTTCTCTCAAATAATGGACACCTTTCTCCACAGTGTCCCATCTTTTCATCTGAGGCTTCAGATTCTCTTTGTAGAGATGTCTCTCCTTTTCAGCTACTAGCACTCATTCCCAGAGGGTGGCAACTCCGTTCAGACACCTACTAATCCCTCTGTCAATTGCTGGGTCTTAGGCAAGGCTTCCTAGTTGGCGGACTTCATCACCAGCTAGGGACACACTGCTGGCCCCATTGTCCCAACACTGCAGCAACCAGGTGACAATAGTTTCATCTGAGCACCATACAAACTCCTTTCTTGAGCCTTGGGTTTCAGACATCTTCAGGGGCCAACAAGTAGTGGTAATAGTGACTTCCTCATCACTGCTCTCTCCATGTCTCTCACTTTTCTTAGTTGCCTTTCTCAGTGGTGGTAGTTTTGAGAAGGGCCCCTCACCTGGATCTTCCTCTTCTTTCTCTGCTTCTTCTTTCCATTCTAGACGTGAGGACACCCGTTTCCATTTCTGGCCTTCCACAGGGACAACCAACATTGATGCCAGTGCTTCCTGTGATTCGTCAGGTCTGTTCCTTCTCGGATCTTACTGAGCCACATGATCCCTTACATAAATACTCACTGAATTTCTTAGGATCCCACAGGTGTTCAAGAGTAAATTCCCATGACACCGGCGGTCCCCACACTTCTAATCTCTTTCCTAAATCTTCCCATCTTCCCTGCCATTCAACAGTCTCTGGTTTTGAGGAAGGCTTCCTCCATATGATGTAAATTACTATCATAAGGGATACATTCAGGAAGACTGATGACACAGTTGCTAGGCTGGTGTCCTGAACATAGGTGAGGAACTGAAAAGAGAACTTGGAAACCAGTCCAAATGCCGTATCATCTGTCACATTAGCTGGGGTGTTTAGGCATGAGGCAGGTAATCAGTGCACTTAAGTAGTTGTAACTGATATGACTCTGGTACTGAACATGAGGAACTTAAAAAGAAGCCAGCATGTTCTAAGGTACATGAAGACCCTTAGTCCTCTTTGCACTAGTTTTACAATGGAGTATAGATTCTGCATTGCCCACATTCTCCACCAATATTTGCCACGGTGTTATCTGTAACAAGGACACAAGGGAAATAGAGAAGGGAGAAAGAAAAAAAAACAACTGTGCAGTTTTCGGGGAGTGAAGGAGGGGTTGGCAGTAAATGGAGGAAATAGATGGGTCTACTAAAAAACAATGGCACGATTTGAGGAGGAGCAGTAACTCTACTAAATCTAATAAAATTGAACAATTGAGAGAGACAAAGTTTCCAAACCAAATCTGAGAGCTTATGGTGGGGAGAAACTGCAGGGGAAGCACGGGTGCTGAATCTCCGAAGCAGCTGAGAGGGCCTGGCATCCAGTCTGGAGCTCCACCCCTCTGCTGCTCCCCAACATTAACACAGCATTAACTCCTTAACTGCCTGCATGATGATCTGATGTGGAATACTGGCATCAGAACCACAACAAAAAAAATAAATAAATAAGAAAACCTTCCCTGTGCGGACAGGCCGAGTTTATTAGTTTGTCTTCAAAGGAGATCATAGGATGCAAATGCAGTTCTGGATAATGATGAAGAAAAATATCAGCTTTTTTACCTTCATTGTACGTTTCAATCAACTTAAGACAGTGACAGCAGACATCCACACTCAATCCTTGTAAAGCACACATGCAACAAATGAGACTCGTTAATGGCTGTAAAAATTGTGACAACACTGACAACTGACTGTCAGTGGTTTGCGGGACGGTTTGACCCAGTACCGTGACAATTGAGGCAGGGGACCCATGGGCCCAAAACCCGGGGAAGAAGAAGGGGGAAAGGAAAAAAGGAGAAGGGAGATGGGCCTAGGAACAAATCAGAGGCAACGATCTGAGGAGGAAAGCTAATTTACTAAATAAGATATCAGAAAGCAAAATAACACAATATAATACAATATAATTGGAATTGAAGTTAATGAATCAAATAAAATAAGCCGGAGAGAGAGTGTCTGATAAACCGAAGGCCTTACGCTAATGCTGAAGGCAGACGGCTGCAACAAACACCCACTGCTGAGCTCGATCCCAAAGGGAAGAGCAACGGTCCGTGACTGCAGTTTTTATCTTTCTCTCTGGGTGGAAACATGTAAAAATACAAAGCATTGCACAGACCTCTGGGGAATGTAGTTCTTCTTCTCTTCTGAGACAGGCATATCCATAACTATCGATGATCCACACAGCTAGAGCATTAAGTCTTTAACTCCCAATACACAACATGATGTTATGATGTAGAATATCAATAAAATAACAAAAATCATAAAACCATAACACTGAAAAATGCAATTTCACTCCCCATGGAGTTTCATATCTTCATAATTTTTGTCTATATCAAGTTATTAATTTATTTATTTTGAATCTAGTGGAATGGATTCATAAATTAAGTGACAAGGTGGATTGTACAGTGAATGGTAATTTAAAAGCTACTACCATTTCCAAACAAGTTTACATTTTTTTTTTGTTGCTTCACCAACAGTAGTAACAATCATTATCAAAAGAAAAGATTTTCTCTATTGTTTCTGAGATCAGTAGAAGAATAAAAGTTCTGATGAGCTTCTAATGTTTAGGAAGCTGGGTTTTTTTCAGCTGTTGTATTGTTTCTTAATACGTTTAAAATTCAATTTTATTATGGCTTTTTATTCTTTGGGGGGGGTAGGTTTTTTTGTTGTTGTTGTTGTTTGTTTTTGTTTTTTATGTGCTTAGGGTTGCAGTTTTGTTTCACACATTTTTATTTTTTTTTAGCTTATAGGACCAATAGCCTCCCACTATATCTAGCAATCAATCAAATTGCATGAGTACTAAACTTTTCATGAACCTACAGTTTTCTATTCCAAATATTCTTCTGCAAAGTTAGAAGTGTCCTGTACCCCAACCCCGGATTTGAAACCACAGAGAGGAGAATCATACAAACATATGAATTTGATTTTAAGAATGTAATAAAACATTCTCAAAAACAAACAAACAAACAAACAAACCATCCTTGATTTTGTGAATATGTAAGGGATGCAGGTTCAGATTCTGTATGACAAAAAGCATTTGCAGTTGTGTTCACATCCATTCCTGTGATATTGCTATGGCACATTGTATAAAAGTACTGTGTACCTTTCTCGAAGTTCTGCAAAGCAGGTAGACTCCCTAAGGAACCTTATCTGATACTGACAATGCTTTTATTACATTATAATTAATGGTGTATTAAAATTTTGGACTTTCGCTCTGTATATGTGCATAATATATGTGTCAGTATGTACACATACAAAGAAAGATTTCTTTCAGTACTATTCTCCAGTGTAATTGTATAATTTCGTATTTCATTATAACTGGTTTTAAAAATATGTGGGAAGGAATAAGTGAAAAACAAGGAATGTGAAAACAAAATGCTCAGCAGCTGTAGGGTGTATATTTTTCATTAATATACACTTCTGTTTTTAAAACATAGAATCATGGAATGGTCTGGATAGAAAAGGACCTCAAAGATAATCTACTTTCAACCCCCTTGCCATGGGTGATGTTTACTTAGACATCATAATTAATGAAGAATAACTTCAAAGCCTTATCTAGATAGCACTAACAAAAAAGTGGCAGAGAGAGCTGTTTGCTATAAATATTTAAGCTGAATGCCTGTTTTCATGGATGTCAAAAATGTACAATAGGTATACAAATACATTATAAAAACATTCATAGTTGAGCAACTCTGTATTTCTGTAATCAGGATGTTTACTACAAAAATTGTAACTGTTGCTTCAATCTGCTCTACACTTTTAATCTTAAATTCTATTCTCCTACTACTTTGACTGCAATAATAACAGCCTGGCATCCAAGATTGTAGGACTTCTCTCCAAGTCTTGTCCTGCTGCTAGGATATCATACATGTCCCCAGCATTCTACTTGGGTTACATATTGTGGCCAGAAGTTACTGCGGCCTCTTTCACTGCAGATTTGTCACAAAACATGCTGTGTGTCTGGAGCCAAAGCAGGGGAGGAAGGAGGAGCAGAATTAGTACTTCTGTTTCATAGTATTAAAAAATAATACTTAAAATACTTTATTTTTCCTTGTCAAAATTTTATCATTTAATACCACAATACTGATCTTTAAAGTCAGGAATTTTCCTTCAGTTCAGTTTAAAAAACAAATGCCCTTTATTCTTGCCTGTGCTTTTATGCTGACATTAACTTTATTTTCTTCCATAACAATCTCATAGATATTTGTGAGGAGAACTTATTAATTTCGTTAAATGTCAGGGTAATGGTTCACAAACTACTGTTCTTGTATATTTTTGTGCTTCATTTTCTGTCACTGCACAGTCGTATTTTCCCTTACATGAAACTTAAATCTTGGGAGATCCATATTACAAATCACTTGATTCTTTCACAGTTACCTTATTTTTCACCTAAAAGCTCCTCTGTTGAAGATAGCATTAATTCTGTTTGTGTACGTGATCTGGTTTTCTAGATCATAGTTTTGTACTTGCACCAAAACCACGTGTGGTTGAGTATTAATTATACTGCCTACCAGGGATAAATAGTGTTTTCCAAATGCATAAGTTGAGGATGTTTCCATTTATAGCAGAGCCTATATTACGGACTGTGCATTTTAAAACATTAACAAAGGTGACTGGTCTAAGTTATGTTTTTTCTTGTATAGTAGTACCTCTGAATTTCACATATCTGTTGAGGTAACTCATGAAATAACTGGAATGAAGGGAAGTACTTTATTTATCTGACCTAAATATGTGAAAAATCAAAAGCAAATTCTCTCCTTTCTAATTTGCATAATTTCATACTACACAGGGCAGAGATTTGGTTTAACATTTTTTCTGTATAAGAAAAACAAAGATTCTGATTTCAGGTTGCTTCCATCTTAGATTATAATAATACACTAATCTTCTTCATACTGAGCAAAATATAAATGAAATGCTCAAATGGATTATCGAGATTACATTAAGAAAAAGATTATTTCCCTTTCTTCAGTAAATCTGTAATAAGTGATAATTCATAGTCATTTATTCATATGCCCTAATTTACTTTCTCTATTATAATAGCAGGTTATCAGCACTTCTATTACAGAACTCAAAGTTATCTGCTTCTCACAAAAATTTCATGATACTTTTCTTCAGCACTATATTTGCTTATCATCAAAAGCATTCTAGATATATAAAGGCAGGCATTTGTTTGTTTGTTTGTTTATTATAAATATCCCTAAGGAGAGTGGTCATCCATGGTATGCATCACCATTAGCTAACTTCGTAGTAACTTTCTGAACTATTTTTTTTTCAGTTTTTTGTTCTGCTTTTTCTTAGATTCAGTTGGGACTGAATAGTTTTCTTCAGAGTGTCTAGTATGATCCTGTGTTTTGGTTCTAGGAGAAAAAAAAAAATGTTGATAGCACAATAACGTCTATATAGCTTCTAAGCTATGTTGTGTAGATCCAAGACCATTCATAGCAAAGGGCGCAAGATGGTGGGAGGAAACAGAACTAGGACAGCTGACTTACACTAGTCAAAGGCATATGCTGTATCACATGACATCAAACAGAAGGAGTTTTGAAGGGAGTAGTGGTTCATCTTGCTCTCTTCCACTGCTCAGGGGCATCACACGTGGGGTGATAAGCAATTACTTGTGTATCACTCATTACATTACATACAGAGAGACATTATATATATATATATACACACAGTCATAATTATTTTCCCTTTTCTCTATCTCAGTAAATAGTTTTATCACTACCCATGAGTTCTACTTCTTTATTATTATTATTCTCTCTTCCATCCCACTGGGAAGGGGTAGAGTGAGAGAACTACTGTGTGGTGATGAGGTACCTGCCTGGTTAAACAAATTTTTACTGAAATGTTGGGATGAATCCACATGTGTTCAGCACATACACAAGTGACAGAACTGTGTTATAACCCAAAATAAAAATAAAGGATGCATTGTCCCTTAATGTGTATGAATGTTTATTGGCATAAAGTAATTAATTTTTCCTGTGTTTCAGAAAAGTGTGATGAACCTCTGGTCTCAGCATTACCCCACTCCTCCTTCAGCAGTTCATCATCAATGGCAAGCAGCTATGTGCCTGGGTATGCCAAGTTAAACAAACGAGGAGGTAAGGGGCATTCAACCTTACATTCATATCTTTGAGAATAAGCAATGCATGATTATTTAATATGAAAATGCTTTTATGTAGGGGATTAGTGCTACTGTTCATTAAAAAAAATTTAGCTGTCTTGTTTTTGTGAACAGAATAAATTTCTTGTACATTGCATGTGACAGTAATTACACCATAGTGAGAAAAAAAAGTGCTAAAAAAGCAAATCAGATTTGTAAAGTTTATGGAGTCACATGGTACAGTTGACTTCAGGTGAAAGGGCATACCTATGTTCATAGGGTAAAGGAATATTTGCAAAGTCATGGTCTTTAGACCAAAACCAAGAGAGCCTTGATTTGCTTTGTTGATTTGTTTCCCACATTTGCAATGCTTTCTGTTGTTCAGCTTCTTCTAGCACTACAGGAACTTCACAGTTTTAGTCAGAAAGAACATCAGAAAGAGAATAAAAAGTTACTGTTATACACACTTCCTCGTATGCATCCCTTTCCCCAGCTGCTATTACAACAAAATGACTTAAATAGAAGCCGAAGACAAACGTAGGGAAATAGAACTGACAGTTTCCAGTCCTGGAATTTTTCTGAGTTAATGTAAAGCGCATGGCCTGTTAGTAGCATCAGAAGTTTCTCTGATTTTATATCTGCAGGCTAGTGCATGACATTTTTTATTGCTTTGAAAATTTAGAAGACTTATGAATGAAAATAGATTCTCATTTTATGATGTCTTGAGAAGAGTGCAGGAGTTGAGTTTACTTCAGAAGACTTCATTACGTCTCTTTTAACAAATCTAATTCTTTCTGTTACAATGTCTGAACACAAGTTTTGATAGCTATTGCATCATCTAATTTTTGTTTTCAGTTGTTTAACAGTGAAAGAAGGTACTAAGCAGGTTAATTCTAAAACAGTGCTTATCATTTATGCTTAATCCCTCTGTATCATGATCATAGTTAAGTTCATTTGAATTCTATTATTTATTCTAAGATAGAGGAAAAAAACTACTAGAATAACCATATCTATCTATCTCTCTATCTATCTACATAATATTTATATATTATATATATTATATATTGCCCTGAGGGCAAGAGTGTCATATTGACTTTACATGAATATTTCTCCTTTCAGTTTACTAGACTTCTGTTGCATTGCAAGTGAAAGACAAACCAGGCATTTAAAATTTATGTTTTTCCTTTAACTGAATTATCCTCCCCTTACAATCTCTTCATTTCAGTTTCTTTTAATGATGCTTCTTTAGCAATATGAATCTACAATGGTTTCATTAATTAACCTTTTTTTTATATATTTACTCTATTAATAGGTCATTTAAATCTACTTTTCTTGCTTCTCTTTGCTCAGATACTCACCGAATTAGACTATTGCTATCCATCTTTTAATACTTACTATACTTCTTAAGACTGAAGTTTCTATATGAACATTTTACCTCCCTTATGCTACTACCAATAAAATTACTACAATACTCAGTACTATGTTTAATGAGGGAACAATATCTTCACTGTGTTTTTCCTGCTGCTTCTATAAGTAATGGAAAATAGCTTAGTGTTAATGTTAAACTATTTTCTTACATCATGGAATTACAGATATTGTTAATGAAACCGGTAATAAGATCTATTTTTTTTTTTTCTTCAGAGTCATTATCAGCTAATGGGTTCCCAAATTGAATATGCTATTTAAACCACACTGTGCTCCCTCCTATAGCCTCAAACTCTTTAAACTGAGGAAATACACTTTTGAAAATTCCACTCTCCAAATCCATTTTAAATTTCTTTGCTACTTTCATGTCATTTTAGTCTAGACTAGTAAAATACTTTACTAGATTAGATAGTATATGTATATTTTATCCTATTGATTAAGACACTGATTGCACAGCTGTATCATGTTATTAAGAAGATTATAATATCTGCTATAAATGTTGAGAATGGTAAGATACACATCAAAGAGCTTAATATTATAAATAGTCCTTAGGAGGTTTCTGAAACATCCACAAATTTCCTCTTAATGTTTGTTACCACTTTCTACTTAAATCCCTTAAATAGTGATCTAGGCAAACAATACTAAAATTTCATGAAATGGTAAACAGATCTAAAAACTTTAAGACGTATGCTTAAAGTATTCTGTGTTCTGTTTTAGTGTGTGAGGCTGTTTCTCAGATTTTCACATCATTCTACAGTTTCCACTGTAAATCTTCACTGATGTAATGATTATTACACATACTTCATATAAAGAGGAAGTCCAGAATTGACTAATAAGGTATATAACTTGATAAGAAAAAGTCATCTCTCACTCAATCTGTTTAGCTTCCTATCTTCTGTATTTTCAGTGGTTACTTACAAGTTTGTCAATCTCTTGCAAACTTATATTTAAAATGTATATAATTTTGAAGCCCTAGTGTCTATGTTAGCGAGTCTTTGATTTATGTAATTGTTACAGCTCTGATTCTATCTCCACAATCAGAAAGTCAGAAGCCTGGGGTTACAGTACGCAATGCAATGCTGTTCCTTTTACCTGTGACTCATCCCAGCTGTTCTATGGGTGGCCTCTCCCACTTTACCTTCTGAATGCTTTGAATTATTGTAGCTATAAAAAAAAACAAGAGGGCCGAAGAAGCTGTAGGCTCTTCTATTCTTTTCTTTTTATAAGCAAAGGACAGTGCAATACAACTTCTTACTGAACACACCACACTGGAATTATTGCAGAGTAGATCAATTGATGCTGTCCCAGTTATGTCTGTAGAAAAGGAAGAAAAAAACCTTTGAAATTTGAGCTGCTGCAGAAATAGGAGAAAACTAGAAAGATGTGGTGAATTGTATAGTGTTAGTAGGTTTAGAGAAGGAAGAGCATGGTGAGTTTTGACTTGTTAGAGGCTTATAAGCAAAAGCTTGGAATATTATGTTATGTTACGCTCACACTTCCTGGAATAATTTTCTCAGTAACTATCTCATTTTCTATATATGTGCAAACTGAACTTAGAATTCCTGGTGTGTTAAAAGACGCAGTGTAACATTTGCAGTAACTTGGAATACGTTACCTTTGCAAAATACATTACATTTTCCTTTTCAAAATGACTAATAGAAGTAGTTTGTATTAATATGTACCATTAAGTTACTGATAGCACCATAACACATTTTAATTGAAATCTAGTTAGTAAATTAAAAAAAAACAGGATTCTGTTTTCCTTTCATTTTCCTCCTGCCAATTCTGCAGAAGTATTCTGTATTGCTACCACTTTCTCAAGTAAAATGGAAACAAAGGAGAGTTTTCAATTAACTCATTCTAGGGCTTATGAAAAGATTACCTAAATCTTGTACATATGTGATGTCAAGGGTATAAGGTCTAACATCTCATGACCTTTCATCAGTAGAACCAATGGACTGTATCACATAACGAGGATTCTTAGCACAAGTTTGATATAATGAATTATCAATCTTCCTTTTAATGATTCCTAAGCTGCTGGACCTTAAACTTCTCACTGGTATGGGTATTAATGCTGCCCATCATCTCCCTCATATCATTTTAATTTAAGGAAGAATTTCTATGTTATTTCAATGTAATATAGTATTATGTAATATAATTGAAAGCTCTTTGAAACTGAGAAGAGTCTCAGAACATCAAAAACAATACCAGCAAACAGTGAGAAGGTCATAATGAATATTGGGATGTATGGAAATTATCTTTTGCACAGTGAAATAAAAAAGCAATTTGGCTTCTTATGTTCTCTTTCAAGACCAGTATTACTCAGAAATCCGAAGCTGCCAAAAAAATTGATAATATAATGTGGGGTAAACGTCTGTAGGACAGCTGATGTTCAAAAAGCAGGTCTTTTTAGCATCACTATATAAGTCCTGTCAGTGATTTCATGTTGCTTCTTAATTGTGGCTCTGATCTTGCCCTTTTATTGGAACTATTGACGTATCGCTAAAAAGAAACTTCAAGAATTCTAAATGTTGAAATGGGTGTAACTGAGACAGTATATTTTTCTCAGTGAAGTGTTTAATTTTGGTTTCTGTATAGAAAATGCAAGATGATATCCATAATGGGGTATGATTCTTCTATTTCCCAAACCCTTCTTAGTAAGTTAATAAGATCTATTCTGCATCAGCTCTATGAGAAGTCCATGAGTACGTGGCCACTGCTCTTTGTAGTGTAGATATTAAAACTTTCAATATCAGAATTCAAGGCAAGTTAGCTATTAAGACTTAAGAAAAAACATTTGCATTTAAAAAATGTGGAAAAATAGTTATTCATGACTTAAAAAATTTATTTATTAATGAATTTATTAATGAATACATAAAAGCATATTTACACTGGACATAGAATTCTTCATGTTGCACACTGTAAATAGAAGTATTTACGTAAAAATCTGGTAACACTACTAGTAACAATTGCATTCTATTTTTATTTAGATTTAGGACAGTGTAGGGGAAAAACTTTCACATTTATTAGCAAACTGACTTTCGGATATATTTCTTCTTATTATTATTATTGTTATTATTATTATTAGATATAAACTTAATTTCTACCTCTGTTTTTGTTCCTTTTCTTAAATATGTCAATAATTCAGTCTCAGCTTATCATTTGAAAGTTCTTTTGGAACTAGAAATAATGTTTTAGAAAGGCATTTCTAACCTAAGGACTACTGTTTAGTGATAAATATTATTGTTGGATTCTTATATTTTCCTGTATGTGTTCATCTGCCTCTTATCTAAACCTACTGTGCTTATTCCTCACCTTCAAATTAATAACCTCAATTTCAAAACGAATAGCCGCTCTACTTGCATTTGTAATGCAACACAGTAAAGCTCCATGAGTATCTCCTTTTTTGAAGACAGTTTTGATTTCCACTTAGTTGCCCTTAAATCTTGTATTCTGTACTTGAACATTCTGGTCCTTATTAAAAATAATTCACAAATATTCACATTTTCTCAAAGGTATTCTTATAAGTACAAATAAAAATGTTTCCTGTAGCTCACACTTCTGATACTATAAGTGCTTTCTGTGTTTGAAGCAGTATAGAGAATGATAGGAAAAAAAACATGCACTAGAGGAAGACACCAAAACCATGACTCTAAAGGGGAAAGAAAAGCACACACTGAAAATGAAGAAATAATAATAATAATAATAAATGTACATCCAGAATAGACTGGTCACTGAAAAAGGAAAATTTTATAAGAAAAGTGTCATCTTGTTCTTTAAAAATACAATCATAGAATCGTAGCGGTTGGAAGGGACCTCAAGAGATCAAGTCCAACCCCCCTACAACAGCAGGTTCTCTACATCAGGGCACACAGGTAGGCGTCCAGGTGGGTCTTGAATATTTCCAGAGAAGGAGATTCCACAAGCCCCCTGGGCAGCCTGTTCCAGTGCTCCGTCACCCTTACCGTAAAGAAGTTCTTGCACACATTCATGCGGAACCTCCTGTTCTGCAGCTTCTGTCTGTTCCCTGTTGTCCTGTCTCCACACACTGCTGAAAAGAGTCTGGCCTCGCCACTTTGTCCCCCACACCTCAGATATTTATAAACCTGGATCAGGTCCCCTCTCAGTCTTCTTTTCTCAAGGCTAAACAAACCCAGTTCACTTAGCCTTTCTTCACTGGGGAGACCCTCCAGGCCCTTCACTATCTTAGTGGCCCTGCGCTGGACTCTTTCCAAGAGATCCCTGTCTTTTTTATACTGAGGAGCCCAGAACTGGGCACAGATTCCAGATGAGGCCTCACCAGGGCAGAGTAGAGGGGGAGGATCATCTCCCTTGACCTGCTGGCCACACTCTTTTTAATGCATCCCAGAATGCCACTGGCCCTCTTGGCCACGAGAGCACACTGCTGGCTCATGGTCAACCTGTCGTCCATCAGGACACCCAGGTCCCTCTCTACAGAGCTCCTGTCCAGCAGCTCATCCCCCAGCCTGTACTGGTGCATGCAATTATTCCTCCCTAGATGCAAGACTCCACACCTGCTTTTGTTAAATTTCATCCGGTTTCTGACTGCCCAGCCTGTCCAGGCCTTGCTGAATGGCTGCACAGCCTTCAGGCATGTCAGCCAATCCTCCCAACACCTGTGGATGTACCCCATCAGGTCCCATGGATTTATGAACATTAGCATTGCCTAGGTGCTCACAGACCACCTCTTCCCTGATTAAGGGAAAGTCTCCCATTCCCCAGATCCTCTCACTAACCTTAGGTGTCTGGGATTTCTGAGGGAGAGCTTTTTCACTGAAGACAGAAGCAAAGAAGGCGTTCAGTATCTCCATCTTCTCAGCATCCCCCGTTACAAGAACACCCCCCCCTCACTTAGTAGGCAGCCCACATTCTCCCTAGTCTTCCTTTTACTGTTAACATACTTAAAAAGCCTTTTTTATTATCCTTTATCAATTTTGCCAGATTCAATTCCAGATGTGCTTTAGCCTTTCTCATTGTATCAATCAACGTAACAATCAAAGTAACAAACCCTGTGGAAAGTGAAGCTCAAATAATTGGATAAAAATAAAGCAACATTGGCTAAGTTAATTCAACAATACATGATGAAAGCAGAAAGGATGGAATTTTTTTCCTGTTCATAAAGATATTTTTTTTATTTTGAACTCTTCAATTACATAATTATTTTATTAGACACACATCTAAATGGGGGGGGGGGGGAGTGGGGGAAGAAAAATAATAGTAATACTGAGCCTCGTGTGAAAAAATTCTTCCCAACAAGTACTTGAAGGGGAAGCATTTTGAAGACCACCTGGAGTCATGAGCAAAATGGCCAGCTGTCCAGGGCCACAGACAGTTGAACACAGCAACTAACCCTGAAATTTCTGAGCGAATAGCTTATTTCCAGCAAAACTCACTTTGGTTCATTAATAACTTCTGAAGCTAATGAACAGTTGATTCTGGCAGAAATGTGTCCATTTTGCTGGCAGCCTTGCCAACAGCCAGGCTGGATGTGTTTATTACTGATATATTTTTCTATGTCCTCCAGGGGTCATTGGAGCAAAAGCTGTTTACTCCCAAGTAACTAAATCCACTACCAGCTATTCTAAAATCCCAGAGCAGAATATTAAGTATTCTGAAACACTAAAGCACTAGCACATTAACTTGTAAAGAGCTAATAAGTATGTTTGTGTTCTTACTGGTGTCATCTCAAAAGGCAGACCTAATTAGCTCTCTAACTCAACTCAGAATACATATAACTTTGTTTGCACTTTCGCAGGAGCTAATGACCACAAACACTGAATGATTAAAAAGTTTGTACTTGAGTTTTATATTCAGTATAGGTCTTCCTTGCTCTTTGCAACCAGTTGCTTCCAGTTTCACATGAATGAAAACCATACCTGTCAGATGTGTTAAACATTCTCATACTTTTTTTAAATGCTACTTAACTTGTATTTCTTTTATTGTGCACTTGTTTCAAAAGCAATCATCAAGTTTATATTCACAGAAGTATCACCAGTACATGGAGGTTATATAATAATCCCCAGACAGTGGTGGGGGGTTATCATATCATCCTTGCCCTATCATCATTGAGCAGAAGACGATGATTTAAGAGGAGTGGAAACTAGTCCCAACTTGGCATCACAGGCAAACCCTATTCTGACCTGCCTCAGTTCACCTGTGTAATAGATTTGAGGGTCCAGAATTTGAGGGAGAAGTCAGTGGGGAAATGATGGGAGGTTCACCAGCAGGATTGACAAGGATGAGGCAATTGACCCCACACCTCAAGACTGCTTCCACCAAGAAGAAAAGAAGGCTGACTGCCATAGGGGACTCCCTTTTGAAAGGAACAGAGGGCCCTATTTTTTGATTTGACCCTACCCATAGGGGAGTTTGCTGCCTACTTGGGCCCTGGGTCAGGAATATTTAAGAAACTTCCTAATCTGATTCACCCCTCTGGTTATTATCCTGATAGCTCAGGCCAGCAGTAATGAAGTTGCTAAGAGAAGACCAAAGACTGTCAAAAAGATCTTCAGGGCACTGGAGTGTTTAGAGGATAGAGAAGGCATACAGATCATATTTCCTCTATCCCTTCAGGAAGAAATACTAAGAGGAGCATGAAAACACTAAGAGGAGCATGAAAACTTTTCTCATTCTTTTCTCACTCTTTTTTTGTGGCTAAAGGGGCTGGTACAATTGCAAGATTTTTTTGTTTGTTTGTTTAAACCATGGGGTGGTTTATGCAGAGCTCGACCTGATATCTACTGCTGGGTCTCTACTGTCTCAAAGGGAGAAATGGTTCCTAGCCCTGGAGCTGGCAGGGCTCAATGAGAGGGCTTTAAAATAGGCATGAAGCGGGGAGGAGATAAACCAGGCCAACTAGAGATGAGCCTCAGGGAATGATGACAGGACTGGGGATGAGGCAAGGGACTCAGCTGAACTGCATGGCTTTCTATGTCAGACAGTATTTCAATGTCATTGAGCTTGGGGCTGGGATGAAAAGGTTGAATCTCTATGGGTAAGGATCAAGGGGAAGACTAAGAAGGCAGATATCATGGGGGAAGGTGGGGGGGGATGGGAGCAAGTGTGTGGGGGCTGTCTGTTGTCTGTTACAGTCAACCTAACCAAAATGAAGAAACAGATAAGGTGTTTTATGAGACCTGTCACAACTTCCACAATTACTACTACTTGTTCTCATGAGGGATTTCAACTTTCCTGATATATGCTGGAAATACACTGCAGTGCAGGAGAAGCAGTCTAGGAGGTTTCTAGAATGTGTGGAAGATGACTTTCTGACACAGCTGGTAAGAAAGCCTAGCCTACAAGATGAGGTGCCTCAATGGATCTGCTGTTCACAGAGAAGGACTGAAAGGAAATGCAGAGGTCAGGAGCTGTCTTAGGCATAGCAAAAATAAAAAGGTGGAGTTCTTAATTCTTGGTGAAATCATGAGGGGGGAAGGGGGTCAAGGAAACTTCTACCTTGGATTTCTGGAGAGTGGACTTTGAACTGTTAAGGGCACTGGTAGGGAAGGTCCCTTGAGATTCAGACCCGGAGAGTAAAGGGATCCAGGAAGGCTGGTCACTCTTCAAGGAGGAATTCTTAAAGGCACAGGAACAGACCGTCTCCCTGTGCCTATGGCACAGGGTAAGCAGGTAAGCTGGTCAGAATGAAGACCGCTGTAGATGAACAGGGAGCTTTCCCTCAGGCTCCAGGAGAAAAAGAGAAACTACCTCTTATGGAAGAAATGAAAGGTAACTCAAGGAGAGCACAAAGAAGTCCTTTGGATATGCAGGGCAAAAATCAGAAAGGCAAAAGCCAAGCTTGAACTCAACCTGGCCACTGTAGTAAAAGAGAACAAAAATCTTTTCCAAATTTATTAACAGTAAAAGGAGGGACAAAGAGAATATCCATCCTTGTCATGGTTTTATGATTTTTTGGTACTGGTATGCAACAGGAAACATCACTTCTGAGAATAAAGAAAAGCCTTAGGTTCACAATGCCTTCTTTACATCTGTCTTTAAAAGTCAGAGCAGTTATCTTCAGGACACTCTACCCCCAGACCTGGAAATCTCAGATGGGGAGCAGAAAAAACCTCCCACAATTAATGTGGAAACAGAGACCAACAGCTCTAACTGGATTTGCCACTTGTTCAAGGGTGCTGAGGGAGCTGGTGCAGGTGACTGCCAAGCTGCTTTCCATAATCTGTCAGCATTCCTGGTCAACTAGAGAGGTCCCAGTGGATTGGAGCCTTGCCAAAATGACTCCCATCTACAGGAAGGGCAATAAGGAGTATTCAGAGAACTACAGGCCTGTCAGCCTGACTTCAGTGCCAGGGAAGGTTATGGAGCAGATAGTCTTGAGTGTCATTATACAGTATATGCAGGATAACCAGAGGGCCAGGCTCAACCAGTATAGATTCCTGAAAGGCAGGTCCTGCATGAATAACCTGATCTCCTTCTATGATCAGGTCATCTACCAGGTGAATAAGGGAAGATCCATTGATGTAGTCCACCTAGACCTTAGTAAAGACTTTAACACTATCACCCACACTTGGACAAGTATACACTTTCGAATCATAGAATGGCCTGGGTAAAGTACTTCGCTTGGTAAAGAACTGTATGGAAGGCCAAGCTCAGCATATGGTGATAAATGAATTAAAATCCAGCTGGTGACTGTTCACAGGTAGTGTTCTCCAGGGTTACTGAACATCTATCCTGTTCCATATCTTTATTGATGATCTGGATGAGGGCAGTGAGTGCACCCCCAGCAAGTTTGCAGATTACATCAATTAGGGAACATGTACTGGTATTCCAAGGTGGAAGAAGACTATACAGAGGGTTCCAGACATGCTAGATCAATGGGCAGAAGTGACAGAGATTAGTAAGATCAATAAGATCAAGTGCTTTGGTCACAGTAACCCCAGCCAATGCTGTAGGCTTGAGGCAGAGTACCAGGAAGACCACGTGGAAGAAATGGACCTGGGGGTTCTGGTCAATGCTCAACTGAATGTGAGCCAGCAGCATGCCCAGCAAACTATTATCCTGGTTTGTATCAGAAGCGTTGCCAGCAGGAACAAGGAAGCAATCGTTACTCTGTACTCAACCCTTGTGAGGCCACGCCTTGAATACTGCACTCAGTTTTTGGCCCCTCATTACAAGAAAGACACTGAGACACTGGAGGCTGTTCAGAGAAGGGCAATGTAACTGGTGAGGGCAGAAACTTTATGAAGAATGGCTAGAGGACATGGGATTCTTTGGCCTGGAGAAGAGGAGGCTTGGGGGAGACTTAATAGCTCTCTATAACTACCTAAAAGGAGGTTGTGGTATGTCTCCCACATAACTAGAACCTAGCACTCGAGGGAATGGCTTCAAGCTGTGCTAGGGGAGATTCTGGTTGGACATTAGGAAAAGCATATTTTCTGAGAGAACAGTAAGGCACTGGAACAGGCTGCCCAGGGAAATGGCGGAGTCACTCTCCCTGGAGATGATCAAGAAAGAGATGGCGTATTGAGGAACACAGCTTTCCACTTAGGAAAATAAGGATTCTGTCATGCAGTTTTCAGCCTATTTATCAATGGCTTAGAATGGTTATTCAAAAGCCCAGTAAACATTCAGAAACTCAGTTTAGCAACACAATGACATGTCAAAATAAGAAAAGAATAAATAAAGTGTGAAGATTATTTCATTTCTGCTGCAAAGACAAAGCTAATTCCCCAGTCTGGAGGAATAGCTCATTTACTTCAGCTTTCTCACAGAATTTGTTCCCATTGTCAGAAACATCTGAGAATTTTTAGGAGAGAAGACCTCTAGTAAAGAAGTTTTAATTCACAATTGCAATGGCAGGCATCCTGACAAATGGAGCAACATAAAGAAAAGATACCACAAATTTTGTACCTTCCCTCTCCCATGCTTACTGCCTCCCCTGTTTTCCCATTGGCTGAATACTTTAGGTTCTAAATTGCCCTTGCTTTCTTGGTCACATCACGTAACAAAAATATTACATATATATTCATAACACCTAACAAATTGTTACTAGCTATATCTATAGCTAATTATTTTGCAGTCTTTGATTTCTGCTCTATATGGCAGCAGAGACCTTGAAATGGAATTCTTATCCTTATACAGAAGCAACATTCCATTTGCACACCAAGGCAGATCTTCTAAATACTGTTTTTGTTTGATGCTATCCCATGTAATAACTGCCAAAAAGTACGTACTTAATCTATTGCAGTTTTGATATTCTGTGTCACAACTATCTTCAGGACATGTTCTTCAGAAACATATTAATGGTTAATGATGCAACATCAAAGGAAACTGCACAAAGAGGTGTTACAAAAAGAAAGGAATGCTCACCCATCTTCTAAGATCTATGCTCACAGGAAAAGAACTCCAGATGGAGAAATCTATAATAAGAAATCCTTCCTCAGTAGCATTCAGTTCTTAAATGAGGTCTAAAAAGGGTGGAGCCTGGCTCCACTGGTTCCAGTCACACAGGTGAATTGCCTTAACCTGTGCTCCCAGGGCTGACCAGGCCTTTAGTTCAGGTGCTCAATCAGTGGTTCAGGCCACTACCTAGCAGTCCCCATACAAATGGTAACAGATATCACACTGGAAAAGGTGAAATTACCAAGAAAGTTTTTGAATAATTGTATAACGTTGGAATGCTGGTTGATCGGGCACAAGCATTGTTAAGGTTGTGGCAATGGATAGTGGTTTGAGGATAAGTCAGTAAGTGAGTGAATTAACATATTTCACATATGATCCAAAATCTGTTAATGGAAATATGTTGTCTGACTCTTTTGGATAGTGAATTTGATCAGCACTAACCAAATTTCAGCCCTCTGCCCTTTGAAGATAAAAATTGAAAGGAACAAAAACTTTTTTACTCAGGTTGTTTTTTAATTAATCATCATCTAACAAGGTGGTTTAAGACAAGTGGTCACAAACATCCTTAAAGAACTTTGATATTAAATTTAAATCCAGGATAAAACTTAAGTCATATTTTTTCTCTCTTTATTTTTCTTTAAAAAAAGAAGACTAATTGTTTTTTTTTTGTTTTGTCTTACTTATAAAACAGATTTATAAATGTTTTCCCATTTATCAAGCATCATACTGTCATCTGAAATCCCTAAAGAAAACTCTCTTAATTCCAATGTGGTGTTAGAAAGTGGCATTTCTTCATTCCACACAATACGTATGGGCAACTTGACAAGCAAGTGTACATTCTCAGAGTTAAGGTTCTACGTTTGAATAGTTAATACATGCATATGCAGTACATTGGTTTACATGTACCTTCTATTTCAAGGACTCATAGATATGTGTAAATAACCCCTTGGGCATGCTCAGTGGTAACTAAGGTGTTCAAGTGCCCACCTACTTCTTCCCTTTTTTTCACTATCATCTTCATCATTGAAGCCTGACCCACTTCCATCCACTTTTCCCAGTTCAGAAGATTTCCATTGCTTATCAGGCCATAGAGAGCCACTTTTTGATAACAACATACAAGGAACCCAAGGAAAATATCCTCACACAGGATGTTGTTCTTGCACATTTTGAGGCAGAAGATGAAAGTATTCCATTGTAACTCCAGTACTTTTCATGAGGCAAAATCATTGAGGCAAAAGATAAAAGTACTCTATTATGTTAGGAGAACAAGACTATTCACCCACTAAAGCTGAAAAGTTCTTAGAACTATCACTTATGGATTCTTTTTGCTAAACAAATATATTGGTTTTTAAACTAATGTACTTATCCCTATTGCTAAACAAACCAACATATATCAATATCTTTCTAGCATTCAGTGTATGTTTTGATAGGACAACTTAATGTTATGTATTTAGATTTATTTATTTTTACTAGAGTCATCCAAGTGATTTTTTTTTTTTTTTAATAAAATATGTGGACCATAACACTTCAAACCATAACACTTTTTTTCCTCTAAATTTTACCTATATGTTGATTCAAAGAAACTTAACAGCAAAGTTTTGTTAGAACAAAGCAAGGAATTCTTTATTGGCAGCACTGAAATAGCTCTCCAAGAATGTTCCACTAGTTGATTGTTCATGAACAGGTTATATTTTTACATGTAGTAGATATTCATTACATTCCCAAATTCATTATCCTATCCACCCCAGTGATTTCCTAAAAGACATAGCATTATTTTGTCAATCTTCAACATCATGTAGGTCAGAGAGCATGGTGATTGTCCACTGTCAGTCCATTTTTAGTCTTTGAGAGGGGTCGTTTACTTCCTCCCAGTGCTCCTTTTGTCCCAAAGATTGCTGTGGAATGGAAGGACAACCAGAGAAGTCTCACACAGATAAGGAAGACAAAAGGGAATCTCTTGATGCTGTTTGTCACATTTTAGGCAAATTATGCCTGGTATGTATGGACCTCAGTTTATAAGAACTTCAGGAAACAGGTGCAGTTTTTTCCACTGTTGTTTCTTTTGCCTTGTTAAAGCAGAACAGTCTACATCTCCCCATCTGCAATGCTATATCCCAATTATCATCCACAGCATCAGAAGACTACTATGGTGTTGCAAGAAAGCATTAACAGAAATTTTGCCTAATTACTTTTTCAAATCAATAGAAAGAGGAGTTATATAATAACAAGAAAAGTGAAAAAGGATTGGAGTTGTGTGATAAATACTAGACAAATCTCATAAGTGACTCAAATTTTTGTCAAGTTTAATTATTAATTCCAATTTAGAAGCTGAAACCGTGGAATGAATATTTCTTTAAAACCCATATTAACATCAAGTATTTTTTCTCTTTCATTCTGTCTGAACAATATTTAAATCTATATTCTGATATATGATATGTATAATTATCATTGTTACACTTCCTATGCTGAAGACACGTGGTTTTGCCTGTTTAAGAGTTTCTAATACCACAATAATCATAGGAATCAGTTTTTACAGAAGCAGTGATTTTGCTTAGAATGGTTTATGCTTTAAAAACTCTTAGTGCATAATGATTTCCTGAACTTATTTCATCAGGACTACTCCTACTGTTATCAGTAAGAAATCAGGCAAGGATGGCAGGAGACCTGTGTGGTGTAGCAAGAAGCGCATGCATAAATTCAAAGGGAAGAGTAAGGTCCATGAAATGTGGAGAAAGAGTCTGACCACTTTGGAAAAATATAGGAATGTTTTCAGGGCCTGCAGGGATGCAATGAAGAAGGCTAAAGCCAACCTGGAATTGTGTCTGGCAAAGGAGAGAAAGAATATTAAGAAAGGTTTTTTTAAGTATTTCAGCAGTAAAAGAACGACTAGGGAAAATGTGGGCCCCCTATTAAATGAGGGGGTAGTTCTGGTAATGGGGGATGCAGAGAAGGCAGAGATACTGAACATCATCTTTGCTTCTGTCTTCTCTCTGAGAACTCCCCCTGGGACTCCTGTACTGTCAGGTTAAGTGAGAGGGTCTGGGAAATGGAAGGCTCCCCTTTAGTGAAGGAGGAGACAGTCTGAGAACATCTAGGCAACATCAGTGTATGTAAATCCAAGGGCCCTGATGAGATGCATACACAAGTGCTGAGGGAGTTGACAGAGGTGATTGTCAAGCTGCTCTCTATAATCTTTGGGAGGTCTTGGAGAATGGGAGAGGTGCCTGAAGACTGGAGGATAGCCATTGTCACTCTGGTCTTCAAAAATGGCAAGAAGGAGGATCCAGGTTGGGGTTGGGGTTAACATGCTGGAGAGGATCTCTGAGGAGAGGGATCTGGGTGTCCTGGTGGATGACAGGCTGCCTATGAGCCAGCAGCGTGCCCTGGTGGCCAAGAAGGCCAATGGCATCCTGGGGCACATTAAAAAGATCACAGCCAGCAGATCAAGGGAGGTGATCCTCCCCCTCTACTCTGCCCCTCTACTCTACCCCTCACCTGGGGTACTGTGTCCAGTTCTGGGCTCCTGAGTATGAAAAAGACAGGGATCTCCTTGAAAGAGTTCAGCGGAGGGCTACAAAGATGATAAAAGGCATGGAACACCTCCCTTATGAGGAAAGGCTGAGAAATCTGGGTCTGTTCAGCCTTGAAAAAAGAAGTCTCAGAGGAGATCTGATACATGTCATTAAATATCTAAGGTGCAGGAGGAAAGGGGATAAGGCCAGACTCTTCTCAGCAGTGTGTGGTGATAGGACAAGGGGAAATGTCCACAAACTGATGCATAGGAAGTTTCACACAAATGTGCATGGGAAATTCTTAACAGTAAGGTCGATGGAGCACTGGAAGATGTGAGAAGTAGACTATATTTTTGCAATGGAAATTTCCAGTATTTCTGTATGTAACATGGGTAAGTTGCTGAACAGAGTAAAACTGAGACTGGGGCATTCCGACCTAGGTAAAATTGGCATGGGCACTAGGGAAAGGTAATTAGAAAGGGTAGGGGAATGCCTGGTATAGGACAGGACTAGTGAATAATTTATGGAAGGTATTGTCCTCTTACTGTTGTAAAAAGTACAGAACATACCTGAGTATGGGGGGGACTGGTAACAGACATTGTATGGAAATGTAATGGAGCAATCGCGTCAGAAGTTTGTGAGCCTGAGGTACTCAGCCAATGAATGCCAGGACAGGTTTACCTGCGTCGAACCCAACGTATATAATGGAATGGATTTTACTGATGAGTTGCGCAATTTCT
Source organism: Callipepla californica brunnescens (assembly GCA_023055505.1). Taxonomy (NCBI): domain Eukaryota; kingdom Metazoa; phylum Chordata; class Aves; order Galliformes; family Odontophoridae; genus Callipepla; species Callipepla californica. The sequence continues at coordinate 1,315,101 of JALIRH010000057.1, read as the reverse complement.
CCCTCGTCAGTAGGGAGTGTGCACCCATTATTGCGATAATGAATACAATTGCTGCTGTCACTGAGAACTTTGCCTAACCTGAAATTCTTGACTTGCAGTGTTTCTAACAAAGAGGCTGCCCAAAGAGATTGTAGAGTCTCCTACTCTAGAGATATTCAAGACCTGCCTGGATGCCTACCTGTGCAACCTGATCTAGGGAGCCTACTTTGGCAGGAGGGTTGGAATAGGTGATCTCTACAGATCCCTTCCAACCACTACAATTCTGTTATTGTGTGATATGAGCAGACTTGCTAGAAAAACAGTAGTGTTACCATGTATAAACATGCAATGAAAGATTTGTGTCCTCTTGGTTGAATCGAGGTTATGTGTAAAGGGAGATCTTTATAGTCTTTTCTTTGTCTTTTGTATGTGAGGGCTTTGTATTCCAGCTGCTGAGAACCACTACCATTTTTTCAGTCCAAAAAACAAGAAAACACCTCATAAAGAAGTAGCTGTTTGATATTTTGAATATAGATGATGCACACTGCATATTTAAATCTCATCCAAGTTTCATGATTCTATTAGAATTAAGCTGCGAATGAGCTTCTTTTTGCACATGTAATTAGAATGCACAACAGATTGGAAAGGCACAGTTGAATGTAATGTGTTCATTAAAATAACCAAAACTGCTCAGTGTTTGTTCCTGAACAGCAGATTATAGATATGAAACTCCTCAGGCTTATGATTTTTACTGTTTTGAGTTTGACAACTGAGGATGACAACTATGAGATCTCTTTCGCATCGTTTTTACTGATAGGCATCAACACTGTTCCTTACCAACAGACTGATCACTCATATGTGGTTTGTGCTTAGTTAAGATATCCCAGAAAGCAGTGAGTATGAAGAAACTGACACTAACTCAAGGGATTTATTTTAATTGCATTTATCGTAAGAAAGATCACTTGAGATTTTAAAATTAATGTAGTGATCATAACATTCCTCAAAAAAAAAAAAAAAAAAGGAACCATATGTGGGCACATAACTACTGTGGTCTCTAGTGTAATTCTCACTCTTAATTTTTGAGTTTCTAAATTAAAATGAAACAATTTTGAGAAATATAATTAGGATTTTTTTCCCCTTACCTATTTTGTGGGAGAGGGAAAGACTTGTAATATCAATCTAATGAAGTCCAAAAGTAGTTCCTAAAGTGAATTAGGGCAACTTTTTATTCCCCCACACCAACCTGTTTTCAGAGGAAAATTAAATAAATAAGAAGTATACTTATTGAGGGAGTGTAAGACATGCGAAGGGAAGAAACTGGCAACGTGTCAGAGGAGAGTAGTAATAAAGGACGCTGCAAAGAGTAGTGAGCTGCTTCAAACTTTCAGAAGTTAAGATTAATGCTGATACTGAACTTTCTACAAATTTTGAGCTGCTATCATGAAATTCCAATTTGAGGAATTAATACTGGATCTTTCTAATCTTCTGTTGCCCATTAATTTTGTCAGTTGTATTTTATAAGTAATTTAGATCCTTACTTGAGTATGAAGGCTTACTTGAGACCAGTACTTGATGCATCTCTGTAAAGTTTCTAATGAAATTGAAGGGCAGTTATACCAAAGTTTGGATCTAATATGCCAATAAAGTAAACGGGGTCTTATTTGGGGTAAATTCTGATTAGAATTAAATTCTAATTTGAATCTAATGAATTCCAGAGTTTAAGAAATGTTGTTGTCAATTCTATATTTTCATGTGGTTTTTTTTTGTTTGTTTTGTTTTGTTTTGCTTTTTTTACAGAATAAATGTAGGTAATTTAAAGTAGAGGTTGATTATAATCGTGTTGCTTTCTAATTATCAACACTCATTTTCCAAAGTGCAGTGTTCATTATTTTCTTGCTATCAGGGTTGTTCTTGTCCTTGTCTGTTATTTCACTGCTGTTCTCTTCTGGAAAGAACTTTTAAAACATTCAAAAGAAAATCTCTGCTTTGAAGTCAAGAACTGGATTACAAATCCAAATTTGGCATGTGAATGTAAGAAACTTAGCAATGCATTTTATTTGTTATAAAGAAATAAAAAATACTCATTCATGTTAATGTCAGGAATAGATTGTTTTAATTGGCAGTGGTTTCCTATATAAGGTTTGTGGGTGGTTTTGATGGCTCTGCCTAGTAGAGGGAAAAAGTGGTCTTTGCCCCCAGGGAGGTGGAAGCACAAGATTTTTAATCATGCAAGTCTTTTGCATTCACATTTATCAGTGTTACTAGACCCACTCAATATTGTACTACTGTTGTAGTAGGCATTAACGAGGTATTGGGTTGTGACGCGATTGGATCTTCCCTGCTCTGTGAGTGACGTGTGACGCGTGCTTAAGGGGCGTAGACGAAGCGGGATTTGTACTTAAGAAGTTGCTGTGCCTTAATAAACGCCATTTTCTACATCATCATATTGGTGCCTGGTAGCATGGCCCCAGCTGTTTGCTAGCCTGGGCGCATTGGCCTTCCAAACGGGACAACATACTACTGTCTTATATGTGTAAACATTTTATTGTCTGTATATTCACATTCAGTATCTATAATGACGAACAGTAGACAAACAAAGAATTGAAACAGCCACTGGTATCCTACTTAGACAAGTTGACTGACAGTGTGTGGAGATTCATGGAATTTAGATGTTTGTTACTTTGTTTTCTAAGGTACAGTAGAAAATGATTGTCTGTATTTTCTCTGAAGTGCAGTAGATGAATGATCTCAGTAATTCAAAGTCTTCTTTTTTATCTTGATTTATCTTTTATATAAAGGAATGACAAGTAGTGTCTTGGCAAGAAAAAAAGAAAAGTATCAGAAAGTATTTTTTTGACAATATTAGAAGTGTTATTTGCCATTGAAAATTTGGTTTGTGCTTTTCCCATACAAGTATGAGATTCAAACTCTGAATGATTCAGTCTATATTTCTAACTTCCCATCCTTCTTTCATTTATGTCATTGAAACCTTTTGTTTCAAAAGTGTAGGAAACTTCACTTGATGCAGCACTGCTATTATATTCTGATTTTAGGTAGAGAATGGTTAATAAGTGTGACTAAAACAGGACTAAATTCTTCTAGGACAACAGACTTAGAGGAACAATCTAAAATCAAGTTTTCAACCACAACTGATCTATTACCTTGAGGCAGAATCAGACAACTTTTGAACAACAATAGATGTTGTGGGTGAAAGGTACAGATATTATACCCTAGTCAACTAATTCAAGGCATGTTTAGGCAATGGCTACTAAAGAAGATAAGTGAAAAGAGATTGAAAGGAAAAAGAGGAAAAGAGTGAAGAGATTTTTCATCACATTCTCAGATCCAGTTTTGTCTTTAGCTGTGACCTTCAGCTTTGTGCACGAGGTCAATCAACAGTAGTAAAACTTCAGTGTTCAGTTTTATATAGTCCAATTGCTCAGAGACCAAGCTTGGGGTGCCGACACATTTGCATCTGTGCAGCTGAGGGTTCCAGGAAGATTCAGGAGTTTTTGACGAGGGTCCCTGGAGACCATGCACCTCCCTCCTCACTAAGCTGCCATAAAATGAAGTGGGTAAAACAGCTTGCTGACCCTCCTCTACAGGACCTGGTCTGACTCTCCCACCTCCTCTCTTAAGCTTGAGTTGTTGAGTCAAGTTATTCATCTGTCCTTTACACCATGTTATACAAGTTCTTCAAATTGTGAGTACAGTTTTGTGCATCTCACGCATCTCTAAATATCTTTCTTCAGTAGTAAACTTGTTACATATTTTTTTGTCATCTGCAGTAAGAACAGATCAAATAACTTTCTGTATCTGTTTTGAAAATAAAACTTTACAAAAGTCTTTCACAGCTTTATCAACAGACATGCTCTGGCTGGCTTTTCTGTTTAAGATTCTTAGGCTTTTCTATGCCTGAATGTTTGCTTGAATTGCATAAATACTGAATATGCATAAATACTTGAATATGCATTGCTTGAATGCATAAATACCTGTGTAACACTTATGCTGAATGTATAGTTCTCTAGTATCTGCTATCAAAGGGACATATGCAACCATTCTTGAACAAGTTGAAATTAGTTGTCCTTTTTGTGCAGTAGAGTGTGATCCAGTATAAATAATAGTACTCAGTGACATTCTTAGTTAATGTCACTGAGTAAATTATTTTCTCTGTTTAGTGACTGTGTTTAATCTCAACAAATTCTGGAATAGCATAAAAATACAAAGCAGATATTGTCCCTATTTTGTTTGTTACAGCTCTACTATCAGTATGTGCTCCTTGTCTGATTAATGAAAGCAAACAATATTATATGCACGTTTGATATATTTTAAATAGTTTGGAGTTGTCATATATTTCTAATTATTCCTAACTCACATTGACTTCCCAGTATTTAATGTATTTTACATTAAAGGCAGTACATGAAGTAAAATGGAATATCATAATATTACAGGTGTAGCTAATGTCTTCTTTTCCCACCGTAATGAAATATACCAACAATGCAATAATATATTTTGGAATATAACTAGTGATAATTAAAGGCAAAACAAAACAAAATACAGTTTACATTAGGTTATTTTGCTCGTTCCTTAAGGGCAGTTTGTTATTCCGTCATAATATAATGACTATAAAACGAAATGTATTTCTAAAATATGCCATATTTATTGTGAAAACCAGATTTGACTTTTGTATGGAAACTGTTGAATCATAGCCTGAACCACTGATTGATCACCTGAGGCGAGCACCAGGTCAGCTGCAGGAGCACAGGTTAAGGCAATTCACCTGTGTGACCAGAAGGGGTGGAGGGGTCCACCTCTCCCAGACCCCATTTAAGGGCTGACTACCACTGGGGGAGGATCTCTTGTTGGAGATCCCTATCCTGTGGAGTTTGAGGCAAGTCTTGACTGTCAGTGACAGCTGAGCCTTTTCTAATTTGCTGGTTGTTTTTGTACCATCTGGATAAGCTATACAAAAATATTCCATTCACCTTCATTATTTTGTGTGGATACTATTCTTTTGGGGTATTCACCCTACAATTTTCTAATTTACGTACTCCTTTTAAAAGGCAAAAATTGTTAAATAATTTGTCATTAATTTCTCCATTGTGTCCAGTATTAGGTAGGTTCCCTTCATTCTAGTGAGGGAGATATTTTTATTCAATGCAAAACTTAACGATATGCTTAGCTGTAAGCACGTGCACATTCCTATGGTGGTGAGAATTTTAGAGTGAATACTTCTTGAATGTAGACACAAAAGTACTTTAAATACTATGATTAATTTAGAGCCTTTGGAGGAATCTCACTGTTGGTGGGAGAACTGTAGCTAACCCAGCTTTCATCTAAATTAATCTGAAAAACAAACAAACAAACAAAAAACTAACAAGAGCATTTGATTTAGTGGAGGTTAAGCATGCTTCACAAACCAAATGAAGGAATTAATCAGCTCCCCAACATTACATAGCTTGGTGAATCATACTGGGATAGGAAAAGTTAGTAACTGATTCCCCTTCCCATGCTGATCCAGGTTAGCTGAATGTGTTCATTTTTCATCCTTTTGACTATATTTTTATTTACTTATTTGGAGAAGCTGAAAGGCAAATGCAGAACTGAGATACAAAATCTGATTAGGCAACTGACAGAATGATTACTGTTCTCTGTAATATTGACTAAAATTTCATCTCGCTTATTAGCAGTGTTTAGAATGTGACATTTTCATATACTGTGCAGTTCTCATGTTTCCATCTGCTTTCACATCTTAACTGTATATTGTCACATATTAAATTTTGTTACCGATGATGTGATGAAAATCGTCTGACTCTCCTAAAATTTGAGAAAAAAAGGTGAAATTTAAGCCCCCACTTTTTCCTAATGGATATTTTCTGAACCTAAATTCTCAATGGATTTGTAGGTAAACCTAGATTTAATTCACAGGATGTGAACATTTGTCAGTTGCAAAATTTAAGTCAGCATTATGAATACTCTAAAATTATATTGTATTATAGTTATATTAATAGTGGCTAAGCTTTTTCCATTTAAGCTTTCTTAACTAAATCTCCTACATTAACATAAGCCTGAGTAACATAAATCCATGTGAGGCACTGTATGAAACAGGGAATCTATTTTAGCCTTCTTACTGTTGCAGTATGTCATCCGTGTCATCCATTTTCAACAGTTAAATCACTGTAGGAAAACTTTTTGATAGAGATGTAAGCTTTGATCTTAGAATGAGAAGAGAAAGCAGTGGTTACTATTCACACAGCTGTATGAATCTAATTGTTCAAATTTCCCTGCATAGTAGTCATGAAGAAGCTCTTTTCTATTTTTTGTGAGCTATTGCCATTATCTGCAGAGATAGATATGGCCTCAATTTCATGATTTCTGGAGTTACTCTTCACTGTAAGCACTTTTACTAAAGCTTGAAATGCTTTTTTTCCCCACTCCTAAAGATCTATTTTGTATTTATTTAAAGTTAATATTTCTGAGTAATCATGTTTCGTGCATCTTTTTTCTTCTTTAAATGTTATTTAGCATAATGCTACACTTTAATTATAATGAAAGGCAACCACTTCTGACATCATTGATATCAGAATATTAGAATGGCCTATGTCCAGGAAATACAATCAGCTGTAGAGTCTGAATGAGTTTTAAAGGTGTCTAAGACTGAGGCAATGCTCCTGCCTAACAATGGCAGTATATAGCACGGTATAACAAAGAGTTTATTCTTTGATGATTGGCTAGATTTGTGATGTCAGTTGAAATCAGTAACTGGAAATAAAAGCAAAAAAAAACCTGGCCAATGGTTATGATTTCACACTGTGCCATCTATATGATTCTAACTTAAATTCAAAAAGCAATCTTATAATCACTGTAAGTCTGTAAGGGTTTTTTTCCCTTTGTATAAGGTTACACTAGGTCTACAAAGAGCATAACAGTCCAGGTTTTTGTTGTTGTCGTTTTATTTTTTTTTTCCAGTATTGCTAGCTGTTAGGTTCCTTTATTTTTAATTTTTATTTTTTGAAATTTCATTTATTTCCTAATCTTTACGATTGTGGTAAGTATATCACAATGACATCCATCTTAGAATCTTCATAATTCTCTGATCCAACTATGTATTCTACTGTAACATTTTGTACTTCAGAAGAGTAAGAAATTGCATTAATTTCTTAATAATACCTAATTATATTAGCATCGTTGTTCTTCTTTGCTAAGGCTAGTAGCTCATAAAAATGTCAATAGAATTGCAATCAAGTTAATTCATGGACACATGAAGAGCAATAACATTTCTCTGTGGCATCTGTCAGTGTTCTCTGTGACAGCTTGTACACCCAGCAGGTCAAAACCAGATCCAGACCTTGAGTACCTGCTAGATATTTCACTCTGTACGTTGTAACAACACATACAGCAGAGGGTTGACTTTCCTCCCATATTATCTCTTTAATGTGAAATGCTATTGGAAGAGCTTATGAAATCCAGTAGTTGTTATTGATTTGTACCAACTGACTGACAAAGAACTTCATGGCAAGTTAGTCACCCTTTGGACAATCGTGGCATAAACTAATAAAGTCTAATTAAGACATCATAAAAACATTGAGTGATTGGCAAGCAGCCCACTAAATTATAACTACATCATAAAATGGTTAAGTCAACACAGGTAATGCATTTGAATTTATACTAAAGCAGTCATTTCTTTTGTATATGTTTATGCTTTTTTTCATATTATACTTTTCACATCTGGTCTGCCTTCCAGCAATCTTAAGTATATGTTCCTTTTAAAGTGTCTGAGGTCTATATCTCTCTTCTGTTTCAATCCAACAGGTGCAGGAGGCTGGTCTCCATCAGACAGTGATCATTATCAGTGGCTGCAGGTGGATTTTGGTAAAAGGAAGCAGATCAGTGCAATTGCAACTCAAGGCAGGTATAGCAGTTCTGACTGGGTTACTCAGTATCGGATGCTCTGTAGTGATACAGGGAGAAACTGGAAGCCTTACCATCAGGATGGAAATATCTGGGTAAGTCATTGATGTACAATGAAAGTATTTGCTGTAATGATTTTAATTGATTGCATTTTCAGAGTTTGTACACCTTTACAATTTGTTTGAATTATGAGGACAGAACAAAGCTTATCTCAAAGTGTGGTAATTCAAGTTGTAACTGTTGCCTAGAGTCCTATCTAGGACTCAGTGATGCCTTCTTTGGTATAATACCAGTTATTAGAAGATGCACAACAGTGTTTTCTGGTTAATTCCATTCCACAGTGGGTTTCTCATACTTTGTTTTTTGTTTGCCCCACTGTTTCAGTTCCCATGGGATAAATGGGAGACACAGAAATAGTTCTGAAAATTCTGCTCTAAAGTATTATTTTGAAAGCTAGCTTGTTCTTTGTGTGCATGTATGCTAGAGAAGAAGATTTTTTTTTTAAGTATGTGGTGTTTTCCCTATTGAAGCTACAGGGAACTATGTGCTCTAATAATTTCAGAGGGAAGCATATAATTTGCCTTTTTTATTTTCTTCTCACTGAAAAGTTGCCTTCTATTTCACTGACATCAAATGATATTTCTTATTTGACATATCTGTTCTCGTAGTAATTTATTTACATGGTTAGTCTCTTGAAAAGTATACTTGATAACAACAAAATACTATTATTCCCTCTGAAACCAAATTGTATTAACTACTACATTTCATTAGAGAAGCATACTGCCAAAAGAGATGGGCTTTAACTTTGTTATATTTTAGATTTATGCTTTTGACAGATACGTCTTGCAATACGGTCTATTAAAAATGAACATCAAAGATGCAGCATGAGGTTAATGGTTTGCATAAAAAAAAAATAATAACTTTGTGGTGTATATTCAGGCAGATATTTTTTATTAGAGTATTGATTTATTGAAAAAGCATTTTCTGTGGGGCACACTGGATTATGAAAATGAAAAAGCTGGAGATGGGTGGAAGCAAGAGTGAAGAGGAAAACCTCAGATTCTGCTTTAGATTATTTAGGAATAGGTTGTATGGATGTTGCTTATGTGTTGATGAAATACAGCTCGTGTTTAAATTTGATGAATATAACAGGTTTCACTTCCAAGGCCTCTTCTGTATATAAAAATACTTGTACCCTTTAGTGTTTGTATTATCTTAGAAATAGGAATCTTCTAAAGGAACTACTATCGAAATCATATATTTCTCCCAAAGGAATGAGGAAGAAGGCTATGAAGCTTGCTGTCTGAGCAATACATAAAGCAGGATAGTCAGGCTGAGGAATAATCCGTTCTTATTACCTGAAAGGGAAAATCATTCACCAATATGTCATTTGGTTGATTTAGTCCCAGCTGTAACTGTTTTCAAAGCAGACAGATTTCTGAGGGCTTTGTTGAAAGATTTATCCTTATTTTGTACCTTAATGCAGAAGTACTGACAATTTTTCTGTTAGAAAATATTTCATTTATCTATTTATTAGCAGTTAGAAATGTTTAGTGAATGAAGTTTGTTTGTATTTGCTTGCCAAGCTCGTTGATGCAGTACAGCTGCTGTGAATGTCCTGCCTTTTAAGAATAGGGTAAGAATTGCAAGTTATCCCAGTCTATCAAAAACAAAATGGAAAAAAACATATCACTAGAGTATTGACTCTAACATTGCTAAACAGAGCAATTATTTTTTATGAAGCCATATTCTCACACTTAATATTGAATATACAGTACTTATTAACTGTTGGTAAGTTTCAAAGACAGGGAATGTGCCTGAGCATGAAGAAAGGTTTCTGGAGTATTGTTGTAGCATTATGGGGAGACAGACTTCCCCATTGTAGAAGTGGGGTGGCGAAGAATTTCCCTTTTTTTTGTTTTATTGATTTTTTTTTTTAATTGTCATAAAAAATGACAATATAAGGCAGATCCTGTGTGAGGGCCAAGTCAGATTCCACATCACAAGCATAGATAGCATAGGCAATTTAAACTCATAAATTCGTACTCTTTTGGGCTGCAGTGACTGCAGTAATCTCAGAAATATTGAATACTCTTAAATATCCTATTGCACAGTACTTAGTCTTTTTCTTTGCATTTGTATCTTTTATTTTCCTTCTGTGAGAGAAGGATATAAATGAAAAGTTCCATCAGTTCCATACCCCAGTATAGTTGTTTCCTTACAAAAGTAAATTTAAAGGAGAAAAAATGAAAACATGTTGTGGTTTTGTGGTTTTGATACTGGTATACCACATCAGAACATCATGTTGGGAGTTAGAGTTAATGCTCTGTAGGGGAGCGGAGGAAGGGTGGAGATCCTGGCTGGACATCAGCTGCTCTCTCTGGTGTGCTTTCTCTCACCTGCCGCAGGGATAAAGCACTTGTGCTTCCCCTGCAGCTTTAAATACCATAAGATTCTCAGATTTTGGATACATTTGTCTTTCCCAAGTTGTTCAATTTTGTTAGATTTAGTAACTTTACTGTTCCTCTTCAAATTGTTGTTGCTGTTTTGTTTTTCTGTTTTCCTAGACCCAACTTTTACCTGTATACCCTTCTCCCATTCTTCCACATCCCCTCCCCCTGGAGCCCAAGGCTCTGCTCAGGCAGTCACACTGCTACTGACTGTGCAGGTTGTTTTTTCTTTCCTCTCCTCTCTGCCTCTTTCTATCCTTGTTCCCTGTCAGTGTTATCCATGTTATCCTTGACAGAGAAACAAAACAGAAATGCAATGTTCATCAATTCTTAATACTGAAGCAAGTATGATATTGAATAACGTAGTAAATAGTAAAAATGTGTCAATGTTTTACGGGCTGGCTTCTGTAATGACTGGGGTGGGGATCCCACAGACTCATGCCCCAGGAAAGGGGAAAAAGGAAAAGGGAGATTGCCACTGTTTTGTTTTTAGTCCAATGATCTGAGGAGAAAAGCTAACTTAATAAATAAGATATTGGAATGCAAAATAAATCAATATTATAATTGGAATTGAAGCTAATAAATCAAATAAAAGAGTGTCTGAAAAACAAACTATGATGTGGAATACCAGTAACAAAAAATCATAAAACCATGATAATAACAAATAAAAGCAAGGTGGTTTTTTTATATAGAAAACAAAGTGCAAGAAAGAGAATCTGGGTAACTACAGGCCAGTCAGCCTCATCTCCGTCCCTGGAACAGCTTTTTCTGGATGCCAATTCCAGGCAGTTGAAAGAAAAGAGTTATCAAGAGTAGTCAGCATGGCTTCACGAGGAGGAGGCTGTACTCAACCAACCTGGTAGCTTTCTATGATGTTATCTGTGGGTGTGGGGAAGAGCAGTGGATGTAGTCTACCTTGATTTCAGCACGGCTTTTGACATTGTCTCCCACAGCATCCTCATAACAAAGTTGAGGAATAGATGAGTGAACAGTGAAGTGTCTTGAGAACTGGCTGACTGGCAGAGCTCAGAATGTTGTGATGAGTGGCAAGGAGTCCTGTTCTTAGCAGCGTTCCTCAGGGGTTGGTGCTGGGTCCGGTCCTGTTCCATCAATGAACTTGATGAAGGGATGGAGTCTGCCCTCAGAAAGTTTGCTGATGGTACAAAGCTGGAATGGCCTGCCTAGGGAGGTGGTTGAGGCACCGTCCCTAGCGCTGTTCAAGAAGCGTTTAGATGAGGTGCTAAGGGATTTGATTTAGTAGCTTGGTGGGTAGGGATGGTGGTGTGAGGATGGTTGGACTAGATGATCTTGTAGGTCCTTTCCAACCTAATGTATCTATGAATCTATGAAAGCTGGCAGGGAATGACTGACACACCAGAAGGCTGTGCAGCCATTCAGCAAGACCTGGACAGGATAGAGAACTGGGCAGAAAGAAACCAGATGAGGTTCAACAAGAGCAAGTGTAGTCTTGCACCTAGGGAAGAATAATTGTATGCATTGGTGCAGGTCGGGGTTGACCTGCTGGAGTGGATCTCTGAGGAGAGAGATCTGGGTGTCCTGGTGGATGACAGGCTGCCTATGAGCCAGCAGCATGCCCTGGTGGCCAAGAAGGCTAATGGCATCCTGAGGCACATTAAAAAGATTACAGCCAGCAGATCAAGGGAGGTGATCCTCCCCCTCTACTCTGCCCTGGTTAGGCCTCACCTGGGGTACTGTGTCCAGTTCTGAGCTCCTGAGTATGAAAAAGACAGGGATCTCCTTGAAAGAGTTCAGTGGAGGGCTACAAAGATGATAAGTGACATGGAACACCTCCCTTATGAGGAAAGGCTGAGAAACCTGGGTCTGTTCAGCCTTGAAAAAGGAAGACTCAAAGGGGATCTGATCCACATCTATAAATATCTAAGGCACGGGAGGCAAAGGGACGAGGCTGGACTCTTCTTAGTGGTGAACGGTGATAGGATGAGGGGAAATGGTCACAAATCGGTGCATAGGAAGTTACTCACAAATGTGTGTGGGAACTTCTTCACAGTAAGGGTGTACTCGATGTTCCTTCTGGAGGCTTAAGGATCAGTAGCAGTTAGGTTCACACTCGACAGTTCCCAGAAGTTCAGCAGTCCACCACCGGATGTCAAGATGTGTCCCCATGGTCACTGGAGCGTGCTGGAGTGGTGTTGCTCCTGCTGGCTGTCCTGTGAACTTGATAATCACAAGGGGAGTAATACAGATGTTTAACAGGTATGAGGAGGGGTAAGTCTGCCCTCCACGGTTGGATACAAGCCGTATTTTGGTCTCGAGTCAATACCTCTGCCTGCACCAGAGCATGTCCTGGCCTTCGATACCTTCCCTTTTGACCTGATATCTGTGGTTGGATCACTATATCAGGTACCAAGGGGGGAGTTCTAATTTGCCATAAGGACATGATTAATGTTCCCTTTGCAATGAAAACCGGAGTGTCAACTACTACCTCTGTTGGCCATGCACCGACCACAAGAGGGTTTACTGATCCCCCAGAGTCTACCAATCTTCCCCCAAGGTTCAAGAAGACCACACCATTTTGGTCCTACTTGCACCTTCCAGGGCATTTTACCTTGTGTTTCCCAGGCTCTAGGTCATCAGGGGCAGGGAGCAGAAGATTATTCACAGTGCCAACTTGTGGCTTAAGTGAGGTGTCTTTGCTTGTGATTTGTATCCTAAGTGGGGAGGTCCAAGTTGTCTGCAACATTCTTAAAGCACTGGGTCTGCCATCCCTCGGTCTCTCATTCAAGTCCCGCAGGGTTGCATAAAGCTTCTTGGTCCACCCCTGCAAGGACTGTGAATCTGCCTTCAGAGGAGCCTTTAGGATTCCATTATACCTTTCTATTAGGCCTGCTCCCGTTGGATTATAGGGCAGGTGAAACCGCCATTCAATGTTGTTGTCTTCAGCCCACTTTTGTACAGTTGTACCTGTGAAATGTGTACCTTGGTCACTCTCGATGACCTCAGGAGTCCCGTATGATGCCACTACCCTAGTTAGAGCTTTAATGGTATAGGCTTGGTTTGCCTTTGCTACAGGGTAGGCTTGCGTCAATCCACTTGCTGTGTCAACACAGGTTAGGGCATATCTGGCCCCCTCAGATCGAGGAAGGGGACCTATGTAATTGATCTGCCATCGTTGTAAAGGGTTGTGTCCTCTAGTAAGATGGGCTGTTGTTTCTGGCAGCAGTCTTGGTCTCATTCGTGAGCAAGCATCACAGTCCTGACGTGCCTGGACAATATCCGGTAACTGTATGGGCAGCCCCCATGCTTTAGCTGTTGCCCACATGGTTTTCTGTCCTGCATGCCGTAATTTCTGATGCAACCAATGGGCAATATCTTTGGCTGATGTATTTCCTAGCCATCGAACTCAAGCCAGAGTGTCAGCTTCATCATTGCCTGGCGACTGCAAGGGTTGATGTCCAGAAACGTGGTATACTCGTACAGTCCTGTGCCTAACCACATTCCATATATCAGCTCACATATCTTTGCCCCAGATAGGTTGAGCATGGATTGCCCAGTCCTGAGTGGCCCACAGTGCTATCCAGAGCATGAGCACTTGGTAGACTGCCCAACTATCCATGCAGATATTCAGTGTGCCATTGCCCAGCTCTTGAATTATCACCACCCACACAGCTCGTAGCTCAGCTCACTGGGTACTTTGTCCATCCCCTTCTTTGAACCATATTGTTTCAGTTGAGGGATGGTATGCAACAGCTCGACACCTACTTGGGTTCCCTCTGCTGGATCCATCTGTGTACCAGGCATCTTCTGGAATAGGGTATTTCCCCTCCTGTACAGGACTCTTCTCTGGACGAGTGACAATTATTTCCTCAGGTGTTTCACTGTGATACGTTACTGGGCCAAGTATCTTCTGCAATTCTTCCTTCAGTGGAGATGATGACAGGCGGCTTCTCTGACAGGTAGGCAACCCAGCGTGCCACTGTTTGTGATTGGGCCACCCCTGTCTTAGGAATGTGGGTTAGACCTTTTACCCACCCCTGGACTTGCAAAGTCATTTTAACAATAACCTCTGCAGTTTGAGTTATTGCTTCTATCGCCAGCAGTGCAGAATAGGTAGCCAATAACTGCTTTTCAACCATGCTGTATCTTTCTTCTGCTTCGTGCCAAACCTGTGACCAGAACCCAGTTGGGGTTTGAATGGAACTCTGGCGCTGCCACAGATCCCAGGCAAACCCTTCTTGAGTTACATGCACATCTAGTTTGGCTGGAAGGGTTGGATCGAATATACCCAGCGCCTGGGCCTGTTTAACAGCTATTTTTGCCTGCTGGAATGCCTCTTGCTCCATTTTACCCCAATCCCATGCTTGGCCTTTTTTTATTAATTGATATAGAGGTTTTAGGAGTTGTGCTATGTGGGGTATAAAGGATCGCCAGTATCCTAATATACCCAAGAACTCCTGCAACTGTTTTGGTGCTGTGGGAACTGGGAACGCTTGAATATTATCTATGATCGCGCTGGGTAAGACCTTAGTCTTACCTGACCAGATAATGCTTAGGAATTTAACTGATAGCCTTGGTCCTTGTACTTTCTGTGGGTTTATAACCCATCCTTTTTCCTGTAAATAAGTAGTTAATGATGGTACTGCCTTCTCTAATGCCTCAGTTGAGTTGGATGTCAGCATCAGATAATCAATGCAATGGTACATTTTGACAATTGATGGTTTGTTCCAATTTGCCAAGTCACATGCTATGAGGTTATGGCAAAACGTAGGTGAATGCACGTATCCCTGATGTAGGACTTGAAAAGTCCACTGCCTGCCCTCCCAGGTGAATGCAAACTGGTCTTGAGATTCCTTAGCAATTGGAATGCTAAAAAATGCATTTGCTAGATCCAAAACACAGTGATATGTTTCTATTTCTCTACTTAATATATCCATGAGGGAGGCAATGTTGGGTACGGCTGCGTGTATCAGTGGAGTGACTTTATTTAGTTCTCTGTAGTCTACCATCATTTGCCATGTACCATCTGACTTCCTGACTGGCCATATGGGGGAGTTGTATGGGCTGTGTGCAGATCTAATAATCCCTACTCTCTCCAACTCCTGCACAGTCTTGGTAATTTCTTCTTGCCCACCAGGGAGTCTGTATTGTTTTGTATTTTCTGGTGGGGTTTTGGCAAACATATAAGCTCAGTTTTCGCATGGCCCCTTAAAATTGCCTGCACTGCCCGGATACTAATACATCTTTCCCTTAGTTTGAACTCTCCCACAGGGGTCTGGAGAGTCAGACCCCACAAGATGTCTATCCCCAATATGTACTCTGGAACTGGGGCAATAGACACTTTGTACTCCCAGGGTGGAAGATACCCATCCCCCAGTTTCAGTCATGTTTGGGTTACGGGGATCATCTGCCCCCGAACCCACCTATCATCACCTTAGTGCCCAGGAATTTACTTGGGTCCCCATATATGATGGATTTTTCTGCCCCAGTATCTACCAGAGCCATCACTTGTTGTACATTTTTCCTCAACCAGTGAATTTTTAATTCAACATAGGGTCTCTGGTCTCCTGTAGAGACCCTAGTCCTGGGGAATTTTGGCTCCCCTGTCATGCCATCAGCACTGCAATCCCCAAGTCTTTTTCCTCTGACAGCTCAACTGTGGCTGCCCGGGCCACCTGAGGAGGTTTACGTTTTTTCGATGGCACCATGAAATCTTCCAGATTCCATGTGTCTTGTGGAATGTGTTCTATAAATCCAATTCCTTCCCTTTTGTGGGAGGACTGGAATCTTTGATTATTGGGAAACTGTTTCCACAGTTGTAGTAATACCTGATTAGGCTGTCCATCAATCTTTTCAAATTGAACTCCTGCTCTTATCAGGTCATTAAACATCTGTTTCCTCAATACCCTGGTGGGTCCAGATTGTACTATCTTAGAGGCTGGTCATGGTGGTGGATGGATCTGCGACTTTTCCACCACCATTCAGACATTGCGCCTGGCCCGCAAGCGCTCTGTCTCCCCCAGATCTGCCACCAATTGGGCAGCCTGTTGTGTGATGGCCTCTGAGGCCACTAGGGGATTCAGTATGGATACCAAAGTATCATACTGATGAGATGGAGCTTGCTGCAGGATAAGATCTCTCATTCCTGCTGAGAATTTCATCAGGTCTGGGCTCTCAAAATCTTCTTCATAGATTGCCTCTCTCATACCCAGTTCCCAAATATATTTTTGCAGATCTTCCATAGAAGACCATAGACCTGTATTTAATGGGATATCAGTTTTGTTTGGCCATGTTATATGGCATGTGGCTGTTAACCATTTGATTAATGAATGTTTTTCATCATTATGTTGGACAGTGGCATATAGCCTCTGTCTGAGGGCAGGGTGAGTGCTAATGGATGCCAGTTTTGAAATTTCTGGCCCATTTACCATAAAACCTTCTGCCCCCATGTCCCATAAGCGGAGCAGCCATGCTAGTATACCCTCTCTTGTTTTTTGTATAAAGCATTGTACTAGATCCCTCAATTCAGCTGCTGTATATGGGTGAGCTGTTACATGTAAAGTGCTGTGGGCAGGGGGCTACTGGTCAGGGGGCAGTCCCACTGGTCTCTCCTGTGTTGTTTTGGTTTTTTTTTGTTTTTTGAGTTACAACTGGTTGGATCTCAAAGGGATCTAGCTCAAGTGGAACCTCAAGATCTGACCTTTTAGTGCCTTCTTTTTCAGTAACCAGGTTATGTGGGTTGTCTTCTACAGGGTCCCCGGTAACTTCTAGAGAGATATTCTGGACCTTCCATAAGGGAGTGACCGGTTTAGGTATTTTTTCCATCAAAATTGCTATTTGTTTTTCTAGTTCTTCAATATGGTCACACAAGAGTTGATTTTCATCAAGCAGACCCTCTTCAGTTGTGTTCATCTGGTTCAAGGCCATCAGCGGTGGCCATGCCACCGCAGACGCAGCTAATTGCTGCTCCCAAGTAGTCAGTATGTTTTTGTTGAGAGAGGGAAAGTAGTCAGCTAGTTGGGATGGGGACTCGTGGATCTTTCCTCCGTCTCACAGGGAGCCCCATTTTTCAATAACAGCAGCAATCCCGTGGTATGGGGATCCTAGAAATCCTGGGATATGATTGGGCAAAAGGTCACTTAAGGGGGTGGTCTTTTCCCATGCAAACCACCCTATGGTATTACTCAGAAAAGTCATAGTGACTGTTTTTAAAAGGTATTAGGCTGCAAGGCTTGCCAAGTGTAAAGCAAGCAAAGGTGATGACAGAGCCTTTATTTGAGGTAGAGGTGCTACAGTAAGAGATATTAGAGATAAGGGGAATGAATTCACCCCTCACGGTGACCATTTAGGTTAAGGAACGCAGCTGCCTCTCGTTCGAACACTGGCATGCCAGAAGGAAGGGAGACAGGGAGACGGGGGGTGCAACCTGTGCAGGCTCTGAGCGTATCTGTGCTCCTGGAAGCACCACCAAGAGGAAGAGAACAAGAGACGGGTGGATCTGGGCTCCTCTGCTCTGGTCACTCAGATGCTCATTCACTGGTTCAGGCTGTGACAAGGCAATCCCACTACAGGGACATAAGCCTAAAACAAAACAGCCGCAACAATTTGAGGAGGAAAGCTAATTTACTAAGTAAAATCTTGGAATGCAAAATAACACAATATAATACAATTTAATTGTAATTAAAGCTATTAAATCAAATGAAATGAGAGTATCCAAAGAACTGAAGGTCTTAAGCTAATGCTGAAGGTGAGACAGCTAGGGAGCACCTGCTGCTGGATTGATTTAAAAAGAAAAGAGCCTGTGTCTTGTGGCTCTTGAACAGTTTTTATCTTTCCCTCTGAGCAGAAAATGGGAAAATGCAAAGCAACGCAAAGTCCCCTGGGGTATGTAGTTCTTCTCTTCTGAGACCAGTGTACCTGGAACTACTGATGATCCACAGAAGTGGAGCATTAACTCTAACTTCCAGTGCTCTACATGATGTTATGATGTGGAATACAAATAACAAATCATAAAACTATTACAGAGTACTGATGGAATTGTGGTGTATATAGGAGTACAACAGCACACACAGCAGAAGGAACTGTGTTATATCTGCACAACAGCCCCCAGTGGGGAGCCTCCTAACATTAGTGCTTCCAGTGAGCAAAGACATGAATAAGAAGAGGTCTAGTGAGATGGGTACTGTTTTCTGACTTTTGCTAAAGCGAAGTAGGAGTCTGTTTTAAAGACAGCTTTCAATAGAAGGGGAACATTTCTTAGAACAAGCTGGTGAAGGTTTTAATTGTTTGATTACCTGGTAACTTCTGTAATTTTGTTTGAAGTTTTCTCTTTATTTAACACTTTCCTATGTCATGTAAGCATATCACAGCTGTTCATAGAATCATAGGGGTTGGAAGGGCCCTCAAGAGATCATCGAGTCCAACCCCCCTACCAAAGCAGGTTCCCTACACCAGGTTGCACAGGTAGGCGTCCAGGCAGGTCTTGAATATTTCCAGAGAAGGAGATTCCACAACTCCCCTTGGCAGCCTGTTCCAGTGCTCTGTCACCCTCACCGTAAAGAAGTTCTTGCGCACATTCATGCGGAACCTCCTGTGCTGCAGTTTCTGTCTGTTCCCCGTTGTCCTGTCTCCACACACTGCTGAAAAGAGTCTGGCCTCGCCACTTCGTCCCCCACACCTCAGATATTTATAAACCTGGATCAGGTCCCCTCTCAGTCTTCTTTTCTCAAGGCTAAACAAACCCAGTTCACTTAGCCTTTCTTCACTGGGGAGGTCCTCCAGGCCCTTCACTATCTTAGTGGCCCTGTGTTGGACACTTTCCAAGAGATCCCTGTCTTTTTTATACTGAGGAGCCCAGAACTGGACACAGTACTCCAGATGAGGCCTCACCAGGGCAGAGTAGAGGGGGAGGATCACCTCCCTTGACCTGCTGGCCACACTCTTTTTAAAGCATCCCAGAATGCCATTGGCCCTCTTGGCCATGAGAGCACACTGCTGGTCAACCTGTCGTCCACCAGGACATCCAGGTCCCTCTCTACAGAGCTCCTGTCCAGCAGCTCATCCCCCAGCCTGTACTGGTGCATGCAATTATTCCTCCCTAGGGGCAAGACTCTACACTTGTTTTTGTTAAATTTCATCCGGTTTCTGACTACCCAGCTCTTTATGCTGTCCAGGCCTTGCTGAATGGCTGCACAGCCTTCAGGCATGTCAGCCAATCCTTCCAGCTTCGTATCATCGGCAAGCTTGCTGTGGGTGGCCACTATCCCCTTATCAAGGTCATTGATGAAGATATTGAACAAGACTGAACCCAGCACAGACCCCTGGGGGGACACTGCTGATTACAGGCCTCTAACCAGACTCTGCACCACCAATGACAACCCTCTGTGCTCTGCCAGTCAGCCAGTTCTCAACCCACTTCATTGTCCACTCATCTATCCCACGCTTCCTTATCTTTATTATAAGGATGTCATGGGGGACAGTATCAAATGAAAGGCTTGGAACACCTCCCGTATGAGGAAAGGCTGTGAGATCTGGGACTCTTCAGTCTGGAGAGAAGGCTGAGAGGTGATCTCATAACTTAAAGTGTGGTAGTCTAGTTAATGGGAGTACACTCTTTTTGGTGGTGTGTAGCAATAGAACAAGAGGCAATGGGAAAAAACTGTTAACACAGGAGGTTCCATGCTAACACAGAGGAGAACTTTACTGCCGGAGGGATGGAATACTGGAACGTGCTGCCTGGAGAGGTTGTGGAGTTGCCTTCTCTGCAGATATTCAAGACCCATCTGGACACCTACCTGTGCGATATACCTCAGGGAACCTAATTTCGCAGTGGGGTTGGACTCCATTATAAGTAAAGATCCCTTTCAACTCCCACAATTCTGTGATTTTTTTGAAAGGTAATAAGGAAAAATGATGAAATAGACTCATTAATTGTTAACTTCAATGCCATGCTTGTGTGAGGGCTGCTCTGAAAGTAGTACCTCCTGTTTTATTAATTTGGCCCATGATATCAGCGGTGGATGTTGGTGGAACAGCTGTAGAGGCTGAACCTTCCCACAAATATTTTGTTCATTTTGTTACCATTCCATATATGGCAACAAAAGGGTAGTCTAACAAAATGGTGTCTGTTATGGAAGTGCACGTGATATGAAGGTATGTAATTGAATTCTTCCATGCAGAAAAAAATAGCACCCATTAACATTTATTGACACTAGCCAAATGTTTATGGAAACCAAACAGTGGATGTTTATGTGGACTAAACAGTGAGGTGATGGGTGGTGTGTTTTAGCAGTGGTAACAGTAACATGAAATATAAGCCATACAGATGTCACATCACAAAATGAAGAGCATCTCAATCAGCTTATCTGCACAAATCAGTGGATTATCACCAGGGAACTGTACAGAGCTAAGTATTGCTTTCAACATATTGGAAATGCTAGTGACAACATTGGAATATTAGAATGTTTGTGTTAGGACAGTCCCATGGTTTTATGCAAGAACAGAAAGAACACAATATCCAAGTATGTCAGGATTTATTAAAGCAGTGGGAGGCTGAAAGTGACAGTTTCCTGGATCACATTGTTACTGATAACAAGATGTGATGTCACCACTGTGAGCTGGAGTCAAAATGGCAGTCCTTGAAGTGGTGGCGTGAATTCCTCATTGAAGAAAAAGTTCAAGATACAGCTTTCAGCAGGAAAAGTCATGTTCACTGTCTTTTGGGATAGGAAAGGGGTGATCCTTTTGGATTTTCTGATATCTAGGTGGACCATCAACTCTGATTGCTACATTGCAGTGCTCACTAAGCTGAAGGCTCAAACTTTCAGTCAGGCTATCTCTTGCAACACACTAATGTCAGACCCCATACCTGTTCGAAAACCATGGAGTAAGATGCTTACCTTGGTTTGACTGTCCTATTGCACATGCTGTGTAATCTGGATTTGCATTCTGTTTTCTGTCTGTTCAGGCCAATGAAAGGTAGACTGTGTGGCCAGCATTTTCCTAGCAATGACACCATTGTAGCAGCTGTGTAGCTCACACCCCTAGTACTGCTGATTTTTATGAGCTTAGTGTGCAGCCTCTCTTTCATTGCTTTCAAAAATGCATAACAAATGGTGGTGAATTTTTTTGAAAAACTGTGTTTTGTAGTTGGGATGTTGTGTTTTTTGTAGCTGTTGTAGTTTTCATGGAAACAAATAGGAGGCATTACTTCTGCGGAAGAATATATATTACAGCATTCAAAGGAAATTGGATAAATTCTAAAAAAGTAGTGATAGCTTATTTTATCTGTAGATTTAGCTGTTCCTCACAGACTGGCTTTGCAGATGTCATTGGAAAGAATGCTATATCTTGCTTCCTGAATGGAAGATGTACCACTATGCTGACTGTATTGTATCTCTGTGCAGATAATAACAGTGCCTTCTGTTTAAGTGCACCAGAAAAGGGGAAGAAATGTTCTTGCATTTATAATTATGCTTCCAAATTTATTTCTTTGTAACTGAAATTACAGGTATTGTACATGCTGCATAATACAACTGTAAATCAGAAAACAAAGGCCTCTTTCACCATCTTCTATTTTAGAGGAAGGAGATATCATTCTGAGAGTGCAGAGGGTTTAGCTGAGAAAAACAAAAATGAGAATAACAGTTAACGAGTACTGTGTCCACGTGCTGCTCACACTAAGAGCACAGAAAGCATTCTATGATACATCTCATTTGGTAAACACTCAGGAAAGGACACTACTAAAGGTTTTAGCAAAAAAAATAAAACAGTGTGTTTGCGGGTATACCCCTAAAGACTGTCAGTATTGGCTTTGTGAAAACTGGATGTATTATATCTCAAATAAATATGTCTTGTCAGAGGTTCTGAAAGGGTGAAACATTACATTATGCTAAATATACAGATAATTACAAGAGGAATTTTATAGGAGATGATTAGTAAATTCTCCTAAAATTTGATGTTTATATAGTCTTTGATATAACACAAACAGGTGTATGCTAATGAAGTGCTAAAACTTCCCCAAGTTGTAATGCTTGTCTGCTGATTTCATTACCTGAAACGTAGAAAAATATGTTATCCTATATGTCCTGAATTTGCAGAATGAAGTATATTGAGGTATCCAGTGACAATGTCAGCATCTTGTCCAGGCTTAGCTAGATCCAATCAGTTTGAGCCTGTATAGACATACTTATTAACCTATAAGGAGAAATGTATTTTATGGAAGGTCTTTCTGACTTGTAATTATACTTCATTTCAGAAGGGATTTCCCCATCCTTTTTTCTTTTCACTGGAAAACCTAAAAACAGTTGGTCTAAGCATCTGCAGAAAAAATGGAGTTTAACAATGGAATTCTAAAGCAGCTCTGTATAGATCATATTTTAATTCAAAATATGCCAGAAAATGCAAATATTAAATATATTATATAATCTTATTAATACAATATTTAAAATATGTAATATAATAACACAATATATTGAAATATATTAAATGGATGTTACTTCATTTATGATTGCTAACTGAAGAAAAAAAAAAGTATTAAAGGGAAAGTCTGTCACTATTATTACCCAAATGCTGGTAGATTAGATTCAGTTTTGCATCCCAAAAACAGGAAAGAGTCTCCAACTTTCCCACATTCTACTTCAACTGAGTATATTTTTTCGGAAGAATTTATGTTCAATAAAAATATCCAACTTGAATGATGAAATTGGTTAAGTGAATAGCTGTAGAACTGTTACAGAACTTTGCATCTTTCACGCTATTCTGCAAATTCTAAGAGTGCTAAAAGGGTGTCTAAAGTCAAATGATGAGTAATTACAATAATTATTTCTTTTTTTTTTCCTCTTTATTATTTATGTAAACATATATCGGTTAAAGTAGTTAAAATTGGTTAAAATTACTGCAGGATTGAAAAGCTTCAAATTTGGTCTCTTATTTCAGATATGATACAAAAATCATAGAGTCAACTGTCTGAAAATAAATAAGGAGTGAGTTCCTTTAAATGGAAATATTCCTTTAGAAAATGGAAGAATCACAATATATATACATATATATTTTAATAGGTCCATCACTATTTTCTTTACATTTTTCTCCTATTCTCTCTCTATATGTCATATATATTGCATGTTGATACATATTGAATGTATTTGCTCTAGGATCATGTTACCATTATGTTAAGTATGAATGTCTTTCCTGTGGTATGTGATACAAAATAGGATTTTGGGAACATCCTTAAATAGACAAACTCAGATCAACTGTCCCATGTGTTCTCTTAGAATATAGTATAAGCACCATTGTTGTCCATGAGCTGTATTCAACATTAGAGTTCCATACATCAATAATTATGGCTTGACTGAGGCTACTATATTTCACATTCTGATTTCTGAGTGAATGCAAATGGTAATACAGAATTATCCTACTATAGCACTTTGGTTGGATTCCACATTTTATTTTCCCATGAAGTATCTGTTGCCAGGTGTCATGGTTTTATGATTTTTGTTATTGGTATTCTATATCATAACATCATGCGAGGAGTTAAAGAGTTAATGTTCCAGTTCCATGAACTGTCAAATTTCCAGGTAACTGGCTCTCAGAAGAGAACTACATACCCCAGAGGACTTTGCATTTCTGTTTTTCACCCAGAGGGAAAAATAAAACACCATGCAAATCCCAAGACTTCTTTTGCTGGTCATCTCAGCAGTGGATGTTCTGTAGCCATCTTGCCTTCATCTTCAGTGTAAGGCCTTCAGTTTTCAGACACTCATTTTATTTGATTTATTAGCTTCAATTCCAATTATATTATACTATAATGCATTATTTTTCATTCAAATATCTCATTTAGGAAATTAGTTTTCCTCCTCAGATCATTGCCACTGTTTTGTTTTTAGGCCTATTTCCCAACCATCTTCTTTTTCCCCCTTTCCTGACACGTGGGTCTGTGGGTCACTCACCCCATTAGTCATGGAACTGAGCCAAACTGGCCCACAGACCATTGAAATTTTTGGTGGAGACAGTCTGTTTCTGAACTTAAAAAAAAAAAAAAAAAAAAAAAAAAAAAAAAAACACCAAAAAACAATGAATTCTTAAAGTCAGAGAGTTGCTTTGACCTTTATAGATTTGATTGTAGTCCGGGAGGTCTGCCAGATTCTGGATGCTGTACTGAGTTTTATTTCTTTTCATTATTTTTTTTCTTCCATTAGCAACTGCCAACTATGAGTTTGTTCTTCATTTTTGGAGCACTGTAAAAGGATTAGAGACCATTACATTTTTTGGAACCTACTGGTTTCTTAGATTCATTGCTCTCTGTTTTGGAATAGGATATGTATATATATATATATATATAACCAATTAATGGCAATGATGGATCCACCTGCCTGGTACCTATAAAAAATGCTGTATGGTTTGAATTTTGACTGTTACATCCCAGAGGGAGTAGCTAATTTTAAAAACTTCCTTATGTGTTTTTGGAATCCCAAATTAGTGATTATGTTATTAATCTCCCTGAATGTATTCCTCTTCATCATTTTCTTTTTCTGGAAGAAGTCTCCTCCAAAACCAGAGAATGCTGAGTGGCAGAGAATATGGAGAGGCTTAGGAAAAATATTAGAAGTGTGGTGATCCCCAGTGCCATGGGATTTCACTCTTGAACACCTGTGGGATACTGAGAAACTAAGCAAGTATTTGAATCAGAGATGGCATGGCGTAGGTAGATCTGAGGAGCTATGACTTATCAGGGGCTTGGCTAGTGCTTACCAAGCTCTTTATAATATTATTTATAATATTCAAGCCAAAGCAGGAAGTCCCCAAGTTGAACCTGATCGATCACAGGAGGCATGAGTATTGATGTCAGTTGCCCCTGTGGAAGGAAAGAAATGGAAACGCATGTCATTGTGCCTAGAATGGAAAGAAGAAGAAGCAATAGAGGAAGTAGAGGAAGATCCATGCAAGGGGCCCTCCCCAAAACCACCATCAGAAAAACTAATAGAATAAAGTAACAGATAAGAAGAGAGTGAGGAGGAGGAAGTCACTGTCACCACTATTCAGGAACCTCTGAAGAAGACTGAAATCCAAGGCTCACGAAAAGAGCTTACATGGTGCCCAAATGAGACTATTGTTACCTGGTTGCTTTGGTATGGAACATTGGAGCCAATAGCATATTTCTGGATAGTAATGATGCTTGCCAACCACTCAGCCATTGACAGAGGAATTAGTAGATGTCTGGATGGAGTCACCACCCTCTTGGAATGAGTGCTGTAAGATGCAAAAGAAAAATATCCTTTCAAAAATGATCTGGAGCCTGAGATGAAGAGGTAGACTACTGTTGAAAAAGTTATCTAGTATTTGAGGAAAACAACCATGGTGTAAATGTTGTATGACCCTGTGTTCCTAACAATCCACACCAAGACCATGATCCTGAGAGAGTTTGGAGTACTATAAATAAATGTTGGAAACTCACAGTAACAGCACCATAAAAGTACACCAGTACACTAGCAGCAACATTTGATAGATACGAAGACCAACAGAGAAGTCACCTAGTTTTTGAACTGATTACACTTCAAAAATTTGAACAGCAACTACACACTTCCACTTCAGCCATATGTCAAGGGGTTTGTGAGCTGGTTCGGTCCAGCCCCGCAACAACCGAGGAAGGAGACCCACAGGCCCACACCCCGGACAGGGGGAAGGGGGAAAGGGGAAAAAGGAAATAAGCCCCAAAACAAAACAGCGGCAACGATCTGAGGGGGAAAAGCTAATTTACTAAATAAGACATCAGGAAGTAAATAACACAATATAATGCAATACAATTTGGAATTAAGCCTAATGAATCAAACAAAATGAGTGAGAGAGAGAGAGAGAGAGAGAGAGAGAGTGAGTGCCCGATAAACCGAAGGCCTTATGCTAACGCTGAAGGCGGACGGCAGCGAGCACCCACTCCTAAGTGATCCTAGAGGAAAGAGAGAGAGAACGTCCCATGACCGCAGAGGGTTTTTATCTGTTCCCTCTGAGCAGAAAACACTTGAAAAAATACAAAGCATTGCAAAGTCCTCTGGGGAATGTAGTTCTCCCTGACTCCCAATGCACCACATGATGCCATGATGTGGAATACCAGTACCAAAAAATCATAAAACCACGACATTCCACCCCTTATTCCACATCACTATATCATGCTTGATACATACAGAAGAACAATGATTAACGTGCATTAGATACACGCACACAATATATATATAAGTATATTCATAGAATTACTAAGGGCGGTCTCCAGACATCAAATTCCCTTGTGGTATACATTGAACATCCCCATTCTTCTGCATCACCCACCAGGTAGACCCAGGTCCCTGAGCAAAGACAGTTCCACGGAGAGGTTTGCCCTTTCCAGAAGCTGGAAGTACCCAAACTGCTTTGCCCAACATGTTCTTTACATGTACTACAGGGACCTTATCTCCCTCTACAGTAGGAAGAGAGCTGGATTGGGCAGGACCATTGCGATTGATGGATCCTCGGGTGTTGACCAACCAGGTGGCTTCTGACAATTTTTTCTCCCAGTGCTTAAATGTTCCACCACCCATTGCTTTCAACATTGTTTTTAACAATCCATTGTACCTTTCAATTTTACCAGAAGCTGGTGTGTGATAGGGGATATGATAAATCCACTCAATGCCATGATCTTTGGCCCAAGTATCTACAAGAGAATTTTTAAAATGACTTCCATTATCAGACTCAATTCTTTCTGGAGTACCATGTCGCCAGAGGACTTGTTTCTCCAGACCTAGAATGGTGTTTCGGGTGGTAGCATGGGGTACTGCGTATGTTTCAAGCCACCCAGTGGTCGCCTCCACCATGGTGAGCACATAACGCTTACCACTGCGAGATTGTGGCAAGGTGATATAATCAACCTGCCACGCCTCCCCATATTTATATTTTTGCCATCGCCCTTCCTCCCAAAGAGGTTTCATCCTCTTGGCTTGTTTAATTGCGGCGCATGTATCACAGTCATGGATCACCTGTGCGATGGCATCCATAGTTAAGTCCACCCCTCGGTCTCTAGCCCACTTATAGGTCGCGTCCCTTCCTTGATGGCCCGAGGTCTCATGGGCCCACCGAGCTACAAATAATTCACTCTTATGTTGCCAGTCCAAGTCTACTTGAGTCACCTTAACTTTGGCAGCTCGATCTACTTGGTGGTTGTTTTGTTGTTCTTCAGTTGCCTGGCTCTTAGGAACGTGAGCATCTACATGGCGCACCTTTACAACCATGTTCTTTATTTGGGCAGCAATATCTTTCCACAGTTCAGCAGCCCAAATAGGTTTACCCTTCTGTTGCCAACCATTTTGTTCCCACTGCTGTAACCACCCCCATAAAGCATTTGCCACCATCCATGAGTCAGTATAAAGATAAAGCACTGGCCACCTCTCACGTTCAGCAATATTTAAGGCTAATTGGACAGCCTTTACCTCTGCAAATTGACTTGATTCTCCTTCTCCTTCAGTGGCCTCTGCAACTTGTTGCATGGGACTCCACACAGCAGATTTCCATTTGCGGTGCTTTCCCACAAAGCGACACGATCCATCTGTGAACAGGGCGTATCTCTTTTCATCTTCTGTTAGTTCATTATATGGTGGGGCTTCTTTAGCACGTGACACCTCCTCTGCTGGTGTTGTTCCAAACTTTTTACCTTCAGGCCAGTCCATGATCACCTCCAGGATTCCTGGACGGTTGGGGTTCCCCATCCGAGCTCGCTGTGTAATCAGTGCAATCCACTTACTCCAAGTGACATCAGTAGCATGATGGGTAGAGGGAACTGTTCCTTTAAACATCCAGTTCAGCACTGGCAGTCGAGGTGCCAGAAGGAGCTGCGTTTCAGTACCAATTACTTCGGAAGCAGCTCGAACCCCCTCATACGCGGCTAAGATCTCCTTCTCAGTTGGAGTGTAGCGCTCCTCAGACCCCCTGTATGCTCGACTCCAGAATCCAAAGGGTCGGCCTCGGGTCTCTCCAGAAGCTCTTTGCCACAAACTCCAAGTGGGACCTCCCTTTCCAGCAGCAGTGTAGAGGATGTTCTTTACATCCTGTCCCGTCCGCACTGGCCCCAGGGCCACGGCCCGGGCTATCTCTTGCTTAATTTGCTCAAAAGCCTGCTGCTGCTCAGGGCCCCACACAAAATCATTCTTCTTCCGGGTCACCTGATAAAGGGGGCTCACAATGAGGCTGTAGTTTGGAACATGCAGTCTCCAAAAGCCCACTACACCCAGAAAAGCTTGGGTCTCTGTCTTATTGGTGGGTGGAGACATGGCAGTAATTTTGTCAATCACATCTGTTGGGATGTGACAACATCCATCTTGCCACTTTATGCCTAGGAACTGAATTTCTTGTGCAGGCCCTTTTACTTTGCTTCGCTTAATAGCGAAGCCAGCTCGCTGGAGGATCTGTATTATTGTCTCTCCTTTCTTAAAAACTTCCTCTGCTGTATTGCCCCATACAACAATATCATCGATGTACTGCAGATGCTCAGGAGCGCCGCCCTGTTTCAATGCAGTTTGGATCAACCCATGGCAAATGGTTGGGCTGTGCTTCCACCCCTGGGGCAAATGGTTCCAGGTGTACTGAACGCCTCTCCAGGTGAAGGCAAACTGTGGCCTGCATTCTGTGTCCAAGGGAATTGAAAAGAAGGCGTTAGCAATGTCAATCGTGGCATACCATGTGGCTGCTTTTGATTCCAGTTCATACTGGAGTTGAAGCATGTCCAGCACAGCAGCACTCAGTGGAGGTGTGACTTCATTCAGGCCATGGTAATCTACCGTCAACCTCCATTCTCCATTGGCTTTACGCACTGGCCATATGGGGCTGTTAAACGGGGAGTGAGTTTTGCTGATCACTCCCTGGCTCTCTAGCTGACGAATCAGATTATGAATAGGGAGCAAGGAATCCCTGTTGGTGCAGTACTGCCGTCTGTGCACCGTTTTTGTAGCAATTGGTACTTGTTGCTCCTCTACTTGTAGCAACCCCACAACAGATGGATCTTCTGACAGGCCAGGTAAAACAGATAGTTGCTTAATGCTATCTGTGTCCACAGTAGCTATTCCAAAAGCCCATCGATACCCCTTGGGATCCTTAAAGTGCCCCCTTCTGAGATAGTCTATACCAAGTATGCATGGGGCCCCCTGTCCGGTCACTATAGGATGCTTCTGCCAGTCTTTACCCTTGAGGCTTATTTCTGCCTCCAGCACAGACAATTCCTGAAAGCCCCCAGTCACTCCAGAGATATGAATCAATTCTGCCCCTTTATAACTTGAAGGCATTAGAGTACATTGTGCACCAGTATCCACCAGTGCCTCATATTTCTGTGGTTTTGATGTGCCAGGCCACCGAATCCACACAGTCCAATACACTCTATTATCCCTCTCCCTCCTCTGGCTGAGGGCAGGGCCCCTCTATTCATTACCTGTAGTGACAGGAACAACTTCGTTGGTGGCTGGTCTGTGTTGTAATTCTCTCACCCGTGCTCGCAGTGCAGGGGTGGGTTTTTGATGCCATTCCTTCATATCTTCTCCATTTGCACGTAAGTAACTCCACAAAGCCGCACGCAACATGAAGTTAGTGAAGTTAGTGTTGTCATTTGCTCGAGCAGGACGGCGCTTGCTTCTGATAGTTGCAACCGATTCAACCCTATCAATCAGTTGGGATAATTTTCCCAATATATCTACCATTTGTCCTTCTAACTTTGATATGGCTGAAATGGACGCGTATGGCGGTGGAAATTTTTGTTCGAAGTTTTGAAGTGTAAGAATTAGTTCAAAAACTGGGGGTTTTCTGTCTTGGTCCTCATATCTGTTGAACGTTGTCACTAGTGTACCGGCGTACCTTTCTGGTGCTGACTTTGAAAGCTTCTGACATATTTCGGGTGTACTCCTTACTTTCTCTGGATCATGGTCCCGATCGTCAGGATCAAACGTGGGATCATACAGCATTTCCGCCACAGCTGTTTCTCTCAAATACTGGATGCCTTCCTCAATAGTTTTCCATCTTTTCACTTTAGGTGCCAGGTCACTCTTGTAGGGATATCTTTCCCTCACAGCTACTAGCATTCGTTGCCAGAGGCTGGCGATTCCATCCATATACCTGCTGATTCCTCTGTCGACAGCCGGATCTCGGGCAATGTTTCCTAGTTGGCGAGCTTCGTTACTATCAAGGGACACACTGTTGGCCCCGTTGGCCCAACACCGAAGCAACCAAGTGACAATACTCTCATCCGGACGTCGAACAAACTCCTTTCTTGAGCCTTGGATCTCAGACATTTTCATGGGCCGACGAAACGTCGTAACTTTAACTTTCTCTTCACCTTCATCATCACTTTCTTCTACATGTCTCTCACTTTTCTTTGTTGCCTTTCTCGATGGTGGTGGGGTTGTGGCCACCCCCTCACCTCTATCTTCCTCTTCTTTCGGCACCTCTTCTTTGCGTTCTAGGCGCGAGGACACACGTTTCCATTTCTTGCCTTCCACAGGGGCAACTGACTTTGATACTGGTGCTTCCTTTGGCTGGTCAAGTGTGACCGGGAGGTTTTCCTCTTTGGTTTGGGCCTCAGTTTGGACACTCTCTCTCTTCATAATAGTATATAAACCTCGGTAAGCATAAGCCAAGCCCCAAATAAGCTGTTCCACCTCAGATCTTTCTGAGCCGCAACACCCTTTACTCAGATACAGGCCTAGCTCCTCAGGATCCTGCAATTGTTCAGGAGAAAAATCCCATGACACCGGGTGTCCCCATCCTTCTAATTTCTTTCCTAAAACTCTCCACTCTCCCTGCCATTCAACATTCTCTGTTTCTGGGAGAAGCTTCCTGCACATGATGTAAAGTGCTACTACATGCAGGAGGACTAATATCCCAATTATTAACACCATCCCTAAGCTGTGATCTTGAAAATTCATAAAAAACTGAGAGGGGAACCTGGATACCCATTCAAACATTACATGGTTCGTTAACATGCTATCGTTTGTTCCATTAGCTGGGGTGCCCTGGTATCTGGCAGGTGCCTCTATCATTGCTTTTAATTTATCATATAGGGACCAGAACCAATGGAACAGAATGGCAAACTTAACCAAGTTCCAGTACGTTTTGAGCATTAAGAGGGAAAAAGCGGTGAAGTACAATCCCTGTAAGGGCAGTTTTAACAGAAACAGAAAAGACATCTTTTTATTATTATTTTTTTTTTCTTGTACTAAAACAATCTGGCAGTACCCAAAAGAAGTTTACAGATATCCCAAAACAACTGGCAGTACACCCGGACTTCAAGGTTGTGTTTTGCTGTACAGCACTTGCAGTACAGATAAGCTTGTTAACAACAGACAGAGATTCACTCTAAAAGTTTGTCTCTGCCCGGCTAGCTCAGTCGGTAGAGCATGGGACTCTTAATCCCAGGGTCGTGGGTTCGAGCCCCACGTTGGGCACCAAAAATGTCAAGGGGTTTGTGAGCTGGTTCGGTCCGGCCCCGCAACAACCGAGGAAGGAGACCCACAGGCCCACACCCCGGACAGGGGGAAGGGGGAAAGGGAAAAAAGGAAATAAGCCCCAAAACAAAACAGCGGCAACGATCTGAGGGGGAAAAGCTAATTTACTAAATAAGACATCAGGAAGTAAATAACACAATATAATGCAATACAATTTGGAATTAAGCCTAATGAATCAAACAAAATGAGTGAGAGAGAGAGAGAGAGAGAGTGAGTGCCCGATAAACCGAAGGCCTTACGCTAACGCTGAAGGCGGACGGCAGCGAGAACGCCCCGTGACCGCAGAGGGTTTTTATCTGTTCCCTCTGAGCAGAAAACACGTGAAAAAATACAAAGCATTGCAAAGTCCTCTGGGGAATGTAGTTCTCCCTGACTCCAATGCACCACATGATGCCATGATGTGGAATACCAAAAAATCATAAAACCACAACACCATATCAAATGTCACAGAAAGACTGGGTGAAAAGAGTACGATAGAGGACAAAATGGAGAAGAAGGATGGTATACTGGAGGAACTGCCTCTATTGTTTAACAGTGATGAACCCATGGTAGTATCAGATGAGGACCAAGATTATCAAAAGAGCCTTCTGGAGAGACAGATGAAATTTGTTTCCGCACAATGTGCATCATCCAATATCTCAACTATTAAAATAAGACATCTCCCTGTTCTAGCATGTCAGTAGTAAATCTGTGTCACTTGCTGACTTGTGGAGTTTCTTATGTGAGCATGGAGAAGACATGAAGAAGTGCCTTAAGAAGCCCTTCCCTGCACTACGAGCACAGGTGAGAGAATTGCAACCCAGATTAACCATCAGTGCAATTGCTCCAGTTACTACAGGTAACCAATAGAGTGCCCCTGCCCTCAGTTGAGGTGGGGGGAGGTGGGAGGTGGATAATAGAGATAGTAGATTTTATTGGACTGTGTGTGGATTTGATGGCCTGGCACATTAGACGCACAGAAATATAAGGTACTGCTGGATACAGCGCACAGTGCACTCTAATGCCATCAAGTCATGAAGGGACAGAATCAATTCATATTTCTGGAGTGACTGGGGATTCCCAAGAGTTGACTGTTTTGAAGGCTGAAGTAAGCCTCACTGGTAAAGACTGGCAAAAGCATCTTATTGTGACTGGCCCATGGGTTCCATGTATACTTGGTGTTGATTACCTCAGAATGGGGCAATTCAAGGATCCTAAGGGGGATTGATGGGGTTTTGGAATAGCTGCTATAGACATAGACAGTATTAAGCAGCTGTCTGTTTTACCTGACCTGTCAGAAGATCCATCTGTTGTAGGGCTGCTACAAGTGGAAGAGCAACAGGTAACAATTGCTGCAATAATGGTGCACAGATAGCAGTACTGTACTAACAGGGATTCCTTGCTCGCCATTCATAACTTTATTTGTCAGCTACACAGTGTGATCAGCACAGTGTGATCACAGAGTGATCAGCAAAACTTGTTCACCTTTTAACAGACCCATGTGTCTGGTTTGTAAAGCCAGTGGAGAGTAGAAGCTGACAGTAGACTACCAT
Organism: Callipepla californica brunnescens; assembly: GCA_023055505.1. Taxonomy (NCBI): domain Eukaryota; kingdom Metazoa; phylum Chordata; class Aves; order Galliformes; family Odontophoridae; genus Callipepla; species Callipepla californica. Next base: position 1,281,750 of record JALIRH010000057.1, on the reverse strand, counting down.
GGCCTGAATGAAGTCACACCCCAACTGAGTACTGCTGTACCAGACATGCTAGAACTCCAGTATGAACTGGAGACAAAAGCAAGCAAGTGGTATGCCACCATTTACATTGCTAATGCCTTCTTTTCAATTATTTTGGCCACAGTTTGATTTCACCTGGGCAGGGGGGGGATTCAGTGTAACTGGAGCCATTTGCTCCAGGGATGGAAACACAGACCAACCATTTACCATGTGTCAGTCCAAACTACATTGGAACAGAGTGGTACTCACAAGCATCTGCAGTATTTTGATTACATGTGGGGCAATATATCAGATGAAGTTTTCAAGAAAGGAGAGCAAACAATCCACATTCTTCTCCAAGCTGGTTTTGCTATTAAGCGAAACAAAGTGAAAGGACCTGCACAGGAAATTCAGTTTCTAGGAATAAAGTGGCAAGATGGGCATCATCGAATCCCAACAGATGTGATTAACAAAATTACTGCCATGTCTTCACCGACTAGTAAAGAAGAAATTCAATCTTTTCTGGACCTAGTGGGCTTTTGGAGACTGCATATTCCAAACTACAGCCTCATTGTAAGCCCACTTTATCAGATGAAATATGATTTTGCATGGGGTTCTGAGCAGCAGCAGGCTTTTGAGCAAATTAAGCAGGATATAGCCCTTGCCGTGGCCTGGGGCCAGTACAGATGGGACATGATGTAAAGAACATTCTGTACACTGCTGCTGAAGCCTGTGGCAAAGAGCCTCAGGAGAGACCTGAGGCCAACCCCTTGAGTTCTGGATTTGACTGTACAGGGGGTCTGAAGAGTGCTACACTCCAACTGAGAAAAATCTTAGCAGCCTATGAGAGGGTTCGGGCTGTTTCTGAAGTAATCAGTACTGAAACATGTCTCCGTCTAGCACCTAAACTGCCAGTGCTGAAGTGTATGTTTAAAGGAAAGATACCCTCCACCCATCTTGCTACTGATGCCACTTGGTGTAAGAATTCTCTGTAGAATTGGTTTTGCTCAAGGACCTGCGTCCACTTGGTGGGTAATGAAGAATGGGAATAGTCAGTGTGTATCACAAGGGGATTAGATGTTGAGGGAGTACAGTCAGTAATTCCATGTATGTATGTATGTGTCTAGAGTGAAAAGATGAAACTGCTTGGAAGTTACAAGTCTCACTCTTTGCTGCCTAGGGGATCAGTGTAAGAACTTCAGCTTTCAGACACTGTATCATTTATTTGATTTATTAGCTTCAATCCCAATTAGCTTGTATTTTGCTAATATGATCAGCAATCGAAGTTTGTTTTCCTCCTCAGGTTATTGCCCCTGCTTTTTTTTTTGTTTGTTTGTTTTTTCTTTCCTTCTTTTTCCTTTCTTCCCCTTCTTTTGGGCCAGTAGGCTTGTGGGTCTGCCGTGGCCCTGTCACAGTCACAAATCTAGAGATAAAAACCATGAGAAGTGGAAATTAGAATCATCTACTTGCATGTATTTTAGTTTGTGGAGTACACAAATTTGCTCTAATCAAAACCCAAATGAGCAAATAGGGTGCAAATACAATTTTTTATTGTTGCTTCTTTGATTTTAATTTTATTTTCTTATCAGAGGATCTCATTCTGAAGGTAAACCAATGTCATGAATAAGATGTTTACTCAGCATGAAGAAAACTGGTAGTTTCTCTCCCTTTTGTGTTTTAGAAACAGTATTATACTGGTATCCAAAATCCAGGAATAAAACTCTCTAACTTCAGTGTAATGTTAGAAAGTGGCATTCCTTCATTTTTCACAATACGTACCAGGCAACTTGACAAGCAAATGCATGCTCACCGTTCAGGTTCTACATCTGAGTATTTAAGATGTGTATGCAGTACATCAGCATACATACACACTTCCATCCTCTTTTCCTCAGTTCAGAAGATTTCCATTGCTTATTAGGCCACAGTGAGCCACCTTTTGAAAACAGAGTATGTGGAACCCAAGAAAAATATCCTTGCTCAGTTTGAGACAAAAGATGAAAGTATTCTATTGTGACTCCAGTGCTTCTTGTGAAGCATAATCATTGAGGCAGATTCTCTTTTTTTTTCATAGGCAAAATTGGATGGTTATACTTAGACTCAATTTCTCTTAATAAATCATGTTTTAAGAATTTTTGTATACCAACCCCATTCTAGCTTATAATTTTATAGAATACTCTTTCACCCTTACTGGTATTGATCCTGGTTTTAGGTCTATCTTTACCAACTCAGGTTTCTTTGATCTTCCAGGCACCACCCCTGCCAATACAGAAGGCACTGCTGCAGTTTACATTTTGGGTGAAATTCCTGTGTTCCTGTAACAATAATATCGTGGCTTGGACAAATTTAGACTCTTATCAGTACTCTACATTCCTATCTTTACATTTTATTTTTACCTCTGATTTTTACCAATTAAAACCTTTGATGCTCCTGGTAAATACAGTAACTGATGTGTCACCTGTTGTTTCCTAATTTTGAACTTCAAAATCTTAAAGAATAGTCTAGCTTCTGACTCACCTATTGTATCAACAGTTCTCACAGTGTTGCAGTCTAATTCATGGTGGTTTTTTCTTGTTTATTTTGTTGTTTTTTTTTTTTTGTATTAAAGACTGAATAACTACCTCCTGTGGCAACCAAACACTGTTTCAGTTTCAACTAGGGAGCAAACACTGCAGAGATGAGCAGTAAAAGAAGGGACTGTCTTGACACTTGTGAGCAGTTTTATATTTCCCTCTAAATAGAAAATGGAAATGGAGTGTGAAAGTTTTCTGGCATATTTAGTTTTTCTCTTCTGAGAACAACATACCTGGAAATATCGACAATCCATGGGACTAGAGTATTAACTCTTTAATTCTCTGTGCTCTGCATGTTATGATGAGGAACACCAATAACAAAAAATCATAAACCCATGGCACAGCTGTTGAGTTTTAGTCATCATTTCCAATGCATTAGCTACCTGTTCAAGGCCATTCCAATAGCTACCAGCAACTGCTTTTAAACTGTTTAAATTTGCAATTGAAATTGTACCCTAACTACAACCAGTTCATTATTTCCAGATGCTTGACTCAGCAGCACAACCCTATGTTGTAAGACCTCTCTGCCATCAGCATTGTTTATATATATATATATATACTTCTGCCATTCACAATGTTGACTCAATATAAAGAGCATATCAGCATAAAACAGGCTATTACATGTCTTCTCCCATTATCCAGCACCACCTACAGTTCACCACCTTAGCTAATCATTGTATCTGGGTCCTAGCACCATGTGCTCCCAGCAATTCTTTTTACTGCCACTGGGTCCAACTGCCCACCTCAAGACACTTAAATCATTTTTTCTGCACAACTTCACCAGGAGATCCAGCTATCTCCTTCCAGTGTCTTAAAACACAGCCCAAATATGACTTTTTCACCCTTAGATAATCCAGTGCCCATTCGAATGATGCGCAGATGAGTACAATAACAAATAAAATAAGTGCACCTGATAACAGTTACCATAGTTATGGGGTCCTTTAATGCCTTTACCAGGATCCTTAGCCCCTGCACAACATTCATCGTGTTTGATGGGCAGGTAACAAAATACAGATCTTCTTGAGAATATCTCAGTGCTGTTTGAAATTTCATGATCTCAGGAACAGATGAGGTGCAAGAGTTTTGTCCCATCTGGGTTGTCAAACGATACTGTAAGACGGTCAATCAGGAAATTCCCTTGGACACAAATTGGAGTGTTAGGAAGTAGACATTTTTTAATAGCAGCATTGCGTGTGGGGGTAATCCTCCTATCATGCATAGCTTACACAGAAGATCTTCAGATTATATACATAACTTGTGGTACATATGCAGAAGTTTTCCAACAGGTATATTATATATGCAGAATGTTCTCATATCTAAGTATCACAGATGTTACCTACATATGTTACAAATGTGAGTATCACAGATGTATGCTGCTCATTCACCAACCAATTCCAAGCAGGACCTCCTATATTTCCTCAGTACAAAGGCTCAGCAGAGCTTTCTTATCTCCTCGGTTCAGAGACACAGCTCTTTCTGTAGTCTAAACAAATTGCAGGGCAGGGTTATTAATCAGTAAACAGTAGTGTGAAAGACAGAAACTGTTTTCCTTCCTTTTGTCTCAAAGCTTGCTTTGTAAGGCCTTTTCTGATGACAAGACTCTGACTGATAACTGTTATCCGGATGGGTGTCATGATGCTTCAATGTCTCTGCTTATGGTTGTAAAGATAAGCAGAAGTAGGAGCAAATAGTTTTGTTTTTTTTTTGGGGGGGGGTACTGCTTGGAGAAGCTGACCACCACAAAAAGACAACAATGCTTCTGCATGGCAATGAAGGTGACATCCACTGCTGGCTTACCTGTTGGGCCAGACATGTCACACAAACAAAGAGAAAAGGAATGAACACCTGAGAAATGGGGGATAAAAGGCCTTCACTGAACCAAGGATTTTGGAGAACTCCCAAAGAAAAAGATCTTTAAGGAGAGCTCTCGAAGACGGACCCTGAGGCCTGCTTGCTGTCATCTCCCATCCCACACAGTGACCGGACAAGTTCTTGAGATCAACGGACTACGGACCTCGCTGGATCCACGGCAGTGATGCTCTCTCTCTCTCTCTCTCTCTCAATTTCTCTCTCTCTCTCTCTCTCTCTCTTGCTTTCTGCCAAATCTCCTTGCTTTTCATCTCTTTTCTATCACCCACCTGCCCTTCCCCATATCCCTAAGCAACTAGTTATTGTAATAAACTGGTTGGGCTAACATTTGACCTGCTGTGTCTTAATCTTGCCATCGGGTATACACATACATGTAAAGAACCTCGTCTCCCTCCTTTATATTGGAGCATGACATTTTTTAATGGCATAGTCGGCAGGATACCCGACAGTGAGAGTGTTGCCCTTCCAGGTGTAGTTGATGTGTGCACTTTCTGGAGTTGCCTGGAGTGATAACTGTGATCATTTAAACGTGTGTACCTCTCCAGGAAGAATCACTCCACTTATTGAGCCTTAGCTGTGTTTGTGGGAACTTTAAGTAAAGTTGATCCTTTTCCTGTGTGTACCTCCTGGAGTTGCAAGGAGTGATAATTTTGATAACTTAGATGTGAATACCACTCCAGGAAGATCACTCCACATATTGAAACATAACTTTGCCTTTGGAACTGTTTATGTGTAAACCTCTCGGGAACCTATTAAGTAATTTTGAGTTCTATGAAGATTATTGTGCATTCTCAAAACGTAAGGGTACCCCTTAACTTAGGTATGGGGTTTGAAGTTTTTTTTTTTCTCTGTGTGGCCTCACAGGGAAGTGAGAAGTGATTTACATATTAGCATTTCCTTTGATCCTCTTTGTCTTTTATGTGCTCTCCTCAGTAAATAGAGGAGTGATTTGAGTATTTGCATTTGTTTGACTCGAACTTTTGGATACTGCATCCTCTCTCTTTCTCCGTGTAGATCTCATTGCATATTGAGAAATGAGAGACAGTGTAGTCACAATGAAAGGTGAAGATGTGTTATTTGACCTTTTAGAAAAGCACGGTGCCAGACCCTCATTAACAGGCGTAGACTGGGCAAGGCAGAACTGGCATAACTTCCAGGGTGTTTCAGACAGTATTAATGTCCTGCAGAAAAACGCTCATAACCGAGCTGGAAAAGGGAAGGCATTTATTTGTGCAGTATTGGGTTCAGCTCTGGTTGCAGCCATAGAATTCAAAGAACAGCAGCTTAAAGCAGAGAGCCAAGCTTTACAAGTGCTGCAAGAATCAGTTAAAGTAAGTCAGGAATTGATAAAAGCTCTGCAAAATCAAGTTGTAAATCTAAAGAAGCAATTAGAAAGAGAAAAACATAATTCTGGTCTGTTGCAAGTGGTTTTAAGGAAAGTGTTAATGGGTAAGGATGCTAGTGATACTAGTGCACCTCAAGAGAAAGCTTATCCAAGGGAGGAATTGCAAGGTATAAAGGCAAATATTGACAAATTAGAAGCTCCCCCAGCTCAGTTGCGTCCTTTAATAAAAACTGAGTATTCATACGATAATGGCAAGGATTTAGATCCTCAAATGAACATTAAAGAAACCCCTTTCTCTGCTACTGAGCTACCAAAATTGAAAAGAGATTTTGGCCGCTCTCGTAAAGACTCAGAAACAGAGTACATATGGAGGGTCAGCCTCTCATGTGGAGATCAGATACTGTTAACTGAAAAAGAAGCTGAAGGTTATTGGGGACCAGGTGTATTTTTAACTACTGGTAACAATCGTGCTCCCTGGTCCCTCACGCAGAGAGTTGCTTATTGGGCAGGTGGTCTTAACCCTCTAGAAAGGGGAGACCCCCTTGCCATTACTGGGACAGTTGATCAATTAGTGGAAAGTGTTCAAAAGGCTGCTTGTCTGCAAATGATGTATGATAGAAAGCTGCAGCCACACCATGAATCACCTATGATGATGCCGGTTGATCCTGAGAGGATGACTCCTCTGATTAGGGGTGATCAGGGGTCTTCCTGAATCATTAAAACCTATAGGCATACGACTACAAGGAAAAATACAGGCTATGCCTCAGGGAGAAAGATTTCAGGCAGTGTTAGGAGGAGCCGCAACCTCTAACCATCAGCAGTCAGGATACAAAGTATGGATGTGGGGGGAGGTTGCCGAACTGCCCGAACTTTTGATGGTAGAACTTTTAAAAAATATATTAAGTGTATGTTCACTTTCATCTGCCTGTTGCTATTGATGTTTCTTTTGTTACTTTGGTTTCTTTTAATTTTTCTGTTTTGAAAAATTGAAATAAGATCTCAGTGAGTAAAAACATGTATAAAGGAAGGGACATTTTGGTATTTCTTCAGTTTACTTTGTTCAAATAGAAAATTCCTAAGGTTAAATAATAATTAAAATGTAATTGTTAGTATTACTTTTTGTCTAATGTTTATGTAACTTAGTCCAAACCTAGTGTTTATTTCCAATGAACGCTAAATAGCAAAATGGCAGAATGATAATTTTAGTGCTATGTAAAGTCACTACAAGACTCTGGTGTGTTTATTAAAAACAAGATTATCATCAGTATCCAGCCCTGGACAGAATATTGGAAACAAAAATAGTATGCAGAGATTTCTGTTAAAGTACTAATTACTCTGTAGGATATTAGTCAACAGTAAGATCTGCTGTCTTCAAAAGAAGTCTGAAATGTGCAGCTTACATAAAAACAGAGTATTTTCTATTTTCCATAAAGAAAGAATCAGGTTGTCCTTTGGATTTCAAAATTTTGTTGTTAGAAGAAATAAGGAATTATAAATCACAATGAGAACTATTTCCTCCTCTCCCTCTTAGATATTTTCCATCTTGAATTGCTGAACGTTCATATTTTCCTGTCTTTACCAACAGAGAAACATGGCTTCCCTCCACTTCCTGGTGATACATAGTGAAAATAAGATCGTTAAATCTCCTCCTTACTGAGGAGAGGCAGTATAAAAACAAACAAAAGCAACAAAAATATCTAGAAGTATTTTTACTGAAAATATAAAAATATTTTTCCATTTTTTTTCCAAACTTCTCACTGATTTTTCCAACCACAGTTCACGTGAAATTGAACTAATAATTCAGAATAAACTTTGCAGTGTAGCTGCACGCATTTACAAACCAGTCATACAGATGTAATTGCTGGTTGAATAAATAATCACCGTTGTTTTTCTTCATCTAATTTTAAGTCTAAAATTTCATTTCAACATTCATTTACCTCAGTATGTATTACTTAACATCCAAACAATTTTTTGTAATAAAACAAAATATTTAAAGTAGTGACATAATTAAACTAGTAATAAAGTATTGAAAATCAAAGAGTTTCACTTCAAAACACTGATTTATGTTAATAAATAATATATAAAAATACTGCATCATGTATACAATACTATACTGCAAATACTTAACCCTGAATGGAAACAAAGTGGAATGAATAATAAAATTGTGATTTAGATTTCTATTATCGCTATGTCTTTTTATAATGAAAAAGAAAATAATAATGTATCTAGTATAGATAAGTTCAGGTACTTCATATTTAATTATTCTGTCCATTCTAAGTCCCTAAGATAAACTCAATATTTTCAAAGTCCTGAATGCTTTCAAAATAGTTGTTTACCTAGGCAACTGGACAGACTTGAATTTTCATTGTTTCAGGCAACAAAGGAAAAAATCACAAGGATTTGATTGATTTAATGAGAAATATAACTCTGTAAAACATAATGGGTTATAAAGGTACCCAAGGCACCCTGTGAATCAGTATGTCGTAAGTGGTTTGTTTGTTTTTGTTTTTGTTTCTGTTTTACAAAGTATTCTATGGTATTCTTCGAACAGCTTCATCAAGTCCACAATGAAAATTTTTATATAAGCAAACATTCAGCTGTTGGTTTATTTAATAATAGTATTTAATAAGAGATCCTGATCCTCTATTACATTTTCTGTTCCATAGAGTTGATTTTTTTTAATCATCTTTAAGCAGTACTAAAGTACATCAAATGGGATATCATGTACTGTTAGCCTCACTTTCAATGTATTCTCAAATGTTTTATGGAATTCATTTTTCATTTGAGAATTCAGTGTCTTCTCTCCCCAAAATGCTTCAGTGTTTCCATGGAAGTAAACTAGCTTTCCACATATTGCTGTTTCATCTTATTTTCAGTTATTGAGTTTTTAGGACAGAAAAGTTCATTTATGAATAAGATTCCTTTTCTTTTAAGATCAAGGAATGATTTGAGTGACTTCTAGGAATTCCAGTTACTTAGCCTAGCTGTCTTTAAAACAAACAACAGCAACAAAGAAAGGAAGAAATAGTGTCACGCTCCAGTATAAAGAAGGGAGATGAGGTTCTGTGATTATATGTATATGTATATGTATATGCATACCCAATGGCGAGATTAAGACACAACAGATCAAATGTTAGCCCAACCAGTTTATTACAAATACTAGTTGCTTAGGGATATGGGGAAGGGAAGGCGTGCGATAGAAGAGATGAAAAGCCAGGAGACTTGGCAGAAAGCAAGAGAGAGAGACCATCACCACTGTGGATCCAGTGAGGTCCATAGTCCGTTAATCTCAGGAATTTGTCCAGTCACTGTGGGGGATGGGAGAAAGCCAGGAAGCTTGGCAGCATGCAGGTTCTTGGGAGGGGGGGGCCTGTGGGGGGGGTGTCTTCTAAAGAGGTTTTCCTCTCAGGGAAGTCTCTTCTCCAAAGTCCTTGGTTTAGTGGAACCAAGAAAACTGACAGAGAAACTCAACACACCAATGAGTTACGTCAAGCAGGTATCCTCCCCATTACAGCTCTGGGTACATGGGGGATGACTCCACCAAACATGCAGTTTTGTTCTCTGTTTGTGTAACATAACTGGCTCAACAGATAAATCAGCAGGGAGTAGCACCTTCATTGCCATGTATGAGTATTATCATCTTTCACAGTGATCAGCTTCTCCAAGCTGTACCCCAAAAAAGACTATTTGCCCCTATTTCTGCTTATATTTACAACCATAAACAGAGACACTGAGGCACCGTGACAACCATCTAGATGATTTGCAGTTGTCAGTTAGAGTCTTATTATAACCAGAAAGGCCTCATGAAGCAAGCTTTGAGACAACAAAACTAAAAACAGTTTCTGTCTTTCACAGATAGTGAACAGTTTGTTGTCCTTGGCAATCACTTTGCACTACAGTGTAGTGCAGTGTAGGGATCCTGGTTTTGTCTGTTTTAAAGTCATGGTTCTGTGTATCTCTGAATCAAGTGAGATCTGTAGACCACTGGAGGGAACCTTCAAAGTCTCTGTGCCACATTTTCTTCTTAACAAAGGGATATATGTGTTGGGGGTTCAGGTCAGAATATTTTGATCTTTTTAATCTCTATCATGCTCATGAGTCTAAAAGTATTTACACCTCAGTCCATACAACCATTTTGAAGCAAATGCTAACATTACAACATTTGCAAATGGATTAATAGTAGAAGTAGAAAAAAAGTATTCTATGTACATCTATGAGATTAAAATAACATAATTGGAAATGTCTTTCTTCTTGGGCAAACAATGTTAACTTCACAGCTAGCAAATATTCTAAAAGTGCACATGCTTCAAAGATGACTATCTAAACTGATAGTATTCTATTTTCAATATTCCATTCACAAGATCTATATATCTCTACTGGTGATCAACAAGAATTCAGCTATATTTTGAATCTGCTGCTCAGCTGCAATCAGTCTGCACTGCTGTTTGCAGATGTGTTGGTTAAAGCTACTTATAACCTGGCTTATTTGTCATGGCAGTGAAATTTCTGGAAGAGTTTTGCTTTCTCTTGGCCATGATGAAGACTTTTCTTCAGTGCTTATGTCTTACACAGCTTATGAGCCAGGACAAATTCAAGTTTCCATTTATTTATTATTTCACTTAAATTATTTCTGTAAGAGAAGCAATGGAATGTTAGTACGTGACTGATTATTCAGGGAAAATAGTTGTATGATAATTCTATAACAATTTAATAGCAATGCCGTGAATTGAGGATTCACATATTTATTTCAAACTTTGGAAGACTCTGTTAGAAAATTGTCGTTATTGGGCACGAGTACAAAAAGTTGTCTTATCTCCAGGCAAGACAAAAAAAAAAAAAAAAGGGGAATTTGTTAGCAGTAGCCACATATGAAACCTAAAAATACAATGTGAGTGCTTGAATGTGTTTCAGAGGTGACTGTTCATTCTGGACATGTTAGTCTCTCATATCCTTTGCAGCAGGGTGTCTCTTCTGTCTAAGTACTCAGAGCAAGAAGTTACTTCCTTCGCAAGTAAAATGAACAGAAATAGAAGAGAAAGTATACTGTAAAACCTGATTCTTGTATGCTTTGATGTCTCAGAACCTAGCAAATGTGGATAACATCAATTTTCTAGGAAATTCACATTTTCATCCTAGACGCATCAGAATGAAGGAGCATCCACAGTTAATGTAAATATTTGAGTCAAAAAATAGATACAGCTGGAGAGAGAAGTGATAAGATTCTAATACTCAACTAAAAAAAGGTGATAAGACAGTAGTCCTATTCTAATAAAGTATCCATCATCAGATTTCTGAAGGAACACCTAGCTTCCCAAATATTGCTCTAACAAATTCTTTAATTCACATAATTTCCTCGCTTCTTGTTTTTGGCTAGCATCTTTTAATATCCTGTCAAATTAGAAGACAAAATTGGATGAGTTTTCCTTGTGTATGTACAAATAGTAACTAGAAAAAAGATTCACTTTTTATTATGGGAAAAGTATTCGGGGAGTTCATATCCATCCAACAGTAGAATTTCACTGGTGTTCTCAGAAAAGGCTTATTTCCTTTAATGTTTTAAGAACAGTAATTGTGCCTGTTGACATAAGTGTTTCACCTGTTACCAAGCTACTTGATTAGGTTACATTTCTTTTGGAAAAAGATAAGGCATCCATCACTACTCAGAAATCCCAAGTTCTTCAGAAATTTGCTTTTCTGAAACACAGGAAGATGAACAAAGCAGTATCAATGATTGCTGCATCCTTGACTTATGCAAGGCCTTTATGGATACCTCTCCTTGTATCCATATAGCCAGATAACTTGAGTGCAGACTTCATAACTAGTCTGTAAGGTGACTACAAACCTTGTTATAACACTAGGCTCAAAGTAGTAACAAATCAAGCTTTTGTCAGGTTACCAGTGGCAGTTATCAGTTACCCCCCCCCCCCCCGAACAATAAGGAGAAAGTATGTGCAAAACTTTTCTTAATGAATGAATGGATGACATGCACCCAGCAATTTATAGATGAATTGTGGAGGAATGTTTAATGTTCTGAAGTCAAGACGAGCTGTTCAGAGTGGCTTTATTAGGCTGAAGAAATGGGCTAACAGAAACACTAGAATTCTATAAAGGCATAAGCTGAGTCTTACACCTCAGACGGAATATGCTCATGCACGAGTACTAGCTGGAGACTGGATAGAAAGCAACTTTGCAGAAAATGTACTAGATAACAACTTGAACAACAGTTGGCAGTGTGCATCCACAGTACAGCTCATCATTTACTGGACTGAACTAGCAAGAATGTAGCCAGCAGGCTGCACAAGGGAGTCTGCACTTTGCACAGCTCTTGCAACACTGCATGTGGAGTTCTGTATTCAGTTTTGGACTCCCCAGCAACAGAAACACAAAGTATCATCAAGATGATAATGGGACTGCCACACACAGCAGCTTAACAGAGGTTTAGATTAAGAGAAGCAGAAATCGATATTTGTTTAAATATCTGTTTAAATTATTTCATGTTTTCTTGAGGATAAATATATAATATGAACATCTAGTATTGTAGACATTGCTATCCTAGGAAAACTACTCACTTTCAGGTGTCAAGTTCACCCTGTTTTTCTCACTCTGTGAAAAAGAGAACATTTTTGGGGTAGTATTTCTAACATTAAATTCTGAAAACTACTGTAGTGGGTGTTCAAATATCATACATGCTATCGCTGTAAAAGACCTTTTCCTTAAATCCAACCTAAATCTACCCTCTTTTAATCTGAAACCATTTCTTCTCCTTCTATCACCACAGATTCTGCTGAAGAGTCTCTCCTTTATTTTGCAGAGGTTTATCTCTTCTTACTGGTGACTGATAACAAGACAAGGGGAAATGGCCTGCAGTTGTGCAAGGGGAGGTATAGGAAAAACTTCTTGACAGAAAGTGTTGTTAAGCACTGAAATAGGCTTCCCTAAAGGCTTGTTGGAACACATCCTGTTCTGTTCACCCCCAATCTCATGACTGCCCCTTTTTTGTGAGCCTATACAAAGGGCTCAGCATCTGCACTAAATGAGGTATAAAGGAACACCAAAATCCCAATATACCTAGAAACTCTTGCAGCTGCTTTGGTGTTGTAGGGACTGGGAATGCCTGAACCTTATCTACAATGGCACTGGGTAGTACTTTGGTCTTCTCTAACCAGACAACCCCCAGAAATTTTACGTATAGGCCTGGACCTTGCACATTTTGAGGATTTATAGCCCATCCTCTTTCATTTATTTAGGTGGTTAATGAATCTGCCATCTCTCCTACTGCCTCCAGTGGGTCAGATGTTAACGGGAGATCATCAGTGTAGTGGTATAGGATGACACTCTTAGGTTTTCTCCAATTAGCTATGGCACGCACTACCAAGCTATGACAATACACTGGCAAGTGCACATATCTGAAATGTCCACTGCCTGCCTCCCCATGCAAATTGAACTTACAATTCTTCAGTGATCAGAATACTGAAGAACGCACTTGTCAAAGCTAGGACACAATGGTAGGTTTTGATCCCCCTACTGAGTATATCCATTAGGGAAGCAATATTGGGTATGGCTGCATGGATAGGTGGCATGACCTTATTCAATTCCCTATAATCTACCATCATTCTCCATGTTCCATCTGACTTTCTCTGAATACTATTCTTTTGGGTTATTCACCCTACAGAAAATAGTGAGGAAAATGGTATATTTTGCTGGGCTTATCTAGATGGTAAACAGAGAACCAGTAAATTAGAGAGACTCACCTTTTCCAGATGGTTGAGGCTTGCCTAGAACTCCACAAAGGAGGGATCTCCAACAAGAACTCCTCCCCCACTGGTGGTCAGCCCTTAAATGGGGTCTGGGAGAGGTGGAACCAGACTCCACCCCTTCCAGTAACACAGGTACATTGCCTTCACCTGTGCTCCTGCAGCTGACTCAGTGCTCACCTCAGGTGATCAAACTGTGGTTCAGGCCATGATTCAACGGTTCCCATATGCTTTCACACTGGCCATATGGGGGAATCATATGGGCTGTGTGCAGGTCTTATAATGCCTACATTTTCTTGTTCCTGCACCATCCTTGATATTTCATCTTGTCCCCCCGGGAATCTATACTGCCTTACACTAGTAATCAAGCAAACTAAAATGCTCATGTTTCGCATGGCCCCTCAACATTGTCCACACCACCCAAATACTAACATTCCTTTGCCGAAGTCTGAACTCTCCCACAGTTGTCTGGAGAGTCAGACCCCATAAAATGTCTGTGCCCAAGATGTGTTCTGGGACTGGGGCAATCAACACTTCATACTCCCAGGGTGGAAGATGCCCAACCCCCAGTTTCAGCCATGTTCAGGTGCCCAGAATGGTCTGGCCCCCAGAACCACCAGTCATCATTCTATTACCCTTAAATTTTGATGGACCTTCATATATAATATGTTTCCGCACCGGTGTCTATTAAAGCCATTACTCTTTGCTCATTTGTTTCTGTCCAAAATATTGGCAGTTCTACATAGGGCCTCCAGTCCCATCTGGAGACCCTGAGGGAACCAGTGTCCCTTGTCACTCCATGAACTTTGCCAGATTGAAGTCTTTTACCACAGGTGGCTCAGGCATTGTAGCCTGAGACACCTGTGTAGGTTTTTCCTCCTATCTGGTACAATAAAATCTGCTAAATTTCAGGTTGTAGTAGGTGCTTCTTGTATTATTTGTACTCCTGATTTTCTGGGAGTACTCTGAAATTTTTGATCATTTCTTAGTTGTCTCCATAATTGTAATAAAATATGGTTGGGCTGCCCATTGATTTTAGCAAATGCAACCCCAGCTCATATAAGATCATTGAACATAGTTTTCAGAGATGCCCATATGGGGCCTGATCGGGGCAGTCTTCTGGATTCTAATCTTGAGGACCTTGGCTTCCTTCACCATGCAGACATTACATCCAGTTCTTATGTGCTCCATTTTCCCCCAGGTCTACTGTCAGTTTATCCTCTTGTTGGACAATGGCCTCTGAAGCTACTGAAGGATTTAGTATGGAGACCAATGTCCCATAAAAATGAGAAGGGGCTTGCTGCAATATTAGGTCTCTCATACCTGCTGAGAATTTTTCCATGTCTCGACTTTCAAACGTGTCAGAACACATGGCCTCCCTCATACCCAATTCTCAAATATACATTTGGAGGTCCTCCATAGAGGACCATAAGCCAGTATGAAGCAGTACATCTGTTTTATTGGGCCATGCTAGACAGCATGCCACCATCAACCAGTCTATAATAGAGTAGTTTTCATTATTATACTGGGTGGAAGCATATAATCTTTGCCACAGGGCTGGGTATGTAGTTATAGATGTTAGCTTGAACATTTCTGTCCCATTAATTAATACACTTTCAGAGCCCGCATTGCATAGTCTTAGGAGCCATGATGGTATGCTTTCCCTAGGCTTTTGATGGAACTGTTATACCAGGTCCATCAGCTCATTAGCTGCTATGTTACATGCAAGTATGTTTCATCAGGGTGCCATTGGTCAGGAGGCACCCCTGCCAGTCTATCTTGCACTCTTTTGTTTTCTTAGATATAATCGGGTGGATCTCAAAGGGATTCATCATAGATGGAGCTTTGAGAACCAATTTGGAGACCTTGTCCTCTGAGGTACCCAGGTCCATTATCTCAGGGACCAGAATGCCCTCTACTGAAATGCTATGTTTGCTTTGCTGGGGTATTCGGTCCTGGTTTTCTGGTTGCTAACATGCCCAATTGCTGTTCTACTCTCTCAACACAGTCTCTTAATAGTTGGTTCTCATAATCCATGGTGTAATTTGTTACTTCCAGTAGGTGTAACATCACCACCAGGGCCAAGCCACAGCAGATGCAGACAGCCAGTGCTCCTTTTTAATAAGCACACTTATCTAAACCCTGTAAATAATCTTTTAAACAATCCAAAGAAGGAGAAACAGTCCCTGTAACCCACAGGGGGCCCCATTTTTCAACAATAATGGCTAAGCCGTAAGAGGGTGACCCCATAAATCCCAGGATCTGACCTAGGAACATTTGTTATAAGGGAGTAACTTTCTCCCCCCGCTACCCCATTTGAAGATAGTCCAAATGAAATACATGCCAGTTAATATTTCTTTTTTCTTCCCCCAGGCCTACCTGGCTTGCCAATTGTCAAGTGAATACCCCCAAATGAATAGCACCCACATAAAACACTGAAGGCAGATAGAATATTTTTGTATAGCTTATCCAGATGATATAAAGATAACAAGTAAAATAGAAAAGGCTCACCCAAGACTCCACAAGGGAGGGATCTCCAGCAAGTGACCCATCCCCAGAGGTGGCCAGCCCTTAAATGGTGTCTGTGAGAGGTGGAGCCAGACTCCACTCCTTCCAGTCACACAGGTACATTGCCTTCACCTGTGCTCCTGTGGCTGACTTTGTGCTTACCTCAGGTGATCATTCAGTGGTTCAGGCCATGCTTCAACAGTTCCCATACAATATTTAAGATTAAAAAAAAGAAAAAGTATTTGAAAGGAATCTAAAAGACTTCTTAAATGATCATATCTAGTTCTAAACTGTAGACTCCAACCAGATTCTGTCTTTCCTTTCAGAGAGTTAGACTCTTCTCTGATATAGATTTCTTAGAACCACTAATTGTATTTGAAGTCTGTGTCAGAACTCCACTCCTGCTGCTGGTCAGAAACCTTGTTCCAACTTGTAGGTTAATACTATTCATAAACATTTCACAACTGTTTCATTTTTTATATCCATTATCCTTTTTGTCTCATTAACATACTTCAGTTAATGTTTTTATAAGTTTTCTTTCTTTTTTTTTTCTTTCCTGTACCAAGTTATTCTGTTTCTCTACTAAGACTGACTGTTTCCCTGTCTTTCTATATATAACTTCCATGTTTCAGGGATAAAGACATGATTGTCAATATTATGAAGAAGGAAGTTTTCCTGTGCTTTATTCATTATCATTAATTTTATTTCTGCTGGGCAAAAACAAAACAAACAAACAAACAAAAAAAAAAAAAAAAAACGAAAAGTAAAGTCCTTTAATGTATATTGTGTTCAAATATGTCAAGATCCAGTTTGTCTTCCCATTTGCAGTATAAGAACGATTCAGTAAAATCAGTCTGCACTGCACAGAGCAGAACAAAAAACATGTAAGCATAGCCATAAAGCATTCAAAGAAATATTCATCTATTGTGTCTCCCACATTGTTCGTAAGGAAACTCAGTCCTCGAGTTCTACCGCTTTGGATCGGCACAACCGGAGCTGCAGTGACAAATTTTGAGGTGAAGAGGGTTTTTTTTCGGGAGGTTTCTGTCACAGGGGAACCGAGGGAGAGCGGGCAGTCCCTTCAGCTCTCGGCAGCTCTCTCGCGAGAGGCTGACGTGGCGTAGGCGTTGCCCGGGAAACGGCACCCCCGCCCACACCTTCAGCTCTGAAAAGGCCTCAGGGGGGGCAGCAACATGTCGCTGCCCACCAGGCACAAGGAGGAGCTAACTACCTGTGAGTATCACCCCTCTCTATTATACTGAAGCTAGGTGCTAAGTGTGGGAGTGTGGGAGCTTGTGTAGCTGGGTGTAGGATTTCTATTCCTCCTCTCTTGTGAATTCATCCTATTTACTACAGGTGTCTGTGCTCTCACAGTTGTGTTCTACTTTTTGTTTATTTCATTTTTATTTATCTTATTATCATCATACATATATATTTATTTATTCTTTTTATTTATTATTCTTATTTCTGTACCATGGTCTCTACCAGACAGAGGGCTTGCCGTAAAAAGACGGTGGCGACCCAGACAGAAGGTCTGCCTAGAAATGTGGCTACACAGGTCTCTGGTTGCAGTGAGTGCCAGAGCCTGCTGCTGCTGAAGGAGGATGGCAAGCAGATCTCCTGCATGAGGTGTGAACAGGTTGAAGATCTGCTTAGCATGGTGATAGAACTGAAAGAGGAGGTTGAGAGACTGAGGGCCATCAGGGACTGCGAGAGGGAGATTGACTGGTGGAGTAGCTCCCTCAAGTGCCAGAGAGAAAGGCACCCAGGAGATCCCCCGAATTTGGTGGTGGACTCCCTGACCTGCCCCCGTCAGGTTGAGGGGGAGTATCTGAGGGATGGGGAGGGCTGGCAGAGAGTCCCAGCTCGGTACTGTAGGCGATCTCCCCCTCTGCCTACATCGTCTCCTCAAGTCCCTCTAAACAATAGGTTTGCAGTGTTGGATGTTGAAGGAGAAATAAGGGGGGAGGAGCGGGAAGATTCTCCCAAGAAGTCACCAATGGCAAGGCAGTCGACTCCATGCATTGAGACTGCAGCTGCCAAGAAGGAAAGAAAGGTGATCGTGGTGGGTGGCTCCCTTCTCAGGGGTACTGAGGGCCCCATTTGCAGACCAGACCCGTGCCGTAGGGAAGTGTGCTGTCTCCCTGGGGCCCGGGTTAGAGACATAACTAGAAGACTCCCAGATCTGATTCACCCCAATGACTACTATCCGTTGCTCATAGTTCAAGCAGATAGCAGTGAAATAACTCAAAGAAGCCTAAGAACTATGAAAAGAGATTTCAGGGGTCTAGGATGATTAGTTCAAGGTGTGGGAGCACAAGTGGTATTTGCTTCCATACCTTCTGGGGCAGCAAAGGACACGGAATGGGCTAGGAAAACACAAGTGATGAATAATTGGCTGAGAGGCTGGTGTAGAGACAGACACTTTGGGTTTTTTGACCACGGGGCAGTTTACTCAGCTCCTGGCATGTTATCTGCTGATGGAATACACCTGTCCCAAAGGGGGAAACGAATTCTACCCAGGAGCTAGCTGGACTAATTGAGAGAGCTTTAAACTAGCTGTGATGGGGGTAGGGGATATAACAGGGCTCCCCAGTGAAGAGCCCAGGGGGGCTGTGCTGGAACAAAGGGTGAGGCAAGTGTCTCAGTTGAAGTACATATACACCAACGCACGCAGCATGGGCAATAAACAAGAAGAGCTTGAAACCATTGTAAAACAGGCAAACTATGACCTTGTTGCTATTACGGAAACATGGTGGGACCCCTCCCATGACTGGAGTACTGGGATGGATGGCTACAAGCTCTTCAGAAGGGATAGGCGGGGAAGAAAGGGTGGTGGCATAGCTCTCTATATCAAAGAGTGTCTTGATGTTGAAGAGCTTGAGGTTGGAAACGACCAAGTGGAGTGTCTGTGGGTAAGGATCAGGGGGATGGTCTGTAGGAGTGACATCGTGGTGGGGCTCTGTTATAGACCGCCTAGCCAAGATGAAGAGATAGATGAGGTGTTCTACAAGCAACTAGTAGATGTTGCACGATGGCCAGCACTAGTTCTCATGGGGGACTTCAACTTCCCTGATATATGCTGGAAATATAATACCGCGCAGAGGAAGCAGTCCATGAGATTTCTGGAGTGTGTGGAAGATAGCTTCCTGATACCGCTGGTGCAGGAACCTACCAGGGGAAGTGCCCTGCTAGACCTGCTCTTCACTAACAGAGATGGACTAGTAGGAGGTGTGAAGGTTGGGGATCGTCTTGGCCAGAGTGACCATGAAATGGTAGAGTTTGCTATTCTTGGTGACATCAAGAGGGTGACTAGCAAAACTGCTGCCTTGGACTTCCGGAGGGCAGACTTTGACCTGTTCAGGATGCTTGTTGCAAGGGTCCCTTGGGACTCGCTCCTGTGGGGTAAAGGGGTCCAGGAAGCCTGGGCCCTCCTCAAGACGGAAATCTTAAAGGCACAGGAGCAGGCTGTCCCTGAGTACTGTAAGTCAAGCCGGAGGGGAAAAAGACCAGTGTGGATGAACCGAGATCTTTTGTTGAGACTCCGGGAGAAAAAGAGAGTCTATGTCCTCTGGACATAGAGGAGACATTGGGGAGACTACAGGGAACTTGCCAAGATTTGCAGGCAGGAAGTTAGAAATGCAAAAGCCCAGCTTGAACTTAGACTGGCTACTGCAGTAAAGGAGAACAAAAAATCCTTTTATAAATATATTAACAGTAAAAGAAGAACTAAGGAGAATTTCCCTCTTTTACTTGATGCGGCAGGGAATGTAACCACAGAGGATAAGGAAAAGGCTGAGGTTCTCAATGCCTTCTTCACGTCTGTCTTTAACAGACAGACCAGTTATCCTCAGGATACTCCTCGCCCTGACCTGGAAGTCTGGGACGAAGCGCATCATACACCCCCTGTGATCCCAGCAGAGACCTGCTCCTCCATCTGAACTGCCACAAGTCCATGGGGCCAGATGGGATCCACCCAAGGGTGCTGAGGGAGCTGGCAGAGGTGATTGCCAAGCTGCTTTCTGCCATCTATCAGCATTCCTGGTCATCTGGAGAGGTCCCGCAAGATTGGAGGCTTGCCGATGTGACTCCCATCTACAAGAAAGGCCGTAAGGAAGATCCGGGGAACTACAGGCCTGTCAGCCTGACCTCGGTATCAGGGAAAGTTATGGAGCAATTGATCTTGAGGGAGATCACACGGCACGTGCATGGCAATCAGGGGATCAGACCCAGCCAGCACGGGTTCACAAAGGGCAGGTCGTGCTTGTCCAACCTCATCTCCTTCTACGACTGGGTGACCAGACTGGTAGATGAGGGAAAGGCTGTTGATGTAGTCTACCTGGACTTCAGCAAAGCCTTTGACACGGTCTCCCACAGTATTCTCCTGCAGAAGCTGGCAGCCCATGGTGTGGACAGGTTCACTCTTCTCTGGGTTGAGAATTGGCTAGAGGGCCGTGCCCAGCGGTTAGTGGTTAATGGAGTCAAGTCCAGCTGGCGTCCTGTCACGAGTGGTGTCCCCCAAGGGTCGGTATTGGGGCCCGTCTTGTTTAATATCTTTATTGATGACCTGGATGAGGGGATTGAGTGTACCCTCAGTAAGTTTGCGGATGACACCAAGTTGGGAGGATGTGTCGATCTGCCTGAGGGTAGGGAGGCCCTTCAGCGGGATCTGGATAGGCTAGACAGTTGGGCTGAGGTCAATGGGATGAGGTTCAATAAGGCCAAGTGCCGGGTCCTGCACTTTGGCCACAATAACCCCATGCAATGCTATAGGCTTGGGGCAGAATGGCTTGAGGAGTGTATAGAGGAAAAGGACGTGGGGGTGTTGGTTGATGCTCGGCTCAATATGAGCCGGCAGTGTGCCCAGGTGGCCAAGAAGGCCAATGGCATCCTGGCCTGTATTAGGAATAGTGTGGCCAGCAGGAGCAGGGAGGTGATCATCCTCGAGTTCTACCGCTTTGGATAGGCACAACCGGAGCTGCAGTGACAAATTTTGAGGTGAAGAGGTTTTTTTTTCAGGAGGTTTCTGTCACAGGGGAACCGAGGGAGAGCGGGCAGTCCCTTCAGCTCTCGGCAGCTCTCTCGCGAGAGGCTGACGTGGCGTAGGCGTTGCCCGGGAAACAGCACCCCCTCCCACACCTTCAGCTCTGAAAAGGCCTCAGGGGGAGCAGTATACTGGAGTACTGGGATGGATGGCTACAAGCTCTTCAGAAGGGATAGGCGGGGAAGAAAGGGTGGTGGCATTCCCTAATGAGCTGGTTAATGGCAGTGTGCCATATCACTTTGCTTAATTAGGCTGACATCCTGGTACACACAGGTCTATGGTCTTCCATGAAGGACCACCAAATGTACATTTGTGAATTAGGGATGAAGGATATGAGGACTCCTTCAAATCCCAGATGTAGTAAAATTTTTGGCAGAAATGAAAGACCTTATTTTACAGCAGTCACCTTCCCAGTATTGTGGTATATTGATATCTATATTGAACACGTTGGTGGCCTCAGAGGCCATTGCCCAGCAGGCTGCCCAGCTGGTATTCAATCTGGGGGAAATGGAGCACCTTCGGACTAGGCACAGTATTCACATTGGAAGGGGCTGAGGTCCTCCCTGTAACTAGAACCAGGAGACCCACCCTGAAGACTCCTTGACTGAGACCCATATGGGTATTCTGAAAACAAACATTCAGTGATTTAATATGGGCTAGAGTTCAACTTTCTAAAATTAATTGCCAGCCTAACCATGTCCTCCTCCAGCTGTGGAAGTAGTTGGAGGACAATCAGAAATTTCAAAATCACCCCAAAAGTATAGGGGTGAGAACTATTGAAAAAATGCCAATAATGTGGAGCCTGGAAGATTTCCTGTTTCCCAGCAAAAGAAAAAAACCTCCTTGGGTGATCTGGGGCTCTATGCCCAGGCCATATGACCAGAGGCCCTATGTTGAACTGACAATTTCTTAGTCCTGGAAAAAATATACAGTGAGTCATAGCCTGTATCACTGGTTGATTACAAGTGCAAAAACATTGATTATTTACGGGGATCCTACTAATTTTAAAGGGGACAGAGTGATGATAGGTGGGTTGTGGGTACAGACCATTCCTGTTACCCAGATGTGGTTAAAACTGAGGGTTGGTTGTCTCCTGACCTGGGAGTATAACCTGTCTATTGCCCTAGCCCCAGAGTACATCTTGGGCATAGACATTTTGTGGGGTCTGGATCTCCAGCCAACTGTAGGAGAGTTCAGACTCTGGCAGAAGTGTGTTAGTGTCTGGGTGGTGTGGGTGATATTCATAGAATCACAGAATCACCAAGGTTGGAAAAGACCTTAAAGATCATCCAGTCCAGCCTTTCACCTATCACCAACAGCTCCCACTAAACCATGTCCCTCAACACAACATCCAGTAGTTCCTTGAACACCCCCAGGGTCGGTGACTCCACCACCTCTCTGGGCAGTCCATTCCAGTGCCTGACCATCCTTTCTGAGAAGTAGTATTTCCTAATGTCCAGCCTGAGTCTCCCTTGGTGCATTTTGAAGCCATTCCCTCTAGTCCTATCACTAATTACACGAGAAAAGAGGCCAAACCCCAGCTTACTCCCTTCAGTAAGTTATGGAGAGCAATAAGGTCTCCCCTGAGCCTCCTCTTCTCAAGGCTGAACATTCCCAGCTCCTTCAGCCTCTCCTCATATGGCCTGTGCTCCAGACCCCTCACCAACCTTGTTGCCCTTCTTTGAACATGTTCCAGGGCTTCAATGTCTTTCTTGCAGTGAGGGGCCCAAAACTGGACACAGTACTCAAGGTGCAGCCTCACCAGTGCTGAGTACAAGGGGACAATTACTTCTCTGTTCCTGCTGGCAACACTGTTTCTGATGCAAGCCAGGATGCTGTTGGCCTGCTCCTGAGCCAAGACTACCGGGTCAGAGCTGGTCTGACTTTTAAAGACAGACATTAAGGAGGCATTCAGAACCTCCTCCTTTTCCTTATCCTCTGTAGTCACATTCCCAGCCTCATCCAGCAAAGAGTGAAGATTCTCCCTTGTCCTCCTCTTACTGTTGATATATTTATAAAAGAGTTTCTTGTTCCTTTTCACTCCAGTGGCCAGTTTGAATTCAAGCTGGGCTTTTGCCTTTCTGATTTTCCCTCTGCACATCTTAACAACTTCTTTGTATTCTGAATTGCCTGTCCCTCCTTCTGCAGGAGGTAGATTCTCTTTTTCTCCTGGAGTCTCAAGAATAGCTCCCTATTCATCCACGCCAGTCTTCTAACCCACCGGCTCATTTTGCGACTCAGGGGGGCTGCCTGCTCCTGCACCTTTAAGACTTCCTTCTTGAAGAACAACCAGCCATCTATGGCCCCTTTACTCTCTAAGAATAAACAATTCAAAGTCCACACTCCAGAAGTCCAAGGTAGTAGTTTTGCTGTTCCCCCTCCAGGCTTCACCAAGTATTGAGAACTCTACCATTTTGTGGTCACTCTGTTCAAGACAACCCCCAACCTCCACATCTCCCACCAGACCTTCTCTGTTTGTGAACATCAGGTCTAGTGCGGTAACTCCTCTTGTAGGCTGTCTCCCAGCTGCATCAGAAAGTTATCCTTTATGTACTACAGAAATCTCTTAGACTGCTTCTTCTGCTCTATGTTGTACTCCCAGCATATGTCAGGGATGTTGAAGTCCCCCATGAGGACAAGGGCTGGTGACCGCACAGCTCCTACCAGCTGCTTGTAGAACACCTCGTCTATCTCTTCATCCTGGTCTGGAGGTCTATAACAGACACCTACCAGGATGTCTGCCTTGTCAGCCCTTCCTCTGATCTTTACCCATAGGGATTCAACCTTATTGTCCCCAGTCACAAGCTCAGTAGTATGAAAGCATTCTCTAACGTAGAGAGCCATGCTGCTACCCCTCCTTCCTTGCTCATCCTTCCTGAAGTGTTTGTAGTCATCCATTGCAGCACTCCAGTCAAGGGAGCGGTCCCACCATATTTCTGTTATGGCAACTAGGTCATAATTAGTCTGCTGCACAATGGCTTTTGTTGCCCATGCTGTATGCATTGGTGTATACGTACCTCAGCTGAGCCCCTCACCTCTTCCCTTATCCCATTACTGCTTCTCCAGGCTCATCTCTAGCAGGCCTGGCTTTGTCCCCTTCCCCCTCCATATCTAGTTTAAAGCACTCTCTACAAATCCTGCCAGCTCCTGGGCAAGTATCCGTTTCCCCCTTTGAGACAGGTGATCCCCATCAGTGGACCTCAGACCAGGTGCCGAGCAGACCACCCCATGATCAAAGAATCCAAAATTCTTGTGTTTGCACCAGCCTCTCAGCCACGTGTTTATAAGATGGGTTTTCCTGGTTGTTTCAGTGTCCTTCCTGCCACTGTAAGAATAAAGGCAGATACTACTTGTATGTCTGCTCCATCAACTAACCTCCCCAGACCCCTAAAATCATTTTTTATAATCCTCTTGCTTCTATGAGCGATCTCATCACTGCCAGCCTGAACTATCAATAAAGGATAATAATCAGAGGGGCAGATCAGACTGGGAAGTTTTCTAGAAATATCCCTGACCCTGGCCCCAGGAAGGCAGCACACCTCCCTATGGGTAGGGTCAGGCCAACATACTGGACCCCCTGTTCCTCTCAGAAGGGAGACGCCTACGACTATCACCCTCCTTTCTTTTTTGGAGGAGGCAGTCTTCAACTGTGGAGCCAACCACCTCACCTTATTCAAGCTTGGAGACATCCCAACTCATCTCTCCCTCCAGTTTCAGGGCTTCAAACCAGTTACACAGAAGGACCTGGGGAACTAAGGTAGGACGGGATGGGGGTTGTCTGCTATGCTGAGCTGGGACCTGCTGCCATTCCCCCTCTCCTCTCAAGCTGGCTGTATCAACTTGACTATGGCAAGGGAGAGGGTCCTCTACTCCCTTGGTCTGGGGTGCGCAATCTCTGTGTCTTTCTTGCAGAGCGTCACTCCACCAATCTGTCTCCCACTTGTGCTCTCTGATGCTCCTTAATCTCTCTACCTCCTCCCTAAGCTCCAGCACCAGGCTGAGCAGCTCATCCACCTGCTCACACCTCTCACAGGTGGGATCCTTCCCATCCTCCCCCGGTAGCAACAGACTTGCACTCCCTGCAGCCAGAGACCTTAACTGCCACAGTTTTGGGCAGACCCTCTGTCTAGATTGCCACAGTCTTCTGCCCACTGTCTGGTGGAGACCATGTTTGAAGCTGTGGTATCAGTGCTTGTCAAGAGGAGAGCTGGTCCCCTGAGTAAAAACAAGAACACTCATGCGTGCTGTCACAAGACCCAACTCCCACACCTACTGCTGCTGTATTGAACGAATATTGAGAGGCCATGCAAAGCATGAGCCTATTTGCCTGACACAACCCTGCTGGATTGCTAACGTGAAGCAATATAGACTCCCAGGGAGGCAAAATGAAATATCCAGGAGTGTGCAGGAATTAGAAATGGCTGGGAACATAAGGCCTGCTCATAGGCCATACAATTCCCCCATATGGCCAGTGCAGAAGTCAGATGGCACATGGAGAATTACAGTGGATGACAGAGTTAAATAATGTCACACCACCTATTCACACAGCCGTACCCAATATTGCCTCCCTAATGGAATCATTGAGTAGGGAAATAAAAACCTACCATTGTATCCTAGACTTAGCAAATGCATTCTTCTGTATTCCAATTGCTGAAGAATTGCAGGACCAGTTTGTATTTACATGGAGAAGGAGGCAGTCAACCTTTCAGGTACTGCCACAGTACATTCACCAACATACTGTCATAATCTAGCAGCAATGTGACTTGGCAGACTGGAGAAGACCTAATGATGTCAACTTGTATCACTATATTGATGATCTCATGTTGATATCTGACTCCCTGGAGGCAGTAGGTCAGGTGGCAGATTCATTGACCTCTGATCAGCAGGAAAAAGAATGGGCTATAAACCCATAGAAGGTACAGGGTCTGGGCCTATCTGTGAAATTCCTGGGAGCAGTTTGGTCAGGAAAGAACAGAGTACTATCTAGTACAGTAACAGATAAGGTTCAAGCATTCCCAGTCCATATGACACCTAAGCTGCTGAAATAATTTTTGGATATATTGAGATACTGGTGTTCCTTTATACGACTCTTGGCATAGCTGCTGAGTCTTTTGTATTGACTCCCAAAGAAGCAACAATGGAACTGGGTGAAAATGGAACATGAGGCTTTTCAATAGGCAAAACTGTCTGTTAAACAAGCCCAGACATTGTGTTTATTTGATCCTACCCTCCCAGTTGAAATGGATATCCATGTCACTCAGGAGGGCTTTGGCTGGAGCCTGTGGCAATGCCATAGTCCTGTTCAGACCCTGATTGGATTTTGGTCTCAGGTGTGACACGGAGCAGAAGAAACATACAGTATAATTTAAAAACTACTTCAAACTGCAGGTGGTAGAGCCAGTAACCCAAACATCTGAAATCATAGTCAAGACCACTTTGCCAGTTCAGGGATGGGTTAAAGATCTGACCCACCTTCCTAAAACTGGGCACAGACAGTGGCATGATGGGTCGCCTATCTCAGTCAGAGAAGTAGTCTGTCTTCATTACCACTAAAAGAACTTCAGAAGATCCTATGCACAGTGACATATCACATCGATGTGCCAGAATAGACAATGGAGACTGGAGAAGAGTCCCATTCAGGAAAGAAAATATCCTACTCCTGAAAATGCCTGGTATATGGATGGGTCCAGCAAGGCTAACCCGAGCAAGTGGAGAGCAGTGGCATACCATCCTTCCACTTAAACTTACTGGTTTGAAGAGGGGTTTGGTCAGAGTAGCCAATAGGCAGAACTGTGAGCAATGTGAATGGTTATAACGAAGGGTGGTGGCATAGCTCTCTATATCAAAGAGTGTCTTGATGTTGAAGAGCTTGAGGTTGGAAACGACCAAGTGGAGTGTCTGTGGGTAGGGATCAGGGGGATGGTCTGTAGGAGTGACATCGTGGTGGGGCTCTGTTATAGACTGCCTAGCCAAGATGAAGAGATAGATGAGGTGTTCTACAAGCAACTAGTAGATGTTGCACGATGGCCAGCACTAGTTCTCATGGGGGACTTCATCTTCCCTGATATATGCTGGAAATATAATACCGCGCAGAGGAAGCAGTCCATGAGATTTCTGGAGTGTGTGGAAGATAGTTTCCTGACACAGCTGGTGCAGGAACCTACCAGGGGAGGTGCCCTGCTAGACCTGCTCTTCACTAACAGAGAAGGACTAGTAGGAGATGTGAAGGTTGGGGATTGTCTTGGCCAGAGTGACCATGAAATGGTAGAGTTTGCTATTCTTGGTGACATCAAGAGGGTGACTAGCAAAACTGCTACCTTGGACTTCCGGAGGGCAGACTTTGACCTGTTCAGGACGCTTGTTGCAAGGGTCCCTTGGGACTCGCTCCTGTGGGGTAAAGGGGTCCAGGAAGCCTGGGCCCTCCTCAAGACGGAAATCTTAAAGGCACAGGAGCAGGCTGTCCCTGAGTACCGTAAGTCAAGCCGGAGGGGAAAAAGACCAGTGTGGATGAACCGAGATCTTTTGTTGAGACTCCGGGAGAAAAAGAGAGTCTATGTCCTCTGGAAGATGGGACAGGCTACTTGGGGAGACTACAGGGAACTTGCCAAGATTTGCAGGCAGGAAGTTAGAAATGCAAAAGCCCAGCTTGAACTTAGACTGGCTACTGCAGTAAAGGAGAACAAAAAATCCTTTTATAAATATATTAACAGTAAAAGAAGAACTAAGGAGAATTTCCCTCCTTTACTTGATGCGGCAGGGAATGTAACCACAGAGGATAAGGAAAAGGCTGAGGTTCTCAATGCCTTCTTCACGTCTGTCTTTAATAGACAGACCAGTTATCCTCAGGATACTCCTCGCCCTGACCTGGAAGTCTGGGACGAAGCGCATCATACACCCCCTGTGATCCCAGCAGAGACCTGCTCCTCCATCTGAACTGCCACAAGTCCATGGGACCAGATGGGATCCACCCAAGGGTGCTGAGGGAGCTGGCAGAGGTGATTGCCAAGCCGCTTTCTGCCATCTATTAGCATTCCTGGTCATCTGGAGAGGTCCCGCAAGATTGGAGGCTTGCCGATGTGACTCCCATCTACAAGAAAGGCCGTAAGGAAGATCCGGGGAACTACAGGCCTGTCAGCCTGACCTCGGTATCAGGGAAAGTTATGGAGCAATTGATCTTGAGGGAGATCACACGGCACGTGCATGGCAATCAGGGGATCAGACCCAGCCAGCACGGGTTCACAAAGGGCAGGTCATGCTTGTCCAACCTCATCTCCTTCTACGACTGGGTGACCAGACTGGTAGATGAGGGAAAGGCTGTTGATGTAGTCTACCTGGACTTCAGCAAAGCCTTTAACACGGTCTCCCACAGTATTCTCCTGCAGAAGCTGGCAGCCCATGGTGTGGACAGGTTCACTCTTCTCCGGGTTGAGAATTGGCTAGAGGGCCGTGCCCAGTGGGTAGTGGTTAATGGAGTCAAGTCCAGCTGGCGTCCTGTCACGAGTGGTCACGGGACACTCTCTTTCCTTTGGGATTGACTCAGCAGTGGATGCTCACTGCCGTATCGCCTTCAGCGTTAGAGTAAGGCCTTCGGTTTATCAGACACTCTCTTGCTCATTTTATTTAATTCATTAAGCTCAATTCCAATTATATTGTATTATATTGTGTTATTTTACTTTCTGATATCTTATTTAGTAAATTAGCTTTCCTCCTCAGATCGTTGCTGCTGTTTTGTTTCGGGGCCCATCTCCCTTTTCCCTTTTCCTTTTCCCCCTTCCCCTTTTCCAGGGTGTGGGCCTGTGGGTCTCCTTCTTCAGTTGTCACGGAACCGGGCCGAACCAGCCCACAAAACGGTGACACTTCCTTCTAGAACTGTTTCTCAGATGTGATCAACCAGCTCCTAAACTCACGCAATGACTTAACATGTCTGTGTATTCTAGTGACACACCCTAGAGCTTGTTTTTATTTGTTTATTTATTTTTAAGTAGAGTCAAAGAAAATGAGATAGTTGTAAAATAGACATTCGAGCTGTAAAATCATAATTCAAACACTGTATGGGCTATTATACATCAATCTTACACTGAGTCCTAACAAGTATATTTTGATTTAGAAATCAACTTTAACATATGAAAAGTTAGTATAAAAGCATACTGTTTAAAGCATAGGTTTTGATAGCAAAGATTAAATGAGGGTCACGGTGTTATCTGTGACAGAGTCACAAGGAAAACAGAGAAGGGAGAGAGAGAAAAAAAATGCATCAAAAAACCAGCATCAAAACCACAAAACCACAACATTTCACCATTATTTCACCACATTATCACATCATGCTTAACATATACCTACATAGAACCAAAACAGTAATTAACATGAATTACGTACAAACCTATCTATATACATATATATACATGGAACCACAGATTGCACTCCCCCAGCATCAAATTCCCTTGTGATACACACTAGACGTCCCCATTTTTATACATCACCCATCAGGTGCACCCAGGTCCCTGTGCAAAAGCGATTCCACGGGGGAGCTTGCCCTTTCCAGAAGCTGGAATGACCCACACCACTTTTCCCAATATGCTCCTTACGTGTACCACAGGGACCTTATCTCCCTCCACGATCCATAGAGAGCTGGATTGTGTAGGACCATCTCAGTTGACTGATCCCCTACTGTTGCCCAAACAGGTGGCTTCTGCCAGATTTTTCTCCCAATGCTTAAATGTTCCACCACCCATTTCTTTCTAACATGGTTTTTAACAACCCGTTGTTGTGCTTAAACTTAGCAGCAGCAGGTGCATGGTAGGGGATATGATAGATCCATTCAATGTCATGTTCTTTGGCCCAAGCATCCACAAGTGTATTTTTGAAAGGAGTCCCATTATCAGGCTCAGTTCTTTCTGGGGTTCCATGTCACTGCAGGATTTGCTTCTCTAAGCCTAAGATGGTGTTTTGGTTGGTAGCATGGAGTACTGCATATGTTTCAAGCCATCCAGTGGTCGCCTCCACCACGGTTAGCACATAATTGCTTAAGATTGCAAGTTTGTGGCAAGGTGATATAACGTGCCTCCCCATATTTATACTTTTGCCTTTGCCCTTCCTGCCACAGAGTTTTCATCCACTTGGCTTGTTTAATTGGAGCACATGTCGCAGTCATGGATAACCTGTGCAATAGCATCATAGTTAAGTCCACCCCTTGGTCTCTAGCCCACTTATAGGTTGTGTCCATTCCTTGATGGCCTGAGGTCTCATGGGCCTACTGAGCTAAAAATAACTCTCTTTTGTTCTGCCAGTCCAAATCTACTTGAGCCACCTCAATTTTGACAGCTCCATCTACGTGATGGTTATTTTTCTGTTCTTCAGTAGCTCAACTCTTGGGAACCTGAGCATCTACGTGATGCACCTTTACAACCAATTTTTTTGTTCAGGCAGCAATGTCTTCCCACAGTTTAGCAGCCCAAATAGGTTTACCTTTCCATTGTCAGTTCTTTTGTTCCCACTGCTGTAACCACTCCCATAAAGCGTTTGCCACCATCTACAAGTCAGTATAAAGATACAGCATTGGCCACCTCTCTCGTTCAGCCACATCTAAGGCCAGCTGACAGCCTTTACCTCTGCAAATTTTCTTGATTCTTCTCCTCCTTCAGTGGTATCTGCAACTTGTCATGTGGGGCTCCACACAGCAGATTTCCATCTGCGGTGTTTCCCAACAATACGACATGATCCATCTGTGAACAGGGCATATCTCTTTTCATTTTCTGATGGTTCATTGTATGGTGGGGCCTCTTTGGAGGTACCTCCTCTGCTGGTGATGTTCCAAATTTCTTGCCTTCAGGCCACCCCATGATTACCTCTAGTATTCCTGTGTCAGCGGTTTACCGGGCTGTGTAGGCCCGGTTCCGTGACGATTGGTGCGGGGGACCCATGGACCCACGCCCCAGGAAAAAGAAAGGAAAAAGGGAAAAGAGAAAAGGGGAGATGGGCCTAGAAACAAAACAGTGGCAACGATCTGAGGAGGAAAGCTAATTTACAAAATAAGAAAGCAAAATAACACAATATGATACAATATATTTGGAATTGAAGCTAATAAATCAAATAAAATGAGCAAGAGAGTGCTTGATAAACCGAAGGCCTTACGCTAACGCTGAAGGCGAAACGGCAGTGAGCACCCACTGCTGAGTCAATCCCGAAGGAAAGAGAGTGTCCCGTGACCACAGAGAGTTTTTATCTTTTTCCCTCTGAGCGGAAAACATGTAAAAATACAAAGCATCGCAAAGTCCTCTGGGGAATGTAGTTCTTCTTCTCTTCTGAGACAGGTATACCTGGAATTTGGGACTCACTTCTGTGGGGTAAAGGGGTCCAGGAAGCCTGGGCCCTCCTCAAGACGGAAATCTTAAAGGCACAGGAGCAGGCTGTCCCTGAGTACCGTAAGTCAAGCCGGAGGGGAAAAAGACCAGTGTGGATGAACCGAGATCTTTTGTTGAGACTCCGGGAGAAAAAGAGAGTCTATGTCCTCTGGAAGATGGGACAGGCTACTTGGGGAGACTACAGGGAACTTGCCAAGATTTGCAGGCAGGAAGTTAGAAATGCAAAAGCCCAGCTTGAACTTAGACTGGCTACTGCAGTAAAGGAGAACAAAAAATCCTTTTATAAATATATTAACAGTAAAAGAAGAACTAAGGAGAATTTCCCTCCTTTACTTGATGCGGCAGGGAATGTAACCACAGAGGATAAGGAAAAGGCTGAGGTTCTCAATGCCTTCTTCACGTCTGTCTTTAATAGACAGACCAGTTATCCTCAGGATACTCCTCGCCCTGACCTGGAAGTCTGGGACGAAGCGCATCATACACCCCCTGTGATCCCAGCAGAGACAGTCAGAGACCTGCTCCTCCATCTGAACTGCCACAAGTCCATGGGGCCAGATGGGATCCACCCAAGGGTGCTGAGGGAGCTGGCAGAGGTGATTGCCAAGCCGCTTTCTGCCATCTATCAGCATTCCTGGTCATCTGGAGAGGTCCCGCAAGATTGGAGGCTTGCCGATGTGACTCCCATCTACAAGAAAGGCCGTAAGGAAGATCCGGGGAACTACAGGCCTGTCAGCCTGACCTCGGTATCAGGGAAAGTTATGGAGCAATTGATCTTGAGGGAGATCACACGGCACGTGCATGGCAATCAGGGGATCAGACCCAGCCAGCACGGGTTCACAAAGGGCAGGTCGTGCTTGTCCAACCTCATCTCCTTCTACGACTGGGTGACCAGACTGGTAGATGAGGGAAAGGCTGTTGATGTAGTCTACCTGGACTTCAGCAAAGCCTTTGACACGGTCTCCCACAGTATTCTCCTGCAGAAGCTGGCAGCCCATGGTGTGGACAGGTTCACTCTTCTCTGGGTTGAGAATTGGCTAGAGGGCCGTGCCCAGTGGGTAGTGGTTAATGGAGTCAAGTCCAGCTGGCGTCCTGTCACGAGTGGTGTCCCCCAAGGGTCGGTATTGGGGCCCGTCTTGTTTAATATCTTTATTGATGACCTGGATGAGGGGATTGAGTGTACCCTCAGTAAGTTTGCGGATGACACCAAGTTGGGAGGATGTGTCGATCTGCCTGAGGGTAGGGAGGCCCTTCAGCGGGATCTGGATAGGCTAGACAGTTGGGCTGAGGTCAATGGGATGAGGTTCAATAAGGCCAAGTGCTGGGTCCTGCACTTTGGCCACAATAACCCCATGCAATGCTATAGGCTTGGGGCAGAATGGCTTGAGGAGTGTATAGAGGAAAAAGACGTGGGGGTGTTGGTTGATGCTCGGCTCAATATGAGCCGGCAGTGTGCCCAGGTGGCCAAGAAGGCCAATGGCATCCTGGCCTGTATTAGAAATAGTGTAGCCAGCAGGAGCAGGGAGGTGATCATCCCCCTGTACTCAGCTCTGGTGCGGCCGCACCTTGAGTACTGTGTTCAGTTTTGGGCCCCTCACTACAAGAGAGACATCGAGGCCCTGGAGCGTGTTCAGAGAAGGGCAACAAAACTGGTGAGGGGTCTGGAGCACAGGTCTTATGAGGAGCGGCTGCGGGAGCTGGGATTGTTTAGTTTGGGGAAAAGGAGGCTCAGAGGAGACCTCATTGCTCTCTACCACTTCCTGAAGGGAGGCTGTGGTGAGGAGGGGGTCAGCCTCTTCTCCCAGGTAACTAATGACAGGACGAGAGGGAATGGCCCAAGTTGTGCCGGGGAAGATTTAGATTAGACTTGAGGAAAAATTTTTTCTCTGAGAGAGTGGTCCGGCACTGGAATGGCCTGCCTAGGGAGGTGGTTGAGGCACCGTCCCTAGCGCTGTTCAAGAAGCGTTTAGATGAGGTGCTGAGGGATTTGATTTAGTAGCTTGGTGGGTAGGGATGGTGATGTGAGGAAGATTGGACTAGATGATCTTGTAGGTCCTTTCCAACCTAATGTATCTATGAATCTATGAATCTATGAATCTATGAATTATCAATGATCTATGGAGCTGGAGCATTAGCTCCCCAACTCTCAATGCAATATATGATGTTATGATGTGGAATACCAGTACCAAAAATCATAAAACCATGACATCCTGGATGACTGAGGTTCCCCATCCAAGCTTGCTGTGTAATCAATGCAATCCACTTACTCCAGGTGGCATCGGTAGCATGATGGATAGAGGGAAACTTTCCCTCAAACATCCAGCTCAGGCTGCACGTGACATGAAATTAGAGACATTAGTGCTGTCATTTGCTCGAGCAGGAAGGCATTTGCTTCTGATAGCTGCCACAGATTCAACCCTATTAATCAATCGGGATAATTTTTCCTAGATGTCTTCTATTTGTCCCTCTGACTTTGGTATGGTGATGGCAGAAATTTTTGTTCAAAGTTTTGAAGTATAAGAACTAGCTCAAAAACTGGGTGTTTTCTGTCTTGGTACTCGTATCTATTGAATGTTGTCACTAGTATACCGGCATACATTTCTGGTGCTCTTTTTGAAAGCTTCTGACATATTTTGGGTGTACTCCTTACTTTCTCTGGATCATGGTCCCGATCATCGGGATCAAACGTGGAATCATACAGCATTTCCACCACAGCCATTTCTCTCAAATACTGGGTGTCTTCCTCAATAGTTTTCCATCTTTTCACTTTAGGTTCCAGGTCACTCTTGCAGGGATATCTTTCTTTCACAGCTACTAACATTCCAATTCAGTCCATATACCTCCTGATCCCCCTGTTGACAGCTGGATCTCGGGCAATGTTTCATAGTTGGCGAGCTTTGTTACTATCGAGGGACACGCTGTTGGCCCTGTTGTCCCAACACCGAAACAGCCAAGTGACAAGAGTCTCATCTGGATGCCGAATATACTCCTTTCTTGAGCCTCGGATCTCAGTCATTTTCATGGGTTGACAAAACATGGTAACAGTGACTCCCTCATCATCCTCATCATCTCTATCTCCTCCATGTCTCTCACTTTTCTTTGTTGCCTTTCTCCATGGTGGTGGGATTGAGGCCCCCCATTGCCTGAATCTTCCTCTTCTTTCGCCACCTCTTCTTATTTGCGTTCTAGGTGTGAGGACACGTTTCCATTTCTGGCCTTCAACAGGGGCAACCAATTGAGGCTAATGAATCAAATAAAAAGCATGAGGGAGAGTATCTGATAAACCGAAGACCTTACACTAATGCTGAAGGCGGACGGCTGCAACAAACACCCACTGCTGAGATCGATCCCAAAGGGAAGAGAGATGGTCCCGTGACTGCAAACAGTTTTCATCTTTCCCTCTGAGTGGAAACACGTAAAAACGCAAAGCATCACACAGTCCTCTGGGGAATGTAGTTCTTCTCTTGTGAGACAGGCATATCCATAACTATCAATGATCCATGCAGCTAGAGCATTAACTCTTTAACTCCCAATACACTACATGATGTTATGATGTAGAATATCACTAATATAACAGAAATCATAAAACCATGACACCCTGTCACGGATAACATCGTGACAATTATTGGTGGAGAATGCAGTGCAGTGCAAAGAGGACTAAGGGTCTTCATGTACCTTAGAACATGTTGGCTTCTTTTTAAGCTCCTTATGTTCAGTACCAGAGTCATATCTGTGTACAACTACTTTAGTGCACTGATGGGGTTACCTGCCTCATGCCTAAACACCTCAGCTAATGTGTCAGATGATACGAAATTTGGACTGGTTTCCAGGTCCTCTTTTTGGGTCCTTACCTATGTTCAGGATGCCAACCTTGCAACTGTGTTATCCGTTTTCCTGCATGCACTCTCTGCAGTACTAGTTTACATCATGTAGAGGAAACCTTCCTCAAAACCAGAAGAAGCCTTCCTCAAAACCAGAGAGTGTTGAATGGCAGGGAAGGTGGGAAGATTTAGGAAAGAGATTAGATGTGTGGGGACCCCCGGTGTTATGGGAATTTACTCTTGAACACCTGTGGGATCCTAAGAAACTCAGAGGGTATTTAGGTAAGTGATCATGTAGCTCAGGAAGATCTGAGAAGGAACAAATTATATGGGGTTTGGCTTGTTCTTATCGAGCTATATTTAATATTCTGGAGATAAATGACTTCCAAACCAAGGTCCAAAGCAAAAATGGAAATCTTGTAGTCAGACCTGACCAATCACAGGAAGCACTGGCATCAATGTTGGTTGCCCCTGTGGAAGGCCAGAAATGGAAACGGTTGTCATCGCGTCTAGAATGGAAAGAAGAAGCAGAGAAAGAAGAGGAAGATCCAGGCGAGGGGCCCTCCTCAAAACCACCACCACCGAGAAAGGCAACTAAGAAAAGTGGGAGATATGTAAAGGACAGTGATGATAAAGAAGTCACTGTTAACCACTATTTGTCAGTCCTTGAAGATGACTGAAATCCAAGGCTCAAGAAAGGAGTTTGTACGGCGCTCAGATGAAACTACTGTCATCTGGTTGCTGTGGTGTTGGGACAATGGTGCCAGCAGCGTGTCCCTAGATGGTAATGAAGCTCGCCAAACAGGAAGCATTGCCTAAGACCCAGCTATTGACAGAGGGATTAGTAGATGTCTGAATGGAGTTGCCACCCTCTGGTAACGAATACTAGTAGCTGTAGAGGGGAGGCATCCCTACAAAGACGATCTGGAGTATAAGATAAAAAGATGGGACACTGTGGAGAAAGGCATCTAATATTTGAGAGAAATGGCTGTAATGGAGATGCTGTGTGATCCCATGTTTGTTCCTAACAATCCAAACCAGGACCATGATCCTGAGAGAGTAAGGAGTACACCTGATATATGTTGGAAGCTCTCAAAAATGGCACCAGAAAGGTATGCCAGTACACTAGTAACAACATTCCATAGATACAAGGACCAAGACAGAAGCTCCCCAGTTTTTGAACTAATTCTTACACTTCAAAACTTTGAACAACAGCTTCTGCCATCACACATTTCCATTTCAGATGTATCAGCGGTAGCAGAAAAACTAGATGAAGAGGACACAGGAAGGCATACTGGAGGAATTGTCACTAGTGATTAATAGGGATGAACCTGTGGCAGAATCAGAAATACCTGGTGAGGATGATCCAAAGAATCTGATGAAGGAGCTGATCAAACTGTCAAAAGTCTTCAGCCATCAAAGGCAGCTGCCTCCCTGCTCAAGCAAATGATAGCGGTAACTCCACATCGTATGCAGCCATGTGGAGCTTATTACGTGCAAATGGAAAGAACATGAAAAAAAGAACATGAAAGAGCATAAAAAACCCACTCCTGTACTGTGAACATGCATGAGAGAATTACAACACAAATCAAACACCTATGAAATTGCTCCAGTCACTGCAGGTAACCAATAGAAGGACCATGTCCCAAGCCAGGAGTGGGGAGGGAAGGGATAACAGAGTGCATTGGACTGTGTGGATTTAAAGGCCTGGCACATCAGAACCACAAAAATGTAAGGCACATCAGAACCACAAAAATATAAGGCACTGGTGGATACTGGTGCACAGTGTACTCTAACGCCTTTGAGTTATAAAGGGACAGAACTGATTCATATCCATGGAGTGACTGGGGGCTCTCAGGAATTGTATGTGTTGGAGGCAGAAATAAGCCTCACTGGTAAAGACTGGCAGAAGCATTTTATAGTGATCGAACAGGGGGCTCCATGCATACTTGATATAGATTATCTCAGAAGGGAGCACTTCAAGGACCCCAAAGGGTGCCGATGGGCTTTTGGAATAGCTGCTGTGGATGCAGACAACATTAAGCAGCTGTCTGTTTTGCCTGGCCTCTCAGAAGATCCATCTGTTGTAGGGTTGCTACAAGTGGAGGAGCAACAGGTACCGACTGCTACAAAAACTGTGCACAGACAGCAGTACTGCACCAACAGGGATGCTTTCCTCCCCATTCATAAGATGATTCATCAGCTGGAGAGCCAGGGAGTGATCAGCTAAACCCACTCGCCATTTAACAGCCCCATATGGCTGGTGCATAAAGCCAGTGGAGAATGGAAGCTGACGGTAGATTTCTGTGGCCTGAATGAAGTCACACCCCCACTGAGTGCTGCTGTGTCAGATATGTTAGAGTTGTAGTATGAACTGGAGTCGAAAGCAGCCAAATGGTATGCCACCATTAACACTGTGAATGCAAAAGGCATAATGAGATCCAATGGCTGGAGGATCAAACCAGATAAAGACTAACTGGAAATAAAGCCTATTTTAAAGAGTAATCATAATTAATTACTGGAGGACCTTCCGTAGGGCTTTTGTAAATTTGATCTTCCATTACTATAAGTTTTGAAATTAAAAGTGAATAAACTTCTGAGTGTTTCACTACGGGTCCTGAGTGAGAACTCATTAACTGAACTATGTCACGGTAGTCTGTTCTGTGTCTACTAAAATTGTTACTAGATTATCATAATGCTGTCATTTGGCCAACGAGTCTGTCTTTTAATATTTTTATTATTTACATTTTAAGAGAGTAGAGATGTAAAAACAGTACATCTACTGATTTTATTTTTAGTACCCAAAAGATATTGTTATGAGAAAATACTTCTACGGGTATTATATATATTATCTCCATTTTACAGACAGAATGAGTTTCATAGACATTGAGTTGTTAGGTCTAAGTTCAAACAGTATGTGAGCAACAAATCAAAACTTCTAACCATCATTCCTGGCTCCAGTGTATGTATCACTGTATTACATGTATTTACAAAGATTTACCAAACCACTGTAAAGGTGTTTTCTGCAGGTATTCTGAACATTTGTAAACATAATTTCAAAATACTCTCAAGAAATAAAGAAAGCCAGAAGATTGGGAGATCATTGTTCCCTTGCCTTACCACTCTTTTTTCCTAAAAATAATAGCAAGCTGTATTTTAGGTTCTCTTATGCTAATTGTAAAGGGAAGGATATACTAGACTGATGAATAGCAACGTATTAACAGCAAAGATCATATTGTTCCCTAAGAAAGCTAGTGATAGTAAAAACACCCATTCATACTGAAAAAGGGAAAAGTCATACCAATGCGTATGAATACACAAGATTCACCATTATTTACCAACCCTTTCATAGAGAATTTCAGTCTATGCATAGCAAGAAAGCCACACTCCCCTGTGCTGTTACAGATCCTTTTCACTGGCAAGTATGTGGTGTATAACTAACATTGGGCCTTTAACTTTGTATATTAAAAGTTCCACTCTCTGTTTCTACATCAGTAAAAAAACATGAGGCCAAGAATTGCACAGGTGCACTTTGCTGACATCTGAATTTTCCTTTATTCAATGTCCGTAAAGGCCATCATCTAATTCAGTGAAACAGCTAAAAGACTGATAGAAAACAAAGTACTGACTCAAAATGTCACTGCTTCCTTTTTCAAAATTCTGGCAGCCAAAATTAATAATCATAAAAACAACATGCCAGACTCGGGTAAAAGATCCCATGCTGCATAAATAAAAAAATGACTTGCAAATAACTAGTTATCAATTGACTAATTGATAACTAAATGTTAAATATTCTAAGATCTATAACGCAGCTTAAAATTAAATTTAGGAAAATACTGTTGCAAAATTAGGCCATTAAATCACTTGACTATTCTTTTTATGAATTATTTTCAATCTACTGGTTAAAAATAAGCAGAGCTCGAGAGGGGAGGAGCTAACAATAACATAGAGCAGCCATTTCTTAGAATTTAAGTGAGGGAATACTTCACACTTAGCAAACATAATTTTGAGCGTGCATACCAAGTTCAGGTGTTGAAGTGGCAGCACAGACTGCCACAATGCTGTGTGAGGTGAGGCTGTGGATGCTTTTTGCCAAACACAGCTGTCCCAGCCAGCTCCAATATCCCCACCACAGGGCATAGTCTGGTCCCTCAGCTGTGGGCATATGTCTTGGAATGAAGACAGCTTGGAAATCCAATGCCTGGCATTGAGAGGAAAAGAGTGAGAAATGGTCCTGCAAGCAGCCTGGGGAGGAGGCACATCCATCAGAGTTCACCGTGCTGCTCTTGAGAGCCTGTGCAGCAGCAGGGAGAGGTGTAAGGAGGAAAGGTCAGCAGAGGCGGGGCAATTGGAGGGATCAGAAATGGAGGGGTGGAGTAGGCCTGAAAAGCAAGGGGGGAGATAAGGTGTACTGGTTTTTGTGTTTCTTTCTCTCCATCCAATGTTATTTGATTGGGAACAAAATACTTTTCCCCAAGCTGAGTCTGCTTTGTCTATGATTGCAATCTGCAATCTCTCTCTATGCCATCAGCTTTTTCATGTTATTGTGGATGTATGGATATATATATAAGCTCATATACTATGAGCTACAGGGTTAAAACAGAATATATTGCCCAGACAACCTGAAGTGT
This sequence comes from Callipepla californica brunnescens, assembly GCA_023055505.1. Lineage (NCBI taxonomy): Eukaryota > Metazoa > Chordata > Aves > Galliformes > Odontophoridae > Callipepla > Callipepla californica. The sequence continues at coordinate 1,241,853 of JALIRH010000057.1, read as the reverse complement.
TTTAAACAAACTAATCTAAAAATTCTGCAAGTTAAGCAAGTAGTTTAGTTGTATTACATTAAAAAAAAAAAAGATTATGTTGCTTTGTAATATCTTTTTTTTTCTTCTCAATTCTGTTTCTAGATCACCAAGTGATCTTCCTATATATATACAAAACCTGAGAGAAAGTCGTATTTAGCTTTTATTGATTATTTGAACTCAATTTTTAAGGATTAGATTAATTATATAAACAATATTTTAAATATTCATTATATTAACATTTGAAATGCAACGCAAGAAAATGTAAAACTTGGAGGCAAAAGAGTTCTGTGGCTATGACAAGTTTAGAAGTGAGAATGTCCATACTGCCCAATTGTGAGTTTTTTATTAATTAAATGGATTAGATTGACTATTTGTTGAATTATAAACTTTTCAAGTGCCTTGTCTCACATCTCTTGAGCATGCCTCCATGCTTTAATCAGACTGTTTCCTCATACATGATTTTTATGATTAGTTCTTTCAAATTTTCCATGTACATGTCACAGAGGCTGTGTTTCATTTGAAAAGAAAGTGCAATTCTTGGGATGTTTGTCTTTACGTGAAGACATTTGATTGCCTTCCTATGTCCGAGTGAATGCCATGAAGCAATCAATTCAATAAATAATCCACAAAGACAAAAAATGTGATGTATTTGAAATGAATCTTTTACAGGTACTTCAACCACAATAGGAAAGGTTTATCCCTGTTGAGAGTGACACAAGCAAGCTGGTAACAAAGAGATAAGGAGAAGGCCAAGGTACTCAACAACATTTTTGCCTCAGTCTTTTCTGGTATCTGCTTGTCATACGGCCCTCCAAATTCGGTTCAGAGCAAGGGGATTGGAGAAGCAACATCCCCCCCACTGTTAACAAAGATCAGGCTCATGATCAATTGAAGAATCTGAACATCCACAAGTCTATGAGTCCTGATGAGATGCATCCCAGAGTCCTGAGGGAATTGGCTGATGTAGTTGCCAAGCCACTCTCAAACATATTTGACAAGTTATGACAGTCAACTGAATATCCAGCTGAATGGAAATAAGACAACACCATACTGATTTTTAAGAAAGGTAAAAAGGATGACCCCAGAAACTAGCAACATGTCAGTCTTGCCTCTGTCCAAGGCAATAGATCTTCCTGGAAGTTATGCTATGCACATGGAAGACAGGGAGGTGACATGGGAGAATTAGCATGGCTTCACCAAGGGTAAATCCTGCTTGACCAATCTAGTGGCTTTCTATAATGGTGTTACTGCATCAATGGACAAGAGAAGGGCCGTTGATGTCATCAATGTGGACTTCAGTAAGGCCTTTGACATGACACCCCACTGAATCATGAGTGTATAACTTGAGCAGATAGGAGCTGAAGGATAGGAAGCTTGCATAAATGTAAGCTCAAGAATGAAACACAGAAGAGGCCGTGGAGTTTGTTGTCAAGTGAAGATAAGAAAGAAGAATAGATCACCTGTTTTTGAAGATGAAATAGCAAAACAGATACCTCAGCTCAACACAACATAACTGGGAACCAGTTTGGGCTACCCCCCCTTAAAGGGTTGGAAATTTACAGCAGAATGACTGTTAGCCCTAATCCCACAACCACCAGAGATGTAATAATTTATTGGAATCTCTGTCATGTCTTTTTAATTTAATAAATTTGTATGTTCTATGCCTTTAAATATGTAGTTGCTTCTCTGCTCAGTGTGTAAGTTAGGAAGGAAATATCCGCCTTGCACCTGACACCATAATAAATATACCTGCTGTATGGGAACTGTTGAATCACGGGCTGAACCACTGATTGATCACCTGAGGCAAGCCCTGAGTCAGCTGCAGGGGCACAACTGAGTGTGATTGGAAGGGGTGGAGTTTCACTCCACCTCTCCCAGACCCCATTTAAGGGCTGACCACCAGCAGGGAAGGATCTCTTGTTGGAGATCCCTTCTTGGTGGAGTTATCAGCAAGCCTCAACCATCATCAAGGTGAGTCAATCTCTTTTACTATTTGTTTGTATACCATCTACTTAAAGCCTACCAAAAATATACCACCTTTTGCACTATTTCCTTGAGTGCTTTCCTTGGGGTTATTTGCCCTACACCTGCTTTAGAACCTTTTGTGAAATGTTGAATTTGATTCTGCATGTCACCACAACATCCTTCTCTCCATTTGGAAAGATATGGATTTGATGGGTGAACTATTCAATGGACAAAGAACTGGATGCAGGATCAGCTCCAGAGAGTAGTGGCCTATGACTCAATGTCTGGATGGAGACTACTGATGAGTGTTGTTCTCAGGGGTTAGTGCTGAGGTGGATACTCGTTAATAAAATCTTCAGTGACACTGATAGTGGGGTCAAGTGCACCTTTGGCACATCAGGCTGTGGGGTGTTGTTGACACACCAGAGGGGCCTAGACAGGCTTGAGTAGTGGGTCTAGGTGAACCTCATGAGCTTCAGCAAATCCATGTGCAAGGTCTTCCACCTGGGTTAAGGCAACTCCCATTACTAATACAAGCTGAGGGATGAAAGGAGAGAGCACAGCCATGCTGAGAAGGATCTAGGGGTACTAGTGGACAGGAAATTGGAAATGAGCCAGAAGTGTGCCCTTGCAGCCCAGAAAACTGAAAACCATGTCCTTGACTGAAACAAAGAAGTGTGGCCAGCAAGTCATGGGAGGTGTTCTTGCCCCTCTACTCTGTGCTGGTGAGGAGTACTGCATCCAGATGTGGAGTTCTCAGTACAGGAGAGACACATACTTGTTGGAAATCATTTACAGAAGGGACACAAAAATTACTCATGGAATCTCATGGGAATTTCTTCACAGTGAGGGTAACAGAGCACTGGAACAGGTTACCCACAGAAGTTGTGGAGACTCCTTCTCTGGAGACATTCAAGACCTGAATGCCTTCCTTTGTAGCCTAGCCTAGGGAGCCTGCTTTGGCAGGGCGGTTGCTCTAGATGATCTCTAGAGGTCCCTTCCAACCCCTACAATTCTATCATTCTGTGAATGAAACCCTGCAAGGCAACCTGATTGTTGCCTTTCAGTATCTAAGAGGAGCTACAGGAAAGAAGAGGACAATCTCTTTAGCCAGGTCTGTGGTGACAGAAGAAGGGAAAATGGTATTAAGCTCTGGGAGAGTAGATTTAGGTTGGACATAAGAAAAAAGTCTTTTATAGTGATGGTGGTGAGGCACAGGAACAGGTTGCCCAGAGATGTGGTGGAGACTTCCAAGGCGAGGCTGGCCAAGGTCCTGTGCAACCTAATCTAGCTGTGGTGTCTCTATTCATTTCAGGGAAGTTGGACTAGATAGCCTTCTGTCACGCTCCAATATAAAGGAGGGAGACGAGGTTCTTTATATGTATGTGTATACCCGATGGCGAGATTAAGACACAGCGGGTCAAATGTTAGCCCAACCAGTTTATTACAATTACTAGTTGCTTAGGGATATGGGGAAGGGAAGGTGGGCAATAGAAAAGAGATGAAAAGCAAGGAGACTTGGCAGAAAGCAAGAGAGAGAGAGAGAGAAAGAGAGAGAGAGCATCACCACCGTGGATCCGGCAAGGTCCGTAGTCCGTTGATCTCAGGAACTCGTCTGGTCTCCGCGGGGGATGGGAGAAAGCCGGGAAGTTTCACAGCAAGCAGGCACCGTGCAGGGGGGGGGTCTTCCAAAGAGGTTTTTCCCTCAGGAAAGTCTCTTCTTCAAAGTCTTTGGTTTAGTGGTGCTGAGAAAACCAACTGAGCAACTCGACACATCAATGAGTTATGTCAAGTGGCTATTCCCCCCATTACAGCGCTGGGTACATGGGGGATCGCTCCACCAAACATGCACCCCAAAGAGAGAAACGAATACATATTTAAAGGTATAGCACATGCATATTCATCACATTCCAAACTCTGGTTATCGAGGGGATTAAACCTAAGGGTCAATTTTGCTGTAAATTTTTCAAACCTTGAAGGGAGAGAGCTCCTCACCATTCCTGTGGGTGTCTTGCTATAAGAGAGACGTCTGTTTGGTTATCTTGTTGGGACAACAGGATGTCTGTCCTGCTTTCTTTAGCTGCCTCCATGTTCTGGCATTAGCTTGATTTATGCCCACCCAACACATCTGGCCCAACAGATAAATCAACAGGGAGTAGCACCTTCGGTGCCATACAAGTATTATCGTCCTTTGCGGTGATCAGCTTCTCCAAGCCGTACCCCGAAAAAGACTACTTGCCCCTATTTCTGCTTATCTTTACAACCACAAACAGAGACACTGAGGCGCCGCGACAACCATCTAGATGATTTGCAGTTGTCAATTAGAGTCTTATAGCCAGAAAGGCCTCATGAAGCAAGCTTTGAGACAACAAAAGTAAAAAACAGTTTCTGTCTTTCACACCACCCGGTGGCTCAAAGATTGCTTGAAACCGATGCATGAACAACCATCCACGGTGGTGAAGGAGAGGGAAAAAGAAACAAAAAACAAGCATAAGGGAAAAGAGGGGGGGGAGGCAAGGGGGGTTTAGAAGTTACACAATTGCTATAACAGATTTCTTGGGCTTAGTTACAAATGTTGCTCTGATCTGTTGAATTTGTCCATCATCAGTTGAAGCGGTTACAAGGTGCATTGAAGATACAACATGTTGAATAAGTTGAATAAAACAAGGAATCATACAAGGAATAAACAGAAGGGTTGCAACAACACACAATATATAAAAAAAGAATGTGTTTCACCCATGGGCCACCTGGAAGCCAGGGAAAAAGATCAGAGTCTAGGCCTTTCCAGGTTTGGACAGGAACATGTGCTACCTTCCGAATACCCTGGGCAATTTGTTTAACAACTTTACCGTTATCATCAATCTTTAGGCAACAATTAGAGTCATTCAATTTGCCACAAACACCCCCTTCTTCAGCTAGTAAATAATCAAGAACCATGCGATGCTGAAGTATTGCTGTTCGCATCTGTGTGGCTTGATCTGCAAGGAGGTCGAGGGCGTAAGCCGTTTCATTAGTAATGATTTCAAGAACTGCTTGTAATCTGATAATACGGTTAAGATTATAGATGGGTTCCCGAGCACCACTGATCTCTTCATTGGGATTCCAGGTGGCTGGCCCGTAGTGTTTAATTATTCGCTGAGGGGGCCAGTCATCTTTGCCCCAGGTTTGGCCACTACCACTTGTTAAGGAGGTGTCAATAGACCTTCGTTGTCGTTGGAGATCATCATAGACCTTGACACCTAGTTCGTTACCCTCATCCCCTGGGAGCAAAAAGAATAGTGGACGGATTACCCCCACGTAACATACACCAGTCCAATTCGCTGGTAACTGTTTGTACGCGTAATGGCCACATATCCAGTAGTGTCCTTTTAGTGCTACTGATCCACCTTCAAAAGGTCCATTCCATTCATCTGCTTGTTTATTTACATGTTCCTTTGCTTGGAAGTACGTGGTGTTAAGAGGTCCGAAAGGATGTCCTGCCACATTACAGTTCCAACCATGACCAGTATCGCTCTCATTCCTGCACCACTTACACTTCCAAGCACCAGCATAAGATTTCCAGATGCATTTCATGCCTCCAGCTTCAGCAAACAAGGTGTTGTTGGTAGAAGACCAAAAGTGAGTGAACCCTTGTCCTCGTCCCGACTGATTGTACCACCCCCACTGATACATGATACGGCTAGCTGACCGGAGTCCCATTTCATAAGCCATTTTACGATAAACCCAAGTGCAGTTGCTTGTCCCAACATAGATTCCACCTGGCTGACTACGATTCAAACAATAAATTCCCATAGAGGGATATTGGATTGGCCATGGAGATGTATCCTTGACTTCCCAGTGAGTATTGCGATTGACTTTGCTGTAGCTGCTTGCCAGCCATTTAGGAGCAATAGGGGTTGAAACCCAGGGCCAAGTTTCAAGTCCCATGGGTCCTCCACAGACCCAGCAATTAGTCAGATTATAAATGTTTGCAACTTGTTCAGCCAGTTGGAGGAAAGAGTTTTTTATACCACCCCCCCCATCCCCAAGATTCTGGGGAGGAAAGCCAATTGTTATAGGACCTATAATACATATTACACACGAGAACAACAAAAATGGCATTTTGTTGAATTGTTGCAATGGTGATCACCAAAACGCTAACAATAAGAGTCAGTTGTTGTCCTTTCTGTGTTCATTCAAGGTCCCTCGGAGGTCCCCTGAAAGATAAAACAAGGCACAGGCTTGCCCCATTGGGCCTCGTTAATATGGTTAAAACGAAGGAATAATCCAGCGAGTGTTAATTCTACATTCCTTCTCCTGAGCATCCTTAGCTTTCCAGGCATATTTATTAAGAGGTTCAGTTAGGGTTAGGGGAACTGGCCCCACATTAGGTAAATCAACTAACACAGGCTGGCCAGGGAGATAAGAGGATTTCCTTAGCTCATCTGCATCAGGATCAAGAGTAATGGGCAGTGGTGGTGGGGCCTTGGGACAGAAGGCATTAAATCGAGGACAGCCATTAACCCCCCAACGGTCATTGACTCTTCTGATCGCATCAGAAGTACGGGTGGTCCAATTTGGTTTTTCCGGTTTCAGAAATTTCTTAAGGAGGCCATTGGATCGTTCCACAATACCATTAGCCTGGGGATAATAGGGAGTATGAAAGATCCAACAAATGCCTTCCTCTCTGGCCCATTCTCGCACTATCCCTGCGGTGAAATGGGAGCCATTGTCTGACTGAATGGAATTGGGTTTCGGGAGAATGCTGAACCATTTCTTTAGAGCCTTTACAGTGTTCTCCCCTGTTGCCCGAGGGAAGGGTTCAGCTTGCAAAAGGCCAGAGACTACCTCCACCCCTACTAACACATACTGTTTGTTTTCAGATTTTCGAAAGGGGCCAATATAATCAATTTGCCATGTTTCCCATATATGTTTCCCCTCCCTTAAATGGAGAGGGGTGTCTTGCAAGGGGTGTCTGTCCAACCGAGTGCGGCATAGTTCACAAGCAGAAATGCAAGTGCGACATTGTTCCCTGGTAACAGGCCAGCCACGGGCTTGGGCTTCACGGTACAGATCAAGAGTGCCACTGTGCCCTCTCTTTACATGTAACCATTCGACAAGTCTCTCCCAATTATCGCCTCCTGGTTCCTCCTGTTGCAGTGGGGCAATCCTGGCAAGTTCATCTGCTTTATTATTCCACTGACTTGCGGGATCCCCACCTTCTTGGTGGGATGCTACCCATGCAACTGAAAATTGACCTTGCTTGGCAATAGCAAGAATCTCCTGCCATTTATCTTTCTGCCAGACTGGGACACGATTAACTTCCCAACCATTTTGCTCCCAGAAAGGGAGCCATTCTGTACAGCCTTTGAAGACAGCATATGAATCAGTGTAAATATGCACCCGAGCAGTGGACTGTGATTCATGCTGGAATACGCTCCATACTGCTACCAACTCCCCAGTCTGAGCACTACCTTCCCCCTCAGTGATGATAGTAAAATTGGTCCCTATCTGTAAGGCTACAGCCCGATATTTCCATACTTTTCCTTCACGTTTGGCAGAAGCATCCGTGAACCAAACATTCTGCAACTCATCTGTGTATGGAGGGGCAATTTGGATAACAGAGGGAAGATCAGCATCAATGGTTGTGAGACTATCATCCTGGATAGCAAGTGTTTTTGGAGCTCCTTCTGTGACCGTAAAAATATTACAATAATGATCAATTTGAGCATACCACTTCCGGACAGAAGCACGCTGTGCCACCCCATCAGGAGGAGGGGTGCCGGATATCACAGATTTGATAACCTTAAATGGGCCTCTCAGTATTATAGGCTGTTGTCGAATTGTCCTCTCAGCTTCTCGCAGAGCTAGGCTGACAACGAAGAGCCCCTTCTCCAGTTGAGAGTATCGCTTCTCTGCATCTTTAAAGCTGCGAGAATAGAATCCAATAGGTCTAACGGGGCCTTCAGGACCCTTCTGCCAGAAATGTATTGACAATCCTGATTGGGCAAATCCCCATTCTATCTGTACAGGGTCGGAGGGATGAATAGGACCCAAGGATTGATGGGTGATAGCCTCAAAAATTAGGAGCTGTAATGCTTCCTCATGAACTGGAGTCCATTCCCATGACTTTCCCTTCCGTAATAAGTCGTACAATGGGCGAGCAATGATAGAGAAGTCAGGGATATGTTTTCTCCAAAATACTAAAAGTCCAAGAACATGTTGTAATTCCTTTTTAGTCTCTGGCATTTTAATTTGATCTAAGGCTGAGAGGGTATCCTGTGGAATGCAGGCCATACCACCCTTCCACCAGATACCCAGAAATTTCACTTCAGCAGCAGGTGGCTGAATTTTATCCAGAGGAATAGTCAAACCCAACCCTTCTAAGTGTTTTATTATTTTGTCATGCATTGTTTTTACTGCTATCAGCTGGTCTCCTCCTATGAGGATATCATCAATGTATTGGTAAATCTTAACTCCCTCTTCCAAGGGAATCAGTTCAAGCTCCTGTGCCAGTGCATGGTGAGCTAAAGTTGGAGAATGTTTGTACCCCTGAGGGAGGCGGGTGAAAGTATACTGCTGTCCCTCCCATGTAAAAGCAAAGCGGAGTTGATCGTCAGGATGCAGAGGGACCATAAAAAACATGTCCTTAACACCAATAGAGGCCATGATAGGGTGAGCTTGCTCTTGGATAGCTGCTATCAATTCTGATATATTAGGCACAGCTGCAGTTAATGGTCCCGTGTTAGCATTTAGCTTGCGGTAATCGACAGTCAATCTCCATTTCCCATTTGGTTTCCTAACGGGCCACACTGGAGAGTTAAAAGGAGAATGAATGGGTATCACAACTCCCTGTTCCTTTAATTCTGCTAGCACTGGGCTAATACCACTACGTGCACCCAGTGGCAGAGGATAAGGTTTCACAGAGGTTAAATGGGAGGGGGGGAGCCGAGGTGCTACTTGCAATAGACGAACGTTTAGAGTGGGGATGCCAAATACCCAGCTACCTCCCTGGTCATCTGTCCAGCTTCTACCCTTAAGAACATCTAATCCTAACAAATTAAGGGGGTATTTTCCCACAACCATGGGGATTTCTTGTGCTACTTCCTCTCCAGGCAGTCGCAATCTCACTGTTGCCACGGCTTGAGAGTGCACACCCCCCAGGGCATCTGCTACAAACATTTTCCTAGGAGAGAGTGTCACACCGGCTCGGTCAGCATTCTCTGTTTTAATAGCAGAGATCTGTGCTCCTGTATCTACCAAAAATGTCAGTGGAACCAGTTTAGGTTCAACAATGCATGTGATTAACAGATCATTTCCTTTTGTAGTGAGCTTCCTAATATGCATCCATCCTCCACCCCCCCGGTCACTTGAAAGGGGTGAAGGTTTTAGTTTTCCTGCGGGCTCAGTGTCTGTGTTGATTCCAAAAGGGGGGGGGGCACTCGGAAGCGGCGCATCACTCTTTTCTGGCTTTTGTTTTGGCCATCCGTTAACTAACTTCTCTAACTTGTCTGTAGATAATCCATCCATCAATTCTCGAGGAATACCCCTCTGCCAGCCCAATGACCAGAGACTATTACGTTTATGATCTATATTTCGTCCACTTGGTTTTGCTGAAAATGAGACCCTATTAGATTCAGTGTGTACCAGGTTGGACAGGGAAGGAGCTGAATTGGCTACTGCGCGCCTTACTCCCCTCGCCTCAATTTTACTAGTGGAGGAAGTTACTGGTCCATATTTTCTCCCATAGTTAATTAATTCTTGAGCAACCTCCCCCCAAGTCCACACTTTGTATCCTGACTGCACACGATTAGAGGTTGCAGTTCCCTCTAACGCTGCCTGAATTCTTTCTCCCTGAGGCATAGCCTGTATTTTTCCTTGTAGTTGTATACCTATAGGTTTTAATGATTCAGGGAGCCCCCTGATTAGAGGGGTCATCCTTTCAGAATCAACAGGGATCATCATAGGGGATTCATGGTGTGGCTGCAGCTTTCTATCATACATCATTTGCAGACAAGCAGCCTTTTGAACACTTTCCACCAATTGATCAACTGTCCCAGTAATGGCAAGGGGGTCTCCCCTTTCTAGAGGGTTAAGACCACCTGCCCAATAGGCAGCTCTCTGTGTGAGGGACCAGGGAGCACGATTGTTGCCGGTAGTTAAAAATACTCCTGGTCCCCAGTAACCTTCAGCTTCTTTTTCAGTCAACAGTATTTGGTCTCCACCACTGAGACTAACTCTCCATACAAACTCAGTTTCTGATTCTTTTGGAGAACGGCTAAAATCTCTTTTCAATTTTGCTAGTTCAGTGGCTGAAAAGGGAATTTCCTTAACATTCATTTGAGGGTCTAGATCCTCACTGTTATCAAAGGTATATTCAGTTTTTATCAAAGGACGTATGGGAGCTGGAGAGGCCTCTAATTTGTCTAACCTTGCCTTTATTCCTTCCAGTCCTTCCAGAGGATAGATTTTTTCTTGAGGCAAACTACGGGTAACAGTGTCATTGGTATCCTTACAGTTACCCTTCAGGGCCTCTACTAGGAGGGCTGACTTATGTTTTTCATTTTCTAATTGCCTTTTGAGTTCCTCTGTGTGTTTCTGTAGAGTTTTAACTAACTCCTGCAGTGACTCTATAGTTTGGTTTTCTGTCTTAAGCTGCTGGTCACGAAATTCTATGGCTGCAACCAGAGCCGAACCCAATACTGCACAAATAAATGCTTTTCCTTTTCCAGCTCGGGTACGAGCATTCTTTTGCAGAACACTAATACGGTCAGAAACACTCTGCAAGTTATGCCAGTTCTGCCGTGCCCAGTCCACCCCTGTTAACGAGGGTCTGGCACCATGCTTTTCTAAAAGTTCAAATAACAAATCTTCACCTTTCATTGTGACTACACTGTCGCTCATATCACAGTATACAGAAAAATCTACACTGGGAAAGAGAGAGGGTACAGTATCCAAAAGTTCAAGTCAAACAAATGCAAATACTCAGATCACTCCTCTGTTTACTGAGAGGAGCATGCAACAGTCAGAGAAGATCAAAGGAAATGCTAATATGTAAATCACTTCTCACTTCTCTGTGAAGCCACACAGAGGGAAAAAAAAAAACTTCAACCCCCCACACCGAAGTTAAGAAGTACCCTTACGTTTCGAAAATGCACAATAATCTTCACGGGTCCCAGAATTACTCAATAGGTTCCCAAGAGGCACACACATAAACAGTTCCAGAGACAAAGTTAAGTTTCAATACGTGGAGTGATCTTCCTGGAGAGGCGCTCACGTTAAAATTATCAAACAATCACTCCTTGCAACTCCAGGAGGTGCACACAGGAAAAGGATCAACTTTACTTAAAGTTCCCACAAACACAGCTAGTTTCAGTATGCGGAGTGATTCTTGCTGGAGAGGTACACACGTCTAAATGACCAAATTATCACAGTTATCACTCCTCACAACTCCAGGAGGCACACACAGGAAAGAGATTCAAATTTCACAAAGTTAAGGTTCAATACGCGGAGTGATCTTTCTGGAGAGGCACTCACATCTAAATTATCAAAAATAAACAATCACTCCAGGCAACTCCAGAAGGTACACACATCAGCTGTACCTGGAAGGGCAACACTCTCACTGTCGGGTATCCTGCCGACTACGCCATTAAAATGTCACGCTCCAATATAAAGGAGGGAGACGAGGTTCTTTATATGTATGTGTATACCCGATGGCGAGATTAAGACACAGCGGGTCAAATGTGAGCCCAACCAGTTTATTACAATTACTAGTTGCTTAGGGATATGGGGAAGGGAAGGTGGGCAATAGAAAAGAGATGAAAAGCAAGGAGACTTGGCAGAAAGCAAGAGAGAGAGAGAGAGAAAGAGAGAGAGAGCATCACCACCGTGGATCCGGCGAGGTCCGTAGTCCGTTGATCTCAGGAACTCGTCTGGTCTCCGCGGGGGATGGGAGAAAGCCGGGAAGTTTCACAGCAAGCAGGCACCGTGCAGGGGGGGGGGGTCTTCCAAAGAGGTTTTTCCCTCAGGAAAGTCTCTTCTTCAAAGTCTTTGGTTTAGTGGTGCTGAGAAAACCAACTGAGCAACTCGACACATCAATGAGTTATGTCAAGCGGCTATTCCCCCCATTACAGCGCTGGGTACATGGGGGATCGCTCCACCAAACATGCACCCCAAAGAGAGAAACGAATACATATTTAAAGGTATAGCACATGCATATTCATCACATTCCAAACTCTGGTTATCGAGGGGATTAAACCTAAGGGTCAATTTTGCTGTAAATTTTCAAACCTTGAAGGGAGAGAGCTCCTCACCATTCCTGTGGGTGTCTTGCTATAAGAGAGACGTCTGTTTGGTTATCTTGTTGGGACAACAGGATGTCTGTCCTGCTTTCTTTAGCTGCCTCCATGTTCTGGCATTAGCTTGATTTATGCCCACCCAACACATCTGGCCCAACAGATAAATCAACAGGGAGTAGCACCTTCGGTGCCATACAAGTATTATCGTCCTTTGCGGTGATCAGCTTCTCCAAGCCGTACCCCGAAAAAGACTACTTGCCCCTATTTCTGCTTATCTTTACAACCACAAACAGAGACACTGAGGCGCCGCGACAACCATCTAGATGATTTGCAGTTGTCAATTAGAGTCTTATAGCCAGAAAGGCCTCATGAAGCAAGCTTTGAGACAACAAAAGTAAAAAACAGTTTCTGTCTTTCACACCTTCAGAGGTCCCTTCCAACTCTTAAGGATTCTATGATTTACATGGAAACTACAGTAAATTAAAAGAGCACAATGATGTTATTTGTTTAGCACACTCAGCTACACAACACTATTTTTCAACACAGTCACCACCACTAGCTATGGATTTTCACCAGCAATGAACAAGATCCTTCATAGTACACTTGTAAAAGTCTGCACAGCTGTCCAGAACATGGTTTGTCCACCACACCGTTGTTACCACTGCTGAAATTCACCACTTCACTGTGCTAACATCCCATTTTGTTTCCATAAGTGGTCAGCGAACGTGGGTGCAATTTTTTCAACAAGGAAGAATTCAACTCACTTTTTACAGTAAGGGTAGTGTTTTCCACAAGCATTTTTTGTATATGGGCATTTACAATTTCATAATAGTGCACTTCTAATTAATTTAATTAATTAATGTGTTTTTACATGAAGGCCCTTTTTGAGATAAAACGAGTCTATACAAGAGATGTAAAGCCATAGAACATAGAATCTTTGCAGTGTTTTCACTATTACTGTATCAAAACAATGCAAGAAGCGTAGATTTTTTTTATAAGATCAGACTTGTAAACTATTCTCTCCCATGTCTATAAAGACTATGACAAAACATAGCATTCAAGAAACATAATTATAGAGGTAATGAAAAAAGTAGTCCTTCTTGGTTTAACTAGACAATAAATATCACACTGCTATTATCTACATTGCACCATGTATATATCACCATAGAAAAAACGTACATCAAAGCAATTTTAGCAGTTGCCCATGAACAAATTTTTAATTTGGACAGAGACTAATCTACCTGAGTTAAGTCAATTTTAGTTTAAGAGGATATTTCTTCAATTAATAACATTACTTCTCAGTTCTGAACTTCCTAATTTCAAAAATAATTTTGCAATTATGACAATTTCTTTTTTTGTTGTAGAAGATGATCAAAACCTCAGCTCAAAATAAGGTTTTGTAATATGTTTCATTCCTAAAATGGTATTGCAAATCTTTTTCCCCCCCAAAAATGCTTTTTTTTTGTCAGATTTACTTTATTATTCTTGAACTGGATGTTAATGATACTAAATTTTGAGTGTATAATTTAGTTTTGCATTTATTTTTGTTGATTAGATTATAATTATAGGTTTTAAAATTGAGTTCAAATCTTCACTTCCCTCAACTTTGCCTCCAACTTAAAAACAAAAAACAACAACAACAAAAAAAACAACCTTCAATTCTCACTTTTGCTTTTTTAAAACAACTAAAATCCTAGTGGATTTATTTAAGGTATTTATGTGTATAGTAGTGCGGCTGAAGAATATCGGTAAAAACACTGTCAGTTTCAAAGAGCTTCCAGCTTTAAATGCTGATGCTCTTGCTGAAGAAAGCTCCTGTACCACAAGGTTATCTATTTCTGCAGTGTAATTAGTTGGCCTGATAAAATACATACTATCTATATACGTGCTCTAGTAACTTATGGTAAGCTTCATGTCTCTTTCATAACTGTACTCTTAAGGAAGCCAGTTACAAATCTCTTACTGAATACTTTTGAAAACTCCACTGAACGTGTGTTCAAAGCAATTATGTAGAAAGGAATTGCAGGCATAATTTCTTATCTTTCTTCATTCTTACTACATATTTTACTGTCCTATGGAGTACTTTTATTTGAGAGAAGTGTTGTGATTCACAACACTCCCAATTTTTTTGTTCCAATATGAGATTAAAACACAAAGCAGCTTAAAGAACTTACTATATAAGCAGAAGTGGCCTGTAAAAAAGACAGTTTACTGAACTGATGAAACATTGGTACCTGTTTTACAGATATGTGAGCCATCTTGGTCTCATTCTTTTCAGCTTAAAGAAAAAATTGCATCACTCACAGAATACATTTCTGATGATAATAGTAATAATAATAGTAGTAATAAAGAATTAATGAGTTAAGCTGGATGTCTTGTTTAGTTTATACAAATATTTTTAGTTTTTCATGAAAACCAGTTTTGTATGAGGGTGTGAAGGCAAAGAGACCAGTGCAAACTATGGTATGCTACAAAAAGATGTAGAAGGAATGATCCAGGCTTGCAAGGAAAGAAATCCACGAGGAGGAATCTCCAACAAGAGGTCCTTCCTCAGTGGCAGTCAGCCCAAAAATGAGGTCTAATAGGGGTGCAGTCTGGCTCCACCCCTTCAGGTTGCATAGATGCAACCTTCACCTGTGCTCCCAGGGCAGACCAGGTCTTTCCTTGAGGTGCTCTATTGTTTTGCTCTATGCTCTATATTGCTCTATGCCCTAACTGTGCTAAGTCACAGCACGGTTCAGGCTGTAACTTAGCAGTCCCCATACACTCCACCCCGTCACAGCGTGAACCAATGATTGAGCCAGCTGGACAATGAGCCTTTCATAATATAGTGATACAGGGATCCCTATATATAGGGATCTAACTATATCAGGCACCAAAAGAGGGGTTCTCATCTGCCATGAAAACATGATGAGGGTCCCATTAGCATTGAAGACTGGAGTGTTGAGCACAATGTCAGTAGGCCACGTACCAATTACTGGAGGGACTACTAAGCCTCCCACCTTCAATAATCTCACTCAACTTGCAAGTAGGCCACACCACTTTGGTCCTACTTGTACCTTTCAGGGCCATTCTATTCAATGGGTACCAGGTTCTAAATTCTCAGGGGCAGGGAGCAGAAGGTTATTGTCATTACCATTTTGAGGTCTTACCTGATTATCAGAACCCACAATTCGGATCCTAAGAAGGGAGGCCTATGTTGTCTGTAGCATCTTTTGGGCACTGGGTCTGCCATCTCTTGGTCCCACAGGGTTTCATAGAGTCTTTTGGTCCACCCCTGCACAGGATAAGAGTCTGACTTCAGGGCAGCCTTAAGAATACCATTATAGCATTCAATAAGTTCTGCCCCCATTGGATTATATGGTAGACGGAATCACCACTGTTGTTTTCTTCTGCCCAGCGTTGTATCACTGTGCCAATAAAATGAGTCTGTTGGTAGCTCTCAATGAATTGAGGTTCTCCATAGGCAGCCATCAGCTTGAGGAGTCCCTTGATGGCGTATGCCTGATTTGCTCTGGGTACTGGATAGACCTGCATTAACCCACTTGCAGTGTCAACACAGGTCAGGCCATATCTCATCCCCTCAGATCGAGGGAGGGGCCCAATGTAATCAACCTGCCATCACTGGAGAGGATTTGTGTCCTCTGGCAAGATGGGCTGTTTCAGGCAATAGTCTTGGTCTCATCTTGGAGCAAGCATTGCAGTCTCAGCATGCCTGGGCAACACCGGATAGTTGTATGGGCAGCCCCCATGCTTTAGCAGCTGTCCACATTGTCTTCTGTCCAGCATGCTACAACTTCTGATGTAACCAGCGAGCATTGATCTTGGGTGGTGTATTCTCAATCCATCAAACTCAGAGCAGCGTGTCAGCTTCATCATCTCCTGGTGACTATAGAGGTTGGTGGCCAGATACATAGTAGTCATGTACGGTCCTGTGTTTCACCACATTCCACATATCTAACCACATATCTTCTCCCCAGACTGGTCAGGTGTGGGTAGTCCATTCTTGGGTGGCCCACTGTGTAATCCAAAGAATAAGCCCCCTGTACACAGCCCAGCTATCTGTACACATGTTCAGGATACCACCACTGGGTTTAGATTCATAGATTCATAGATACATTAGGTTGGGAAGGACCTACAAGATCATCTAGTCCAACCATCCTCACACCACCATCCCTACCCACCAAGCTACTAAATCAAATCCCTCAGCACCTCATCTAAACGCTTCTTGAACAGCACTAGGGACGGTGCCTCAACCACCTCCCTAGGCAGGCCATTCCAGTGCCGGACCACTCTCTCAGAGAAAAAATTTTTCCTCAAGTCTAATCTAAATCTTCCCCTGCACAACTTGTGGCCATTCCCTCTCAACCTGTCATTAGTTACCTGGGAGAAGAGGCTGACCCCCTCCTTACCACAGCCTCCCTTCAGGAAGAGGTAGAGTGCAATGAGGTCTCCTCTGAGCCTCCTTTTCCCCAAACTAAACAATCCCAGCTCCCTCAGCTGCTCCTCGTAAGACCTGTGCTCCAGACCCCTCACCAGTTTTGTTGCCCTTCTCTGAACACGCTCCAGGGCCTCGATGTCTCTCTTGTAGTGAGGGGCCCAAAAGTGAACACAGTACTCGAGGTGCAGCCGCACCAGAGCTGAGTACAGGGGGATGATCACCTCCCTGCTCCTGCTGGCCACACTATTCCTAATACAGGCCAGGATGCCATTGGCCTTCTTGGCCACCTGGGCACACTGCCGGCTCATATTGAGCCGAGCATCAACCAACACCCCCACGTCCTTTTCCTCTATACACTCCTCAAGCCATTCTGCCCCAAGCCTATAGCATTGCATGGGGTTATTGTGGCCAAAGTGCAGGACCCAGCACTTGGCCTTATTGAACCTCATCCCATTGACCTCAGCCCAACTGTCTAGCCTATCCAGATCCCGCTGAAGGGCCTCCCTACCCTCAGGCAGATCGACACATCCTCCCAACTTGGTGTCATCCGCAAACTTACTGAGGGTACACTCAATCCCCTCATCCAGGTCATCAATAAAGATATTAAACAAGACGGGCCCCAATACCGACCCTTGGGGGACACCACTCGTGACAGGACGCCAGCTGGACTTGACTCCATTAACCACTAACCGCTGGGCACGGCCCTCTAGCCAATTCTCAACCCAGAGAAGAGTGAACCTGTCCACACCATGGGCTGCCAGCTTCTGCAGGAGAATACTGTGGGAAACCGTGTCAAAGGCTTTGCTGAAGTCCAGGTAGACTACATCAACAGCCTTTCCCTCATCTACCAGTCTGGTCACCCAGTCGTAGAAGGAGATGAGGTTGGACAAGCACGACCTGCCCTTTGTGAACCCGTGCTGGCTGGGTCTGATCCCCTGATTGCCATGCACGTGCCGTGTGATCTCCCTCAAGATCAATTGCTCCATAACAACTGACAGGCCTGTAGTTCCCCGGATCTTCCTTACGGCCTTTCTTGTAGATGGGAGTCACATCGACAAGCCTCCAATCTTGCGGGACCTCTCCAGATGACCAGGAATGCTAATAGATGGCAGAAAGCAGCTTGGCAATCACCTCTGCCAGCTCCCTCAGCACCCTTGGGTGGATCCCATCTGGTCCCATGGACTTGTGGCAGTTCAGATGGAGGAGCAGGTCTCTGCTGGGATCACAGGGGGTGTATGATGCGCTTCGTCCCAGACTTCCAGGTCAGGGCGAGGAGTATCCTGAGGATAACTGGTCTGTCTGTTAAAGACAGACGTGAAGAAGGCATTGAGAACCTCAGCCTTTTCCTTATCCTCTGTGGTTACATTCCCTGCCGCATCAAGTAAAGGAGGGAAATTCTCCTTAGTTCTTCTTTTACTGTTAATATATTTATAAAAGGATTTTTTGTTCTCCTTTACTGCAGTAGCCAGTCTAAGTTCAAGCAGGGCTTTTGCATTTCTAACTTCCTGCCTGCAAATCTTGGCAAGTTCCCTGTAGTCTCCCCAAGTAGCCTGTCCCATCTTCCAGAGGACATAGACTCTCTTTTTCTCCCGGAGTCTCAACAAAAGATCTCGGTTCATCCACACTGGTCTTTTTCCCCTCCGGCTTGACTTACGGTACTCAGGGACAGCCTGCTCCTGTGCCTTTAAGATTTCCGTCTTGAGGAGGGCCCAGGCTTCCTGGACCCCTTTACCCCACAGGAGCGAGTCCCAAGGGACCCTTGCAACAAGCGTCCTGAACAGGTCAAAGTCTGCCCTCCGGAAGTCCAAGGTAGCAGTTTTGCTAGTCACCCTCTTGATGTCACCAAGAATAGCAAACTCTACCATTTCATGGTCACTCTGGCCAAGACAATCCCCAACCTTCACATCTCCTACTAGTCCTTCTCTGTTAGTGAAGAGCAGGTCTAGCAGGGCACCTCCCCTGGTAGGTTCCTGCACCAGCTGTGTCAGGAAACTATCTTCCACACACTCCAGAAATCTCATGGACTGCTTCCTCTGCGCGGTATTATATTTCCAGCATATATCAGGGAAGATGAAGTCCCCCATGAGAACTAGTGCTGGCCATCGTGCAACATCTACTAGTTGCTTGTAGAACACCTCATCTATCTCTTCATCTTGGCTAGGCAGTCTATAACAGAGCCCCACCACGATGTCACTCCTACAGACCATCCCCCTGATCCCTACCCACAGACACTCCACTTGGTCAACCTCAACCTCAAGCTCTTCAACATCAAGACACTCTTTGATATAGAGAGCTATGCCACCACCCTTCGTTATAACCATTCACATTGCTCACAGTTCTGCCTATTGGCTACTCTGACCAAACCCCTCTTCAAACCAGTAAGTTTAAGTGGAAGGATGGTATGCCACTGCTCTCCACTTGCTCGGGTTAGCCTTGCTGGACCCATCCATATACCAGGCATTTTCAGGAGTAGGATATTTTCTTTCCTGAATGGGACTCTTCTCCAGTCTCCATTGTCTATTCTGGCACGTCGATGTGATATGTCACTGTGCATAGGATCTTCTGAAGTTCTTTTAGTGGTAATGAAGACAGACTACTTCTCTGACTGAGATAGGCGACCCATCATGCCACTGTCTGTGCCCAGTTTTAGGAAGGTGGGTCAGATCTTTAACCCATCCCTGAACTGGCAAAGTGGTCTTGACTATGATTTCAGATGTTTGGGTTACTGGCTCTACCACCTGCAGTTTGAAGTAGTTTTTAAATTATACTGTATGTTTCTTCTGCTCCGTGTCACACCTGAGACCAAAATCCAATCAGGGTCTGAACAGGACTATGGCATTGCCACAGGCTCCAGCCAAAGCCCTCCTGAGTGACATGGATATCCATTTCAACTGGGAGGGTAGGATCAAATAAACACAATGTCTGGGCTTGTTTAACAGACAGTTTTGCCTATTGAAAAGCCTCATGTTCCATTTTCACCCAGTTCCATTGTTGCTTCTTTGGGAGTCAATACAAAAGACTCAGCAGCTATGCCAAGAGTCGTATAAAGGAACACCAGTATCTCAATATATCCAAAAATTATTTCAGCAGCTTAGGTGTCATATGGACTGGGAATGCTTGAACCTTATCTGTTACTGTACTAGATAGTACTCTGTTCTTTCCTGACCAAACTGCTCCCAGGAATTTCACAGATAGGCCCAGACCCTGTACCTTCTATGGGTTTATAGCCCATTCTTTTTCCTGCTGATCAGAGGTCAATGAATCTGCCACCTGACCTACTGCCTCCAGGGAGTCAGATATCAACATGAGATCATCAATATAGTGATACAAGTTGACATCATTAGGTCTTCTCCAGTCTGCCAAGTCACATTGCTGCTAGATTATGACAGTATGTTGGTGAATGTACTGTGGCAGTACCTGAAAGGTTGACTGCCTCCTTCTCCATGTAAATACAAACTGGTCCTGCAATTCTTCAGCAATTGGAATACAGAAGAATGCATTTGCTAAGTCTAGGATACAATGGTAGGTTTTTATTTCCCTACTCAATGATTCCATTAGGGAGGCAATATTGGGTACGGCTGTGTGAATAGGTGGTGTGACATTATTTAACTCTGTCATCCACTGTAATTCTCCATGTGCCATCTGACTTCTGCACTGGCCATATGGGGGAATTGTATGGCCTATGAGCAGGCCTTATGTTCCCAGCCATTTCTAATTCCTGCACACTCCTGGATATTTCATTTTGCCTCCCTGGGAGTCTATATTGCTTCACGTTAGCAATCCAGCAGGGTTGTGTCAGGCAAATAGGCTCATGCTTTGCATGGCCTCTCAATATTCGTTCAATACAGCAGCAGTAGGTGTGGGAGTTGGGTCTTGTGACAGCACGCATGAGTGTTCTTGTTTTTACTCAGGGGACCAGCTCTCCTCTTGACAAGCACTGATACCACAGCTTCAAACATGGTCTCCACCAGACAGTGGGCAGAAGACTGTGGCAATCTAGACAGAGGGTCTGCCCAAAACTGTGGCAGTTAAGGTCTCTGGCTGCAGGGAGTGCAAGTCTGTTGCTACCGGGGGAGGATGGGAAGGATCCCACCTGTGAGAGGTGTGAGCAGGTGGATGAGCTGCTCAGCCTGGTGCTGGAGCTTAGGGAGGAGGTAGAGAGATTAAGGAGCATCAGAGAGCACAAGTGGGAGACAGATTGGTGGAGTGACGCTCTGCAAGAAAGACACAGAGATTGCGCACCCCAGACCAAGGGAGTAGAGGACCCTCTCCCTTGCCATAGTCAAGTTGATACAGCCAGCTTGAGAGGAGAGGGGGAATGGCAGCAGGTCCCAGCTCAGCATAGCAGACAACCCCCATCCCGTCCTACCTTAGTTCCCCAGGTCCTTCTGTGTAACTGGTTTGAAGCCCTGAAACTGGAGGGAGAGATGAGTTGGGATGTCTCCAAGCTTGAATAAGGTGAGGTGGTTGGCTCCACAGTTGAAGACTGCCTCCTCCAAAAAAGAAAGGAGGGTGATAGTCGTAGGCGTCTCCCTTCTGAGAGGAACAGGGGGTCCAGTATGTTGGCCTGACCCTACCCATAGGGAGGTGTGCTGCCTTCCTGGGGCCAGGGTCAGGGATATTTCTAGAAAACTTCCCAGTCTGATCTGCCCCTCTGATTATTATCCTTTATTGATAGTTCAGGCTGGCAGTGATGAGATCGCTCATAGAAGCAAGAGGATTATAAAAAATGATTTTAGGGGTCTGGGGAGGTTAGTTGATGGAGCAGACATACAAGTAGTATCTGCCTTTATTCTTACAGTGGCAGGAAGGACACTGAAACAACCAGGAAAACCCATCTTATAAACACGTGGCTGAGAGGCTGGTGCAAACACAAGAATTTTGGATTCTTTGATCATGGGGTGGTCTGCTCGGCACCTGGTCTGAGGTCCACTGATGGGGATCACCTGTCTCAAAGGGGGAAACGGATACTTGCCCAGGAGCTGGCAGGATTTGTAGAGAGTGCTTTAAACTAGATATGGAGGGGGAAGGGGACAAAGCCAGGCCTGCTAGAGATGAGCCTGGAGAAGCAGTAATGGGATAAGGGAAGAGGTGAGGGGCTCAGCTGAGGTACGTATACACCAATGCATACAGCATGGGCAACAAAAGCCATTGTGCAGCAGACTAATTATGACCTAGTTGCCATAACAGAAATATGGTGGGACCGCTCCCTTGACTGGAGTGCTGCAATGGATGACTACAAACACTTCAGGAAGGATGAGCAAGGAAGGAGGGGTAGCAGCATGGCTCTCTACGTTAGAGAATGCTTTCATACTACTGAGCTTGTGACTGGGGACAATAAGGTTGAATCCCTATGGGTAAAGATCAGAGGAAGGGCTGACAAGGCAGACATCCTGGTAGGTGTCTGTTATAGACCTCCAGACCAGGATGAAGAGATAGACGAGGTGTTCTACAAGCAGCTGGTAGGAGCTGTGCGGTCACCAGCCCTTGTCCTCATGGGGGACTTCAACATCCCTGACATATGCTGGGAGTACAACATAGAGCAGAAGAAGCAGTCTAAGAGATTTCTGTAGTACATAAAGGATAACTTTCTGATGCAGCTGGGAGACAGCCTACAAGAGGAGTTACCGCACTAGACCTGATGTTCACAAACAGAGAAGGTCTGGTGGGAGATGTGGAGGTTGGGGGTTGTCTTGAACAGAGTGACCACAAAATGGTAGAGTTCTCAATACTTGGTGAAGCCTGGAGGGGGAACAGCAAAACTACTACCTTGGACTTCTGGAGTGTGGACTTTGAATTGTTTATTCTTAGAGAGTAAAGGGGCCATAGATGGCTGGTTGTTCTTCAAGAAGGAAGTCTTAAAGGTGCAGGAGCAGGCAGCCCCCCTGAGTCGCAAAATGAGCCGGTGGGTTAGAAGACTGGCGTGGATGAATAGGGAGCTATTCTTGAGACTCCAGGAGAAAAAGAGAATCTACCTCCTGCAGAAGGAGGGACAGGCAATTCAGAATACAAAGAAGTTGTTAAGATGTGCAGAGGGAAAATCAGAAAGGCAAAAGCCCAGCTTGAATTCAAACTGGCCACTGGAGTGAAAAGGAACAAGAAACTCTTTTATAAATATATCAACAGTAAGAGGAGGACAAGGGAGAATCTTCACTCTTTGCTGGATGAGGCTGGGAATGTGACTACAGAGGATAAGGAAAAGGAGGAGGTTCTGAATGCCTCCTTAATGTCTGTCTTTAAAAGTCAGACCAGCTCTGACCCGGTAGTCTTGGCTCAGGAGCAGGCCAACAGCATCCTGGCTTGCATCAGAAACAGTGTTGCCAGCAGGAACAGAGAAGTAATTGTCCCCTTGTACTCAGCACTGGTGAGGCTGCACCTTGAGTACTGTGTCCAGTTTTGGGCCCCTCACTGCAAGAAAGACATTGAAGCCCTGGAACATGTTCAAAGAAGGGCAACAAGGTTGGTGAGGGGTCTGGAGCACAGGCCATATGAGGAGAGGCTGAAGGAGCTGGGAATGTTCAGCCTTGAGAAGAGGAGGCTCAGGGGAGACCTTATTGCTCTCCATAACTTACTGAAGGGAGTAAGCTGGGGTTTGGCCTCTTTTCTCGTGTAATTAGTGATAGGACTAGAGGGAATGGCTTCAAAATGCACCAAGGGAGACTCAGGCTGGACATTAGGAAATACTACTTCTCAGAAAGGATGGTCAGGCACTGGAATGGACTGCCCAGAGAGGTGGTGGAGTCACCGACCCTGGGGGTGTTCAAGGAACTACTGGATGTTGTGTTGAGGGACATGGTTTAGTGGGAGCTGTTGGTGATAGGTGAAAGGCTGGACTGGATGATCTTTAAGGTCTTTTCCAACCTTGGTGATTCTGTGATTCTATGAATATCACCCACACCACCCAGACACTAACACACTTCTGCCAGAGTCTGAACTCTCCTACAGTTGGCTGGAGATCCAGACCCCACAAAATGTCTATGCCCAAGATGTACTCTGGGGCTAGGGCAATAGACAGGTTATACTCCCAGGTCAGGAGACAACCAACCCTCAGTTTTAACCACATCTGGGTAACAGGAATGGTCTGTACCCACAACCCACCTATCATCACTCTGTCCCCTTTAAAATTAGTAGGATCCCCGTAAATAATCAATGTTTTTGCACTTGTAATCAACCAGTGATACAGGCTATGACTCACTGTATATTTTTTCCAGGACTAAGAAATTGTCAGTTCAACATAGGGCCTCTGGTCATATGGCCTGGGCATAGAGCCCCAGATCACCCAAGGAGGTTTTTTTCTTTTGCTGGGAAACAGGAAATCTTCCAGGCTCCACATTATTGGCATTTTTTCAATAGTTCTCACCCCTATACTTTTGGGGTGATTTTGAAATTTCTGATTGTCCTCCAACTACTTCCACAGCTGGAGGAGGACATGGTTAGGCTGGCAATTAATTTTAGAAAGTTGAACTCTAGCCCATATTAAATCACTGAATGTTTGTTTTCAGAATACCCATATGGGTCTCAGTCAAGGAGTCTTCAGGGTGGGTCTCCTGGTTCTAGTTACAGGGAGGACCTCAGCCCCTTCCAATGTGAATACTGTGCCTAGTCCGAAGGTGCTCCATTTCCCCCAGATTGAATACCAGCTGGGCAGCCTGCTGGGCAATGGCCTCTGAGGCCACCAACGTGTTCAATATAGATATCAATATACCACAATACTGGGAAGGTGACTGCTGTAAAATAAGGTCTTTCATTTCTGCCAAAAATTTTACTACATCTGGGATTTGAAGGAGTCCTCATATCCTTCATCCCTAATTCACAAATGTACATTTGGTGGTCCTTCATGGAAGACCATAGACCTGTGTGTACCAGGATGTCAGCCTAATTAAGCAAAGTGATATGGCACACTGCCATTAACCAGCTCATTAGGGAATGGTTTTCATCATTATGTTCCACAGTGGCATACAGTCTTTGTCTAAGGACAGGGTGTGAGGTTATGAATGCAAGTTTGGAGATATCTGGTCCATTGACAGCAACACTCTCTGCCACCATGTTCCACAACTGAAGTATCCACGAGGGTACTTTCTCTTGTTTTTTGTTGAAATCTTTGGAATAAGTCCATTAATTCGGAAGATGTATAGGGGTGGGCTGTAATGTGATGATGAGTTTTGGCAGGGGGCCATTGATCAGCAGGCACCCTTACTGGTCTATCCTGAATATTTTTTGGTTTTTGTGTGACTATGGGTTGGATTTCAAAAGAATTTGCCTCAAGTGGGGCTTTGAGATCAGATCTTGAGATTTTTTTCCTTTGGAATATCCAGATCCAAAGATTCAGGGACCTGGGTGTTCTCCAAGGCAGTATTTTGAATTTGTTTTACAGGGATTTGTTTTACAGGAATCCAGCTAAACTTGATTTTTTCCCTTTTAATACAGTTGCTCTAATTTCTCAATGCAATCATTTAATAATCAATTTTTGTTCTCAAGGGTGCTGTGAAAGTTCTGCTAAATTTAATGCATAATAGTGGCCACACCACCATGGACACAGCCAGCTGCCACTGCTTTCTGATAAGAATAACTTTATCTAACCCATAGAAATATTCTGCCACGCGGGATGGGGATTGAAGTAAATCCTCACTATCCTGCAAGGAACTCCATTTTCCAACTATAGTCACGAGTTCATAATAGGGGATCCCAGAAATCCTGGGATATGCCTTGGCAGGGTTTTATCCAAAGGGATGATGACCCTTGACTCATTTGAAGATACTCCACAGAAAAGCCTTTTTTCTTTTTTTTTAATACATTTTGTCTCGGCTGGCTTGACAAATGTAAAGGCAAAGAGACCAGCGCAAGCAATGTTATAAAAGGAAGGAAAATGAATGCTTACCCATCTCTGAGGATCTAGGCTTACAGGGAAATAACTCCAAAAGGAGGGATCTCCAACAAGAGATCCTTTCTCAGTGTCAGTCAGCTCTTAAATGAGGTCTAAGAGGGGTGAAGTGATTTAAGAATCACTGTACCAAAATAAAAATAAAAATTTAATATGATCTAGGTCTGAATTTCACTTTTTCTTGTCAAACTTTTCATTTCATTTGACAATGTCACTTTGCAGATTTTATTAACTCCTTTTTAATGAGAATCTGACTTTCTCAGTCAGAGAGGGAGATTTTACAACATTTATCTAAATGAATGTTGAATTTAAAATATATTGTTCTGCTGGAGACCAAATTGAATGCTTTTTAATTACTTGGGAAACTGATGACAAAGCCCTATTCTCTATCAACCATGTTTATGCATTCAGCAAATGTCACTGGATCACAGACCAAAAGGAATCTTCAAAATATCAAGCACCTACTGGTTCTAAGTCTTTCTGATATATAATTGGTAAAATTCAAGTTTAAGGATCAGTTTCTTTATTCATTACATAATGTTCTATGACTCCCTAAACAGGACTCAGAAAATAGGCAGTTATTCAATAGGATGTTTAGTTCTTATTCAGTGTGTGCTTTCTGTTGTTTGTCTTATATTCAGCTCAGAATACAGAACTACTATATTTCTCATAAATGCTTACCACTCAAATATGAAAGTGCTTCATAGGCATTAATTGTTGTACATAACACGCTTTACTATGAAGCCATGAGTTCATCATAATTTTGTAATAAATTGCAGCAGTATGAAAACAAAACAAAAAAAAAACACCAAAAACATACTATTACATGTATTAATTTTTTGAGCTCATGAAGGAAGGGATCCTGTGAATCTTTTTTATGCTTACTACCACACTGATCTACTGTGCAGTGTGCAAGATAGACACTCATCTGAAATATCTGCTGTTGTATCTATATGCAAAATGTCAATTTAAATTTTTGGCTTTTCAATTTTTTCATGACTATATTTTGCAGTAGGATTCCTTAAAGTCTCTTGTTTCTTCATTTGTTTTTATTTCGAGTACAAGAATGTATAATAAGATTCTGTATGGATTTGTCTGTATGGCAAAGATCACCTTTGTTCATTGCTCCAAGATGCTTGTTTTATTGAAAATTACTTACAGAGAGGTGTTTCTCTGAAAATAACTAAATGGTAATCTTTAACATCTATCACTTATTAACAAATGGTTTGTACATAAGATGACAAGACAAAAAAAATCTATTATGTTAACTGGTAGATATCATTTACTTTTAAGCAAAACACTATGAAATCTTTTAACAAGAGGTACAAAACTACAAAACAAACACTGAATGACTTCAGTCATTTCCAAATTTTACATGAGAGATGTCATGTACTTTTTTGACTTCCAAAGTTTCAGTAACAAGAGCTAGCTTTTACTGTGGGAGATAGCTATGGTTATGAGGGAAACTGGATACTCCTTTTCCACCAGGTAATGCATAAAAATTAGAGGAAGATTTTTGTATTCTTGGAAATTTGAGGAATTGAAGGGTTCCATGTCTGTTGTAGGAAACAGTATATATATGTATATATGTAATCTAACTGTTAGAGGATGGATATCTTCTACTACAGAAAAACCCTCTGGATACTTTTATTAACATTTTAGTAACTGAGTAGTGGATCAGTGATACAGAATGGAACATGGAACACTTTCTTACCTAGCAGCTGTTCTTCTGTGAATTCACTGTATTTATTGTGGAGAAAGATGATATGAGGTTCCAGTGCTACAGTTTTGGTGTTCTGAACACTATAAAACTTTTCATACCCACTGTTAATTTAATTCAGTATCCAAGAAAACATTTTAACCAAATTTAAGTACTACTCACTCAGGAGACTTCACTACCTAAAGGATTCCTTCATAACAGAATATTTAAGGTATGTGAGGTAGAGGTAATAAAATAATTTTCTTCTTCTTTCCCTTAGGCATTTCCTGGGAATACAAACTCTGATAGTGTGGTGCGACATGATTTACAACACCCAGTTATTGCTCGCTATGTACGTATAGTTCCTTTAGATTGGAATGGAGAAGGACAAATTGGGCTAAGAATTGAGGTCTACGGCTGCTCCTACTGTAAGTTTTTCCATGAGATCCTTTATTTTTAATTAATTAATTTATTTTTTAATTCTAAATAGAAACTGTCTTTGGATTTCATGTTAAATTTGAATCTTAAGTACTCCTTTTTGCTAAAATGTGTTAAGACATTCCAGAATTACTAATTGTAATGGCTGGGGTTTAATTAAATATGTATTGTGTCTCTTATTTGGAGTTGCTAGCAAGCTTTTCTATGGGAGATGCAACATTGGAATTAGTAACACTGCTTTGAACTCACTACCTCTGATCTTCATGACTCTTCTTGCAGAAGACTTGAATAGATCAGTTGAGGAAAAGATAGTATTCAGATACATTTCATGTTGGGTCCTGAAGGTAATAGCTGGGTAACAGGACATAATTCATTGCCTGCTGATAAAGATAAAAATAAAAAAATATAAAAATTCAGTTGAAGAAAGTAATCTTGTCTAAATATGTGATGTGTTTTTCAGAGATTTTTCCTTTAGCATTTGAGTATAACTCCAGAATTTCTTTTTAAGATCCAGATGAGCAATAGTGTAAATGGTTAAGAGCACAACAGATCATGTTTCAATAAAAGCAAGGGTAGTTTCTAGATACCATTCCTTGAATTTGATCCTGTCAGTACTTAAAGTCTACATGCATGCAAATAGTAAGTACCTCGTGTACTATTTCTATGCAAATTAAGTACAGTACACTTGTAGGTATTTTAGAGGAAGAAGATATTTGAGATTCATCATTCAAAAAATCAAGTGTTAGAATAAGTTAAGAAGCACATATCTTGAAGTCTTTTTCATTGACATCAAGTAATTTAAGGCATATTGAAACCCTTAGACATCCTAACTAGCAATCATGTTAATTAACTAGCAAAAAATACCTTGTGATTTCAGTTGTTTTGATTTGGGTAGGTGGTCCAAAGGTTACAATCTTTCATTAAACACTACTGAGAATCACATTCTGGTATTATTTTTCTAATTTCTGTGTAACGAATTAAAGCCTCTTTTTAAAATTTATATTAAACTTAATTAATATTTGAACAGTTACAGAAACTTAACTGAAAAATCACATCAGATTTGCTGTGGTGTTGATTGGGCTGTGCTGAGAGAATTAATGGGTGTTGGATACATTTGTAAAAAAATGCATTGTATTTGATATCTGAGGAACCATGAGTTAGTCTGAAGTTGATTCTTGCTCAAGAAGATAGTGATCATCTGAAGTTTTAGGAAGCACTATATATATAGCTCTTAACTAACATTTGCCATCACTCTACTAAAATATTTTATATGCTGTTTTAAGTGTAGCCAACACTATACCATGGTTGATTTCACAGCATGACATGAAACATAAAAAATTAATGTTTACATTTGCCTACTTCAAATATAAATACAGATATATGAAGCCAGAAACCAACTTTTTTGAAAAAATACAATACTTAAACAAACAAACAAAAAATTAAATTCTGGAGTATAACAATAAAATGTGATTTTGGGCAAGATATTTACAAGTAAAAGGTTTTTTTTGTTGTTGTTTTTGTTTGTTTTTTTTTTATTAAATAGAAAACATACTGTAAATACATGATGAGATGAATTTAGAGTCTGAAAAAAACTATGAGGAAAAGAATAGTTGGCTGACAAAATTATTTCAGTCATTAGATGAAAAGTTGCTTGCTTGAAAGACTATGTATTTCAGGAGAAAAATGAAAGGCATCTATCAAGGAAACAATGAATCAACTAAAAAAAATACTGATAAAATATGTCACAGTCAACTAGTGAAAGTAGTGAAATCTGACCTTTGGTCTTCCTCTGAGAGAACTGTTTAACTGTTTGCATTTTTCATTATAAATTACTTTGGTATTTTGTTAATGACATGAATAATAGCATTTTACATTTATATGTCTACAGGGACTTGTTTTGTTTTCCAAAAAGATCTCTCCTAAAAAAAACTCTCCTAAAATACCGTGTAGATTTTAAAAGCAGGAATCAGTTAGGCTGTCCCTGAATCAGTACACTGGTATCAGTAGATAGCAGCAGTGCTGTTGAGAAGAAAACACAGAAACTTCACTGTGTTAAGAGACAAAAACCCTTGATGTGACTATAAGAACAAGAGAATAATGTGAGAGTTCCAAAATTGTCTTCAAATCATCATTTGGAGCCTGTTGTGTAAAACTACATTTTCCCATATAGATGTGTACTTTGGCAGAAGCAAAGTTTTTAGTGAAGAAATTGGCCTTAAAGATAACTACCAATTTTTGAAGCCCAATTTAAATATAGGCTTCTAGTCAAATTTTTGAAACACTACCTAAGCCAAAAGGCTGCTCAGTACATGATAATCCGGCATTTTTCTTCGAGCTTGTAGATTTACATTTGTATGGGAACTGCTGAATCACAACCTGAACCACTGATTGATAACCTGAGGTGAGCACTGTGTCAGCCACAGGAGCACAGGTGAAGGCAATCAGAAGGGGTGGAGTCTGGCTCCACCTCTCCCAGACCCCATTTAAGGGCTGACCACCACTAGGGAAGGATCTCTTGCTGGAGATCCCTCCTCTGTGGAGTTACTGGCAAGCCCTGACCATCTGCGAAAGGTGAGCCTCTCTTTATTTATGGGTTGTCTGTTTACCATCCAGATAAGCCAAGTAAACTATACCATCCATCTCATTATTTTCTGTGAATACTGTTCTTTTGGGTTATTCACCCTGTGTACATTAAATATAGTCTTTTATTTGGAGAATATTTGAGAACGTATTTTCAGATGCAGCACTTCACAGAATCACATTAATTGTAGGGGCTGGAAAGAACCTCCAGAGATCTAGTCCAAGCCCCCTGCCCAAGCAGCTCCCTAGACCAGGTTGCACAGGTGGGTGTCCAAGTGGGTCTTGAATATCTCCAAGAGGAGACTCCACAACCTTCCTGGGAAGCCTGTTCCAGCACTCTGTCACCCTTACTGTGAAGAAGTTCCTACACACATTTTTGAGTGACTTCCTATGCATCAGTTTGTGACCATTTCCCCTCATCCTATCACCATGCACTGCAGAGAAGAATCTAGCCTCATCCCTTTGCCTCCTGCACCTTAGATGTCTATAGATGTGAATCAGATCCCCTCTGAGGTGGTTGGTTTTTTTTTGGTTTTTTTTTTTTTTTTTGTTTTTTGTTTTTTTTTTTTTTAGAGAACAAACAGACCCAGGTCTCTCAGCTTTTCCTCATAAGGGAGGTGTTCTGTGCCCTTTTTCATTTCTGTAGCCCCCTGCTGAAGTCTTTCAAGGACTGCTGAAGTCTTTCAAGGAGAGCCCTGTCTTTTTTGTGCTAGGGAGCCCAGAATTTGACACAGTACTCCCAGATGAGGCCTCACCAGGGGCAGAGTAGAAGAGGTTGTTTTCTCATAGTACGAGGTTTAACTGGAAAGTCATACACTTACTGTCTAAGGAAAGTCTTTCATTACACCATTGTGCAATATACTGTAGTATTCTACAACCTGGTTATCAGTCTCAAAGTATGATGAACTCTCATTAAAACGTATATAACGTGTGGTCATTAACTGCTATTTTGATTGGTTCCTATTTTGCTTAAATATGCTGATAAAGTACACTTCATTTTTTTTGTGCGTCAGAAATGGAAACAACTCTCTTCCTTACTCAGGAACTTAAAGTATAAATAAATAAAAGTGCAACTTCAAAATTAGATCAGAGCTGTCATCTATTCCATTGAGAAGTTCATAAAATTACAAAGTATTTCCCTTCAAGGTGTTCTTATTTAATCATTTGCTTGCCTTCTTGCTTTAAGTTTGAGATCTGTCTATCTTTGAAACTTAAGATGAGATCTGTGCAGTTGCCTTTGAACAGAAGATCTCTTGGAAGCCACCAAAAAAGAAAAAAAGAAGTAAAGGCCCCCTCTACAATAAGACTGAGAATGTACTTTACAGTTCTCTCTGTGAGTAAGTGCTGATGTCAAATTTAGAAAAGATTTTAATTCTCTGTAGGGTAAAAAAGGCAGTGTTAATAAAATAATAATAATAATAACGATGAATAATTAGTAAAAAAAAAAAAAAAAAAAAAACTTATTTCCTACCTTAATGCAAGTGTTGAATGAAAAGAACAAGTATGGGAGAAGAAGCAAACAAAACATATAACAGAAAAAAACTCCCAACTGTAGTCAGCAGGAGTTTTAGTTTTCATTTAAAATCATGCAATCATAGAATGGCTTAGGTTGGAAGGGATCTTAAATATAATGCAGCTCCAATGCTCTGACATAGGCACAGTTGCCAACTACTAGATCAGGTTGCTCAGGGTTCCATCCAGTCTGGCCTTGAATCCCTCTTGGGATGGAGCATCCACATCTTCTCTGGGCAACCCATGCCTCACCACACTGAATTAAAAAAAATTTCTCCTAACATATGTCTCCTTTCTTTTAACTTAAAATCACTCCTGCTTGTGCTGTAACCATGTAAAAAGTTGGTTTTCTGCCTGTTCATAAGCTCCCCTTAAGTAAGGCCACAGTGAAGTCTCCCCTGAAAAACAACCCTTTTCTCCAGTAAAAACAATCCAACTTTGTCAACCTTTCCTCACAGGAGAGGTGTTCCAGCCCTCTGATCATCTTCATGGCCATCCTCTGAACCCATTGCAACACCTCCACATCTTTATTGTCTTCAGGGCCTCAGACCTGGGCACGGTATTTCATGTGGGACTTTACAAGGACAGAAATGAGGGGGAGAATTGTCTCCTGTTGACCCTCTTGGATGCACTTCTTTTGAGGCAATTCAGCATACTGTTGGCCTTCCAGATTCCAAGTGTGTACTGCTGTCTCATATCCAGCTCTTCATCCACCAGAATTCTCGAGTTCTACTTGATAGGGCTGCTCTCAATGAATACTTCTCCCAGTCTGTACAGATGTATCTGATATTGCTCCAACCCAAGTGGCAACATCTTGCACTTTGGCTTGTTGAATCTCATTTGGTTTTACATAGGTCCACTTTTCAAGCTGGACCGGATCCCTTTGGCTGGCATCCCTTCATTCTGTTGCATCAATGGCTTCACTCAGCTTGATGTCCTGGAAAGTTGCTGAGAGTGCATTCAGTCCCACTAGGTTGTAGATTAAGATATTAAAGAGTACCTATTCCAAGATAGACCCATGTGATTAAGGACCACATGATAGGCCTTGCAGAGGCCTAGAGGATATCAGTTGTTATTCCTTTGTCTGCTGATGTCATCACTCTAATGTAGAGAGCCATCAAATTGGTCAGGCATAGTCTGCCCTTGATGAAGCTGTGCTGGCATTCTTGAACCACCCCCTCCCCTTTCTTCCACATGCCTTAGAGTAGGTTCATAGAGGTTCTGCTCTAGGATTTTCCCAGGCACAGGTATGAGGCTCACTAGTCTCCCAGATCTTCCTTTCTTCCTTAATTAAAATTGGAGTGATGTTTCCTTCTTCCAGTTGCCAGGAACTGCCTGACAGCCATGAATATTCAAAAATAATTTAACATGGCGTGGCAACTACATCAGTCAGTTACTTCAGGACTCTGGGATGCATGTTGTTTAGCTCCATAAGCTTGTACACATTTAGTCTCATAAGGCAGTCTCAGACTTGCTCTTCTCCCACAGTAGGAGCGATTTTGCTCTCACATTTCCTATGCAGAGTTTTAGGTACATATGAGCTATTTAATACACTCAAAAGAGGAGAAAGGTTCTTTATATTTGCAGTGACATAATTTATCAAAAAGCAAGTCATAGGAAAGAAAGTAATGTAACAGAAGGCAAAGTATCCACTGAGTTTATTAATTCAGACTGATAGAAGACTTTTATTCAAGTACATTTAGAGACTGAAGAGGCATGTCTTTCATCATATCCACATTTATGAATTTTTGAGACAACCTGCAAAGTAATGGCATCTACAGGCTATGACATCTACAATATATTGTATTTGACCACTGATTTTTGAAGTTTGCAATAAGCTCCTGCAGAATCATTGCCATATGAATAGTTCCTTCAATCGCAGTACTGTAGCAGATTAATGCTTACAAAAAATGCCAGTGGCATTAATATTGCATGGTCTATGACTGCAGTTTTTAGGAAAATGTTATAAGAAGTTCTGGGTGCTCAATCTTATGGTACGAGTGGAATAGAGCCACTATACCTTTGCTCATGGACTTTTTTGATATGTGTTGTAGATTTTAAGTATCCAAAAGGCACATCTGAATCATTTTGAAGTGGTTTTAAATCTGTTAGCAAGAGTTTGCAAATTCTAAAAGCTTAACTTTGAAAGTATAGAATGTACCTGAGAAAAAAATCATACGGAGACAGCAGAAAGTCATGCAAATACTAGATATACATAAGACAAATGTAGATGGAAGGAACTATAATAAAATCCCACAAATGGTTGCAAACTGAGCCTTTTCCATTCATTGACCAGAACTGTTTCCTGTTACTTATGAAGTAGTGAAATGGAACAAATGTCATTTGAGCTCTTTTAGCAAATCTGTTCATTGCAGTTACTAACAATACTAATTCTGTCTTGCTATATCAAATGTAGTGGGGGAGAAGGAGAAGGGGAAGCATAAGGAGGTAGCAGATGGGTCTAAAAAAAACCCAAAACGTCAACAATCTGAGGAGGAATGGTAATTTACTAAATCCAACAAATCAACCAAAATGAGAGAGAGACAACAGTATCCAACAAGATCTTACTCTGGTAGACTCCAGAGGAAGCACACTTGCTTTTTCCTGCTGCAAAAACCTGATAGCAAGTGCACCAGAGATATCAGCTAGTGTTCAGCCAGGAGCTCCACCCCTCTTCCTCTGTCTGCCAGAACATTAAGGCTTTAACTCCCATTGTTTTACATGATGTTCTGATGTGGAATACCAACAGCAAAAATCACAAAACCACAATACATGCCATTGCTACCAACGATTCGTATCTCCGTCATTCTCTCCTATGGTTGTCATATATACCTCACAGGAGCTCCATTTTCTCCAGAGCTGTCCAAAATTCTTTTTTATTGCATTTAAACATCACAGGGAATATTTGAAGTAGATAAGAAAGTCACTATTTCACTTGTATGGAACTTGATCAATTTTCAATTGTCCAGTGTCATTATATATACTGGACATTTTGATTCATCAGCTTATACTCATAAACAAACTTTCATGATCAAAGAACCATTGAAGTGACATGAATGCCAATGGAATGCCCTATGCTGAATGAACCATATCTCCATATGTAATTAAATGTACACATGCATGTTTCTTCTACTATACTTTTTTTCACGTGTGTGAATATTCATGTAAATCATGAAGATAATAATGTGGTCTCATAACCCCTGTGTTCTCTCATAGTATTTTATTACTAATGATAGATGTTCACTAAATTGTCTTAGAGAAAGGATGGACTTTTATGACCATCAAAGTGATGGAATTGCATAAAAATGTTAAATCATAGATGAGAAGAACCATTTTGAAGTCTATATTTTGTGTAATCATGTTCCCATGACAATCATGCAAGCTGTCCCACCACATCTCTGTGATTGCTATGAGATCGTGGCCTTGTTGCTGCACACAGAGCTCTAACACTTCCTATTGATTTACCATGCTGTGCTCATTAGTATACAGACATTTTAGGGAAGCAACAGGTGCAGCTCTACTCATCCCCCTTCATACCTAATGTAAAGCACTCTCAATGAGCCGTGCCCCCTCCTGACCTAGGATCTGCTTACCCCTTGGATACTAGTGAGATCCATCCACAGCCTTCAGGTCAGACACTGAGTAAACTGCCCCATGATCAAAAACCCCAAAGTTCTTATGGTGGCATCAGCCTTTCAGGTGCTTATATAGCACCTAAGTTTTCCTAGACTGCTCCATAGCCCTTACTATCCCAGAAGGCGGGGAGGAAAACGCCACTTGCATTCCCACTCCCTCAATCAACCTCTTTAAACCCCTGCAATCTCTTTTGGTAGTTCACAGGCTTCTCTGAGTGATTTCATCACTGCTTGCCTCAACTATCAATAACAGATAATAATCAGAGGAACAAACCAGACCTCGGAGTTTTTTTGGTGATATCCCTACCCCAGGGAGGTAGCACACCTCTTTACAGGTTGGGTCTGCATATGGGGCCCTCTGTTCCCCTGAGAAGGGAATTGCCTACCACAATTACCCTTTTGTCTTTCCTGGCAGAGGCAGTCTCAAGGCATGGGAACAACTGCCTCCCCCTCATCCCCCTCTTAGATGGTTCCTCCCTTGCCTCCCCACTCACCTCCTCATCAGTTTCCAGCACCCCAAACCTATTGTTTACAGGGACTTGGAAAAGCAGGATAGGCAGGCAGGGGGTGCACCCTTGACGGTAAGCTGGGACTTTTTTCCAACCCTCCTTATGTATCAGATCTGTCTGACTGTGTGACAGGGCAGGGGGTTCACCATTTTTTTGAGGATGTCTCCCTGGCACCCCTGCCTCTGACCTGTCAGCAAGTCACTCCAGCAGTCAGTCTCCCACTCACACTCTCTGATGGCTCTCAATCACTTCACCTCCTCCCTGAGCTCCATCACCAGGCTGAGCAGCTCTTCCACCTGCTTGTATCTCATGCAGGTAAAATCCTGGACACTCTTCCCCGGCAGCAGCAGGCTTAGTCACTCCCTTGCAGCCAGAGGCCTGAACCACCACATCTCTGAGTAGGCTCTCCGTCTGAGTAGCCACAGTCTTCTTGGGGCAAGTCCGCTGTCTGGTGCAGACCATGGTTAAACCTACAGTCTCAGTGTCTACCAGTAAGAATGCGTGAATTGCTTTCATGTACTGTAACACACACTGCCACAGACATAAAGGTAAAATAAAGTAAAAAATAATAATAGAAAAGAAAAAAAAACACAAGACACAGATTTGCTATTTCTATAAGAGTCTCTAGTTCCACAAGGTCAAAATCCTTAAGCCCATCTCTATGAACAACCCCTCGGGTCACTGATTATCATCTTGCATTGGAATACCTGGGCTGCCCTCACTCTGTTCCTGGACTCGGGGGCGGGGAGTGTTGTCCCCATTTACGAGGTCCAGTCTGCTGGGGGCTAGCAATCTCCCCTCGATAGGGCCATTGCTACATAGACACCAATATGAGAATATAGCAAATGGCATTTATTGCACCCAAACAGCAGCCTATAAATCCTTCATCTACACCCCTTAAGCATAGGTCACACATCACTCACCGAGCAGGGAAGGTCCTATCACATCACAGCCTGGTGCCTCGTTAACACCTACTACAACAGGGGAGGAAGGTCAGGAGTGCTGATGGTTCTGAATCTAATTCTCCTCTGTCACTACTACTCCACATATCACTATGCCCAATTTCAGGGTCTCAGATCAGGGTTGGCAATGATTGTCCCCGCTTA
Source organism: Callipepla californica brunnescens (assembly GCA_023055505.1). Lineage (NCBI taxonomy): Eukaryota > Metazoa > Chordata > Aves > Galliformes > Odontophoridae > Callipepla > Callipepla californica. The sequence continues at coordinate 1,204,789 of JALIRH010000057.1, read as the reverse complement.
CATACTTATATGCCCCCTTTTCCTGGCCCAGCATTGGTGTAGGGCTGTGATCCTTACAGTATATTGAGTTGCTAGTTTTGTATACTTTTACTCTGTTACTTTTCCATGCTCTACTGTCTTCAGCAGAGCCTGTCATAAATTAAGCTCAGCATGTGCTTCCTGAGCCCACCCTTTCTCCCTGTCATTTTCTTAGTGCAGCATTTGATTTGCATCAGCCAGCTGTTGGTAAGCAGCTAGCAAACACCCCGTCACTTGTCCCAAGTGGAACATGCGAAAACCTGCCAAAAGCTCTTGTTTTCCATAGTACTGGTTCTATTTCTGTGTAAACTTCAAGCTGAATCCACAACGCACTCCACTGTTCATCCTTGCAGCCTAGTCTTTCCACTTGAGGAGACGCAACCTCAAACTGTGTTTTGCAAAACATACACATATACTCACAGTGTGATGGCACGAGGCTGGGCCAGAGCCTTTCTGACACCTAGTCCCCATCTTAAAGGCATCTAACCTTATGACAGCACCATACTGGGGCAGATGCTCTGACACCAAGTCACTGACTTTAAAGGCACCTATCCGTACGATGGCACAATACTGGGGCAGACACACTCTGCTACCTAATCCCCATCTTTAGGGGAGGAAGAGAAAGAAGAAGGGAAGAGGGAAAGAGAAACACACACACACACACACACGCACACACACAAAAAAAAAAAAAAAAACACAAAGCAAAACAAAACAATTTCACACTGCTTCAACACAGACATCTCAGCAGACAGACCATCCTCATCACCAATTACATTTCAGGATGCATTTGAATCTGAGACACAGGATATCTTAGGAACAGAATCAAGCAAACTATGAACTCAGAACAGCACAGAGGGTTACAAGTTTTAGTCAGCATACACACTGGCATCCATTTTAGATAATACCGTAAGTGAGAAGCAGAAACTCCCTAAGCAAGTGCACTGTTACTTACTGACCCTTGAGAGATGGCAAACTGCTGAAAAAGGAGAATGAAGGAACGTGCTGGTGGTGGATTTGATAGGTAGTGCCAATGGGGTGTCCCCTGCCATCAAAATGTACTTTTCCCAAAGTGTACTTTTCCTCTCTCCCACCACAGCTTCTCTCCTGCTTTTATTATTACCCCCAGGGTCTGCAAGGTTTTTTCCACAGTACTAGCGCAGCCAGCATGTGATACAGAACCCAAGTGGAACACCTGCTTGCAAAACAAGTCCTTGTAAAAACAAGATGAACTACTAAGGTCAGCTCTCTCTACAAAACAAGGTATTTGCAGCTACAGTCACAAATATCAGTTCTCTTAGAAGTGTCAGAATACTTTGTTCCATCCCAGTATCATTCTTCATTCAGGGGCCTTTAGGTCCCCAATACAGAGGTTAAACAGCTTCATGGTGGTTTTTGTTTTGTACGTTTGTTTTGTTTGTTTGTTTTGTTGGGTCTCTTTTTGTATTCAGATTCCTTCAGAGAAGCCTTCTGATATTCATATTTGTTTTACAGAAATTATTTTGCTCTCCAGAACTTATTTTTTAATATGTCTTTAAGAACATATTCCCACTCTATTCCTTTTTTTCAGATGAAGTATGGTTAACACATTCCTTGAGCAAAAGCAGCTACAAAACAGGCCTGTACTTCATGTTCTGAAAATATATGGCACATATAAAAGAAGCAAAAAAGGTGTCTGTTTTCCCTTGCTGAGGTTAATATGAACCTCGAAAATCCAGACTTCAATTTAAAATATAATTTACCTTACAGCTCCTACAGCTACCAAGCATTAATCTGATACTGAGTTGGGGCATACAAAGCCTATGAAAAAAAAGAACAGAAAATTCTTGCTAACTGGAACAGTTATCTTTAGGTCTAAGTCCATGACAGGGACACAAGGAAAAAAATGGGGGGAGAGAGGGAATTAAAAAACAAAAATGCCCCGTCTTTGGCAACGCAGCCGCCCAGAGTCATGCCTACCAGGAGGGGGGGAAGGGAGAAGGGCACAGAGGTAACAGATGGGTCTAAAAAAAACAAAACAGCAACGATCTGCAGAGGAACGGTAATTTACTAAATCTAACAAAATCGAACAAACTGCAAGAGAGGAATAACCAAGATATGAGATCTTTCGTTAGTAAAACTGCAGGGGAAGCACACGCGCTTTATCTCCATGACAGGCCCAGAGAAAGGGCTCCCCAGAGCACCTTGTGTCACGTCCAGAGCTCCACCCCTCTTCCGCTCCCCTCCAAAGCTTTAACCCTGTAACTCCGAACATGGTGTTCTGATGTGGAATACCTGGAGCAAAAAAATCACAAAACCACGACATCATGGTAAAAGTCAATTTAAATACCAGTATTGCTAAACAGTTTATTTCATCTCTTTAGAAGAAATGCAGAGAGATTATGGAGAAGATATGTAAGTCTCCTTCTCTGGAGGTATTCAAAACCCACCTGGATATTTTCTTGTCCAACCCACTCTAGAGAACCTGCTTGGTAGGGCAGCTGGACAAGATGATCTCCAGAGGTCCCTTCCAAGTCCTAGAATTCTGTGATTATTTCAGTGATTCCCAGTGACAAAGATGTTCCTTAAAAGATGAATTGAAGTTTTTCAGTAAGATTAGACAGACTAAGAATTATTGGTTATACATACTATATGAGCACATATGCTTGAAAGTTACTGCTATTACAGAGCAATCTATTCTAACATTCAAAGTGGCACTGATACTACTGTAGATAGTAGCTTTGATGTTGGAAGAAAGCAGTCCAAAGGACTCAGAAACTTACTGGAACTACCCACACTGATGAAAAAAAATGAGTGTTGGTTCTTAGTTTTTTCTTTTCTTTTTTCTTTCTTTGTTGTTGTTGTCGTTGTTTTCCTTACACTTTAAAAATAAATTCTGGAACGATAGGTTAGTAGCACTGTGAAGCTATCATATAAAATTTTGAACATTAGAAAATGATTAGATAATTTAGGAGGTTAAACAAAAGCAAGGTTCTTTTAGAAAAAACTGTGAATGTCAGACTTCATAATGTCATAATTTTCAGTGTCACAATATATGCTGTTCTTTAAAATGGTTTTAGCCCATTAGTGAATGGAGAAGTACTCATTTGTTGTAACAAAGTTAACAGAAGAACTCTTACAGATGTCTGTACTCTGTCTTCTTCTACTTTTTGCAATGAACAACAGTTTGCTCTATATACCTCTTTGAAGTAGGATTACTTCTCTGTCCTAAAAGTAGTTTGATATCTGTCAAGCTTTGCAAAATAAACATTTGGTTCAGTTTCCAATTCTGTGAAATTGCAGACTGAGCAGAGCTTCAGTAGCTACAGCAGTAACTTTTAAAATCTTTAATTATTTGGTACTGGTATTGCCCTTTTTTTGCCCAGCCTGAATTTTTATCTTTGCAAAATTCTGCTTCCCTCACTGTTGTGAGGGAAATTGTTACATGACTTACCTATGTGGTTTATCCTGAGGAATGGCAATCGAATAAAAACAAGAAAATATTCAAACACCATCTCACACAAGACCCACAGATAAATTTCTCTGACAGCCTCGTTACAAAACAAAGGACGATTACTCATAAAGAAGGGAATGTAGAAGTTCTTTACAAGAGAATTGGGTGTTGTGAAAGTTGCTAACATGGAGCTGGTTGAATTGATTTTAAGAAGCAAACATACTCTTTAGTAGGTTTATGAAAATAACTATTGATTTATCATCTGAAAATATCTTCCATAATTTGAAGACAGAGAAAGTATTCTGTCAAAACATTTACAATTTCTTTATGTCTGTGCTTAATAAGATGTAATGCTAACACATGCTGTTTGCAGCTTTCAGGTTTGAAAAAACGTAAAATCTAATGAATCTTGGTGTACTTTATTTTCTTGGAGATATATTCTTATCATATTATGAAGCTTCCATACATTTCAAACTGATAAAACTGTAATTTCCTTCTGTAGCTTAATCTAATTTTTCTATGAGTAAAAGATGTAATCTGTATTTCCCCAACTTCTAAGTGAGCATATTTGTGTCGGTCAAGATATTTTCTATCAGAAAGTGTTGCAACTTGTCTCTGAATCTGCACTTAATAACTTTCTTGCTTCAGTCTCACTGGTGACTGGTCTTTAGACAGACCTTGAGTGAATTGTTGGGAAGATGGGGTCTGGTGGACCACCTCCTGCAGTATGCCACTTGAGTAACCTGTATATCCATAAGTCTATGAGTCCCAAAGAGAACCAGAGATCCCAGGGACTTGGCTGATGCAGTTGCTAAGCAACTCTGATATTTAAAAAGTTATAGCAGTCAGTTAAAGTCCGTGGTGAATGGTAAAAAAGGTATCGTCACAGCCATTTTTAAGAAGGGTAGAAAGGGTGACCCAGGAAACTACCAAGGAAAAGTCCTGCCTGCCCAAATTAATGGCTTCCTATGATGGCATAACTACAGCACTGAGGAGGGGAAGAGACATTGATGTCACCTATCCGGACTTCAATAAGGCCTTTGCCGCAACATCCTTCCCTCCATATTGGAAATGTATGGATTTGATGGGTGGACTGTTTGATGGACAAGAGACTGATTGTGAGATCGTACCCAGAGAGTAGTAGCCAGCGACTCAGTGTCCAGCTGGAGATAAGTGAAAAATGCTGTCCCTCAGGGGTGAGTACTAGAATCTTCATCAATGGCATCAACAGTGTGAACAAGTACACCTTCAGCAATTTCACAGGTGACATCAAGCTATGTGAGGTGGTCAACATTCCTGAGGGATGGGATGCCATCTGGAAAGACCTAAGCAGACTTGAGCAGTGAACTCAGGAGAAACTAATAAAGTTCAACTAAGTCAAATGCAAGGTCTTGCACGTAGGTCACAGCAACTGAATACAAGCTGGAGAATGAAAGATAGAGCACAACCCTCCCAAAAAGGCCTGTGGGTACTGGTGGATGGCCAACTGGACATGAATGAGCCCAGAAAGCCAAATACATCCTGGGCTGCATCAAAAGAAGCATGGCCATCATATCAAGGGAGATTATCTTTCCTCTTTAATCTGAACTGGTGAGACTTCACCTGAGGTAGATTCATAGATTCATAGATTCATAGATACATTAGGTTGGAAAGGACCTACAAGATCATCTAGTCCAACCTTCCTCACACCACCATCCCTACCCACCAAGCTACTAAATCAAATCCCTCAGCACCTCATCTAGACGCTTCTTGAACAGCGCTAGGGACGGTGCCTCAACCACCTCCCTAGGCAGGCCATTCCAGTGCCGGACCACTCTCTCAGAGAAAAAATTTTTCCTCAAGTCTAATCTAAATCTTCCCCGGCACAACTTGTGGCCATTCCCTCTCGTCCTGTCATTAGTTACCTGGGAGAAGAGGCCGACCCCCTCCTTACCACAGCCTCCCTTCAGGAAGTGGTAGAGTGCAATGAGGTACTGCAACCAGATGTGGAGTCCTCCATATAGGAGAGATATGGAACTGTTGGACTGTGTCAAGAGAATGGCCATAAAAATGATTTGAGGGATGGAACATCTGCCCTACATGAGCAGGCTGAGAGAGCTGAGGCTCTTCAGTATGGAGTTGAGAATGCTCTGGGGAGACCTCATAGAAACCTTTCAGTATCTAAAGGGGTGCTACTCTTTGGTAGAGTCTGTGGTGATAGGACAAACAGGAAATGGCTTCAAACTAAAAGAGGAGAAATTTAGAGTCGATACAAGAAGAAATTTTTATGAAAGGGTAGTGAAGCACAGGAACAGGTTGTCCAGTAATATGGTGGGTGCCCCTCCTTGTAGACGTACAGGGTCAGGCTGGACCAGAATCTTAGCAATCTGATCTAACTGTAGCTGTCCTTGTTTACTGTAAGGAGGTTGGACTAGATAACCTTTAATGATCCCTTACAATTCAAATAGTTTTATGATCTTCTCCAAGTTTACTCGTAGAGCTTTATGCTGCAGTGCAGAGTTGATGTAGCTGGGTTTATCTGAGCCCAGATCCATCAGTGACTGTGCAGCCCTGAGAGATCAGTGAAGGGCCACTCTGCTGTAGATAGTGAGCATAGGAGCTAGCTTTGACTCATTCTCCTGGTGACAGGCCCTGCTATTTACTTTCCCCATTAGGGTGCACAGAGCCCTCACCACCTGATCTGTGCTGCCACTTGCCTTGGACTAGTCATCCATGCCCAGCTGTTTTTCTCTTCAGCAGGAGAAAAGTGTCTGTGGAGGGAAGAAGAGGGGTAGAAACTTCTGTCACACAATAAACGCTTCAACCTGCAACAAGCCTCAGAGATGTTTGATATAGAAAGAGTGCTTTCCTTTAATTCCTTGTGTGAGAGGGTTCTGAGGAGACTTCCTGATTTAAAGATTTGGGAATGCGAGAAAGACAACTGGCTTCAAAAATAACTTTGTAAGTAAAGCTGTTTGGACTTCAGATGATGTAGAACTGTCTCTTAGAAGTGTCTGTAACTTGTGAGACAGTCATTTCAAAACATTTTGAGGAAAAATTTTATTCTATTGTCTGTGTTTCAGAGATAAAAACCTTATATGAAATTAACCGTATTGGACTAGAAAAAGTAAAACAGTGGGAGTGGGTGAAGAACTGAAATCCCAGGAATAAAATATTTCAATTTCTGTAATTATAATATAAGTATTGCTATGCTTGCATTTTAAATACATATATAAGCATTTTAAGTATGTTATGTATGTAGGTCATACATAACGGATAGAAACAAAAAGAACATACCAGCACTATTTGATAGAGCAAATTCACTGATACAAAACATTCTTTTCAAAATAGTTATCACCATTAGCTGAGCATTTTCACCAGTTAAGAATGAGAAGCTGTATGCTACGTTTGTAAACTCATCAAAGTTCTCTGGAACATGGCTTGATTTTCATGCTGCTGTTGCCATTGATGAAATGCACCAACCTCTACCTTTGTGCTAACATCCACTGTTTGATCTTAGTAAGCATTGGTGAATGTCAGTGGGTGCAGTTTCTTCTACACGGAGGAACTCAATTGCATTCCATGGCAGATGCCATTCTGTGAGGCTGCCCCTCTGCTGCCATCTGTTGCATGGCAAAAAAACTGAACAGAATATTGACAATGGGAAGATTCAGGCTCTGCTGCCATACCACCAGCATCTGCCTTTTACATTGTGGGACAACAAAATAGGTGGCCTTCCTTTAGAACATCCTTCTTTATGTATATAAGTATGTTAATTCCTGTTTACTGGATATGAAGACATTCCTCATACTCACCCTGAAAAGAAATGAATTTTTTTGGCTTCCTTCAGCTTTTAGAAGTGGAAAACAATCAAGAACCAAGGAGACTGGGCTGATTGCACTGACTACTCACAAAGCCTGAAATGCGTGCTATTGTTCGTAGGTGAAGAAAAGCTAATCAGCCATGTAAACAATTATACTAAAGAAAAGCTCTACAAAACTACTCTGACGACTATGGAATTTCCAAGTCTTAAACTTTGCAACAGCAGCAAACCTTAAATTGTTAAAGCTTACTAAAAATGATGAGTACATTTGCCAGGGAAGCAAGAGGGGACAACGTACCTCTGACCTTCCAAAGTACATCCTGATAAACAGAACTAGGAATGTCATTTGAGAGTTACAGCCTTTTTTCCTGTCTCAGGTCAGGAAAAAAAAGTAAAAATTGAATTTACTTAAATTCAGTGTAAACAGAGTGGCATGTGATACCAGTGTAATACCAGATCCTTACATTTGACTATGAAAACAGAGATTATACACGAATTAAGGATGATCTTTAATGAAACATGCTTTTGCATCTTAGGCAACAGTGAGGTTACAGAATAAATGTGTTTCCCCCAGCCAGAATTAGACTCAGCCTTCTACACATTGCTTTTTAGAATCAACTATGTAAGTTTGAATGATAACAGCAGATGTTTCTGTGTGAGATTCTAGTACAGCAGCTTTAAACTATTTCTGCTGCATATTCCTTATTCTGTGCGTATGAAGCTCCTTTTGAATGTTCAATTTAAATATGAGCTAAGAAGTGATGCACAGGCATTTATGACTGATTATATGAAGAAAGAATAAAGAATGTGAATTAGGAAGAAAAAATTGGCCTTCAGTAAAAACTTTTTAGACCATTAAAACATTAGAAGACATGTTAGGAAAGATTACATAGCATCAGATTAAACTCTGTGACATCAGATGAAAAAGAGAAATACTGAGTATTTCACAGGTCTGCTGTACATCTTCCTGTTTTCCCTCAACTGTAAATGTTAAAAGGGCTTCATATAATCAGACACACTTAATGTTTTAATAGATAGAGTTGACCATTACATGTCTCATTTGCTCACTGAGTAAATGGAATGTTTTATGACATGCTACAACTCCTTTCTTTCCCTTTCTTTGCTTTTGTTTGTTTATTGTTTTGTTTTTGTTTATATTTATATTTATTTATTTCTAAGAACTGAGTTCAAAAATTCAATAAGAATTGAGATCTGAGCAATAGCTATTTACTATGTGAGAGTCAGTTTTGTCCTTTTTTATTGATCTGAAGCTATCATGATGTACTTTTTTAATAAACATTAAAAACAAAGACAATCTGTTTTCAAGTAAACTCCATTCTTTACTGTACCCGGAATCAGAGTATTATTACATACTTTAAAATCAGATGTTGGGTTTCACAATGAAGAATAGAAATAAATACATATGGAGGTGCAAGGAAGTCTTCTGACCCTTGTAAATCACTATGATAAAATATAAAAGTGCTGAAGTACTTATAATATAAATGTTCTTCCTACCAAAATTATTTGAGATCTACATAGCTAGAGAATAATAAATCATAAAGAATATTAGAAGCTTCTAGTGCAAGGTACCTGAAATTTTGATCATAATGATATACATAAAAATGCTATAAATGCTAAAAAACTATTTAAAGTATAAAATCTCATATAATAAAAGCTTCTGTTTTGTCTAATTGGTAACTGCTATTGTATTATGACCTAGAAAAGTATTAACTAAAGCATGATTGTTACAACTAGAGAAACTGGAGGAGCTTTTAGCAAAATGAAATGATTTTATGAACTCACTTTGCCACTGATTAACGAAGATCGTCGACTCTCTGAGATCATGCAGTCCAACCATCCACTTATCACCAATATTTCCCACTGAACCATGTCCCTCAGTACAATATCTCAATGTTTCTTGAACACTTCCAGGGACAGTGAATCCACCACCTCCCTGTCCAACCCATTCCAGCACCTGACTAATCTTTTGGAGAAGAAGTTTTTCCTAACATCCAACCTGAAATTCCTCTGGCACAACTTGCAGCCATTCCCTCTAGTCCTATTGGTAGTTACATGAGAGAAGAACCTGATCCCCATCTCGATACAGCCTCCCTTCAGATAACTGTATAGAGCAATAATGTTTCTCTTGAGTCTCCTCTTCTCCTGACTAAATAATCCCAATTCCCTCAGCAAATCCTCGTAAGACTTGTGCTCCAGACCTCTTACCAATTTCATTGCCCTTCTCAGAGAAAGCTCAGGGCCTCAATGTATTTCTAGTACTGAGAGGCCCAAAACTGAACACAGTACTCAGTGTACTCAGTACTGAGTACAGAAGGATGATCACCTTCCTGCTCCTGCTGGCAACAGTTTCCGATACAAGCCAGAATGCCATTGGCCTTCTTGGCTACCTGGTCATACTGCTGGCTTATGTTCAGCTGAGCGCCAACTGACACCCCCAGGTCCATCTCTTCTACACAGTCTTCCAGCCTGTCTGCCCCAAGCCTCTAGCATTATCTTTGGTTGTTGTGGCCAAAGTTCAGGATCTGGCACTTGGTCTCATTGAACTTCACCACATTGGCCTCAAACAGCTATCCAGCCTGTCCAGATCCCGCTGTAGGGAGTTCCTACCCCCAGGTAGATTGACACTTCCTCCTAATTTGGTGTCATCTACAAACTTACAGAGAGTGTGCTCAGTTCCCTTATCCAGGTCATCAATAAAGACGTTGATCAAGACAAGTCACAATACCAACCCCTGGGGAGCACCACTGTGGCTGGGTTTAAGTTCATTTGCTACCACTTTCTGGGCCAGGCCATCCAGTCTGTTCTTAACCCAGCAAAGAGTGTATCTGTCCAAGCTTAGGCTACCAACTTCTCTGGGAGAATACTGTTGAAGACAGTGTCAAAGACTTTGCTGAAGTCTAGGTAGACCATGTCAACAGACTTTCCTACCTTCACCAGGTGGGTCACTGAATTACAGAAGTAGATCAAGTTGGTCAAGCAGAACCTGCCTTTCATGAACCCATGCTGGCTGAACCCCAGGTTGTTCCACAGATGTCATGTGATCTCCCTCAAGACAATCTGCTCCTTTACCTTTCCTGGCACCAAGGTCAAAGTGACAGGCCTGAAGTTACCTGGATCCTCCTTATGACCCCTCTTGTAGATAGGAGTCACACTGCAAACCTCCAGTCCTCTGAAACCTGTGTAGTTGGCCAGGACTTCTGATAGATGGGTGGAAAACAGTTTGGCTATAACCTTCACCAGCTCCCTGAATACCCTTGGGTGGATTCCATCTGGCCCCATGGTTTACTGGCTGTACAGGTGGAGCAGCAGGTCTATGTTTCAACCTGAATCATGGGGGGTTTATTCTGCTTCCTATGTGAGACTTCCAGGTCAGTGGGTAGAGTACCCTGATGATAACTGGTTTGACTTTTAAATATAGATGTAAAGAAGGTACTGAGAACATCAGCCTTTCCTTATCCTTAGTAGTCACATTCCCCAGTACATCCAGTAAAGCATGGAGATTCTCCTCAGTCATCTTCTGTTAATGTATTTGTAAAAAATATATATATATATTCACCTTTACCCCAATGACCAAGTTGAGTTCAAGCTGGGCTTTTGCCATTCTAATTTTCCCCCTGCATATTTACTTGTACTCTTCTAAAGTTGCCCATCCCTTCCTCAAGAAGACAATTTTCATGACAGTATAACTTCAAGGAAATGAAAACTAAGCAGTTTAAATTGCATCTTGAAAGATATTTTTAGCTGTCTTCGAACTACATATTCAGTCTCAGGATTTAACAGACCTTCCGAACCACCTTATTTTCTTTTTCTCTGGTTTAGTCATTTGAATAAACTTACTTCAAAGAGAAAAAAGCATGCACCATGCATTAGGTTCTCAGTAAAAATTACTTCTGTTTTTATAAAGTATCAATATAATATACAGGTGATTTTATGATTGGGAAAAAAGAAATGAAGAGCTAACTGTTCAGGGAAATAAATTACTGGAATTTGGAGGAGAAACATGATGCCATGGAATTCTTTTTAATTATTATTTATTATTTGTTCAGTTATCTAGCTCCCTAATGAGCGAAGTTTTTCAGACAGTGCATCTCACGTCATTCATCTTAACTGATTTTCTGAAGCCACTTTCAGAGACATATTTGAACAAAAGCTAGAAAAAATAAGGGTCTTATTAATATACCAGGATTATAATAACATCAATGAAATATAAATTAATAGGAAAAAAAGGAAAAGAAAAAAATGCCTGTTCTGCAAGACTTGGAGAAAAATTGAAAAGTGCCAAGTACTCTTGGTGCACCTTCAGTAGATACTGGACTCAGAACTTGGCAAAACATTCTCTCCACCATAGGGAATATCTCCTCACAGATTTGTTTTGAGAGTTTCTGGCAGGTTTCTGATATATGTGAAGAAAATTTGTGCCTTTTACCAATTAATTTAGTTAAAAATAGACCTCAACAAATATTCTTTAGTACTTTGATACTGCAATATTGTCTATACATTTTATCTAATAGAAATAAATATAAAAAAAATTCAAACACCATAGCAAATGTACTTTTTCTTTTTCAAGCATTAGCATCACTTCAAGTTGAACTGAAGTTGAGATGTACAAGATGCAGATTGAATAGAGTGGAAATTAATCAGGCAACTGGAACTTGATTTCTTGATTTTTCTTCATGCTGTTTTTCTCAAATATGAAGAAGTATTCATCACTATATATTCAAAACACATTTGTATTAGATATGGTGTTTTTCTGTCCCACTGTACTTCATAAAGCCACCATTCCTGAGTCAGTATAAAGATGAAACATGGGCTACCTCTCCCATTCAGTCACATCTAAGGCCAGCTGGACAGCCTTTACCTCTGTAAACTCACCTGATTCTCCTTTTCCTTCAGTGGCCTCTGCAACTCGTCAGGTGGGGCTCCACACAGCTTGCTGTGTAATCAGCGCAACCCACTTACTCCAAGTGGCACCAGCAGCATGATGGGTGGAGGGAACCTTTCCCATAAACATCCAGTTCAGCAATGGCAGTTAAGGTGCAAGAAGGAGCTACATTTCAGTGCCAATTACTTCAGAAGAAGCCTGAACCCCCTCATATGCAGCTAAGATCTCCTTTTCAGTTGGAGTGCAGCACTCTTCTGACACTCTTTATGCTCTACTCCAGAATCCCAGGGGTAAGCCTCGGGTCTCTACAGAGGCTCTTTGCCACAGACTCCAAGTGGGACCTTTCTCTCTAGCAGCTGTGTGAAGGACGTTCTTTATGTTCTATCTCATTTGTACTGGGCCCAGGGCCACAACACGGAATATCTGTTGTTTAACTTGCTCAAAAGCCTGCTGCTGTTCAAGACTCCATGAAAAACTATTCTTCTTCATCACCTGATATTAGGCTATTGTTTGGAATGTGCATCCTCCAAAAACCTACTACACCCAGAAAAGACTCTGTCTCTTTCTTACTACTGGGGGAAGACATACTGGTGATTTTGTCAGTCACATATCCTGGGATGTGACAATGCCCATCTTGCCATTTTTCTTCTAGGTTCTGAATTTGTTGGTCAGGTCCTTTCATTTTGTTTCATTTAATAGCAAGACCAGCATCCAGAATAATTTGGATTAATTGCTATTCTTTCTCTAAAGCTTCCTCTGCTGTATCAGCCCACACAACAATGTCATCAATCCTGCACATCCTCAGGTGCCCTGCCCTGTTCCAATGTGGTTTAGGTCAACCTATGGCAAATGGTTGGGCTGTGTTTCCACCCCGGGGCAAATGGTTCCAGGTGTAATGAGCATCCCTCCAGGTGAAGCAAACTGTGGCCTGCATTCTGTGGTCAAAGTAATGGAAAAGAATGCACTGGCAATGTCAGTGGTGGCATACCATTTGGCTGCTTTCAACTCCAGTTTGTATTGGAGTTCTAACATATCTGGCACAGCAGTGCTCAGTGGGAGTGTAACTTCATTCAGGCCACAGTAGTCTACTGTCAGCCTCCATTCTCCACTGGTTTTACGCACCAGACATATGGGGCTGTTAAAAGGTGACTGGCTTTTGCTGATCACTCCCTGGCTCTCCAGCTGATGAACATGATTATGAATGGGGAGCAAGGAATCCCTGTTGGTGTGGTACTGCCATCTGTGTACTGTTTTTGTAGCAATTGGTACCAGCTTTTCTAACTTTAGTAACATAACAGATTTATAACAGATGGATCTTCAGACAGGACAGACAACTCAGACAGCTGCTTAATGCTTTCTGTATCTACAGCAGCTATTCCAAAAGCCCGCTGGTACCCCTTGAGATCCTTGAAATGCCCCCTTCTGAGATAATCTATACCAAGTAGGCATGGAGCCCCCTGTCCAGACACTATAGGATGCTTCTGCCAGTCTTTACTGGTGAGGCTTATTTCTGCCTCCATCACACACAATTCCTGAGAGCCCCCAGTCACTCCAGAAACACAAATCAGTTCTGTCCCTTTATAACTCGAGGGCATTAGAGTCCAGTGTGCACTGGTGTCCACCAGTGCCTTATATTTTTGTGACTCTGATGTGTCAGGATATCAAATCCACACAGTCCAATACACTCTATTATCCCTTCCCTCCTCCAACCCTGGATGGGGGCAGGGACCATCTATGGAGGGGGCAAATGTAGCAATTTCATTGGAGGTTAATCTGTGTTGTAATTCTCTCACCCCTGCTCATAGTGCTGAAGTGGGTTTTTTATTGCCATTCCTTTATGTCATCTCCATTCTCACATATGTAGCTCCACAGGACAGCACGTGACATGGAGTTACTGTTGTCATTTGCTCAATCAGGGATGTGTTTGCCTTTGATAGCTGATACTGCCATGGTGTCATGGTTTTATGATTTTTGGTATTGGTATTCCACATCATAACATCATGTAGTGCATTAAGAGTTAGAGTTAATACTCCAGCTCCATGGATCATCAATAGTTATGGGTATACCTGTCTCAGAAGAGAAGAAGAACTACATTCCCCAGAGGACTTTGTGATGTTTTGCCTTTTTATGTTATTTTCGCTCAGAGGGAAAAGATAAAAATTCTCTGCGGTCACGGGACACGCTCTTTCCTTTGGGATCGACTCAGCAGTGGGTGCTCGCTGCCGTCTCGCCTTCAGTGTTAGCATAATGCCTTCGGTTTATCGGACACTCTCTCTTGCTCATTTGATTTGATTTATTAGCTTCAATTCCAATTATATTGTATTATATTGTGTTATTTTGTTTTCTGATATCTTATTTAGTAAATTAGCTTTCCTCCTCAGATCGTTGCCGCTGTTTTTCTTTCTAGGCCCATCTCCCTTTCTCCCTTTCCCCCTTCCCCTTTCCTGGGGCGTGGGTCTGTGGATCCCCCGCACCAATCATCACGGAACTGGGACGATCCAGCCCAGTAAACCGTTGACGCATGGGTTCATCCCTATTAATCACTAGGGACAATTCCTTTAGTATGCCTTCCTGACTCTTCTGCATTTTATCCATTTTTTCTGCTACTTTTGCTATGGCTGAGATGGAAGCATGCAATGGTGGGAATTTTTATTCAAAGATTTGAAGTGTAAGAATCAATTAAAAAACTGGGGGTCTTCTTTTTTGGTCCTCGTATCTATTGAACGTTGGTACTAGTGTACTGGCATACCTCCCCGGTGCTGTCCTTGAGAACTCCATCAGGATAGTAGTTCTGGTGTGGATCGTTAGGAACAATCATGGGATCATACAGCATTTCCACCACGGCTGTTTCTTTCAAATACTGGATGCTTTTCTCGACAGTATTTCATCTTCTCATCACGGGTTCCAGATAGTCTTTGTAGGGATGTCTTTCCTTCACAGCTAATAACATTCGTTCCCAGAGGCTGGCTACCCCATTCAGACATCTACTAATTCCTCAATCAACAGCCAGGTCTTGGGCAATGTTTCCTAGTTGGTGAGCTTCGTTACCATCTAGGGACACGCTATTGGCCCCGTTCTCCCAACACTGAAGCAACCAGGTGACAATAGTTTCATCCAGGCACCATATAAACTCCTTTCTTGAGCCTTGAATTTCAGTCATTTTCAGTAGTTGACAAATAGTGGTAACAGTGACTTCCTCCTCA
Organism: Callipepla californica brunnescens; assembly: GCA_023055505.1. Taxonomy (NCBI): domain Eukaryota; kingdom Metazoa; phylum Chordata; class Aves; order Galliformes; family Odontophoridae; genus Callipepla; species Callipepla californica. The sequence continues at coordinate 1,189,433 of JALIRH010000057.1, read as the reverse complement.
TCACTCTCTTCTCCCTGTCTCTTACTTTTCTCAGTTGCCATTCACAGTGTTAGTGATTTTGAGGAGGGCCCCTTACCTAGATCTTCCTCTTCTTCCTCCACTTCTTTCCATTTAGACACGAGGACACCTGTTTTCATTACTGGCCTTCCACAGGGGTAACCAACACTGATTCTGTGCTTCCTGTGATTGGTAGGGTCTGCCTTGGAGGTTTCCCTTTTTGTTTTGAACCTCAGTTTGGAAACTGTTTCTCTTCAGAATATTAAATAAAAAGCGTGATAAGCACAAGTCAAGCCCCAAACAATCCGTTCCTTCTCAGAACTTTCTGAGCTGCACCATCCCTTATTCAAATACTTGCTTATTTTCTCAGGATCTCACAGGTGTTCAAGAGTAAAAACACATGACACTGGGGGTCCCCACGCTTCTAATCTCTTTCCTAAATTTCTCTGTATTCCCTGCCACTCAGCATTTTCTGGTTTTGAGAACATTTCTTTCACATGAAGTAAATGAGGAGTACATTCAGGGAGACTGATAACACAGTCCCCGAGCTGGCATCCTAAACATGCATAAGAAACTGAAAAGAGAACCTGAAAACCAGTCCAAAAGTCCTATCATCTGTTACATTAGCCAGGATGCATAGGGACCAGGCAGGTGTCTCCATCAGTGCCTTTAAGCAGTTATACACAGATATAACTCTGGTACTGAACATAAAGAACTTAAAAATAAACCAATATATTCCAAGGTACATAATGGCTCTTAGTCCTCTATGCAATAGTCTTACAATGGAGTAGAGATTCTTGATTGCCCACACTCTCCACCAGTAATTGTCACAGTGTTATCTGTGACAGGGACACAAGGAAAAAAGGAGGAAGAAAGGAAGGAAAACAAAAGAAATTGCACCTTTGGTGGCAACATGGCTACCCAAGTACAGTCATGTGCTCCAGGGGAGGAAGGGAGAGGGTACACAGAAAAAAAAAAAGACAGCAATGATTTGAGGAGAAATGGTAATATACTAAATCTAACAAAACAGAACAAACTGGGAGAGGGAAGTAACCAAGATATGGGATTTTACGTTAATAAAACTGCAGGGGAAGCACATGTGCTTTATCTCCATGGCAAGCCAAGAGAAAGTGCATCCAAGAGCAGCTGGTGTCCAGCCAGAAGCTCTAACACTCTTCTGCTCCCCACCAGAGTATTGCCTCTTTATCTTCCAATATGATGTTCTGATGTGGAATATCAGCAGCAAAAAAAAAAAAAAAAAAAAAAAAAAAAAAATCGAAAAACCACAGCAAGCTACTATTACATGAAATGTGTTCTAAAATAGCACAAAACAAAAGCACACGATAGATGACTATTACTCCAGTAGAATGTAGAGTAGCAAGATCTTAGAGAGACATGAAGAAATTTGCGCTATATAATTTATCCCCTTGGTCTTCAGAATCTCTTCTGCTTCCACAGGAAGAATTATATGGAGCCTTTGTATGTTTCAGATAGAAAAAGAAAGTGTATTACCTTTTTCTGATCTAAATTTCCCCTCTCTGGGCAGTCCATTCCAGTGCCAGACCAATCTTTTAGAAAATAGATTTTTCCTAACATCCATCCTGAACTTCCACTGGCACAACTTGCAGCCATTTCCTCTAGTCCTATTGATAGTTAAAAGGGAGAAGAGGCAGTCACCCTCCTTGCTGTAACTTTCAGGTAGTTGTAGAGAGTGATGAGGTCGCCCCTGATCTTCCACTTCTCCAGACTAAATAACAGTGGTTCCTTCAACTAATCCTCATAAGACTTGTGCTCCGGACTGCTCACCAGCTTCATTGCTCTTCTCCAGGGCCTCAATGTAATGAGGTGCACAAAGCTGAACAAAGTACTTGAGTTGCAGCCTCACCAGAGCTGATTATAGAAGGATGATCACTTCCCTGCTCCTGCTGGCAACACTATTTATGGTACAACCCAGTATGCCATTGGCCTTCTTGGCTACCTGCTGGCTCACGTTTAGCTAGGCATCAACCAACACCCCTATTATAGTTTGCATGAGACTAAATAGAGGGCATTACTTTCAGAATTACCTACTTATTAGTGATTGGTACATGGGTGCCCAACCTTTTGGCTTGCCTGGGCTGTACTGTGTGAAGAGGAATTGCCTTGGGCTGCATATACGTAGGTTACTGAAAGTAATGCCTCCATGGAAACTACAATGGATAAAAAGAGCATAACACTACTTGATAGAGTAAATTCTCAGCCTCATAACACTATTTTTCAACATAATCACCACTATTTTCACCAGGGATGAAAAAGAGACTGCAAGCCATTCTGCTAAAAATCTGCACCAGCAGAGGTGACCAGCTGTCACCACTGCTGAAATCTATCACCTACCAACTCACTGTGTACACATCCACTTTTGGTCTCCGTCAGTGTTAAGTAATCATCAATGAATGTCAGTAAGTGCCATTTTTTCCACATGGAGGAATTCAGTTACCTACCTTGGCTTTTTACATACGTCCATGTCAGATGCCGTTATGTCAGACTACCCTTCTGTTGCCATATGTCACACATAAAAAGTGATGGAATATTGTCAGGAAGTTTCAACTTTTACTACCATACTATCAACATCTGGCTCTCATGCCATGGGCCAAAATAATAAAGCAGGAGGCACTGCTTTTTGAGTATCTCTTGTAAAATATATAATATAGTTTATGAATATAGGTAACAAAACTTATTTTAATTTACAATACGTTTAATTAAAAAAAAAATGGAGAGCAGGGGGGAACAAACCCAGAAAACTAGGACTTCAGTCTGGTTTAATATAAGTAGCTGCAATTCCTAGTAAGTTCTCAAGGTGTCAGTCAGAGATAATTGATGACATTTTATCAATCCTGTACTTCATCATTGAAAAGAGTTGTTTATAAATTTATGTACTGCCAGACTGCAATAACATGAATAAGGTGGGATTAAGAAGCATGGAATATGTCTCTTGTCTTACAAAAGTCTGGTGACAAGGCAGGATCAACGCTCCGAGTTAATATCTGATTGTAACTCTATACATCACACATAATTTATTTATGTGAACTGAAAACAGGCTTACAAATATTAAATAAAAAAAAAAGACATTCTTTTCAGTAATCTTGAAACCTATCCTCAAATTATATTTGATAAAACAGAAAGTGTGTCTGCAGGTTTTTCACTGTTCTCAGTACTGTTTTTAGCCAAAGTATCAAAATGCATAAAGTTATTTGCTATAACCTTAGTTAGATGTACACTGAGCCCTCACCAGGTCCTGGTTTCAGTCAGCACAGTGTTAGTAGCAGACCTATACGTAGTTGTTTCTAGGTGATGGGTGAACACCTGGGGCCAGACCAGGCAGGTAGGTTAGGAAGAGTAACCACCATGGTGGTGAGGGGCAGGGGCCAAGCCACATGACAGGCTGTGCTGGGTCACATGTGGCCCATAACCCACAAGTTGGATATGCTTGGTCTAGTTGGAAAAATCTGGAAGGACAGAAACATAACATGTTGGTCTGTATATCTGGTTGCACAGGTAGGCATCCAGGGAGGTCTTGAACATCTCCAGAGAAGGAGACTCCACAACCTTTCTGGGCAACCTGTTACAGTGCTCTGTCACCCTCACTGTGAAGAAGTTTTTACACACATTCATGTGGAACTTCCTATGCTTCAGTTTGTAACCATTTCCCCTCATCCTATCACCACACACCACTGAGAAGAGTCTGGCCTCATACCCTTGCCTACTCCTCCTTAGATATTTATAGATGTGGATCAAATCCCCTCTGACTCATCTTTTCTCAAGGCTGAATAAACCCAGGTCTCTCAGCCTTTTCTCATAGGAGAGGGGCTCCAGGCCATTTATCATCTTCATGGCCCTCCACTAGACTCTTCCAAGGAGATCCCTGTCTTTTTTGCACTGAGAAGCCCAGAAATGGACACACTACTCCAGGTGAGGCCTCTCTAGTGCAGAATGGAGGGGAAGGATCACCTTCCTTGACCTGCTGGCCATGTTCTTTTTAATGCACCCCAGGATCCCATTGGTCTTCTTGTCCACCAGGGCACACTGCTGGCTCATGGCCAACCTGTCATCCACCAGGACACCCAGGTCCCTCTCCTCAGAGCTCCTCTCCAGCAGGTCATACACCTAGCTTGTACCGACGCATGCAGTTATTCCTCCCTACATGCAGGAGTCTACACTTGCTCTTGTTAAACCTCATCTGGTTCCCCTTTGTCCAACTGTCCAGCCTGTTCAGGAATTCCTTCAAGCTCTGACAGTAATCCAGGTCTCAACCCACCTCAACATCCAGTCATGTATTCCACATTTCCTCAGCAGCATGAAATGCCTTGCTGAAATCAAGGTAGACTACAACCATTGCTCTCTCTCCATCTACCCAGCCAACAATTACATCATAGAAGGCTACCAAGTTGTTCGAGCATGATTTTCCCCCTGGTGAACCCATACCGACTTCTCCTGATAACTTTCTTCTGTTCCAATTGCCTGGAAATGGCATCCAGAACAAGCTGTTCCATCACCTTTCCAGGGACAGAAGTGAGGCTGACTGGACTGTAGTTACCCGGGTTCCTTCTTCTTCCCTTTTTTAAAGACCAGAGTGACATTGGCTATCCTCCAGTCTTCAGGCACCTCTCCCATTCTCCAATACCTCTCAAAGATGATGAAGAGCAGTTCAGCAACCACTTCTGCAAGCTCCCTCAGCACATATGGATGTATTCCATCAGGGCCATGGATTTAGGTACATTCATGTTGCCTAGACACTCTCAAACCGTCTCCTCCCTCACCATAGGTAGCCTTCCATTCCCCAGATTCTCTCACTTACCTCCAGAGTCCAAGATTACTGATGGTGAGTCTTTGCAGTGAAGACAGAAGCAAAGAAAGCATTCAGTATCTCTGCCTTCTTGGCATCCCCTGTTACCAGAACGCCCTCCTCATTTAGTTGGAAAACTATATTATTTATTAGGAAATTTTAGAATGTGAAAAGAAAACCTACACAGATGCTATACATAAACAGTCTCTTAATAGCAATTGAGGACTCAGAACTAGTAAAAACTGACTCAGCAGACCATTTCGGTATTCCCTAAATTATCAGAATTTAGGCATGGTTGTAAGTATTTCTTTAGGCATTTCACAGAATCTGGATGAAAAATAATATTTCAGAAATTACTTCTAAGTAAGCAAGCATTTTTTTAAATGCATGTCTAACATATATTTTGAAAAACAAAGGCAGCTTTTTAACATAAGAGATAATGTTGACTTCTTAAATTTGAATTGAAATATATACAGTTTATTAATCACAATGTACAGAATGCTTTAATGGAATTTTTAAAGATAATACTGCACTAATTGCATAATTGAATGTTTTTGTTTGTGTGTTATTGAGGAGGGCTGAATGATTTAAGCTCCTTTCAACCATGATAACAAGAGATAGTTAGGAATTTTAGAAAGCTGAGGTCAGTCACATAAGAGATGTTAACAGAAGTAGGCAAAAATAAGAAACATGTAATTGAAGAATATATGATAAAATGTTACTTACTATTTACCTCAGAGCATGAAATGGATTATATGAACATGATGTGCCAATAAATGTGGACACTTCTGCAGAATATAAGTGGAAAAGACTCTTCTTTTAAAAAGTGAACATTTTTAAAAATTACCTCTAAGCAATTAAAATTATTAGTTGTAAATAGTGAGGAGGAAATACTGATAGAAATAATACCTAGGGCTAGTTGATAACAGGTTAAGTGGCTTATAAAAGGGCTTTATTAAATAAATCTCTATTAATTTTTAGAGATCTGAATTATTTTTAAAAGAGAAGATTAAAAACTCAGTTGAAGTGAGCGTGTTCATTGAAATGGAGTTCTGTGGCTATTACTTCTGGATATTACCTACAAAAAAATGTGAAAAATTGTGACTCATTCTTTAGAGGTTAAAAAATGAAAATAAGAATACATCAAGTTTTGTAGTATCATTATGCAACTTTAAAAGAAAATCACTCCATCCCTCAAATTGCCTCCCTGATTTTGAATAAATCCAAACATAGATAAAAGTTTAGTCCAAGTGATGGAATTTTTCATCTGAAGATCAGTTGAGGCTGAATTTTATCAAACATTTCCACGTGAAATTGAAAAAGGCAAGGAAAAATATTTTAAAACTCCTAAGCAATTTCTTTAGTTTCATGTCTTAGTGTTTACAGTCTTCACAGGCTTGTTTTATTTTAGGAGATATGATATGAATAATTAATGGTAACTCAGAAGTTTGTCTCTCATTTTCAACTCTAGTTAAGACAATGTACAGGAAAGCAACTGCACTTAAGCCAAAATAAGTTTAGTACTGTGGTATTATTTGTTCCCCTGATTCTGCTTTTTTATACATCATATGAATTAAACTTACACACTTCCTGGTTCCTCCTTTTTCTTGGTCAAAAGAAAATGTATTTGTAATGCATTCTGCACTTCCACAAGTTTTCATTCTGTTCAGATACAATCCACATATTGCATCTCTGTTTTTCCAATAGCTACTGGAATATATAACCACTTATAAACAGTGTTGTTTGTTTTTTTTTCTTCAGGGGCTGATGTTATCAATTTTGATGGCCACGTAGTGTTACCATACAGATTCAGAAACAAGAAAATGAAAACATTAAAAGATGTCATCTCACTGAAATTTAAGACCTCTGAAAGTGAAGGTGTAATCTTCCATGGAGAAGGACAACAAGGAGACTATATCACCTTGGAACTCAAGAAAGCGAAACTTTTTCTAAATTTAAATTTAGGTAAATTTTGACTGTTTAATTTTGTGTCCTTTTTAACACTTTGTCCTGTTTTAAGCTGAAACAGAGATGTCTTGGCTGTTGCTGAATGATGGGAGCATGCCAAGGGCCAAGACAGGACAGGACACTTGGTGGGAAAAAGAAGTCACTGCTCTAAGCATGACAGCTGGGGCAGGGTGGAGCCAGGACAGGTGGCTGGAGTTAAGCCTAGGATTACTCCATATGACATGCCATGCAGAGGGTCATGACTACTACCTGCTGCTTATCTTCTAGACAGGTGGGAAGGGAGCTGCATCTCACAGTCTGAGGAGAATGAAGAAAGGATGGTTGGTGAAAGGGTCAGAGGCGGAAGTTATTTTTCCTTCCTTGCCTTCATTTTCAGGTGATGATGTTGGATGGAATAGAAAGATGCAGTCCATAGATGCCTGGCTACTAGACTGGTAATATATGCAGAGCTGTGGGTTCTTTGATAATGACTGGTTATATAAGATACCAAACCTGACATAAATACATGAGAAAGATTTGTCTCAGGATAAAAGAAGGGTTCTGGGACAGGAATTAGCAGGGCTCATAAGTGAATTTGCACTTATGGGGTGATGCTTTAGTACTTATAAAGATCAGGAGGCCTCCCACCCCCCCAGGATGAAATTGGCATGCTCAAGTTGCTCCCTAAAATGCCTGTACACCGATACACACAGCATAGGGAAGAAGCAGGAGGAGACAGAAGTCTGTGTTTGGGCAAGAAATTATGATATGGTAGCAATTACAGAGACACGGTGGGAAAGATCACATGACTTGAATGTGGTCATGGATGGCTATGTCTTTCTCAGGAAAGACAGGCCAGTGAGGAGAGGTGGTGATGTTACCCTTTATATGAGAGAGCAACTAGAATGTATTGAGTACTGTCCAGGAGCAGATGAGGAGAAAGTGAGAGTTTGTGGGTGAGAATTAAGGTGCAGGCTGACATGAGTGATACTGTTGTGGGTGTGTATTATAGAGATCAGGATGAAGAATTTGATGATGCCTTCTACAGGCAGCTGATAGCAGCCTTGCTATTACAGGCCCTGCTTATCATGGGATTTTAACTTCCCTGATATTTGCTGGAAGGCCTACTCAGCCAGCCATCCTCAATCCAGGAGGTTCCTCTAGTGTATTGATGACAACTTCCTGATACAAATGGTAGATGAACCAACTAGGAAAGTAGCGCTGCTGGAGTTTGTTCTCACTGACATGGAGAGTCTGGCTGAAGCAGTGAAGGTTGAAGGCAGTCATGGCTGCAGAGACTATGAGGTGGTGGAGTTCAGGATCTCATGTGGCAGGAACAGAATACCAAGCAGAATCATAACCTTGGACTTCAGTAGGGCCAACTTTGTCCTTTTCAAGCAATTTCTAGGGAAAATCCCATGGGACAGGTTACTTGAAGGTAAAAATGCCCAAGACAATTGGTTAGCATTTTAAGGACTGCTTCTTCCAAGCTCAAGATCACAGCATCCCAACAGGTAGGAAGTCAAGAAAGTGAGCCAGGAGACCTGCACAGCTAAACAGTGAAGTGCTGGTCAAACTCAAGTGGAAGAGAAGAGTCTACAGATCATGTGAGGAGGGGCAGCCACTTGGGAGGAATATAAGGCTGTTGCCAGAAGATGTAGGGAGGCAACTTGAGAAGCTAAAGCCTTCTTAGTATTAAACCTTGCAAGAGGGGTTAGAGACAACAGAAAGGATTTCTTCAAATGAACTGCAGATAAAACTAACGTTAGAGGCAATGTAGGTCCACTGATGAATGAGGCAGGTGCCCTGGTGACAGAAGATGCAGAGGAGGAGTTATGAAATGCCTTATTTATCTCTGCCTACACTACTGGAGGCTGTCCTAAGGAGCCCCATACCCCTGAGTCCCCAGAGGAAGCCAGCATAAAGGAGAAGTTTGTTTTGGTTGTTGAGGGCTGTGTTGAGGACTAATTAAGCAATCTGGACATCCATAAACCCATGGGTTCTCATGGGATGCACCTGTGGATGCTGAGGAGCTGATGGAAGTCACTGTTAGGTCACTATCTTGAAGTGCCTCTATATCAGTGCAAGCAGCATGAGAAATATACAGGAGTTAGAAACTGTGGCACAACCTAATTGATATCACAGAAACTTATCGGGATGAATCTCATTACTGAAATACTGTGATTGAGGGCTACAAGCTTTTCAGAAGGGATAAGCAGGTTAAAATCTATAGTCTGGTGAGCTTCACTTCTGTGCCTGGGAAAATCATGCAGCAGATTATCCTGGTTTATCCAATTTAAGGAACAAATGAAATGAAGTGGAGATCCAAGACAACCAGCATGACTTCACCAAGGGCAAATACTGCCTGACCAATCTGGTGACCTTCTATGATGGAGTGATGCCATCAGTGGACAGGGAAGGGTGAAGAGTGTCATCTACCTGGACTTGTGCAGAGCCTTTGATATGGTCCCTCACCCCATCCTTCTCTCTAAATTGGAAAGGTATGGATTTGAAGGATGGAATGTATGATGGATTAAGAACTGGTGGCCTTCTATGATGAAGTGACAGCTTTGGTGGACAGAGGAAGGTGATAGATGTCATCTACCTGGACTTCGGCGAGGCCTTTGACATGGTCCCTCAACACATCCTTCTCTCTAAATTGGAGAGATGTGGATTTGAGGGATGGACTGTTCAACGGATTAGGAATTGGCTGCCTGGATGCAGGCAAAGGGTTGTGATCAATGGTTCTGTGTCAGGGTGGAGGCCGGTCACAAGCGGTGTCCCTCAGGGTTCAGTCTTGCGACCAGTGCTCTTCGACATCTTCATAAATGACATAGATGATGGCACTGAGTGTACCCTCAGCATGTTTGGGGATGACGCCAAACTGAGCCGTGCAGTCGATACATTGGAAAGAAGAGAAGCCATCCAGAGGGACCTAGACAGGCTGGAGAAGTGGGCCCATGGAAACCTAATGAGGTTCAATAAGGCCAAGTACAGGGTGCTGCACTTGGGTCGGGGCAGTCCCAGGTATTTATACAAACTAAGGGAAGATCTCCATGAAAGCAGCCCTGCAGAGAAGGACTTGGGGGTCCTGGTAGACAAGAAGCTGGACATGAGCCAGCAGTGTGTGCTTGCAGCCCGGAAGGCCAACTGTGTTCTGGGCTGCATTAAAAAAGGGGTGGCCAGCAGGGAGAGGGAGGTGCTTGTCCCCCTTTACTCAGTTCTTGTGAGGCTCCATCTGGAGTACTGTGTCCAGGCCTGGGGCCCCCAGTACAGGAAGGATGTGGAACTCTTGGAGCTAATCCAGAGGAGGGCCACTAAGATGATCAGAGGGCTGGAGCACCTCTCCTATGAGAAAAGGTTGAGGGAACTGGGATTGCTTAGCTTGGAGAAGGCTCCAGGGAGACCTCATTGCAGCCTTCCAGTACTTGAAGAGAGCATATAACAGGAGTGGGAATGGCTGTTTACAAGGGTGGATAGGGATAGGACAAGGGGGAATGGTCTTAAACTGAGACAGGGGAGATTTAGGTTAGTTATTAGGAGGAAGTTTATCACACAGAGGGTGGCAACACACTGGAGTAGATTGCCCAAGGAGGTTGTGGATGCCCCATCCCTATATGCATTCAAAACCAGGCTGGATATGGCTCTGAGCAGCCTGATGTAGTGGTTGGTGACCCTGCAGGGGGGTTGAAACTAGATGATCATTGTGGTCGTTTTCAACCCAGGCCATTTCATGATTCTATGATCTCTGGTGAGCATAGCTACACAGGCAAGTCTGTAGAAAGCATAGCAATAAGCTGAAAAACTGTACTTTTGCTAAGTTTATTTGCCCTCCAGGTAAAGAAGATTAACACAGGACGACTACTGTAAGTTATATTGGCAGAAGTCATTTTTTGCTGCTATTGATGCATTCTGCACTGAGGCTCTTACACACTAGTCTAGACACACAGAGTCTACAAAGGATAGAGGTGTTATCAGAGTGGAAAGACTTTTTGTTAGCAACCTATTATAAGATGCTATGTCCTCACCAGTACAGTTCCACTATTCAGAACCTAACACAAAGTCTATTCTAGAAAGTATGACAGCTTTTAATTTCAGTACTTTAGAAATAAAAAACACAGAAATCCCTTAGTTGAAAACAACTTTACAACTGAAAATGGCTATTGCTTCTCTGGTACGCATTCGAATACCTACTATGACAAATATTTACACAGTTCATTAATGTGATTACTGATGTATTTGATCTAGATATTTGTATTTTTATGGCATCAAACATCCATGTGGTAGATATTATCTTCATAGTGAATTGTCTTCCTCCAGCCTCCTGTGTGTCCAACATAATTCAGGTGATGTATTGACAGAGTAAAAGGAAAAAGTTTGCCTAACTAGCATGAAATGAAAATTACTTTTGTTTCTATTTTTATTTTAGGTAGCAACCAGTTTGGCTCTATTTATGGCCACACATCTGTGATGACTGGTAGTCTCTTAGATGATCACCACTGGCACTCCATCATCATAGAACGCCATGGGAGAAACATCAATCTCACACTTGACAGACACATTAAGCACTTCAGAACCAATGGAGAATTTGATTATCTGGACCTGGATTATGAGGTAGATTGTGAAATCTGTTCATTTTCATTTGAATTCAGTCTTGGTGATTCTATGATCCTATGAAACTGACTTTATAAAGGAAAGCTCAAGAAGAGAAAACAGATATAATTAAAAATGTTTTGTTCTTTTTTAAATGTTGTTTTAATAACCTTTTTTCCCCTTACATTTCTTTCAAATGATCGGTTCTATTAAGTATAAACCTAGTTTCCCTTCATTAGTCTATCAGATCTCATCTGCTACAAGGCTCATCTCAATCTTTTGTTTTAAAATTGGAGATCTATGTAATTCTGTAATCTTAGGTACACTATAACTAAGCAGCTGTCATAAGCACAAAATTGATTAAAAATAAAAGATCATACCATCTGTTATTCCTTTCAGATGTACATTTTGTACTCGAGTCAGACAGAATTATTTTGGAGTGACAGTTAATATAAATTTATAGCAAAGGAAGTAGATAATTACTTTTTTACTTACCAATGATCTCGCTCTTAGGGAAGTAAGTACTCCTTGTATTATCAAAAATGCATCATCACTAACTTCTTTCTATGAAGAAACAATAAAGAGTTAAAAAATTCCAAAAAAACCCTTTTGTTTTATCAGTCAGTCAATGCCCACAAATGTTGATGAGAAATTACACCGCAGTTGACCTTAGCCTGAAAAACTGTCCTAAAAACCTGAGGGGAGAAACTGGAGAAAGGAATAGGTACACTTGGAAGAGGATCAAATCATGGAATAGTTGAGCAAACTCTACACATGTAAGCACACAGGTCCTGATGTGATGCATTCATGAATGCTGGAGGACCTGCTAACTGGCACTGTAATGTCCTTCTTGTTAATGCTTTTTTAAGAAGTGCCTGAAGATTGAAATAAAGTAGAAGTTCCTCCTGTCTTCAGGGAGGACAGGATGGAATCAGACAATTACAGGCAAGTCAGGCTCCCTTGATCCCTGGGAAGGTGAATGAACAGCTAATCCTGGAAACTGTTTCCAGGCACATGAAGTACAAGAAAATCAAAAGATGTTAGCGTGGTTTCACCCAGGTGAAGTCATGTTTGATCAGTCTGATAACCTTCTATGATGAAATGGCCAGCCTAGTGGATGAGAGGAGAACAAAATATGCTGCCTATGTGGACTTCAGGAAGGTATTTGTCAATGTCTCCCTCCCACAGTATCTTCACGGAGGAGATATTTAAGTACATGGACTGGAAGAGCAGATTATGAGGTGGATCCAAAACTATCTGAATGGGCAGCAAATTCTAGTCGTAGACCAGTAGTAATCAAAATACCTCAGGGATCAGTCCTGGGTCCAGCCCTGTTTAACATCTTTATTAATGATCTGGATAATGGGATTGAATGTACCCTCATTAAATTAATTCATGGATGAGACAAAACTACAGGGTGTGACTGACTCACCAGAATTCTGGGATACTAATAGGACATAGGAGATCTGAACCATGCTACTGGAAAGTCATATAAGTTGATTTTATTAAAGATTTACAATTGATTGAACAACAGAAAACATTAAGAGTTCCATAAACCAATTTAAATGTATATACATAGTATGTGTATAATAAATGTATTATGAGCAATAAGAATGGAATCCAGGATAGAATTCTCTATTCTTTGTCATTAGAGACCTCATTGGCAGTTCTCCGTGATATATTTCAATCTCCATGCACACAGATTTTTGTCATGTTTAATGAAAATTGTTTTAATGTGTATTTTTTGGTTCATATGAAAGGCAGAGCCTTGAGTTCTCCTTTCTTTCCTCTCAATTAACTCATTGATTTTGGATGTTAGACTACATTTAAATGCATCACCCTTATGATAAGTTGATCTATACGAGGTAAACCTCAATGAGTCAAAACAATTTTTCATAAAAAGCATTAACTCTGAACATCCCCACTCTCCTCCTTCCTTTGCTCATCTTGTTCCTGACAACAATGTCAAGTGGTATTGATATCTCTTTGGTTAAGTGGTGACAGTTGTTCTGGCTGAGCTCAATCCCAATTTTTTATGCACCTCCCCCAACTCTGCTTGCTGGTAGGGGAATGTGAGAAACTCCAAAATCTTTGATGCTGTGTAAGCACAGATCAACATTTGCTAAAACACCAGTGTGATGCCAGTGCTGTTTTGGTCAAAATCCAAAATGCAGCATCACAAGAGAAATGATGAAGAAAATTCTCTTTCAGCTGAAACTAGTGCACCTTTACATATTCTCCTGTTAAAAATAAAAATAAGCACTATAACATGCAAAAGACCATTTGACCATTTGACATCAATAAAATATCACAATTACATTCACAATTACATTCTCCAGTTGTGCTTTTTACTCAAAGTAAAGTCAAAATAACTGATAACATCTGAGGAATTGCATGCAAATATAGTTGTATGAAGCATCGAGAGAGCTTTAAACTAGCCGTGATGGGGGAAGGGGATAAAACAGGGCTCTCCAGTAAAGAGCCCAGGGGGGCTATGATTGAACAAGGGGTGAGGCAGATGTCTCAACTGAAGTGCATCTACACCAATGCATGCAGCATGGGCAACAAACAAGAGGAGCTTGAAGCTATTGTAAGGCAGGCTAACTATGACCTTGTTGCTATTACAGAAACATGGTGGGACTCCTCCCACAACTGGAGTACTGGGAATGATGGCTACAAGCTCTTCAGAAGGGATAGATGAGGAAGAAAGGGTGGTGGCATAGCTCTCTATATCAAAGAGTGTCTTGATGTTGAAGAGCTTGAGGCTAGAAATGACAAAGTAGAATGTCTGTGGATAAGGATCAGGGGGATGGTCTGTAGGGGTGACATCGTGGTGGGGCTCTGTTATAGACCGCCTAATCAGGATGAAGAGATAGATGAGGTGTTCTACAAGCAACTAGTAGATGTTTCATGATGGCCAGCACTTGTTCTCATGGGGGACTTCAACTTCCCTGATATACGCTGGAAATATAATACTGCACAGAGGAAGCAGTCCATGAGATTTCTGGAGTGTGTGGAAGATAGCTTCCTGACACAGCTGGTGCAAGAACCTACCAGGGGAGGTGCCCTGCTGGACCTGCTCTTCACTAACAGACAAGGACTAGTAGGAGATGTGAAGGTTGGGGATTGTCTTGGGCAGAGTGACCATGAAATGGTAGAGTTTGCTATTCTTGGTGATGTCAAGAGGGTGACTAGCAAAACTGCTACCTTGGACTTCCGGAGGGCAGAATTTGACCTGTTCAGGATGCTTGTTGCAAGGGTCCCCTGGGACTCGCTCCTGAGGGGTAAAGGGGTCCAGGAAGCCTGGATGCTCCTCAAGATGGAAATCTTAAAAGCACAGGTGCAGGCTGTCCCTGAGTCCCAGAAGTCAAGCCGGAGGGGAAAAAGGCCAGTGTGGATGAACCAGGATCTTTTGTTGAGACTCCGGGAGAAAAAGAGAGTCTATGTCCTCTGGAAGATGGGACAGGCTACTTGGGGAGACTACAGGGAACTTGCCAAGATTTGCAGGCAAGAAGTTAGAAATGCAAAAGCCCTGCTTGAACTTAGACTGGCTACTGCAGTAAAGGAGAGCAAAAAATCCTTTTACAAATATATCAATAGTAAAAGAAGAACTAAGGAGAATTTCCCTACTTTACTTGATGCAGCAGGGAATGCAACCACAGAGGATAAGGAAAAGGCTGAGGTTCTCAATGCCTTCTTCACGTCTGTCTTTAATAGAAAGATCAGTTATCCTCAGGATACTTTTCGCCCTGACCTGGAAGTCTGGGATGAAGCACATAATACGCCCCCTGTGATCCTAGCTGAGACAGTCAGAGACCTGCTCCTCCATCTGAACTGACACAGGTCCATGGGACCAGATGGGATCCACCTGAGGGTGCTGAGGGAGCTGGCAGAGCTGATTGCCAAGCTGCTTTCTACCATCTAGCAGCATTCCTGGTCATCTGGAGAGGTCCCACAAGATTGGAGGCTTGCCGATGTGACTCCCATCTACAAGAAAGACCGTAAGGAAGATCCGGGGAACTACAGGCCTGTCAGCCTGACCTCGGTATCAGGGAAAGTTATGGAGCAGTTGATCTTGAGGGCGATCACATGGCATGTGCATGGCAACCAGGGGATCAGACCCAGCCAGCACGGGTTCACAAAGGGCAGCTCATGCTTGTCCAGCCTCATCTCCTTCTACGACTGGGTGACCAGACTGGTAGATGAGGGAAAGGCTGTTGATGTAGTCTACCTGGACTTCAGCAAAGCCTTTGACACGGTCTCCCACAGTATTCTCCTGGGGAAACTGGCAGCCTGTGGTGTGGACAGGTTCATTCTTCTTTGGGTTGAGAATTGGCTAGAGGGCCGTGCCCAGTGGGTAGTGGTTAATGGAGTTAAGTCCAGCTGGCGTCCCGTTTTAAGTGATGTCCCCCAAGGGTTGGTATTGGTGCCTATCTTGTTTAATATCTTTATTGATGACCTGGATGAGGGGATTGAGTGTACCCTCAGTAAGTTTGCGGATGACACCAAGTTGGGAGGATGTGTCGATCTGCCTGAGGGTAGGGAGGCCCTTCAGCGGGATCTGGATAGGATGAATAGATGGGCTGAAGTCAATGGGATAAGGTTCAAAAAGGCCAAGTGCCGGGTCCTGCACTTTGGCCACAATAACCCCATGCAATGCTATAGGCTTGGGGCAGAATGGCTTGAGGAGTGTATAGAGGAAAAGGACCTGGGGGTGTTGGTTGATGCTCGGCTCAATATGAGCCGGCAGTGTGTCCAAGAAGGCCAATGGCATCCTGGCCTGTATTAGGAATAGTGTGGCCAGCAGGAGCAGGGAGGTGATCATCCCCTGTACTCAGCTCTGGTGCGACCGCACCTCGAGTACTGTGTTCACTTTTGGGCCCCTCACTACAAGAAAGACATTGAGGCCCTGGAGCGTGTTCAGAGAAGGGCAACAAAACTGTCACCAGGGGTCTGGAGCACAAGTCTTACGAGGAGCGGCTGAGGGAGCTGGGATTGTTTAGTCTGGAGAAAAGGAGGCTCAGAGGAGACCTCATTGCACTCTACCACTTCCTGAAGAGGGGCTGTGGTGAGGAGGGGGTCGGCCTCTTCTCCCAAATAACTAATGACAGGATGAGAGGGAATGGCCACAAGTTGCGCTGGGAAAGATTTAGATTAGATTTGAGGAAAATTTTTTTCTCTGAAAAAGTTGTCAGGCACTGGAATGGCCTGCCTAGGGAGGTGGTTGAGGCACCGTCCCTAGTGCTGTTCAAGAAGCGTTTAGATGAGGTGCTAAGGGATTTGATTTAGTAGCTTGGTGGGTAGGGATGGTGGTGTGAGGATGGTTGGACTAGATGATCTTGTAGGTCCTTTCCAACCTAATGAATCTGTGAATCTGTGAATCTGTGAATCTGTACTATTCATAAAGACCTCAGTTTTCAGTGGAGTAGTTGAAACTATGTATTTCTTATATGCAAAGACAATTTCACTTACTTTTAAAATGGAAAATAGGTCCCTTGAGTGCAGCATCTGAGTCACGGACTAAGATGTCGATGATCCAAATCCTTTATTACAGGTTTTAATAATTCCTTATATACATCAACAAGTTTTCTCTTATAACTTTCCCACCTGCCTTTACGTGTCTACAAAATACTACCCAAAACAGTCCTTAACTGTGTATACAGGTGCTTATCCAATCAGGGTCCGGAGTTGTTCCAAGCCACACACTCTTCCTCCAATCAGGGTCTGTCATCACACAGCTTACTTGAACTTGTTTTCCTTTTCTTCTGGAGTGTCCTTGGTTCTCAGCCTTCCTTTCTCATGCTGCTTATCTTGCTGCACAACTTCTGCTCTTAATATACTTTCTAGTATTCCCACAATTCCCCCTTCTGTTTTGTTAGCAAACTATTAACATGCTACAAAATAATAACACTAATCACATTAATTACATAACCTTGCCTTGTACACAGCATCCCAACTATCTGATTTAGAGCTTTCTCCTTTGTTTTGTGTAACACTTTGTAACAGTATTGCCGGATGAATTTAGGTTATCACAACTTAATCAAGGCTTCAATTGTTAACACACTGAATGTAAGAAAAGAGACAAGGCAATCATATGTTTGTTCTTTTCTTAAAGAGTTTAGTAGCATTTCATGTCATTATGATATGTTTCACCCATGGCCCAAGTTTCTGCAACCTGGAAAACAGTCCCAGAGTATCCCATTCTGTGTGTACCAGTAACTGATTAAAAAGAATCTTTAATTTTTGTATACAATTATATTGATTTTTGAATGATCCCTATGGTTCGTACAACACATGCCTTTAAAATCCTCACAAAATCTTTGGGTTTACCACAGAGTTATCTCAATTTGAGTCTGTGACAGGGATACACACACACACACACACACAAAAAAAAAAAAGGGGGGGGAGGGAGAGAGATGGAAAGAAAAAAAACTGCCCCACCTTTGCTGCATGGCTGCCCTGAGTGGGACTGCCTGCTCCGGGAGAGGGAGAAGGTTATGAAGATAGCAGATGGATCTTTAAAACAAAAACAAAACAAAACAAAAGCAAACAAACAAACAAAAACAAAAACAAAACAAACAAACCAAAAAACAGCAACAATCTAAGGAGGAATGGTAATTTATAAAATCCAACAAAATGAGAGAGACAAAAGTATCCAACAATGCAAGTTCTTACTCTGGTAGACTGCAGGGGAAGCACAAGTGCTTTTCTATGCAGCTAAAACCAAGAGAAAGTGCACCAGAGAGAGTGGCTGGTGTCTGGCTGGGAGTTCCACCCCTCTTTCGCTGCCTGACAGAACATTAACTGTTTAACTCCCATTGTTTTACATGATGTCCGGATGTGGAATACTGGCAGCAAAAATCACAAAATCACAACAGGGTTAATAGAAAATCAGTGGTGGCATGACTTTGTAAAATTGGGTAGAATCAACATTAGTGGGCAAGCCTGCTAGAGCATCACAAGTGGTATTTGTTTTCCTTTGCCAGCTAACAACCTAACTTGGTGAGTGTGGCTAAAGCTTGAGCAGTCCTGTTTCAGGGTATGTTTGGATCTGAGAGACAGGATGTCTCAGGAACAGAGGCAAGCAAATTACGCATTCAGAGAAACATAGAGGGTTAGAGTTTTAGTCAACATACACGCACTCACACACACAGGCATCCATTTTAGACAAATGTAACAGGGAAGCAGAAACTCCCTAAGCAAGTGCATTATTACCTAGTCACCCTTGAGAAACAGCAAATCCCCAGAACGGAGAAAGAGAGAAGGAACCTGCTGGTGGTGGATGTGATAGGTAGTGCCAGCAGGGCGTTACCTGCTTCAAAGTGCACTTTTCTTCTCTCAGCCATTACAGATTCTCTCCTACTTTTACTCTTCTCAGGGTCTGCAGAGTTTTCCATTTGTACACCACATCCGTGTGGCCAGTGCATGATACAGAGCCCAAGTGGAACACCTTTCTTGCAAAACGAAATAAACTACTAAGGTCAGCTCTCTACAAAACAAAATACTTACAGCCACAAATATCAGTTTACTTAAAACTATCAGAATACTTTGTTCCTTCCCCAGATTGTTCTTCAGGCAGGGGCTTTTAGGTCCCTGATATAAGTGCCAACTGAAGGGACCAATGAACTAAAATATCCGTAGGGCAATATTCCAGAATTCTATACCAGAATCATATGTTGAATCAAAGTAAGATAGCATGTGTCTTTGTCTCAAGTGATGCCTGATCCTAATTTTAAAATCCTGATCAGTGAATGAAAGAGAGTGAATCATTCTATAGTACAGGGTCATCCCTTTGCCTGGGATTCCTGTCCAGGTTTTGTCACTGCCAATTAAGAGAAGGCTGATCGATAGGCTAGTAACAGCATAACCAATAATAAAGAGATAAAATTACACTAGAAGAGATATTCCCATAGATTCCAGCAGCAGTAACATCAAATCCTGTTCAATTTATATTTAATCTACTACTAAAAATAGAAGAAGCAGTACACAACAACCCAAATAAAACCTAACTATTCTACATATAATATAGAATATATATATATACATACATAATCCTTTAATAATTCTAATTATTAAAACAACACTGGTAACACAGGAAAATCACCCCGTTTTGTCATACTATTATCCATATTGTTATTGTGATACCATCCAGTGGGTAATCCATCTGTTTTCTGTCACTCACTATGGCACCCATAAGTTATTTACAATACCATAAATTACAAAACAATAAGTAAGAAACACACAATCCCAGTTATTATTAGTGGTCTTAGAAGTATATGCAGGTCCATTATCTGTTTTTATAGTATTTGGGATACCCATAGCAGCATAAGCAAGTAACCAATGTTTATGGGCATCGTGACTACATTCGCTTGTATGTGCTGTGGCAAAGAAAATTTTCTTCTGTGTAAGAAGAAAATCTATTCTTACATGCACATATTTTAGATGGCCAAATTCATGAACATGAGTGACATCTGTTTTCCAGACTTGAAGAGGTGCTATGCCATGGGGATTCATCCCTATTTGAGGCAAAGGAGCAATTGACTGTCAGTCTGGGCACATTAGAATAATGTTACAGGCCTGATCCACTGTCAATTGGAATTGTTTCTGCAAGGCTCTCCTATTCTGATGGAAAAATTGATGAGAGAGTCGTGCCTTTTGAAATAATCGAGGGGTAACAAAGGCAAACCGTGACTTGATCAGCCTTATGGTTGCACTCAATTAATGGATCAGGCAGTGTAGTGTGTGATCAAATATGCTTAATAAAATAAGAGAGAGTATGGTGAGAGACATAATGCAAAACTCCCTTGAGCTGTGTAAACAAGGCGGGGTTGTCAACTTCCTTAAGAAAAGATCCTTCAATTTGCTGAATGATACCTGTAATATACGAAGAGTCAGTTATTAAGTTATAAGCTCATTCAGTTATAAGCTTTTTTTCTGAAAAAATTTGAAAAGCTCAAGCCACCACAGCAAGCTCCACAGCTTGAGGTGACCCATTGACGATATGCATGTCTGACTGTCATCATGTAGCAGTTACACAGAGAACCACTGTTTCGTGTGTCTTGCCAGAGCCATCTATAAATACAGTAACAGCATTAGGTATTGGAACATGTTGAAGAAAAATATTTCTAGTAAGGGACAGATCACTCGAATTATGCAGTAACTGATGTTTTTGGGGATAAGTAGAGATTTACTGGAAAGGTAGTTTAGCACACAGTTGGGGTAGGAGTACTCTGCAGGGAATTTGTGCTACTTGCATGTGTTCATCTGTTAACCTGGGGTATCATAATTACATGCAAATGCCCTGACTTGTGGCTTCTTGGTATCCACAACACTTTTATGCATTCTTTAAAGTTGTTCCATCTGTAGTTTGCTTTCCTAGCTACTTGTCCTTGTATTGAAAAAAGTGGAAAGAGGAAAATGCTTCCTGTCCCTTAAAAAGACAGGATTTAGGTTGTTGTTTGGTAAAGTGTTTACATGGTGGTAGAGGCAGCTTTGAAAACAGACACTTTTGAACAAAATGATAATGGAAAAAGCTGGAATTGCAAGTTCATTTTATTTTTCAGTTTGACTTAGGGCTAAGAGTTAGTACCTTGAATCACTGCTCTGCTCGCTGCCTCATTGGCTATAAGAGTAAAAGCATTAAGCTTCCTAGTGAATCATGCATGTTTGACTTTGACTTTGTCCGGTACGATCAGCCATAGCAGTTTGCAAAGAGAGCATCCAATCTAAATCTTATTTAGTAGCAGGTATGCAGATGCAATCAGGATCAGAAGCTTTTAAAATCTGTAAACAATGTTAACCTCGTTGTATTAGCACAGCAAACATCCCCACTCATGGTGTAATAGTTTTTGAAAATGTGGTAAAAATATTCATTCAAGGATGATGAGAGGATATTTTCTTGAGGTACCCCATTGATATAACAAACTATATGGTTGATAGGAGATTGATATTATTATAAGAGATACTGGAAGTGACAAACACGATGGCTGTATTGGTGTTGCAAGGTTATTACAGTGTCTAAGCACTCTAGTGCTTTTCGTGTTCATTGTCTTTTCAGACATTAGATCTGGATCTCCTTTGAGTAGCTGGAATAGAGGTTGTGGCTCTTGAGTAATAATACCCAAAAGCAATTGCAACCAGTTGATGGTCCCTAATAATTTTTTGAAGATCATTTAATGTCTGCATGTGATGTACTATTTTGAGATGTAATTTTCCATCCTAATTATTTCCATGGAGAGCAGCATTGTACATTTTAACCAACAGATCAGACTGCCTGCCAGATGAGCAGTAAAGTGACCTTTAGACTCTCTTCATGTCCTGCTGCTATTTGTATATTAGCCATGTAATGATAAATAAAGACATTAAGGTCTAACTTTTCATACTGGTCGTAATGCATTTACCACAGTCAATTGGCATATTTTGGGCTATTAAGCGCTCCCTGTGGTAAATGGTCCAATGATACCTCTGAGCAGGGCTTTGTTGGTTGATGGAGGACACTGAAAAAGCAAATCATGGTGCATCTTTTGGATGTAGTTGAATGGTAAAAAAAAAGTTTTTCAAATCAATGACTGCTATAGGCCAATTTGAAGGTAACAATGAAAGTGAGGGAAGACAAGGCTGCAACACCCCCGTGGGCTCAATTACTGTGTTGACAGTGTGAAGATCCTGTAAAAACCTCCACTTACTGCTCTTATTGAAAATAACAAAGACTGGAGTATTCCAAGGGCTGGTGGTAGGGTCTAAGTGTCTAGCAGCCAGTTGTTCTTGAACTAGTTCATGTAAATGCAGCAACTTATCTTTTGTTAAGGGCCACTGATCTACGCAAACAGGTTGCTCTGTTTTCCAAGCTAGGGGTATAGGCTGCTGCCTATCAATGGCCCCTGTTGAAAATGTACCTGCAAAATCATGCCCCATTGACTTAAAAGATCACGACCCCACAAAGTATAGAGAACTGGTAAGACATAAGTAGCAGCATGAGCAATGCAACCAACGGGCCCTTCAAAAGATAAAATTTGGGCACTTCGAGCTGCTGCAAGCCCCCAGCTCCTATAAAAGCAGAATTAGAGTCTTTTAGTGGCCATTCAGAGGGCCATTCACTTGACTTAAGGACAGTAACACCGGCTCCAGTATCCACAAGGCCTAATAGCTGCTGGCCATTTACTAAGCATGGTAATGATGTATAATTACTAACAGAATAATTAAATTGGTCATAAAGAAATCTTTATTGTTTGGCCTTCTAAGTTATGTGATAATTCCTTATTAAGCGTAACATAAAATCATATTCTCAGTAGTGGAATGTGAGACTGTCTATCAGGAGACAGTATGTTGAACTATGTGATTCTGTAAAATTCTTCTAGATAAAATAAATATATAAGTATTAAAGGAAGCAAATACATTGTATTGAAGTCCATAACTGCTACATTGCAGTCTAAACTCTGAAATACATTTAGGAATGAGTGTATGATTCAAATAAGACTATCTCTCTGGCTAATCTGTAAACTACTTTTGTTGAAAAGTACTAAAATGGACATTTATTTCTAGTTGTTTTGTATTTGAAACTGGTATTATTCAATAGTGGTCAGAAAGATCAGTCCATTTGTGGGTAACTGATACATGTTTTCTCTTTATTTGGGAAAACTTAAAAACAGATAGGATTTAGCACCATAAATACTTTCAATCATGACTTCATCATAGACTTTCTCCTGCTTTTCCAGTACTTGTCTGATACTCTCTTTTTCTAGCAGTGTTGTCAAAAATCTTATTTGCTGTGTTGGACTGTTCAAAAGAAGCAAATGGATCTGCAGCAGATTTGTTCAAAAATCCTAAGTCTTTTCCCTCCAGTAACTGTCTTCCATTTTCTGATACATTCAAAGATAACCTTTGGAGGCATGCCTTTTTCTGGGAAGCCAAGTTCTAACAGTAGGAAAAATTTCAAAGGCTGTATGGAGAGCATCAACTACAACGGCAATAATATCACCGACCTTGCTAAAAGGAAGAAATTGGAACCTTCTAATGTGGTAAGAATATAACTTTATCATCATCTAAACTTCTGCTTCTCTTTTTAAGGAAAGTTTCTGAGTGTGTGTGGCAGTTGTACTGAAGTCATATAGTATATAAAACAAAGTTTGTCACATACCTAAAGATTTAATTGTACACACTTTTATGACATGGTGCTTTTTTTCTTTTTCTTTTTTTTTTTTTTTTTTTTTTAATATCTAGAGACCTCTTTCTGCTGGGATTTAAATTTCAGCTTTCCAGGATTAGCCTTCAGCATCAGATGCATGTTTTTTAAAAGAAAACCACTAGAGCAATGAATACATTTTTCCTTCCATATCATAGTAATCCAGAACCAGGATAGGCAGTATGTTTATATTATATTGTTAAATTGGCAATATTTATTGTTAAATCAATTGCAGCATTTCATGGCTCTTATGTATTCCGGAATCTTCCATCCCTACTAAGCAAGTTGCATGGATGTGCAAAATCATAGGAAAGGGATTGCTCAGAACCATTTTATGGGAGCTCTATAAGGCCTCAAGTTATTAAACTTCAAAACTGCTATTTAGTTTATTAACATTACAGATATTATTAACTGTATATTCTATTTTTTTCTCTTGATAAAGCATTCGTAGTTGCTTTCATGGTTAAACTTGTGGCTTTATGTAAGGGCTGATTAGGAAAGTACTTCAATTTCCACATTTTTAAGGCTCTAGACATTCCCAAAATATTTGGTGGATTAAATGAACAACGTGGGTAGGAAATAAATGTATTATTACCCGGAATTTGAGATGGATCTGTTGAAGGCTTTCTTCTACACAATACTGGAGCCTTCACAAAGCCTTGCTCACAATATGTATAGTGCCATAACTGCTTTTTTCTTATCATATTATATGCAATACATAACAATAAGGAATAATAAGACATAAGATATACATATACAGTAGAAATAAAACACAAATAGTTGATTACTCCCTGTATTGAATATTGAAACTGCATATAATTGTATAAACAATATGTCTAAATGATAAAGGTTATAGGAAGGATAATTCTGAGTATATGAAAGAAATCTTGAACCCACACAAAGTTAGTAATAGACACTGATATTTAGAGCCTTTTTTTATAAATAAACTTCGTCAATATTGTCAAAGTAAAAGAGTATGATATACATGCTAAAGAGGAATACTAGTAGTTCTAGAATCTTTTCAATCAGTTTACATTTCTGATTTCTTTTCCCCCAAAATCACCTGTGATATATTTCCTAAATGGTATATTATATTTTTTAGGATATTTTCAGAGATTGGTGCCTGAATTAGAAAAGGATCTTTATGCAGAAGGAATCTTTTCCTTTTGTACTAGTCCAATCCACCATAAGTTAGCAGAACATAGTCTTAATGACTCTTCCTGTATGGAAGTGCAAGTGAAGAGATTTCAGTAGGACAAATCCCAGCCTTTCAAAAGCATAGCACAGCTAGCATTTCTGTAAAGCGCCCGTAAAATCATCTTTATGGTTCATTTGGATGTGGATTTTCAGTTTGTCTGCTGCATTTGTTTGTTTTGTTTGTTGATTCCATTACCTGTAACATTAAAGCAAAATCTACGTATGTAAATTTGGTAGTGTTAGTGGTTCACCACAAAGCTGTGGTGTGCTAGTTTAATCTGATGATTCTTTTGATTTCCAGTTCAGAGAATGTCTATAAAAATAGAAATGACCTTTGCTTCCAGGAGAATTACTTAAACTGTTTCCACTCTTCAGAAACAAAATTAGTTTTACTAATTGAATCACAGAATTGCATCAACATAGATTTTTATGTTTCCTACAAAAACATTTTTTCTTCTAGTTTTAAGCCTGATTTAACATGAAAAGTACTAAGCTGAAACTACTGCTGTTGGTAATCATGTTTAAGATGTTGGCACTTACTTAAGCAATCCAACCAGGATCAAAGCTCTACTGTAGGAACTGTGCAGATGCATAAATAGTAGACAGTTTATTATCTGAAAAAAACAAAACAAAGAACATGTAATGAAATGGAACACAAGCAAAGTAATCGGTAAGGATACAAGAAGTATAATGGGGAAAACAAACAAACAAAGAAAAACAGATGAAAGAAGAATAAAAAAAGACTTTTTTAAAAAGACTTCTAAGACATAAAGAAAAATGTTCTTATTGTCAAATTTCAGAATTCATACAATGAAAGGGAGTTAACAAGTTACGTTTACAGAATTAAGAGGTACGCTGAACTTAAGAAATTAATCTTGATTTTACTCTGAAGAAAATAGAACTAATAAAAATCTTTAGGCCTCACAAACATAGATGTTATGACCATAAATGCACCACTAAGAGTCTTTCCATATGTATACTTAAGCAATTAATTCCTTTTATCTTTAAAGGGGAACAATATGGAACAAAAAAGTTTTGAAGTCCTCTGTTATAGAATAGGTGGCAGTAACTCTTAGAGAATAAATAAGATGGATGGCCTTAATCGCTTTTTGTTTATATTAGTGGAGTCTGATTTGTTTTCACAGGAATGAAACAAATGGTAAACATAAAGATGAGAGTAGGAGAGAAAGGAACAGACAAAAAAAAAAAAAAAAATTGAAGTGTTGAATTTTCTTCCAAATGGACTTGTAAGGAAGAGTTGGCAATGACAAACTAGAGCAGTAAAGTCTAACTCTTGTTTACAGCTGTATTCAGGTCTCACAGAGAAAAAAAGAACATGCTTGTGTAGAAATCTACCAATCCATGTTTTCTATGTTATTGAAAATAATAAGACTGATTATGTTTTGTTTTCTTATATTTGTTTCATTCACCTTTAAAGTACTAAAAATCCAACAAGTTTTCTAAGACTTTTTCAAAATCTGTAACAGAAAAATGCTGAGAAGAATAAAATTTGTTGCTTGTCACAATGTTATCCGTGACAGGAACACAAAGGGAAAAAAAAGGGAGAGAGGGAGTTAAAAAAACAAAACAAAACACCAGCACTGTCCCGAGCGGAGCCGTGATCTCTGGGAGTGGGGGTGTTCGGAGGGGGGAGGGGGGTAAGGTACGAGATAACAAATGGGTCTACAAAAAAAAAAAAAAAAAAAAAAAACAAAACAACGGCACGATTTGAGGATGAACTGTAACTTTACTAAATGTAACAAAAAAAAAAAAAAAAAAAATCAACCAATTGGGAGAGACAAAGTTTCCAAATCAAATCTGAGAGCTTACAATAGTTAAAAAAAAAAAAAAAAAAAAAAAAAACCACACTGCAGGGAAAGCACACGTGCTGTATCACCACAGCACAGAGAGAGAGGCCGGTGACTGGCCAGGAGTCCCACCCCTCTTCCACTCCCCGCCAAAACATTAACTCTTTAGCTCCCAGCATGATATTCTGATGTGGAATACCGGCATCAAAACCACAAAACCACAACATTGCTTTATATACATTAAGCTTATGCTCCTCACACTTCAGTGACTCCTGTGCCATAGATTACTGAGTGCAATCATGTACAGATTTAAGATAAAACTTCTTTTAATTATTTGTTTTCCTCAAATAGTTATTTGAGAGAAACGTACCATAAAGAAATAATCTGACAGCTGTTACCCAGAGTGCTACAGCCTTTACTGTATAATTTATCCTAACATAGCAGTTATTGTAGCTTCTCTTTTACAAGATATATTTTCACCAGTAATTCAATTAATTGGGAAAAGTTCTAAGACCTGGTAGTATTACCACAAAGGATAACATCTGAAAGCAAAATTGATTTATAAAAAGTAAATTTGAAGGTAGTTTTCAAGATAAAGGTCATGATGCCAAACATGTTCAAACTTCCCAAATAATTTTCACAATTTTTCTTCCTATGTGGTATGAGTAATTCTTTAATATGACCAATAATTTCAAAATAAAATGCAAATTTTTCAGTATAAATACACACTAAATGTTTGATTTGTATTTCTCATTGCCCACAGAGCAATTTAGCAAATCATTCAGGATCTACACAAAAGAATCTCTTACTCTTTGAAAAACAGGTAATCTTTTACAAAAACAAGCTACAGATTAGTTCTAACTTTTAGCTAGATCAAGTGAGCAATCCACTGGGCTTTGTTGAAAAGAGGAATTATCTTGTGAAGTGCAGTCAAAGTGGGAACTGGTAATTCAGTTCAGATTAATTTAAATGGCTTAACAGGGAGAATATAGTTTTGAATAACAGAGAAATTAGAATTATGTATTACTTCCTCAAGAAAACTTCTGTGCAGCTAGAGTGTTCATGGTAAATCAGCTTTTTGATGTAAAAAAAATAATCTGAATGCATTTGTCTCAATTAGCCTAAGTGCTTTTTGTGCAAGTACCCTATGCAACAGGATGCCTTGAGAGTACCAGTAGGATGCAAAAGCCATCTTCTTATGTGGAAATTGTCAGTACCTCACATTAACAGTGCAGTAAGAGAAACTTACAAATGTTTAACAGCTTTCTGAGCACTACTGAAATGACATTTGTGGCTGGTATCTGAACTGTAAAGCATCAGCTCTTAAAAAGAATGCTGTTGCCCTCTGCACCTATGAAGGACTTACTTAACCATGAAACAGAAGGAATTTCTTACTCCTAAGTTGAACATTACACTGAGAATGTTAACAAAGTATTAAAAATGGTATTTCAGTCAATCTATAGTTGGTTTTTGTTGTTGTTGTTTTTTATTTTTATTTTTTATTGGTTTGTTTTGTTTCGTGCATGTGTATGTAAAATCTAGGATTTAATAAACGAATAATAGTAAGTGTGGCACATTCGGAAATGTTCAGATTAACAGCATCCAAAAAAATGCATTAGCTATTTTGATGAAAAGCTTAGTAACCTGAAAAAAAAAAAAATTCAATCAAATTGTCAAAGCAGCTAAAGGGAGGTCCTTTGACTCTACTGAAAAAGTAGCTGTCATTTCTCTAACTCACATTATAGAATAAATGCTCCAGTTGAAAACAAGTTCTCCTAAAAACATTTACTTAGGACATCACACACATTTTTCAAATTTATCATGTGGCTTCCAAATGCTTTAATTTCTCTCGAGGTGAAATTGAAGATGCATTTATGCCCTATGAATTAAAACAAAACAAAACATAACATAAAAAGAGTGGAATGCAACAAGAAGTCAGTAAGGCTAACAACGGTATCTGACTTTGACTCCTACTGGAATTCTGAACAGTGCTCAGATGAATGTTACTTCTAAACATCTGAGTATGTCTAACAATATTGTTCACTCCTTAATAATTATTAATGTGTAAATATATTGCAATAGAACTGCTGTCCTGATCAACATTATCATTTCTGTACTGTATCACATTAAATTTTGTCTTCCCAAATTAAATAGAAATTACCACAGAATATCAGTTCACCCCAGTACATCAGAAAACTCAACTATAAAACACAGCCCACTTCGCCACATATTTGAACTGTTCTTCAACAGAACATGTCTTCGTATTCTATACACTGATAAGTTAAAAAGTCAGTTCTGGAAAGTCATCTCCATAGATAAATGCATTATGTTATAAAGTAAAAGAGTTACACATTGATCATTATTTCAAAGGAAAAAAATCCAGTCTACAGTACCGCTTGGCGTTGTTCTCTCTCATGAGAAAAGACATAAGAACCTGACAATATTTCATGTCTATGGCTCCGGTCTTATTTGCAGATATATTTTAAAGGTTTTAAATTCAGGATAGTTTATTGGATTTTTGTCAGTTTCCCTAGCAGTGAAATTTTAGAGTGCAAACTCCAAATTCTTTTACAGAGGAAGTGACTAAATGATCACAATTATGAGACATCGTTCATGGTCATCTCCTCCAAATTATTCAAGCTTCATTAATTAATTATCTTATTTAATATTATCGAGTAGAAAAAATAAGAGAATATAGTTGCTTACAAGTTATTATATGTCTTCCTTTTACAACCTCACAAATTTACATGTATATTGATCTGTTTACTTCAGGATATTTTGGAAATTTGACTTCATTTTAATGAAATGAGTTATAACACTCTTTAAGGTTTCTTAGGCAACCATGAACAGCTTCAAGTTTCTCTCTGATTCATTTCTTCCTCTTTGAAATGGGAATGTTCATGTTTTCATGCAAAGTTTATCTTATATGACAATTGAAAGGGCGGAGTGTGCATCCTACTACATGTACGTACTGTGCAAAACAGTGAAGCCACTTCTTTGGCTCAAGCCTCAGAAAAACAGAAATATCAATGAAAATATAGCAATAATCTTCACAGTAAGGGTGACGGAGCACTGGAACAGGCTGTCCAGAGAGGTTGTGGAGTCTCCTTCTCTGGTGATGTTCAAGACCCGCCTGGACACCTACCTGTGCAACCCAGTCTAGGGAGCCTGCTTTGGCATGGGGCTGAACTTGATGATCTCTGTGATTGTCTGAATAATAATAACTATTATATTAATAATACATTTTTACATGGAGCTTACATTGACTACAGTAGTTTCTGGATTGTATGAAACCTAGAATATTTTTCAAGGGCTGTCTATTAATTTAGTGGAATCTTACAGTTTTACTTACTTGTTTTTTTTGTTTTTTGTTTTTTTGTGTGTGTGTGTGTGTATGTGTTTTACTCAGGGAAATTTAAGTTTTTCTTGTGTGGAGCCGCATACAGTGCCTGTCTTTTTCAATGCCACCAGTTACCTTGAGGTTCCTGGACGCCCGAGCCAGGATGTGTTTTCAGTCAGTTTTCTTTTCCGAACCTGGAACCCCAATGGACTTCTTGTCTTCAGCAACTTTGCAGATGGCCTGGGAAATGTTGAGATTGACATTAATGAAGGCAAAGTCAGCATTCATATAAATGTTACTCAAGTCAAGAAGAATCAAATAGATATCTCATCAGGTAAGTGTTTTCAATTGATAACAATTTTGTTGGTGTTGTTTAAAAGCATCATAAAGTTCAAAATTGGAAAAACTGTTTTTCAAATTTAAGAAAAAAATTTGCAGCTGCATACTGAATCAAATCCTTTACTGTGTGTTTCACTGAGCAAGTGTTAGAGGAATAATAAAAATTATTAAACCACAAATATTTTTATTTTGTGAGCAAAACCATAGGACATATCACTCATTGCCTGCAAGGCAATATTGACTTTTTTTTTCCCCCCCTTTCTTCACTCTTCCAGTCTTCTGTGCAAAAACATTTGGTTTCAACAGGAGAGAGTAACGTATACCCTTGATAAGAATAGTCTAATAAAAAAGAAACTCTTCTGGTTGTAATAAACACAAGGGTGGTATGAAAAAATGTAAAGCAAACAAAAGCAATAACAGAGCCTTTATCTGAGATACCGGCACTACAGAACAAGATACCAGAGAAAGGGGAATTAACTCACCCTACCCAGCAACTGTTTGGGTTAAGGAAAGTAGCCACCTCTCGTTTGAGCTCTGGTGCACAGGAAGGAAGAGAGCAAGAAGTGGAGAGGGGGGCAACCTGCACAGTCTCTGAGCATAGATGCGCTCCTGGCAGCATAGCTGGAAGCACCACCGAGAGGGAGAGAGAGCATAGGTGAATCTGGGTTCTTCTGCTCCAGTCACTCAGGTGCTCATTTACTGGTTCAGGCTGTGACCAGGCAATTCTATTGCAAAAATACTAGGGCATTTTCTAAGCATGGTTCATAATCATATTGAAGAAGTAAAAGCTTTCATTACTTACATAATGAGGGTTTGGAAAATGCCATGTGAAAGAATTCCCAAGCAATAGGTCTGCTTCTGGAGTGTAGGATTCATGTTCATTTCAGTTCACACACTTTGTAAAATTGCTTGATGAACCAGGAGACCAGCTGATGTAGTTGCTGAACCACTCTCTATTATATGTGAAAAGTCACAACAGTCAGCTGAAGTCCCCAGTGACTAGAAAATTTCATGGGTAGAAAGGAAGATCCTGGGAAATGAAGAGCAGTCAATCTCTTTGCTGTGCCCAGGAATATCATGTATAATTGAGAAGGATCTGTTCCACTAGGGCATACAGATGTCTCACTCCAATTTATAGGAGGGAAAAAAGGTTCTTTCTAATATATGTATACCTGATAGTGAGATTAAGACACAACAGGTGAAATGTTAGGCCAACCAGTTTATTACAAATCCTAGTTGCTTAGGGACTTGGGCAAGGGAAGATAGGTGATAGAAAAGAGATAAAAAAGAAAGGAGTCTTGGTAGAAAGCAAGACAGATATAGTCACCACTGTAGGCCCGTAGAGAGGTTCATAGTTCAGGCACTGATCTCCAGTAGCAGTGGGTTGATGGAGATTCTGTTGTTTGGTTGACGATGATGACTTTTTTCCTCCACTTTTTTCTCTCTCTAAATTCTTAACAAAGGTAGAAACTTATAAATAAGTCTAAAGTAGTTGAGACAGCTCTTTTTGGAGAGGCAGCTCCTGCCTTTTGGATCTCCACAGGAACTCCTTTTATTCCCATTTTCTCAGCCTTGCCAGCAGATAAGAGGGAGCAAGGAAAATGCCCAATTG
The DNA here is from genome assembly GCA_023055505.1 of Callipepla californica brunnescens. Taxonomy (NCBI): domain Eukaryota; kingdom Metazoa; phylum Chordata; class Aves; order Galliformes; family Odontophoridae; genus Callipepla; species Callipepla californica. The sequence goes on along the minus strand of JALIRH010000057.1, from coordinate 1,157,597 downwards.
AATCTTGCCTTCACAGGATACAATGGTATCATTCCCCAATCTCCCATCCCAGTTATCCAGTCACAGGCCAGATCTTCCACCAATAAACACTCCTGAACAAAACACCTCCAAGAAGTGCTTTCACATGGAAAAAATGTACACCAAGGGTTACTGGCTACATAACACCCACCACTCGCCTCCTACAAAAGCCAGAGTCTTATTGCAAAAAATGCCTCGAACACAAGCATGGAGACATGCAAAGAAACAGCTGTTGTCTTACACAACAGAAGATAAGGATGTAATTAGAGATAGACAACATGATTTAATTCATGTTGCCTGAACAATCTGATGGCCTTCCATAACAGTGACAGCAACAGCAAACAAGGGAAAAGCAACTGGTTTCATCCACCTGGATTTCTGTAAGGTCTTTGACCCAACCCCACATCAAAAGCCTTCTTTCTAAATTGGAGAGTTGAGAATTTGAAGGGTGGACTATACAATAGAAAGGAATTAGCTGGGTGGCCACATCCAGAGGATTGTGGTTAATGGCTCAATATCTAAGAGGAGACCAATGTGCACGTACCTCAAGGATCTATACAGGTACTAAAGCTCTTTAATAGGTGATGAGACAGACTGCACCCTCAGCAAGGTTAACACAAGCCTGGCACTATATAAGGAAAAGATAGCATCCAGAAGGACCTAGACAGGCCTGAGGAGTGAGCACATGTGAACCTCATAAGGTCCAATAAAACAAAGTAAAAAGTCCTGTACCCGGGTTGACACAATCCCAAACACCTGCACAGACTTTATGATCAATGGACCTAAAGAAGCCCTGAAAAAGAAGACCTTGTGGATTCTGGTGGACTAAATACGGGACATGACCAGAGCATGTGTTCTTGCAGACCAGAAACGTAATTAAATCCTAGCCTGAATCAAAAAAAGTCTGGCTATCAGGGTGATTAACATAATTGCCCCTCTCTGCTCTACCCTCGTGACACCCCATTTAGAGTACTTCCTCCAGGTCTGGAGCCCACAGTACAAGAAGGCATGGAGCTGTTGGAGCAGGTCCAGAGAAGAGCCATGTAGGGCAAATAACCCCCAAGAATAGCACCCAAAAGAAATAGTGCGGAAGATAGCATATTTTTGGAAGGCTGAAGTAGATGGTATACAGACAATTAGTAAGAAGAAAGTGGCTCACCTTTGAAGATGGTTGAGGCTCGCTGATAACTCCACTAGGGAGGGATCTCCAACAAGAGATCCTTCTCTGGCAGTGGTCAGCCCTTAAATGGGGTCTGGGAGAGGTGGAGCCAGACTCCACCCCTTCCAATCACACAGGTACATTACCTTCACCTGTGTCCCTACAGCTGACTCAGTGCTAGCCTCAGGTGATCAATCAGTGGTTCAGACCATGATTCAACAGTCCCATGCACCTGTTCATGACGTGAACCACTGAACAAGTAATTATCGGGTGAGCCCTCCTTAATACAGAGACCCAATACATCGCAACGCTTACATAATGACCCATCACGATGCATATTGATGTAATTTGGAATGAGTGATGATCAGTGTATGGCTCGTGTTCTTCCTTAGACCAGTGCTCGTTGGTGTCTACTGGAAACATGCAGTCAAGTTATGCAGGTGCGTCCTACTCTTCATCAGTCCCAGGTAGACCATCACTGGATACTGCACATGATCTTATAGCAACTCTGGACCACTTCAGCATCATTTGGTTCACTCTGGTGATTCATAGACTCACAGGGAGTAATATAGGTGTTTCAAAGGTACCAAGAAGGGGAGGTCTGCCCTCCAGGGTAAGATACAGGCCGTACTCCTGTCTTGGGTCAACACTTCAGCTCGTACAGGGGCATGCCCTGGCCGCCTGTACCAAACCTTTTGGCCCAATGTCTGTGGCTGTATGACAATATCAGGCACCAAAGGGGGTGTCCTGATCTGCCACAGAGACATGATAGAGGTTCCTTTAGCAATAAAGACTGGAGTGTTGACCACAATATCAGTAGGCCATGTACCAATTACCAGAGGGACTATCAAACCCCCCACCTCCAATAATCTCCCCCAAGGTGCAAGTAGGCCACACCATTGTGGTCCTACCTGCACCTTCCAAGGCCATCTTATTTTATTGGTGCCTGGTTTTAGGTTCTCAGGAGCAGAGAGCAGAAAACTGTTCTCATGGCCAGTCCAAAGTCTTACCTCATTATCGGTACCTGCAACTTGGATCCTAAAATCGCAAATTGACCTTGCGATTCTTTGGCAAACGAAATACTAAAAAATGCATTTGCCAAATCCAGGACACAATGGTAGGTCTTGATTTTCCTACTGAGTGTGCCCATTAGGGAAGCAATATTGGGTACGGACGCATGGATGGGCAGTGCGACCTTATTTAATTCCCTATAACTCACTATCATTCTCCATGTTCCATCCAACTTCCGCACTGGCCATATGGGAGAATTGTATGGACTATGTGCAGGTCTTCTAATACCTACTCTTTCTAGTTCCTGCACCGTCTTTGATATTTCTTCCTGCCCCCCCAGGAGTCTATACTGTCTTACATTAGTAATCCGGCATGGTTTCAGCAAACAAATAGGCTCATGTTTCACATGGCACCTCAATATTTTCTGTATCACCCATACACTAATGTACCTCTGCTGAAGTCTGAACTCTCCCACAGTCATCCGGAGAGCCAGACCCCATAAAGTGTCTATGCCCTGGGACTGGGGCAATTGACGCTTGGATTCAACACAGACAATTAGTAAGAAGAGAGTGGCTCACCTTTGAAGATGGTTGAGGCTTGCCAATAACTCCACTAGGGAGGGATCTCCAACAAGAGATCCTTCCCCAGTGGTGGTCTGCCCTTAAATGGGGTCTGGGAGAGGTGGAGCCAGACTCCACCCCTTCTAATCACACAGGTACATTACCTTCACCTGTGCCCCTGCAGCTGACTCAGTGCTCGCCTCAGGTGATCAATCAGTGGTTCAGGCCATGATTCAACAGTTCCCATACAGGCCACAAATATGGTCTGAGGTCTGGAGCACCTCTTCTATAAAGGAAGGTTGAGAGTGCTGAGCTTATTTGTTTTGGAGAAGAAAAGGCTCTGAAGAGACAAAATGTAGAACTTTTGATACTTAAAGGGAGTTTGCAAGAAAAATGGAAAGAAATTTTTTACAAGTTCATGGACAAGGAGTAACATTTTTAAATGCAAAGAGGGTAAAATGAAATACTATATAAGGAAGAAATTATTCACAAGGAATGTGGTGAGGTACTAGAATAATTTGCCCAGAGAAGTAGTGGAAGTGTTCAAGACTAGACTGGATAGAACTTTGAGTAACATCAACTAGTGAGAGGTGTACCTGTCCATGGCAGACAACTGGAACTGGATGATCTTTTAAGTTCCCTTCCAACTCAAACCATTCTATGATTGTATGAGTTTGCTAAATTGTACTGCCATTTTAAATACTTTCAGGCATTTCTGGATCAGCTGTGACAATACAGTGTTTTCTACATCATGTAAATCGAAACAATTTGTCATGGCCTAAGTGAAAAATTAAGGTTGCTTGCAAACAGATCTTGCACGTGCACACACACACTACTTGAAGTAGAGCGTATGGAATTTTAGTGATCCATCCACTAAAGGGCAGTCTTCTTTTTGCCTGAAGTTATGTGTTATTATTTGCATAATCTTAATTCCAAAGAGAAGATACTTCAATTTTCATCAGTAACATTGACTGGAATTATTTACTTTTTTTTTTAAATGTCCATTGTTTGATTTTGGCACGTGAAAATGTTTTCAACATCATAATATCAGCACAGACTTAAGAAAACCTAAAGAAATAAATGCACGTTTGTTTAGTAAGTGTACATTAGACGAGAGTAACATTTTGTCTGGAAGTGGATATTTTTGTAATTTTTTTATTTTTAATCCACTAATGAAATAGAGCTGAGTGTGAAATTAATTGTTTTAAAGACAGAAGTGAATAAAGGTCTAAGGTCGCTTTATTGTGTTTTCTGAGCTCTACATCCTCAAAGACAGGGATCAAAAGATTATTCATAGTGCCAACATGAGGCTTAAGCAAGGAATCCATAATGGCAACAGGGCCAATGCAATGAGAAAGACAAAGAAAGAAGAAAATTTAAGTTTTGCCCGACTCCAAGGATCTAGGTTCACAGGATAACTTTGCAAAGGAGGGCTCTCCAACAAGAGATCCTTCCTCAGAGGCAGTCAGCCCTAAAATAACATCTAATTGCTTTCACCTGTGCTTCCAAGGCTTACCAGGTTTTTCTCCAGGAGCTCAATCAGTGGTTCAGAAGTTCTCATACCTGTGACTTGTATCCTTAGCAGGGAGGCCCAAGTTGTTTCAGCTTGAAATACACTAGGACTTCCATCTCTTGGTCTCCAATTCAAGTTCTGGACAGTTTCATAGAGCCTCTTGATCCACCCCTGTAGGAACTGTGAACCTGTCTTCAGATTAGCATTCAAGATTCCATTATATATTTCTATTAGACCTGTTCCCATTAGATTGTACAGGAGATGAATCTGCCATTCAATGTTATTTTCTTCTATCTACTTTTGCACAGTAAAATGTGTCCCTTGGTCACTCTGAGTAACTTGAGGAGTCCCATACAACACTGTCAGCCTAGTTAATGCTTTGATAATATAGGCTTACATTAGTTCACTTACTCTGTCAATACACATTAGGACATATCTGGCCCACTCATACCAAAGAAGACCTACTTAACTGATCTGCCATTGCTGTAATGGGTTGTGTCGTTTAGTGAGATGGGCTGCCATTTCCATCATGGGCCTCGGTCTCATTCCCAAGCATTTTGGTCAAGGGATGGTATGTGACAGCTCACCATTTACTTGGGTTCCATTTGCTGGATCCATTCATGTACCCGGCAACTTCTGGAATAGGATTTTTCCCTCCTGGTACAAAACTCTTCTCCAGGCAAGTCACTACCTTTTTCTCAGGTGTCTCACTGTGATGTGTTACTGAGTTTAGCATCTTTTGCAGTACTTCTTTCACTGGGAACAGTGACAGGTAGCTTCTCTGACTTAGACAGACGACCCAATGTGCCACTGTTTGTGATTGGACTACCCTCATCTTAGGAATGTGGGTTAGATCTTCTATCTACTCCTTTATCAGTAAGGTTGTTTTAACAACACCGGCTGTTTGTGCTAGTGGTTCCACCACCTGCAGTGCACAGTGGGTAGCCAGTAACTGCTTCTTGATCATACTTTATCTTCCTTCTGCTCCATGACAAACCAGAACTTGCCTGGAGTTCAAACAGAACTCTTGTGCTGTCATAATCCCCAGGCAAACTATTCCTGAGTTGCTTGTATGTCTAGTTCAGCAGGAAGGATTGGCTCAAATATGCCCATTGTCTTGGTCTATGTAATAGTTATTGTTGCCTCTTGAAGGGCCTCTTGTTCCATTCTACCCCAATTCCGTACCTGTCCTTTATTTTGCCAATCAGTACAAAGATTTTACCATCTGCTGTAAGTAGAATAATAAAGGATTGCCAACATACAAGAATCCTTACAGCTGTTCCAGTGCTCTCCATTTGTCTGGAGAGCCAACACCCAAGGAATGTCTATCCCAAACATATATTCCAGAATTAGGGCAAATAGACACCTTGTAATCCCAGTGTGGGACAACCATCAACTTTATTTGGGTTATGGGGATCATCTGTCCCTCAAACCCACCTATAATAGCCTTTGTGCCTGGGAGTTTATTCAGATCTCCATATATAACTGAAGTGTCTGCCCCTGTATCAACAAGCACCATAACTCATTGGGTATTTTTCCATGACCAATGAATCCAACATAGGGCCTCTAGTCCCCTCTATAGGCTTAGTCCCATGGGATCTCAGTTTCCCAGTAACACTATTAATTCTGCAACTCCCAACACTTGCTCATCAGAAGGCTCAGCCATGACTGCCCAGAGGAGGCTTACATTTCTTCATGGGGACTATTATATCTTCCAGCTTCCACATTTCTCCCTACAGTACTAATTTCTTCCATCTTGGTGAAGGATTAGAATGTTTGACTAGCATTTAATTGCTTCCACGGTTATGATAGGACCTGATTAGGCTGTTGATTTATCTTTTAAAGTTAGACTCCTCCTCTAATCCAATCATTGAACATGTTTTCTTGAGAACAAGATGGGTCCTGATTGAAATTACTGTAGGGACCAGTCTGCTAGGCTGGGATTGTGGATGGACATCCAATCTTTCCATCATTCTGACATCGCATCTGGCCCATAGGAAATCTGTCTCCCCTAGATCCACCACTAACTGGGTGTCACGGAATTATCTTTAGATCTGAGTCCATGACAGACACACACATACAAAAAAAAAAAAAAAAAAATACTGGCATACTGGCATTACTTCAGAAGCAGCCCATATGCAGCTAAGATCTCCTTTTCAGTTGGAATGCAGCACTCTTCTGACACCCTGTATGCTCTACTCCAGAATCCAAGGGGTCAGCCTTGGGTCCCTCCAGAGGCTCTTTGCCACAGACTCCAAGTGGGACCTTTCTCTCCTGTAGCAGTGTAGAGGATGTTCTTTACATCCTGTCCCAATCATACTGGCCCCAGAGCCACAGCACAAGCTATCTCCTGCTTAATTTGTTCAAAAGCCTGCTGCTGTTCAGGACACCACACAAAATTATTCTTCTTCCACATCACCTGATAGAGATGTCTTACTATGAGGCCATTGTTTGGGATGTGAGTTCTCCAAAAACCTACTACACCAGAAAAGACTGTGTCTATTTCTTTCTAGTGGGCAGAGACATACCAGTGATTTTGTCAATCACATCTCCTGATATGACTGTAGTCTGAATTCTGTGGTCAAAGTAATTGGAAAAGAATGCATTGGCAATGTCAGTGGTGGCATACCATTTGGCTGCTTTCAACTCCAGTTTGTATTGGGGTCCTAATATATCTGGCACAGCAGTTCTCAGTGGGAGTGTGACTTCACTGAGGCCATAGTAGTCTACCATCAGCCTCCATTCTCCACTGGAGAGTCCCCTGTCCAGTTGCTATAGGATGCTTCTGCCAGTCTTTACTAGTGAGGCTTATTCCTGCCTCCAATACAGACAATTCCTGAGAGTCCCCAGTCACTCCAGAAATATAAATCAGTTCTGTCCCCTTATTAACTCGAGGGCATTAGAGTCCAGTATGTACCGGTGCCTACCAGTGCCTTATATTTTTGTGGCTCTGATGTGCCAGGCCTTCGAATCCACACAGTCCAATACTTTATTATCCCTTTCTCCTCCCTGGCTGGGGGCAGGGCCCCTCTACTGGATAACTGCAGTGACTGGAGCAATTTCATTGGTGGTTGATCTCTGCTGTAATTCTCTCACCCATGCTCAAAGTGCAGGAGTGGATTTTTTATGCCATTTCTTTATGTCTTCCCCATTTTGTACGTAAGGAACTCCACAGGACTACATGTGACTTGAAGTTAGTGCTGTCATTCACTCGAGAAGGGATGCCTTTGATATCTGAGATATCAGTTTGATCAGCTCCTCCAGCAGATTATTTGGATCATCCTGGTCTTCATCAGGTGTTTCTGATACTGCCACTCCTGTGCAGCCACTCCTAATTGTAGCTATTAATCAATAGTTACAATTCCTCCAGTATGTCTTCCTGTCTCCTCTCCACTTTATTGAGTCTTTCTGCTACCTTTGATATGGCTGAAATGGAAGTATGCAATAGCAGGAATTTTTGTTCAAAGTTTTGAAGTGTAATAATCAGTTAAAAAACTGGGGGTCTTCTGTGTTGGTCCTCATATCTATAGAACATTGATAGTAGTGTACTGGTGTAACTCTCCAGTGCTGTTTCTGAGAGCTTCCAACATATATCGGAAGTACTCCTGTCAGTGGTTTACGGGCTGGTTCAGTGCAGTTCCATGATAATTGGTGGGGGGGACCCACGGACCCACACCCCAGGAAAGGGGAAGGGGGAAAGGGAAAAGGAAAAAAGGGAGATGGGCCTAGCAACAAAACAGCAGCATGATCTGAGGAGGAAAGCTAATTTACTAAATAAGATATTGGAAAACAAAATAATATAAAACAGTATAATAGGAAATAAAGTTAATAAATCAAGTAAAATGAGCAAGATATAGTGCCCGATAAACCGAAGGCCTTACGCTAAACGCTGAAGGCGAGATGCCTAGTGAGCACCCTCTGCTGAGTCGATCCAAAAGGAAAGAGAGTGTCTTGTGACATGCTAACAGTTTTTATCTTTCCCTTTGAGCAGAAAAATCATAGAACTACCAAAGCAATGCAAAGTCCTCTGGGAATGTAGTTCTTCTCTTCTGAGACAGGTATACCCATAACTATCGATGATTCATGGAGCTGGAGCATTAACTCTTTAATTCTCAATGCACTACATGTTATGATGTGGAATACCAATACCAAATATCATAAAACCATGACAACTCCTTACCCTCTCAGGTTCATGGTCCTGGCATGGATCATTAGGAACAAACATGGGATCATACAGCATTTTCACCATGGCTGTTTCTCTCAACTATCAGATGCCTTTCCCAACATTATTCCATCTTCCCATCTCAGGCTCCAGATCATCATTGTAGGGATGTTATCCTTCACAGCTAATAACATTCATTCCCAGAGGTGGCAACTACTAATCCTTGGGCAATGTTTCCTAGTTGGTGAGCTTTGTTACCACCTAGGGACACACTACTGACCCCATTGTCCGAAGCAACCAACACCGAAGCAACCAGGTGACAATACATCTGGGTGCTGTATAAACTCCCTTCTTGAGCCTTGAATTTCAGTCATTTTCAGGAGTTTGCAAATAGTGGTAACAGTAACTTCCTCCTCATCACTCTCCTCTCCTTGACTATTACTTTTCTCAGTTGCCTTTCTCAGTGATGGTGGGTTTGGGGAGATCCTTTCGCCTGGAACTTCCTCTACTTCCTCCACTTCTTCCCTTTCTAGACACGAGTACGCCCATTTCAATTTCTGGCCTTCCACAGGAGCAGCCGACTTTGATACTTGTGCTTCCTGTGATTGGTCAGTTCTGGTTTGGAGGTTTCCACTTTTGGTTTGGACCTCAATTTGGAAACTCTCTCACTCCAAAATAGTACCATACAAATCTTGGTAAACATAAGCTAAGCCCCGGATAAGCTGTCCCTCCTCAGATCTTTCTGAGCTGCACCATTCCTTACACAAATACTTAGTTTCTCAGGATCCCACAGGCTGGGGATCCCCATGGTTCTAATCTTTTTCCTAAACCTTTCGATATTCCCTGCCATTCTCTAATTTTGGGAAAACCTTCCTCCACATGATGTAAATTACTATTGCAGAGAGTACATTCAGGGAGACTGATAACACAGTCCCGAAGCTGGCATCCTGAACATGCGTAAGGAACTGAGAAGAGAACCTGGAAACCAGTCCAAAAATCATATCGTCTGTTAAATTAGCTGGAATGCATAGACACCAAACAGCTATCTCTATCAGTGCCCTTAATTGACTATACATATACACCACTCCAACACTGATGAACTAAAAAAAAAAAAAAAAAAAAAAAAAAAAAAAATTAATATCTTCAAAGGAACATAATGAACCTTAGTCCTCTATATGATGCTCTTACAATTAAGTAGAGATTCGTGATTGCCACATTCTCTACCAATAATTGTCACGGAGTTACCTTTAGATCTGAGTTTATGACAGGGACACCCTCCCCCACCACAAAAAAAATAAAAAATAGAGAGAGAGAAAAAGAAAAAAAAAATACTGCCCCACCTTTTGCAAGTGGCCACCTGAGCAGGGCTGTGTGCTCATGGGGAAGGGGGGGAAGTGAGAAGAGGAAGGGTGAAGGGTTAGGAAACTGGTCTAATAATAATAAAAAATAAAAAAATAAAAAAAATGAGGGCAACAATCTGAGGAGGAACAATAATTTACTAAAACCAACAAAATCAAACAAAATGAGAGAGAATAATGTCCAAGATATGAGATCTTATGCTTCAGGGGAAACACATGCATTTCTCCACACCAAAACCCAGAGAGAGTCCACATGCTACAGTAAACACCTGTTTTCCAGCATCCTTGCTTCACCCATCTTCCTCTGCCCACCAGCGCATTAACTCTAACTTCCAACATGAAGTCCTGATGGAATACTGACAGCAAAAGCTCACAAAACTACAACAATGGGTAGCCTGCTATACTGTGGTCTTTGATTCCATTAAGTGGTTCAGTATAGAAACCAAGGTGCCATACTGATGGAGCGGGACCTGTTGGTCCCTCATTCCTGAGGAAAATCTTTACAAGAACTGCACTTTCAAAGGCACCTTCATGATCTGCCACTTTCGTGTCCAGTTCCCTGATACAATTCTGTATGTCATTTATTGATAACTGTTGACCCATATTTATGGCTACATCACTTTTATTTGACCACATTATGCAGCACACAGCCATCAACCATTGCATTAATGAGTGCTTTTCCTCATTGTATTCAACTGTGGTGTATAATCTCTGCCTGAGGGCTGGGTGGGCAGTGACAAACATAAGTTTCAAAATTTCTGGCCTATTCACTATAAAACCTTATGTTCCATAACCTAAGCAGTCAGTCCAGGATACTTCCCCTCAGCCTTTTCTTAAATCACTGCTGAAAGTTCATGAGTTCAGCTGCTGTGTATGTGCCCTAGTAACATTTTATCTAATGGGGTAGTCTTTTCTCATCTGAGCCATCCCACAAGGTTCTCTAGAAATATCATATCCACTTATAATCTTCTCCCCAGGAAACAGGGAAGAACATAGCTTTTAGAAATTAGCTCCTGTCTAGCTCACTGATAATATTCAACAATAGAAGGCATAATAGTGCCTTTGAGCTGGATAGAAACATGCCTATAAAGTTATTACAATTTCACTTAGAAAACAATACGGAAAAGAAGAAAAAGAAAAAAAAAAAGAGAGAAAAAAGAAAAAAAACAACATACCCTTTCCGAAGTCCAACAGAATCTCAAGAAGAACACAGCCCCCAAATAGATATGCTGCTCCATTATCTGCTAACCCTTAAATGAGAATGAGGAGATGTATTGCATGACCTGTGTTCCCTGAGTTAGCCATGGCTTCTCACCGGATGCTCAGTCAGTGACCTTGCAGTTCCCATACAGAGAGGAAGATAGCTGGAGTTTTACATATTTTGGTGAAATTTTACAAAAATAATAATGAAATTTGCATAGAAAATGCATCTAAATGATCTTCACTTCTATTCCTACATAGTAAAAGGGAATATGTATATTATTCATAGAGTCATTAGGATTATTAGTTTACAAGAAAAAGCTGTGAAGTCTAGAGGCAAGAAAATCCAATAATCAACAGGTAGAATCAATTAATTTACAGTTAAAAAAAAAAAAAAAAGTGACAGGTAATCTGAAAACCCTGAGATTTATGGTTTATCTTTTATGCCAGTTACTTCTGCTACTTCTATTTCCTATGCTGTATGATGGGATATAATAATCTAATGTATGAAATGAATGTATGAAAGTACAAACGCAAAAAAATGTAACTTTCATTTAAATTTAGTGATTTAGAGAAGCATGCAGTGAAAAAAAATGTTTGGATAAATTGTTAATTCATGGGAATTCACTTTTTCAACTCTCTGCCTAATCTCTGTGCTTCTGATTAAGGCATTTAAATTGATCTGTATTATGAATAATTAATTTACATTCACATTTATTTTCTCTTGTTGTGTTGAGCAGAATCTAGATGATTGCAAATGTTGTAGCCTAGTATGTAAGATTTTTGCATTTCCAGAAAAAGGCAATAGACTTGATATTGACTTCTGTATGGGAACTGCTGAGTCATGGCCTGAACCACTGATTGAGCACCTGGAGAAAAGACCTGGTCAGCCCTGGAAGTACAAGTGAAGGCAATTCACCTGTGCAGCCAAAAGGGGGGTTGTCAATGGTTTACAGGCTGGTTCAGCTCAATTCCATGACAGTTGGTGTGGGAGACCCACAGACCCATGCCCCAGGAAAGGGGAAGGGGGAAAGGGAAAAGGGAGATGGGCCTAGAAACAAAACAGCAGCAACGATCTGAGGAGGAAATCTAATTTACTAAATAAGATATCAGAAAGCAAAATAACACGATATAATACAATATAATTGGAATTGAGGCTAATGAATCAAAAAAATGAGCAAGAGAGAGTGTCCGATAAACCGAAGGCCTTACACTAATGCTGAAGGCAGATGGCTGCAACAAACACCCACTACTGAACTCGATCCCGAAGGGAAGAAAGACGGTCCCATGACCGCAGACAGTACATCCTCAGCAGGTTTTCTGATGGTACAAAGCAGGGAGGAGTAGCTGTTTCAGCAGGTTACACTGCTGTTCAGTGATGCTGAGACCAGCTGGTGAGCTGGGCTGGGAAGAACTTCCTGGGGTTCAAGGAGGTCAAAGGTAGAGTCCTATGCCTGAATAACATTCATTTCTTCTTGAAGAAGATATGATAATATTCAAAACAGCATTTCTGAGAGATTATCTAATGGCTTCCTGACATTCTTGGACAACAAACATTAAATTCCTGTTTTAGTACAGAAAAGTATTTCTATATTTCTGGAGAAAAAGTGAAGATTTCATGCTGGTGAGTTCTAAAAGTCTTTCAATTCATGCAGTGTTTATCATCTTACTTGTTTGTTTTTTTGCAGACAGTTCTGATCTTTCAAGTCAAAAGATTATTTTCTTAAATAAAGAAACCTCTGTGAAGATCCCCTGTATTCTAAGTCACAAAAGAGATCATAAGTTGCTGAAAGAGAATATATATCCTTTTGCTTATCATAATTTAACAGAGAATGTTCCATTATCCAAAACTTTCCATCAGGTTAAATTCATCTTCTTGGAACTACTTTATTCCTCTTACTCTCCTGTTCTGTATCTCAGCTGCTGCTCAAAGCTGTCTTCTGTTCCCCCTGTTAAATGTAGAGTTATTAATACTTGGTATATTAATACATTTTTTCATATTTATCCACAACAAATAAATGAGACTTTCCCCTTCTGGGAAGCTTTCCATTCCTTCCATCTTTCTGTTAAATCTCAAATCATCTGAACTACTGTTCATTTAGATATTAGGTGTCACATTAAGATAACATCCTTGAAGTAATAAAATATTGTCTGACAGATCTAAAGTGATGTTCTTTCAGTAAAATATTCCATGGGGCACTTACTGAAATTGAGAAGTATTTTCCTACCTCTCCTGCTAAATGAGGGTTTAAATAGGAAATGTGTATACACAGAGCAAAATTTAGAAGGTAATGTTTCCCATCAGGTCTTTCAATATTATAAATAATAATTGTACAATTACCATAAGTGAAAGCAGACATCTATGAGATGCTTGTCAGCATGATCTAGGTAAGACACAAATTCTGTCTGCAAAAGCAAGAAGATAACTTAGAATAGTTTGAATATAAAAATTTATTTTCTTCCTGTGCAGTCAATTTTGTCACTGTTTCTCCTAATATGGGTAATGACTTAAAACAGTGAAGGCAGTTACATGACTAGGTATTCATATTTTTGGGTACCAGAGAACTTAGAAACAGACATGCTTGTAGTTTTTGTTATTCTATGTTTTACTTGTCTATTTTTGGATCTCAGTACAGTAGGCTCTCAAACCAGTCAGACCAAGGAATAAATTTTTAAGACTTGCATATGCTGATTAATGTGATTGAGTTTTTTCTGCTATTTTCCTTTCAGTTTAACAATAAAGAAATAAAAGATTACAATAGAGGAAAGATCTGTTCATGTATTTGTTGTATTTGTGCATACCTAGACAGCTGTATAGGCATCTTGACATCCCAAGGATATAATGGAGTTTTCATATTAGAAAATCCTCATCTCCCTTTATTTCATAACTAAATTGTTGGAGATCAGAAATGTTAATTTTTCCTCCATATTTACCAGTTTTGAAGCAACACCTCCTCTTCCATGAAGTTGGCTCTTGAAGAAAGCCTAATACTTTCACACCTACGCTGAACACTGGTTTTCATATGTAACAGAAAATAGCCTCACAATAACATCAGCCAGTACTTCCAACACTGTCACAAATACCTTTCAACAACATAGGCCCCAACTTTCTAGTTTAAATGAAGCCTGTGCACTTTTCCTTTGTTAACATTCTTGAAGAAAAACGTTTTGCTTTTTTGTCACGCTATGTGTTCTGTTGTTGTAGCAGATCTAATCTTTAATGAAAACTAGTGGGAAAATGTAGGAATCCCCTTTGAAGAATCCTCTTTGAAGGTTACTTTTAACTTCACTCTTATTTCAGAGAGAAAGCGGTTGGCTAAACACACATAGTGGCAAATCAGCATGTGATCGTCTATAATAAACTGTATGGTAAGAGTGTATTGCAACAGCAGGTTACTTAAAGAAGCAGAAGCAAAGGGGTAGTCCACAGGCTTGGAAAACTGTCCTGCAACTGAACAATATTCATTTTTTCAGAGAGGAGATTTAGCAAGTGATGAATCTCTTACAACAGTTCTTTTTAGGGGTCAAAAAAGAGAGAAAAAGTGATGGAGACCTAGTCTCCATTTAGAGCATAATACCTGTATTGTCTCTACTTGTGCAAATATGTTAAAGTGCTGGCTGAGAGATCAGGGACCTGAACCATGATAAGTACATTGCAGTTGATTACATATACTGTGTCTTACTGCTCACCCGGCACGTTTGTTTTTGTTTTTTTTAATAATTCTCACCCAGCAATCAGCTTGGGGGCTCCTTTCTTTCCCAATTTCCATTTTTTTCTAATGGAAATGACCTTGAAATTTGAGTTTGAATGGAATTTTAAACAGTTTTTAGTTTCTAATCTTATTTGTTACTAATCCCAATGTACATGTTCCACAGTGCCACTAACAAATTACAGAAACATAATTAAAAGTTGTAATGTATTAAACTTTAAAAAAATTTATTTGGAAGGGATGAGACCTGGTTACAGGCATGGAACTTCAATTTATGTCCCAAAAACTGAAACTCAATATCTATTTTTTCACTGCTCTTTATCAACCTGAGCAAATAGATTATTTTTTGACACAGGTTTCTGGCAGTCCCACTTGGTTTAACAGTTATTTTAGAGAGTCAATTTTGTATATAATTAAAAAAATTGCCAAGCATGTGTACATACTTTATGCTGCATAAAACTTAAAAGCTGAAGGAAATATTCTGCTTTTAGTCATGCCATTTTTAATTGATAGTATTTCTATTTTATGGAGACTTTTATTCTGCTCTGATTTGTTAATTGAGTTGTACTCATCTATTAAGCAATTACTTCAACTTCCTTGAGTCCTTTACCACTTCTATGGTGAGAAAATCTGGTTGGCAATTTTCAGAGAAAATAAGCTTTTTTTTTATGTACAGTTATTTGCCATATATAAACAACTAAACAAAACAGCTATTGTAACCTTTTAAAATGATTTATTTTACTGATATGGTCTGAGGCTCAATGTAATATGCTTTAGAATATTTCCTCAGAACAATTTCAACACCAACATTGAATATAGAGTTACAGGAGGACAAAGGAGTTACGGAGTACCAGCAAAAGACTAGTTGTTTGTTTGTTTGTTTGTTTGTTTTTTAAAGGTAAATTTAACATGCAACTCTGTAGTTCTTTTCTTTAAAGAAAATCTAGCTATCAAAACAGAGTCTATACACAAGGCAGATTACTTTTAAATTCCAATATATCAAGCAATTCTAAAATTTCTGAACTTATGATTTGGCAAAAACAAAGCCTGTTTGTTTGCAGTTTGTGGAGTAGTGTATACAGATATTTACTCATCTAAGAATCTATTTTATATGCAGAGAATTTGTTTCACTGACTATAGATGTATCCAAAAACAACTTCAGAGGTATTAGCATGCACATCATCCATCTCTTTGAACAAATTACTTCAATTGGCTGGCTACAATCACTCAGGTCTCTGACATTTTACCAAGGAGTAAGCCTTGCACCTTCAAGTAAGCAATTTGTGTACCTGCCTGGCAGCCATACCCAGTCCAACTGATTAGTTGCTACTCAGCCCTTCAAATGGCTTTACAATTGGTTCTGCACCAGTGACAGTGGCAGCTCCATGTCTAGGTGGCTCTACCTGCAGGTGTCTGGATAACAGATATCCCTCCTGGGATGTGCTTACTGCCCTTTTATTGAAGAGGCAATATTCATGGGATGAAGAGGGGACTGGGGACCCTGCAGGTCCCTGTGCCCAAGGAAAACTCATCCTCTTTATCAGACACAAGGGAGCCATCCACAGGAAAGGCTCTCATTATCCCCACCATTCCTCCTCCTTCATAAGTGCAGCGATTCTCAGGCCAGAGGCCTCTACTCCCAACAATGCAATGCAAGTAACCCTGGGACACTCTTGGAATGATATCACCATGGACACCTGACACCACCAGTCACCTCACAGCCTCTTATCCTGAACTCTATAGACACAGAGACCCTGAATTTAGAACTCAGCTGCTGAGCAACAGGTGCCAGTTATGACGCTGCAGAGCAATGGAGAGCTCATGGAGGTTTATCCGCTCAGATATTCACTGATGTGAGTGGATCCACCTCCATCAAGAAAGAGTTACCACAGGCCCATTGCTCTCAGGAAGTGTGTGAGGAATCCCTGTCCATGCCATTGAGGAAATTCAGAGGCCAGCCAATCTTCTCCTGAACAGACACTTTGCTCCTGGTTCTGAACCTCACATCACTCTTACCTCTACTACCAACTCTTAAGTGAGGTCTGGAATCACCTCTTCTAGTCTCTCTGGCTTGGGGCTTTCCTACCAGGTGCTCAATAACTGTTCCAAGCCCTGACTTAGCGTTTTCACTACAGCTGATGTTCATTTAACAGGTTTAACAAAAGCTTACAAAAACTTGTTAACTTCCACCATCCATGTCAAATCACATATAATTGCCCAATAAGAAGCCACGGTAGGACAACCATGACCACTCCTTACAGAAATGGTACAAGAAGTATTTTTAACTGGCAGAATTTGAAGTAGGTAGTTTTTTTCTGAATTCAGTTGGCATTTTTAAAAAGAAGGATAAAAGAGAAAGCGATCCATGGGATTTAGCATTTTATTTAATTCTTCGCATTACTATTTTTTCCTCCTCTTTTTGAAATATTGTCATTGTAATATAGCCACCATTGATGATTCTGCCCACTAAATGCAGAAATAGAAATGTGGTGTATTGATAGGGTAGCCATCAATAACCAATAAGTTTCTGATAATTTTCTCAGATTTCCAGTATTATTTTGGAAAGCTACTTTTCTCTCCTGTCCATCTGTTTCACTGCTATATTCTCATGGGAGAAAATGATGGGAAAGATGGGTAAATACCATGGCTGGAAAGTTCCCTTAAGATACTCTCATTCATCTTTTTCATCAACTGATCCTCAGTTGAAAAAGTCAGAAGCTCTTCAAATAGAATGCCGGCCTTCCAAACATAAGCACATATGTGAATGAATACACAGCATAGGAAGGACAAATTATGTCTGTCACTAAACTGGTATGAGAATAAACTTCATGTTTGTAAAGTACTTTGTAAGCCTCAGATATAAAACATTGTGCAAATAGTGTATGTGTAATATAATACTTTAATGTTTAGAGGAGATACAGTAGAAAAATGCTCTTCAGATACTTAACTTTCACTGTTTAGCTTTTTGGGTGATCTGGAGTAAATAATATGAGAATGGAGTCCTTCACACAAAATAGCCAAAGTCTGTTCAAAAGCTACAATTATATGGAAGATGATATTCTATGAAAATATACTCAGCATGCAGAAAAGTTAGCTTGAAGTATGCCAGAGAGAAGAATCATTGTTTACCTGTCTTATCATTAAAGAAATCAATAGCTTTATAGTTCCATACAAAGCAGTAGAGAAAGCATATTTTCATTACATGACAGAGAATTACATTGCTTCCTATAACCTAGAAATTATGGCTCTCTTCTAAGCCATGACAGTGGGATGCTTAGTTCCTGTTTGCAGTTAGACAGAGAAACGTTGTCAGTTTTCTTCCCCTTGTTGACTTTCTCCTCTTCTAAGGTGCCTTCACATAATTTTTGAATCCCTGACCTGCAGGAAGGATTTTATCTACTTTTAGTCAAGTATTTTTTTCCTAACTACACTAACGCTTGCTGATTTAGAGTACATATAAATCGTGATTCCTTTCAAAGATGTTTGAATTATGGCTGAGTTTCTTTGTAATTTCAATTATATTCCTTTGGTCTTCTCTACTTAAATACTTCAGCCTTCAGTTTCATACTGGTTCTACTTGTCATAATGCTAGCAAATGGCACAGTTTTGGCAATGTGTAGAGCCAAAATCTATTAATTTAAAAGGCCATAAATAATACTCCCAGTACTAGAAATACATTGAGGCCCTGGAGCATATTCAGAGAAGGGCAATTAAGCTGGTAAGGGGTCTGGAGCACAAGCCTTATGAGGAGTAAGTTTGAGTTACTTAGTCAGGAGAAGAGAAGGCTCAGGGTTGACGTTATTGCTCTCTACAGCTATCTGAAGGGAGGCTGTGGTGAGATGGGGATCAGCCTCCTCTCCCATGTAGCTAGCAATAGGACTATAGGGAATGGCCAGGGGAAAATCAGGTTGGACATTAGGAAAAAATTCTTCACTGAGAGAATGGTCAGGTGCTCAAACGGACCAGGAAGATGGTGTAGTCACCAACCCTAGAGATGTTCAAGAAATGTTTAGGTGTTTCCCTGAGGGACAAGGTTCAGTGGGAAATATTGGTTATAGGTGGATGGTTGAACTAGATGATCTTAGAACTTCTCCTCAGGGCTACTCTCAAGCCATTCTCCACCCAAACTTTGTGCTTGAGATTGCCCTGACCCAGGTTCAGGACCTTGCACTTGGCCTTGTTGAATTTCATGAGGTTTACGTGGATCCTTCTCTCAAGCCTGTCCAAGTCTCTCTGGATGGCATCCCTTCCCTCCAGCATGTCAACTGCACAACTCAGCTGGTGTCATATGCAAACTTTCTGAAGTGTTCTCAATCCCACTGTCCATTTTATCTACAAATGTGTTGAATAATACTGATCCCTGAGGAATGCCACATGTCACTGGTCTCCACTTGGACACTGAGCCATTGACTGCAAACCTCTTAGTGTGACTATCTAGCCAATTTCTTATCTATTTTTCTCCAGCTTTGTAACCAGGATGTCATGTGGGACAGTGTCATACACTTTGCACAAGTCTAGGTAGATGATATCTGTTGCTCTTCCTTTATCCACTGATGCTATTACTCCATCATAAAAGGCCACCAAGTTTGTCAGGCATGACTTACCCTTAGTGAAGCCATGTCGGTTACCACCAATCACCTCGTCATTATTTTCCAGGTGCCTTATCGGCATCTTCAGGAGGATCTGCTGCATGATCTTTGGAGGCACAGAGGTGAGACTGAGTGGCCTTTTGTTCCTTGGATCTTCTTTTTTTCCCTTCTGAAAATTGGGTATATGTTTCCCCCTTTCCAATGAACGGGACCTTCACCAGACTGCCATGACCTTTCAAATATGATGAGCAGTGGCTTGGCAACTTCATCTTGCTAGTTCCCTCAGAACTAGGGATCATCCCTCCCCTCTGCCCTGGTGAGGCCTCAGCTGGAGTATTGTGTCCAATTCTGGGCTCCCCAGTACAAAAAAGACAGGGACTTCATTGAAAGATTCCAGCAGAGGGCTACAAAGATGATAAAAGGACTGGAGCACCTCTCTTATGATGAAAGGCTGAGAGACCTGGGTCTATTTGGCCTTGAAAAAAGAAGACTCAGAGGGAATCCGATCCACGTCTATAAATATCTAAGGCCCTGGAGGCAAGGGGACATGGGTGTATGTTCTGTATAAGGACTCAGATGTGAAAAGTGTTTTTTTGCTTGTTTGTGTTTTGGGAAGTGGGTTGCTTGCCAGCAGATTACCAATTTGCTAAATGAACTCAAGTCTCTGAATGAGAATACACTTTTTGTTATGACTTGGCCCCAACTGTTCCTCAAATATCACCAGGCAAAAAACATTGTTTATCAGTAGTAGTCATATATTCCTGTCACAATGAAAAAGTTGTGCTCAGCAAATTTTTACTGACAGTGTCACAATAGTGGACTCAATGATTTATTACTATTCTGCTTATGAGCTACATATATCAGTATTTTATTTTCATTAAATTCTAGAGATAGCATCTACTATGCATCACAATGTTGTCAACTTCAGGAAAGTATGATGCAAAGATAATACGTTTTCATGATTTATTGACAGTGGGTCTTATAATTACTAACTATGCATACGTCTGATTGATAGAAAGCATCAGACACTATGCAATGAAGCATGATTATAGCAATGCAATTCAAATTCCTATCAAAATGAGATCTTAGTGAGGATTGAGTTGCAATCTTCTGACTCTAAGAAATGTAATTTTGCATTGATTTTTTTTTCATAAAAGCTGCAGAAATATATATATATATATATATATATCGAGTTTTAACCTTTCTGTTGTATTCTGGAGACACATGACATTTGTCTTCAGTGCCATAGGTATCCATCCTGCATGTATGTATGTATGTATGTAGAAAGACATATTCAAGTAGATATTCTGTACACTTTTTTGCAGTGTGAGAGGTGATGTTAGTATGTTGCTTTTTTTTTTTTACATCAATTGTGTTGAAATAATCATTAGAAATTAATAGTTAAAGGATAAAATTTTAAATCAGAGTTGCTATCACAGCAAGGGATAAAATCATAGAAGCACAAAAATCATAAAATCCTTAGAGTTGGAAGGGTCCTTTAAAGGCCACCTAGTCCAACTTCCCTGTAATGAACAGGGACATCCACAGATAGATCAGGTTGTCCAAGGCCTTATCCAGTCTCACCTTGAGAGTCTCCAGGGACAGGGCATCTGCAAGATCACCAGGCAACCTGTTCCAGTATCTTCCCACCCTTACTGTAAAAGACTTTTTCCTTATATCTAATCTAAATTCACCCTTTTTAAGCTTGAAATAATTTCCCACTCTTCTATTGCCTCAGACCCTGCTAAAGAGTCCGTCCCCTTTTTTCCTATAGCTCCTATTTAGATACTGAAGGGCTGCTATAAGGTTACCACGAAGCCTTTTCTTCTCCAGGATGAAGAGCCCCAGCCCTCTCAGCCTGTCCTCATAGCAGAGGTGTTCCATCAATTGAAACATTTATGTGGCCCTTCTCTGTATTTGCTCCAACAGATCTACAACTCTCCTGAACTGAGAACTCCACATCTGGACTCCAGGTGGGGCCTCACCACAAAGTAGGTGGCAGGATCACTTCCTTTAGCCTGACTTCTATGCATCTTTTGGTGCAGCCCAGGACACAGTTGGCTTCCTGGGATGTGATGACACACTGCTGGCTCAAATCCATCTTCCCATCCACCAGCACCCCCAGGTCTTTTTTCAGCAGGGCCAGTTCTTCATCCTTCAAACAGTCTACTTATCAAATCCATATCATTCCAATTTGGAGAGAAGGATTGTCACCGTTTTATCAGGCTGGTTCGGCCCAGTTCCATGACGGTTGATGTGGGGGACCCATGCCCCAGGAAAGGGCAAGGGAGAAAGGGAAAAGGGAAAAGGGAGATGGACCTAAACAGTGTCAGTAATCTGAGGATGAAAGCTAATCTACTAAATAAGATATCAGAAATCAAAACAACATAATATAATACAATATAATTGGAATTGAATTATTTATTGAAATAAATCAAATAAAATGAGCAAGAGAGTGTCCAATAAACCGAAGGCCTTACACCAATGCTGAAAGTGAGACGGATAGCAAGCACCTGCTGCTGAGTCGATCCCAAAGGAAAGAGAGAAGGTCCCATGACTTCAGACAGTTTTTATCTTTCCCTCTGAGTGGAAACACGTAAAAATGCAAAGCATCGCACAGTCCTCTGAGGAATGTAGTTCTTCTTCTCTTCTGAGACAGGCATATCCGTAACTATGGATTATCCAAGCAGCTAGAGCATTAACTCTTTAACTCCCCATACACTACATGATGTTATGATGTGGAATATCGATAATATAACAAACATCATAAAACCATGACAAGGATGTTGTGGGGTACCATGTCAAAGGCCTTACTAGTGTCCACACAGATTACATCAGTGGCTCTTTCCTTGTCCGCTGTTGCAGTGACATCATCATAAAAGGTCACTAGATTTGTCAAACAGGATTTGACCTTGGTGAAACTAGTCTGGTTCTCCTGTATCACCTCCCTGCTTTCAACAGGCCTTAACATAGCTTCTAGGAGCATCTGATCCATGATCTTTCCTGGCACAGAGGTGAAACTGACAAGTCAGTAGTTCACAGGTTATCATTTTTATCCTTCTTAAAAAGTGTGTCATGTTGCCTTTTTTGCAGTCACCAGGGACATCACCTGATTGCCATGACTTCTCAAGTATCATTGAGAGTGACTTGATGACTACATCAGATAACTCCTTTAGAACTCTGGGATGTATCTCATCAGGATTCATAGATTTATGGATATTCAGGTTCCTCAGGTTGTCACAAACCTGATCTTTGCTTACAGTGGGATGGACATTGCTTCCCCAATCACCTCCTACAAAGTCAAACATTTGAGAGCTGTGTGAGGAGCAATTATCAGATAATATTGAGGCCTAAATCTTGTCAAGTACCTCAGCCTTCTCCTTGACTCTTGTTAACAACCTGCCTGTGTCACTCACTTGGGAGGGTACACTCTCCTGGACTTTACTTTACTGGTTGTGGTATCTGTAGAAGCCTTTCTTGTTCTTGACAACCCTAGCCAAGTTCATTTCCAGCATGGCATTGCCATTCCCAACCACATTCTTACACAGCCTAGCGGCTTCCTTATACTCTTCACATGGTACCTGTCCCTGTTTCCACTGTCTGTGCCTTTTCTTCTTGCTCTTCACTTTGATCAGAAGGTCCTGGGTCAGCCATACCAGTCTCTTGCCTTGCTTTCCTGACTTGCTGCACTTGGGGATGGAGAGCTCTTGCATTGTGAGGAAAGTTTCCTTAAAAATCTGCCAGCTCTGCTCTGCACCTGTGTTCATGAGGACAGTTTCCCAGGTTATTTACTGACTAACTCCCTGAAAAACTGGAATTTAGCTTTCCTAAAATTTAGCATCATAATTCTACTCTTTGTCTGTCTCATGTCCCTACAGAGCATGAACTGAACCATATGCTATGGGTCACTACAGCCCAGGCAGACTCCTGGTGTCAATAATCAGTTTATTTACATTGCTAACATGTTCAGTATTGCATTCCTCCAGTAGCGCCATTTATTATTTGACTCAGAAAGTTGTCCTTAATGCTTTCTAGGAGCTTTCTAGATTGCCTACAGCTCACAGATATATGGGTGGTTGAAGTCCCCCAGCAGAATGAGCACTCATGATCACACCTCCTGTAGCTGCAGGTAGAAGGCTTCACTGACAGGTTTGGCTTGATCAGACGGCCTGTGGTAGACACTGATCACAGGGTCCCCTTTTGCTGCCTCACTCTCTGTCACCCATATGCTTTTGATTTGCTCATCACTGTTCCTTAGGGACAGCTCTTCACATTCTATTCTCTTTCTGGTGTAGATAGCAACACGCCCTCCCCTTCTTCCTTGCTTGTCGCTTCTGAACATCTTGTAGCTGTTGATAGCCACATCTCTTAAGGCAGTGGGTCCTTCAAGGCCCCTGTTAGCGCCCTGTCCCTCTAATCTAGCTATGCCATCCCAAACCTTATCATGGACCCTTCTCCCCTTTTGAGAAAGGCAAGCCCCATCCAGTGCACACAAACCCAGTGCCATGTTGTCAAAAAAATAAAATAAAAAAATTTGGTGATGGCACCAGCCACAATGCCAGGTATTTGAATATAAAATCCTTTGTTTTGTTTCCATGTCCTTACCCAATAGAGAAGGCAGAGAAGATGATGTGTGCATTCAATTCCTTCAGCCATTGTCCCAAGGCCCTTAAAGACCCTTTTGATAGCCCTTGTCCCAATGTAGCTGCTTCATCTCTCCATATATGAAAAAGCAGTAAGGGGTTGTGGTTTGACAGCTGTACCAGGCTAGATAGTTTCCCAGTGACATAATTCACCTGAGCCCCAGGAAGACAGCAGACTTACTGTAAGAAGAGGGTTTGCTCATCATATAGGATGTTCAGTTCCCTGTAAGGAGGGATCACCTATAACTAATATTTGTCCCTTCTTTAGTAACATAGTCTTGATGCTGGGAGAAGGTTTCTTGCAATTTGGTTTTGTTATTTTGTCTAGACTGAGTAGGCTGTTATCACCCACAAACAGGGCCACGTACCTGTTATAGAGAGACACCTGGTGGGGTGGAACAGGCAAGGATAGTTTTCATTTGCAGCTTTGAGGACAGACTTTTCTCCATCCACTCTTTTCCTTTGTGTTCTTGCTTCTAGCCTTGCAATATTTTCCTCAACCTGATGTGATACAGGCTGCTTTTTTGTGTTTTTCTATTTGAAATAACCCATCTCTGCATGGCTAAATTGTGGTTTTCCTGCTCCTTCTTCTTGTCCCCAGTGACACATTTTAATCTAAGCATTTCATCCTGTAGCCTGGCCACAAGACAGAGAAGATTGTCCACCTGCTCACATCTCACACTGTTGTTCTGACTGCCATACCAGTGAAAGGCTCGTGCCTTCTTCACAGCCAGAGGTCTGGATGCTACATGGTTGCCTCCAAATTCAGTCATGGTTACAATATCCATCCTGACAGGGGCAGACATACTGGCTTTTATTTAAGTGGTGTAGTGGAAATGCTTGAACTAGCCATTAAGCACCTGGTAGGAAGGCCAGGCCAACACAGCGGAACTCAAGTACATGCAATATATATGAGTGACCAGAAGAATTGAAGCCAGGATCTACCCCTTCCCAGACCTCATTTAAGGGCTGGCAGTGGAGGTGAGGGTATCTTTCTAGAGCTTCCTGCCTACCTGAGGTTTTCTGAAGGTAAACAGCCTTTTTCCCTTATTTTTGCACTCCCTGATGTTGTGCCTGATTTTTTTCTCATTTGCTACAGACTGGGATCTTGCTGCTCTTCTGTCATTGTGCCTTCCATTCTATTACAATCATATTACAGATGGTATAAGTCTCTTTTCTTTGGTTATTAGACTATTTTTCTCAGGAAAGGAGAGCTGATTTCTTTACATCACACAGTTTCTAATAGAAGCTGAATTCTCTGATAAAAATTATTCAGGAAGTGGTGTGGCAGCGCCTCGAGTGCTGTGTTCAGTTTTGGGCCCCTCACTACAAGGCGACATTGAGGCCCTGGAACATGTTCAGAGAAGGGCAGCAACACTGGTGAGGGGTCTGGAGCACAGGTCTTATGAGGAGCGGCTGAAGGAGTTGAGATTGTTTAGTCTAGAGAAGAGGAGGCTCAGGGGAGACCTCATCACAGTCTACAACTTCCCCAAGGGAGGCTGTGGTAAGGGAGGGGTTGGCCCCTTCTCCCAGATAACTAATGACAGGACAAGAGGCAATGGCCACAAGTTGCGCCAGGGAAGATTTAGATTAGATGTGAGGAAAAGCTTTTTCTCAGAAAGAGTTGTCAGGCTCTAGAATGGCCTGCCTAGGGAAGTGGTGGAGTCACCATCCCTAGAGCTGTTTAAGAAGTGTCTAGATGAGGTGCTAAGGGATATGATCTAGTAGCTTAGTGTTAAAGATGGTTAAAGGAGGATGGTTGGGCTAGATGATCTTGTAGGTCCTTTCCAACCTAGTGTTTCTATGTTTCTATATAACAACAAAGGGTTACTTAGCCTGATGGTTTCTGAGAGCGGTATTATTTTTGTAGCTTCTGTACATAGTTCTAGTCCATGTTCTACTGTTGTTTAAAATGTGACGCAAGAACAACAGTTTTATGTTGAAGCAACTTTTTTAGTGCTCTTTGACTGTATATTTTAGACAGCTCAAAAATGTAAATCAGGATAACTAGAAGTATATTAGATTTTAAGTATTTTGTTAACAACCTCAAAAAAAAAAATAAGATGAAGAGGGGTTATTTCTTTGGGAGAAATGCCTGTCATGTTAATACATTAGACAGCACTGAAAATTCAGTGCAGAAGGAGAAAAACAGTGATGTTTCAGCATAGTGAGACGTACTCAGAAGAATCCTTTAGGGGTGTGTTATAATTTCTCTAGCTATTGTTGTGGTGCAAGAGCTTATCTTTTTATATAGTAGGGATGGAAGTAAAAGACATGCTGATATTTTTGCGTCACATTCTACTGTTTCATGTCTGACTAATCCTTTCTAGGAAAGGCTTTAAACATACCTCTCTATGGACTCATGAATGAAGAGCCTTAGCCTTCACGTTCATCCTTTAAAAGACAAGTTTTAATTTTGCTCAGAAGTCTGCCATCATTGCTATCCATTTCAGGGTAACAGTGACTTCCCTGACAAAAACTGAAATTGATTTTTTTTTCTTTTTGTATTATTGATCATCTCAAGCTGGTAAACTGGGATTTTTAACTATAAACTGATAAGCTACAGCTGTAGTAGCGTATTCTTGGGAAAAATAAAAAAATAAAAAGTAAGAAAAAAAACTTTGTGAGTTAGAATTTAGGGGTTTTTTTTTGTTTGTAAAATATAGCTAAAAAGGAGTTCATATACCAAAAGAAATCTAACCTGAAAATCAGTATATTAGTTCTTTCACTTATTATTACACTAGTTTGATAAAGCCATGACAGAAATATTTTTTACTAGTGTGTTTTTAAGATGCATCTGCCACTTCTGTTCGCACTAATGAATCTTTCAAGAGTGTTTTAGTGTATAATACTCTCTGTTATATCAGGACTTGATCTTGTACCTTAAACATGCAGAAATATTTGGAAAAATTATTCATTAAGTTTCTAGTTATGTCTGTTGAAATAACTAATCTTATTCCTTTTTTTCTTAAGAGATGTCATTTGAATATTCTGGAACTGTCTCATTTTATACTTCTGATGATATTGCATGTCCTGTTTAATTTCACATACAGTGTATTGCCTCTCACTGTGGCTTATTTTGGCAGAGTACATTTAGTAAGGTGATAGCACCTTTTTCTAGGTTAAGAACTGTTATTTTGAAAAGGTGCTATAATCTGAAATTTGCTTTTATTGTAATGTTTACTTGTCAAAACCATGTAAGCTACCTGGAAAACAATGTCCAGAACAAACATTTCTCACTTTTGCTATGTTTAAATGTGAACTTAACATGATAAGCAAAATGGCTTTCTACCAGCTCCTAGAGACAACTGAAGAAGTACTTCAGTTCTTTGTTTAGTTTGATTTTTGTTGGTTATGGTTTTTTGGTTTTTTTTTAACAAACAACAAGGGAATTACTGGGTTCATGTACTTTGCTGCTGTTAGAACGGGGAGCATAGTGATCCTCTAAAGTTCAGGTTTTTGGTAGACATTTTCTGGATTTGTGATAATGTCTTCATTTTTTTCCTCTGACTAAGCTCACATCTTTGTTACCAGATTATCTTCCACATAAGTTTTCCACACTTTTTTTTTTTCTTCCCTTTTTCTTGGAAATAAGTAGCTTTAGACAAAGGCAATGATCATAATACAGCAGCAGCAATCACTAGCGTGTGTGTGTCAATTGATTAATCGATGTATTCTCCTTTTGAGCTTGGCCACAGAAATGAATGTGACATTTCTCATTAGAGAAAAGTAGAATATGGCCTTTTGAAAGGTAAGGTGAGAGAGAACATATATATTTAAAAACACTTCATCTTGACAGAATGATTAGTTCAGGACTTCCAAGATTTGTATTTATCCTGATAATGGAATTTTCATTTCAATAGCTACTTTAACAATATTGCCTGGTATTCACACTGGAATTTCTTCATTTCTGAAATGGGTTTCATTAGGCTTTTCATAAGGAGATAGGAAGAAGCACACTAACCACTTATAAATAATAAATATTGCACAATGTAAAAGTTTTCATTATTTTCTGTTCTTTGTAGGCTCTGGCCTCAATGATGGGCAGTGGCATGAAGTTCGACTTCTAGCTAAAGAAAACTTCGCTGTTCTCACCATTGATGGAGATGAAGCTTCGGCTGTTCGAACAAATAGCCCTCTACAAGTTAAAACTGGAGATAAATATTTATTTGGAGGTAAATACATTTATATGTCAGAATAAACATCTGCTTACAATGCTATTCTCTTCTGATCTGTGTGAGATGGGGCTCTGAGTTTAGTTCAGTCCCTTAGTATTTGGGTCTTCTAAAACAAATGAGTGCATTTTGTCACAGAAGTATAGTAGAATGCTAAACTTAATTTTATTTCTAAATTTACTTACACCTCCTTCTAAATTTACATACACCTCTTTTTCTTGGAAAAAAAAAAAAGTACAAGAAATGATCCAACTTTGAATGGGTCTCTAAATCTTCATAGAATATTTCATCCTCTGAATGGGTCCCTTCTCAGTATTAGTAGCCTAATTAAATGACACTGAAAGAGATCATTTCTTTTCAGTTTTGGAAACCCAAAGACAGAAAATACCACTGTTCTTAGCCTTTGCTGATTTTTATGTATTTTTTTTTAAGATCTGTCATTATTATGGGTAATATAGAGCTTTCATAAGTTGAAACCCTATGTTCAGTATTTCTGACCATTAGAAGTCCATGTACCGCAATTAGTTATTGCAGGTTATGGTTTGAATATTTTTCAAAGTGAGATAGCTAGGAACTTCAAACCTCTGCAAAACCTAACTGTCATCAGTGAAGTGTTTTTATTAGTTTCATTAGAAGTAAGTTCGGTAAGTTCAGGTAGATAATGTGTAAACTGTTTATGGTCTGTTGTTTGTTTGTTTGTTTGTTTTCATGCAAATATGCATATGTGGTATGAGAAGGAGCTATCTCTTGAATTCAGAGGATGATATGTTTTGCTTTCAGAAACTGCAAAATCAGCATTTCTGGAAGTCTTTGAACACATATTCACTTTGTAACTAAATTCTCCTAATTCATTCTTGTGTGCAAATATAACATTCTCCAAACTTTCCTTTTCAATGACTTCAAATTAAGAATTTTTATTTCTATTTTTGTTTCCTGGTATTACAATATCAAACGCATACTATACACAGTGTTGTTGTCTTTGCTGAATCGAATTTTAGAGTTTCAGCATTTCAGTACAGTATAGTTACTTTTCTCTTTAAATTATCAGTCATATACTTGTAATGACAATGAGTTTTAACTTAAAGTATTAAGGCAAACACTACATACACTTCATTCTGTGAAAATAACCACAGCTTTCTCTACAGAAATACCACAGATGTAAATGTGAAGTCTGGGAACAATAACTGTTTTTATAAAAAACTTATATTTTCACACCTTCTTGACGTAACTTTACACTGGCAGTATTTCATAATATTAGTCCTATAATAAAACTGACCATTTGTCCAAAATTTGGAATGGATTAAAGATTGAATAGCCAAGGAGAACATCATTCTGCTAAATGTAATAATTTAAATATTCCAAACAAATCATGAATACTAAATTGAGTTTTGCACAGATGTATTCACAGTGATGTCTGAAAATAAAATCAATTTTACTCATAGGATTTTAATTATTATTTGATTATATTTGTATCCTTTACAATAAAAATAAGTATGGGGAATTGGAAACTCAGGATGGCTGTATATTTCTTTTTGCCTTAGATTTTGGTACAAGCAGGAACATGTCTGTGAGTCAGAATTCTCCCTCTCTCTGTCCATGCAAATGGAAAGACTAATGGCAAGATGAACATGTTGTTAACCCAGTGTCCACAATAAGGTTAGCTAGTTCAGACACTGAAAATATAGTTAGTCAACCTCCCTATTTAATAGCATCTTCAGTTATCATTATCAGTTGGCTTTTTTGGAGAAACCAGTCTTATGAAAATGAGAGATCAAAAGAGCAAAAATATAGTTATTTGAGTACGGGACTTGTTTCTGTATGATATGATCTGAGATGAGAATGATTCTCAGTGTTCGTTGTAGATACTGTGAAACCTAACTAATAGAAATTAAAATTGCTGTCTGTTGCCTTTACTATGTAAGAAGTCTTCAGGCAGTCCTGCATATCTAGGGCAGGCAGTCAATTAAATTATTTGCCTTCCTACAATCTAAGGATGATCTTAGCACTTTCCAGTGAAGAAGACAAATCCTGTCATGTAAAACTGTAGATCTAGGACTACAAAAGGAAAATGTGTTAGTGATGGTTTTGTAAATTATGAAGTAGATCTTAAGAAATCATATCTTTCCAAAGAAAGAACCATATGGACTCTCACAGTCAATGGCTCAGTGCTGTTTTGCAAAACTGGACTAGGAAGGCACCATTTGGCACTGTGCACACACACCAAGTGCAAGAGGGATAGCCCTGTCTAGCTTGCACCTTGAAGAGAGAAATGGTTACATTTTTAAAAGCACAAAGCTTTTGATACATTTCATTGTATAATCAATATGTATCATTTTGATACATATTCATTACATTCCTGAGAGTAAAGCGTACTATTACTATCAGCTCCAGGAGATTATTTCCGTAGGTACCACCTCAGATTCCTTTAGGTCGAGTATGTGCAGAGCCTCCTGGTGGTTGCAGGCAGAGGTCTTAGAGATGAAGGCCATATGTCTTCCTCACTGTGTACTTTTCACTCCACTGCAGTTCAAGGGAGTAATCCAGTTCTATCTGGTACTTAGCTAGCCATGGTTTTACAGTTTATTGTCTTTGCTCAACCATCATTTGGACGTTATATTATTATATTCAACTTCTTGTCCTCCCTATTCCACATGGTGCCTTCATCAACCTTGCCTTCGTTAATCTCTCTTCTCTTACTGTGAACCATCCTTAAGTCTCTTAACCCATTCTTACACCCAATCAAATACTTTGTAGTGTGAGGTGACAAGTTGAAAAGTCTCCAGTGTGAGCTTTTGATTCTCAGTTTAAAGGTAAAGAATGTCTACTTCGAGTCTAATCTGGAGTGGAAAGTGTTTTGGTAATGCAGTACTGAATTATTTTCACCAGTAAAACTCTGGATCAGATCTAACAGAGCTTGCTTGACCAAGTAGGACAACAGTGTACTGTGTAATGAGATGGCTGCACTTGTAGGCAGAACTTAAAACTAGATTTAGTAAAAGGAAGGAGATGGAGATTGGAGTGATAGAGAAGAGTTTGCGGATGATACATTAGGAAGCAACTGGGAAACAGCTATGAATTGTCTCAAAGTAACTTGAGCATGCTCCTCTAAAAGCATTAGGGGGGGGGGGAAATTAAATCCTCCCTCATGAAAATCACATGGCCCTGCAGCAGGCAGCTTGCCTATTACCACAGGGCAAAACCTCACCTTCTTCCTAGCTGAAGTACATTTACAGCAATAAGAACTTCTTCACAGTGAGAGTGACGGAGCACTGGCACAGGCTGCCCAGGGGGGTTGTGGAATCTCCTTCTCTGGAGATGTTCAAGACCTGCCTGGACACCTACCTTTGCCACCTGGTGTAGGGAACTGCTTTGGCAGGGGGGTTGGACTCAATCTCTTGAGGTCCCTTCCAACCCCTATGATTCTATGAATGCAGCATGGAAAACAAACAGGAGTAGTGGGAAACCACAGTGCAACTAGAAAATTGTGATCTAGTTGATATTGCTGAAACTTGGGAAAAATCACATTGCTGGAGCACCACAATCTTTGGCTACAAACTATACAGAAAAGTCAGGCAAGAAAGTACCCTCTATGTAAAGAAACAGATCCATTTTACAGAGTTACATCTGAAAAACAGCCACAAATATTCTGTATGAAAATTAGAGAGTGAGACAGAAAACACCGACGAGGTTTTTTTTCTACTGGCCACCTGGTCAAAGGGAGCCTCTTTATGAATCTTTCTTGTTTCTGCTATCAGAAGCATTGTGCTTGAATGCTCGTATCCTGCTAAAGGACTTCAGCCACTGAGATATCTGCTAGAAAAACAACACAGCATGTTGTGAACAATCTTGGAGACTTTTGGAGTGTAACAAGGGTGGCTTCTTAGAAATCAGATAGTCCAACCAGAGGAGAAGTGTTACTGGACCTGGTGCTTACCAATACAGGTGAACCAATTAAAGAAGTCAAGACTGGAGGACATCTGGGTTGCAGTGATCACACTGGTGATCTTGAGGAATATGAATCTGGCAAAGAGTAAAGTCAGGACCCTGGACTTTTATAAGAGTGTACTTCCAATTTTTCTAAAGATTTAGTAGATGAGATTCCCTGGGAAACTGTCCCTAGGGAGAAAGGAGCTGAACAAAGCTAGCAGCTCTTTTAAGGACTCTTTTCATTGCATGACAGAGCATTTAATCCCCATGTCTAAAAAATCCTGCAGTGAAAGCAGAAAATCAGCATGGATGAATAAGAACCTGCTGGTCAAAGAATAAGAAGAAAATGTGCAGTGAGTGAAAGCAGGGATATAAGGCCTGGTGATACTTTAAGTACGCCATCTGGACATGTTGGGATGAGATCAGGAGAGACAAGGAGCAGATGGAACTGAACTTGGTAAAGTGTGCAAAGAACAGTAACAAGGGATTTTATGGGTGCATTAGACAGAAAAGGAACACTAAATAGAGTGAATCCCCTCTGATAAACAAAATGGAAACACTTGTGGCAACAGACATGGAGAAGGCTGAGGGACTCAAGCATTTTTTCCTTATTCTTCACTGGAACAATCATCCCAAAAACATCAAGTTTCTGAAGTTTACGAATCACATTGCTGGGACAAGGGAGTGAAGTCACTCTCACCATGAGACCACCTGATGGATATGAACATATTTGAGTCTATGAGGCATTTTGAAATGGATCCCAGGGTCATAAAATCATAGAACGGTTTGGATTGGAAGGGACTGTAATGATAATCTAGTTCCAATCCCCCTGCTATAAGCAGGGACACTTCCCACTAGATCAGGTTGCTCAAAGCCTCATCCTTGAATATCTTCAGGGCAAAGGCATCCATAACTTCTCTGGGCAATGTGTTCCAGTGTCTCACCACTCTCACAGTGAAGAATTTCTTCTTAGTATCTAGTCTAAATCTATCTTCTTCCAGTTTTAAGTAATTTTGCTTCATCCTGTTGCTACATGGTTTTATAAAATGTCCCCTCCAGCTTTTTTTGTAGGTCCCCATCCAGTATTAAAAGGCTGCTATATTATTCACCCCAAAAATGTTCTCTTCTCCAAGTTGAAGAGTGCCAGCTCCCTATAGAGAAGGTGCTCTAGCCTTCTTATCCTTGTTGTGATCCTACACTGGACTGCCTCCAAGAACTCTATGTCCTTCATGGGTTGGGGGCCTCAGATCTGGAAACAGTACTCCATGTAGGGGCTCACAAAAGCAAAGGGGCAAAATTACCTGCCTCAACTTTACTTTTTCAATGCAAGTTGAATGGGGCTTTGGGAAACCTGACACAGCAGAAAGCAAACCTCCCAGTGAGAGGAGATGATGGACAAGCTGATTTTTAAGGTTCCTTCCCACCCGAAGTACTCTCTGTTTCTATGATTTTTGAGTTATTGAGTCGTACCAAATGTACCATCATTCAGATTATTCACTAGATGGCCATAATGAGTATTTTTAAATTAATTCTTTTTATTCCAAGGCATAGGAATTTATTTGGAATTGGATAGTTACAAGAAATACTAAACTTGCAGTCATGTTCATTAAAGAAGAGAAAAAAACAAAATGCTTTTGAGGGGCGATAATCTTATTGAAGTTTAAATTGTAAACTGGAGAGAAGTATAACTTGATCTGTTGCAGGGCTCTCCAGTAAAGAGCCCAGGGGGGCTGTGCTGGAACAAAGGGTGAGGCAAATGTCTCAGCTGAAGTGCATCTACACCAATGCACACAGCATGGGCAACAAACAAGAAGAGCTTGAAACCATTGTAAGGCAGGCTAACTATGACCTTGTTGCTATTACGGAAACATGGTGGGACCCCTCCCATGACTGGAGCACTGGGATGGATGGCTACAAGCTCTTCAGAAGGGATAGGCGGGGAAAAAAGGGTGGTGGCATAGCTCTCTATATCAAAGAGTGTCTTGATGTTGAAGAGCTTGAGGTTGGAAATGACCAAGTGGAGTGTCTGTGGATAAGGATCAGGGGGATGGTCTGTGGGAGTGACATCGTGGTGGGGCTCTGTTATAGACCGCCTAGCCAAGATGAAGAGGTAGATGAGGTGTTCTACAAGCAACTAGTAGATGTTGCACGATGGCCAGCACTTGTTCTCATGGGGGACTTCAACTTCCCTGATATACGCTGGAAACATAGTACCGCGCAGAGGAAGCAGTCCATGAGATTTCTGGAGTGTGTGGAAGATTGCTTCCTGACACAGCTGGTGCAAGAACCTACCAGGGGAGGTGCCCTGCTGGACCTGCTCTTCACTAACAGACAAGGACTAGTAGGAGATGTGAAGGTTGGGGATTGTCTTGGCCAGAGTGACCATGAAATGGTAGAGTTTGCTATTCTTGGTGATGTCAAGAGGGTGACTAGCAAAACTGCTACCTTGGACTTCCGGAGGGCAGAATTTGACCTGTTCAGGATGCTTGTTGCAAGGGTCCCCTGGGACTCGCTCCTGAGGGGTAAAGTGGTCCAGGAAGCCTGGATCCTCCTCAAGACGGAAATCTTAAAGGCACAGGTGCAGGCTGTCCCTGAGTCCCAGAAGTCAAGCCGGAGGGGAAAAAGGCCAGTGTGGATGAACCAGGATCTTTTGTTGAGACTCCGGGAGAAAAAGAGAGTCTATGTCCTCTGGAAGATGGGACAGGCTACTTGGGGAGACTACAGGGAACTTGCCAAGATTTGCAGGCAGGAAGTTAGAAATGCAAAAGCCCTGCTTGAACTTAGACTGGCTACTGCAGTAAAGGAGAGCAAAAAATCCTTTTATAAATATATTAACAGTAAAAGAAGAACTAAGGAGAATTTCCCTACTTTACTTGATGTGGCAGGGAATGTAACCACAGAGGATAAGGAAAAGGCTGAGGTTCTCAATGCCTTCTTCACGTCTGTCTTTAACAGACAGACCAGTTATCCTCAGGATACTCCTCGCCCTGACCTGGAAGTCTGGGACGAAGCGCATCATACACCCCCTGTGATCCTAGCTGAGACAGTCAGAGACCTGCTCCTCCATGTGAACTGCCACAAGTCCATGGGACCAGATGGGATCCACCCAAGGGTGCTGAGGGAGCTGGCAGAGGTGATTGCCAAGCCACTTTCTACCATCTAGCGGCTTCCTGGTCATCTGGAGAGGTCCCACAAGATTGGAGGCTTGCTGATGTGACTCCAATCTACAAGAAAGACCGTAAGGAAGATCTGGGGAACTACAGGCCTGTCAGCCTGACCTCGGTATCAGGGAAAGTTATGGAGCAATTCATCTTGAGGGAGATCACACAGCACGTGCATGGCAATCAGGGGATCAGACCCAGCCAGCACGGGTTCACAAAGGGCAGGTCGTGCTTGTCCAACCTCATCTCCTTCTACGACTGGGTGACCAGACTGGTAGATGAGGGAAAGGCTGTTGATGTAGTCTACCTGGACTTCAGCAAAGCCTTTGACATGGTCTTCCATAGTATTCCCCTGGGGAAACTGGCAGCCCGTGGTGTGGACAGGTTCACTCTTCTCTGGGTTGAGAATTGGCTAGAGAGCCGTGCCCAGCGGGTAGTGATTAATGGAGTCAAGTCCAGCTGGCGTCCTGTCACGAGTGGTGTCCCCCAGGGGTTGGTATTGGGGCCCATACTGTTTAATATTTTTATTGATGACCTGGATGAGGGGATTGAGTGTACCCTCAGTAAGTTTGTGGATGACTCCAAGTTGGGAGGATGTGTCGATGTGCCTGAGGGTAGGGAGACCCTTCAGCGGGATCTGGATAGTCTAGACAGTTGGGCTGAGGTCAATGGGATGAGGTTCAATAAGGCCAAGTGCCGGGTCCTGCACTTTGGCCACAATAACCCCATGCAATGCTATAGGCTTGGGGCAGAATGGCTTGAGGAGTGTATAGAGGAAAAGGACCTGGGGGTGTTGATTGATGCTCGGCTCAATACGAGCCGGCAGTGTGCCCAGGTGGCCAAGAAGGCCAATGGCATCCTGGCCTGTATTAGGAATAGTGTGGCCAGCAGGAGCAGGGAGGTGATCATCCCCCTGTACTCAGCTTTGGTGCCGCCGCACCTCCAGTACTGTGTTCACTTTTGGGCCCCTCACTACAAGAAAGACATTGAGGCCCTGGAGCGTGTTCAGAGAAGGGCAACAAAACTGTCACCAGGGGTCTGGAGCACAAGTCTTACGAGGAGCGGCTGAGGGAGCTGGGATTGTTTAGTCTGGAGAAAAGGAGGCTCAGAGGAGACCTCATTGCACTCTACCACTTCCTGAAGAGGGGCTGTGGTGAGGAGGGGGTCGGCCTCTTCTCCCAAATAACTA
This sequence comes from Callipepla californica brunnescens, assembly GCA_023055505.1. Classification (NCBI taxonomy): domain Eukaryota; kingdom Metazoa; phylum Chordata; class Aves; order Galliformes; family Odontophoridae; genus Callipepla; species Callipepla californica. The sequence continues at coordinate 1,121,222 of JALIRH010000057.1, read as the reverse complement.
ATGACAGGATGAGAGGGAATGGCCACAAGTTGCGCTGGGAAAGATTTAGATTAGATTTGAGGAAAATTTTTTTCTCTGAAAGAGTTGTCAGGCACTGGAATGGCCTGCCTAGGGAGGTGGTTGAGGCACCGTCCCTAGTGCTGTTCAAGAAGCGTTTAGATGAGGTGCTAAGGGATTTGATTTAGTAGCTTGGTGGGTAGGGATGGTGGTGTGAGGATGGTTGGACTAGATGATCTTGTAGGTCCTTTCCAACCTAATGAATCTGTGAATCTGTGAATCTGTGAATCTATGAATCTACAGCAATAAAAGATAGTCTTAGGCTATCTGAGTTGTTAGGCTGTTATCTTAGGCTAATCAGAGTTGCATCCAAACAACATAGGTAATACCTATCAACTTCCAAACAAAAATGATCTATATTACCAGTTTTTATACATACTTCATAAAATTAATATTCTGATATCTGAAATGACATTATGTTTATCCTAGTGGACAGCTTAACACTACATACTCCTTTGCTCTCTACCCTTCAGTGGGGTGGGGAATAGAACTGAAAAGTGTACAAAGGTGGGAACTCACTGGTTGAAATGAGGGCATTTTATAAGAACTAAGAAAAAAAAAAAGAAAAAAAAGAACAAACAGAAAGATGAACAAACAAGAATAATTAAAAAGAATGAACAATGGCGTACAGTGCAGTTGCTCACTACCAGTCCCAAGAAGCAGCAGTCCCCCTTCCTTGGACAACTCACCTGTTTTGTTGTTCAGCATATGCTTATGGGACATCCCTTTGCTCATTTTATGACAGTTAACCTGGTGAGAATGGTAGGTAAGAAAGCATAACAGGCCACTGAAAACGCAGTCTTATCACTAAACCTTTGAAAAACTCCTATGTAAATTCTTTCATCCTTCTTTCTATGGTTTTGTTGTTGCTGTTGTTGTTGTTTTCTTCTCAGTCCAGGCTGACTTCTTTGTTCCTCCTAAAATAAATAAAAATAATAAAAGTGCTGTTTGTCAGTTTATGAAGAAGCCCTACAAGACTAGCTAGTGCCTGAGTTTGCAACAATGCTTAAGCTAACTTCACGGTAGTGGTATATCTTTTGGAAAATGTTATTGGAAAACACAGGTACTATTTAGAAACAATTAATGTGTTCATCCCCCAATCCATTGTTACTGTATTCCAAAAAATAAACCAACATTGATGATTCATGAAAGGCTAATTAGCCCATTTAATGACTATTACACCTACAGCATGGGCTAATTGTCCAGTAGACTGTCCAATAGATTCTAAACAGCTCCAACTAGCTCCAAAATTATTTTTATTCTGCAGCACTGTTCTACAGAAGTCATTTAATGTTAAGGCAGATGTAACCTGAACAATTAGAATAAGATGACCTAGCAATAATGCCTTTCATTCAGAAAGCAATCTTCTGTTGAAGGGTAATCAATAATTTTAGATTCTTTAATTTTCACTTCCTTTGTTTCTCTTTGATTAAAATATCGCCTGTTTTTCTATTTCATATTTACCTCTCAGTGATCTGGAGAAAAGGGATGAAGATTACAAAAGGCAGAACAGATAGATGACTGTTTTCAAAGTTGAAACTAAGAAGTCCATCACATTGATAGTTTTGGGTTGACAGGAGAGCCATAGAAAGAGGAATTAAGCATTCTGCACAGTGTTTATACTTTATCAATGCAGAATGTTTCTGATCATCATCTTTCCATCTTATTTTAAGAATATGTATTCTTTAGGTCACATATTCTATAAAATATATTAGCCAATAGATTGAAATGAAGATGTCCCTTCTTCTGTAAATAGCCTGTAAGTCAATTGCTGAAAAATTCTTTAGAATCTTGTTAGAACAAGCAGCTGAACAGTGCAGTTTCTGTCTTTCCAAGTGTATCTCTTTATACATCTATTTTCATACCCTTTTTTTATTGCAGAGGAGAGATGAACTGTGAGCTTTCTATTTCCAAGCTTAGCTACAGTACTCTGAGTGTATCTTTGAATCTGATTGAATGTGGGTAACTGCAGTTTTCTCCTTCAAGTGAAAAGATTACATGTTGATTTTCCAGTAAAAAGAAAGACTATGGAAAAAAGAAGGAAAACCTAAAAACCAGACAGTGCATGATTTTCCCTTTATTAATGCCATACATATACTCCCATCCTTTCAGAGATGTGACCAACCCTCATAAGTAGGGAATTGCCTCCATTTTCAGAGATCTCTCACATTTCATCCTATCAGTAGTTTTGTTTCTTTGTCTGCATTCATGAGATAATCATATTCTGTGAAAATTATTTTATGAGTTGACTGCAGACAAATTAAAATCAAACAGAAATTCTGATTCTGTTCCTTAAAAAAATCCCAAATATTTGGTGATAAAGAGCTTTTGCCATTCTTTTACTTCTTATCTTTTCCCAGACAGACTTATTTTACATTCTTTTTTACACTTTGACATCTCGTACAATCCTCAGAAGTTAAATACATAACAATATTTTCATGAATTACTCGAGAGATGTTATAACAGCATTATTCTCCTGTAATAAAACTGAGATGTCTAAGTATAGGTCCATTGAAATCCCTAGACATCTTGAATACAACTGCTTAATTAGGCACGCAATTGACAACTACGCTTACATGGCTTAATGTCCAGATTAGGAATAGCTAGCTAGCTACATGATGGGAAATACGTGTGAAAAAAAAGATCAATGAAAATAAGAAATTGCCCTGGGAAGATGAATTGGCTATCATTTAAGTTTTCTGAAGGAATTAAATGGAGGTAATTAATTTTAACTTTAGAAGGCTACTTATTCAGTGATCCATTGAGTTGAAAATGCATTAAACTACTGATTTCTTGCTGAATCAGTATGTGAGAAAACCAGTCTACGGCCCTGAGTAAGCTCAGTCAGGAGAAATTCTTCTGGCTCTGAAAAAAACAGGTGACAAAATAAAAGATGTTATAGTAGTGATGCTAAGTTTAATCTCATAGTACTAAATAGTACAGAGAAGATGGATTAGAGTTGAACTTTTAAACAAAAATAAGAAACAAACTCTAACATACCATTCAACAAATTAAAAACAAGAAGGAAAGTCAGAATGCTAAAGCAACGAGGTTAAAGTGCTCAACTTCTGGTAAACTTTTCAAGCTTTTATATTTCTCTCTGGCCTTAGATTCTTTCTGACATTATTTTCCCTTTGCTTTGCCTGTTTGGGAGAGTTTGTTTTTTTCTATTCAGTAGTTTTATCTGTCTGTCTATTTATCTATCTATCTATCTATCTATCTATCTATCTATCTATCTATCCATCCATCCATCCATCCATCCATCCATCCATCCATCCATCCATCCATCCATCCATCCATCTTTATTTATTTATGGATTATATCAAGATCCTAATATTTTATATTATTCAAAATTTTGAGGTTCAGGGCTCTGAAATAATAAACTAATCATTGTTGATATTGAATGGGTTCTGCAATTTTTTGCGATGACTTCATAGCATTGGAGTAACCTCAGACAATAGAACTTTTTCATAGCATTGGTTCTGATCTGTTTCACCTTTCTTCTGTCACCTACACCTTAAGAAGCTGGGGCTGCAATGGAAGAAGAAAAGCATTAGGCACCTTACCTACACCAAATAAGATTAAGAGACTCAAGAGGCTTAAAAGGTTTTTATTAATTAAAGAAACTATTTCTATATGTGATACTTCCTTGATTTTGATTTAAATATGCATTTATTATTATGTTTTATTTTTTATTTTTTTAACTTCTGTGTCAAAGACCTAAGAATCCCTGACTGAAAAATGATACTGGGATGGAGCAAAATATTCTGACACTTTTAAGGGAGTTGATATTTGTGGCTGTAGCTGAAAGTATCTTGTTCTGCAGAGAGAGCTGACCTTCGTAGTTTATTTTCTTTTTGCACAAACTCGTTTCACAAACAGGTGTTCTTCTTGGGCTCTGTATCATGCATTGGCCATGTGGCCGCAGATATTTTGTGTTCCAAAACTAGATCATTTCAATATTAGAATATAGAATTTTTCTTGTTGAAAAAGCAGAAGATATTATACATAACTCCTGGAAACAATCAGACTGCCTGAGCCAGGATTGTGTGTGAGAAAAAATCTCCTCTGGGAGAAACTGAACTTAACAAATAACACATAAGACACATAACAGTCTGTTCTAGATTATTTGCTTTGTTTGAAGTCGTTGCAAATATGTTGTCAGTACAGGTGCTTATCATGTATCTCCTGTCTTATAGAAGTTTAGTAATGCAAAAGACCATTTTTAGACATAGTTATTAAAAGGTTTCATGAATAGATTAATGAATATTTGTCCTTCACTTGGAATTCAGCTGGGACCTTGCTCTAGTATTTCCATATCCCTTGAATATTAGCAATTATTTTCAAAAGAAGACTTGTGGAAAATAATCTAAACTACTCATCTCTTGTGAGGAAGAGTGTAAATGTAAAACAACTGCATCTAAAGCTTTTATAAATATGTCATATTCTGCAAAGAAACATATTTGTTAGCACAACAATAATAATATTCAAAAAGTTACTACAACCTTCTTTCACAGTCTATTCTAAGCGGGTACAGCTACCAAGAATCCATGAACTGTTTCTTGTATCCCAGCTATACTAATAGAGAACATTTGGCTTCACATTTTGCACTCGTGTCAGCTGCACAAATTTATGTAGGTTGTTACTATTCTCAACTGCCAGTTCATTATTTACCTTACCCTGTGTTTGCACAAAAAAACCTCAAAGAACTGATGATACGTTCTTTACAACAGAATCTTAGAAATGCAACTGTAATGTGATGAAAAGTGCAACGACAGCAACCTTCAGAAATGTAAGCAAGTCTTCCTGACAGACATGTTGGCAAAATCTCTGCTCCTTGAGAGATGTAGTAAACAAGGTGGAGCCTTGTTACACTGCACCTATCAAACATGCATGGCAGGATTCCATGTGTGCAGAAATTGTTCCAAAGTCTTTAGGTTTAACTTCTCTGAAATTCTGGTTTCATTATAACTTGCTCAGTATGTTAGTAGGTGTCTATGTTTTAAGGAGTAGATAACTAAATAGGATTTGGATCACAGCACTAGAAAAAATCTCTAAAGCACTACAAGCGTAGCACATTTATGTTGCATTATTCAGGCAGGAAAAAAAAACCAGAGCAAAATCCCTCTTTTACTTTTTTGTGATACTTGAGAGTCTTTAAATCAATTTAAGCTTTGAATGTTAAGAGAAATTAAGCTTGTTAAAAACTTCAGAAAATATTGGGAAAATGAAAGCTCTCAGGTTATGTTACCCTCATTTCAATACTGAAGCAGTTTTTTGTTGTTGCTTTCTCATTGCTACTCTGGATAAAATGGCTCTTGAGCTATGGCTCACTTCTTGCCAAATCAGACTATGGAAATGTGCATATTTATCTGCATTTCAGGAGAGTATTCTGTCTTTCAATGTATGCCTGTCCTACAAATCCAGTTCACATTTTTTCCTCAAGGGCTATCCTTGTTTTCTGTATTTTAGAACTCTGTAAGTAGTTTTCGGTGTTTACTGGAAGCCTGTGTACAAGCATTTTTGTGTACATCAAAAGTGATTTTGTATCATCTACAAAATTTATTGAAATACTACTGGATTATCTTCACATTCCATCAGGAACATATTTAAAGAAAAGTCTTACACAGTGTGTGTATTCTGCTAAAAAGATTATTCCAAAGCAATCTTCATCTTCACTGAAGGCAATAAGATTCATTGTATCAGAAATAACCTCAAGTAACATCTGAAAGGTGACATGAACAGTAGTAAATCTTTAAGATTTATTCAGGAGAAAGTATAATGTTATATTAAATAATTAACTGCAAGTACTTGTGCATGCATAAAGTTTAGCTTCAGTACTCACTATTTTCATAAAGGAAATAGATTAACAGTTTTATTTGCTGCATGCACTTTTCTTTATATAACAATTCTTCTTATATCTCTGTGAATACATTTTGATATATTTTTATTGAATAATTGGTGGACAACTGACAAAAAGCATGTTTTGCTCAGTTTTGCTTACTAAACAAAGGATCCAGAACTTGGAGCACAATTAGAAAAAGAAAATTCCCCACCTGCCTCTAATCACATGTCACAGGCATTATGTAAATGTACTGATTTCTAAAAATATGAAGTGTGTCACTGCTGAAGAAAAGGTACTTAACGTTATACATTTGCAATGGCACCAAGTTATTCATTTTTCCTTATTCATCCATTGAATTAAAAGTATTGTATTTTAAAACCTTGCATTTTAAAGAGCAAGCATTACATAAAGGTTTTTTTTTTTTTTTTTTTTTTTTCTTTGAATGTCTTCTAGTAACAAAGATGAAGGTATAAAACATGTTTGGCATATTCAACAATGTTAGTTATTTTCACTGAACTCCAAACCATGTTTAACTGGCTTGATTTCATTAGAACATGTGATTAAAAGCTTAACACTCAGTTTTGTTTAATTTCAAGGCATGTGAATCTCCTCTTCACACAAGCAATTTTCACAGGAAAAAGGATGGTCAGGATAGAGGTTTTATCCCCAGTGTTCTGTGGAAAAGTGAAACCAAACTGAACAGTCCATGAGTTTAATGTTGTGACAATAATTTTCTTCAGAGAAATCTTGTATTTCAGCATATGCTTATATTAGTGCGAGTTGATTAGTTACATATATAGATAGAGATAATTGATTTTAGAAAGTATCATTTTTAGGAACTAGAGGAGAAACTGAGTAGAAACCGCACTTCCATTCTGCGAAAATTTGAATAGAAATATCTGCTTGTTGGTGCATTTACTAGCTTTCCAAAATGTCAGATACAGTGTTGCCTGAAGTTTGGTGGATTGCATGACCTTAGTTTCATTTCAGTCTATCACCTTCATTGACAAGTGTATCATCATCTCCAACAGCACAAGAGTAGAAAATATGTTGCTTGTAGCAGGGAGTGACAGTATATACATCTAGGAATAGAAAAGCTAAAAAGCTTGAAGGCACAGTATATGCTGCCTGTAGAAATTTTCTATTCTGTGCTAAATGAAATATTTTCACATAATGCAGCAGAAGAGAAATCCACAGCTGACTCCCTCTATCTCTGCCAATCCCAAGTGGCAGCCTAAACAGAAAAAAAAAAAGGATTTGTGTTCTCTTGCCTCCTTTCTTGGAGATCCTTTCTGGATGGAGCCCTGGGCAGCTTGGTCTAGTATTAAATGGGGAGGTTGGTGGCCATGCCTGTGACAGGGGGGTTGGAGATTCATGATACTTAAGGTCCCTTCCAATCCATGCCATTCTGTGATTCTCCTTATAAAGATCCTTATAACAAAGTTGAGGAGGTGTGGAATAGATGAGTGGATGGTGAGGTGGGTTGAGAACTGGCTGACCGGAGGAGCTCAGAAGGTTGTGATCACTGGCGCAGAGTCCTGTTGGAGGCCTGTACTTAGCAGTATTCCTCAGGAGTCAGTGCTGGGTTTGGTACCGTTCAACATCTGCATCAGTGACCTTGATGAGGGGATAGAGTCCACCCTCAGCAAGTTTGCTGATGATACAAAGCTGGGAGGAATGGCTGACAAGCCAGAAAGCTGTGCTACCATTCAGCAAGACCTGGACAGGCTGGAGACTTGGGCAGAAAGAAAACAGATGAATTTTAACAAAAGCAAGTGAAGAGTATTGTACCTAAGGACAAATAACCACGTGCACAGGTACAGGTTGGGGGAGTGACCTGCTGGAGAGGAGCTCTGAGGAGAGGGATATGGGTATCCTGGTGGATGACAGGCTGGCTATAAACCAGCAGTGTGCTGTGGTGTCAAAGAAGGCCAATGGGATACTGGGGAGCATTAAAAAGAGCGTGGCCAGCAGGTTGAGGGAGGTAATCCTCCCCATCTACTCTGCCCTGGTGAGGCTTTACCTGGAGTATTGTGTCCAGTTCTGGGCTCCCCAGTACAAAAAAGACAGGTATCTGAAAGAGTTCAGCTGAAGGCTACAAAGATGATAAAGGATATGGAACACCTCCCTTAGGAGGAAAGGCTGAGACCTGGGTCTGTTCGGCCTTGAGAAAAGAAGACTCAGAGGGGATCTGATCCACGTCTATAAATATCTAAGGCACTGGAGGCAAGGGGACAAGACTGGACTCTTCTCAGCAGTGTGCGGTGATAGGACAAGGGGAAATGGCTGCAAACTAAAGCATAAGAAGTTCCTCATAAATGTGCATGGGAACCTCTTCACAGTAAGGGTGACAAAGCACTGGAACAGAATGCCTAGAGGGGTTGTGGAGTCTCATTCTCTGGAGACATTCGAGACCTGCCTGGACGCCTACCTGTGCAACCTGGTCTAGGGAGCCTGATTTGGCAGGGGGATTGGACTAGATGATCTCTAGAAGTCCCTTCCAACCCCTACAATTCTCTGATTCTGTGATATTCTACTCCACACCCACTATTGAACATAAAGTTTTATACTGTGGCATTGTAAAATGCAGGAAAATAATCCAAATTCTTTTTTTTTACATATTCACTGTATACACCTTGATATATGGTACTTGGTGAGTTAACCAGGATGTCCATTGTATAGGAACTGCTGAGTCACAGCCTGAACCACTGAATGACTACCTGAAGGAAAGACCTGGTCAGCCCTGGGAGCACAGGTGAAGGCAATCCACCTGTTGAACTGAAAGGGGTGGAGCCAGGCTGCACCCTTCTTAGACCTCATTTGAAGACTTGATTGCCACTGAGGAAGGACTGCTGTTACAGATTTGTCATGGTTTTATGATTTTTTGGCATTGGTATTCCACATCATAACATCATGTAATGCATTAAGAGTTAAAGAGTCAATACTCCAGCTCCATGGATCATCAATAGTTATGGGTATACCTGTCTCAGAAGAGAAGAACTACATTCCCCAGAGGTCTTTGCGATGCTTTGCATTTTTACATATTTTCCGCTCAGAGGGAAAAGATAAAGACTCTCTGTGGTCACGGGACACTCTCTTTCCTTTGGGATCACTCAGCAGTGGGTGCTCGCTGCCGTCTTGACTTCTGCATTAGCGTAAGACCTTCAGTTTATCGGACAGTCTCTCTTGCTCATTTTATTTGATTAGCTTCAGTTCCAATTATATTGTATTATATTGTGTTACTTTGCTTTCTGATATATTTCTTAGTAAATTAGCTTTCCTCCTCAGATCATTGCTGCTGTTTTCTTCCTAGGCCCATCTCCCTTTTCCCTTTTCCCCCTTCCCCTTTCCTGGGGCATGGGTCTGCAGGTCCCCCGCACCAATTGCCACAGAACCAGGCCAATCCAGCCCGGTAAACCGTTCACATTTTTGGCGCCCAATGCGGGGCAAAGCCAGCTGCTTTAGCCAGGCAGAGACATACTTTTAGAGTGAATCTGTTTCTTGTTAGCAAGCTTATCTGTACTGCAGGTGCTATACTGCAAAACACGACCTTGAAGTCTGGGAGTACTGACAGATGTTCTGGGATATTTGTAAACTTTTTTTGGGTGCTGCTAGCTTCTTTTAGTAAAGAAAAAAAAAATGCTTTCTCCTTTTAAACTGCTCTTAAAAGGGCTTTATTTCATTGTTTTTTCCCTTTTAATGCTCAAAACGTACTGAGACTTTTTCCCTGAGCATTTGCAAGATCCTGAGAACTTAAACAGATATTTGAGACGGGGATGTTGTGGCTCAGACAGACCTGAGGAGGCCCAATTTATTTGGGGTCTGGCTTATGCCAATCAGACCTTATTCAATACTATTCCAGAGAGGCATAGAGTTTCTGAAATAAAGCGAGAGAGTCTCTGAGCCGAAACAGATAGAGTCCAGATCCAGAAAGAGAGTCTTTTAGCTGACAATCAGACTCTCCTGTCCAATTTAGACAGCCTCCAGTCTGATCGAGACACACTCCAGATCAAGCAAGTTGTTTTCCAGTTTGAGAAAGACACCCTCCAGCCCAAAAGAGATGCCCTGCAAACTGAGCGAGATGCCCTTCAGTCCGAACTCAAAAACCCTCAGTCTCAACAAGATGGTCTCCAGTTTGTGCAAGATGCCCTCCAACCTGAAAGATACACCCTCCAGTCTGAGCGAGATGTCCTCCTGTCTGAATGGTACTCCTTCAGATCTGAGCGAGGTACCTACCGGACACAATAGCCCCTGCCCCCCAGCCAGGTGGGGGAGAGAGATAATAGAGTGTATTGGACTGTGTGGATTAGATGGCCTGGCACATCAGAACCACAAAACTATAAGGCACTGGTGGACACTGGTGCACAGTGCACTCTAATGCCCTCGAGTCACCAAGGGACAGAATTAATCTATATTTCTGGGGTGACTGGGGGTTCCCAAGAGCTGACCAAGTCGGAGGCTGAAATTTGCCTCACTGGTAAAGACTGTCAAAAACATCCTATTGTGACTGGCCCAGGGGCTCCATGTATACTAGGTATTGATTACCTCAAAAGGGGATATTTTAAGGATCCCAAGGGATATCAATGGGCCTTTGGAATAGCTGCTGTGGACACAGATAACATTAAGCAGCTGTCTGCTTTGCCTGGCCTGTTGGAAGATCCGTCTGTTGTGGGGTTGCTACACGTGGAGGAGCAACAGGTACCGACTGCTACAAAAACGGTGCACAGATGGCAGTACCGCACCAACAGGGATTCCTTGCTCCCCATTCAAAACCTGATTCGTCAGCTAGAGAGCCAGGGAGTGATCAGCAAAATTCACTCACCTTTTAACAGCCCCATATGGCCAGCGCGTAAAGCCAGTGGAGAATGGAGGCTGATGGTAGATTACTGTGGCCTGAATGAAGTCACACCCCCACTGAGTGCTGCTGTGCCGGACATGCTTCAACTCCTGTATGAACTGGAGTCGAAAGCAGCCAAGTGGTATGCCACCACTGACATTGCCAATGCCTTCTTTTCAATTCCTCTGGCCACGGAATGTAGGCCGCAGTTTGCTTTCACCTGGAGAGGCGTTCAGTACACCTGGAACCGTTTGCCCCAGGGGTGGAAGCACTGCCCAACCATTTGCCATGGGTTGATCCAAACTGCATTGGAACAGGGTGGTGCTCCTGAGCACTTACAATACATTGATGACATCATTGTGTGGGGCAATACAGCAGGGGAAGTTTTTGAGAAAGGAGAGAGAATAATCCAGATCCTCCTGTGAGCTGGCTTTGTTATTAAGCGAAGCAAAGTGAAAGGGCCTGCACAGGAAATTCAGTTCTTAGGTATAAAGTGGCAAGATGGATGTCATCACATCCGCACAGATGTGATTGACAAAATTACTGCCATGTCTCCACCCACTAGTAAGACAGAGACCCAAGCTTTTTTGGGTGTAGTGGGCTTTTGGAGAATGCATGTTCCAAACTATCATCTCATTGTGAGCCCTCTCTTTTGGGTGACACGGAAGAAGAATGATTTTGTATGGGGCCCTGAGCAGCAAGTAAACCGTTGACTAGATTGCTCCTTTTTGGAGTTCTTTCTCTATGAACCTAGAACTCTGAAGACAGGTGAGCACTTATTTTCCTCTTTTTTTGTAACATCTTGTGCTGGTTTCTTTGCCTTTATGTCTATTGTCTACCACAATGCGGGTAGTTGGTCATGATCAAATGGATAGAGAACTATTTTTATTTCTGTAGCTACTAGAAGGCTAGTATGTCTCAGGTTAGGTGTCCTAGATGATTGGTTTTTTAGGGTCTTAATAAATAGATATTTTTCATTTGTTAGCTATGCTGTAAAGCATCTATCAAGCTATTTTTTTGCTAGTGGTGTTAACTATGCTCAAAAGAGTTTTAAAGGTTGTTTTATTTCAAAATATTTTTAATTTTTTATTTCAAAATATTTTTAATAGAATGTGTTAGTCTGAAATCACTAAATGACCTTTACAATATTTTTATTTCATGTGGATTTAGTGTTGGTAAAGACTAATTTATTCCTGTTATTAGGCACTATCCTGTTTAATAGTAAACAGTGCTATCTCCGGTTTATTTTGGTGGACACAGTACTTGTTAAAATGCATGCCATGATTGGGTGTTACAGATATTACTGAAAGTGCCTGCATGGCAATGAATGTTGCAAAGGTATTAGACGGGAGAGAAACAGGAGTAGTATGCTGCCCATGTGAATAACGAGATGAAAATTCATTTTCAATATTGTTATATGCTGGGTTTAAAAAAAAAATTATTCTAGAGTTAAAAGATCAATGAAGTAAGCCGGAGTAAAATCTGATGTTTGGTGAATGATCCATGGGGGAAAAAAACCATCTGAACTGACTTGCCATTTAACTGTGATTTTTTTGGGATTACTGTAGAAGATGTCAAACTGTACTCTGTAGTGGCTAAAAAATTAGCTGACATGATTAATTAGGAAAGGAAAAGGCAAGAAATTAACTAACACTGTATAAAGCCAGCATCTTGAAAACCAAGTCGTGAGACACCTTCTGTACTAAGAGAAACAAAAATATATTAAAAGGTAGCAGCTGGAGCACAGTGTTGGTGTTTATGTAGTCACTTTGTACCCACATGATATCCTTGCACAAAGACTTTGATAGCCTATCTATATATAATGTACCAGAACACAAACTGTTTGCTTTTGATAGTGCCATCTTACTTTCAGCTCATAGATAATTTCTAGAGGTTTTAGCTTTAGGATTAGATAAGACATTTCTGGTTACTGTATCCTAATTATGTTGGCTTATTTCCCCTTATGCTGAGAACATGTCAATGAAAAGTAGAAATTAATAATACTGTCTTAAAAGCTGTTATTTAATATTCCAATTACATGTAGAAAAACAACTGAAAATCCTAGTAGATATCAATATAAATTATTTGTAATGTTTTATAAAATCATAACATGATAACTGACTGAATAATCATCTCCAATTTCTAACTCAAGTTAATTATTTTGTCTTGAATCACTGTGTAAAAATAAACAAACAGTATTGTAATATCAACAAGAGCTCAATTAAAAGCCCAGTTTACGTGACATAGATAATGTGCTTAAACTACAGTAGTATACATTTAATATAATATAGATAATGTGCATACAGCACAACTGTAATTCCAGATCAGCATTTTTCAGATACGGTGTACAGCAAAATTTCTATTGGGAAATAATTGGATATCTTTTTGTGAAGTGATTTCCTTAAAGAAGTTCTGAAAATTCCAGTAACTATTTTTGACCTTAACTTAAAGGTAAACCTATGATTCCTAAATAATTTAGCATATTAATGACTCCTTTAAAATTATGAGAATGCTGTGGGCAAACTTACTAAGGAATACTTTCCTGCTTGTTTGTTTGTTCGTTTTTACACAACTGTGACTTAGGTCAACTGTAATTAATTAGAAATGAAAATTTTTAGCTCATTCAACCAAATGGAGGCTTTTATATGAAAGTTAATTTAGGAGAGAGAGTTTTGAGAGTTTGTATTCCTACATGTACTTTTTCAGTAAGGATTATGAGCTATAAGCTCATGACATTGAAATATAAAATCAGCTCAGTCTATTTTAAGAATTTCCAAATATATCTTTTGGATGTATTTTACTTCAAATAAACACCATCATGAAATGAAATGTGGATATTGAGAAAAACTTGTCACCACATTTGCTGAATTTTTCCAACGTTTGTGTTGCTAGGTTCTTAACAGTTTACAGACACAACAATATTTTATGTTTCACAGAATCACAGGATTGTAGGGGTTGGAAGGGGCCTCTAGAGATTGTATAGTCTAACTCCCCTGACAGATCATTCTCCCTGATTACACAGGTGGGTCTTGAACATCTCCAGAGAAGGAGGCTCCACAACCTCCCTTGGCAATCCATTCCAGTGCTCCGTCACCCTTACCATGATGAGTTTTTCCGCTTGTCCTATTGCCACATGCTGCTGAGAATAGTCATAGAATCATAGAATCACTCAGGTTGGAAAAGACCTTAAAGATCATAATAGACCTTAAAGACCATAGAGTCCAACCACATCCTAACCATACTTCCCTAACTCTTAACAACCCTCCACTAAATCATGTCCCTGAGCACTACATCCAAACTGTCTTTAAACACATCCAGGAACAGTGACTCAACCACCTTTCTGGGGAACCTATTCCAGTGCTTAACAATACTTTCAGTAATGAAGTACTTCCTGATTTCCAAACTAAACTTACCCTGGTGCAACTTAAGGCCATTTCCCCTTGTCCTGTCATCAGGGAGAAGAGACTAACCCCTCTCTCGCTGTAAGCACCTTTCAGATATTGGAAGAAAGCAATAAGGTCTCTCCTCAGCCTCTTTTTCCCCAGACTAAACAGCCCCAGTGTCTTCAGTCTCTCCTCATAGGGCATATTTTCCTAGCCCTTCACAAGCCTTGTTGCTCTTCTTCAGATCTGCTCCAGCACCTCAATGTCCTTTCTGTACTGAGGTGCCCCAAACTGAACACAGTACTTGAGGTAAGCTCTCACCAATTCTGCGTACAGGATTATTTCCTTAATCCTACTCACCACACCATTCCTGATACAAGCCAGGATGCAGCTGGCCTTCTTGGCCATCTGGGCACTCTGCTGGCTCACATTCAGGTGGCTGTCTATCAGTACACCAAGGTCCCTTTCTGTCAGACAGCTTTCTAGCCACTCCTCCTCAAGCCTGTAGGGTTGCCTGGAGTTGTTGTGACTAAAATGCAGGACCAAATGCTTGACCTTATTGAAACTCATACAGTTTACCTTGGCCCATCTACCCAGGTCCCTCTGTAGTGTCCTTGTCCCCTCAGGCAGATTAGTTCTTCCTCTCAGCTTGGTGCCATCTGCAAACTTACTGAGGGTGCACTCAATCTCCTCATCAAGATCATTAATAAAGATGTTAAATAGGAGTGGCCCCAGTACTGAGACCTAGGGGACACCACTCGTGACTGGCCACCAACTGGAATTAACTCAATTGATCACAACTCTTTGGACCATCCATCCAGACAGTGTTTCACCCAGTGGAGCGTACGCACATCTAAACCATGGGCAGCCAGCCTCTCCATGAGACTATTGTGATGGACAGTGTCAAAGTATTTACTTAAGTCCAGATAGACCACGTTGACAGCCTTACCTTCATCCACTAAGCTGGTCAACTTGTCATTGAATGAAATCAGGTTTGTCAGACAGGGTCTACTATTCGTAAACTCATGCTGACTGGGCCTGATCCAGCTTCATCCCTCATCACTTTGCCTCCTGCTCCTTAGATATTTATAGATGTGGATCAGATCCCCTCTGAGTCTTCTTTTCTCAAGGCTGAGTAGACCCAGGTCTCAGCCTTTCCTCATATGGGAAGTGTTTCGCAACCTTTATCATCTTTGTAGACCTCCCCTGGACTCTTTTTTTTTTTTTTTTTGTACTGGGGGGCCCAGAACTGGACACAATACTCCTAGTGAGATCTTGGCAGAGCAGAGGGGGAGGATCACATTTAATTTATTGTTATTTGTATTTGGAAGAAATGGTAAACATGGCAGTGGGAGTTTTTTGTTTTTGTTTTTTTCACAGTCTTAAGAATTTAAAATTGTGTCATGATGTTTCCTGATAGTTTTGAAATTAGACATTTATGAAGAAACTGGTAAAACATAATTTTCTTGCTGATCTGTATTAAATTCCTTCTGTTTATTCTGTCTTACTAGCATTAGTCTAGAAGCATTCCAAATAGACAAGAAGTGATGCTGATTTCCCAGAAGTGAGAGCATATCTCATAAAAGTATGCATACATGAAAGTTTAAATACCATTTCTGTCTGTCAACTGAAAGATCATTATTGATGGAAAGATCCTGGAAAGTTTAAATAAATGTTTGGAAATCCCATAGCTTGTATGGATCATTGATTTATTTGGTTTTCCCATCTGGTTTAAATTTGACCCAGAAAATGATTTGAGACTTGACTTCTCAGTTTTCTCCTTGTTTCCAACTGATACAAGGGAGTTTATGTGATTAAGTAGTAAAACCATCAAATTTATTTTTGCTAGCACAATACTATTCTTTGTTTTACTTTAAAGGTTTAGGTTTCCAGCACATCTTCTACTGAACATGAACAGATTTGATATTTAAATTCAAAATGCACAGAATGTTTTGTTGCAGCATCTGAGGCATGGAGTCAGATGTGAAAGATCCAAATTATTGCTGGTTCTAACATCTCTTACATAGATTCATAAGTTTTATTTAACTTTCCCACCTGCCTTGACCTGTCAACAAAACATTCCACAAACAGTCCTTAACGGTCCATGCAGGTGCTTACTCAACCAGTCCTGAGTCATTCTTAGCCACAAGCTCTTCCTCTAATCGAGGTAGTTATCACCCAGCTTACTTGACTTCTGTTTTTCCCTCCTGGAGCCACCTTTAGTTTTCAGTATGCCTTTCTCATGGCGTTTATCTTGCTCCACAGCTTCTGTTCTGAATGTTCTTTCTTGAGTCCCAACATCTTGTATTTTAAAGCTTTGCTGCAAGTGTTAGCACAGTTTTAGTTGAAACCCTTATTAGCAGAGCAAATTGGTTTTTTTATTGTCATTGCTGTCAGCCTAATGACTGAGTATAAATAGCATAGACCAAGCAGCATAGTGAAAAAAATGTCCCTCAAATGTAGTATTTTGGAACTGTTTACCAAAGATTGGTTTCTTCTATCTAGTTACAGCATTAATAATGGCAATATTTTACTTGTAACTATATTCCCAATAGGTCAAAAAATAGCAGCCTTCTGAAGCTTTTATCACTTTCTTAAGCTGGTAGTATCTAATCCATACTTGTTTCTGTCTAATTAAGTGCCTAAAAATTCCTAGATGATTATTACAAATTTTACCCTGTTTGCAACAACTATAACCAATGGTACCCACATAGAATGTTCCAAAGTCAATCTGAGCTGCTTTTTCAGAAATACTCCGTTGATATTAACTGCTAGCAATCTGCTTCTGATCAAGCCAGTCAAGCCTTTCCTTTGGCTTAGGCAAATGTTTGTCAGTAAGATCATTTAAAGACTTTCACACAAAAATGCATATTCAGATTAACATCTCTAGGTTTAATTTACTTGACAAAGACATAATTCCCACAAATGAGTGGTTCAGCTCTAGAAACAGAGCTACTGCAGATAAGAGCTGCACAAATTGGTCCCAAGAAGATAGATTTTCATAAATCGGGGTTAGAAAGGATAAGTAATTAGACACCAAATGAATCAGGGATGCATTTCCTACCCAGTGTGCATGTGATTTTGCCTTTCTAATTAGGTTATAGAAAGACACTATTCAGAGTAGAACTTCCAAAAGACTGTATTTGCCACTTTAATCTTAATGATTGCTGGCAGCCCAGATTTCAGAAGTATCAAACCAATGGAAACAGGGACAGAGACAGCATTCACTCAGTGGTCTCCATGGAAAATTTTCTCTTTTTGCAGGAGAGATTGAGCAGACATGCTGCAGTGGTACTTACTTACATTATTCTATGAAATAAATTAGAATAACTTAAAATACTGCTCAGCATGTCAATTGTACTTGAATACAACAAAGAGATAGCAGAGGATATTATTTCTATTGATACTAACATTAAATATTTTATCAAATAAATAGTTTTAATTAACTGTTCATGATGAGATAATTTTCATCCCCCGGACCTAATCAATAGATAGTATTTTAAATGGTCTTTTAGGTATGCAGTTTTTAAATATAACATGAGAAACAAAATCAGAAGTCAGAATGCCTTACAGAATTTTCAATACAGTTTTATTGTACTATCAGTACACACTTCCAAGGGAATGTACCTGATAGAAACAGCAATATAGACATGTAGCTAACAAGGTTGGTTGCGTATGTTATCCTGTTGACATTTACTTTTTCAAGTTAATAGGCTAAAATGCAATTTCCTTTAGAAAAAGACAGCAGAGTGAGTGCCAGCATAAAATTTCTTTAATCTTAATTCCTTCTAGTTAGTTGATAACTGTTCTGATCCTAGTAAGGTGGCACTGTACAAAGATTAGTTCTTTGCTCTCTGATGAGTAAAAGCCAAATCTCAAGGCTAAACTGGCCTTTTTCTTTTCCTCTGTATTTCTTATCAAAGTTTTGACTTACTAGGTCTCTGCCTTCCAAACACAAACTACATTCTCCTTTACTTGAGTGGAGCACTGAAATTTTCATATACAGGCTATTTGTGTGATGAGACTTGCTGTAAATTCTTAATAAGTATTTTCCACAATACTATGATACTAAAAAGTGAGCTGTCCCAAGTGGACTCTCCTGCGTCTCATAACATTAAAGCCTA
This sequence comes from Callipepla californica brunnescens, assembly GCA_023055505.1. Classification (NCBI taxonomy): domain Eukaryota; kingdom Metazoa; phylum Chordata; class Aves; order Galliformes; family Odontophoridae; genus Callipepla; species Callipepla californica. The sequence goes on along the minus strand of JALIRH010000057.1, from coordinate 1,102,976 downwards.
GATTTTTTTATCTTCATCATGGTTTACCTTATGAAACTGGTAGAAATTTATCCGCTTCACTGTTAACCTGGGTGGAAACCAACCTGTAAATTCAGCTATTACTTAGGGATACCCAAATTCTTTTTCTTTCCACTATTTCACTTTTTTTTTACATACACAGATCCTCATGATTTACTCCATTTCATCTTGCAAGTTAGACTAATAAGCCATTTGAAGCTAATAAGAAATAGCATCAAACTTATTTCTTGTTTACGTATTCTAAAATTGAGCCTTCTTCATTGTCTGAGACTGGTTTGGAACATCTCAAATCATTGTGAGGCAATAACCATCATTTTTTGGTTTACATTTGAAAGTATTTCTTTGAAGTTGTTTGCCTTCAAATGGGAGGGCCCAGGAGTGTTTATTGGCTGAGGACTTGATCTGTGAGCAAAGGTTTCTAGCTTGATACAGGAAACTAGGAGATGACACCACTGTATCCTGGGAAGGCAAGATACAAGATGGCAACTTCCTGCTTCCTTGTATCTGCTGACTTAAATTTGCATGGCCTGGAAGATGGGAACAATGGAGTTCCTGCTGAGATCCCTAAGTCACAAACTGTAGCTCCACAAGAGCAGACTCAACCCTTTTGGGCTGTAAGTAAGAGTTTGTACTTTTTCACAGTAAAAGTGGTGGAGCACTGGAACAGGCTGCCCAGAGACGATGTGGAGTCTCCTTCTCTGGAGACATTCAAGACCCATTTGGACTCCTACCTGTGCAACCTGGTCTAGGGAGCCAGCTTTGGAAGGGGGGTTGGACTCAATGATCTCTAGAGATCCCTTCCAACCCCTACAGTTCTGTGATTCTGTGGGATTCTGTGACTCAGGAGATATAAGAAGATTCACCTCCCCTGAAACCTGCTCAACTTCCTCAAAATCCACCAAGTGGGAGGAGACACTTCGCAAGTAAGGGCAGAGGGTTTCTGAAGTCTTTTCGTACCATTCTCTTCGTTTGATTTGCTGTTGTATCAAGATATTAGGTTTTAGAGTAAGCTTGTATTCCTAAATGAAGTATGCTTTTAAATTACTATAGGCCCTAAAGTATATAATGACTTATTATGGTCTGTTGTCCACCCTTTGGTAGTGTATGTGTTCTTTATTGTACTCACGGTATTTACTTCTTTCTCTCATCTGCCATACCTTCATTGCCCTAATGAACAAAGTAAATGTTTTGCACTGTGGAACAAGTGATAAAATACATCCCGCAGTCAGAATGAAATAAAAAACCTTAATACTAGATGGATCTTTACTCTTTAATTATTCCACAACTGAGATTTTTTGGTTTTAATTCATGGCATTACTATTCATCTCCTATTAATAAAATGGCCTAAAAGCCTTCTCCATATGCTTATAAAACATTTTGTATGCAACCAATTCCTCTATTAGGGGGACATAAATCTACTAGATTATGAAATCTGTTTCTCTAATGATGCAGCTGGCATAAGTAAAAGTATAATTCACAGCATGCAACAATATGATAATTTTTTTAATAGCCTTTCAACTTATTCTTTAAAGCAGTTTCAAGGTTGTTGTTCCTCTGATGGTTACTCTAAAACAACATGTATGTAGTAAAAGTCTGAATACAACTATATGACAAAAATGGATCACAAAGGAAAGGAATGGAGAGCACCACATACTTTATAACTGTATTAAAATTTTCTTGAACTGGGACAGGACTCATATAACAGGCTAGAACTCTTTATGAAACACTTTCACCAAAAGTCAGAAATTTTATTTCTCCCCTCAAAGAAGATTTGATTTTTGAGGGACAAAAAATTTTGTAGTGTATAATACCACATATTTCTTAGGTGGCATTTACATGAGCATTCCCTTTACTACTTGCCAAGGCAGAAAATAACATTAATCAGCTTTGCCAAAGTTACTCTACTCCATTATTTTGAGTTGGAGGGTTCATGGGAAAATAAGCTTAAAACTCAACAGAAGGGAAGAAAAGTTCAGGAGTCAATAAGGAGGAAAAAGTAAAGAAAGAGGGAGCAAATATTAAAACTAGATAAAGTGAGGATAAAGGAATCATATGAAGTATAGAGATCCTGACTAGCAATTCTTATACAATTTAAGACTTTAATTCAAAATACTTCAGAGTATTGAGCTAAAGGAATTACTTATATGCAATATTGAAGTAAATAAATAAGAGCTATGAGTTAGTATGAGACAACTGTAAGTAGACTTGTAGAATTTGGTGTGTCTATTTATAATGTTTGAAAAACTCCACTATGTTTATGAATTTATCTGATTCTACAGAACAGATTTCACACATAAATTAAGTCAGTATAAGCCAAGCCAAAATACATGCCATGAACAAGGAGTGTTTTGGGTGTGATAAACTTTGGTGAATTAACATGTATTAACACTGATCTATAACTAGGTTCACCAGAATTTAACCATCCTGTGGTGGTTCTGCCATTCTAGTGCTATCAAAGCCTGCTATTAGACTTGGTTTCCCCTCCTACTTATGTCACGATTGTCATTTCCACTATACTAAGGGAGAGAACTCCCTCAAGTTCTGTGCTACTAGCTTTATCCCAATCTTCCCTTTTGCAGCCATGCTGTCACCCTCCTCTCTGTCCTCTGTGTTAGCATGCAGAATCTTGGACTGAAAATAATAGTATTACTTTAGTGATCTTGAATAATTGCACATCATGACTGGGCTGATACCTATTGAATGTCAGTTTGCATTTTTCTCACTGATGTTCGGATATCATGGTGAGAAAGCTCTTAGCAATGCTCCAACAGACAGAACATTTATGCAGTGGAAGCCCCTGACTTGGAAGTGTTGAGGAGGGAGTAAATGAAACCACATGAAACCATCTGGTGAGCTATGGATGTATGATTAAAGCATCCGAAATGTCACTGAGAAAATGTCACAGTGATTGTGAAACATCCAGCACCATTTCTGAAAAGGAAGGAAGGAAAGGCAGAGACTCTACAAGAGAAGGAATTTGCTTTATGTTTTATCTCATTCATGGGCAGTCCAGCTGTACAGAAGAGTCTGTCTTTAAATATAGGAGCCACATTTTCAAAGGTGAAGACTTGCCAAAGAATGAACACAATCAACAGTAGCAACAATCTCATGCAGTACTAATTCACATTTAAGCACTGTAAAAGTCTGATCTTAAGTCTTAACTAATAACTACCTGATCGATCATTAAGTATAAACAGAGAAAAAGCTGTAATTTGGTGTATCTATTCAATTCTGAATGCACATTCTAAAAATTACTTTCTACATTTATCCATACTGTATCTTTTTTTTTTTTATTCCATAGAGTAGTTAAATAAACAGAAGTACTTTACTTTACATTTTTTGTATTTTTAAGTTAATGATATCCACATAATGCTGTTGCAATTTCTTATACTGGATATAATATTTATTGATGTAGTTAAATCATAGACAACAAAACAGATACTGCTAAATTAATTTGATGTGGATACCACTTTAAAATTAAGTTCATTAAAAGTAATATAATGATCCATTTGCAGTCCTTCAGCTGGAGACTTAGAGGTGACAGGCCATTTGGAAAGCAGTTCACTGAATGTCTTACTTGCCCTCCTATTTAACTACAGGCATAGTAAGCTCATTCTACCAACCTTAATAGGTTTGCTTTCAAAGTGTTTTATTCTGAAGATTTAAAGGTGAACTCTAACATATGTCAGCCTGCAGCAAACCTAAGCGATTGAACTAAAAGAAGATGCAATGTGTTTATCTCTGCACCTATTCTGTATTTTTGTCCTATGCCTGCAGGTCTTAATACAAGAAATAACATCCAATGCACGCTACAAAAGGATGTACATTATGCACTTCACTGTAGGTGATCACTGTTCCACAGGATCTTTCAGGATTTTTTCTCTCAATTAAAGAAGCATTAACAGTAGGCATCCCACTCCAGCTTGCAAATGGCTTTGCATGCTGTAGCTGAAAAAGGTTGAGCAAGTGACAGAAGCTTGCTGTGTCCTGGGATTCTGCTCCTCTGATATCTTATTGTGTTTTCTCTGCTGTTACAATTATCAATTTATGTTTGTTGTACTGTCATGCACTATCTTATATTCAGCCTCTAATTCTATACATGGAATAAGACAAAGGTAAATATGACTTTTTCTCAGGAAAATTGAAGACTTTGGAGGTCAGTGACTTTCTTTCAAAATGCCCAGAAGATTTATAGTTCCAACTCTGGGTTGCCTTTCTGTGCCCCGCCAAGTAGAGAGACTCTAAGATTGAGCTTATTTTCTGGTCAGTTCATACAGTGACTAGACATGGCTCCAAATGTCTCGACAAGCCTAATTCTTAGTCCTAGTATTCACTAGTACTGTTGAAGCTTACAATTTGGTCATGTGTTCCTTCAAATACTTCCTTGTTTACTGTTTTTGAAGGTTTCTATATTTTTATAGGTTTGCAATGCAATTAAGGAAAAATATATATTTTAACTCCAGCCATTCCCAAAGCTGGGAGGAGTGTATGACACACCAGAAGGCTATGTTGCTGTTCTGCAACACCTGTACAAATTAGAGAGCTGGGCAGAGAGGAGACTGGTGAGATTCAGCAAGAGCAAGTGTAGAGACTTGTGCCTGGGGAGGAATAACTGTGCGCATCAGTATACGTTAGGACAGGATTGTCCAACCCACTGTATACTGGCAGCTCAGCATGGCCAGTCATGCTGTGTAGCCCCTGCCCCTAGCAGCCTAGTCTAGCCACAGATGCATACTCAGCAACAACCACACATCAGTGTGCTATTAAGACTGCACTGACTGAAACCAAGACTTGGGGAGGTGTATAGCAATTCAAATTATGATGAATAATTTTGTGTATTTTGGTACTTTGGTTAAACAAACTACTGTAAACAGTGGAAAAGCAAGTAGTCATGCTTTCTGTTTTGATAAAGAAATTTGAGAACTGGTTTCAAGCTTGCTGGAAAGAAAGAAGTCAATTTTCTGGTATACTTGTGACTGTCTTTTCAGTTTATATTTAAATTTGCACGTAACTTATGTAATGTAAACAGTTAGAGTCAAGTATTCAACTCAAAAACTTGACTGTTTCTTGACCGGACTTTTCTAATAGCTCTCTTACCATAGGGAAAACATCTCTCACTTCACCATTCTACCTTATTCATGTCACTGCTCTCTGGTAGCACATGGATTTGCAAACAGCTATTTTCAAGGACGAAGCACAGGAAGAATAAATTTTCTTCTCTGAACATCTTGAGAACACATAAAGAATTGTTTCCTTTGATCAAATCAGCTTGATGTACTATTCTCACAAAACTGAAGTGGAAATAACTCACTAGTTTTGTTTTTGTTGCCCTTTTTTGTTTGAATGAAATGTACTAAAATTTAAGTTCTGCTACTTATATACATAAGCTATTATATATTTTACATGAGCAGCTCCAAAACTAATGCATCCTACTTTATTATGTTAACCCATGATGTCAGAGACAGATGTTGATGGTAAAAATAGTGGAAGCTGAACCTTCCTGACAGCTTTCCATTGCATTGTGCTGTCACATGACAGATGGCAACAGAGGGGCAGCCTGACAAAATGGCATCTGCATATGGAGCAGAAGTGGTTAACTGAATTACTCCATTCAGGAAAAAAATTGAGCTCACTGCTATTATATCCATATATTGCTGGACTTTTTTTTTTTTTTTCTTTTTTTTTTTTTTTGGAAACCAAACAGTAGCTGGGAATGCAGTGAGGTAGTGGGTGGTACATTTCCAGAGTGGTGGTAATAAGTCACCTCCACTGCTGCAGTTTTTCATAACTTATTTTGTTCATTTCTGGTAAAAAATGAATAGCTAATGGTGGTTGTATGGAATGAAATAGAGGTATATAGCTGCTTCTGACCAGTTTTCAGATAATCTGAGAAAGGTTTTAGTTACAATCTGATAATAAGAAACGAAAAGCATACCCTTCTCTGAAAATGGGCTCACCGGAAAACTTCCCAGAAGAAGAAATCTTCAAGGTGAGGTATTTTTCTCTTGGCTTAACCCTTAAAAGAGGTTATGATCCTGTCACACAGGTGAGCTGTTTGCACATAGGGCTGTCCACATCTCTTCACCAGATGTTCAATCACTGGTTCAGGCTGTGTCCTAATAGTTTCCATGCAGTGGTGATTACACTGAAAAAAAGCACTTTGTAGCTGAGAATTTGCTCTATCAAGTACTGTCATTATGTTTTTCATGTCTGGTGTAGTTTCGTGGAAATAAATAGAAGGTATTATGCTTGGTGCAGCCCAAGATGGTTTCTCTTCACTCAGTGCAGCCTATGAAAGTCAAAAGATTCAACACCCTTGGGTTAGGGGCTGTTCTGCTCAAAGAGAAGCTCGGCAGAGAAGGACCTGAGTGTCCTTATCAGCAACAAGTAGGCCATGAGCTAGCACTGTGCCCTCATGGCCAAGAAGACTAATGCTATTCTGGGATGCATTATTTAAAAAAAAAAAAAAAAATGTCACCAGCAAGTCAAGGGTGATGATCCTTCCACTTTAATCTGCCCTGGTGAGGCCATATCTGGAATGCTGTACCCAATTCTGGACTCCCCAGTTGAATGAAAGACAAGCACCTCCTAGAAAGGTCCAGTGGAAGTCAACAAAGATGATCAAGGGCATGGAGAATCTTCCATACGAGAAAAGGCTGAGACCTGGGACTCTTCCTTCTTTAGAAGGCTGAGAGGGGATCTTGTACTTTTTTTTTTTTTTTTTTTTTTTTTTTAAATACCTTAAGTGTGGGAGTAAAGTTAATGGGAGCAGACTTTTCAGTAGTGTGCGTCAATAAAACAAGGGAAAATTTATACAAAATTGGAACACAGAAAGTTCCCTACTAAGACAAAGAAGAATTTCTTTATTTTTAGGGTGACCAAGCACTGGAACAGGCTGCTCAGAGATGCTGTAGCTTCTCCTTCCCTGGATATATTCAAGACACATCTGGACAGCTACTTATGTGACCTACTGTAGGGGACCTTATTAAGTAGGGATATTGGACTCAATATCTAAATATGCCTTCCAACCCCTAAAATTCTTTGATCACTTATGTGGTTTGTTTAGTTTATTTCATGTTTCTTGAGCAGTAAACTTCTAGTTTTGCAAAGTTGCTGTCTGTGTTCTTCTTTCTGCTAAAAGTCCTATTCTAGTTCCACTGAAGTACATGTGAAAACATTATGGTGAATTTAGGTGGGTGGGTGCATTTTGCTTACCTTTCAGTATTGTTTCTTATTTATTGACATACAAAACACCAGCTGTATTTTCAATATATGATCATCAATATACACAGAATTTGTGTGTTTGGGGGTGGAAGGCATAAAACAAAAAATCATCCTCTATTGCTTTATGATATGTATAGGACACTTAAGGACCACTGACTCTTCAGTGGTGTTATGCTGCAGTTTTTTTAGAGGAATAATATTGTTTTGCTCTCCTCATTCTGAATAACAAAGACTTAGGATGTATAATTGAAACACCATGCAGATAAAAAAACACTGTCAGATCTGAGATTAGATACGCATCAGATAATGCCTTTGTCAGAAATTATCATGTAGAGCAGTTAAAATTGGAATTTCCCTTTAGAAAATATAGTACAAGTTGCTATTCTTAGGCCAGATTTCAGAAACACCTAGAGTGTTAAATGTTTATTCTATTTTGCTTGCGTTTATTCATTATACCACTGAGTGCAATACATTGTTAGCCATAATTCCTTTCTTTTTTTTTTTTTTTTTTTTTTAATAATTTTCTTTTTTCACTCTTACTCTGGCAATTAGAAGAAAAACATAATAAATATTAACACTGGAGAATGAAATACTGTTTTCCCTTCATAGATATCTTATAATATATATTATCACTTTCATTGTATTATATTAAAATTACATAGAAAATTACATGGGTCCAACAGCATGAATAAGTTGAATCACGTAACAGAATGTAGCATGAGTGAAAACTATAGATTTTAAAATTTGTGAAGGTTTGAAATAAGACTTGTAACTGTTTTGTGTTTGCTATGACAGAGTGATGTCCTAGAAACAGATTTCCTTGTACTCTGACTGACTCTGTACTGACTAGTTGTGCAGCTCACTCATGTCAGGTAGAAGCAGCAGCCCTTCTAGCTTCTCTGGCCTACAACAATTGTTCATACAGATATACCGGCAAACTTATTTGGTCAAAGTGTATCTTAAACCTATTTTGGTGTTCACTTCAGGTGTGATTTCCTTACTTTAGTAGTATTTGCATTAAACAGCATCTCAATTGCTTCTTTCTGCCCTCCATTCACTGCTCACTTTGTGATGCTGGTCCAATGCTTCATATAGCAATATGTGAACTATTTTCAGGAGCATAGTTTAGAATGATGCTCATTCCTTATTCCTGCTGATGCTGTTATGAGGTTGTTTTTATCCTGAATCAGTTCTGTTATCTGTTATTTTCCTGCCTTCACAAACTGCTGTTTCCATGCTATTGAATAGGGTGATGAAGAATTGGGTATGAATATGAAAGTGAAAGAATGAGTAGTAGCTGCATAATTTGTCTCAGCTACCCAAATAAATTTCCATGAACTTTTTCTCTTGTCAAGAACTACACGGCTAGTTATCACAACAGAAGTCTGCAAAATCATTATGTGTTTCTTGGAATTTTTACCTTCTTCATGAATAAACCTTTGATAGCCCATAGTTCCTTTGTGAACAGGAATTGGCATGGATCACATACAAAATATGTAATAAAAATAAATCTAATGTATGTGATTAACAAATTTTTATTAAAACATAAACAAGGAGCTACAATAACAAAATTATTGGGATATTTGACTTTATTTATTTTTGCAGCACAAAAATAAATAAAAAGGATGCTTTGATGGCAGAAGTTGCCATTCCTTGTGAATTTTCAAGGTGTTAGTAAGGGATATTTTATGTATTTTATATATATATTACTCTTCCTGTGCTTCATCTTTGATAGTAATTGTTTGCAAATGTATTTGCTGCCAAAAAGTGATGACACAAGGTGTGACTGTGAAGCAAGGGATATTTTTATCTGTTAAGATCAGAAATACAGAAGTTTGGTAAAGAGACATGACCAAATTTTTCTTTCAGTTGTATAGAGTTGCAGCCAGTCACTCACTCCATGTGAGAACTTGCAAGAAATGTATTTATGCCAACTGAAAATGGAATTACAAACATACAAAAAGAAAACCAAAAAACAATATTTTTTGAAGTCTTGAAACCTGTTCAAGTTGCTTTATCAAAATGGAAAGCACAACTACATAGTTTTAGACAATGTATCAAAATGCATGAAACCATAACTTAAGCTTGCCATAATATAAGTTTTGTTTTAAGTGCTGTTATTGTCTGAAACGCAGCACAGATAAGCTTATTTTCACCCTGAAGATGCATGCTTAACTCATTTAAGAGTGATCAAATTCACCAAAATTACAAAATCTGTGAGCCATTTTCATGTTCTAACACCAATTCTCCCTTTGATTCCATAAAATATTTTATTTCACTTTGCAAAGTATTTCTAGCACTTTACCCTGACTTAGCCACCTTACTCCAGAAAAGTAAATGATGACTCCATAATCAATGTCTGTATTTTTAGTGAACTCCTATAACTGGTGATGGTTTCAGTTCCTTGGACTTCATGAAATACACAAATTTGATGACAATTTGCATGATTTATCCACATTTAAAGCTTTTGCGTACAGATATTTCTCAATGTCATGTGCAGTGATAGTTCATCAAATGTGAGTTACTGGTTTTAACTGCATCTTCTATTAACTTCATAAGTCTCTCTTCTTCTCCAGTCTTTGCTGGGGCACCATCAGTAGTTATACCAGATATATTGACAAAGATCAAAGAAAATTGCTCTAATATAGTTTTTACTGCTTCATACACGTTTGGTTGTAAGTTTCATGGCACTAAAGAGGCCATTTCTTCTATACCATTATATTCATTATCAGTAACACTAATGAAAATAGCAAGCTGAGCCATATCTGTAGTGTCAGTATTTTCATGCATTTGAAAAGCTGCCTTGATAATCTGTATGGGAAGTTAATAACGTTATTTCTTCTCCTGCTCTCCAGGGTTTCCTATACATATGAACAATTCAGATCACTTGCTATTTCACCATTCGTTTCAAGGATGCATGCAGTTTATTCATGTGGACGACCAGCTGCTGGACTTGCAAGCAGTAGAGCAAGGCCAGCTGGGAAGCTTTGCCAATGTCAGCATTGACATGTGTGCCATTATTGACAGGTAAGTCACAGAGACACTGCTAATACTGTAATATTGATATACACAACCTGCATATTCTGAAAGTACACAGTGATACAGAAAAGTAGTACCATGCTTAGAAGATAGAGATGGTGGCTTTAGGTTATGAATTTTTTGGGGGGAAAACATATCTCTGGTTTCTACTTCCTCAGGCAGAAGGAGTGAAAAGCGATTGTAAGCCGAAGTCAGAAAACATGTCAATAGTATGACTGCCTTGAATAGAGAAAACTATCAAAAAAGTCACACATTTTATAGGTTTCTTAAATAAAAGCTACAGTGACTGTTTTGTAGGAAGAAGTTGTTTCCTGGCTTCTTTACCTTCTGCTAACACTGAATTCATCAGAGAACTAAGTGTGCACACTTGCATTTATTACATGGAAAACTGTGCACTATCTTGATTAAAATAATACTTTGTTGTTCTTCTTTGTTTGTGTATTGCTGTTTTATTTCCCACCAAACTGAGAAAAGTAATTGAGAAGTAGCTCAAATAATTCCAAAATCTTTCTTAATACAATGGCAGGCTTTTGCTTTGAGGTTTACCTATTAAACCTGCATTGACTCCTGTTTCTTCTAATTTATGAGGTTGTTCTTTTAGCAAATATAAAATTATCAGTTAAAATACTAAGACAGAAAGGGAAGGAGCAAGTCACTCAGCTTGACTTCTCATGAAAATTACCTAAGTTTGAAATCAGTTTCAAGTCTGCTGGAAAGTTGAACGTGTTGTGGGTTTTTTTGTTTTTTTGTTTTTTTGTTAAATAATTTTCGTTTGAAAGGGGCCTAGAAACAAAACAGCAACAATGATCTGAGGAGGAAAACTAATTTAGTAAATTAGATATCAGAATGCAAAATAATACAATATAATTAAAATTGAAGCTAATAATTAAAATTAAATAAGCAAGAAAGAGTGTGTGATAAACTGAAGGCCTTATGCTAAACACTAAAGGTGAGATTGCTAGCGAACACCTACTGCTGTGTTGATCCCCAAAGGAAAAAGAGTGTCTTGTGACATGCAAACAGGTTTTAATCTTTCCCTGTGAGTGGAAAAACATAAAAATACAAAGATACTCGAAGTCCTCTGGGGAAGGTAGTTTTTCTCTTCTGAGACAGGTATACTTGTAACTACGAAGATCTATGGAGCTGGAGCAGTAACTCATTAACTCTCAATGCACTACTTGATGTTATGACGTGGAATACCAAAAATCATAAAACCATGACAATGTCTTATTTCAAGTAGGATTTTACAATGACTTTTTAACAATATGCCATTACATATAACTGTATGTCTTCTATTTTTAGCTAAGTACCATGTGAGTTTTGTTATCTTAACTTTGTTTCCTTTGAAAGAGGAGGATTCTTGTGCCTGTGATACAAGGATCCTCCTGCTTTAAAAAAGTTTAATCATAAAGAATTCTTTCTTCATCAATACGGAAATTGCTATGAAGGAACCCATTGGGCAAGAAGATAACCTATTACACTATATTATTCTTACTGCAGACCTCCTCCATTTGGTTGGAGGTAAGAAACATGAAGTTTTGAACAATGGAATTTTTCATCATTAACCAAAATGGATAGGGGACAACTTTATCTAATATATGATGGAAAATGTTCAGCATAATGAGATCTCGTGCTGTATCAGTCTGGAGGTAACTGCTCTTGAAGACTCAATTTCTGCCAGCTGAATGCCCACTTAATATAGAAAAGATGTGTGCATTTCATTTTAATTTATTTTAAAATGATGGAAGAAAGGTTATGTTTTTGTTATAAATGGGAGATGGATCTGTTGACCAAATGTTCTTATTTTTAGTCCTCTTCTCAGACACTTTGTTATTACATCTGGACTTACAGTTTGAGATTTTACTAGCAGGGAACATTGGTGCTAAAACGTTCTCTTCTTACCACTGTCTGAACAGTACAAGTGGATATAATTTAATTACATGCAGCTATATGTATACAGAAAGTTAAAATGCTACTGAGGAAGAAAACGTCCTTGCTTCTGTATCTTGACTTTAATTATATTAGCAATGGAAGTTGTACTATTGTTACAGTGATCAACATGCTGTACTGCTTGCAACAGAACAGGTCCCTGTACACCTCCTTTATTTAATGTTAACAGAGTTGTTACAGTCCAGATGGTGCAGTTGTACTTAAGAATTTCAACACAGGATATTAAAAGAGAATTATTCATAACCAACTTATCACAGCAGCCTCAGAGAATTCTTAAGTTCACCTGACTTGGTTGTGGCTAAAATTTGAGTTCTCAGGATCACAATAAGGAGGCACTAAAATGATTTCAAAATAGTGTTCAATCTGTTGTTGTAGATTATGTAGAATATATGCAAACTTAAACGGAAACCTGTTGGTGTACACGTGACTCACTCTGTGTCACAGTGAGATGAGTTAGATGCTGATTTTCTATGATTTCACGTCAAAGTTAATGCAAGTAGCCAGATATGGCAGCATGTTTATGAGTTATTATTGCTCACCTGCTGTCATGATACTGTGTGACAAAATGTCAGTGTTCTCCTCTAATCCTGTACAGACTTATTTTCTATAGAATGTGATTGATTTTATAATTTGAAATAATTCCTTAAAGTAATGAAGTACTTCAAGCATACTAGTAAATAAAAAGGGTCACAATGTAACTGGAGGCAAAACAGGGATGTTTTTTGAAATTAAAAATTGTTGTTTCAGTCTTAAAATTCTTCTTTTAGCTATTTAATTCTCCGCCAGTTCAGTGAAGATGAAGTCCATGAGGACTAAGAGAAATTTTCCTACAGTAACCTGAGGGAGAACCAGATGATATACCAATGTCCAGACCTGCAACCAATCCTGCTTTACAGCTGATCTGTTCCCAAGACAATTCCACAAAACTGAAGCAAAATAGGACAAGAGAGTTGAAACCGTATAATGGTTTCAGCCTACCTTCCCAGCAAAAGGGATGTGCCTATGCACTTCCCACACAACCCCTCTCCATCTTTCTACTTTTATTTGAAACTATATGTACCTCTGTATCTCAAAATTCTTCCTGATGTGGAAATTATGTGGAAAGACTAAAGCTTTTAACAAGGATTTTAATGAGAACACTTCAAATTCATTTAATTCATGTTCCATCTCAATCCAGAAAAGTAACTCTAGGGACATAGGTATTAAAAGCACCATCACTGTTACTTGAGCCTATGTACAACAGTGTGGTAACTTCCATATCATTTAATACAGCTCAGTATGCAGGTGGTAGGTTACTGGCTCTACAGAAATGGACAAAAATAAGAGTGATTTAATTACATACCTCTTGCCATTTTATCTTAGTTTTCCTCAAGATTTTTTAACTGTGGTAAAAAGTTCCATTCTAAAACATCAAAAATGTGAAACACCAGTGAACTGAACAAACTGAGTTTCCCCATATGTTCACAAACTTTCTTCCTTTCATGCAGTTAGGAAAAAAAAAATTGGATAAGTAGGTAATTAGTCTTCACCAAGTTAACTGACGATTTTTATCTAATGTTATCTAATGAAGATTGATGTAAATGAGAATCAAAATTCATTATCTTATAGGGATAAGATGCAGATAGATGTTTGATTAAAATGCTTATTATGCAGCACTTTGGCATCCTCAAGAAATTCACTGGACCTCCTAGTTTCTAATTGGAATATGTACAGATTTAATAAATAATCTTTTGGGCCTACAGGCTAGTCAAATTAACTGCTATGAGCTGTTTTTAGCACTTCTAATAAATCTGCCTTAGGGATTGCATGTGTTCTGGAGATCATAATAGTCATTATAATAAACTTTCTTCAGAAAAGTATTTTTCTTTTTTTAATCTAAATAATCCTATTCCCTTGTTATAAAGCACATGTAAGGGCATCACTTATATGGAAAGTACGGGAATTATTTTACAAAGTTATTATTTCATTACTTGAGCTACTTAAAGTATCATTTCCTTTTGTGGAGGAAAAATTTTTCAGAGATTTGGGATTCATCACTATTGCTCTTAGTCTGAAGATGGGTCAGTGGAATGCACTGAAGTATTACTGATTAAATGTTAAAAGGTATTAACTTACAGAATTTGAAACAGAAAGAAATGTAACTGGCTTACTGTTGCTATTTCTAATATCAGGCAGACTGGTATCCATGATGGATTACCTGATTGGGTGAATGTTGAATGTATATTAATTCTGTGGAATAAGCCATGAAAAGAGCAATGGTTTCAGAATCTTTCCTTGCTCCATTTGATTTGCTCCATTTTTTCCTGAGCTGAGCAAACAAGCTATACATGACGGTATTTGAACAAGGACAGCCACATTCACTTTAATGTTTCACTGTTAAGAGTGTAGAGATGAAACTGTCACTTGCTAGTTGTCAACGGTTTACCGGGCTATCGGCCCGGTTCCATGACAATTGGTGCGGGGGACCCACGCCCCAGGAAAGGGGAAGGGAAAAGGGGAGATGGGCCTAGAAACAAAACAGTGGCAACGATCTGAGGACGAAAGCTAATTTACTAAATAAGATATTAGAAAGCAAAATAAGACAATATAATACAATATAATCAGAATTGAGGCTAATGAAATCAAATGAAATGAGCAAGAGAGAGTGTCCAATAAACCGAAGGCCTTACACTAACGCTGAAGGCGATACGGCAGTGAGCACCCACTGCTGAGTCGATCTCGAAGGAAAGAGAGTGTCCCGTGACCGTTGAGGGTTTTTATCTGTTCCCTCTGAGCGGAAAACACGTAAAAATAGAAAGCATCGCAAAGTCCTCTGGGGAATGTAGTTCTTCTTCTCTTCTGAGACAGGTATACCTGGAATTATCAATGAACCATGGGGCTGGAGTATTAACTCTTTGACTCTTAATGGACTACGTGATGTTATGATGTGGAATACCAATACCAAAAATCATAAAACCATGAAAATAGTGCTTGAAAGAAGAATGAAAGCAAAAAAATGAACATTTGAGTAGTCACAAGAGCTGTATGGAGAACAACTTTCTCTTTCATAAAGCTTTCTAAGATTTTCTTCAAGTTATTGTCATGAGAAGTAATCCATTATTTTTCTTGAAAAGAGTGGTAAGAAATAAAACATGTTGAACAGCAAATTCTAGAATAGCTGAGGTCACCTTGGAAGTAAAAGGTGCACATGAAGATGGAAACTGGGGACCTGGAAACTCAGGAGTAGAGAGTATAAAGATTTTAAGGAAAGTAAGAAATAAAGTATGTTCAGAAAGGCAACTCCAAGTGAATAGACTGCGCTACTACAGAATAGAAGGAAAGACTAATAAGCTCTTTCTTTTCACTCAGTCTCAGTGAGGGCTGCAATCAGTTTAGAATGTAAGATGTTCCCTGTTTGGAACAGCATGATTAATGGGTCGTGTTCTATTGAGATCATTTTCTAGAACAAGTACATTATTCGTTCATAACAAATGCTAGTTCTTGCTAAAGCAAAAACTAAGGCTTTAGCCTTAAGCACCTCATTAACACTTAAGTATATTACCAAGAAGGAGAAGTTGTAAAGCTGATATATGGACAATGTGATATATACGTGTTTTTGTGTAGTGGCTAAAGGTTGTTCCAGGAAATGATACATGGCAAGCCTGGTAAGACAAACTATAGGCCAAATATTTGATTAAGTCACATGAAAACCGTCTGTACAGGGATAAATACAAGTTGACGCTTTACCTAACTTTTACCCCAGAACATTTTATTTCAGAAACATCTTTTTTTCATGGACATTTGTCCCTGAGAGAAAAAAACAAAACAAAACAACAACAAAAAAAACTATATAAGTATATACATATTGCTTTCTCTCTACTTTGCCATGTACAGACTGCATACCTATATGAAAAGTTTACACTAATGGTTGCCAAGGCTTTTAGGCTCCCTAGCATGTGTTAACGCATATTAATGCTCTATCTGGGAGGTCATTTCTTGTTTTTTCTTAAATAGATTACTTTCTGTAAGGTTTAGCTTGTATACATAACTTGTGTTACATTCATGTTTAATTACTGTTCTTATTATTTTCCTGTTAGAAAGATGTAAACACTGAGCAAACCCCTACAAAGCTCTCCTTTGATTTGAAATTTATATTCTCACAAGGCCAAATTGCAAATGCTGAGCTGATCCCACCTTTGAAACAATAACTCCCTGGTCGTTTAGCTGATTTTGAAGACAGATTGCTTAGATGACCCTCTCAAGTTTTTCCTCTAGAAAAATGCAGCAGCCCTACAGAAGTGGTGGTCCTATTCACAAGCTTATGTTGGACCCCAATGAAAGTAAGTTACATTAACTGCTCACCTAATTTTGCTGTATGTAGCTTATTTATCCAGGAAAACAGTATCAGTGACAACTAGCTAAAGAAGAAAAGACAAAGAAGTTTATGCAGATTGGTGCCAGCATTGTCTATGGACCTGCCATGGACTGCAGGTGACCCAGCAGAGCTTGCAGTGTAGCTCCCTACCTTGCACTGTTAAGGAAGCAAGCAGCTCTTCACCATGGAGCAGCCCTAGGAATGTACCCACTGCTAAGCAACAATCAGACCATCAGCGTGCAACTAACACAATCGGTTGAAACAAGGGCTCAAGGAGTGCAGTGCTGTGAAGTGCTGATTCAAGTGATGACAAATAATTGTACGCATTTGGGTACATTGTCTAAACACAGGGTTCTGAACAGCAAATACGCTTTCCATTTGATAAAGATGTTAAGTATAGGTTTCAAAATTACCAAAAATATCATCGATTTATGTTTGTGATACCATTTCCAGTTGATATAATTACATCACCTGCAAACTTTCAAATTGAATACATAGAGTTGCAATCAGGTGTTCCACTCAGAAATCTGATCATGTTTCTATCATTTTCAGCAGACTTCTCTTGCTTCTGTTCCAGCTTTATCAGTATTCCATATAACATCATCCAACAGGGTTTTTGTTGCAGAGACACAGTCCACTGCAGAGCTGTGTTCCCTGCTCATCTCAAACAGTCTCATATGAGTTCTGACACTCCAAAAGGAAGGTACATTGCGATGTACTGCATTTTCCAGGAACTTCCTTCTTATTCTGGGGGTTTGGGGAAACGCTCTCTTGTCTTTTCCCAGAGGTGATAGCCATGGAGAATCAGCAAATAAAGACTGAAACTGACTCTTTCTCCCCTTTGGGTTTGTTTATTTATTCATTTATTTATACTCTTAATTATTCTGTATTTCACACTTCTTCTGACACTAATGCCTTCTCTTTGTGTTGGTCTACAGTATCAGTGGAAGTTGTTGATGGTAGTATAGTTTGAACCTTTCTACTAATATCTAATATTTTGTTGCCATGCACCAGTCAGTTGCAAAGTGGCAGTCTGACAAAATAGTATAAGCCTAGACATGAAAAATATTGTATGCTAAGATTAGAATCGCTTAGAGATGCTTGCAAGGACACTTACATCAAGATTTAAACTAAACTGACATGATATAACAAAATGAGATATTTTCTTTAAGGTATTATATACTTTAGACCTATAGAGCCAATTTCTTGGAAAGCTAATTATTGGTAGTATATTTGTTGCATATATCTGTTGTCATGCATTCAACCAACATGTTTCTCTGTTGTTGTGACATGCTTCATCGCTCATTCAGACTTGTTAGAAGGCAGTAATTAACTGACTTCGAATTTTTATTTTGGCACTTCTGTTAGGGACTTCTTCAGAACTGAACCAATCAAAGTGAAACAATACAAGTTTTCATTGGTTCTTTTTAGCATTTTTCATGTCACAGACTCATGATTGTTGTGACTAATCTATGTGACCATGCATGGACTTCATTTAATCAATATTAAGTACTATTTTAGATTATTTTTAAAAGACTGATTCAAACAATTTGGTAGAAAAATCTATTTTATTTATTTACCTGTATTTTTTTATGGATTTATATAGTAGTTATTTCTAAGATGGCATAGTGAAATGATAGTCAAAAAGATTTATTAGACTGTGCTAAACTACTTCTTACTGTCATATGATTCTGTGGAAATGTTTCTTTGAGCAGAACTATTGCATTATTTGAAAGATTTTGGTTTCCAACATTTAATTTGTTAAATATCTTTCATTGAATTGTATGGAAAACTGTTATCTAGAGAGATTTTTCACTCCTATGCTGAAATACTATGAAGTATTTTTATTTTATTTAATCATTTTCAGAAGTTAACGAGCAAGCAAATAAATTCTAAATAGATAAAATCATAAGTATTAATCTAACAATGTAAACTAGCTGTAAAGAAAGGTCATCATTGCTCATGATGCTATGTAAATTCTAATTTTCACTCAGCCTCATAGTTTTTAAGGGTTTCTAATTTTTCACTAAAAGTATTTACTTTCTGCAAGGGTTATTACTGGCTCATCCTCCTGGATTTTTACTGAATGCTGAATAATTTTCTCATCAAAAGCTGTTTCAACATTTTACAGCTGATTGTGCTATTTGATTTATACATACGGACAGGACAGTTTTCCATATGTTATGTTCATTAACTTTGTTTGCAAACCAAGGCTGCAAATCTACTGTCAGTTACAGAGAGGGGAGTTCTTTTCACTTTTCTACTAAAGACAAAATACTAAACTGCAGAAGTTTCTGGTGTTAAAAAAGAAATCCAACTACTAAAATCCAGGTTCTTTCTATTGCAACAAGAGAGGAAATATCTGCCCTTTTTCTCTACTATAACAGGACCTACTGATCTGCTTACTCAATTTCTGCGCTATTTATTGTACAGTAAACCTCAGTTGTGTCATTTCCTTTTCAGTTCCTTCACTAAAATCTAGCAAGACTAAGTCCCATTACACAAACTGACCTAAAAATCATTAACAGTAAGATTATTTCTTTCCTAAACTAGATCCAATATAATTCATTCTAGAATGTACTGATGTTTCTTTCTCTCACCCTTCCTTCAGTTTTCTTAACATTTTAAATTATAGTTTGTACTAATACTAATCTCCTGCATGGTATTATACCCTTTCTATTAAATTTACCCATCCAAAGTATCACTAGTTGTTTCTGATCTTTTATTACTTTGTGATTGTTTGATTCAGGACCTATGAAAGCAGTAACAAGTCTTCAAGCATAATTACTGTCCCTTGCTGGCTTTTTGCTTTCACTCAAGATCAGCAGCAGTGTGGAAATGTAACTAGTCCAGTATTTGGTCAGTTAATGACCATAGGACACATTTTTGTGTGTGGATGGTATTGACAGCATTTATTTGGACTTGCCATCAGAATTTTTCACACTTCGTATTAAATTTGTGCTTGTCAGCCTACTCCGAGTGATTAATGCTTCACTGGCCATATGACAGTTATTCAGAAGACAGCAGCATATAAACTATCACCTTTATCCTTCAACTATAAATCATTCTCTTTCAACTCTTTCATCAGAGTAGCAACCTTGTGTATCTTATTTATGCAGTCTTATTTTAGCTGTTCTTATTGCCTTTATTTTATATTTATCTCTTAGTAAATAACAGACAAAGGAATTTCTATCTTCCTTACATATTTTGTAGCATATATTCTTCATGTCTCATGACCTAATGCCTTTCTCTCTGCTACTATTATTTGACTGTGTATTATTTATCCCACTAGTACTTTTCATAACTCAGTTTGTATGAAGTGTGTTCTGCAAATTTTAGTTGCATTACAACATCTCATAAAAGCACAGCAGTTGTCTTAGAGCACTGCGCTTATATTTTGAAATAAGTGAAGTTCCTGAATTGATATGAGTATATGATGCTACTTTTTGATGTTAGAAATGCATTTGAATACACAAGTTTGTCCTTCAAATATATGCTCTTTCCTTTTCTACTACTACCAGTAAATACTATGGATTTATACCTATGAACTCACTTCTTTTATTCCACCAAAGTAGAAGCAGTAAAGGAGAACAGTTACTAATCCATATAATCTGAAATACTTCAAAAAGAATCCGTGTATCTGTTGAAGTGACCTATTTTCCTAAAATAGGAGAGAAAGTTAAGGAAATGAAATAAAGAAAGTGAAAGAAAGGAATAAGCAAATTAACAAGGAAGGAATTTAGGAATGTGTATTGGTAGCATGAAGTGTTTATAGTATTTAAAGCATTAAGCAGTGATAGCAAAACATTTGAGAGGTTCAAAAAGATCTTTATCTTGTCTGTGCATTTACTATTAGAGAGATTAGTGTCTTTGCTATATGAAGTACTGGAGGATTTTAGTTCAGAACTGAAAGGAAACAAATTTTGAAGACAGGATAGGGTTTCTGTTAGACGTATAAGCCACACAGATGTTTTAATGGCTTAAGTACAGGCTAAATTCTTGGGACAGTGTAAAGAGGTTTGTACACGACAAACAAAAAAAGTTATGCAGTATGCTCAATAACTAGGTTTCTTTACAGGAGGAAAAATAAAATTTTTATCAAAAGTTTTGGTCCTGCCTCTACCCTCAAATCATAAATCATGAAACAATTTTCTTTACATAAAATGTATGCTAAACTGGTTCATGTCAAAAATAGCATACAGTACTGGAAAAAGCTTTTATTAAATTATTTTTTTTTTATAATTTTGTTTATGCCTGTAGAATGATTGCCAGAAATGACATGTCATGACTCTTCTATGTTCCTAACTATTGCATGATACAAACACCTATTGATTGATTGATTGATTGAGGTACCAGCTACTAAATTATGAGTTAGTACCTCAATTATTTGAAATCTAATTTTCATAGTTTACTTCTAGCCTGGTGACTGATTATTTACTTGTTGGGTCATTATTCCTTTCTTTCATAAAGTCACATAAAATGTTGTATGCAGGAATGCACTAGTGATACTATTCCAATGGAGAAAGAAAAAGATGGGAGTAAATAGATATACACACCAATATCTTTGTGTAAACTTTGAATAGAACAAGATAACTTTTATTACAATAGTAACCACTTCTCTTTGAAGATTTTAGTGGATGCACTTTGGACAATTACTCTTTCACTTATCTTGGAGAACCATGAAAGACTTGTTACTAGAATAAGTATTTTGGTATCCAGCAGCAAACTAAGACATATGTGCTAATGCTATAGAACCTCCTTAGTTGGCTTCTAGGACTTGACCTTACAAAACCCAGAGATGGACACTATTGAAGATTTTCTTTTTGCTAAGTCTTCCAAGGCATAGAATCATCCTTAGAATTGCAGGCAAATTATGTCATCCTATGGCAAACTAACAGAGTAGATTACCGAAGATTATGATCAGAACAAGCCACTAAGATCCCTTAGCCTAAACTCCTTGTATTATAAAAGATAAGTTTTTACCATATGAGTAGTTCATCAATTATTATTTCTCCTGTTTTCCTCTTCAATTATTTTGAAGACAAGCTATGTCTTAAGATAATTGTTTCCCAGTGATTAATTTTTTTCACAGATAAAAGGATATGGGTAATTTCAAGCCTGAATTTGTTCAGGTTTAAATTGGAATTTTTCAGATCTCATCATCAAAAAACAAAAAATCCTCCTTATCAGTTTTTTCACCATATTCAATAGAAGTTTTTGTGAATCTATAGACAGTGACAATCACATGTGATCTCACAAACCGCTGCTCAACCTCAAACTCTTCTAATTTATCTCTTGGTCTGTTACTGGCTTTACAATAAAAATAAAGTTGTAGTCCAGACATACAGCCCAGATTTTTGCTATAAGCAGTAGAAGACCACAGCCTTTTTGTCAACCTGACAGCAGACTCTTGGGCCAAGCTGGTTGTAGTTCAGTTAGCACTGCCTGGGTTTCAGGTCAGTAAATCCCCTGGACAGCAAAGGGCTGATAGATCCTGTAGTCTCTGTGTTCAAACAAAGAGTAGCCCTTTGTTTGACTGGAGGGTAGGGGAAGCTGTTATACAACTTACAACCTTTTGCTCGGAGGAAAAGAACTGCGGTGGAAAACATGTAGAAATGGCCCCAAGACCAAAAAGTGAGCTTCAACACTGCGAATGTCAAACTCCTCTCAGTAGGACTGCATAATAGCTCTTTCTCCTCACCACCTCCCCTCATTCTTCTTAGGGAAAACTGGAAGAGCAACATACAGACCCAGAGGGATTGTTGAAAAGTGAGCAATAAGAATTATTAGTATTAGGGAAGTCTGGATAACAATTTTAACATGGACCTTCTCTGTACTAATCTGACTTATTAGAATACTGAACATTAACTAAACTGACAAGAAGTTATTATCTTCACTTGTAGAATATATTCTTTTTTTACTTGCTCATTAGGTTTGTAGTGTATCAGACAGAACTAAGTACGTTTTTTTCCTCTCTACACTCTTCTGTTTATATGCTTAAGGCTCACATTCCCTATCTTACAGGTAACTTTCATCTCAGGGCTTAACTTTTAACTGGTTGTCTAGACTTCGCACTTGATAAATTCCATACTACTGTCCTAATGATCATATTCAAAAGGCTTATGTTTCAGTGTATGAAAATGTAAACAGTTCAGTTAAGCTCACTTTACCAAGAAATCTGAGTGAAATTTTACATCATCCTTTCCCAGATGTTAACAACATTAATGTAGTTGCGAAAGTTTACCAATAACACTTCTGTCTGGATAACAGATCCTGCAAGGAACTGTGTATATTTTCTCTGTGAATTAGTTGTTGTCACGTCACATAATATCAGACTGACACTTGTGGTTTTGTGATTTTTGTTGCTGGTATTCCACATCAGAACATGATGTAAAACAATGGGAGTTAAAGAGTTAATGTTCTGGCAGGCAGAGGAAGAGAAGTGGAGCTTCTGGCCAGACTCTAGCAGCCTTCTCACCCTGGCTCTTGCACTTTATCTCTCTCTCGTTTTTGGCCACAGAGAAAAAGCACGTGTGCTTCCCCTGCAGTCTACGAGAGTAAGATCTTGCATTTTGGATTGTGTTCTCATTTTGTTGGTTTTGGTAAATTACCGTTCCCCCTCAGATCGTTGTCATTGGTTTGTTTTAGACCGATCTCCTATCTCTACCATTTCCCCTCTCTCCTGGAGCACGCAGTCCTTCTCAGGGACAGCTAGGCTGCAAAAGGCGGGGTAATTTTTTTTTTCTTTCCCTCTCTCCTTTGTTGTTGTTTTTGTGTCCCTGTTGTGGACTCAGATCTAGACGTAACTCTGTGACAGACACAAACCCATTTCTTACTCTGTGATTCCTTTAATCACTTGTCAGTTTATGTATTTGCTTTGTTAAAAACCTGCGTTGTGAGAATCAGACAGAAAGGTTGGAACAGTACCATGGATTAGAGTTTCTCAATGGTGGACATCTTCAGAGCATTGAACAGGCTATATCCAGGTCTCGCTCTCTCACATGAGTATCTAAGTGGTGGTTACACCTCTCTCACCTCTCATTTTTGCTCAACATTTCTCTTCAACCACTCTTCACTTATACACATCTATCTCCTACCGCTTTTTTATCCTTATGATAGGATTTCTATTAGGGTGCCTTTAGCTTCTGAATTCAACTCTATTACTCTTCAAATATTGGTATAATACTGGCTTTTTTTTTTTTTTTTTTCCAGACCTCAACAGCAGTCCTAGGACTATTTTTGACAGTTCATGAAACTTTTCAGCTGATTATTTTAATGCTGTTAAGATGCAATATACTCAATCCTAAAAAGATCACTATAATAACTGTTACTTCATGTCATTAAAGCTATTAATCAGCAGAAAGTGTATTTTTGTTGCTGTAACGAGTGATTTTGCTCATGGGCAAATCAAAATTATTAAGATTTCATTTACTTCAGTATATCTTTGCTAACCTTGTTAAGGATTGTTTGTTTGATCATTTGTTTGTTTTGTCCTATTTTTTTTCTACTATTACTGATGCCATTTTTATGCTTATTGTGCTTTGCAGCCCCACTTTTCAGCATTGCATGGGAGTTCACTACTATTATCTCTTGTACTTAGGAAAAATACATCAGTTTCAGCCACAGGATGCATTTATTTTTCAAATTGATATATTTTGTAGAGCTGCCTCAAGAAATCTGTTTCTGCTAAAGGGACCATGGTCACTGTTTTAGCAGTGGCAAAATGAGACCCCCAGCATAAGTCTTGGAAATCAAAATACCTCAAAATGACAGATTTATTTCTATGTAAGAATTTCTATGCAGCTCTACAACAGCACTATATTCCTTCAAAACCTCAAACTGTAGGTAAGAAAGATGCCTGTGGATATTCTTTAACTGAAGGTAGAAAATGGTATTTTAGTATCCACAGAACTGGAAACAGTAGAAAAAATAATGAACAGTGGAATTTTTCAGCATGACTTAAATCACTAGATGATCATCTGTGCTTGCCATCTCCTAGCAAGTACTATGTTTTAGTGCCAGTAGCACTTTTATGCAATAAATGAAGAAGTGAGGAATAATTGATTGTTAATAGGCTTCACTCAACTATAACAGAAAATGAAAATAAATTTGAGATGTGCTTAATAAAAATATGTCCTTGACCTCTGAGCTGGGGAATTTTATCATGGTCATCATGTTGCACATTTCCTGTCTTAGGGTGTAGGTGTAATTTTTTTTTTTTTTTTAGTTCCATGTGAACTAAGTCCTGGTACTTGAAGGCAAAGTTGGATCTTCAGCATATGTCAAGTATAAGTAATTGCAACAATCTCATATCTTAAAATCTTCTTTTAACATGTTTTTATCTGAACAAAACACATCCTTTAGAAGTTCATAGAAACTACAGGTGTCAGCATAGGTTCTGAGGTGGGTTTATTTTTCTTCTTTCTGCTTAAAACCATTTTTTCATCTATTTGCAGTGATCTTCAGTGGTATGATTTCCAACAAGGAAACATTTATCAAAAGCTGACAGTTCTCTGACTGCATGTTTTCTATACATAATTGGAAGAATTATTTCCGTTTAGCAGACAGTGTAAATATGGTGATACAATTGTAGCACTATTTTATAATTACTTCTGTATATTGTATACTCAACTTTTCAAGTATTTCCATCAGCTTTTAAAAATAAGATTCTAGTAAACTTCATGAAATAAAATAGCATCTCCTTCAATCTACAGTCTATATGAGCAAGGTAAGATTTTGCAGGTGTGAAATAAATAGGCTCTGGACACTGGTATTTTTTTTTTTCTTATTGATTCTAATGATTCTCCATTCTGAATGAATGAATTTGTTGACTTTTATACTTTTTGAGAAGCTTGTTATCAACTAAACAATAAGCAGACTACTTTGCTATGTGTTCAGCAGAAAATCAGCAGGTATCCAGTGGTATATATCTATTGTTGTAAACACCTGTGGTGGGTTGACCTTGCCTGTCGGCTAGGCACCCACTCAGCCACTCTCTCACTCCCTCTCCTTTACAAGATTGTGTGAGGACTCAGTCTTGCCAGGCTCCTGTTCTGGTGGACATAAGTTGATTTGAAGGGAAACTGATACACACCTGAAAGCTTCTTGGCAGAACGATGTTACTAAACTAAAAACAAAAACAAAACAAAAAAATCCTTTAGGAGCTTTTCTCATTTAATGACACTGATCAAGGTGGCAACTCATAAAACCAAGAAATAATGCTAAAAACTAACAAACAAAAAAAGGTGAGATGAGGTTTAGCAGGACTTCCTGACAGAAATTACAATTACACTAGAGTGTCCTAGATTCAGAACAAAATTAAATTTTGATAATTACTCTCTGGTAGTTCTTAACAGTTCTGTAAATGTTAAGAGTAAATTTAACATGCAAACATGCCTTACTCTGAAGAAACAGTGCACATCTCTAGAAAATTTACAAACTTATTCATGGCAATACATGCACTCTCTTTTGCATCACATTTCTTACTGCATTACTTGAATGTTTTATCCTCTTTTCCTATCAGTTTCAGTTTCCATCAGTTTGATTTGTATTCATGGGAAGCGTTTGATGCTGTGAGTGGCAGATATGTTTTTCTTTTGTTTTTGTTTTAATGTCCTATTTTACAGAGCAATTATTCTTATTTCTGTCTGACACAATCAAGAAAATACTGCCAAAGGCAAAGGGATCAACTACCTTAGGTTAATGGTAAACTATATACATGACTTAAGAGAGTCTGTTTCATATTTCAAAGGGCAGTGTTAGCAAGATGAGAAACATATTTAGGAAAATACATCATCTATTAATCTTCTATGCTTTCCTAACATGGGCATGAAAAGGCTTAATGAAGCCCAAAGGAATGCTAACAGAACTGTAGGTGAGTGTGGGTCTCTGGTACATAGCAATGTTTGTGTTTCTGCCTGTATTGTTTTATTACAGATATGCTTCCTATTTGAAAAATAAAAGACAAAAACGAACAAGAAAATGTCCAATTATTACCCCAAGTGATGCCATTCACAATACTTTTAAAACGTCAAGATAGCATTTTCAAAAATTCTGATGACTTTTTCTGCTGCAGTTTGTATACATGCATATTGAGCTCTCCATAGCAATGGAATAGTGCATAAAACAACTGAAGATTGCCCTCAATTATTTAAAGGGGTAGATGACAGAAAAAGGCAGGAAATGTCAGGGCAAGGATGACCCTACAACAGGCCTTTCATTCCATGTCCATTTTCACAATATGAAGACTAGTGTGAAGACACATTATGTAAGTAATATTCATGCATTTCTAAATGGAAATGTGTAGGTAAGTGAATAGATTGAAAGAAGCAGCAAAGTAAATGGAAACTTCCAGCTGGAAGTCATCATCATCTTTCATGAAGAATGAGTATACTTTGTGCAAAAGAATATTATTAACAGTATAATTATTATCTTTGCACAGCTGTTGTCACCAGGCGTATTTAGAGGCCAGATTCTAGTGCCTAGGAAGTCAAAGAATGTGTACTGGGGGATTACAAATGAATGCAGTATTTCCTAAAAGCATGTTGGAGCAAAAAAAAAAATAAAAAAAATGGTGATTAACAATACTGTGAAGCCATTTGTTAATCAGAGCAAGCAGACTCTCACAGCAATGTAGCTAGCTAATCTAATTAAATGTGCTCTCAGCCTAAATTAATCTTCTTAGTGATCTTGCTGCTGTTAGACACCAAAAAGCATCATGGCATTATGTTCAAATTAATGCTGATTACCTGTAGATGACATTTGTAATGCTGATTATAAAATATCCTGATTTCATCATGTTCATAACTACTGAAATAAGTGTATATGATTGTCTATCCTGCTATTATTTAAAAAATGCTTGTCAAATCTGCATTATGTAATTTCTCATATCTACACTATTCTATTGTCATAGATGAGAAATATGACATATTTGTTCTATTTTGCTCAAAGTATTGAACTGGCAAAATCTACGTTATCTTGTGATGTTCACAACTTTCCACATTTTCTAGATCTCATTAACAGGGTAACAGTTTCTGTGATCTGTCCTCAGGTTAATACCTGTTGGCCATATGCCAGGCCTTTTGTCACATTGTAAAACTTTAAAATGTTAAAACCCTAAAATCCTCAAGTCCATTTTACACTACTATTACTGAGCACACTGTCACTCAGTAACATGTAATGATTTTCAGTGAGTAGAATTTCTTACTAAAAATGACGTGTCAGCATTTGTCAGGAAGACTGTATGAAGTAATAGAGTTCATTTTATTTTCTGAAGCCATTGGATAATTTATTTTTGGCCTG
The DNA here is from genome assembly GCA_023055505.1 of Callipepla californica brunnescens. NCBI lineage: Eukaryota > Metazoa > Chordata > Aves > Galliformes > Odontophoridae > Callipepla > Callipepla californica. The sequence continues at coordinate 1,075,090 of JALIRH010000057.1, read as the reverse complement.
TAATCCTCTCTAGACAATTCCATCCAGTCTGGCTTTAATTTTTAATACTATGCACAAGGAAAGGCTGTTGACATAGTCTACCAAGACTTCAGCAAAGCCTTTGACACCACCTCCCACAGTACTCTCCTGGAGAAGCTGGCAGGCCGTGGCTCTGTGTAAAGCAAGCAAAGGCGGTGACAGAGCTTTTATTGGAGGTAGAGGCACTACAGAAAGAGATGTTAGAGATAAGGGGAATGAACTCACCCCTCCCAGCGATCGTTTAGGCTAAGGAATGCAGCCGCCTCTCCTTCGAACACTGGTGTGCCAGAACGAAGAAAGACAGGGAAGGGGGGGCAACCTGTGCAGGCTCTGAGCGGATCTGTGCTCCCGGAAGCACCTCCCGAAGCACCACCGAGAGGGAGAGAGCGAGAGGGCGGGGGGACCTGGGCTCCTCCACTCCGGTCACTCAGACGCTCATTCACTGGTTCAGGCTGTGACCAGGCAATCCCACTACACTCCACCCCTTCACAGCATGAACCAGCAACTGAGCAGGTTGGGCATAATCTCCTGCTGTTCCGATGGCTCAAAATACCAAGTACATCACAACGCATGTACAATACTGGATGGCAGACTGGACACAAGCCAGTAGTGTGTCCTCACAGCTCAGAAAGCCGACTGTATCCTGGGCTGCATCAAAAGAAGTGTGGCCAGCAGGTCAAGGGAGGTGATCCTGCCCTTCTACTCTGCACTGGTGAGTCCTCACCTGGAGTAGTGCATCCACATGTAGAGTCCTCAGTACAGGAGAGATATAGACCTGTTGGAGATCATCCAGAGAAGAGCCACAAAAATGATTCATGGATCTCTCCTATGAGGACAGGCTAAGAGAGCTGGGACTCTTCAACCTGGAGAAGGCTGTGAGGTGAACAGATAGCATCCTTTCAGTATCTAAAGAAGAACTACAGTACTAATATCTAAAGAGATAATTATGGTTATCAGGAGTAGTTAGCATAGGTTCATCAGGGGGAAGTCATGCTTCACCAATCTGGTAGCCTTCCATGATATCATTACGGGATGGGTGGATGGGGGAGAGCACTGGATGTAGTATAGCTTGATTTCAGCAAGTCATTTGACACTGTCTCCGACAGCATTCCTATAACAAAGTTGAGGAGATGTGAAAAAGATGAGTGGATGGTGAGGAGGGTTAAGAACTGGCTGACTGGCAGAGCTCAGAGGGTTGTGATTGGTGGTGCAGAGTCCAGTTGAAGACCAGTTCTTAGCAGTGTCCCTCAGGGGTCGGTGCTAGGTCCGGCCTTATTCAGCATCTTCATCTTCATCAATGACCTTGAAGAGGAGATAGAGTCCACCCTCAGCAAGTTTGCTGATGATACAAAGATGGGAGGTATGGCTGACATGCCAGAAGGCTGTGCTGTCATTCAGTGAGAACTGGACAAGCTGGAGAGTTGGGCAGAAAGGAATTGGATGAGGTTTAACAAGTGTAGAATCTTGCACGTAGTGGGGAATAATTGGATACACTAGTACCAGCTGGGGAATAATCTGCTGGAGAGGAGCTCTGAGGAGAAGGACTTGGGTGTCCTGGTGGCCAAGAAGGCCACTGGTATCCTGGGGTGCATTAAAAAGAATGTGGCCAGCAGGCCAAGGGAGGTGATCCTCCCCCTCTACTCTGCCCTGGTGAGGCCTCACCTGGAGTATTGTGTCCAGTTCTGGGCACCCTTGTACAAAAAAAGACAGGGATCTCCTCAAAAGAGTCCAGTGGAGGACCACAAAGATGATGAAGGATATGAAACACCTCCCTTATGAGGAAAGGCTGAGAGACCTGGGTCTGTTCAGCCTTGAACAAAGACTCAAGTGGATGTGATCCATGTCTATAAATATCTAAGGAGAGGAAGGCAAAGGGACAAGGCTGGATTCTTCTCAGCAGTGAGTGGTGATAGAATGAGGGGAAATGGCTGCAAACTAAAGCATAGGAAGTTCTGCATAAATGTGCATGGGAACTTCTTCACAGTAAGAGTGATGGAGCACTGGAACAGGTTGCCCAGAGAGGTTGTGGAGTCTCCTTCTCTGGAGACGTTCAAGACCCATTTGGACACCTACCTGTGCAAGCTGGTCTAGGGAGCCAGCTTTGGCATGGGGGTTGGACTCAATGGTCTTCAGACGTCCCTTACAACCCCTACAATTCTGTGATCCAATTGAAAGGCACACAGTGAAATAGAAATCACAGGTGAGAATTACTGCAATTAGAACACAGATTAATTATGCTAGCCTCACAAAATAAATAAATAATTAAGAATTAGCAGCCAGCAGCATTAAGTACCCCATTTTTATTACTCTCACAAAATGTTCAAGACAAATTATGCTTGAAAATGTCAGTGTCTTATTCTGACCCCTTCTTAAGCTGTCAGAACTTGTGATTTTCATATCCTACTACTTTCTAACACCTGCTGGCATCTTCCTATAGCACAATAGTCACAGAAAAAATTGCAGTGTGTATGGGATCAAGGAATCTCAAATTATTTCCTAAATATAATCTTCTGAATTTTATTAGACTATTTCCTTCTATGCAATGAACAGTGTCATGAGGCACAGATGGTCACTGTGGCATTGCTCAGTAGCCTGGTCCTGTGGGACTCTCTGTCTAGGTGTCCTGAAAGTGTTCAAATTAAGTTTTTAAAATATCTCCATTCCCCACTATTGTCTAAGGAGTGCCAAAGTACTATTCCAGACAACACCTCCTCTGTCACTTTTCGTATGAGCAAAGTTCTTCTTATTCTTCCACAGTCTGAGCCATACATCTGCTATACAGTCTTCCATACAGCTCTTTGTATGTATGGGTATGTCAGCAGCTTATGGGCTGGTTCAACCAAGTTCCATAATGATTTGTGCAGGGGACCCACAGACCCATGCCCCAGGGAAAGGGAAAGGGGGAAAGGAGAAAGGAAAAAGGGAGATGGGCCTAAAAACAAAACAGTGGCAACAATCTGAGGAGGAAAGCTAATTTGCTAAATAAGATATCAGAAAACAAAATAATATAATACAATATAATAGGAATTAAAGCTAATAAATCAAATAAAATAAGCGAGACAGAATGTCCAATAAACTGAAGGCCTTATGCTGAACATTGAAGGCAAGATGGCTAGGGAGCATCCGTTGCTGGGTCAATCCCCAAAGGAAACACAATGTCTCGTGACAGAGCTTTTATCCTTCCCTGTGAGCAGAGAAACATAAAAACACAAAGCAACACAAAGTCCTCTGGGGAATATAGTTCTCTTCTGAGACAGGTTTACCCATAACTGTCGATGATCCATGGAGCTGGAGCTCTTTAACTCTCAGTGCACTACATGATGTTATGATGTGGAATACCAATAACAAAAATCATAAAATCATGACAGAGTAGTTACCCATTACAGCATGACTGCATTCTGTAACTAGCAAGCACTCACTATGAGCAGTGAGGGCAAAGGAATAACCTGGAGGAATAGAATGGTGATCAACATGACACCAAACATCAATCTCATTCCAAAACTGATATCACAGAGAATTCTATGTATTCCATATGCCTTTTTGGTCCACTGAAGGCATAAAGACAGTTTCTGACAGAATCAGATCCAACCTCAGGCATGCTATGCTTTGGTACATCTAGGATAATAAAATTTTCTAGACATGGATTTAAAAAATAGTCTTAGAATCCTTAGAGCTGGAAGGGACCTCTGAGATCCAGTTAGTTCAACACTTCAGCAATGAACAAGGATATCCACAGATAGATCAGGCCTTGTCCAGCCTCATCTTGAATGTCTTCAGAGACAAGGCATCAACCACGTGACTGGGCAACCTGTTTCAGTGCCTCCTAACTCTCACTGTAAGAGATTTTTTCCTTGTATCTAACATAAATCTACCCTCCCTGAGCTTGAAAGCATTTCCCCTTACTACACTGACACAGATCCTGCTAACACGTCTGTCTTCTTCCTTCCTGTATTACAGAATCACCAATACCAACAAATTAATAGCTAAGACTGTGGAGTCATCCCAGTCTTAGGCAAAAAAAAAAAAAAAGTCAATAGTGTGCAAATTCCTGTAACATGCCAGGATAAACTAATTGCAAGTACTTAGAAAATGTATTTTGAAAATGTAACACACTTGGTCTTTACAGGTTGGAATAAAAGAGGTTGATGTGATCTTATTGTTCTCTGCAACTCCCTGAGGACCAGGAAGTGTAGAGGCAGGTGCTGAGATCTCCTTTTCCCAATAATAGGAACAGCACAAAGCTGCCCTAGGGGAGGGTCAGACAGGGCACTGGAAAATATTTCTGTACCACAAGGGTGGTCAAACTCTGGAACAGGCTTCCAGAAGAGATAATTGGTGCCCCATGCCTGTCAGCACTCTACGGGCATTTGAACAACGTTTTAACTTTTTGTCAGCCCTGAAGAGGACAGCTGGATTTGCTGATCTTTGAAGGTCTCTTGCACCTGAACTATTTTGTTCTTTATTATTTAGAATAATAGAATCATAGAATCCTTAGCGTTAGAAAGGATCTCTGAGGTCCATCTTTTTGACAAGTTTCTCTTCTAGAGAAGAGAAAGCCAAGCAGTTAACCACCATCATTCTTGCTTCACTTCTCAGTGCTTCTGAATTTCTTAAAGTATTAGAGAAATAGCAATATCTGCTAAGTCCTACTTTCCTGTACTGCTAAACTGAGCCTTTAAAATTCTTGTCTATTGTAGAGTGGCTCAATTAAATTATATTGAATTCTTTGTAAGTGTTTTTGACAATTTGGTCAAATTCCCAATTTCTAAAGTGGAGAGCTATCCACAAAAATTGGAATTTGAATATGTCTAAGAATTAAGTACTTGGCAAATTTTGATTCATCTGATGTCATTTTTATTATAATTTGTTTCATAGCCTTATACTTAAAAATGACATGCTTTAGCATGTCAGTGTGACCTTCGTTTCTATACTCCGTATTGAAACACTGGAGAGCAAATAAAAATATGTTACCATGAAATGTCAAAATATGCAATTGATATAGAGATTAAGAAGAAAATGAGGATTTTTTTTTTTTCAAAACTTGAAAGATTTCTTTTTCCTATTGCCTATTATCTCTGTAGAAAGAAAAGTTTTTTTTATTTTCCTCTGTTTGGCAGAGCTGTACCTAGGTCTTGTTCTTCAAAAATAGGAAGCACAAGAACTTGGTTGGGATACCTGTCAAAGAAATACTGTTTTAACAAAGCTTTACAGAATGACTGTGGGCTTCACATGAGTCATTCAGAACTTGACTGGCTTATTTCTGTTGGACAAATTCAAATAAATGACAAATCCAAATTTAATTTCACTGGGTCAGATTTGTAAATCCATAAGGTATCTGTGTACAGCAGAGCATTAGTTCTCAGGCTACATTATTAGCATTATCACATAAGACTTTCTTAATACACCTTAATACTACTTCTTTAACAAAGAGATATGAAGGAATTTCAGAGGACAATTAGTAAATACAATCATTCAGTGCCACACTCATTAATAAATAATTTTATAATATTATTTTGGGTTCCTTTGGTTACTCTGGAACATTCATAGTAGTAAAGAGTAGAAAAAAGAGATGTGTATCTGATGGCAATAGCAGATCACAGAATCATAGAATCATAGAATCACCAAGGTTGGAAAAGACCTACAAGATCAACCAGTCCAACCATTCACCTATCATCCATAGCTCCCACTAAACCACGTCCCTCAACACAACATCCAGTCGTTCCCTGAACACCCCGAGGGTCGGTAACTCCACCACCTCCCTGGGCAGTTCATTCCAGTGCCTGATCACCCTTTCTGAGAAGTAATATTTCCTAATGTCTAACCTGAATCTCCTCTGGCACAGCTTGAAACCATTCCATCTAGTCCTCTCAGTAATTACACGGGAGAGAAGAGGCCAGCCCCCAGCTCACTACAACCTCCCTTCAAGAAGTTATAGAGGGCAATAAGGTCTCCCCTGAGCCTCCTCTTCTCCAGGCTGAACATTCCCAGCTCCTTCAGCCTCTCCTCATATGGCCTGTGCTCCAGACCCCTCACCAACCTTGTTGCCCTTCTCTGAAAACGCTCCAGGGTCTCAATGTCTTTCTTGCAGTGAGGGGCCTAAAACTGGACACAGTACTCGAGGTGCAGACTCACCAGTGCTGAGTACAGGGGGACAATCACCTCTCTGCTCCTGCTGGCAACACCATTCCTGATGCAAGCCAGGATGCCGTTGGCCTTCTTGGCCACCTGGGCACACTGTTCAGCCGAGCATCAATCAATACCCCCAGGTCCATTTCCTCAATACAATCCTCCAGCCACTCCGCCCCAAGCCTGTAACATCGCCTGGGGTTGTTGTGGCCAAAGTGCAGGATGCGGCATTTGGCCTTGTTCAACCTCATCCCATTAGGTTCAGCCCAGCTCTCCAGCCTGTCCAGGTCCTTCTGTAGGGCCTCTCTACCCCCAGGCAGATCTAGAGCAATATACAAAGTGAATAACACACTTACAATGTTTTTAGTATTGATATGGACTCCAACTAGTAAACTGATTAGCAGAAAACAGTATGTGTTCAGAAACTAGGAAATGGGAACAGAGCAGTATACTTTGAAATCAGTACTCAAAAATGAAGTCAAGGTAGGAGAAAAAAAAAGGAAAAACAACTTGAGTACAACTAGAAATGAGGCTGAAACAGAGCCAAAACATTGTAGTTATCTCTCCCAGGCTTAAGTTTCTAGTGGTGTATGTTAGGACAGAGTAAACAAGGAAGGAAGAAAAGGTAATGTATGCATTCCTGTGGTACCTGTCCAGAAGTTAAGAGCATTGAGATCTTGTGCAATGTTTTAGAGCATTTATTGCTTCTGTAATAACAGCTCAGCAAAGAGATGACTGAAAACATGAGATTTCTTTTTTTTTTTCCTATTTTGTTTTGTTTTGTTTTTGCTTTGTTCATTCCTGCAGTACCTGTACACAGATACAAGTAGATCATCAACCTGATGGAATGGCACGAAGGGGAGGATCAGGTTGGGTATTAGGAAAAGGTTCTTCAGCAGAGGATGATCAGGTACAGGAAGAGGCTCCTCCGGGCAGTGGTCACAGCCCCAGGCTTCTGGAGTTCAAGAAGCATTTGGGCAACACTCTCAAACATAGGGTTTGCATTTTGAGTGGTCTTGTGTGGAGCCAGGAATTGAATTCAGTGATGCTAAAATAATCTTTTCAATTTAGGATAGCTTGAGATTCTACAAGGAGGAAAGAGCTATAAAGCTCTAGATATTAGTAACATTCTGTAAAAAAAGGCCTTGATCATAGGAGAACATTGTTTCGGTATTTCTTTTAAATCAGTTGTAGAAAAGTGAGATGAAGTAGCAGTGATTACACTGAACTAAAGTTAAAGAGTGAGAACTAGTTACAGAAAAATTGGGGGAGAAAAAGTGAAGGTAGATGTGAGTAAGGCCAGTAATGAAATGGGCGGCCTATATGCTTAAGGATAATAAGCTAAAACTGTTTGCTATCCATTCTGTTGTTAGTTTTAATACTGATCAAAAGACAAACTCTTCTACTGAAAAGGAAATAACGAGATAATCCAAGAATTTAGGAAGCCTCTCATTGTAATAGACATACTGCCTATTATATATATATATATATATATATATTACATTATAAACATTTACTATTAAACAATTACTACTACATTATAAACATATTTAATTATTATTTTTCTTGCATCGCTATCTTAGTAATACACACCGTTAATTAAATCATATTACATCACTCTTGTTTACATATACATTTTGTATTGAAATGGCAATAGCAATGGTTTGCTATTTCATTCTCCTTGTGATGTTGCGTATCTTGAAAAATCTCTAAAGATATTAAGAATGTATTTTTCTAATATCTGCGCAGGTTATGATTGATATCTATGAATATGGTATTTTGTCTCACAAATATTGAACATAAAGCAGAAATTTCTTCTGTTAAGGAACACTGTTTAAAAAATAGCTGTAATTGCAAATAGTTAAGCAAATGACTCATCATTTTTGTAGCAGTGACAGTGGTTTGTTCTTTTTATTTACATATGGCAAAAAAGATTGTGAATAAAAGGTAAACCTAAGACCTTAGTAAATATCCATTGAAATCATCAAAATACCTTAATTTAAATAAGATTTAATAACATAAGAACTGAGACAAAGAGATCCTCTGTGTTGGTATGCAAGTGCAAGTACCCTGATATGGTAATTAGTTGGTTCTACTCTGTCCTGCTAGCCACAGTGATTTCATACATTCAGGTTTTATGTCTCTTAAATGATTGATGTTAAGAGTATTAGAACACTTGATACTTTTACAGAAATTGCTATTCTAAGAATTTATCCCCTTATGCAGTATGTCTTATTTCCACATTCTTTTTTCAAACCATTCACCTCTGCTTTAAACAATGTTGCAAAAGTACAATTAATCTTAAATGTTAGTTCAATCTGATATGACCTAAATTTCTTTTTACCCCATCCGCCTTTATAGAGTGAGCGTTCTATGCTACTGTGCAGAGCTATCCTCTTATAATTCCTCTCCAAAAGAACCCCAGGCTCTAGTAAGTACTGAATAGAATAATTATATCTCTACTTGAGGTGCCGCCAACTTAATGACTTTTGAGATATCATCTTATTTATAGTAGCGCATTGACCATCTGTTTTAATTATACACAAAAATTACACACCATATGAAGAACGGTAGTTTATATTGCAGAAATTCATCTCTTTTCCGTCCTACCAGGGATCTATGTAGTTTCCTTATCGAAATGCTTTGAGCAGGTTTCAAATATTAACCATCAGTGTGGCTATCAAAGCAACGTAGAACCCTTCAAACTTTTCCGTCAGTGCTCAACGATGACAACCCATTGCTTCCTCAGAAAATGCTTTTGTTTTGAAATAGTTGAAAGGCATTATTACATGGTTTGGTAGAGCATCAACCATACAGCATACTTCAACATATATATCAAAATGTAAAATAGTTTTGAAATGAAAAAAGTTAGCCTTCATTCAAAACATTTCACATGAAACATTTCAAGGATTTCAAGTTATTTCCCACCATTTATTCAAGTTGCGGTATTAATCAAATCTGACACTTTTCTCTGAACACTGTTTCAAGAAAATGTAAAATATTTCATGCCAATGCGTCAAAAACAAAACATTGTGTAGGGGCCTTCTTTTTTGTTTATTTGTTTTTCATCTGTTTAAAATAAATTTTGTAACACCATCTTCCAGTCTATCCTTACTTTGCTGGAATACTAAGTGTTAAGCCAGTTGCAAGAACTTTTTCACAATCAGTGCAGGCAGTACAGTGCTATTTATTCATTTTATGTCTTATTCTTTGTGCGCTGTATTTTTGGAGTAAATTTTTATAAATGTAATCTAAAACTTTGAAAAATCAAAGTTTAGTATAAACTATAACTGCTGGAGTGCTTGAAAAATTGAAAAATACAATAAAGAGCTACAAACTACACTCAAATTATGGTCTATCAATTTTTCTATAGGGCAATCACAAGGCTATTTAAGATGAATAACCCAGCAATACTCTATTTGTGATGAAAATTAATCATACCAGAATCATGTCATTATAATTTTATAGTCAAATACATACTATTAAAACCATTTTATCCTCATTGTTACATTGTTCTTAAAAACAGTTTTGCACTTCATATGACTTTTATTTTTTAAAGCACTCTCCATTTTCAAAAGCCTGAAATTATCATCATTCTTGGGAAAAAATAGGTGTCTGTATATGTTCACTCATGAACAAACACATGCATACATGTATTTGCACCTATTTATTACTTAAACGGTAAGCTCTCTGGCATCAAAACAGTTCATTGCACAAGTTCTAGGTAATGAGTGAGTTATTGCCGTACATATCTGTTTTCAGCAAATTTAATATTGATTAAATAATAGTTGTAAGTTAAGCATTGTATTTTTATATTTATTATAGAGCTATATTTGCATATTTATTACAGAGAGTGTGACTGCACTAGCACACAGCACCTGATTTGTTGAAGCATCCTTTGATATCTTAAATGTCTTAAACATCTAGAACATTCATTATACTGTAATTTGTACAGATGTTATAGGGCTTCTATAAAAGAATAAAATACTGGTATACACTAAGGACATGCAAAAAGGGCAGGGGAATAAGTCAGCTGAAATTATGCATAATAAATTCTATGTGAAATTTTAGCTGGGTAGGCTGCTGCTTAGAGATGGGAGAAAAAGAAGATTGTGTAAATTTTACCAAGCAATAAAAATATGATTAAGGATGATCTAGGGGAGAAGAGTGAAGTGTAAAAACATCATTCTTTCTTTGATACTGTTTATTGTTACTATTAATCCTGATGACCACAGCAAAAAGAGGGAAGAAATTACACTGAGATAAAGCATGAGCAAATATAAATTAAAATATTTTCTCTTTATCCAAAAAAGTCTCACAAACTAAGATGATGAGAGATATGCATACAGAAAGGGAAGAGCATTATATGACTGAATATGCATTTTACATTGTTACTAATGAACAATACACATATATCATTAAGTTTTGTGAGCATACGGTTCAGCTAAGGGAGAATTCTCTATAAAATAAATACACCGTTCTTGTACGGGGACTGCTGAGTCACAGCCTGAACCATTGATAGAGAACCTGAAGGAAAGACCTGGTCAGCCCTGGGAACACAGGTGAAGGCAGTCCACCTGTGCGACTGGAAGTTGGTGGCCAGCATGGGGGAAACGTAATGCCTAAGATCGAGGTATAATATTAGGGCAGTGAAAGATTCTGAGGTATTCTCAGTTAGTAGAGCCAGGAGAGCTGCCTCACGGACACCCCAATCAGGCGCCATAGGGGTGTCCCAAAAACAAATGTTTAACGATCTCGTATAGGTAGGGGTAGCCTTTACTAAAACTTATTGTCAGACAGGTGATATTGAGGGGCCATGCGCTGAATGAGCCTATTTGCCTGCTAGATTACTAGTGTGAAGCAATATAGACTTCTGGGGAGGCAAGACGAAACATCCAGGGCTGTGCAGGAATTAGAAAGGGCTGAGATCATAAGGCGTGCACATATAATTCCTCCATATGGCCAGTGCAGAAGTCAGATGGTACATGGAGAATTACAGAAGATAATAGAGAATTAAATAAGGTCATACCACCTATTCACACAGCTGTACCCAGTGCTGCCTCCCTAATGGACACATTGAGAAGGGAAATAAAAGCCTACTATTGTATCCTAGACTTGGTAAATGCATTCTTCAGTATTCCAATTGCTGAATGTCCATGTCACTCAGGACAGCTTTGGCTGGGGCCTGTGTCAATACCAGAGTTCTGTTCAGAATAGAAATATATTATAGTACACAAAATTAAATATGTAACTCTTAAAGGATCTTTAATTGAAATTTAAAAGCTTTAATTTTCATGTTAGTCCTTCATTAACTGTTCTAATGCAAACAGCTTAGAAATAGCACCTTGATGGTTTTAAGATAATACACTGTAAAAAACTGGCAACCTTTTCTGGGAATACGTCCTAATGCAACTTTACTGAATCAACAGTCACTGAATATTTCAATACTGATTTTCTCTTCATTAATCACTTAGTCTCTAAAAGTCCAAGCATTTTGTTTTTATTTTGTAACAGAACATATCTGATAACATTCACCAAAGAAACATGAAGTCCCTGCATTACAGCAAGTAATGAAAAAGGAATGGTCCTTTTTTGGTTCAGAAGGACCAAAAAAGGGTTTTTTCTTCTGCTATCAATAATTATATGCTTCTGTGCACAATTAAATTTGAAGTCAGCAGCAAATGAAATTTGTTTGGGAATTACTGTGAATGAGTTTTTCTGTCACTACCATCTGTCTTTTGTGCTGCCTTGCATATGACATACAAACCCTATTTCTGAAAATAACAAAGTCACATTGAACACTTTCTATGCTGTATTAAATGTGACAGAGGCATAAAGGTTAAGTTACCTTTACTTTTCTTTTCAGTCAGAGCCTATTATTTAGGTTACTCTGATATAGGTAATTCTATTTTTATGTTGATACTATATGTCTCTGTAATAGCAGTATGTTCTTTTTCTATGATTAGTGGGATATGCACATTAAGAAGATATTTGAAGTATATGCATTCATTTGCAGTACTTCTGTGATTCTGTTTTCAATTGGTCTGTTAAGTAAGCTCAGTGATTCAGACTCCCAGATGAGATTTATTGCTCCTTAAAAATCTTTGCTAAGTAATTTTGACAACTAAAACTTTCTAATTGTTTCTTTCTTTTAGAAGAGCGTTTCATTAAGCAGTATTTTTAACTGAACCAGTAGTTCCTAATTTTTCTGAAAAAGAATCAAAATGGTTTGGGTTCGTAGGAACTTTTAAGGTAATCTAATCCCAACCCCTCTGCAGGGACACCTCCCTCTACACCATGTTGCTCAAAGCCTCACCCAACCTGGCTTTGAATTCTTTCACAGCCTTTCAGGGAAACCTGTTCCTGTGTCTCACCACTCTCACAGTAAGGAATTTATTCTTAATATCTAGTCTAATTCTACTCTGTTCCATTTTAAAACCATTTTCCTTCACCCTGTTGCTACCTGTGCTAATAAAAAGCCCCTCCCCATCTTTCCAGTAGCAGCTAGAAGTGTAGTACCTGAAGTGGGCCTATAAGGTCTCCCTGGAGCGTTCTCTTCTCCAGGCTGAGGAGCCCCAGCTCTCAGTCTGTCCCTGTTTAGGGAAGGTGCTCTAGCCCTCTGATCATCCTAGCAGCCTTTCTCTGGACCTGCTTCAATAACTCAATGACTTTCTTGTTTCGGGGGCTCCAGAACTGGACACAGTATTCCAGGTGGGGTCTCACAAGAGCAGAATATAGGGGCAGAATCACCTCCCTCATCCTGCTGGTTACACTTCTCTTGATGCAACCCAGGATGCAGTTGCTCTTCTGGGTTGCACGTGCACGTTGCTGGCTCATGCTGAATCTTTCATCAATCAACTCTCCCAAATCTTTCTCCTCAGGGCTGCTCTCCACCCAGCCTGTATCTGTGCTTGGGACTGACCCAACCAAGATGCAGGACCCTGCACTTTCAGCCTTCACGAGGTCGTTGTGGGCTCACCTCTCAAGCCTGCCCACATATCTCTGGGTGGCATCACTTTCCTCTAGCATGTTAACTACGTCACTCAGCTTAGCATTGTCTGCAAACTTGCTGAGGATGCACTCAATCCCACTATCCATGTCAGCATAACACTGGACTCAACATTGATCTCTGAGGAATGCCACTCATCGCCAGTCTCCACTTGAACACTGAGTGTGACCATTCAGACAATTTCTTATCCAGGGAGTCATCCATCCATAAAATCTATTTTCCTCCAATTTGGCAACCAGGTTTGCAGGACAGTGTCAAATGTTTTGCACAAGCAAATGAAAGGCTAACCTTGAATACTAGATACTGATTTGTGACATAAGCATCTATAAATCTGAGGTACCTCTTCTGGCACGCATAAAACCAGTCACCTTTTATAAGGATGAATACACAATGTCATAGTCTCCAGTGCATATCAGGATGTAGGTTCTTTAAAGTAGTTGTCATGCGTATCAGTGCAATTATGTGGAACTTGAAGAGGCTGGAGACAGTACTCCTACAGAGGATGCACCCAGGTACTTAAAATTTCAGTAAGCTGCTACATAGGAAAGAAAAATCATTTGTGAGTGTTATTTAACAGTGTTGTTAGCTAACACAGGTGTATAGTTCAAACATTATTGTAGTCAAGATGTATAATGAGAGATTATCACAGCAGAAGGGAATAATTGCAAAGAGATAGAAGGCACACCCATGTCCCAGGCTCACAGTGGAAAAAACTCCAAAGGGAGCAATCTCCAGATAGAGATCCTTCCCCAGTGGCAGTCAACCCTTAAATGAGTTCTAGGAGAGGTGGAGCCAAGCTCCACCCCTTCCAGTCACACAGATGCATTGCCTTCACCTATGCTCCTGTGGCTGACTCAGTGTTCACCTCAGTTGATTGATCAAGTGGTTCAGGCTATGATTCAACAGTTCCCATACAACAGGAATATGAGGAGCTGCAGATCCTTTATTGGTGTAATGCATTTCCAGAAATATTTTAAATTCTTTGTCTAATAGGTAGTTTCCTTATTTTTATTGTTAAGGTTGCAATGAAAATGTATAATTTGCAAATTATATTTAGCCAACTCAACATGAAAGGAAACTTTTTTTATTTCTTGATTAAAACATGCAGAGCTTGTACTAAGTCTGACTGTAAATGATTTAATAAAGGAAAATATATTTGAAATGATTTTGCATAGACCTCTCAAAAAACAAATTTGATAATTTCAACAGCGAAAGTACATATTACTTCCGTTTTTATTTTACTATCTTTGGCAGAAAAAAAAAAAAACAAAAAACAAAAAACAGTCAAGCTTACACTTACTGTTTGAAATGTTATCTGTGACATCAAAAGCTTATGTTCTGCTATGACTGTCTTTTGGTATACCACTTTTTTCTTCCACTTTCATCCCACCCTCCAGCAACAGCATAGCTGGAAAAGAAAAGCAAATAGATATGATAAAGGACAGTAACACTTTTTATGAATCCCTGTGAAGAAAAAACGATTGTACTATTAATACTGAAGACTATACCACTTGTTTTCATATTGCAGCATTAGTAAGTTACTTAATAACCAGCAGGCAACCTGTCTTACTTTATCCCATTTCCAGCAACAGAAGTGTAGAGTGAATAACCCAAAAGAATAGTAGCCGCAGAAAATAATAAAGGTGAAGGGGATATTGCTGCATGGCTTATCCAGATGGTACAAAGGCAAAATTAGGAAGGGATCACCAGTCACTGATGGTTGAGGCTTGCCTAGAACTCCACAAAGGAGGGACCTCCAACAAGAGGCCCTTCCCTAGTGGTGGTCAGCCCTTCAATGGGGTCAGGGAGAGGTGGAGCCAGACTCCACCCCTTCTGGTCACACAGGTGAGTTGCTTTCACCTGTGCTCCTGAAGCTGACTCAGTGTTTGCCTCAGGTGATCAATCAGTGGTTCAGGCCATGCTTCAACAGTTCCCATACAAGAAGGATCAACAGAAAATCACTGGCATTCTTTCCTTTGCTTTCAGTCACTTGTGGAGCTGGAGTCCATGAGGCATGATGCCTCTAGTGCAGCAGAAGGAAATGTGTCTTGTAATGTTCTTTTTGTTTTAACAGCTAAGTACCAGCTATGCTTAGCTTAGAACCTTAATTCGTGATGAGTGATTGTATTCCACCTTTATTACCCTTTTTGTACAGGGGCTTCAGATGAATCATCTGTTGTACACTTGTATGTTTGGGTGCAAATTTTGTTTTTATCCATAAAATAGCAAGGATTAATTATTGTGCAAGGACATGATACAATGTTTGGGTAGCTCACAGTTTAGCCATGTGCAAATCTTGATACTCATTAAGTTGTTTTCTTTCTCTCTTTGTATCTTACCCTGACAGGTGTGTGCCCAACCACTGTGAACATGGTGGCAAATGCACCCAGACGTGGGACAGCTTCAAGTGTACTTGTGATGGAACTGGATACAGTGGGACAACTTGTCATAACTGTAAGCCATCCTACCATTTCAAAACTGTAGCTGAGTACAGAAGAAACTGATCTCCTTTTTTGAGATTAAAATCTCAGTCTTCCTCTCTGCTTACTAAAGATCCTCTAACCTGTTGTTTGTTTGTTTGTTTTATGAGGAAAAATTCAGTAAAAACTGTTCCACTTTATCTCCCTAGGGCTGCGTTTATATAGCACTATTCTGTACCACGATGGGACTAAAGCAGCACAGCTGTCTTAGTTGTGCATCCTGACCAAAAATATTCTCAGTTTCATATGGGCATAGTGATTATTACCTAGGCTGTTGCAGGGAGCTGATGACTACTGCAAGAGAGTTTCTGGTTGCTAATCATGAGGCATGTTAATTTACTGTTTTGGTAGCTGCTCTAGAATTGTGCTATCCAATCTGTTGTAATGTTTTCAAAGGTTTTTTTTTTGTTGGTTTTTTTTGTTTGTTTGTTTGTTTTTTTATAAGCTCCACTTATGTTATGTGGTATGAAAGCACAGAAAGAAGAGAAAAATCTGCTGTTGCTTATGTTACAGGTTCTGAAGCATATGCATAGTCACTTATGTGTCTTCAGGTCCTTCAATTTTACACTGAAAGCAGAATATTCATCTGCCAAGTAAAGTGTTGTAAAACATCTGGAAGATGCAGAAAACATACTCAGTCCTTACTTTTCCTCTTTTCTTTCTTTAGCAAGTTGCCTCTTAATATTCAAGAGACCATAAAAATGCCTCTGAACATTTGAAAATTTGAATTTCTACTTTATCATGTATATAAATGTAGAAATTAATACAATCTTCTTTAGCTATGACGCTGTAACATGTTAGAAAGATAGAACAAGATTATTTCGTTCTTAATAAAAAAGACAAAAACATTCAGAATAATGGTGATAATTCACAGGTGTCTAAGTCTTGTCAAAAATCTATTTTGTTTTGATATCTTGTATTAGTGTGAGAGAGAATGTATTTTATATAATAACTATTAATACATATATAAAGTGGCATAGTCCTTTATGATCTGGCAACTGAACTAATGAAATTGGAATTGTTAAATGGCAAATAAATGTTTACTAAAGGGAGATACTTGAAGTACCAGTGCTTGAGGAGAAGTTTCATGGGCAACACTGCTCCTACTAAGAGTAGACACGCTTAGTGATAGCACCTTTGATCTTGGGAAAGACTATATAGCATTTAGAAAGAGGTAGTATTTTGATGAAACAAATCAAAAACTGCACTTTTTTTTTTTTTCTCGAAGTATTATACGTACGGAGTTTTTACTGGTTTAGTATAGACATCTGGAAAAGTATGCTTCCTGAGCAAATGATAGGCTGTCAAGATGTTTAACTGGAGAAACGTAGGGGTAGAAGTTTATTTACTTAATTGTATTTTATCTAGTTATTCTCTGAAAACAAGTGTAATCTGTCAGGGCAAATATGTCATGCTGAATTTAACAGCCTGACAGAGGAAAGATTTCTGCAGCTGCATACATTCCCAGTTGGGGCATGCACACACAGTATATGTGCAAAACTTATATGTGTATGTGACAAGCAGCACAAGTCATGGAGCACTCATTTTAATGGAGCAGCAGTGGCTGAACAGGATGGAGATTCACTAGGGGAAACATGTGAGGAAGATTGGGTCAGTTTACATACAGATGGTGGATTCCTCCAGTGACTGGGCTCAGGCAGTCTACCCCATAGAGCTGTCTCTGGATCCTTGTCTTCCCAGTTGCTGGTGTCTGGACCCTGCAGGCTATCATTTGAACTTTCCTTCCTGTTGATGACTTGTTTTGCTCCTTTATAGGAGGGTAGATGACTGTAACATATAACCAAAAAAATCTAACTTCCCTTGTTGAATCACAAAGGAAAGGAACAAGGACAAACAGATGATGTAACTTCTTAAATCACATTCTTTAAAAAGGAAAGAAAGAATGTGAGCATTTCTCTTAATAGGATTTTCATCATCATTTTATGGATAAACTGTAATAAGGCAACCAGAGTGCATTCCTAGACTGCAGTACCAGAAGGGGAATTTCAAGTCTATTGTTCTATATTTAGCTATAGTGTTGCACTCCAATATAAAGGAGGGAGACGAGGTTCTTTGATTATGTGTATACCCGATGGCGAGATTAAGACACAACGGGTCAAATGTTAGCCCAACCAGTTTACCTGGAAGGGCAACACTCTCGCTGTCGGGTATCCTGCCGACTACGCCATTAAGAAATGTCACGCTCCAATATAAAGGAGGGAGACGAGGTTCTTTGATTATGTGTATACCCGATGGCGAGATTAAGACACAACGGGTCAAATGTTAGCCCAACCAGTTTATTACAATTACTAGTTGCTTAGGGATATGGGGAAGGGAAGGTGAGCGATAGAAAAGGGATAAAAAGCAAGGAGTCTTGATAGAAAGCAAGAGAGATATAATCACCACCGTGGGTCCAACGAGGTTCGTAGTCACAGGAACTCGTCTGGTCACCGCGGGGGATGGGAGATGGCAGCAAGCAGGCCTCAGGGTCCGTCTTCGGGAGTTCTCCTCAAAGATTTTCTCTCTGGGAGTTCTTCTCCAGGAATTCTTCTCCTCTCTTCTTCTCTTTTCAATTCATCTCTTCTCATCTCCCAAATCCTTGGTACAGTGAAGGCCTTTTATCCCCATTTCTCAGGTATTTTTTTCTCTTTGCTTGTGTGACATGTCTGGCCCAACAGATAAGCCAGCAGCGGATGTTGCCTTCCTTGCCATGCAGGAGCATTGTCTTTCTGTGGTGGTCAGCTTCTCCAAGCCGTACCCCCCCGGAAAGGACTATTTGCACCTACTTCTGCTTATCTTTGCAACCATAAGCAGAGACAATGAGGCACCGTAACACCCATCTGGGTAACCGGCAGTTATCAGTCAGAGTCTTGTCACCAGAAAAGGCCTTACGAAGCAAGCTTTGAGACAAAAGAAGGGAAAAACAGTTTCTGTCTTTCACATATAGGATGGATAAAGCACATGGGATTACAATATCCATGTCATTTAGAAATGCATTTCTTTTCTTTTTTTTTTAACTATCTTTCTGAAAAAAAAAAGGAAGTGAAGATTGAACAGTATATCAAAAATAGTTGAAGTTTCTCAGAAAAGTCATTAGGGACATTCTGACAAAGCAGAAACAATTTCATCCAAGATATTATGAGATTCTTTGCTATCTTGTTGGAGAAGTGACTAGAAAGTAACAGGCATAAACTCCTTTAATGTTTTTTTTATTCAGTATCTCCAAGAGTCCTCCAATGATTAATTTTCTTTCACGTCCTTTGCTTGTGAGTAACCTACTAAACTTTGGGTATGTATTATCATGCACATGTTCTTTTCTAGACCTTTCATTTAGCCCTTCTCTGTGAGATGAAGGAATCAAGCATGGTTTCTATTTGTTTTTTTTTTCCCCCAAATGGAAAATCCAGACTTTTGGTCTGGATTTTCAATAAGCCTGAGTGGTTACCTCTCTGGTAAACATCTACTTTGATGCCTGGGATTTAATGAAGTAGTCACATTCAGAGGAAGCAGAGTATCCTGAAAGTGCTAATATATCCCAGTTGCCTGATAGCTTTGCTGAGTCCACTCCCTACCCCTTCTGCCCATGGGCTTCGTCGGTCAAATTGTGGCTGGTGTTGGGACCTACAAGTCTGCCCTGAGCTCTCCTGTGGTTAGGCTTGTACTCAGCCCTCCTGTCATGCTTGAGCTTTCTGGGCCTGACTGCTACTTATTTGATTCCTTTACAGAAAATATGCCGTGCTCTTGAGAGTCTTACAACCTCGGATCTCTTGTTTGCACAGCTTTTTCTAAGCAGTGTAGACTTAGAATTACTACATACTGGGCTATAGCTTGATACATCCTCACTATATAAAGCGGGGGAGAGGGGAGGGGAGGGGAGGGGGGAGTGGCTGCTCCCTAATCCTCCCTTCCCCCAGCCCTGTGCATTGGGGAACTGGGTCTAGCTATCATATGTGACTACAAAATGGATCTCCAGACACCTTTACAGAACACAAGACCTAGTCATTAAGTCCTAGGAGGATTGTATTGCCAGCAGTAGGGTGAGCAACACTTCAGTTGCATCTCATTATTGGTCTGAAGGCACACCAGTCAAGTACAGATTGGTCTCCACATGAATGCAATTTTCAGTTTATTTTCTGCAGATTATTTAAAGCCAATCATTTTATCAGCTGCCTTTACATATGAGGGGAAGTTTACAATCTGTTTAGAGTGAAGACTGAAAATCCTTATGTGTTTTGCACAGCTTGCTGTAGAGTCAGTTTGAGGTGGGTTATAGCTTTTGTTCTCTACCAGATGCAACTAGTGTTTGGACAAATAATCTGGTGAAAAATGAAACACTGCAACCCTCCTCAAAACCTCACATTCAGCTCTACTTCTGTTATTTCCTGATAACACTTCTTAATATCTGTGTTGGCTGTACTGCAGCATGACTAACAACGCTTAGTCTCATTATTACTGAGCCTTGTTAGTTTTACAAATAAAAGCAGATATTGATTAAAAACAATTTAAATCTATCTTGAATCAGCAAATTAATGTATTTTGCTTCCCTCTTTCTTTAGTTCTCTGTTCTTGTTACTTAGATAATGGTATGATTGAGTGAGCCTGATTAATCTACATTTCAAGTTCAAACTCTTTAAGATGTCCACATATGAAAAAGACTCAATCTGAGACTGATGGGAGTTATAAGTGTTGGAACCACAGAAATCATAAAATCACTAAGCTTGTACCTAAGATAGTTATTTCTAAGCAGATATATAGATATCTGTGACTTGTGCATCTCTGTTAATGATTCTTACTGCTCTTCCTATAGATAGCTTCACATGTTCAAAGAGTTTCTTAGAAGCTTTTACGAATTCCTTGTCTAATTTTGTTATTCTCTGAAAATGGTTCTGCGTTTTCCAATGTTACATCCCAGTTTTGATTTACAATGTTAAATCTATGTAAAAATTTAGGAAAGATTTATGATTTGTGTTGTGTCAGGCTAGCAAGGAAACTATGGGGACTTTCAATGGGATTAATTGTGGTGGAGTAACCACATGGATGCCAGGGTACAGTCAAAAAGTGAGAGAGGTTTTATAACAAACAGGATCTCCTCTTATACCCTTGTGCTCACAGACAGTACTTTTCCACTAGCATTTCATTGATCAGCTACTCTGCTAAACAATAACAAGTGTTTTGTGACTCCTTATCAGTATGTATAAAACAAAACAGTACCTGACTGCAAAGAGTACAGTGGTCTTTCACCACTTTTTTGTTACCTCTGTTCTTGTTAATTTCTCCCAGGCAGGTGAAATGCAGTGGTGTTTCCCAGGACTCAATTCTAGGGCCAGATTTGTTGAGAATACTAAACTGAGAAGTGGTATTGATTTCTTGAAGGGATGAGAGGCCTTGCAGAAGGATGTAGATATATTGGAGCACTGGGTAATAAGGAATAGAATTAAGTTCAGCAAAAGGAAATGGTGCTGCACATGGGAAAGAGTAATGCTGAACACAGGCTCAGACTGGAAAACAAGTGGATAGAGTGTGGCTCAGCAGAAAGGGACCTGGGTATGCTGGTGACAAAAGGCTCAACGTGTGTCACTCCAATTTATAGGAGGGAGAAGAGGTTCTTTGTAATATATGTATACCCTATGGTGAGATTAAGAGACAACAGGTCAAATGTTAGTCTGACAAGGTTATTACAAATCCTAGTGGCTTAGGGATATGGGGAAGGGAAGCTGGGTGATAGAAGAAATTAAAAAAAAAAAAAAAAAAAAAAAAAAAGCAAGAAGTCTTGGTAGAACGCAAGAGAGAGATTAGTCAGCACTGTGGCTTCAGTGAGGTTTGTAGTAGGTCTGCTGATCTCAGGAACTTGTCTGGCTACCGTGGGGGATGGAAGAAAGCCAGGAAGTGTTGCAGCAAGCAGGCCTCGGAGGGGGTGGTTCTTCCAAAGAGGTTTTCCCC
The DNA here is from genome assembly GCA_023055505.1 of Callipepla californica brunnescens. Lineage (NCBI taxonomy): Eukaryota > Metazoa > Chordata > Aves > Galliformes > Odontophoridae > Callipepla > Callipepla californica. Next base: position 1,053,517 of record JALIRH010000057.1, on the reverse strand, counting down.
TCAGGGAATTCTCCATCAAAGGTTTCTTTCTTTGGGAGTTCTTGTCCAATGTCCTCAGTTTAGTGAAGGCCTTTTATTGCCCATTTCTGTTTTTTTCTTTTCTCTCTGTTAGTATGACATGTCTGGCAACAGATAAGCCAGCAGGGAGTGGTGCCTTTGTTGCCATGCACAAGCATTATCATATTTTGCAGAGGTCTGCTTCTCCGAGCCATACCCCAAAAAAGACTGCTTGCCCCTATTTCTGCTTATCTTTACAACCATAAGCAGAGGCACTGTAGCATGGTGACACCCACCTAGATAATTAACAGTTGTCAGTTATACATCTCAAAACCAAAAAGGCCTCATGAAGCAAGCTTTGAGGCAAAAAAGGAAAAACATTTTTTGTCTTTCACACTGAGCCATCAGTGCACCCTAGCAAATAAGAAGGCAAACTACATTTTGTGACTATGCTGGCCATGAGATTTCTGATGGAGGCTAGTGTCACGCTCCAATAAAGGAGGGAGACGAGGTTCTTTGATTATGTGTATACCCGGCGTGAGATTAAGACACAATGGGTCAAAGGTTAGCCCAACCAGTTTATTACATTTACTAGTTGCTTAGGGATATGGGGGAGGGAAGGTGAGCGATAGAAAAGGGATAAAAAGCAAGGAATCTTGATAGAAAGCAAGAGAGATATAATCACCACCGTGGGTCCAGCAAGGTTCGTAGTCTCAGGAACTCATCTGGTCACCACGGGGGATGGGAGATGGCAGCAAGCAGGCCTCAGGGTCCGTCTTCAGGAGTTCTCCTCAAAGATTTTCTCTTTGGGAGTTCTTCTCCAGAAATTCATCTCTTCTCTTCGACAATCCTTGGTTCAGTGAAGGCATTTTATCCCAATTTCTCAGGTGTTTTTTCCTTTTCTCTTGGTTTGTGTGACATGTCTGGCCTAACAGCTAAGCCAGCAGCGGATATTGCCTTCATTGCCATGCAGGAGCATTGTTGTCTTTTTGTGGTGGTCAGCTTCTCCAAGCCGTACCCCCCGGAAAAGACTATTTGCCCCTACTTCTGCTTATCTTTACAACCATAAGCAGAGACAATGAGGCACCACAACACCCATCTGGATGACCAGCAGTTATCAGTCAGAGTCTTGTCACCAGAAAAGGCCTTACGAAGCAAGCTTTGAGACAAAAGAAAGGAAAAACAGTTTCTGTCTTTCACAGCTAGGCTGACTTCTGGGTGTACTACTGCTTCATGCTCAGACAGTGATCAACCAGCAGCTCCCAGTCCTTTTCTGACAGACACCTTTAAAGTCACTCTTCCCCAGGTTTGTGTTGTTTCATGGGGTTGTAGAGTATCAGATGCTTAACTGTCGAATATTATGTGACTGAATTTAGCTCATCATTCCACCTATCCAGATTCTTCTGCAGAGCTTTCTACTCTTACATAGATCAACTTTGGTGTTATCTGTGAACTTAGTGAGGATGCATTCAATTCCCTCACCTAGATCATAGATAAAAATATTAAGCAAAGCTGGTCCCAGTACCAAGCCCTGGGGAATGCTTGTGGTGGTCAGCCATCAACTGTATTGAACTCCATTTACTGTGACACTGTGGCCCAGCCATCTATCCAGTTATTCATGTACTGAACTGTACACTTGTCCAACTCATGAGCAGCCATAGTCTCCAGGAGAATACTGTCTATTAAAATCTGGGTAGATTACATCCAAAGGCTTTCGTTAATCTGCTAAGCATCTATTCTTATCATAGAAAGAGGTCAGGTTATTCAGGTTGGATCTGCCTTTCATAAATCCATATTACATGTAATCACAAATTCACAGAATGTTAAGGCTGCCTGGAAATCTAGAGGTTATCTGGTCCAATCCTCTTGCTCAAGCAGGAACACCCAGAGCAGGCTACCTAGGCCCGCATCCAGGAAGCTTTTCAAGGACTCCAAGGAGGAAACTCCACAGTATTTCTGGGCAACCTTTGGATCAAGATGAGGCTGACTAATTTATAGTTTTCCAGTTCTTTCTTCTTACCCTTCTTGAAGATTTAGAGTGATTTTTGCTTTTCCCCAGTCTTTGGACACTTCTCTCACTTGTTACAATTCAACAAAGATTGTATAGATTAGCCTTACAATCACATCTGCCAGTTCTCTCAGCACTTCTGTTTGCATCCCATCAGCATCCATGGAGTTATGAATGTTCAGTTTGCTCCAGTAGTTCCTGCCTGATCCTTTTCCATCAAAGCTGCATTGTCCTTTCTCCAGCCATTCAGCCTAGGACAAAACAGGGCTCATGAGATGAGCCTAGAGGAATGATGCTTGAGCTGGGGATGAGGCAGATGATTTGGCTGAAGTGCATCTACATTGGTGAAGCATGGGCAACAAGCAGGAGCTAGAAGTGATTGTGCAGCAGGCTAACTGTGACGTAGTTGCTACTACCGAAACATAGTGGGACCACTCCTATTACTGGAGTGCTGTGATGGATGGCTACAAGCTCTTCAGAAGGGATAGACAAGGAAGGAAGGGTGGTGGTGTGGCCCTTTATATTTAAGACTGCTTTGATGTTGAAGAGCTTGGGGTTGGAAATGATGAAGCTGAGTGTCTATGGGTAAAAATCAGATGGAAGGCCTATAGGGGTGACATCTTGGTGGGGGTCTATTATAGACCACCTAATCAGGTGAAAGAGAAGAATGAGGCATTCTATGAGCAGCTTGCAGAAGCTGTGCAGTTGCCAGCACTCCTTCTCATGGGAGACTTCAACTTCCCTGGTATAGGTTGGAAATAAAATACAGTACAGAGGAAGCAGTCCAAGAGGTTTCTAGAGTGTGTGGAAGATAGCATCCTTATGCAGCTGGTATGAGAGCCTGCCAGGGGTGGTGCCCTGCTAGACTTGCTCTTCACTAACAGTGAAGGACTGGTGGGAGATGTGAAGGCTGAGGACTCTCTTGAGCAGAGTGACCATGAAATTGTAGAATTCTCTGTTCTTGGAGATGTCAGAGGGGTGACTAGCAAAACTGTTATCATGAACTTCAAGAGGGCAGATTTTAACCTGTTCAGGACACTTGTTGCAAGGGTCCCTTGCGAGTTGCTCCTTAAAGGTAAAGGGTCCAGGAAGCCTGGACACTCCTCAAGATGGAAATCTTAAAGGCACAAGATCAGGCTGTTCCTGAGTGCTGTAAGGCAAGCCATAGGGGAAGAAGACCAGTGTGGATGAACTCTTGTTGAGACTCCAGAAGAAAAAGAGTCTGTGTCCTCTGGAAGAAGGGACAGGCTACTTGGGGAGATTACAAGGAAGTTGATAAGGTATGCAGGAAGCAAGTTAGGAAGGCAAAAGCCCAACTTGAACTCAGGTTGGTCACTGCAGTAAAAGAGAATAAGAAATCCTTTTACAAATGTATCAGTGGTAAGAGAAGAACCAAGGAGAATTTCCATTCTTTACTTGATGCAGCAGGGAATGTGACCACTGAGGATAAGGAGAAGGCTGAGGTCCTCAACGCCTTCTTTACATCTGCATTTAATAGGCAAGTCAGTTATACTCAGAGCACTTTATGTGTGATGCTACACAGAATACACTCCCAGTGATTCAGGTGGAGAGAGTTAGAGAGCTCCTCCTCCATCTGGACTGTCACAAGTCCATGGGACCAGATGGGCTCCATCCTAGCATGATGAGGGAGCTGGCAGGGGTGACTGCTGAGCCACTCTCAGCCATCTACCAGCGTTCCTCATTATCTGGAGGTTCTGGAAGATTGGAGGCTTGCCAATGTGACTCCCATCTACAAGAAGGGCTGTAAGGAGGATCCAGGGAGCTACAGGCCTATCAGCCTGACCTTGGGAAATTTTTATAACTTGAAGGCATTAGAGTGCACTGTGCACTGGTGTCCACCAGTGCCTTATATTTTTGTGGTTCTGATGTGCCAGGCTATTGAATCCTCACAGTCCAATACACTCTATTATCCCTATCCACCCAATGGCTAGGCGCAGGGCACCTCAATTGGTTACCTCAAGTTACTGGAGCAATTTCATTGGTGGTTAATCTGTCTTGTAATTCTCTCATCCATACTCGCGTTGAATAAGCCATTTCTTCATGTCTCCTCCATTTGCACGTTAAGTAATTCCACAGGGCAGCACATGACATGGATTTACCACTGTCATTTGCTCAAGCAGAGAGGCGTTTGACTTCGATAGCTGAGACTTTAATCAGTTTGATTAGTTCCTTCAGCAGATTCTCTTGATTATCCTGGTCCTCATCGGGTGTTTCTGATACAATGGCAGCCATTGGTTCATCCCTATTAATCACTAGGGACAGTTCCTCCAGTATGTCTTCCTGTCTCTTCTCCACTTTATCTGGTCTTTCTGCTACCGTTGATATGGCTGAAATGGAAGTGTGCGATGGTGGAAATCTTTGTTCAAGGTTTTCAAGTGTAAGAATCAGTTCAAAAAGTGGGGGTCTTCTGTGTTGGTCCTTGTATCTATCAAATGTTGGTACTAGTGTACTGGCATACCTTTCTGGTGTTTTTGAGAACTTCCAACATATATTGGGTGTACTTACTTTCTCAGGTTCATGGTCCTGGTGTGGATCGTTAGGAACAAACATGGGATCATACAGCATTTCCACCACAGCTGTTTCTCTCAAATATTGGTTGCCTGTCTCAACAGTATTCCATCTTCTCATTGCAGGCTTCAGGTCATCTTTTTAGGGATGTCTTTCCTTCACAGCTACTAACATTCATTTCCAGAGGGTGGTGACTCCATTCAGACATCTACTAATCCCTCAGTTGATAGCTTCTTAGGGGATATGGGGCAATGCTTTCTAGCTGGCTAGCTTTGTTAATATCTAGGGACATGCTACAGGCCCAGTTGTCCCAATATCAAAGCAACCAGGTGACAATGGTTTCATCTGAGCGCCGTACAAACTCCTTTATTAAGCCTTGTACTTTAGTCATTTCAAGGGTCAACAAATAGTTTCAAGGGTCAACAAATAGTCTCTCCTATGTCTCTCACTTTTCCTAGTTGCCTTTCTCAGTGGTGGTGGTTTTTAGGTGGGCTCCTCACCTGGATCTTCCTCTTCTTCCTTCGCTTCTTCTTTCCATTCAAGATGTGAGAACACTCGTTTCCATTTCTGGCCTTTCACAGGGGCAGCTGACATTGATACTGGTACTTCCTGTGATTGGTCAGGTTTGACTTGGTTTCCCTTTTTGGTTCAGACCTCAGTTTGGAAACAGTCTCTGCAGAATAGTATTAAATATAGCTTGGTAAGCACAAGCCAAGCCCCCCAGAAAATGTTCCTCCTCAGACTTTTCTGAGCTGCACCATCCCTTACTTAAATACTTGCTTAGTTTCTCAGGATCCCACAGGTGTTCAAGAATAAATTCCCATGACACCAGGGGTCCCCACACTTCTCATCTCTTTCCTAAGTTGCTCCACATTCCCTGACGTTCACGTTGTGGAGAGAATTGTAGGGGTTGAAAGGGATCTTTAGAGATCATCAAGTCCAATTCCCCTGGCAAAGCAGGCTCCCTAGATGAGGTTAGGTAGGTGTCCAGGCAGGTCTTGAATGTCTCCAGAGGAGACTCCACAACCTCTCGGTGTAACCTGTCCCAGTGTTCCGTCAGCCTTACTGTGAAGAAGTTCTCACTCACGCTTATGCGGAACGTCCTGTGCTTCAGTTTATGGCCATTTCCACTTGTCCTATCACCACACAATGCTGAGAAGAGTTCAGCCTTGTCCCTTGGCCTCCCGCTTCTTAGATGTTTAAAGATGTGGATCAGATCCACTCCAAGTCTTCTTTTTTCAGGGCTGAACAGACCCAGGTCTCTCAGCCTTTCCTCATAAGGGACATGTTCCACACCCTTTATTATCTTTGTGGCCCTAGGCCGGACTCTTTTGAGGAGATCCCTGTCTTTTTTTCTACCAGGGAGCCCAGAACTGGACACAATACTCCAGGTGAGGCCTCACCAGAGCAGAGTAGAGGGGGAGGATCATCTCTCTTGACCTGCTGGCCATGTTCTTTTTAATGCCCCCTAGGATGCCATCAGCCTTCTTGGCCACCAGGGCACACTGCTGGCTCATAGGCAGCCTGTCATCCACCAGGACACCCAGGTCCCTCTCCTAAGAGCTCCTCTCCAGCAGGTCATCTCTCAACCTGTACTGATGCATGCAGTTATTCCCCCCTAGGTGCAAGACTCTATACTTGCTCAGAAAGGAACCTCATCTGGTTCCTTTATGCCCAGCTCTCCAGCCTGTCCAGGTCTCACTAAATGTCAGCACAGCTTTCTGGCATGTCAGCCATTCCTCCCAGTTTCATATCATCAGCAAACTTGCTGAGCGTGAACTCTATCCCCTCATCAAGGTCAGTGATGAAGGTGTTGAACAGGACCAGACCCAGCACTGTACCCTGGGGGAAACTGCTAAGTACAGTCCTCCAACTGGACTCTGTGCCACCAATCACAGCCCTCTTCAAGCCCCATTAAAATCTGAGACTTCTTTTCAGCTCTTCTTTCCTTCCTGCATCTAGGCAGTTGGTGTCTTTGTGTGATCAGTCACCTGCTTATCAGAGACCAACAAAACAACTCATCCTTCTGGAGATTTGAAATAAAGCCAGACAAATCAGTTGCAAAAAATTAGATGAAATTTTAGAGTGAATATGAAATCAGGTTAAGCAAACATTTCCTATAATAAAGGAGTTGACTGATCGATTTCAAACAAAGAAGGATACAAGAAAGTTGTCCCATTTAGTCCTTAGACTTGATAGAATTATAAATAAATAAACAAATAAATAAATAGTAATTTGCATTAAAAAGAGTTGTATAACTTAATATACATAACATTTTCTGTGCATGAAATGATTTGTGTTCATATATAATACACACCAAAATTATAAAAAATCATACATTCAAAAGAAAATGTGGGTATTATTATAAAAGCCTATTAACAATGCCCATTATATTAATATGTCTGAGCTGTTCATCATAGCAGAATCTATGACCTATCTAAGATTTATGATTTCAAATAAAAAGCCATATGCAGAGATCAAGGTAAAATAAGAACAAAAGAAACCTGCTAACTCAGTTGAACTTCCTCAGTAAATACTGAGACATTTTAGACATTGCAGAAACAGAGTATACTTATATATATACTAAAGTAATTGCAGAATTATATAGGGGAAGGTTTTACTTATAGTGACAAAGTTCACCGTGTCAAAACTTGAATTTATACCGAGTTGTAATAAAAACTGAAAAAAATATATAAAATTCACTTGAAGTAAAAGATTAAAAAAAAAAAAAAAAAAAAAGGAAGAAAGAAAGCTGTATATCTAGAAATAAAAATAAAGGGAAAAGTACTTTTGAAAATGCTTGGATTTCCCTTTTCTCCAGTTATTAAAATTTTCTTCCCATTCTATCTTTTTCTCAAGTGGAAACAAACAAATAAACAAACAAATAAAATTGTATGCATTGAGAGTTTAACCACTTCTGTATTTTTCAGAAAGGCACTTTCTGAAACTTTTTGTGAAAGTCAGTGATTTTTTAATGTCAAAAGTGTGGTTCTTGATGTTTAAAGTCAATGTATTGTCCTAGTGGATTTTTTTTTCTCCAGGATATGAAGATCCTTATTGCTGTATTTCATTTCATTCCAGCTAATTATGAGCTCTCTTGTGAAGCATACAAACATTTGGGCAAAACTTCAAATTACTACTGGATAGATCCAGATGGCAGTGGAGCACTGGGACCTTTGAAAGTTTATTGCAACATGACAGGTAACTGTAGTATTTGTTAACCCAATTTTTTTTTAATATCATTCAGAGACAGAGGATTTTTCATAATTTTTATTTCTTAGCAAAAAAAAAAAAATTGCTAAGAAATTTTCAAGACAGAGTTTAGGGTTATCAAAAATGTAGTCACTGTGCATTATAGTCTGATAAATGCAGCAACTTCCTCATTTCATAAGTTTTTTGAATCAAAGCTATTGATTGTAGTATCTTCATTGCTGCATCATTTAAAATATGTACAGGCATATGTTACCATTTACCAATACTATTATGTTTTTGTAAACTGTGTCATTTTTTTTTTACATTTTATTTTAGTAAAGGTCCTGATACTGTCTCTCACAGTACCTTTCTGGATAAAAACGTCCAGCATACAGCTAGATAAATACATAATACGGTGGGTAAAGTATTGGCTGATAGATCAGTCTCTAAAGGTTACATAGTAAATGGAGTACCACCAGGATTGCAGCCAGTCATTATTGGGGTTCCACATGGCTTCATTTCAGGACTGGTCTCTTTAATGTTTTTTGTAATTACTTGAATATAGGACCTGAAGGTATACTTAGTAAATTTATGGATGACAGTGAACTGGGAGGAACTGTCCATCCCCTCAAGGCTAGAGAGGCTTTACAGAGATATCTTGACAAATTGGAGAGGTGAACAATTCCAAAATGTATGAAGTTAGAAAAGAGCAAGTTCAGAATTCTGCATGTGGGATGAGGTAACTCTGAGTATAGGTACAGGTGGAGGGATGAGTAGTTTGGATAGCAGCTCCACAGAAATGATATGGGGTCCTGCTTGGTGGCAAGTTGAAGATGAATCAGCAATGGACCATGGCAGTCAAAAGGGCCAATCATACTCCAGGTTGCACCAGCCCCAGCACTACTAAAATACATTCTCAGCTAATAGATGCTATTGGTGTAGTCTTACCTCAAATATTGTGTGCTGGCTTGGGCAACTTGACATAAGTACATAAAACTGTTAGAGAACTCCCTAACGAGGACTAGGAAGATGATGAAAGATATAGAAGGTGAGGCAAATATCTCAGTTTGTCCAGTCCTTCTGTTTGTTCATTCTAAAGAAAAGACTGAGGGTCTCATGGCAGCCTACAGCTTCCTCACAAGGGAAGAGGAGCAGAAACTGAGCTCTGGTGACAGCACAGGACCTGAAGGAATGACACAGAGCTGCATCAGGTGAGGGTCAGGCTGGAGAAAAAGATTCTCCACCTACAGATTGTGTCCAGCATTGGAACAGGCTGCCTGGGAGTAGCAATCATTGCACCAAACCTGCTAAAGTTCAAGAAGCATTTGGGTAATGCTATGAGACATAGGGTTTTATCTTGTGAGGTCCTGTGTGGAGCAAGCGTTTGGACTCAGTAATCTTTGTTGATCTCTTCCAGCTTGGTATATAATATGGTTCTATGATCCTATGATGCTTCGTTTGTTGAAAGCTAGTTCAGTAATGTCTGTGATTCATGCATTCTGATAGCAACTTTCTCAAAATATCAGATTACTTTTATCTGTCCAGATATGACATTCCCACATCTACAGGAGAAACAAAACTTGAATTTTCTTGTTTGTCTCTTTTTCATCTATTTAACTTGTGTGATAATTATTTGTCTTGAATAGTTTCTGAAATCATAATATAAAACTTTATCAACCCATTTTAGTTTTGTTGTATGGGTCTTGGATTTTGTTTTGTTTGTTTGTTTGTTTTGTTTTTTATTGACTTTGTTTTTTTGATGTGTGTGTGTTTGGTGGTTTTGTTGTTGATGTTGTTGTTTTGTATTTTTTCCTGCTTTTAAATCTGGTTTTATGTGGATAATTTCTCATTTGGGCATTGTCAATTGAGCTACAACACAGTCATCTGTGTTGACATGCTGAGCCAGAAAGTTATGAAAAATGAAAATGGGGAAATTTTTTGTTCTGGGTATATATTATTTATTTGATCTGCTAATATGTGGCAATCATCTCAGCACTTCTACTGATTTGAAATTTAGGGCAGAAGATAAAACAGATGTGTCCCCTGACTTTCCCCAAATGTCAGCACAATGAGCTTGAATTTTAATCTCTTTACATTGGAAATTTGTCATGTCTGTGAGCCTTTGGACTACAGCATCAGCAGCTTGAATATGAAGGTGCCATTACAGGTTGAAACAGTAACTCTGTCTTTCTAGAGGTCACAGTACCTGAATCCCATATATAGCTCTTTTCAGATACTTGTATCACTTTGGGCCTGTGGAGTGTTTTATCATTAATCCAATTTGACCAGGTGAGAAAGATTGAGTGTTACCGACAGGGGGAGATACTTGAAGAAGAATGCAAGGCATATACAACAGATTCCAGAGCAAGTGCCTGTTGGGAGAACCAGATATTATCATTGTTTCATAATACCATTAATTCATATGTTTGAATAATAAATGTGTATGTAACGAAGGAGTCTGATCTAAGCTCCAAGATTGCCATGAATTGTTATGAGTCTGGAGATATAGGTCAGCCAGTTTGTACTGAGACACAGGTATAAAGGCAGTCTTTCAGATACGTAGATTGTGACACATTTAGGGCTTTTAAAATCATAACTAGCACCTTGAACTGTATCAGTAACTAATCAGACAGGCACTGGAAGGAACAAGACCAAGAATTGCTAATATATTATAGTTATTTCTACTACACAAAATAACTTATGTGTGCAACACTAGCTGTGGTTTTTGAGTACTCTTTAAGGGTAACTTTTTAAAGCAAAAATATACTGCAGTAGTGGCATCAGGCACAAAAAAATTGTACATATCCAGTACTTCACTGTTGCTCATCTATTTTAAATGTAAACACACAGTAGAATGTTCAAATAGGAGTACAAAACTGAGCACAATATTCAAGGTGCAGTTTTGCCAGAGCTGAGTACAGAGGGACAGTCACCTCCCTGGTCTTGATTTCATAAGATTTCATAAGCCTTCATGAGCACCTGGGTACACTGGCTCATGTTCAGTCAAGCATCAACTAACACCCCCAGGTAATTTTCCTATACAGTCTTCCAGCTACTCTGCTCCAAGCTTGCAGAACTGCATGGAGTTGCTGTGATCAAAGTGCAGAACCCAGTACTTGATCTTGTTATACTTCATCCCATTAGCCTCAGCCCATTGATCCAACCTGACCATGTTCTTCTGTAGGACCTGCCTACCCTGAGGCAGACTGACATTTCCCTCCAGTTTGGTGTCATGTGCAAACTTACTGAGGGTGCACGTAATCCCTTCATTCAGTTTATCAATGAAGATATTAAAAAGGATGGGCCCCAATACTAACCCTGAAGAGTACCACTCATTATCACTCACCAGCTGGATTTAACTTCATTCACTACCACTCTCTGGGCCTAGCCCTTCAGCCTGTACTTTACCCAGCAAAGACTGTACCTGCCCATGCCACTGGATGACTGCTTTCTAAGGACAAAACTGTGGGAGTCAGTGTCAAAGGATTTACTGAAGTCTAGACAGAATATGCCAACAGCCTTTCTCTCATCCACGAGGCAGGTCACCTAGTCATAAAAGGAGATGAGGTTGTTCAAGTAGAACCTGATATTCATGAACTGGACCTGATCCTTTGGTTGTCCTGCATATGCTGTTTGTGACATTATATATTTCTGAATTTCTAAATTCAGTTTTATCTGTGTCAATGGTTTACAAGCTGGTTTGGCCTGGTCCCATGACAAACGGTTTGGGGGACCCACAGACCCACGCCCTGGGAAAGGGGAAGGGGGAAACGAAAAAGGGAGATGGGCCTAAAAACAAAACCACAGCAATGATCTGAGGAGGAAAGCTAATTTACTAAATAAAATATTTGAGTGCAAAATAACACAATATAATACAATATAATTGGAATTAAAGCTGGTAAATCAAATAAAAAGAACAAGAGACAGTGTCCAATAAACCGAAGACCTTATGCTAAATGCTGAAGGTGAAATGGCTAGCAAGCACCCACTGCTGGGTCAATCCCTGAAGAAAAAGAGAGTGTCTTGTGACATGCAAACAGTTTTTATCTTTCCCTCTGAATGGAAAAATGTAAAAATACAAGGCAACACAAAGTCCTCTGGGGAATGTAGTTCTTCTCTTCTGAGACAGGTTTACCCATAACTATCGATGATCCATGGAGCTGGAGCATTAACTCTTTAATTCTCAATGCACTATGTGATGTTATGATGTGGAATACCAGTACCAAAAACCATAAAACCATGACAATCTGGCAGTTTTGGTTTCAGGTGTACCAAAAAAGACAAAAAAGTTAACATTCCTTTTTTTTTTTTCTGTTTCTTTCTTTTTTTTTTTTTCCCTTGGCCTCAGTAGGGCCTAAGAGGCTTGTGCATATTTAACTTGATTTTGTGTCTGTCCTCCAAGATTTTTTAGAAAGAAGGTTAAGGAAAACAAAAAAGGAAAAATGCACAGTGACCATAGAATGCTTAGTTAATATACCCTAATGGCTCTATGGAATGACAGTGGAAGAAGCTGACCTGTGAGCCTTTATACTGCAGCTAGGGAAATCATGGTCTTGGTGCCATTTCTTCCACTTCATAATTTAAACCACTGATGCAAAGAGGAACAGAAAGATTTCATAATGTATTTTACCAGAACATATATAAGTTATTTATTTATATTAGTCTTGAAGACTTTATGACTTATGGCTTTAATCTCACTTCATTATCCAAACAGCTGTAAGCATAATGGCTCAGATGAGTGGTACTTGCCCTGTCTCCTTTCTAATACTGTCATTTTCCCTAAAGCCATTTATTTTCAAATATTTCAACACAGGAAAGGATATGAACCTGTCAGAGCAGACACAGAGGAAAACCACACAAATGATTAGGCAGATGGAGCATCTCTCCTATTAAAAATTGCTGAGAGATGGGGTAGTTTAACTTGGAGAAGATAAGATTCCACAGAGAACTTAATCTAACTTTTAAGATGGAGACAGACATTTTTCAAGAGCTTGTAGTAATAGGACGGTCATTGCAAATGAGTGACTAGGTTCAGGTGGACATTTCTGATGCACAGAAGTATTTTCCTTTATTTTCTTTTCCCTTAAGGCTTTGTCCTTAAGAACACTTCAGATAGTGTCTTCTTGGTGTGACATATTCAGAGTTAGTTGTTTCTAACTGCTAGTACTGCCTTGTTGACAGAGAGTGGGACTAGGAAGTAAACAACCTACCAACTGCCAGAACTTCTTCTCTTGCCAGTTTGTTCAACACTGAAATCAGTGTAACTGAAATAACACAGAGCTGATTTGTTTAAATGAAACAATTCTAGAAATCCTAACCACTATTAGGGTGCAATACTGCACACTGATGTGTAATTCTCTAAATTAGTCTACTTCACAGGGCAGGTTAGATGTGCTGTCACTAGTGCTGTTAAAAATTTTGCAATTCTTTCTTCTTTTTGCTTTCTCTGGTAGATTTTTTTTTTTTTTTTAATAAATGATTCAGTAATGAATAACCTGCAGCAGACATCCATTTTGATCTCTTTTTACACAGAGAGGGAAATTTCTTATTATGGAGATCTCCTGCAGAGGCAAGAGATGCACACAATGACTCTCCTTTCCAAGGACTTACTAACAAGCTAAATTAGTGCAGACTATAGAAAAGTGTGAATTTACAGTGTTACAGAAAGTTTATATGAATGCTGTCTTTGAACACTCCTAATAAATTTCAAATTTACATATGTGCTTCTAATTTATCACTTAGAATCAGTATTGGTGTTTCTCTACAAAAGAAAACCAGTGTGTAATAATTGTAATGGGAATTTACAGTAAATATGATATTTTTCCCAATTTCCAGATTGGAGACAGTTTTTAGGGCTAGTATGCTGTAAATTTAGCTCTATGTCTGTCGCTCATAGCAGGAGACAGATACATATGGGGAAAAATAATCCTGCATGCTGATAGGAGTGATGGTGAAAAGGACTTAAGTCTGGAGTCATTTGGGAGTTGACCATTTATATCTTGAAGACCAGAGAAAGCAGAAAGCAGTATTTCCTTACAAAATATGTCAGTCAAGGGGAAGGTGCTATGAAGGGATTTCTAATGTCCATGAAAATCAAGGAGAAATTTTCCTAGGAGAACCAGAATTGGTTGTAACCTGCTAGATTATCACTTGGTTCTCAAAATCAGTGGGTGAAAAATAGTTGACATAAAATAGTCACAACAGTGATAGCATTTACTGTGGATCAGTAAACACAGCCTAGCCACCAAGGGCAAATGATTAAGAGACTGTGAGACTTTGTGCAGTAATGTCTAACTACAATTGGAAAAATCACACAGAGCAAACTTGCAAATGTGTAGTGTGTTGCCACGTTTGGAGGCCAGACCGCCTGGGCTAGCGACAGCTAGGACCACACTACTAGACACCACTATGATGATGTAGAAAATGGCATTTCTTAAGGCACAATAACTACTTATATACGAATCTTGCTTCGTCTGCGCCCCCTTAAGCTAGCATCACACATTATTCACAGAGCTTGGGGAAGTCCTGTCGCTCGAGTCCCTGGACACGCCTACTACAACAGTAGTGGAAACCTGAGATTATGTGAACCAAGTCTTGTGTTTGAAGGGTCTGAAAGGTCAGCTGCTAAGTGTATCTCACTCCATACATGTTTCAGAAGTGCCTGATTAGCAATAGCTGGGATCCATAAGATAGGGTACAGATTTTGCTTTTCAGTGTCACATTAGGTAACTATGTCCAGTTTTATTGTGTCCAGCATTTATGTGCTTTTTATACTTCCTACCTTAGGTTTTTTTCTATTTGATATACCTAAGTTTTCTTTCTTTTTTACAGGGATCCTGAAAATACTGTCTTTATCTAGTATGTGTATCTTTTATTGTGTCAGGGTGTGCTTCCTTGACTGGGAATTGAGTTAGTGATCTCCCAGTATCCCCACACAAGATTTATAACTCCCCAAACACCGAAGCATTCAATAGTAAAAAAAAAATTAAGAAAACCAGTGAGGATAAATTATTGTCTTCACTTCAAAATAATACTTTACAAATACATCACCCTAAATGTTGAGAGACTAGCTTTTTTTTAACTCTCCTTTGGGAAGCACTTGTGGGTCACAAATAAGAGTCACTGTAGATTTTCGTTCTGATCAGTTTTATCTGACAAGATAATAAATGTCTTAATATTCATAAAATTAAATTACACATTTGTCTGTAGCAATAATACAAAATACTGTCACAAAACAGTTGTAAGTTGTAGCAATGAAAATTATTGGAGATAAGGGCCATCACAGCTCTACCACATTACCTTTCTCTTAGCTAAGTCTCTGCAGAGAAATTAGTGCACTTAGAGATGCATACATATTCCGCAGGAACTGCTTGACAGGAAACTTAAGAGAATTAGAAAAACAGATGAACTTTTCCTCTCCAAAGCTTTAGCATACAGAGTTCTCTCTACCTTAAATGATATACTTAAATGATACCTTAAATAATCTCTTTACCTTAAATGATCTCTCCCTACACCTTTACCTGGTGTAGGGAACCTGCTTTGGCAGGGGGTTGGACATAATGATCTCTTGAGGTCCTTTCCAACCCCTATGATTCTGTGATTCTATGATTAAACTCACTATTTATGGACTAGATCAAATAAGTTTCTGTCAGAAGCACTGGCTTCTGCCCAAAGATACTTTGTTGCTGACATTGGTAGGGTAATTAGCACAGAACTGAGCAGGAATTGTTTACTCTTACCGTGTTGTACAGTGAGCAGCGAAAGAGCACTACTGGACAAATATTTTAAAATTGTATATAAAATTCAGCCAAATAGCTAAGCACCCAGCAAAGCTGAATGAAATATATGTATAACTGGCTGAATGAAATACAATTATCAACAGAAAATTTTATGCATGTATCAAGAAGAGTCATTGAAAGAGGTCAAACTGCGAGGTCAAACTGCTTGTTTAAGCCAAGTATGTTAGTGTCCGTAGGCAAGTTACTACTGACTTTTTCATTAACAGCTTACCATACGTAGAATTTTAACTGATACAGTCTAGTATTCTCTATAGTCCCTTAATATCTGTTCTATGTGATGTTGATGTGTCCCTGCAAACAAAATTTCTTACTACTCTGGAAAGTAGTCAGATGCGGTCACAGATAACTTCTGTAAATATTTGGAGCCTCAGCAGGAGTAGAAATGGTGTAATGCATCTTTTCCCAGAGAAGTACATCATTAAAACGCACAGATATTCAATTCTTTTGAATATATAAAGTCTATAATGTCACAATTTTTTTTCATAATTTCAGAAAAATATAGCAAAATGTGTGAATTAAATTTATTAGAGAGTGTTATATTTCTGATTATTAGTGGAAGGGGGAGAGAAACAGTATTTATAAGCCTTCAATGAAAAGAAAGGTACTACTAGACCTAGTAAAAAAGCATCCTTATTTTCTTGTACAACATCCTCTTCTTCAAATTCTGTGGAGGGTTCTGCACATATCTTAAAACTTAAAAAGATTAGGCAGGAGAAATAGTGTTGTGGTTTTGTGGTTTTGATGCCAGTATTCCACATTAGAACATTATGGTCGGAGTCAAAGAGTTAATGCTCTGGTGAGGAGCAAAAGAGGGATGGAGCCCCAGACCAGTCACCAGAAGTTCACTCTGGCATCACCAGAAGCTCACTCTGGTGTACTTTTTCTCAGCACGTGTGCTTCCCCTGCAGTTTTACTAATGTAAGATCTCAGATTTTTGATATTTTTGTCTTTCCCAGTTTTATTCAATTTTGTTAGATTTAGTAAATTACCATTCCTCCTCAAATTGTTGCCACTGTTTTTTTTTTTAGGCCCATCTGTTATCTCTGTACCACCATTTGGAAGTAAAATTAAAAGGATGTTGGTTAGGAATGCAGTTACTCTTGAGTTTGCTTTCCAATGTTCAGTTGCAAATAGCCGAAGAAGCCAGTATCAACAGAAAGCAACATTCTTGAAAATGTAAATAAGTATTTCACAAAAAAAAAAAAAAAAAAAAAAAGTGTTTTTATTCTTTACATTAACCTTTTCAGGAAGCTACCTAGCATTCAGTTTATTGTTGCAGTAACTAGGTAAGCTCCTTCCATGTTCTATATTCCTGTTCCTGTTTGTACAAGGAAAGGAGCTACTAAAATCTGGGAGAGGAGAGAGGAGGGCATTATTATTGAGAGAATTAGGTTGAAGCAGTGTAGGATGTATTGAGAATTCAAGCACTGAAAAGCTGATGGGAGAATTAAGGGTGATGTTTTCTTATTGGTAAAACCTGAGACTTGTGTGAGTCATGATTCTGCCTCTTCAGCTGAGTAGAAATGTAAACAGACCATACCATTCCATCAAGATACTGCAGGATACGTTCTTAAGGTTTAAGCTAGCACACTGAAAGCTCGATGCCCACTTTTCCTCAAGCTGTCCTTTCAAATAAACTTTTCAACAGTGCGTTTTTTCATTAATTCAATGAATTACAGCTAAATAAATATACTACATTGTTTTGTAAAAGAAAAGGTTACATAGTAAATTTTTTTTAAAGTGCATATGCTCCAATAATTTGCTAAAGTGAACTGAAGTCACTTCAAGATGCCTTCATTAAGTATGAAAAAGCTGCAATAACTTCTTCCTGAAGCATTCTCTTCTCCAGCCTAACAACCCCACTCTCTCAGCCTTTTTTCTCATGAGAGATGCTCCAGGTCTGTGATAATCTCTTTGGCCTTCCTCTGTACTCAGTCTAAAAGCTTTATATCTTTCTTGTGCTGGGGGCCCTAGGCCTGGATGCAGTACTGCAGGTGGGACCTCACTAGGTCAGAGTACAAAGAGATAATTGCTTTCCTTGCTCTTCAGGACACCACTCTTTTGAGTCAGCTCAGATTACAATTGAATATCTAAGTTGGAAGTGCATATTAAATGCACTTGTTCAACTTTTCATCCACCAGTAGCCCAAGTCTTCATCTGTAAGGTTGCTCTCAGTCCGCTCCTTCCCAGTCTGTTCTCATGTTGAGAACAGACAATTCTCCATGTACTGAAACATAACAAAAAATTCCAATCCTCATCCATGTTCTGTTGACAATGTTGAAAACAACAATTAATGCACTGATAATTATTTTATGTCTGTTCTTAATTTCAATTTTACTTAACTCTAACTTGAACTACAATTACCATGTATTGTACTAAGTATATAGGTGGTTCAAGTTTGTGTTTGTATTACGGTATAGTGCCTCGTTATGTATTGTTCCATTCAATATATTATAAATTTTAAAGCTCTAATCTGATTTATGCCCCATACAAGTACCCCTTCTCAGCATAAGAGATTTTTCTGTTTCAGCAATCTTTTTCTTTGAAGATATGAGTGATCTTTATTCTGTTTCTCAGCTCCAGCTTTTCACATGCTGAATGTGAATGTGTTGAATGTTTTGAAATTACTTCTAATAATTTAGATCAGAACTCCTCTGTCTACTACATCAGTAACATCCCTTGAGTTTTCCAACAAGTTGTGTTGAAACAGCCATGTCATTTCTTTATCACTTCTCTGGTAACAGTGAATTATCTGAAAACTTTATTTTGGTAATTTCTTTCCACTGTATATTGTAAAATCTCATTTATGAAATATTGTGAAATATTATAAATGTATGTAATTCAGTATCACAATAATTTCACAGAATATGTAAGAGCTTTTCCTCTTCATGAACTATCACAGGAGTACATAAATACAAGAGGTATATAGTTTCACTGTCTCAGAAGACAGTATCTGTAAGAAGTAAAAATGAAAATATTTAATCAGTGCATGGTAATTAAATTCAACAGTTCATTATTAACTTGGTGAAGAGACTGTGAAAAAAAAATGTGAGAAAATAATACTAGTAATATATGTCGTAATCCTATGCGGTGAGCACCATTTGTCGCGGCGAAGGGAGACAAGGACACCAGGTGGCCATCAGCAAGTCTCAACTTTAATCAGAAAGCTGCTTACATTTATATTGGTAGTAATGAAGTTCATACATATTGCAAAACCCAAGCTCCTAATTGGTTAGTGATGTCAGTGAGGTGAAAGTTTCATTGTTAATTCTTACGGTTAAGCTGAATTTTCATTGGTCGCTGCTTCCTTAATCCTAACTCCCTACACCCTCACGTTGCAGCAAGGTTACTGTGGCCTAGTTTTGTGATTGGTCAGTACAGCATTACGTCTTCACTTGAGTTGCAACAATTGTAACATCCCTTTTTCTGCTTGGACGGCTGTAGCTAGTCCCTGTAAAGCCGCTCTTGGCCTATCTCGGACATCTGCAAGAGGTTTTCCTTGCTGTGCCCCTTGCTCTTTAGCCAGTCTTGCATAAAATCCTCCACAAATATACATTAAGGGTTTGATCCTATCTCCCACCTTAAATAGAATTAAGAAATTCACTGATATTTCAGTAGAATTTGGATTTTAAGGGTGTTCTTCCTTTACTCTTTTTTAATTTGTTCCTTTTGGATTCTGGATTTTTCCAAAAACATTTTCCATGCTAGTGAGGAGAACAATAGAATTCATATCACCAGAATAACTTTACTGCAAGACTGATATTTGCAAATCTTAAGTGAGATTGTCAAAACACTCATTAACTTCAATGGAATGTGCATTTTTCATTTTTATGTAACAACTTTAATACCATTTAACTCTATAGCTGAAATAGTTTAAAATTGCTACATGTATATGTATATTACAAATATACGTAAAATGGAGAAAGATATATAAAAAAAAAAAAAAAAGGAGGAGGGAGAAAAGGATACTACATACTGTATTTTTTTTTCCTCATCATTTGTGTACATCAGATCTTCTGCTTTCAACAGTTTGAATGTTTAGTTTAACGACAAAGCTAATGACCTGGCCGGCAAAGGAAGAGGAGTGGAGTTCCTGGCCGGACGCAGCCACTCTCTCTGGCGCAGCTTGTCTCTCGGTTTTGGCTGCAGAGAAAAGCATGCGTGCTTTCCCTGCAGTCAGCCAGAGTAAGAGCTCTTATGTCAGATACTCTCCCATTTTGTTTCATTTTGTTAGATTTAGTAAATTACCGTTCCTCCTCAGATCGTTGCCGTTGTTTGTTTGTTTTTGGTTTTGTTGTTTTTTGTTTTGTTTTTTGTATTTAGACCTGTAGGGCATATAACCCCAAGGAAAGCACTCAAGGAAATAGTGCAAAAGGTGGTATATTTTTGGTAGGCTTTAAGTAGATGGTATAAAAACAAATAATTAAAGAGATTGGCTCACCTGGACAATGGTTGAGGCTCAACGATAACTCCACCAGGGAGGGATCTCCAACAAGAGAACCTTCCCTGCTCGTGGTCAGCCCTTAAATGGGGTCTTGGGAGAGGTGGAGTCAAACTCCACCCCTTCCAATCACACTCAGTTGTGCCCTTGCAGCTGACTCAGGGCTTGCCTCAGGTGATCAATCAGTGGTTCAGGCTGTGATTCAACAGTTCCCATACAAGGCCCATGTGCTACCACCTTACCCTTCCCTCTCTTTCTCCTTCCCCTACCCGCCCAGAGCACACAGCTCTGCTCAGGTGGCCACGTTGCAAAAGGAGGGGCTGTTTGTTTGTTTATTTTTCTTTCTCTCTCTCACTTATTTTTTTTTCTTGTGTCCCTGTCACGGACTCAGATCTAGATATAAATCCATGACAATTATCAACAACAGAAAATCACAAAACCACAACACTGTTGTGGTACCAATCCACACAGTTCAACAGAAATTGAAACACCAAGAATATCCTATCAAAAAATAAAATCGGAGATCTTACTTTTTATGGGTTGTCTTGTAGAGTCTTGTGTGATTTGTGAGGTAGCATATTGTAGAGCACATTGTGGTAATCTAATCTGAAGTGACAAAGACACTGATGATGTTAAAAATGTCTAGAAAAGAGATAGCTATCTCTAGGCTGACAAGTGGGAAGAAAAAACACTCTTGAATATTAATGCAATACTGTAGTGTAACAGTAGTAAGAAATCCAAAAGGGCCTGCGGGCCCTTAATAAATGTGAAGCACCCAGAAGCAGAGGAAGATGGAAATAATTTTTATTGCATCTTCAAATAACTAATAACCTTGAGAGAAATGCGTCTGTTCAATCATCCAGTCACAGGCAGAACTCACTATGAATCACAGTTTTTGCAAGAGCAAGCTACCTTCAGAACAAGGTACGCAAGACTAGAGAGACTCAGCAGTTTGTATTTCCTACCTCCTGGCACGAATTCTCCTGTTTCCTCATTGGTTGAGTACTTCAGGGTTCACAGCCTATCCAGCTTCTAATTCCCTCAGTGGATGTTCCACTCCTGTTTACTCCATGGTTAACCCCATCCTGTTCTCATATTCTCTTTAGTCTTCACCTATTAGAGTAAGCAGGGATAACCTTTCTTAGGAAGCTTTTCCTTCTGGCTATTGTTCAAACCACAGAACTGTTTTGTATCGGTACATTTCCTGTTATTTAAAAATGCAGTTCTTCTATTTCTAAGTAGGAATTTACCTTGTATCTGAGTTCCATGGCACCCATTCAGACCTCTTTGGAGTCATAACATCTTCTTGTTATGCAAAAAAAAAAATTCTTTCACCAAAATCTTGTATTTGTAGTAGGTATTGTTTTACAAGTCGCTTGTGGCTACTCATCTTTTTGTTCATTTTGAATGCTAAATATGGTTTAAAAGTTACAGATGTGAGAATTACCAGCAATTTAGTAATTATCAGCATAGATCACTAATCCTAATTCCTCTTGGTTGCAAGTTCATGCAAAATGCACGTACTGAAGAGGAAGAGACTTAATATGTAACTACAGTCAACCAGCAACTTTTTGGGTAAGGAGTAAATAGCCAAAACTGCGTTAGTGACAGTTAACTGCGTTGAGACAGTAATCTAGAAGTAATGCAGTCAGCTTGAGGATTGGATCTCCTAGAGTGATAATTTTCCCTATGGCTGACAGATGGAATGGACCACAAGTACTGGAGTGGGCTTGCAGTCTTGACTTCTGGTTTTGATATGCTCATGTAGTCTCAAGACCACCTTCTCTGACGTGTCAATACAGAACCAGTTTAGGACTGAATACTGTGAAAGTCATCATACTCAGTGACATAAATTGAGACTGTCATCTAAATCTTTCACTGAAGTGCATCTATTAATAAAGCCTCTGATCTATTTCAGCGGAGAGAAATAAATGTTTCTGAGAAAGAAAACTGTTTCCTGAGTTACTGAGAAAAAAAAATGTAAAACAGTATCTTAAGAATATAAAAGTAAAACTTTAATGGGGATAACTGTAACTGAAGATTAAAGTAAAGAGGAAAAATGTTTACACCCGTGAAATATATTCATTATCTTTCCTGAAGTTTATTTTCCAGATTTATTTCTATTTAATTTACATTAGCAAATATTTCTTGACTTTCTAAACAGAAACACTATTCTTGCTTGCCTGAGCACCAAGTGAGTGCATGAAGAAAGCTTAATAACAGGAAACTGATCCTCTTGTTTGCTCTTGTCACTGGATAGGCCTACATAAGCCCACTTACTGCATCAGTGCAGGTCAGGGCATATCTCACCCCTTCAGACTGGGGCCCAGTGTAATAAACCTGCCATTGCTGAAGAGGATTGTGTCCTCTAGCAAGACAGGCTGTTGTTTCAGGTAACCACCTTAGTCTCATCTTGGAGCATACATTGTAGTCTTAGCATGCCTGGGTATCAGGCAGTTGTATGTGCATCCCTAATGCTTTAGTAGCTGTACATATTGTCTTTTGTCCAGCATATGACAACTGATATAAGAAGCAGATGATTTTTTGGATGGTGAATCCTCAACCAGTGTGATGGCTTCATCATTTCCTACTGACCATAGAAGGTGGCGGCCAGAAATGTGGCAGGCATGTATGGTCCTGTGTTTAACCACATTCCATGTTTAACAACATACCTGTGCCCCAGATTCATCTGTCGTGAATAGTCCATTCCCAGGAGGTCGACTGAGTGATCCAAAGAGTGAGCCACTGGTACAGAGCCCAGCTATCTATGCATATATTCAGTATACCATCACTGGCTTCCTTAGTTGTAGCCAGACATAAGGGATTTTGGTTCCACTGCCTTTAATGCGGATTAAGCAGACAAAAACTGTTTTTCTATCGTACTACACCTCTCCTCTGCTCTGTGCCAGGCCTGAGACCAGGACCCAGCTGGGGTTTGAATTGAATTCTGGTGTGACCATTAGCCCTTACCAAACCCATCCCAAGTCACATAGACATCTACTTTGGCTGAAAGCGTGGAATTGAATATACCCAGCACCAGAGTAACAGCTAGTTTTGCTTGCTGGAAGACCTCATTCCTTTCTCGGCCCTTTTTTGTGAGTTGGTATAAGGCTGTACTAAGTGTAATATAAAGGAGCACCACTATCCCACTGTACCCAAAAATTCTTGCAGCTGCCTTGGCACTGTAGGAACTGGGAATGCTGGAACCTTGTCTATTATCATATTGGGTAGTACTCAGGTCTTTCCCAACCAAACTACAGCCATAAATTTCACTGACAAACTTGGTCCTTCTGTGGGTTTATAGCTAGTCAGGCACTGAGCACATCTATGCCTAGTATATACTCTAAGTCTAACCCAACAGACACCTTGTGCTCCCAGGGTGGAAGACACCCAACTCACTTATGTCTGGATTACAGGGATGTCCCCAAACCCACAAATCACCACCCTGTCTCCATGGAATTTAGTTGGATCACAATTAAAAAAAAAAAAAAAAACAAAAAACAAAAAAACAAAACAAAAAAAAAAAACAAACCAAGATTTCTGCACCCAGGTCTGCTAATGCCATCACTCAACTATATGTTCTTGCAGGACCTTCTACATAGGTCATCTGGTCCCATCTGAGGCCCTATGTGCAGGGGGGCTGGCATCCCCTGTCAAGTAAGTAAATGCACAATTGTCAATTCTTACTCCTCAGGTGGCTTGGGAATAGTAGTCCAGGTCTCTTTCAGAGGCTTTTTTCCTTTTGTTAGGAACTAGTATATCTTCCACATTCCATGTTCATGTTGGTGCTTGTTCAATAATTCTTCCCCTGCTTTTTTGAGAGTGTTTTGAAGTTTTTTATTTTCCTCCAGCTACCTCCATGGCTGAAGGAGGACACAACTAGGTTTGCAATCAATTTTTGCAGAATGAACCACAGCCAAGATCAAATAATTAAACATTTGTCTTTGGATACCTATGTGGGTGCCAGTCAAGGTATCTGAAATGTGCATAGCCTTTGATGCAGTTACAAAAAACAAATCTATTTCTAAATTGCAAATACATGGATTTGTGACTGTTTAGTGGATAAGGAATTGAGTGGACAGCCACAGCTGAAGAGTTGCAGTCAATTGCTCAATTCCCAGGTAGAGACCAGTGACAAATGTTGTCCTCTGAGGCTCCATAGTGGGATCAGTGCAGTTTAATAACTTCGTTGGTTACAGTGGATGATAGGGTTAAGTGCACTCTCAGCAACTCTGCGTAGGACACCAAGCTGAAAAGCACAGTTGATCCTCTAAAGGGAAGGGATATTATAAAGAGGGATCTTGTCAGGCTTGTGGAATGAGCCCATGTAAATCTTGTGAAGTTCAATCAAAGAATCATAGGGGTTGGAAGGGACCTCAAGAGATCATCGAGTCCAACCCCCCTGCCAAAGCAGGTTTCCTACACCAGGGCACACAGGTAGGCATCCAGGCAGGTCTTGAATATCTCCAGAAAAGGAGATTCCACATCCCCCTGTGCAGCCTGTTCCAGTGCTCCATCACCCTCACTGTAAAGAAGTCCTTGCACATATTCCTGCGGAACCTCCTGTGCTGCAGATTCTGTCCGTTCCCCCCTTGTCCTATCTCCACATACTTCAGAAGAGTCTGGACTCGCCACTTTGTCCCCCACACCTCAGATATTTATAAATCTGGATCAGGTCCCCTCTCAGTCTTCTTTTCTCAAGGCTAAAGAAACCCAGTTCACTTAGCCTTTCTTCACAGGGGAGGTCCTCCAAGGCCCTTCACCATTTTTGTGGCCCTGCACTGGACTCTTTCCAAGAGATCCCTGTCTTTTTTATACTAGGGAGCCCAGAACTGGACACAGTACTCCAGATGAGGCCTCACCAGGGCAGAGTAGAGCTTCTGAAGACAGAAGCAAAAAAGGCGTTTAGTATCTCCGCCTTCTCAGCATCCCCTGTTACCAGAACACTCCCCTCACCTAGTAGGGGGCCACATTCTCCCTAGTCTTCCTTTTACGGTTAACATACTTAAAAAAGGCTTTTTTATTACCCTTTATCACTTTTGCCAGATTCAATTCCAAATGTGCTTTAGCCTTCTTCATTGCATCCCTGCAGGCCCTGACAACCTTTCTATATTCTTCCCAAGTGGTCAAACCCTTTTTCCACATTTCATGGACCTTCTTCTTCCCTTTGTGTTTGCGCATGAGCTCCTTGCTCATCCACACAGGTTTCCTGCCACCCCTTCCTGATTTCTTGCTCAGAGGGATGCACTGATCCTGAGCTTGGAAGAAGAGCTGTTTAAATGCTGACCAGCTCTCACAGGCCCCCTTACCTTCTAACACGCTAGCCTGCAGGATAGCTCCAAGTAGGTCCCAGAAGAGATCAAGGTTGGCTCTCCTGAAGTCCAGGGTATCAGTCCTCCTTTTTGCTTTGCTCCTTCCACTCAGGATCTTGAACTCCACCATCTCGTGATCACTACAACCCAACTGCCCCCAGCCTTTACTTCTTTAACAAGTCCTTCTTTGTTAGTGAGAATAAGGTCCAGTAACACCCCTCTCCATGTCAGTTCCTCCACCACCTGCATCAGAATGTTGTCTTCAACACATTGCAAGAACCGTCTGGACCATGCGTGCTTGGCCAAGTTGCTCATCCAGTAAATACCTGGATAACTGAAGTCCCCCATAAGCACCATTTAGTGCCTGGGAATGTGACGCTACTTCTAATTGCTTATGGAAGGCCTCATCAACCTCCTCTTCCTGATTAGGGACCTGTAGTACACATCCACAACAGTGTCACCCTTACTAGTCTGCCCCTTGATTCTCACCCATAAGCTCTCCACTGCTACATCACTCTCCTCCGAGTGGAGTTCATTACATTCTAACTGCTCTCTCACATAAAGAGCAGCTCCACCACCTCACCTTGCCAGCCAATCTTTCCTAAAAACACATAGCCTTCCATGGCAACATTCCAGTCATGCGAGCTGTCCCACCACATCTCCGTGATCGCAAGGAGATCATGGCCTTGCGACCACACGTAGATCTCCAACTCTTCCGGTTTATTTCCCATGCTGCACACACTAGTGTACAGACACTTAAGGGAAGCAGCATCCCCCCGCCTCTCACTATGCCTAGGAACTCCACTCTCTTCACACAGCAAGCTCTGTTTTGAGCCTTGAACTAACCCCTCAGCCCCAGCAGCCCTCATTTTGTCCCCTTCCCCCTTCGTACCTAGTACAAAGGCCTGTCAATAAGTCCCAACAGTTCCTCAGCTAGAATCCTCCTATCCCTCAGAGACAGGCTGCTTCCACCTGCAGCCATCATGCCAGGTGCTGAGTAAATTGCCCATGGTCAAAAAAAAAAAAAAATTCCTATGTTTGCACCAACTCTTAAGCCATTTATTTAAGAGGTGGGCTTTTTGGATCCTCCCAGTATCCTCCCCTGCCACTGAAGGTATAGAAGAAAAAAACACCTGCACACCTGTTCCTTCAAATACCCACTCCAGTCTCCTGAAGTCACCCTTGATAGTCTTCAGGCTTTTCTCAGTGACTTTGTCACTGCCAGCCTGAACTATCAATAGTGGGTAGTAATCAGATGGGCAGATCAGTCCAGGAAGTCTCCTAGAATTGTCCCTGACCTGTGCCCCAGGGAGGCAGCACATCTCCCTGCAGGTAGGGTCAGGCTGACATATAGGACTGTCCTTTCCTCTCAGCAGGAAGTCACCTATGACAACCACCCTTCTGTCCTTCCAGGTGGAGGAAGTCTTGAGGCGTGGGGGCAACTGCTTCACCTGAAGCATCTTCATGGGTGGGCCTCCCTCCACACCCTCCCTCAACTTCCAGGGCCTCAAACCTATTCTGCAGAGGCACTTGGGGAAACAAGGATGGTCAGGACAGGGGATGTCCACTTTGCCGAGTTGGTATCCATTTCCACTCATCCTTCTCTCTCAAATTGCCTTGCTCTGCTTGGCAACAACAGGGCAGGGGCTCCACCACTGTGTAATGGATATCACCTTGCCCTTTTGGGAGAGGGTTACAGTGCTTTTGCCACAGCCCCACCACCCCCAGTACCTCACTGGTATTGCTAGGGATAAGAGAGGACACGGGACTCACTGCAGTAGGAACACAGTCTGCCTGCCGATTCCCCTCTATCACCTGTTTGCAAGGCAACAGGGGGCAACATGCTCTGTGTGGAGCCTCAGCTGCATGCCAGGATCTCAGGGCCAATAGGGACTGGCACCACCAATCAATCTCCTTCTCACAATCCTTTATGGTCCTCAGCCTCTCCACCTCCTCCTTCAGAGAGACCACAAGGCTGAGTAAGTCATTTACCTGGTCACACCTTACTGCCTCCATCACCAGGCACTGCAAAGGCCAGGCTCTGGCACTCATCACAGCCAGTGACCTGTACACTAGTGTGCTGTTTTAGGACCTCAGTCTGGGTCACTACACTCTTCTTATCCACAGCCTTCCTCATACGTGTGCAGGGGACCTTTGTCTGGGTCTCCACATTTTTCCTGGCAGTAGCCTTCCACCAGGGGTCAGCCATGGCAACACTAGCACAAATTAGAATAGCCTTAACAAGAGTGCTAATGAACAACCCGGCCCTCCTACTGGTAGTGCTGGCTCTGCCCTCACTGTGTTACCAGATCATTGACAGGTGCTCCAAAAAACAGTGATATCAAGTGTGAAGTCCTGCACCTGGATCAGTGCAACTCCTAGCATCAGTACAGACTAGAGGATAATTGGAGTGAGAACATCTTTGCAAAGATCAGAGGTACTGGTGGATGAAAATTTCAATATGACCTGACAAAGCATACTTTCAGCCTGGAAAGTCAAAAGTATCCTGGGCTGTATCAAAAGAAGAGTAGCCAGCAGGGTGAGCTACACGATTATTCTTGCAGTAATCAGGCCTCACTTGTAAAATTCCATCCAGGTCTGAGACCTCCAGCACAAAAGAGATGTGCAGCTCTTGAAATAGGTCTAGAGAAAGGCCACAAAAAAATGATCAGATGGAGCATCTCTCCTGCAAAAAAAAAAAAAAAAAAAAAAAAAAAGGCTGAGTGGGACAGGATTATTAAGCCTGGAGAAAAGGCTTCTGAGAGACCTCATTGCAGCCTTCCAGTACATAGAGAAGGTGTAGGGTGAATATCCTGAATGAATAGTACCCACACAGTATAACAAAGATAGGCAGTATATTTTCAGATGGCTTATCCAGATGATATAAAACAACCAGGAAATTAGGAAGAACTCACCTGTCACTGAAAGCCAAGGCTCACCTAGAACACCACAGGGGGAAGGATCTTGAACAAGAGATCCTTCTGCAGTGGTGGTCAGCCCTTAAATGGGGTCTGGAAGAGGTGGAGCCAGCCTCTACCCCTTCTGGTCACACAGGTGAATTACCTTCACCTATGCTCCTGTGGCTTACTCAGTGCTCACCTCAGGTGATCAATCAGTGGTTCAGGCTGTGATTCAACAGTTCCCACTCAGAGAGCTTTTAAGGAAGATGGAGAATTTTTAAAGGGGCCTGTGGTGATAGGACAAAAAACAATGGTTTAAGGTGAAAGATGGTAGACCAGATTAGATAAATAGAAGAAATTCTTCATGATGAGTGTGGAAAGACACTGAAACAGGTTGCAGAAGAGAGTTTGTGGATTGTCTGTTCCTAGAAACATACAAGGTGATGTTGGATGGGGTTTTGGGCAACCTGATCTAGTGAGATATGCGCCTACCTACAGCAGGGGAACTAGACAATTTGTAAAGATTCATTACAACCCCAACAATTCTATGATTCTTCGATTGTATATTGTTCACCTAAACTACAATGGACAATAAAGGTTTCACCCTTTCATTAGTTAAGATATTGGAATTATGGTCTTACTTGATGACTGTTTATGTTCAGTGTTCATTTTTGTTTTTGAGTAGACAGGTCCACTCAATTCTTCTGCAGAACATGTTTATCTTCTTTCAAAGAACAAGATTAATTTTAGTTCAGTTACACTGTATGACTTTTACCAATTCTTGTCTGGTCTTTTTTTCATTCTAACTTTCAGAGGATAAAGTATGGACAACAGTGTACCATGATCTGCAAATGCAGACTTCTGTTGGAGGCAACAGTCTAGAAAAAGTATCTGTACTCCAGCTGAACTACAGTGCAACAATGGACCAGATTTCTGCCATTACAAGTAGTGCTGAATACTGTGAGCAGTTTATCTCATATTCTTGCAAGATGTCCCGGCTGCTGAATACACCAGGTAGGCTGAGAATAGGTTATCAATTAAATAAAGTCTTAAACACCTTTATCTGAACAAATTATCAAGTTCTGCTGCTAGACTTGTTCATTCAGCAGAAATATTTCTTTGTTCTCCTTCATTAAGGCTTACAAAAAGCTAAACGTAATTGAAAATCCTTATGGAGAGTTTGACTTTTTGCTTGCTACTAAAATGAGTTTTGTTGCACTAAAGATCTGTGTGTTTTTCAGATTTGTTGCTCCTTAAACAGGTAAAGTACATGTGGTAGCTATGGAACTTAATTCAATAGAGGCACCGAAAAAATTACTGGAATTTTATCCCAGTTTTTGTCAGTCTTCATATGCTACAGTCACTGAAGTCATTGTCTGAATTAGGGTTAGAATATCCCATCTGTAACAGTTTCTTAAACCTGGTGGGGGTGAGCTGATGCCTTACATAATACCAAAGTGGCTTGGCATGGTCAGTAATGTGGTTGTGTGTGAAAAGGTATATACTATTTCCTATGAGTAAATTAACTGTAAGTTTCTCATTTTAGTCTGTAACTTTACTGGTAGATCTCTAGCAATAAGGTATGTGCCTATTAAAAAAATGTTACTTATAACTGATAAGGACAATTGTTGCATAATCAGTAAGACGGCATATGAGGAAGTAATTATTTTTTAAAGAACTCTTTTAACTTGTACCTAGTACTGTATCTGTGCTCTAGTAATGTATGATCGCAATTGACATTAAATAATTTTCTAGTAGTACTTAATAAAGATTGGCTTATATGGAGAAGCTTATATGGAGAAATGGATAGTGCATTTTTGTGATTGTGAAATGAATTCATTTTGATAGAAACAGTTAAATGCACTTCAGATGAAAATAATGTCTAGATGCTTACAGTTTTATACTTCATAGTGATTCCCCTCATGAAATTGTTTTGGTATGTTTTCTTACGGTGGTACTTTAACCTTCTCAGAAATGTTACGAGTGTAATTTGCAGATGCCTCTTTCACCATGTTTTTACTTTTTTGCATGGAAAGAAAAAATCACCTTATAAAATCTTTCTAAGCTAGCTTCCCCACCTGGAAACTGAGTTTTTGGAGATATTCATAGAATCATAGAATTATCAAGGTTGGAAAAAAACCCACAGGATCACCCAGTCCAACCATCCACCCATCACCAATGGTTCTCACTAAATTATGTCCCTCAACACAACATCCAAATGTTCCTTGAACACCTTTGGGGTCGGTGACTCCAACAATTCCCTATTCCCATTCCAGTGCCTGATCACCCTTTCTGAGAAGTAGTACTTCCTAACATCCAGTCTGAACTTCCATTGGTGCAGCTTGAAGCCATTCCCTCTAGTCCTATCCCTAGTTACATGAGAGAAGAGGCCAACCCCCAGCTTACTACAACCTCCCTTCAGATAGTTATGGAGAGCAATAACATCTCCACTAAGCCTCCTCTTCTCCAGACTGAACAATCCCTGCTTCTTCAGCCACTCCTCATAAGACCTGTGCTCTAGACCCCTAACCAGCTTTGTAGCCCTTCTTTGAACACACTCCAGAGTCTCAATGTCTTTCTTGCAGTGAGGAGCCCTAAACTGGACACAGTACTCAAGGTGCACCTCACCAGTGCTGAGTACAGGGAGCCAATCACTTACCTGTTCCTGCTGGCCACACTATTTCTAATGCAGGCCAGGATGCCATTGGCCTTCTTGGCCACCTGGGCACACTGCCGGCTCATGTTCAGCTAAGCATCAATTAATACCCCTGGTCCATTTCCTCTATACAGTCTTCCAGCCACTCTGCCCCAAGCCTGTAGCATTGCCTGGGGTTGTTGTGGTCAAAATGCAGGACCCGGCATTTGGTCTTGTTGAACCTCATCCCATTGACTTCAGTCCAGCTATCCAGATCTCTCTGTAGGGCCTTGCTACCCCCAGGCAGATCAACACTTCCAGCCAACTTGGTGTCATCTGGAAACACTGAATGTTTCCATTTCCAAACACTCAATGAACTCATCCAGGTCACCAGTTGTCACGCTCCAATATAAAGGAGGGAGACGAGGTTCTTTATATGTATGTGTATACCCGATGGCGAGATTAAGACACAGCGGGTCAAATGTTAGCCCAACCAGTTTATTACAATTACTAGTTGCTTAGGGATATGGGGAAGGGAAGGTGGGCGATAGAAAAAGAGATGAAAAGTAAGGAGACTTGGCAGAAAGCAAGAAAGAGAGAGAGAGAGAGAGAGAGAGAGAGCATCACCACCGTGGATCCGGCAAGGTCCGTAGTCCGTTGATCTCAGGAACTCGTCTGGTCTCCGCGGAGGATGGGAGAAAGCCGGGAAGTTTCACAGCAAGCAGGCACCGTGCAGGGGGGGGTCTTCCAAAGAGGTTTTTCCCTCAGGAAAGTCTCTTCTTCAAAGTCTTTGGTTTAGTGGTGCCGAGAAAACCAACTGAGCAACTCGACACATCAATGAGTTATGTCAAGCGGCTATTCCGCCCATTACAGCGCTGGGTACATGGGGGATCGCTCCACCAAACATGCACAACAAAGAGAGAAACGAATACATATTTAAAGGTATAGCACATGCATATTCATCACATTCCAAACTCTGGTTATCGAGGGGATTAAACCTAAGGGTCAATTTTGCTGTAAAATTTCAAACCTTGAAGGGGGAGAGCTCCTCACCATTCCTGTGGGTGTCTTGTTATAAGAGAGACGTCTGTTTGGTTATCTTGTTGGGACAACAGGATGTCTGTCCTGCTTTCTTTAGCTGCCTCCATGTTCTGGCATTAGTTTGATTTATGCCCACCCAACACATCTGGCCCAACAAATAAATCAACAGGGAGTAGCACCTTCGGTGCCATACAAGTATTATCGTCCTTTGCGGTGATCAGCTTCTCCAAGCCGTACCCCGAAAAAGACTACTTGCCCCTATTTCTGCTTATCTTTACAACCACAAACAGAGACACTGAGGCGCCGCGACAACCATCTAGATGATTTGCAGTTGTCAATTAGAGTCTTACAGCCAGAAAGGCCTCATGAAGCAAGCTTTCACACCAGTAAAGAGTGAAAAGGAGAGGCCCCAGCACTGATCCCTCAGGGACACCATTTGTGACTGATCGTCAGCTGGATTTACCTCCATTCACCACCACTCTCTGGGCCCGGCCCTCCAGCCAGTTCCTTACCTAGCCAAGAGTATACCTGTCCAAGCCATAGGCTGACAGCTTCTTCAGGAGAATACTGTGGGAGGCAGTGTCAAAGGCTTTGCTGAAGTCTAAGGAGACTACATTAACAGCCTTTCCCTCATCTACCAGACATGTCACAAGATCATAGAAGAAGATCAGGTTGGTCCTCCCTTTCATGAACCCATGCTGGCTAGGCCTGATCCCCCGGTTGTCCTTTTATTTTTCATTTTTCTATTCTTTTTGATTTTGAGTTGTGATGTCTCCAGATCTGTGTCTTTCTTTTCTTAATCACAGACTTTCATATAAGCAAAATGTCACATACATCCTATAGAAAAAATAATTGCCAGCTATAGGGATTGGGAGAGATTTTACAAGCCTTTGCCTTTCCACTTAGGCTGAGGGAAGTCGGTAACAAAATATTCCATGTGATTTAAATCATAAGAGACTTCCAGATACTTACCTAAAAGTAGGAATCTCATAAGACCACAGGATAACTTAGGGACTGAAAGTGGTCAAAAAGTGAAATTTTCTGCTCAAAGCTGGATGAACAGTACTTGTCTAGCAGTGAGTAAAGACAATCTGGAAATTCAATTTTCCTCCCTTAACTTTTTGTTTGGTTGTTTCGTTGTGGGTTGATTTGGATCTTGCAGACTGTTATAAATCATGTTCAGACCTAGAGACATTCAAAAAAGATTATCAGAAGAAAACAGAGTTATAAAGACAGCTTGGTAACTTTCTTAAGAAAGCACAAAACCAGACACATCTGCTGAAAATATACCATGTTATCATCACAGTAAACAATAAAATTACAGTCATACTGTACAATTCTGTAGATGCGGTTTTCATACAAGAGATCTACAGTGGATGCAGTTATCTCACATTCTTCATGTCAGTTATGACAGCATTTTTTTCCTGTTCATTCAGTATTAGACAACAGTTTCTTATTCTATCATCTATATAAATAATAACTTTTAAAATTGAAATTGCTTTCTGAATATGCAATTATTAGCATGATAAATACTTGATCATGAGGGAGGCAGTAGTCCCTCTTTACTCAGTCCTTGTGAGGCCCTATCTTGAGTACCGTGTTCAGGTCTGTGTCCAGGTCCAGGTTCACAACCCAAGAGAACAGGGACAATCCAAGGGCTGGAACATGTATCCTAGGAAGAGAGGCTGAGGAAGCCTGGCTTGTCCATTCTGGAGAAGGCATAGAGGAGACCTCATTATTACCTTCCAAAATTTAAAGGAAGAATATAAATGGGAGAGAAAAACTTTTTATATGACCTGGTGAGGCCTCACCTGGAGTATCGTGCCCAGTTCTGGGTTCCCTGGTAGAAAAAAAGACAGGGATCTCCTCAAAAGAGTCCGGCCTAGGGCCAGAGATAATAAATGGTGTGGAACACGTCCCTTATGAGGAAAGGCTGAGAGACCTGAGTCTGTTCAGCCTTGAAAAAAGAAGACTCAGAGTGGATCTGAGCCACATCTTTAAACATCTAAGAAGCGGGAGGCCAAGGGATGAGGCTGAACTCTTCTCAGCAGTGTGTGGTGATAGGACAAGTGGAAATTATCACCCCAACTGAAGCACAGGAAGTTCCGCATAAGTGTGAGTGGGAACTTCTTCACAGTAAGGCTGACGGAACACTGGGACAGGTTGGACAGCAAGAGGTTGTGGAGTCTCTTCTGGAGATATTCAAGACCTGCCTGGACACCTTCCTGTGCAACCTTGTCTAGGGAGCCTGCTTTGCCAGGGGTTGTACAAGATGATCTCTAGGGGTCCCTTCCAACGTGTACAATTCTGTGATTCTGTGAGTGACAGGGCAAAGGAGAATGGTTTCAAACTAAAGAATGGGAGATTTAGATTGGATGTCAGGAAGAAATATTTCACAGAGAAGGTGCTGAGGTGCTGGAATAGGCTGCTCGGAGAAGTTGTGGAAGCCCTGTCCCTGGAGGTTTTCAAAACCAAGCTAGATAGGTTGCTGGGCAACCCAGTGTAGTGCCCAATCTAGCCGCTCTCAACCCTGCCCTCAGCAGTCGAGTTGAAACTGGATAATCTTTGAGGTCACTTCTAATCCAAGCCATTCTATGATTCAATTATTCTAATATATTATTACTATTAATATGTGAATAAAATGATCAAAGAATCACAGTATCATAGAATCGTTAAGGTTGGAGAAGACCTATAAGATCATCAATCCACCACCACCATGACTGTTAAATCGTGCCATTCAGTGAGACATATTCCCTTTTCTTGAAAACCCCCAGGAGTGATGACTCTACCACCCCTCTGGGCAGTCTGTTCCAATATCACACTACTCTTTCTGAAAATAATTTTTTCCTAACATTGAACCTTAACCTTTCCTGGCACAGCTTAAAGCCTATCTCGTATAGTACTGCTACTTGCCTTGGAGAAGAGGCCAATTCCCACCTTACTACAATTTTCTAGGTAACTGTAGAGATAAATTAGGTCTCCCCTGAGCCTCCTCCAGGCTAAAAAATATGAGTTCCCTCAGACACTCCTCATGAAACTTGTGCTCCATATCCTATACCAGTTTTGTTGCCCTTTTTCAGACACTCTCCAGGGCCTCAGTGCCTTTCTTGTAGTGAGGAGCCCAAAACAAACACAGTATTTGAAATGTACCATTACCAGTGCTGAGTAGAGAGGGACAATCACCTCCCTAATCCTGCTGATTACCCTATTTCTGATACATCTCAGGATACCATTGGTCTTCCTGGCCACCTGGGCAACCTACTGGCTAATATTCAGTTGACTGTCAACTGACACCCCCAGACCCTTTTCCTCTGTGCAGCTTGCCAGACACTCTGCTCCAGGCCCGCAGCAATGCATGGGGTTATTATGACCAAAGTACGGGACTTGACACTCAGTCTTGTTAAAGTATATACAACTGGATTCAGCCCACCAATCCAGCTTGTTCAGATCACTCTGTAGGGCCTTCCAACCCCTAGACAAAGCAACATTTTCCCCCATCTTGATATCTTCTGCAACATTGCTGATAGTGTGCTCAGTCCTCTTGTCCAGATCATCGATAAAGATATTAAACAGGGCAGACCCCAATACTGAGCCACGAGGAACATCTCTAGTGACCAGTCAGGTAGATTTTCACCACCACTCTGGTCCCAGACACCCAGCCTTGATTTTTTACCCAGAGAATAGTAGGCCTGTCCAAGCCTCAGGCAGCCATCTTCTCAAGAATATTACTCTGGAAGAAAAGGAATTTATTAAAGTCCAGATAGGTTACATCCACAGCCTTTCCCTCATCCACTAAGTAGATCATCTGATCACAGGAGATCAGGTTCATCAAGCAGGACTTTCACTTCATGAACTTATGCCAGCTAGGCCTGATCCCCCAGCATTCCTGATAACGAGGTCAGGCTGACAGGCCTGCAGTTCCCCAGGTGCTCTTTATAATAACTCTTGTAGATAGGCATCACAGTAGCAAGCCTCCAGTCATCTGGAACCTCCCTAGTTGACCAGGACTACTGATAAATAATGAAAGCAGTTTGGCTAGCTCCCTCAGTACCCTCAGGTGGATCCCAAGCTGTCCCATGGTCTTGTGATAGTCTAGATAGACCAGCAGGTTGCCAGCTATATCCTCCTGATTTGTGTGGTATTCTTTTCCCCATCCTTGTCTTCCAGCTCAGGGGTCTGAGTAACCTGAGTATAACTTGTTGTAGGGCAAATAACCCCCAAGAATAGCACCCAAAAGAAATAGGGTCGAAGGTGGTGTAAAGCAAGCAAAGGCGGTGACAGAGCTTTTATTTGAGGTAGTGGCGCTACAGAAAGAGATGTTAGAGATAAGGGGGAATGAACTCACCCCTCCCGGCGACCGTTTAGGCTGAGGAATGCAGCCGCCTCTTGTTCGAATGCTGGCGCGCCGGAAGGAAGAGAGCCAGAGAGAGGGGGGGCAACCCGCGCAGGCTCTGAGTGGATCTGTGCTCCCGGAAGCACCTCCCGAAGCACCACCGAGAGGGAGAGAGCGAGAGGGAGGGGGAACCTGGGCTCCTCCACTCCCGGTCACTCAGATGCTCATTCACTGGTTCAGGCTGTGACCAGGCAATCCCACTACACTCCACCCCTTCACAGCATGAACCAGCAACTGAGCAGGTTGGGCATAATCTCCTGCTGTTCCGATGGCTCAAAATACCAAGTACATCGCGACGCATGTACAATACCCGCCGCAATATAGAATGTTAAGGCACTGAAGGCCATTATTTCTAGTCCCTTCTTGTGGTTTTCTTGGGCCAGTACTTGATGTTTCTTCTGGAGTTGTATCTTCTTTAAGGACCAGTAGGTTCACACTCGACAGTTGCCGAAAGTTCAGCAGTCCACCACCGGATGTCATGATGTTTCCTCATGGTCACTGGAGCATGCTGGAGTGGTGTTGCTTCTGCTGGCTGTCCTGTGAACTTCATAACCTCAAGGGGAGTAATACAGATGTTTAACAGGTACAAGGAGGGGTAAGTCTGCCCTCCATGGTAAGATACAGGCTGTATTTCGGTCTTGAGTCAATACCTCTGCCTGTACTGGAGCATGGCCTGGCCTTCGATACCATACCCTTCGGCCTGATATCTGTGGTTGGATCACTATATCAGGTACCAAGGGGGGAGTTCTAATTTGCCATAAGGACATCATTAATGTCCCCTTTGCAATGAAAACCGGAGTGTCAACTACTACCTCTGTTGGCCATGCACCGACCACAGGAGGGTTTACTGATCCCCCAACCTCTAACAATCTCCCCCAAGGTGCAAGGAGACCACACCATTTTGGTCCTACTTGCACCTTCCAAGGCCATTTTACCTTGTGTTTCCCAGGCTCTAGGTCATCAGGGGCAGGGAGCAGAAGATTATTCACAGTGCCAACTTGTGGCTTAAGTGAGGTGTCTTTGCTAGTGATTTGTATCCTAAGTGGAGAGGCCCAAGTTGTCTGCAACATTCATAAGCGCTGGGTCTGCCATCCCTCGGTCTCTCATTCAAGTCCCGCAGGGTTGCATATAGCCTCTTGGTCCACCCCTGCAAGGACTGTGAATCTGCCTTCAGAGCAGCCTTCAGGATTCCATTATACCTTTCTATTAAGCCTGCTCCCGTTGGATTATAGGGCAGGTGAAACTGCCATTTGATGTTGTTTTCTTCAGCCCACTTTTGTACAGTTGTACCTGTGAAATGTGTACCTTGGTCACTCTCAATGACCTCAGGAGTCCCATATGATGCCATCAACCTAGTTAGAGCTTTAATGGTATAGGCTTGGTTTGCCTTCGCTACAGGATAGGCTTGCGTCAATCCACTTGCTGTGTCAACACAGGTTAAGGCATATCTGGCCCCCTCAGATCGAGGAAGGGGACCTATGTAATTGATCTGCCATCGTTGTAAAGGGTTGTGTCCTCTAGCAAGATGGGCCGTTGTTTCTGGCAGAGGTCTTGGTCTCATTTGTGAGCAAGCGTCACAGTCCTGACATGCCTGGACAATATCCGGTAACTGTATGGGCAGCCCCCATGCTTTAGCTGTTGCCCACATGGTTTTCTGTCCTGCATGCCGTAATTTCCGATGCAACCAACGGGCAGTATCTTCGGCTGATGTATTTCCTAGCCATCAAACTTGAGCCAGAGTGTCAGCTTCAACATTACCTGGCGACTGCAAGGGTTGATGTCCAGAAACGTGGTATGCTCATACAGTCCTGTGCCTAACCACATTCCATATATCAAGTCACATATCTTTGCCCCAGATAGGTCGAGCATGGATCGCCCAGTCCTGAGTGGCCCACTGTGCTATCCAGAGTGTGAGCCCTCGGTAGACTGCCCAGCTATCCATGCAGACATTCAATGCACCATCGCCCGGTTCTTGAGTTATCACCATCCACACAGCTCGTAGCTCAGCCCACTGGCTACTTTGTCCATCCCCTTCGTCGAACCATATTATTTCAGTTGAGGGATGGTATGCGACAGCTTGCCACCTACTTGGGTTCCCTCTGCTGGATCCATCTGTGTACCAGACATCTTCTGGAATAGGGTATTTCCCCTCCTGTACAAGACTCTTCTCTGGACGAGTGACAATTATTTCCTCAGGTGTTTCACTGTGATACGTTACTGGGCCAAGTATCTTCTGCAGTTCTTCCTTCAGTGGAGATGATGACAGGCGGCTTCTCTGACTGAGGTAGGCAACCCAGCGTGCCACTGTTTGTGATTGGGCCACCCCTGTCTTAGGGATGTGGGTTAGATCTTTTACCCACCCCTGAATTGGCAAAGTTGTTTTAACAATAACTTCTGCAGTTTGAGTTATCGGTTCTACCGCCAGCAGTGCAGAATAGGTAGCCAATAACTGCTTTTCAACCATGATGTATCTTTCTCCTGCTCCGTGCCAAACCTGTGACCAGAACCCAATGGGGGTCCAAACAGAACTCTGGCGCTGCCACAGATCCCAGCCAAACCCTTCTTGAGTTACATGCACATCTAGTTCAGCTGGAAGGGTTGGATCGAATATACCCAGCGCCTGGGCCTGTTTAACAGCTATTTTTGCCTGCTGGAATGCTTCTTGCTCCATTTTACCCCAATCCCATACTTGGCCTTTTTTTATTAATCGATATAGAGGTTTTAGGAGTTGTGCTAAGTGGGGTATAAAGGATCGCCAGTATCCTAATATACCTAAGAACTCCTGCAACTGTTTTGGTGCTGTGGGAACTGGGAACGCTTGAATCTTATCTATGATCGCGCTGGGTAAGACCTTAGTCTTACCTGACCAGATAACGCCCAGGAATTTAACTGATAACCCTGGTCCTTGTACTTTCTGTGGGTTTATAGCCCATCCTTTTTCCTGTAAATAAGTTGTTAATGATGGTAATGCCTTCTCTAATGCCTCAATTGAGTTGGATGTCAGCATCAGATCATCAATGTAATGGTACATTTTGACGGTAGATGGTTTATTCCAATTTGCCAAGTCACGTGCTATCAGGTTATGGCAGAATGTAGGTGAATGCACGTATCCCTGAGGTAGGACTTGAAAAGTCCACTGCCTGCCCTCCCATGTAAATGCAAACTGGTCTTGAGATTCCTCAGCAATTGGAATGCTAAAAAATGCATTTGCTAAATCCAAAACACAATGATATGTTTCTATTTCTCTACTTAACATATCCATGAGGGAGGCAATGTTGGGAACGGCTGCGTGTATCAGTGGAGTGACTTCATTTAGTTCTCTGTAGTCTATCGTCATTCGCCATGTACCATCTGTCTTCCTGACTGGCCATATGGGGGAGTTTTATGGGCTGTGTGCAGGTCTAATAATCCCTACTCTCTCCAACTCCTGCACAGTCTTGGTAATTTCTTCTTGCCCACGAGGGAGTCTGTATTGTTTCGTATTTGTTATCCGGCGGGGTTGTGGCAAACAAATAGGCTCAATTTTTGCATGGCCCCTTAAAATTGCCTGCACCACCCGGATACTAATACATCTTTCCCTTAGTCTGAACTCTCCCACAGTGGTCTGGAGAGTCAGACCCCACAAGATGTCTATCCCCAATATGTACTCTGGAACTGGGGCAATAGATACCTTGTACTCCCGAGGTGGAAGACGCCCAACCCCCAGTTTCAACCAAGTTTGGGTTACGGGGATCATCTACCCCCCAAACCCACCTATCATAGCCTTAGTGCCAAGGAATTTACTTGGGTCCCCATATATGATGGATGTTTCTGCCCCAGTATCTACCAGCGCCATCACTCGCTGTACATTCTTTCTTGACCAATGAATAGTTAATTCAACATAGGGTCTCTGGTCTCCTGTAGAGACCCTAGTTCTGGGGAATTTTGGCTCCCCTGTCATGCCATCAG
This sequence comes from Callipepla californica brunnescens, assembly GCA_023055505.1. NCBI lineage: Eukaryota > Metazoa > Chordata > Aves > Galliformes > Odontophoridae > Callipepla > Callipepla californica. Next base: position 1,013,322 of record JALIRH010000057.1, on the reverse strand, counting down.
CTCTGCAATCCCCAAGTCTTTTTCCTCTGACGGCTCGACTGTGGCTGCCCGGGCCACTTGAGGAGGATTACGTCTTTTCAATGGCACCATGAAATCTTCCAGATTCCATGTGTCTTGTGGAATGTATTCTATAAATCAAATTCCTTCCCTTTTGGGAGAGGACTGGAATCTTTGATCATTGGGCAACTGTTTCCATAGTTGTAGTAATACCTGATTAGGCTGCCCATCAATCTTTTCAAATTGAACTCCTGCTCTCAGCAGGTCATTAAACATCTGTCTTCTTGATACCCTGATGGGTCCAGATTGGATTACCTTAGAGGCTGGTCTTCTAGGTCGTGGTGGTGGATGGATCTCCTACCTTTCCACCACCATTCGGACACTGTGCCTAGCGTGCGGGCACTCTGTCTCCCCCAGATCTGCCACCAATTGGGCAGCCTGTTGTGTGATGGCCTCTGAGGCCACTAGGGGGTTCAGTACGGATACCAAAGTACCATACTGATGAGATGGAGCTTGCTGCAGGATAAGATCTCTCATTCCTGCTGAGAATTTCATCAGGTCTGGGCTCTCAAAATCTTCCTCATAGATTGCCTCTCTCATACCCAGTTCCCAAATTTAATTTTGCAGATCTCCCATAGAAGACCATTGACCTGTATTTAAAGGGATGTCAGTTTTGTTTGTCCATGTTATAAGGCACGCAGCTGTTAACCATTTAATTAATGAATGATTTTCATCATTATGTTGGATGGTGGCATATAGCCTCTGTCTGAGGGCAGGGTGAGTGGTAATGGATGCCAGTTTTGAAATTTCTGGCCCATTTACCATAGCACCTTCTGCTCCCATGTCCCATTAGCGGAGCAGCCATGCTGGTACACTCTCTCTTGGTTTTTGTCTAAACCGCTGTAATAAATCCATCAATTCAGCTGCTGTATATGGGCGAGCCTTTACATGTAAAGTGCTGTGGGCAGAGGGCCACTGGTCAGGGGGTAGCCCCACTGGTCTATCCTGTATTTTTTTTTGTTTTTTGGGTTACAGCTGGTTGGATCTCAAAGGGATCTAGCTCAAGTGGAACTTCGAGATCCGACCTTTTAGTGCCTTCATTTTCAGAAACCAGATTATGCGGGTTGTCTTCTACAGGGTCCCTGGTGACTTCTAGGGAGATATTCCGGACCTTCCATATGGGAGTGACCGGTTTTGGTATTTTTCCTGTCAAAATTGCAATTTGTCTTTCTAATTCTTTGATACGGTCACACAAGAGTTGATTTTCTTCAAGCAGACCCCCTTCAGTTGTGTTCATCTGGTTTAAGGCTATCAGCAGCGGCCATGCCACCGTAGACGCAGCTAACTGCCGCTCCCGAGTAGTCAGTACGTTTTTAGTCAGAGAGAGAAAATAGTCAGCTAGTCGGGATGGGGATTCAAGGAGGTTTCCTCCATCTCGCAGGGGGCCCCATTTTTCAATAATAGCAGCAACCCCGTGGTATGGGGATCCTAGAAATCCCGGGATATGACTGGGCAAAAGATCATTTAAGGGGGTGGTCTTTTCCCGTGAAAACCACCCCACGATGTTACTTAGAAGGGTCATAGTGAATGTTTTTAAAAGGTATTAGGCTGCCTGGCTCGACAAGTGTAAAGCAAGCAAAGGCGGTGACAGAGCTTTTATTTGAGGTAGAGGCGCTACAGAAAGAGATGTTAGAGATAAGGGGGAATGAACTCACCCCTCCTGGCGACCGTTTAGGCTGAGGAATGCAGCCGCCTCTTGTTCGAATGCTGGCGCGCCAGAAGGAAGAGAGCCAGAGAGAGGGGGGGCGACCCACACAGGCTCTGAGCGGATCTGTGCTCCCGGAAGCACCTCCCGAAGCACCACCGAGAGGGAGAGAGCGAGAGGTCGGGTGGACCCGGGCTCCTCCACTCCGGTCACTCAGATGCTCATTCACTGGTTCAGGCTGTGACCAGGCAATCCCACTACAGGTGGTATATTTTAGATAGGCTTAAGTAGATGGTATACAAATAATTAGTAAGGAAAGAGTGGCTCACCTTTGAAGATGGTTGAGGCTTGCTGATAACTCCACCAGGGAGGGATCTCCAACAAGAGATCCTTCCCTGGTGGTGGTCAGCTCTTAAATGGGGTCTGGAAGAGGTGAAGCCAGACTCCCCCCCTTCCAATCACACTGGTACATTACCTTCACCTGTGCCCCTGTGGCTGACTCAGTGCTCGCCTCAGGTGATCAATCAGTGGTTCAGGCCATGATTCAATAGTTCCCATACACTCCACCCCTTCACGACGTGAACCACTGATCGAGTAACTGTAGGGTGAGCCGTCCTTAATACAGAGACCCAATACATCGCGACGCTTACATAATGACCTGTCGCGATGCATATTGATGTAATCTAGGATGAGTGATGATCAGCATATGACTCATGTTCTTCCTTGGGCCAGTGCTCGGTGGTGTCTACTGGAAGCATGCGGTCATGTTGTGCAGGTCCGTCCTACTCTTCATCAGTCCCAGGTAGACCATCACCGGATGTTGCACATGATCTTATAGCAACTCTGGAACTCTGCAGCATCATTTGGTTCCCTCCGGTGATTCATAGACTCACGGGGAATAATATAGGTGTTTCAAAGGTACCAAGAGGGGGAGATCCACCCTCCAGGGTAAGATACAGGCCATATTTCTGTCTTGGGTCAACACCCCAGCTTGTACAGGGGCATGCCATGGCCGCCTGTACCAAACTTTTTGGCCCGATGTCTGTGGCTGCACGATTAGATCAGGCACCAAAGGGGGTGTCCTGATCTGCCACAGAGACATGATAGGGGTTCCTTTAGCAATAAAGACTGTAGTGTTGACTACAATATCAGTAGGCCATGTACCAGTTACCAGAGGGACTAGCGAGCCCCCCACCTCCAATAATCTCCCCCAAGGTGCAAGTAGGCCACACCATCATGGTCCTACCTGCACCTTCCAAGGCCATCTTATTTTATTGGTGCCTGGTTTTAGGTTCTCAGCGGCAGGGAGCAGAAGATTGCTCTCATGGCCGGTTTGAGGTCTTACCTCATTATCTGTACCTGTAATTTGGATCCTAAGTGGGGAGGCCCATGTTGTTTGCAACATTTTCAAGGCACTGGGTCTGCCATCTCTAGGCCTTTCATTCAAGTCTCGCAAGGTCTCATGGAGTCTCTTTGTCCACCCCTGCAGAGACCGGGAGTCTGTCTTCAGGGCAGCCTTGAGAATACCATTGTAACACTCAATAAGGCCTGCCCCCGTTGGATTGTATGGCAGGTGGAATCACCACTCGATATTGTTCTCTTCTGCCCAGCGTTGTATCATTGCACCCGTGAAATGAGTCCCTTGGTTGCTCTCAATGACTTGTGGTGTTCCGTAGGCAGCCATCAATCTTGTGAGCGCCTTGATGGTATATGCCTGGTTGGCTTTTGGTACTGGATAGGCCTGCATTAGCCCACTCGCGGTGTCAACACAGGTTAGGGCATAACTCGCCTCCTCAGATTGAGGGAGGGGGCCAATATAATCAACCTGCCGTCCTGTGGAGGATTGTGTCCTCTAGCAAGATGGGCTGTAGTTTCAGGTAACGACCTCGGTCTCATTTTGGAGCAGGCATCACAGTCTTGGCATGCTTGAGCGATGCCCAATAGTTGTACAGGCAGTCCCCTTGCTTTGGCAGCTGCCCACATGGTCTTCTGTCCAGCATGCCACAGCTTTTGATGCAACCAGTGGGCGATGTTCTCAGATGGTGAGTTCTCAACCCATCTAACTCGGACCAGTGTGTCGGTTTCATCATTTCCTGGTGACTGTAGGGGTTGGTGACCAGAAACATGGTAGACACGTACAGTTCTGTGTTAGACTGTATTCCATATGTCTAACCACTTAATCTTTGCCCCAGATCGGTCGGGAGTGGATAGTCCAGTCCTGGGTAGCCCACTGTGCGATCCAAAGAATGAGCCCCTGGTACACAGCCCAACTATCTGTGCAAATACTCAGGATACCATCACGAAGTTCTTTGGTCATAACCACCCACACAGCCCGCAGCTCTGCCCACTGGCTGCTTTGACCATCCCCCTCTTCAAACCAGGTTGTGTCTGTAGCAGGATGGTATGCTACAGCTCTCCACTTACTTGGGTTGCCCTTGCTTGACCCATCCGTGTACCAGGCATCTTCAGGAACAGGATATTTTCCTTCCTGGATGGGACTCTTTTGTGGCGGAGCAACCAAGGTTTGTTTTGGAGCATCACTGTGATATGTCACTGGGCCTAGAATCTTTTGGAGTTCTTCTTTCAGTGGTGAGGAAGACAGACTACTCCTCTGGCTGAGATAGGTGACCCATCATGCCACCATCTGTGCCTGGGCCACCCCTGTCTCCGGAAGGTGGGTCAGATCTCTTACCCACCCCTGAATTGGAAGAGTGTTCTTAACTGTGATTTCAGCTGTCTGGGTTATGATCCATACAGTGGTCATTGTCACTATGGAGTATATGCATCTTTCCTGTGATACTAGAAGAAACTCCAAGCCCATAGTTTTAGGAAGGAGAAAAGTAAGAATTGAACACCCCTGTATATTCAGTTTCTGTATCTAAGCAAGAAATACTGGAATAGATCTGGAATGTCTCTCTTTTCAACAAAATTTCTTTCCCACAGAATTTGAAGTGTTTCAGGTTTGTTTTTGTTTTTGTTTTTTAATCCCTAATTTTTGAAATCTTTTGATTATATGCAGATTGAAGTATCTTTTGCAATGGTAACATTTCAAACCATCTCTAAATTCCACCCATCCGCATGAGCTGAACTTTCTATACCTTTTGAGACTTTCTTATCACTGATACTCATGTAGTGTATCTGAATCTCTTCATCTAACAGATGGGTAGTTATGAATAATTAATTACTAAAGTCATATGATGTTATCAAAATGCATATACAGTCACCAGAGACAAGCATGATGTTGTAACATATATGAATGGTGTAACACTATTAAACAAGAAATTGAACATGGGAAGTCACCAATTTGTGGCTAATCTACTTCCCAAATGCTAAATAAAGGTGAAACAGATATATGTGGAGATAAGTTTGTCAGAAGAATGGTGCGATAAGAAAAGCACTGAACTACGTAGAAACAAACATTTAGCAATACCAATCCCAAGAACATGAATGGACAATTCAGGACAATTTAGGACAATTTAGATGAAGTATTGCATTTAGTCTGTGAAACAGAAGCACTAAAACACTTTCTACCAAATAAATGAAGAGACAGTAAGTCAAGATTCTTCCTTTACTTTATGCTCCAAAGCTTTGCTAGCCCTGGCTGAACAGACAGAAGAGCTCACAGCATGTTCACAGAAGCAATCAGTGCAGTGGAAAACAGACAACTGGGGTAAGACCAGGGTCCTAATCCTCAGCTGTTTCACCCTGAATTTTGTTCATAGTGCAGTACTCTTGTCCTTCTGACAATTTACACTTTTTCTTTTTTCGAGGCTGGAAACGAGAGGGAGAATAAAGCACTGTACATGTTCACATCATACACCTGAACGTAGAAACCTGGAAGTGTTCTAGGCCTTGCAGTTTCACACTCAGACAGAGACTAACTTAAGAAAGTCAGTTACCAATCTATTTGCACTATGAGACAAATTCAGTCAAACTGACGTGTAAGTAATGTAGATTTGTTGTGCTCTGAAATAATGCCAAAAAGATAGAATCATAGAATGGTTTGGGTTGCAAGAGACCTTTAAATTCATCTAGTTCCAACCTTCCTGCTATAGGCAGGGAAACTCCCACTAGACCAGGATACTCAAAGCCCCAGCCAGCCTGGTTTTGAATGCTTCGAGGTAGGGAGTATTCACAATCTCACTGGGCAACCTGTTCCAGTGTCTCACCACCATCACAGTAAAGAATTTCTTCCTAATATCTAGTCTAAGTCTACACTCTTCCAGTTTAAAACCATTTCCCTTGTCCCATCACTACATGCCCTCATAAAAATTCCCTCCCCAGCTTTTCTGTAGGCTCCCTTCAGGCACAGGAAGGCAGTTATAAGGTGCCTCTGGAACCTTCTCTCCTCCAAGCTGAAGTCCCCCAACACTTTCAGCCTGTCCTTGTATGGGAGGTGATCTAGCCCTCTGATCATCTTTGTGGACTTCCTCTGGACCTGCTCCAATAGCTCAGTGATGTTCTTGTGCTGGGGATCACCAGAACTGGACATCTAGGTTCTCATGAGAGCAGAGTAGAGGGGCAGGATCACCTTCCTTGACTTGCTGATGCAACCCACGATACAGTTGGCCTTCTGGGCTGCAAGTGCACATTGTTGACTCGTGTGGAGTCTTTTCATCAACTGACACTGTCAAATCCTTCTCCTCAGCTCCACTCTCAAGTCATTTTCCACTCAGCCAGTATCTGTGCTTGAGACTGCCCCAAACCAGATGCAGGACCATTCACTTGGCCTTCTAGAACTTCATGAGATTGGCCATCTCTGAAGCATGTCCAGATCCATATGGACAGATTCCTTTACTCTGGAGTGTCAACTACATCACTCAGCTTGTCATCAGCAAACCTGCTGAGGGTGCACTAGATCCCATTGTCCATGTTGCCTACAAAGGTGTTAAGTAATGCTAATCCCAGCACTAATCCCTGAGGAACACTTGTTATCTTTCTCCACTTGGATATCAAGGCATTTACTGCAACTCTGAGTGTGATCATCCATCCAGTCTCTTATCTATTGAGAGTTTTACCCATCAAATCCATTTTTCTTCAATTTGGTGACCAGGATGTTACACAGGACAGTGCTGAATGCTTTGCACAAGTACAGGTAGATGATGTTAGTTGCTCTTCCTTTATCCATGAACACTGTAGCTCTAAAAGGCATTCTCGTTGTTCTTAACTTCTACATTCTGCAGCTTGGTGTGGCTAGATCCCTTGTCAGTGAAGTCTAAGGCAAAGTTGAGTACCTCAACTTACTCAACATCCCTCATGACCAAGTCTCCAGTTTTCTTCTAGAGGGGGCCCACGTCTTCCCTGGCCTTTCTTTTATCACTGATAGACCTGTAGTATTTTTTTCTTGTTCCCCCTTATATCCCTGGATAGATCTAATTATGTCTGGGTTTTACCTTTCCTAACCTGATCCTTGGTTGCTTGGACTTCTTTATAGTCCTCCCAGGTAACCCATTCCTGCTTCCACTCCCTATAGACTTTCTTTTTGCTCTAAAGTAAGTCCAGGAATTCCTTGATGATCTACAGAAACCTTCTGGCATTCTTGCCCACCTTCCACTTTCTCAAGGTGCACTACTTCTGGGCTTGGAGGAGATGGTCCTTGAACACTGATGAGTCTTTTTGGTCAACTCTTTCCTCCAGGGCTTTATCCCATGTCACCCTGTTAAGCAGTTCCCTGAAGAGGTCAAAGTATGCTTTTCTGAAGTTCAGAGTAGGAAGCCTGCTGTGCATGCTCTTTGGTGCCATAAGGGTCTTGAACGCCACCACTTTGTGATCACTGCAGCCAAGAATGCCCTGCTGTATTGTCCCTCCAACATCTATTGGGGTTGTTGAAGTCCCCCATGAGGTCCATGTTTCATGAATGCGAAACTGCTCTTATCTGTTTACAGAGGGCCTCCTCCACTCAGTCTTCCTGATTGGACACCCCTACTACGATGTTTCCTTCCTCTGCCTTCCCTTTATCCCTAACCCATAAGCTCTCTGTTATCTCCACATCTGTCCCCAGGTGGAGCTCCATGAACTCCAACTGGTCATTAATGTAGAGGGTAACATCCCCTCACCTTCTCCCCTGCCTATCTTTCCTAAAGAGTTTATACCCACCTATTCCTACATTCTGGTCATGAGAGCGATCCCACAATGTCTCAGTGACGCCAGTGACATCATAGCTCTGTATAAGCACATGCACACTTATATCTCTTCTTGCTTGTTCCCCATCTTCCATGAATGAATTTATAGATATTTGATTTGTGTTCCAACCTATCCTACCAATCTACAACAATCACAGACTTTGAATTAAATTGATACATGCTTTTAAATTAGAATTAATACATAAATCAATCAGTTGTAAGGCTGATTCCTCTAGCAAAGTTATCAGTTCTTGAACTGTATCGTTTTTTAACCATTTTACTTGGTAATTTCATGTCAAAATCTAACAAACAAACAAACAAACAAAAAACTTCAAGGGCACATGAAGAGATATAACTTGGAGCAGAACTCAAGAGTTCAGAGCTGTTTCAGTGACTAGTCCAATTGCAAAAATACTTCAGATCAAATAGCATGTGTAAGTGTGAAGCTGTAGTTGGACAAATTAAATGTTTGTACCCTAAAACTATTTTCTTTGAAACTATTCTGAAATTCTAATGAATGAAAGCAATAGCAATGTTTTTTTTCCACTGCAGTCCAGGACATGCTGAGACACCCATAGCCAAATTATTCTATTTTTGACCTAAACTTGCTCTAAATTTTCAAAAAGCTTCATTTTGAAAACATAGCAAAACCCATTAAAATTAATCAATACCTGAAACCTGCCAATACTGCAAAATAACTTCTCATTATTCCACTGATCTCAAACAAGTTACGCAATATTCAATTCTAAATTCTGAAGTCTTGTTCAATTTTTCCAACTGCATAAAGGTATTTAAGCATTTTTAATATTACACATTTGTATTATTCAGCATCACTTTCTAGAGCTGTTTCATAGCAATCTTAATTTCACCAAAATCATCTAATATTAACTTTAGTGAAAACAACTCCAATTGGAGAACAAAGTGATTAAATGCAAAAGTGATTGTTGCGGTATTATTTTGTTAGCTACCATGAGACTTTTAGCTACCACAGACACACAGTGGTTTAGATTCCACATCATCTTCTAAAAATAGTACTATGTTGCCCTCTTCCTAACCAGCATGTATCATTTCCTTATTCCTCCTGCTATACTCTGATCTTCTCTCACTGTCCACTCCAGCCTTTGGAGTCCACTCCTGCCTATCTTCTCCAGGAACATCTGAAAAAGATTTTATAAATGATGCAAACAGAGAATCAGTTAAAATTAAGTTTCATAGTTTGAAAAAGTGGACAGTGAAAGCAATAAACCTTGTCAGTGTATTCAGAATTAATAAAGAATTAGTCTTTTCAAAGGCAAGCAAGAGAAGAGGAAAAACATAAAAGTGAATCAATTAAAAAAGGCATAACAATTAATAAGCAAAAAAAAATTAAGAACACTTGTTTCTTTAGGATTGAAGCTGTGTATTACTTTCTTCTATTGTGTTGTTTTTGGTTTTTTTTTCTTTTTTCTTTACAAAGTTGCTACTGAATATTATAATCTATGTGGTAAATATTTGGAATCCTCTGACTTCTAAAATATTTCTTATTTTATAGGACCTTCCTTTTCATGCTGAATTCTTAGAGTTATCTAACACAGAAATCTTGGCTCCATCATTTGTTTTTAATCAGATATTTACTGACTACAATCTTGGGTAAATTTGGACACTAGTTCATAAAATTTTTGCTCACTATTTAAAATCAAAATATGGGAGGAAATCAGGCTGATTCTCATTCATAAATTAATGAATCAAAGGAGAATGATTATTTTTTTTGTCACCAGTTCATGAATTTCTGTCTTCAGTTAAACTACATTCACACAAAAGATAGCATCCTTAAAAAACAAGAAAAATAAAAAATAAAATAACTATGCACACTTCAGTATTACTATTTATAGATCAGTCAAGTGGGAAATAAAAGAAGTTCTTATGATGTAGCACATATATATTTGGGTTGGTTGCCATGTCAGCCTCAAATGAAAATCTTTCACTGTGATAATGAAGATCTGAAGATTTTCAAATGAAAATCTTTTCACTGTGTTTTTCACTGTGATTTCGGTTTTACATAAAAATTGTCACATACTTAAAGGAACATATATTAACCTGAAACTTTAACAACTGAATTCACATACTTTCATTATACAAAAGTAAAACCTTACTGAAATCTGACAGAATAATTATACTTTCAATTGAGTCCGTATTTGATACTTTATGCAAAACACTAACAGTCATCCCACACAGGAAAAAAAACAGTGTTGTGTGATAAGTGATCTGACATAATGGGTGGCTGGTTTATCTTCTTTCTGTCCGAATGTTACTTTAGACTAAGAAGTCTGTATGTGAGTCCAAAGAAGACTAGAGACTAATACTGGGATGCTCCAGAAAAATGTGAATCTATTACCTGTGCATTTTTCAATTAAGCTTATGTGAATGAGTTGCTTTACTGAATATTAACCAATTAATTGTCAGGAAGAAGTTATCTGTGTAATGCTAACTTCAGAGGAAATCAGAGGAAAAGTCTTTCTACCACTTTTTTTTTTTTTTTAAACCAAAAATCTTGTTAATGTTAGAGATTTCTTGATTACTTGTGCACAAACATGATTTTGAACAGCAGACATAGCCATCAGGCCACAAATTAAGGTACATTACTAATCATAACAAGGGTTTAGCGAGATCAAGCAAGCTACATGCTTAGCATGGTCAGTATTGATATACACTGATCATTAAGCTGTTGCCAGCAATCCTCTCAATTCATCAGGATTGCTACACTTTGCACAGAAATCCTTAAACAAGCAAAAGCTTAATCCCAATTCCAAACAAAACAGAACACTCCTTCCTTTCAGATCTCCACACATTTGGAAGATTTTGTTAAGATACTTTTGAATCTGTGGGTGTAAAATGGCTTAGTGGAGCAGCATGTCAGCACAGATTAATTAACTTCGGTGATATTTTTGGGCTGCTTGCAGCTTCAGGTTTTTCCAGGAAAGTAATTGTTACAGTGTCTCTTTGAAGATTTCTTGCTTCTTGACACAGTGCTTTGCAAGAAATGATGAAAACACATTCCATGTCACAGGGACCAGATGATTAAAAAGAGAGAAACTTCGATCTGTTGCCTCCGTGTCATTCAGAAGTAACATCACAGTAAAAGCTATTTAGATTTTACGGAAGTGTAAATGAAATCAGAGTAAGTTACAAATGTCAGAGGTACAGACACAATAAATTGTCAAAGAGGAATGAGTACAGGGGAAAGAGAAAATAGAGGAACTCTCAAGAGGGACTGATAGTGGAAAACAGAATTACTACTTCTTAAGGTTATGGGAAAAAGTGTCAAGTTTAATAGTACAGTATGTTCCAAAATGCAGATATTTTTGTGGACATGATTTAAACTTGATGCAATAGATTCATTACAACCATTTATCTATGCAAGTGGTTTGGTAGACATGACATTTAAAAAAAAAAAGCTATCTTGAATGAACAAGTTAGTAAGAGAGACCTTGTAAATTCCAAATATCTATTGCATACCAGAAGTTTGAACAAAACATAACCACCACTATCATTGTAACAGTTGTTGCAATGCACAGAATCATGGAATCTTTGAATATCCTTGTTGGAAGGGTCATCAAGTCCAATTCCTGGCTCTACAGGACTGTAGGAAAACAAACAAACAAACAAACAAAACAAAAACAGACTGTATGTCTGAGAGAGCTGTCCAGACACTTCCTGAACTCCAGCATGCTTAGCACTGTGACAGCTTCCCTGGGGAGTTTGTTCCAGTGCCTGATCACTTTCTCAGCGAAGAACCTGTTCTTTATATCTACCCTGAACTTCCCCCATAGCAGCTTCATGCAATTCCATTGGGCTCTATCTCTTCTTACCAGAATGGTAAGACCCTGGAAATTTTCAAGGTGAGGCTGGATCAGTTCAACCTGATTTAGGTGTGGTGTCACTGTTCATTACAGGGGAGTTGAACTAGATGACCTTTAAAGATCCCTTTCAACTCTAGGGATTCTAAGTTTCTGTGATTCTATGGTTTCAGCTGCTTCTCAGTCTTCTTCCCCTCTAGACCTTCACCATCTTTGTAGCCCTCCTTTGGATACTCTTTAATAGTTTTATGTCCTTTTTGAACTGTGGTGCCCAAAACTGCACACAGTACTCAAGGTGAGTCCACACTAGTGCAGTGTAGAGTGGGATAATCACTTCCTTTGACTGGCTAGCAATGTCATAATTGATGCACCCCAGGATACATTTGGGATAAATCAAAAAGGTTTCTTCTTAGTTAGTTGAATCAATCGTCTCTCCTCAGGGAGCTTCAGTCTTTATACAGACTGCTCAAAGATCCTGTGTGTGATAATCTGTCAGAGAATTTATAGTGTTTCTCCTGCATTGTCACCAGCAAAGAATATTAATGGTAGTGAACTCCTACATAACTGTTCAGGTCTCTGATCCTACAGAGTCTCATAAAAAATCCATATTAGTGGAACTGGAGCACAGATATTCTTTACAGTGTCTATATAGACTAACATAACATTCCAGCAATTTCTGCAAAGCAGTATGGGGGCAGGCTTCCATTAGAAATTGCTGTAATGGGCCTTTTCAAGTGTAACTGAAGTAGCAGCATGTACCAACCAGCTGCCTCTTTCTGAGATTCATTATGCTTTAGCAGCTAAGAGGAAAGCTGGTTCCAAATTTTTAGCTGCTGCTTTGAAAAGTTAAATTGCATTTTGTTCTTCTGGATCTCCCTAGAGGTTCTATGTTCATAACTGCAAATGCTAACAAAGGTCCAGATTCAAAGGTTAATTTCCAGCAGTAAATGTGGAAAAAAAATCTACAGATAAATGTTTCCAGAAAACATAACTACTGTTTTTTTTTATTCTTATTCCTAATAATCAAGTAAAATATCTTTCCTACTCCTTACTCCAAGAATCAGAGGAAGTGATTGTGAATCTTTTTTATAGCCACACAAATTCCTTTAAAATAGAAATTATTCCCTACATGCCTTTTTGGAAAAAAAAAAAGTAATTTTGTCTTGTCTAGCTTAGACATTATTACATTGTTTTAGCATTATCAAATGCATGCAGAAGGAGTACAACAACATTAAGGAGGATTCATAGTGAGAATGGTCTGTATTATAAAGAAAATAAGGAGAAAAAATGGGGAAAATGTATGCAGAATTATTTACAAGATAAAAAGGGAAATCTGCTTCAGGCACTCAAAATTAGAAAAATGTTTTAAATAGACTGATTTGATGAATAACATAAAGCATATGAAAAGGTATAATTAAATAAACCACATTCCTGGAATTAAATGAATTTTGGGCTGTTCATACTGCAAATTGCCAAGTGTATTAATGATGAACTATAATTAATAATGAGCTATATCCATATTAAATTGCTGTATACCAGAGATTTATCTCATGTATGGTGTATGGGATGAGATCTGATAACATCACTAATAATAGAAAGTAGTTCTTACGTAGTGGATCCAGTACTTCCAAACATTAAATAAAGACATATAATAAATGTTTCTCTCTCAATAAAGAGACTCTTGAGAGGTAGAAAGGCTTTCCAAGTGTAAAACATAATATAGAAGAGACTGCCCTTGCCAGTCAGCTGAAAATCATAAGTTTAGAATTCAAGAAACCCTAACTATAATATTGAATAAAAGGTACAGACTCAAGAAATGAAAGTGTCATCTCAGACAAGAAAACAGGATGGGAAGTGTTGCAAAAATAGTTGAACACTTTTGTCTTCTTGTACGACAGGGCAATAGAGAAAAGACTGAGAAGTCTGCAACATATTAAGAAATGGGCTTGCTTTTACAATTCTTTTGTTTTATGCACTGGATGTTATCACATTCCCTTACATGTTTCATATTTTGCTTGATCATTTATACAGTTGTTCATAACATACATACATCTTGGCAGTGGAAATTAAAAAAAAGAAACCAGGGTATTTTCACTGTACATTTGAATAAGAATTTTCAAAGTAATAAAATCCATTTACCGTATCTTTGCAAGACAATCTTTGTGCACCAGGTCAGACTGGGATGGAGTTGTTTCCCCACAACAGTCCATGTGGTGCTGTGCTCTGCACTTGCAGCCGGAACACTGCTGGCATTGTACCAATGTTCAACGGCAGCTGTTGTCTTCCAAAGACAACAGGTGTAAATCAGTAATCCATGTACTGCAGTAAATCTTCTATATGAGTTTCATGCCTGCAGGCATTACTCTTTTTCTGAATAAGAGTACAAATTGGAACACAGCATCAACAAATCTCATTCTGTTTTCTGTATCTCTGCTTTTAGCTCCCATGCTGATCATTTGTTGCAGCTTCAAGAGTTCTGAGGAATATCAAACTCGCAAATTCTGTTAACACAGCGGCCCTCCTTCCTTCCAGCTCTCATTCCCAGGGTGAAGGAAAGAATGGCAGAACCAGTGTGATGTTTATTTCCCTTTTCAGAGACTGAGTTCAGTGACCCATGGACAATTTTATACCAAGAAAGTTATGAGCAAATGTTATCAGTAAGTCTAATGACAACAGCTGATGAAAATAGTTAATTCTATTAACTGACATTCTGCATTCTACTGGGTGTTGAACTAGGTGATCTCCAGAAATCTCTTCCAACCCCTACAATTCTGTGATTTTATCATCATATGTTTTCACTGTTCTGCATATTATTTTGCTTCTTGTAGAAAAGAAGGAGAGCTTTTTCCTGTAACAGCATAGTGATTCAACACTCTGCTTTGCTTCTTTCATTCCAATTAACCAGCGTAAACAGATGCACTTCCAAAAGTTCCTGTTTGGAAATGATGGAAATGTTCTGTCACTTCTCATATCAACCAGAAAGTTTATGGGCTCGAAAAGCCTCATCTTTGATGCTAAACATATCACTAGCTACTGAAAACAAAAGTTCCAAGGAAACAAGAAGAAGGGAGAATATGAGAAATGTGAGTTTAAAAGAGCAAACCAAACTCTGGAGTTTGGTTGGTTGGGTTGTTTTGTTATTTTGTTGTTGTTTTTTTACTAAGCTGGTGGCATTGGAGAAATGTATTTTTTATCACGTGGAAGTTTAATTGGGCACCAGGTCTGCTGGCAACAGACTGGGAAAGGGGGGAAAGGTATCTAGGATTTAGTGAGGATCATAGACAGGGTTTTAAATTAGGTGTGAAGGGGAAGAGGGTTAATATCAGGCTTGCTAGAGGTAAGGCTGTGAGCAGCATTTCAGGATTGGGGTAAATTCACTTCATCTGGGCTGCCTCAAAGCACAACACTTGTCACTGGCCTTCACCTGGAAATTAAGCAATTGTCTGCTGCTCTTTGGATGTGGCTGTCCACTCAATTCCTTATCTGCTAAACAATACAAAACCCATGTCTTTACAATTTAGAGATAGATTTGTTGTTTGTGACTGTATCAAAGGCTATGAACAATTCTGGGTAGAAGGCATCAGTTGCATTTCCCTTGTCCACCAATGTTTTTGCTCTGTCACAGTAGGCAGAGCTTGTCAGGCATGATTTGCCTTTTGTAAAGTCATGTGTTTATGTCAAATAACCTCTTTGTGTTCCATATTCCCTAACATGTTTTCTGAGAGGTCTTGGTCCATGAGTTTACCTGGCACAGAGGTCAAGCTGACCACTTTGTTGTTCCCTGCTGTTTCCTGTAGTTCCTCCTTTTTTGTTTTCATAAAAATGGGTATAAAGTGTGATGATAGACTGTGTGAAGAAGTTTCCTTAATATTAAATCAATGTTAATAGTGACTGAAGGAACTAGTATGGACTACCTTTGACAGGAAATTTACTAGAATGAAATAAGACAGATACAATAAAGATTTAAGGCTTCCCTGTGAGGAAAATTAACTGTGACTTGTAAGTTGTCACGGGCTACATAGCAATACTGCTTTATAATATTAGGGACAAACAGGGTGGGATCATTCCCCTGTCTGGAGTGCTGAAATGGAAGGCTATAAGCTCTTTAGGAGAGATAGGCAAGGAAGGACGAGCTGTGGGATGCCTTTCTATGTTAGGTAGTGTATCGATGTTGTAGAGCTCAATACTGGGAATGATATCACAGAATTGTACGGGTTGGAAGGGACCTCTAGAGATCATTTTGTCCAATCCCCCTGCCAAAGTAGATTCCCTAGACCAGGTTGCACAGGTGGGTGTCCTGGCAGGTCTTCAGTATCTCCAGAGAAGGAGACTAGACCCCACTGACAATGTCACTGATGAAGTATTGGCCCCAAGACTGACACCTGAGGAGCATCACTCATCACCAATCTCCATCCAGATAATGAGCCACCCTGCAGCCAGTTCTTAGTCCATTGAACAGTCCATCCCAGATTCTGGGAGTAAGGGAGAGAGTCTGGGGAAAGGAAGACTTGGCCTTGGTCAAGATATTGAGCAAAATATCTTAAAGCTAGTATTTTCTCATGAAATGTACTTGCTAAAGCATCTTTTTTTTTTTAAGCCCTGAGAAGTGGCATTCTGATTTCAAGGATAACATCTCCTCTAGCTTTATACTATTTGGTCTACATTTTGCTGCTTTACTTTTTCTCATCTTAGCTATTCTAGACTGGGAGTCAAAAGTCTAACGTACTTTTTTCTTGTTCTGTCTCAAATTCAGATCACTAAAAGCTCCAGGCTGCATATGTGCACCTTGCTATTTTTAATACTTTCATTTTTGAAGTATCAATTAAAAAAAAAAAACCTGACTGGTGAGCAGTTTCTGAAAATTCAACTTCCTGTCCTCCCCACCAATCATAGAATCACCAAGGTAGGAAAAGTCCTACTATATCATTCAATCCAATTGTCCAGCTATCACCAATAGTTCTCTCTTATCCATGTCCCTCAAACTCTAAGACATATCTGAAATACTCAAAATGTCATGTTTCAGAAATAACAACTCAGTGTTGAATGTCCTGCTATTTTCATATCCACCAACAGAGTTATTTCTAGGTTTTCATTTTTTGAAAATATTTTGCAAAATATGCTGAACAAAATATTTCTTCATTAAATATACTTTTTAAATTCAGGGGGACAACAGGGTCTAATCTCCTGTAGACTTCTTGAAGTGGTGCAATGTTCTCACATTAGGTAAGAGAATATTTTAAGAGTTTTATCTGAAGGTACTGTTGTAGACCTCTAGCCACTGTATTCACTATGTTGAATTCTTAATTGAAAAAAAGAAGTTGGTGTTACACTCAAAACTTCTGAATTTGCTAAAAGAGCAAGTATTCCAGCTGCAAGTTTATGCCCCTATGACTATTTCTGTGACAGTGGAAGAGTATTCACCTTCCACTGGTGACTAGTATCTCGTCAGAATATTTTTCTTCATCTTCTTCTTATTAATGTTATTTCGACCCTATGCTGACTAAAGAACATGGTTTTATTTTGTTCTTACAACACTGCAGTAAGAATGACCCTACAGAATGATATACAGCATCCTTGGAATTATGTTGGCCTGACTACATAAGGCATGCTGTCTGACTACATAATCAATAAATGTCCTTTACACAGCAATAATGAGTTTTGAATATTTGTTGATGTTGTGCGTATATGTTTCTTGCTCTAAGTTATGTGTGGTTTACAAGTGGAACAGCTTGACATATACATAAATTCGGTAGTTTATTAGCTTGTTCTCAGTTTAAACAAGAAAAAATAAGTAAATATGCAGGCATTGAATTCTTTTTGCAAAATATATACTACAAAATAGTGTATTTAGAAAAGCAAAATGTAACCTGCTGAATTTTAAATTTTTAATCATTACCCAGGGATCAGCAAAAACCTATCACTAAAGCTAAAATTAGAAAGCACTCCTGTCTGCTATTCCGCTAAACAGAGCTGCTTTCATTCTCTGTTCAGCTGAGATCCAGGTGAAATGGAATAAAATTCTTTCTTAATATTGCTTAAAATTCCACTCTCAAGAAACATATATTCCATTGTTATTCATTTTTCTCAGACTGTTAATTAACTGCTCATTCTTAGTCAGTTACCTATACTGAGTATATTTTATAAGCATGAAATGAGATGCATTTAATATATATATATTTATTTAATGTATTCTTTCTCTATTCTGAAATGCAAAACTAATCTGAGATACTCTAAAAGATTTCTCCACTTAGAAAAGGGGCTATATGTATATATTCGCTTTGAAAGGTTTCATAATTTATTTTACTGGTCTCTCCACAAAACCATGTTGTCCCCCATAGCAATTCTCCAGAATGAAGAGAAGGAAAAATTGCTCCCATCTTTGTGCACATATTTTTATGTCTTCATAGACATTCAGTCTGTACCCACAACCTATTAAATACTGTCTCATGCAAAGACTGATGACTGTTAATGAAAGGATATAAAAGCTACATTTTAGGAGATTAAAATGCTGTTCATTTCTGTATGCAATTATGATTTATAAACTTCTAATTAGGATATGCAATTTAAGGCTTTATAAATTTCATCACAAACATTCACAAGTTCCTTATCCATAAACCACATTCCATTAATGTACTTTTTTATGTAATTGGGAACAGATTGATGAGCCAGTATGATTAGGTTTAATTAGATGTGTAAGAAGTTTTGCAATGTAGTATTATGAATCTAACATGCAAGTAAGAACAAAGTAATTATAAATGCATTTAATCTAGTAAGATGAAAACAATGATATCTTAAAAAATACTGCTGCTAATTTGAGGTACTGGTAATAAGAAAAAAAAAAAGAAAAGAGAAATGTTAAGTTACTCTCATTATTTAATGTTGTAATTCAGTAGCTATCCCTTAAGCCTCTTGCAGTACTGCACTATAAAAATTTTTAGTGTTCTGAATTTATGCCAAGTCTACCAATGACCAATAGGAAAACTAGCCTTACAGAGAAGATAGCAAGTGACAAAAAAAGAAAAGAAAGAAAATTTAAGTCAATTATTAATCACTGGCACTAGGAATACATGGGGAAGAAAGGAGGAGAGGAGGTTAGGGGACTGTTTCATTTATCTAAAGGTTAATGTTCTTTGGTCTCTAAACGGAAAGTTACTGGAGGATTAATGTTACTCTATTATTTCAGACAACCAACCTCTTCAAAGCATGTGAAAGGAGGAATTTATCAACAAATCAGCTCATTTCTGGAAGACTAACCAAGGTGTCCATTTTCTACTTGAGTTGAAATAGGTACTGCTCTTAACCTCTGGTTACGCTCACCTCACTGAGTGTGCTATAGACATGTAGTACCTATTTACCCCGTCACTGCAGAGCTTGTTTTTCATCTATTAAAATACAGAAACTCATTACCAGTCATGGTCTACAACTTTTTCTTCTATTACACACTCCTGACTCTGTCATAGGAAACATAAAAGTTAAAGTAGTTTTTCTTAGTGGCAAAACTTCCAGTATCTTTGTTAAAATCAGTATTTTACACCACAAGTCAGGGTAAAAGGGAACCAGTTTTGCTATTCAACTAATACATGCCAAGAATTTCTAACATGAAAGAACATTTGTGTTTAGTTTTCTCTTACTATCTGTGATGGACATGTGTATTCACTTCAGAGTATATTTGTCTTTTAAATCTAAGTCCTAGCAGGTTATTTACATTACTGCTATATTTTCAAAGCTGGAAATAACATTATTTGGTTCACAGAACTGACATGAAGTAGAAGAGTAAGAATGCAAATGTCTTTGATATAACTGTTGTTGTGATTTCAAGCATTTATCTCCTGTCCACACGTGCTCTTAAAGATACTCCGTAAAATAGATCTAGCAGGAGAGATTCTAAGTCTGTTTTTCCAGTGTTTGAGTTGTAAGTTCTGAAATCATGAAATCAGAATTTTTAATATGAAATCTGTTCAATCATCAGAGTATGGATCACAGATCTTTACTAAGATAGTTGCAAGCACATGGGCTTCTATTATAGATCCTGTACCTGCAGGTTATTTAAGGAAATATTGTAGTAGTTCAGATTGCAGTAGCTTCAAATTGTGGCTGAGCAATTTTGACAGCCTTTGAAGATATGCACATACCATTCTAAACAGATAGGAAATAAAAATACAATCACGTACTATCTATATTTTACTCTAATTTTCAGGTTGTATCATTGGTTAATTAGATAACACAGAGGAAAGTTTGGTGGAGTTGTGTGTTTGGGGTGCTGTGAGTGAAATAAGATGTTCATTACTTAGATTATATGAATAAATTGACTCATTGACTTTTAAGATAGGTAATTGAACAGAGTAACTTGTAGGAGATAAAATGGAAAAGAAAGCTGTCTTATATGTGATGTTTGAAACTTTATGATATGTCTGGTTTTCAGGCAGGGAACTGGTATTTCAAGGACATTTTGTTAATTTTCAAAAAGAATCTCTTAGAACCAAGTTCCAATGTTCAAAAATGAAATGTTCTAAATACAAATTCCCTAGAGAGTTACGTTTTTGTATTTTCCACTCATATGCAATGGAGGATAATTTTTTGCCTCTCTCTGTCATGAATACTACATTTAATAAGCATGATCAAAAATGCACCACCCTCCATAAAAGATCAAATGTGCACTTTAAGAGATTTTCATATTAGAAGAATAAAAATACTTCTCCTGTTGAATTTTTTCATTCAATTCATTCTTACTGTGCAGCTATGCCAGAAATCAAAAGGAAATGTAGGATCTTCTTCTATGTCAAGGACTGCAAACTATTCACCAAATTGGGATAAAAGAGAACAAAGCACACAACAAGACAGTGATACCTGACTTACGGAATATTAGCTATCACTTCTTATCATAAATAGTAATAGAAAACTGACAAAAAGACAGTTGGTACATACTTCACAACTGAGGGCAATAAGAAGTAAACATGCAGCTACACAGTATTGACTGCTCCAAGTTTCACTAGTTCCTAGGAGACTACATGTCACGACTGGCTCTGAGGGTCTGCTCTGGGGATAGGAGTGGTTTCTAATGGTTAAAAGGTTTGATTCCACAATGACGTCCCTCCAGATTACTTTACTTCCAGTACTGAGCAGCATATTCTGAACTAAAGAGCATAAACACAAACTCTCTGGGTTTTTAATCAAAAATAAATGAATACCTTTACCATATTTTGCCCTCCCTGAATTACTCATGCATGACACTAGATTTCATCATAAGTTATGAGAATTCAAAGTCTTGACTAGCCAGATGCAGATCACTGATGTCCACATACAGAGTAGAAGTTCGTGAAATTTTCAGAGTCCCAGATTCAAGTTTGAATAGTGCCTTCGGTCTCTAACTGTTCCTGTTTCCCAATCAAACGCCATCTGTATTACCCATCTTTCTTTTCTAGTTGTGTCTTTTCTAATTACAACAATCCAGGATTTTATCATACTGTGTTACTGTTACAACAGCTACCTAGCTCAATGCGGATCCTTTACTGGAGATACTAAGCACTATATAATGCAAATAATTATATCAGCAGACGGAGATTCTTGCACTGTATTTCCAGGAAGAATGTCCTAAAGACTAGCACCTATTTGGAGATGAGTATCTACTGACTCATTCTTACATCTTTTATCTTCACTAAAATGCATTCTACTGTGATTCAAATATATACACAGCTCTTTTTTTTTTTTTTTTATGAATATTGGTTATATCTAATTACTTACTGTCTTTTGCTAGAAAGTACACCATGCTTTCTTAAGCTTCAGTTGACCCTGGTAAGTTTTATAAGCATATTTTAGAAAAAGTAAGTATAGATTAGTAAGTATAGATTAGTATAAATGCTGTCATTTATACTAAGGACTACTTAGCAAAATTGTTGCTCAGGAAATCCTGATGCATCTTCATAATCTTAATTTCTTCCATTGGTATATTCATACTGGAGATGCCTTACAATTTCAGGGATATAAAGTTGTTTTTATTTCTTCATTGAACAAAAGCGTCAAGACTTATTTGAAATCAAAGGTCAGAAACATTTTCTTGCAGGATTGAAATGGATTTCTAAATATTAGTTATTCATGAAGCCTCATGAGTAAATGACTGTAAAGGCAACTGCTTTAAGAAGGAAACTCAGGAGTGATGATTTATATTTATGATACCATGGATCTATTAAAAAACCACAATCAATTTTCATTTCTCACAAATAGACTACATGATAGCCTAGCCATAAGGACATTTACTTAAAGAGAAAAAATTATTCACCTTTTTCTTTTCCTCTCTGAAACATTAAAGCCTATTAATTGATTTCAGAAGAAATGGAGAATGAGATTGTTTGTGTGATAAAAATACACTGATTCTGCCTCACAAAACGAGCCTACTTTTCTCACTTCTGTTTCAGGAGGACAGCGAACAATGTGAGAGACATGCTGTGTGCATTCATATTAGCACACATATATACATATTTAATCAAAAGTGTGAAAAAGCATTTCAGGATTGAAGAAAATAGATTATAAGAAGTTATTTATTCTTACAGTAAAATGTTATATCTGGTAGTAACAATTTTACAATCCAGGACAAATAATGTATGTATTCTATAATAGCTAGAAACTTCATTACTGTGTTCAACAGCAGCGTGAGCTTGGCTCTGCTGACTGTGACATAGGTGCAGTTCCATTTGACTTTGTTGAGAACAGTGTTAGGTTTTTTGTTAGCAAAGTGGGAGTTTCATATTAAGATTAGATTAGTGATACAAATAAAAAACCACTTAGAGTTAACCATGACCAAGAAATAATACTCAGAGTTCTCATGAAGTGTGTTGGTTTGTTCAAGGATGCATGACAGTACTGAAAAAGGAAGAGCCCAGCCTCTCCCTGTAAATCTTGTGTTTTTACTATCATGTAAGGGTACAAGGAGAGGAAGAATATTTTAGAGCTCACTATGTGCTGTTACTTAGAATAACACCAAAAACTTCTTCCCACAGCCCATCAGGAACCAGTGTGCTATACATAGAAAAAAATTGTCTCAAAGTACAGTATTTTCAATATAATTTCAAAAGCAAGAAGAACTATCTGGCAAAAGTAGCTTAGTATTAGGAATGGCACTAGGAGCATCTGTCATCTCATCTTACCCAAAAATCATATTCGCCTGCTGTGATGTTAAACATACATAACTTGGATATTATATAGGAACATTGTCAGGGCCTGTAGATATGCAACAAGGAAAGCTAAGGCCCTCTTGAAATAAAACCTTGCAAATGTGGTAAAGGATAGCAATTAAGGGTTTTTTCAAGTATATCAACAGTAAAAGGAAGACTAGGGAAAATATGGGTCCCCTACTAAATGAGAAGGGGGCCCTGGTAACAAGATGCCTTCCTTGTTTCAGTCTTTAATGCTAAGACTAGCTTTTGAAAATCCCAGATTCTAGGAGTAAGGGAAAGAGTCTGAGGAAAGGAAGACTTGCACCTTGGTCAAAGAGGATGTAGTCAGAGAGCATCTAGCCATAACCAATACACACAAATCCATGGGCTCCAATGGGACACACCCACACGTGCTGAGAGAGCTGCAGAGGTGATTGCTAAATTGTTGTCTATCATTTTCAAAAGGTCTTGGCAAACAGGAGATGTGCCCAAAGGCTGGAGAATAGCCAGTATCACTCCATCCTTCTTGCCCTTTTTGAAGACTGATTTGGGAAACAACAGACCAGTCAGTCTCACCTCAGTCTCTGTAAAGGTGATGGAACAACTTGTTCTGGATGCCCTCTCCAAGCAACTAGAAAATAAGAAGCTTATCAGAAGTAGCTAGTGTAGGGCAAATACCCAGAAAGAATAGTACTCATACAAAAGGTGCTAAGGGACTTGATTTAGTAGCTTGGTGGGTAGGGATGGTGGTGGGAGGATGGTTGGACTATCTAATAGGTCCTTTCCAACCTAATGTATCAATGAATCTATGAATCTATAAAAAAAAATGAAGGTGGACAGTATGTTTTTGTAAGGCTTATCCACATGGTACAAAGACAACCACTAAATTAGGAAGGGCTTTACTGTCACTGACAGTCAAGGCCAGCCTGGAACTCTACACATGAGAGATCTCCAACAAGAGAACCATTTGTAGTGGTGGTCAGCCCTTAAATGAGGATTGGGAGAGGTGGAGCCAGACTCCACCCCTTCTGGTCACACAGGTGAATTGCCTCCACCTGTGCTCCTGCAGCTGACTCATTGCTTGCCTCAGGCTCAGGCCATGGTTCAACAGTTCCCATACACCTGGTGACTATACATCTCAGCTAATTTAACAGACAATACAATGTTTGACAGGTTTCCAGGTTCTCTTCTCAGTTCTTTATGCATGTTCAGGATCCAGCATAGGGACTGTGATATCAGTCTCCCTAAAATGTACACTATGCAATAGGAAATTGCATCATATAGAGGAAGTGCTTTCCAAAACTAGAGAGTGCTGAATGGTAGGGAATATGGAGAGATTTAGAAAAGAGATTAGAAGCGTGGCTATCCCTGGTGTCATGGGAATTTACTCTTGAACACATGTGGGATCCTGAGAAACTAAGTGAGTACTTGAGTAAGGGATGGTGCAGATCAGAAAGGTCTGAGGAGAAATGATTTATCTGGGGCTTGGCTTGTGCTTACTGAGCTATATTTAATACCATTCTGAAGAGTTTCCAAACTGAGGTCCAAACCAAAGGTCCAAGCCAGACCTGACTGATCACGAGAAGCACCAGTACCAGTGTCTGTTGCCCCTGTGGGAGGCCAGAAAAGGTAATGGGTGTTCTTGCATCAAGAATAGAAAGAAGAAGTGGAGGAAGTAAAGGAAGATTCAGGTGAGAGTCCCTCCCCAAACCCACCATTACTGAGAAAGTCAACTGAGAAATGTAAGAGGCATGAAGAGGAGAGTGAGGAGAAGGAAGATGTGGTTACCAATATTCATTGACCCTTGAAAATGACTGAAATCCAAGGCTCAAGAAAGGAGTTTCTACAGTGCCTGGATGAGAACATTGTCACCTGGTTGCTTTGCTGTTGGGACAACTGGGCCAGTAGAGTGTCCCTAGATGGTAATGAAGCTCACCAACTAGGAAGCATTGCCCGAGACCAAGCTATCGACCAAGGGATTAGAAGATGTCTGAATGGAGTCACCACCCTCTGGAAATGAATGTTAGTAGCTGTGAAGGAAAGACATCCCTAAAAAGATGACCTGAAGCCTGCAATGAGAAGATGGAATACTGTTGAGACAGGCAGCCAATATTTGAGAGAAACAGCTGTGGTGGAAATGCTGTATGATCCCACATTTGTTCCTAACGATCCACACCAGGACCACAAACCTGAGAGAGTGAGGAGTACACCCAGTATGCGGTGGAAGCTCTCAAGGACAGCACCGGAAAGGTACGCCAGTACACTAGTACCAATGTTCAAAGATATGGAGGCCAAAACAGAAAACCCCAGTTTTTTTAACAGATTCTTACACTTTAAAACTTTGAACAAATATTTCCACCATCACACTCTTCCATTTCAGCCATATCAACGGTATCAGAAAGACTACATAAAATTGAAAAGACACAGGAAGGCATACTGGAGGAATTGTCCCTAGTGATTAATAGGGATGAACCGATGGCAGTATCAGAAACACCTGATGAAGACCAGGATGATCAAGATAATCTGCTGAAGGAACTAATCAAACTGATTAAAGTCTCAGCTATCGAAGTCAAACGCCTCTCTGCTTGAGCAAATGACAGCGGTAAATCCATGTCATGTGCTGCCCTGTGGAGTTACTTAACATACAAATGGAGGAGACACGAAGAAATGGCTTATGCAACACGAGCATGGATGAGAGAATTACAAGACAGATTAACCACCCACTAGCAAGAAAGAGACATAGTCTTTTTTGGGCGTAGTAGGTTTTTGGAGAATGCACATCCCAAACTACGGCCTCATAGTAAGCCGTCTCTATCAGGTGATGCGGAGGAAGAATAATTTTGCATGGGGTTCTGAATAGCAGCAGGCCTTTGAGCAAATAGAGCCTGTACTGTGGCCCTGGGGCCAGTACAAATGGGACAGAACATAAAGAACATCCTCTACACTGCTGCTGGAGAGAAAGGTTCCACTTGGAGTCTGTGGCAAAGAGCATACGGAGAGAACCAAGGTTGACACTTTGGATTCAGGTGTAGGGCATACAGTGGGTCAGAAGAGTGCTACACTTCAACTGAGAATGAGATCTTAGTTGCATACAAGGGGGTTTGGGCTGCTTCTGAAGTAATGGACACTGAAACACATCTCTTTCTGGCTCCTTGACTGCCAGCTCTGAACTGGATGTTTAAAGGAAAGGTTTCCCATACAATGAATTAACAGAAAATGAAAAGAGATATGCCTAGTTCAGAGATGGATCGTGTTGTATTGTGGGGAAGCACCGCAGATGGAAGGCTGCTGTGTGGAGCCCCACACAATGAGTTGCAGACACTATTGAAGGAGAAGGAGAATGAAGTCAACTTACAGAGGTAAAGGCTGTCCAGCTGGCCTTAGATGTGGCTGAAAGGGAAAGGTGGCCAATGCTTTATCTTTACACTGACTCACAGATGGTGGCAAATGCTTTATGGGAGTTGTTACAGCAGTGGGAACAAAACAACTGGCAATGGAGGGGTAAATCTATTTGGGCTGCTGAACTGTGGAAAAACATTGATGCCCAAATAAAGATTATGGCTGTAAAGGTGTGTCATGTAGATGCTCATGTGTCCAAGACTTGAGGTACTGAAGAACAACAAAATAACCATTAGGCAGATGAAGCTGCCAAAGTTGAGGTGGCTCAAATAGACTTGGACTGGCAGAAAAGGGAGAATTATTTTTATCTTGGTGGGCCCATGAGTCCACAGGTCATCAAGGAAAAGATGTGACATATAAGTGGGCTAGAGACTGAGGGGTGAACTTAACTATGAACGCTATTGCACAGGTTGTCCATGACTAGGACACATGTGCCTTAATTAAACAAGCCAAGAAGATGAAACTTCTATGGGGAGAAGGGCGATGGCCTTATGTGATTTACCAAGGTGAACTCAAACACTTGGTTGCTTGAAACATACGCAGTACTCCATGCTACCAGCTGAAACCCCATCTTAGGTTTGGAGAAGCAAATCCTGTGGCAACATGGCACCCCAGAAAGAATTGAGTCAGATAATGGGACTCACTTCAAAAATTCACTTGTGGATATTTGCGCCAAAGAACATGGCATTGAATGGATTTATCATATCCCCTACCATGCACCAGCTTCTGATAAGATCGGGCACTAGAACAGTTTTTTAAAAACCATGTTGAAAGCAGTGGGTGGTGGAACATTTAAGCATTGAGAGATAAAATTGCTTGAAGCCACTAGGCTGGTCAACGCTAGAGGATCAGTCAATCAAGATGGCCCTACGCAATCCAGCTCCCTACATAGCATAGCAGGAGATAAGATCCCTGTGGTACATGTAAAGAGCATGTTGGGAAAAGCAGTGTGGGTCCTTCCAGCTTCTGGAAAGGACAAACTGCTCCATGCAACTGTTTTTACACAGGGACTTACGTCCACTTGGTGGCTGATAGAGAAAAACGGGGACATTCAGTGTGTATCACAAGGGAATTTGATGCTGGGGAAGTGCAGTCATTGATTCCGTGTGTATGTAATGCATGTAAATTACTGTTTTGTTTGTATATAGATACATGTTAAGCATGATGTGATGATGTGGAATAAGGGGTGGAATGTTGTGGTTTTGTGATTTTTGCTGTTGATATTCCACATCGGAACATCATGTTGGGAGTTAACGAGTCAATGCTCTGGCAGGCAGAAGAAGACTGGTGTAGCTCCTGGATGGATGCCAGCCACTCACACTGGCATGTGGGCTCTGTCCCTTGGTTTTGCCTAAGAGAAAAGCATGTGTATTTCCCCTTTTGTTTTTCTAATGTAAGATCTCGTATCTTGGATACCCTTGCCTGTCTCAGTTTGTTTGATTTTGTTGGGTTTAGTAAATTACTGTTCCTCCTCAGATCATTGCCATTGTTTTTTGTTTTGTTTTGTTTTTTTTAGACCCATCTGCTATCTCTGTACCCTTCCACCTCTCCTGGAGTGCACTTCTTTCTGTTTTGCTTTTTTTTGTTGCTTTTTGTTTGTTTGTTTGTGTGTCCCTGTGACAGACTCAGATCTACAGACACCTCCATGACAGATTTCTTCAAAGACTAAGCATCCCTATATATTGGCCTTGGTAACATCTTTAGGACATAAATATGCATACTCTCGTTGTATATTCAGCTATATTTAATCATCTTTGTTCTTGCAGTAAAAAATCCTTTGTATCAACAGCATTTTGAACTCTGCTCTGTTTTCTGAGATCTACTTTTAGCTTTATTACTTAGTAGGAACTGAAATCTCTACACAACACTAAGCACTCCTGCAACTGGTAAGCATAATCTATATGAAATAAAAATTCTTTACTTCTCAAAATAGTTTTTTTGAACTTGAATATCCCTTCAATTCAATCTTTAAACTTACACCATCTTTTATAAAAGACCACGGTAGTATGTGGCTGCTTTGGGAAGAGATGGCAGTCACCCAGTTATTGGCTTCAGAGAGGCCTGTCATCAGATGTTCAGCAATCTGTGCTGAAGTAGTCTCTCTTTTGTACATCTCTGAGCACCTCATATTACTCTACCTTAAATTTGTTTTTGCAAATAAGTGTCACATTTTTATTTTTTTTAGCTTGGTTTTATAACCTCTAATAACATTTTCTGATGATTACAACTTTTTTGTTCTTATCAAAGAATCCTTGCATTTTGAAATTCTTATCACATGTGGCTATAAAATCAGGCTTATAGTAAAAAATGTACTATCTCCTTTTGCACTTTGAGGCTTGACAGAAAATTGCATACCAGAAGGTAATGGAAGCACTAAAAAATTCAGGGAAATACAAGCTCAGACTTATTGTTGTTTTCCTTTACATTTCTTCAGAGTTTTTTCTTTTTCTTAATTGTACGTCTGTACTGTCATTATGATATAATGCATTTATAAACTCAACTGAAATAGATTTTTTCCTTTTACAAACCAAACCTAACTGGGAAAGCTAATCACCTTGCTACTGTTCCTTTTTTCTTTCATTTGCATACTAGTCATAATCTCATGAATTTGGTTCATAATTCCATGAAAGATTTCATTTTCTTGAATAACACCTTTTGTTCTGAGTGAAATAAGCAATTCCTAGCCTTAAACATACCCTTTAAAGTTGTGTTGGTGTTCTTTGTTTGTTTATTTGATTTATGTATGTGTGTTTTGTTTGTTTGTGGCAGAAGAAATTAGTGTATGGGGATGAAGAGTGGACTTCTTACCTCAGGGCCCTGCTACCTGAATTTTTTCCATTTCCTATTGACTCTTGTCTGAGCTGACTAGAGTAAAAAGGTACTGTTAAGTATGGCAACACTGTTCACTGCAGTACTATAATGAGTCTTTTAGTGAGAAAAAAAAAAATAGCTTCCAAGACAAGAACATGAAAGTTTCATAAAACAGAGTTTTTACTGAATGTCTAGTGTCAGCCTGTTTTCTGTTATTCTGGTCCTTCCTGGAAGTACTGAACTCCCAAAGTGAGCTGCAGCACATACTTGTTTATAACATCATGCTCATACAAGGAGGTAGCACATGCTCCCACCACTAACTATGGAGATATGTGAGTTCATTTCTATACTGCTGTGGCCAGACCAGTTCAATCCCATTGAGGGTCTTGGCCAGAGGGTGCAGGTCCACAGCCATTGCAACCATTCTGCTGCTATGGCATAACACCTTGTCATATGAATTTACAAGAGTTATCAGTGATTCATTATTCACAACATATTGCATGGTGTTAACATATATTTTAGAGTGGGCATATCTACAGATATGCCACATGTCAATTATTTCCTTAATAATGTAATGGTTAAAAGTTTCATATAACATAGTTTTTTTTTTTAGAATGACCAAATAAATATTTTAGAATTTATTTACTTCTTTATTTAGTTTTTTATTTTCACAGAATTGCTATAGTTTATGAACTAATGAGAAGAGGCACACAGACACCAGCTTCCACAAGCAATCAAAGGATTAAGTTATTTTTAAGGGCATGCCTTTACTTATGTAAAAAAGCACCTGACACTGATCCCATCTAACAGTCCTCAACTTTTGAGTAGCTATCAAGAGTACTAGGCCTTTATTTGTCTCAAGCGCTATCTGAAATGGTCTAGATGATCACATTATATTACCAAGAAACATTCTTGGGAAATGCTCAAAGTATGGATGAATTTTCACTGTCTCTCGGCAGTACAGATTTTGCTTGCTATTTCTCTAATGCTCAAGCCTTATGGACAGTTTGACCAGGTCCAACAATACTTCTCTTCTTATATAACTAAGAAATATCTTCATCTCATGGAAAAGACTACAAGTGAATATCTGTAATTTAAAATTTGTTAAATAACCTCATCTTGGAAAATGGGAGGGGAGGGGAGGGGAGGGGAGGGGAGGGGAGGGGAGGGGAGGGGAGGGGAGGGGAGGACCTGTCAGCAGTTTATGGGCTGGTTTGGCCCAGTTTCATGACAATTGGTGCGGGGGACCCACGGACCCCCACCCTAGGAAAGGGGAAAAGGGAAAAGAAAAATGAGCCTAGAATCTAAACAGTAGGAACAATCTGAGGAGGAAAGCTAATTTACTAAACAAGGTATCAGAAAGCAAAATGACACAATATAATATAATATAATTGGAATTAAAGCTAATAAATCACATAAAATAAGCAAGTGAGAGTGTCCGATAAATCTGAAGGCCTTATGCTAAATGTTGAAGGTGAGATGGCAGTGAGCAACCGCTGCTGAGTCAATCTGAAAGGAAAGAGCCTGTGTCTACTGACTCACAGTTTTTATCTTTCCCTCCAAGTGGAAAAATGTAAAAATACAAAGCAATGCAAAGTCTCCTGGGGTACATAGTTCTTCTCTTCTGAGACAGATATACCCATAACTGTTGATGATCCACAGAGTTGGAGCATTAACTCTTTAATTCTCAATGAACTACATGATGTTATGATGTGGAAGACCAATATAAAAAATTGTAAAACCATGATAGACCTGAATTCTGCTAGTAAGAGACCAATGGCAATGATTTTAAACTGCAGCAGATACATCTTGCCAAAGTGGAGTAATCAGACTTCAGTAAAAAACAGTAAAACTCACATACCATTCTATGAATGTTAAAATTCACCACTAATTTCCTATAGAAGTTCATTCTGGCAATTGTTCATATTGAATATGGAACTGTAGTAGCCAACCTTTGGAACTGACAACAGAGGGAAAAGAAAAACGAATACCATTTTTCTTGGTTGCTTTCCTTTGCAAATACAAATAATACCTCTATCAATGAGTATTTTTATAAAACTGCTTACAGTATACTAGGAAGTATTAATAATGAAATTAAATTATTTAATATCCATTACAGAAAATTAGCATAAATGTTTCATAACCTCATTTGTGACATAGGATTTGCAGGTGCAATTTTAGAAACTAATGAATTCAACCATAATCTGGACATTTAGGTAATTTAAATGTGAAGATAACTGGATAATAGCTTTTTCTAGTAAATAAATATTAACAAGAAATTCATGTGGAGAAAAAAATGTAACTCAGAAACTTCTGATGGTCTTGCAAATGACAGCTCTCTAAAACATTATCATTAATTTTGCTTTTGGTCATTTATGTTTTGACATAAATTCAGTGTCCTACTTGTACTGAAGAAGACAGAAAGAGAAGATAAAGAAGCTGGGACTGGAACTCAACACAGAATTTAAGACAGCTTGATTTCCAGTCCAAATTCATATAACAGCTTACATTGGAAGGAACCTCAAGGATTATTTAGTTCCAACACCCCCTGCCACAGTGGCTGACTTCTTGACCTCTAGATTAGTCACTAGATTAGGTTGCCCAGGGCCATATCTGTCCTGGACTTGAATACCTCCAGGGACACAGTATCCATAACCTCTCAAGGCACCCCAGAGCTGGACACAGTACTCTAGATGGGGCCTTCTGAGGGCAGAGTAGGCATCACCTCCCTTGCCCTCCCGGACCTTTCTTTTGACACAGCCTAGGGTACTGCTGGTCTTCCAGTGCTGCAAGTGCACGCTACTGGCTCATGTTAAGTTTTTCATCTACCAGGACCCCTGTGTTACTCTCAGCAGGGCTGCTCTCGAGGAGTTCTTCTCCAATTCTTTTCCAATTCCGTTCATTTTTCTTAAAATAGGGTCTGTTTGAGATGTTTAGAAGAATTTTTTTGTGACTATGTTATTGTGGTATTGAAAAGGCTTGGTTTTTTTCTGTTCTTGTTTTGTTTTTTTTTTTTGGGGGGGGTGTTTTGGGGTTTTATTTGTTTGTTTTTGTTTGTTTTTAGGATATTGTACTCTATTGGTAGAAAAAAATAATTCTTTACTCTTCAAAGTTTTTTTTTACTGTTCTCCTGTCACTTGGTTGAAAGTTTTCACACTTGACTAATGTCTGAATGATGTACATTTGTCTCTTTTTTTTTTCCCTTACCAACTCAATCCAACATTCTAATACTATGGAAATGATTTTTTTCAGATTGCAGGAAAAAATTGATACATTACATAGAGAAGATAAGACTTGACCGTGTTCTGACAAGCAACATCAATTTTGTGCTGACTTAAAATCCCTAGCTCCATTTGTGCTACTAGCTTCATCATTTTTATTCCTGGTATAAGAAAGTTGTGTGACCATAAAAAAAAAAATACTCAGCAAAGCAGGTTTGCCTACATTTCAGTTTAGAAGTGTTGCTTTCTTTGTTTTCCAATATTCAGTACATCTGCATTGGTAGTATTAGGGAGTGGCAAATCATCTCCCACATCCCTTTCATAAAAGGAAATAAAAAATATAGAAACTGTCAAATATATGAAACAAGTCCTAAGAAATGCAATTGCTTAGTCTCAAATTTTCCAGTGAAATACATGGAAGTTATGTTAATACTGTTAGCAAATTCTGTATTTGCCAACAAAAAAATGTGACTTAATTGTATTGGGTATAACTTGATAGGAATTTCCCTTAATAATTCCCTTTCCATTTGTGAATCTTTAGTTCTCAAGAAGTTTTGCATGGGAAAAAAAAAAGGTAGATGACAAGTGACAGCTGGACTGCTTAGGCTTCTGGAAAAACAGCATGTGCTTTGTTCTATATGTGTAAAACATTACCTAGGAACTGTATCATAGGAATTATCAGTGATACTACTGGATAAACACAACAGGAATATTTTTCTGTATTCACAGTCCATTGCAAACTCATTGCACTCACTCAAATATTAAATAGGAGCAGTCTTACATCATGCCTTATTTATGGATTGAATGCGATTTCACAAGGACCCGAGTTTGTTCATTTGTTGTTGTTGTTGTTCTTTTCTTTACATGGACAACTTTTAATCAAGTGAGTGTATTCAGACACTCCCATACTGCTGTATAATTGCAAATCTAAAGAAACCTGAGATCATTCTGAGACAAAGTTCACAATGTGAACTCACACAAAAAGCAGTCTGAGTTAGTAGGAATTGGAAGGTTCCTTTGAAATGCCACTGAATTTTTCACTCATCATGGAGTTTACATTTCTATGTACCTGAGCAAAGACTATCAATCAAAACTCCATGAAAGCTAAAGGACACAAAATAGTCAGTAGTTCTAAGAAGGATTGCCTTCCTTACATAAGTCTAGTAACAGTTTATGGATCAACGGACTGCAGTCAGTGGAATATTTAATTATCTGAAGCTGCAGTATATTGAGCATTTACTTCATGAACCTTGGTTCACTGGCAGAACACAATGGCAGAGTTTTTGTAGATAAAATAAAAATCACTAGTATATCTCTCCACAAAGCAATGCAATATGAACTTCAGAAACATTAGATCTCCTTTTTAGTATTCATGCACCGTAACTATAACTGAAAAAAATTACAAGCAAGGTGCAGAATTCAGGCTTTAATAAGAAGGTAAAGATTTCATCACTTAATATCAGCTACTGATCCAGATTAAGCATTTTAAGGTCATTATTGTACAAAGGGTTATTGCCTTATAAAGGAAAGAGCAAACACAGCTACAGCTACAGTTTCTGGGGCCTTATTTTTCACTCCCTCCCCCTGAAGTAGAGGATAAATGTCTATTTAATTGTTTGTGTATTTATTTTTTTCTGCATTGTTGTTGTTGCTCATTTTTGTTTCTTCTATTCTTACTGGAAACTGGAGCTAACACAATGAGGTTCATATGTCTGAGTAGGAGATGTCCTTGAGGGGCAAGTGAAATGTTCACACTGCAGCCCTGTGTGACTCTTTGGCCTATCTTGTTGTCAATTGTTTATGGGCCATATCAGCCCGGTTCCATGACTCGTGGGGTGGGGGACCCACAAACCTACGCCCCGGGAAAGGGGGAGAAGGGGGAGGGTAAGGAGATGGGTGTAAAAACAAAACAGCAGCAACAATCTGAGGAGGAAAACTAATTTACTAGCTAAGATATCGAAATGCAAAAATAATATAGTATAATATAATATAATTGGAATTGAAGCAAATAAATCAAATAAAATTAGAGAAAGAGCATCTGAAACCGAAGGCCGTATGCTAAAAGCTGAAGGAGAGATGGCTCAGATGTCTACTGAGATGAACAGCAAAAGAGAAGGACTTGCATGCAGTTTTATCTTTCCCTCTGGGAGGAAAACAGGGATGCAAAGTCCTCTGTGGTATGTAGTTCATCTCCTCAGAGAACCAGGCACCCAGAAATTTGGCAGTCCATGGACATAAAGCATTAGCTCTTTAACTCTCAGTGCCTCACATGATGTTATAATATGGATTACTGATAACAAAAATCATAAAACCATAACACTTGTGAGATGACAACTACTTCCCTGGTCAATATAGTAGTACTACTGACTTCAACTGTTTGCCTATAGATGAGTACAAGACAATTATAATTTAGCCTGACTTTCTGTCTTTCCTTACTTTTGTGGTGCAGTAGTATTAGAAGCATTACTTACACATTGTACATCGAGATATCATAAGCAACTGAATGAGCAATTCTAAGATTTTGTGTGTGTAATATTTAATGTAGTATTACTGAGAAAGAACATTTTGATAGTGTTTCTACTGACTTTTTATCATTTTCTTTAATTTTATGTCAAAGAAGGCTTGGTCTACTGGTATGTTTTAGTCTGAAAAATGTGGAGCATGTTGTATGTTCACTGGGAATATCACTTAGAAAAGTTTGTACTAAAATAAAACATTAATATATGGATGAAAACAAAAACTATTTTCCATGAAATTTCTGTAAAAAATTAAGCAACTAATTTTAAGTCCTAGAAGTTCCCAAAAAATAGATGATTAAACATCTGACTTGAAAGTAGGTTCTGCATACCAAGTCTTGATTTCTTAATGTAGACAAAATATATATGATTAGGGATGGGAAGGATGAGTTGGAATTTTTAAAGTCAAAGTTATTTGCAATAAATACGGTATTGTTGATCTTTCCTATAACTTGCTTTTATTCCATATGAGATGACTCAGTGTGCTCCGACATTTGAGAAACTGCAAAAAGCACGAGGATTTTTGCTGTCTGTCTCCTGAGTAAGGCCTCTAAGGCATACTTCTATTGTAATAGATGGTGGCCAGCCAGCTTGACAACAGAGAAATGTCAAGATGCTTAAGAACTGCAAGAAACCTGTTGGGAGTAGAGGGGGGAGGAGGAGGGGGAAGAATGATTTATGATCATAAGTTAATCTCCAGCCATGCTGAAATTCACATATGGAGCAGAGATAACCTGTGTGAACTATATAGAAGTTGGTAACAGATATGTGCCAAAATGCATATTGTTGCAAGGAAGGTTGCGAAGTGCTTTGGAAAGCGGGTAAACTGGGCTGAAAATATTTTAACTGCTTCTTTTCCTAGAATTTGAGTCTGCATGCCAAAAAAAGGCAATGACTGTGCCTTTCATAGAGAACAGATTCTTGCATATCAATTCAAGATAATGTAGCTGTGTTGATTTTACGACTACTGACAGCTCTGGAGTGATTTAGAGATAATTACTATGGTATTATTGCAAAATGTTTAGTTTCTTCAGGTCCTGTTTCTGAAGTGATAAGTATAATTAAGTAATAGAGATATGGATGCAATGAGATAATCACCTCTTATTCCCTCTTGTGTTCATTCATAAAACAAGTCCTACTCTCAGAAGTATAATTATATATATTATTATAGCAATTATATTCCTCCAGAATAATGTTTATACTCTATTCAAACTTCCATTTTTATGTACTCCCATGATAAAGATGCTGCAAGGAGACTATTAATAGGACTTTAAAGCAAGTTATGTCTTTATTTTTAGGTCAGATATTTGATTTCTATAGTAAAGTTCATCAGTGTTGAGATATTTTTCTTTTTTTTTAGTGGGGGAAACATTCTGACCTATGACTTGGACACATTTCACAATGAAATTTAGTCCAGTGACTCTGTTGTTTAAAGAAAAATTGATGTGACTTTTGCTGGTGCAGATGCTTAAGGAAGAACTTAATATAAAATCAGATGCTACTCTTTGAATGGAATAATCGGTTCACCTTCTCAAAACCAGGCAGTGTATACAGTACCCTCCAGTATAATTCACTGTACTGGTAGTACTGTAATCATTGAAAGAACTGTTGAAAAAAAAAAATCAGCAAATATTTACAGTTCTGAGGCTTCGGGATTATAGGAATATTGTTGATGTTACCACATGAACTGCTATTTTAATAAAAATTCCAATTGAGAACATAGATATATGAGACAGTGAGGAACAACAAACGGCCACCTCTCCCCACTTTATTAACAAGGGTTTGGGCTGTTTGTTTGCTACTTCATGTCTAAACACAAATTTTCAGTATATCCTTCTTTAGTGGCTTTCAATTGCTTAAGAAAAATTTTGCAGGGGTAGTTTCAAATCCTATTTTTAAACAGTATGATTTTTATTTTTTACTCTTTTGTTTGTTAGTTTGGTTATTCTTATCGTTCTCACTGTTCAAATTAAAGTTGATACTGTTTTATCATTTACATAAAGCAGATTTGTCTCTAAATTACATAGCATAGGTATAGGTTACATTATACCTACGGCAAGAGGAGATTCCTGACACAATAACAGAGTCAGCAGTTGAAGCCCAAACAGGTATTTCTGCTTTCTCTGAACACCAATCACAGATACCCAGATTTAATTACTCAACGTGCATGAAAATAAAGGAAGCATCTTTGCATAACAGTGAATTACCCTTGCTGGATTATAGCAGTTACTGATGCATTTTATTAGGTGTCAACAATTCAAGCAAAACATCTGTTAAGCCTTAAAAATATACTTCAATTACATGCATCTACCTTGTTATATCTATTTCTTTTAAATAATGGCTGGTTTCCAGATAAAGGCTAACCAATGATCATTACAAAGTTGGTCAATTCAGCCCAAGCTTAACAGGAGTTTCAGTCTCTCTACACAATGACTGCATTAATTCATCCTGCATCCAATCCTGCTCTCTATCGTTTTATCAGAAAAAGAAGTTCAAGGAGATGCTTCATTGTAGCTGAAATACTACGGAATAATTTTTTTCCAGCATCCCTTGATCTTGTCTTCCATACAAAGTAATGCCATGCTAAAACATGACTGTAAAGCTAAGCTAGGTAATTTAATCCCAACCAGAATTTTCTGTTTATAGTCATGAAGTTACATCAGTGGAAGTTAATCTGAACTTGGACTATAATTGTGTCATAGTTGAGCTGACTACATGTAAAATATGTTTCTTTGTCTGCCTCAGTTACATTATAGGTTGTCAACAGTTTACTGGGCTGGTTCGGCCCGGTTCCATGATAATTGGTGCAGGGGACTCGCAGACCCACGCCCCAGGAAAGGGGAAGGGGGAAAGGGAAAAGGGAGATGGGCTTAGCAACAAAACAGCAGCATGATCTGAGGATGAAAGCTAATTTACTAAATAAGATATCAGAAAGCAAAATAACACAATATAATACAATATAATCAGAATTGAAGCTAACAAATCAAATAAAATGAGCAAGTGAGAGTGTCTGATAAAACTGAAGGCTTTACACTGAAGACGAGACAGCAGCAAGCACCCACTGCTGAGTTGATCCGGAAGGAGAGAGAGACAGTCCCATGAACACAGACAGTTTTTATCTTTTCCCTCTGAGCGGAAACACGTAAAAATGCAAAGCATCGCACAGTCCTCTGGGGAATGCAGCTCTTCCCTTCTGAGACAGGTATACCCAGAACTGCTGATGATCCACAGAGCTGGAGGATTAACTCTTTAACTCTTAATGCACTACATGATGTTATGAAGTGGAATATTAATACCAAACATCATAAAACCATGACAAGGTAATGTGCAGCGCCATACCCTGTGGGAGAGGGGGAAACAGAAACAGAAACACTAGGTTGAAAAGGACCTACAAAATCATCTAGACCAATCGTCCTCCTATCATCATCCCTACCCACTAAGCTACTAAATCAAATCCCTTAGCACCTCATCTAGACACTTCTTGAACAGCTCTAGGGACAATGACTCCACCACTTCCCTAGGCAGGCCATTCCAGCGCCTGACCATTCTTTCAGAGAAAAAATTTTTCCTCATATCCAATCTAAATCTTCCCTGCGCAACTTTTGGCCATTGCCTCTTGTCCTGTCATTAGTTATCTGGGAGAAGAGGCCAACCCCCTCCTCACCACAACCTCCCTTGAGGAAGTTGTAGACTGTGATAGGGTCTCTACCTAGGAGAGAACCCTAGGAGTCTCCCCTGAGCCTCCTCCAGAATAAGCAATCCCAGCTCCTTCAGCTGCTCCTCATGAGACTTGTGCTCCAGACCCTTCAACAGTTTTGCTGCTCTTCTCTGAACACGCTCCAGGGCCTCAGTGTCTCTCTTGTAGTGAGGGGCCCAAAAGTGAACACAGCACTTGAGGTGCTGCTGTACCAGAGGGGATGATCACCTCCTTGCTCCTTGCTCCTGCTGGCTACACTATTTCTAATACAGGCCAGGATGTCATTGGCCCTCATGGCCACCTGGACACACTGCCGGCTCATGTTGAGCCAAGCATCAACCAACTCCCCCAGGTCTTTTTCCTCTATACAGTCTTCAAGCCATTCTGCCCCAAGCCTGTAGCATTGCATGGGGTTATTGTGGCCAAAGTGCAGGACCCAGCGCTTGGCCTTATTGAACCCCATCCTGTTGAACTCAGCCCTGCTATCCAGCCTATTCAGATCCCTCTGAAGGGCCTCCCTACCTTCAGGAAGATTGACACATCCTCCCAACTTGCTCATCTGCAAGCTTACTGAGGGTACACTCAATCCCCTCATCTAGGTCATCAATAAAGATATTAAACAAGATGGGCCCCAATACTGACCCCTGGGGGACACCACTTATAAGGAAGGATATGGAGATAACAGATGGGTATTTAAATAAATAAATAAATCAAACAATGGCAATGATCTGACAAGGAATTGTAACTTACTAAATCCAACAAAATAAAACAAAATGATAGAGACAAGAGTGTAATATATATTTATATGTATATGAGGTCTTACGCTAGTAGACTGCAGGGGAAGAATGTTCTTTTCTCCACAGCAAACTAAGAGGGGGGGGGGGGCAGGGGGGGAGAGGGAAAGGGAGAGGGTGAGGGAGAGGGTGAGGGTGAGGGAGAGGGAGTGAGTGAAAGAGGCTAGTGTCCTGCCAGGAGTTCCACCTTTCTTACTCTTCCCGCCAGGTCCTCCAGGAATGCTGCCCCTTCCCTCCCATCCAAGGACCCAAAATGCCCAAAAAATGTCATCCATGGAACCAGAGCATTAACTCTTCAACTCTCATTGTTTTACATTATGTTCCAATGTGAAACACCAACAACAAAAATTACAAAACCACAACAAGTTATTATGCACATTTGTGTGGAGCTTCCTATACTTCAGCTACCTCCCAAAACACTACCTTAGGTCTCAAGAAACAAGTCCTATGGCAGCATGGCACTCCAGAGAGAACTGAGTCAGACTCATTTCAAAAATTACCTTGTAAATACTTGGGCCAAAAATCACGGCATTGAGTGGATTTATCATATCCCCCATCATGCACCAGCTTCTGGTAAAATTGAAAGATACAGTGGGTTGCTAAAAACAATGTTGAAAGCAACAGGTGGTGGAACATTTAAGCATTGGGAGAAGCATTTAGCAGAAGCCACCTGGTTGGTCAACACTTGAGGATCTATCAATCATGATGGTCCTGCCCAATCCAGCTCCCTACACACTGTAGAGGCAGATAAGGACCCTGTAGTACATGTGAAGAGGATGTTGGGAGAAGCAGTTCAGGTCTTTCCAGCTTCTGGAAAACCTCTCCATGAAACTGTCTTTGCTCAGAGACCTACATCCACTTAGTGGGTAATGCAGAAGAATGGGGATGTTTAATGCATACCACAAGGGAATTTGATGTTGGGGGTGTGCAGTCAGTAATTCCACGTATATATGGGTGTGCATGTCTTCAATGCTTGTTGATTATTCCTTATATATACATTAAGCATGATTTTTCATTATCAGTATTCCACATTATGTAGTGCACTGGGAGTTAAAGAGTTAATGTTCCAGTTCTGTAGATCATCAATAGTTCCAGGTATACCTGTCTCAGGAGAGAAGAACAACTACATACTCCAGAGGACTTTGCGTTACTAAGTGTTTTTCCATTTTCTGTTCAGAGGGAAAGATAAAACTTCTTGCACGTCACGATCCCTTTTGGATCATCCTTGCAGTGTGTGTGCTCCCTAGCCATCTTGCCTTTGGCATTAAAGTCTTTAGTTTTCAGACACTCTCTCTCTCATTTTATTTGATTCATTATCTTCAACTCTATTGTATTATATTGTGTTATTTTGCATTTCAATATATTATTTAGTAAATTAGTTATCTTCCTCAGATTGTTGCCGCTGTTTTGTTTTTAGGCTCATCTCCTTACCTTTTTCTCCTTTCCTGGAGCATAGATCCATGGGTCTCCCACCCCATTAATCATGGAACTGGGTCAAACCAATCGTAAACCACTCACACATCTTGTTTCTGTTATTTTGCTACAACTATGCACACAAGGAGGTGGCTTCAGGAAGCTACAGTTACTGTTACTGAATATGCAGCTTTCTGTGAGATCCAGGCAACCAAGAAAACGAGAAGGGATTATTTCATTTTCTGTTGCCTCTCTACTGACAGAACATTTATTTAGGACAAGTTGGGAAAAGGTAAAGGGAAGAAGGCAGAGTATAAAGTATCCAATCTATGAGAACTATTCTCTTTCAACTGTTGTCTATTGTATGAATGCAACTAACAACACATACTAAACAATACCAGTTTCCTCAGATGCTTCCCCTTCAGCAGCTTTGTTGCCCTTCTCTGGACTTTCTCTGGCCTCAATGTCTTTCTTGTAGTGATGGGTCCAAAACTGATCAAGTTGTGACCTCATCAGTGACGAGTACAGAAGGACAGTCAGCTCCCCAGTCTTGCTAGCTACCCTACTTCTGATACAAGCCAGGATGCCATTATCTTCTTGACCACCTGGGCACATTACTGGCTCACATTCAGCTGAGCATCATCTAGCTCTCTCAGATGCTTTTTCTCCACTCACCTTTTGAGCCTCTCTGCCCCAAGCCTGTAACATTACAAGGGGTTATTGTACCAAAGTGCAGTACAGGACATTGATCATGTTGAACTTCATCCCATTGGCCTCAACCCATCAATTCAGCCTTTCAAGGCTCCTTTATATGGCATTCTTCCTACCCTCAGGCAGATTGACCCTTCCTCCCCAGCTTGGTGTCATCTGCAAACTTAGTAAGGTTGCACTCAATTCTCTCAACCAAATCATCAATACAGATTGGGAATCTGATCAATGTCTATAAATATCTAACATATGGGAGGCAAAAGGATGAGGCCAGAAAATATCTAATGTACGGGAGGCAAAAGGATGAGGCCAGATTCTTTTTAGCATTGTGTGTGGTGATAGGACAAGAGGAAACAGCTACAAATTGAAGCACAGAAAGTTCTGCACAAACGTGTGTAAGAACTTTTTCATGGTAAGGGCAACAGAGCACTAGAACTAGCTGCCCAGAGAGGTTTTGGAGTCTCCTTCTCCTGAGACGTTCAAGATCCAAGTGGATGCTTAGCTGGGCAACCTGATCTAGGGAGCCTGCTTTGGCAGGGGGGTTGAAATAGATGATCTTTAGAGATCCCTTCCAGTCCCTAAAATCCTGTGATATTAAATAAGATGTTTCCCAGAATGTACCCATAAGGAAGACCACTAGTGACTAGTTGCCAGCTGAATTTAATTCCCTTTACCACCACTTTCTGTTTTCAACCATCCAGCCAGCTTTTTACCCAGCAATGAGTGTGCCTGCATCCCACTCCAATTTATAAGAGGGAGAAGAGGTTCTTTTCAGTATAAGTATACCCGATGGTGAGATTTAAGACACATCGAAGTCCCAAGCTCTGCAACACCAAAATACTCTCTAGAATAGACAGCCACACCACTATCCCACCTTCCTTGTCTATTCATTCTGAAGAGCTTATAACCATCCACTGCAATATTCCAGTAGTGGCCATCATCCCACCACATTCCAGTAAAGGCAACTAAGTCATAGTTTGCTTGTTGCAAATCCCCCTGAAGTCCCTTTTGAAAGCCCTCTGGCTTCTCTCAGTAACTTCACCACTGACAGCTTGAACTATAACTAAAGGATATTAATCAGAGAAGTAAACCAGGCCAGGAAGATTTCTGGTAATGTCTCTGACCCACACCCCAGGAAGACAGCCCACTTCCCTACCACTGATAGGGTCTGGTAGATATATGGGGCCTTCCATTCCCCTTGGAATGGAGTAACCAATGACAATTGCCCTTTTCTCCTTCTTAATGGAGGCAGTTTTGAGGCATGGAGTTGACCACCTTGACATAAACAACCTCATGGATGGACCTTCCACCACTTCCTAAATTACCTGTCCCTGAAGTCCCTGAGGCTCAAACCTATTGCATAAGGGCTCCTGGGAAGACAAGATAGGTAGGGAGAGGATTGTTCTCCAACATGAAGTAGGGAACTGTTTCCACTCCTCCCCATCTCTTAGGTCCCTTCCCTATGCTGCCTCCCTGACAGCTAAAGGGCACAGGTTCCACACTGGTGTACTACCCCGATGCCTTTATCATAAGTATGGCAGGGATTTGCTCAAACAGTTTATCTCCTGCTCAGACTACTTGGTTTTAATCTTTCTACCTCCTACTTAAGCTCTGCAACCATGCTGAGCAGATCATCCACATTCTCACACCTCACACAGGTGGTATCTCTGCTATTTCCAGAGGCATCAGCAGCAGGCTCAGGCACTCCCTGTAGCTGAAGACATGAACAGCTGCATTTCTGGGCAGGCTCTCAGTCTGGGTAACCACGCTGCTTTTAACAAGAGCTTTTTTCCTAGTAGAGACCATAGCTAGATTTGCTCTCCAGGAGGTAGCCAATAGGTAAGCCAACATCCCTGGTAGGGGGATACTCTGTCCTCCCTGCTCGCACTGCATGTGTGAACAGACACACTCTTACTGCCTTGTCACTCTGTTTACCCACTGTTTGTTGCACTTAGTAAGGGCCAGTTTTGTAATCGCAGGGTGCAATGCTACTACTCCTGGCCTCACCCCTCCCTGTGTCATAGCCTCTGCCACATGGAAGGCTAGTGGCACCTGGCAGCTTCTTGCTGACAGGGGTTTGGCTTCACCTCCAAGGCAATTCTTTGCTTCAGTGTATAGTGCGACTGACCAGAGATGATCATGTTTCTGATGGCTCAAAGTATCTATGAACCTGTCTTAACAGACCAGCTAAGCTGAGTTTATGGCCTCCTTTTCTGTTGGAATATTGCAAAACAGCAGAAGTGCACTGTTGGTTTATCTGGTCCTAAACTGCTTGCATAATATGAAATACTGTTGTATGACTGTCCTGTGGAAATCCTTTTAAAACTGTGTTCATCTGTGATTTTGTACCAGCAAACATGCATTTAAATAAAGTCACTGAGTACATAAAATGTTAGGTAGCTTTCATAACATGTTAGGTAGCTTTCATTAGTATACCTAATGTATTTCAAAGGTGATGCAAAATACTGCCATTAATCTCACTTCAGATAAAAAGATAACTGACAAATACATTAGATGCTGCTATAATACTGTGGTTCAGATCAAGAGTGTAGTTTCAAAGAGTGTCTCCTACCATTTCTCTTCCTGTATTTTGGTTCATATCATGAAGCAGTTCTGCAAAACAACTTTAATGCCTTCTGAATTAAGCAAAACAGGAAGTTACACTTTGGGAATAGCTCCACTGCATTCCAACAACAAACTTCAGTTGGTAGGGCTGAACTGCAGCTATTCCAAAATAATGTACGTGCACAACTGTATGGGAACTATTGAGTCATGGCCTGAACCACTGATTGATCACCTGAGGTGAGCACTGAGTCAGCTGCAGGAGCACAGGTGAAGGCAATTCACCTGTGTGACCAGAAGGGGTGGAGTCTGGCTCCACCTCCTCCAGATCCCATTTAAGGGCTGACCACCGCTGGGAAAGAATCTCTTGTTGGAGATTCCTCCTGTGTGGAGTTCCAGGTGAGCCTTTTCTAATTTACTGGTTGTCTTTATACCATCTGTATAAGCCATACAAAAATATACTGTCCGCTTTCATTGTTCTGTGTGGGTACTATTCTTTCAGTGTATTCATCCTACAACAACACTGCAAAAAAGAATAAAGGTGGACTTCAGGTGCTACACACCTTGTGAATGTACTCAGACAAGAGAATTAATGCTACAGTGTAGCAAGTGTTTATTCTAGGTTTACTGAAACTAATAAATCACTTTCTTTATATGATATTGCAAAAAAAGTTTTTCATAAATTTTTCACAAGATTTTCTTTTGTAGCATTATTCTTTCTAACAAAAGTATTGTATTTTCTATTGCATATTCCAGCTTTAGCTACTCTTCAAGGACTTTGTAGTCTCTGTAGATCTAGAGTTCTTAGAATTCTGTATGTCCACACCAGATCTGTCTCTTTCTCTCTGAGCAAAGAATCAAGAATTAAGATTTAAGATTACTGAGGTTGTCTTATTGCCGTGGATTATATTGCCTTGTAACACAGCCATGGTAATACGGAGGAGGAGCTGGGACAACTTTTTCATAGATAACTCTCAAATTATTC
Source organism: Callipepla californica brunnescens (assembly GCA_023055505.1). Lineage (NCBI taxonomy): Eukaryota > Metazoa > Chordata > Aves > Galliformes > Odontophoridae > Callipepla > Callipepla californica. The sequence continues at coordinate 968,406 of JALIRH010000057.1, read as the reverse complement.
CAGACTTAACTCTTATTAAAGAAAAACTTTGTGTCATATGCTCCAAATATCTACTACTAAGAGTCATATCTTTGTGACAGATAAATGATTATGAGCCTTAACTATTTATTTCCTGTTACCTTGTTCAGGACCACTGCTTGTTTTTGTCTTTCATCTGGTACTAGGAAGAAGTTCAGTCAGAGATGAGCCTTCCCACTGTATAGAAAACATGAGATTTTTCCAGCTGCACATCAGTAGGCAACACAATTCTGAGGACATTGAATCAATCAGGAGGAAACACAATGAGCACAATTAAGCAATAAGCACACAAACAGCAGCTTTACATTGTTGCCCTATGTACTTGCATTGTAATTGCCATCAGCTAAGGCACCATACACCTTCAAACACGTTATCCCTACTGATTAGGGAAAGTGTTGCAGTGAATACTGGCTTCAATTTTACAAACTAAGATTTTAGTACTATGATTTTAGATCATATCAGCAATTCAAACTTGAATTGAGAACAACATAAACTTCATTTAACACGATCCACATCTCCCACGTCAAGTGGGATATTCTTTGGGCTAGATGCTGATGGTCTTAAGAAAATAAAATATTTTTGAAAATTATGATCTAACATCAAATGGAATTCCAAACCTACACACTGATTGCACACTCAAAAGCTTTCAACAAGAAACTAACTACAATTCTGCTTTACCTTCTGACTGATGCTTTCTGTGTCTACCCATTATTTTATATTATCCATGTTGTTTTAGGTATCTAGGTGTCTTAGTTATTTCAATCTAGCACTCATCCAGGTCCTCCAATCAGACCTTCATTTTATGCATCCTATTGTTACTTTCAATGAACTATATTCAACAAGCACTAGTTGGTAATATGACTTTGTTTCATTTTTAATTGTTTTTAAGAAGCGAGGTGACAAAAAGTATATGCATGTGACAATCTCTTTTAATTGAACATCTTCCTGATGTTATAATAGGCTCTTCCAGGGAGGGGAAACAACAGGTTCTGACTGTTTCTTACATGACTTGGAATTTACATCTGTGTAACTTCACTGTTCTGAAAGAAGTTACACTGCATCCATTACAGACTTTTTTTTTTTTTTTTTTTTACATTATGACTGAAGTCTGCGTTTCATGTACACTAAAACCATATTTTATCTAATTTTAGATAGTAAAATTGATGCTAATGAAATTCTCTTTAACTCAGAATATCTGAACATTAAAATAAATCAATTAAAATAAAAAATAAATCATTAAAATAAATAATTCACAATAGATAGAAAAACTTTAATTTGCAGTGGCTTTATGACCAAATCATATTTTTAAATCTTGGTCCTGGATGTGATTTTCAGTAATTTAAAGATATGTCATTCTGTATTAACAAGGACTAATTTATTCTTACTTATGTAGGACACTCCAAAAGTAATGCCTTATTTTCATGGAAACTGCAACTGATTTTTAAAAAAAGCAGAATAAATTTGATAAATCAAATTGTCTGCTACAAACCACTGTTCTTCAGCATAGTCACCACCATTAGCTATACATTTCTCCAGCAATGAACAAGAGATTGCACATTAGGCTCATAAAAATTTGCACCAGCAGAGCTGACTCACTGTGTCACAATTCACAATGTTTCATCACCCACAACCTCATTGTGCCAATATTCACTGTGTGATCTCCATGAATGTGCAGTAAGCATCCACGAGTGTCAGTGGATGTTATTTTATCTGCATGGAGAGAGTCAACTGCGCATGTTTGCTTCACATGTATTTCCATGTCAGACTCGGTTTTGTCACACTGCCCCTCTACTGCATTGTTGCCGCGTTTGGGGGCCAGTCCACGTGGGCTAGCACAGCTAAAACCATGCTACTGGACACCAATATGATGATGCAGAAAATGGTGAAAATGGCCGTTTATTAAGGCACAACAACTCCTTATATACTTATCTTGCTTTGTCTACACCCCCTTAAGCTAGCATCACACATCATTCACAGAGCTTGGGGAGCTCCTGTCTTGTTACACCTCAAGTCCCTGGACACGCCTACTGCAACATCTCCCCCTCCCCATGCTCAGTAAAGCCTTGCCCCGTTACAGCTCAAATGCTACTCGTATCCTTTCACAACCTCCCACACTACCCATATTACTCCATTTATTGCGCAAAAGTTTTTTCCTTCATTCATTACAGGCAGCTTTGAAAATATTCTATAAAGCATGATAGACAGATGATAATACCTACAAAGATTGTGAACCTATTGCAAACGTCTTGAACAGTGATCTTAACTACAAGTCTTAACTACACTACAAGTCCATGTACCATTTCTTCTAACTATAACATAATACCATTAGTCTTCATTTTTTTTCATTCATTGTTTGTCGGTATCTTCCGTCTCCTCAAGGTGGTATGATTGTCCACACCTTTCTGATAACACTGGAGGAAACACTGCACACACATGATGCAAACACGTTGTTACTCAGTCTGATAGTACATCCTTCAGTTGTTCCATTGTTCAGGTGTTGACCTCTGCAAGAAGTCTCTGTGGACAGAAAACTCAAGTCCCAGTTAAATCCTTGCACTCTTTAATGACTACAAACATGCAGGATAGCTAAAGGGGTCGAGCAATAAGCCAAGGCTTCCTCCAAGAGGCCAGCGGCTTCAAAGCTTGGATGTCCTTGGTCCATACGAGTTAACATTCTTGCTGCAAAAGCTGAATCAGTAGCAATGTTACTAGGAATCTGTTGCCATGAGCGTATTGCTACTTCCACTACCATTACTTCAAGCATTTGTACACTGACCCTGTGATCAGTAAAAGCAGCTGTGTTCCAAGTATTATCTGAATCCTGCCAAACCACTGCTAATAACAATCTAGATTTTCTAAGCAGCACTGCTAAAATCTCAAGACAGGAGGTGTAGACTCATGTGGGTTGCACCAAAAACAACCACCACAAAGGTCGTGGCTTAGCATCAAGGGTTTGACCCCAGACAACAGCTATACCAGCTTCACATAGAGTTACTGCTATTTCATCCTGTACTGCTGCTGCTATGCCTTCATTTGTCAAAAGTGCAGCTTTCCATTTTTCCAGAACATACTTAATAATGTCTCCTGGGCTGCCTTGTATTATGTAGTCAGGCACTGCCCTCAATAATGCCTTAACATCTTTGTTTGATCCTTGTTGCAAACAATCTGTAACTACAGGCCCCCGAGCCATCACAGGGAGATCTGACCCCTCTATAGCCTGCAAGAGCTGATTTGCAAAATCTTGGAAAGATTCAGTTGGACCTTGAGTGATTTCAGTCCAAGGCTGTGATGGCTCGATGTCATAGGCAAGTGGCTTAAACACACCTAACATTGCATCTGTGGCTGCTATAAGCTCTCCTGGTCTTAGCCATGTAACCTGAGCTTATGGAGAGGTCATACCCCTCTCCTTTCTAGTGAGCCACAACATGCTTGCCCCATGCAGAGGGTGATTTACATTGATATCTGCAGCTGCTGCAATAACCTGCAACCTTGCCACCCATTCTGCTGCCCACATAGTACCTTGTACTAGTTTCAATATTATACACACTAAATTAGTGATATCATAAGGGAGAAAGGGTCCTGGCGCAGTCAAAGCCTCTACCACTGAGCTATACCCCCAGGACATCCCGCTTAAGCAATTAGCAATAAATAATGTGAATGTGGATTGTTGGAAGGGTTTACAATCCTTAAAGAATGCAGATTCATCCATCATTTACATGATCAAAGCCTCCAATGCATTTAAAGTGAGGGGTGATCTCAACCCTGGCTTCTCCACACAGTCCACCAGGCGTGTGATACCTTTAGCGTCAAGGGGTACCCACTCTGGCTCGTTGCTGCCCATTATTACTGGAAAGGCTTTCGAGACCATACCTTTCTCCAACAAACTAGATCTAATCCGACCCCAGTCTGTCTGCGCCCCCCTACCAGGGTCCCCTAAGTGTAATCCCTGCTTCTCTAAATTACTGTTTGCACTATCGCTCCCGGGTATAGGTGGAGTCGGGAAGCTCCCCACGCTAGCAGGCATGGGCAGAGACGGCCAACCCCTGGGTGTAACCAGGGTCGGCAAGCTCTGCTTCTCGTCCAATCCAGGCAGACCTTTAGTCTGGCCCATCCCCTTTGGGGCAGTAAGCTGGTCCCACCCACGTAAGTCACTCACTCTTTCACATCCCATGTCATCACCTTGACTCCCCTGAGCCAAGGAATGCAACTTAGATAAGGATGGAGGATACACTGTTTTGTCTGCCAAGTCTATATATGGCGATGGACAGTAAATCAGCGGCTGCAGGCATCCACTATCTTGTTCTTTTTCCTTTCTCAAGCTGGATGCGAGCGGTTCTGCCGGCGCCATATTGCCCTCAGACACCAGCAGCGATACAGTCAGTTCAGCTGGCACTATCTTGTCCACAGCCATCTTCCGTGGTGTAGTCGATTCAGCCAGTGCTGTAGTTTCTCGGTTCCTGCAATTAACAACCGCTCCAGGGCTCCCGCAGCCTCCACCACCCCCACCGGGGCCTCCCACCTCTGGATTCTTGCCCCCACTCACATTACTGAGTTCCAAAAGCTGCCAAGCTTCCATCGATACTTTTTCCTCCTCTCTAGTAGCTTTTAGTGCACCTAGTAACAGTCTCCATGTTTTTAGCTCAAACTCACCCTTCTGAGCACTCATAACATGTTGTGCAAGTGCAGTGGTGAGATCATCCCACCTCCGATGGTCGAGAATCTCTTGGGTGACCTTAACCTCCCCCTCCCGCTCTAACCGGGGGATAAATGCAACTATCTCCTTCTCAGAAGGAGCATTCTTGCCAAAGTAATCCTCACACAGCTGGAGTATGACCCTAATTAGCAGTTCCATAATTCAGATGTCAGCTCAGCGTTGTCACCCCGCTCTCGGCTGACTTTTCTCAGTAGATATTGACCCAGTACTCAGCTTTGTTACCCCACTTTCGGCTGGCTTTTACAGTAGATATTAACCCAGCACTCAGCATCGTCATCCCGCTCTCACGAACTTTGGGTCCTGGCTCAGTGTCATCACTGCTGCTTCCTGCCGGAAGGGGGGGAGAGATAGAGAGAGAAAGAGAGAAGACGGTAAGAGTTATGGTTCAGATTAGATCTCCTCACATTTCCTCACACGAGGCACCATTTGTTGCCACGTTTGGAGGCTGGTCCGCATGGGCTAGCAACAGCTAGGACCACACTACTGGACACCAATATGATGATGCAGAAAATGGCGAAAATGGCCATTTATTAAGGCACAACAACTCCTTATATACGAATCTTGCTTCGTCTATGCCCCCTTAAGCTAGCATCACACATCATTCACAGAGCTTGGGGAGGTCCTGTCTCGTTACACCTTGAGTCTCCAGACATGCCTATGGCAACACTGCATGGCAACAAAATTAAACAGAATATTGGTGGGAAGATTCAGCCTCTACTGCTATAACACCAGAATCTGCCTCTGATACCACAGACCAACGTAATTAAAAAAGAAGGAGTTACTTTTGGAGCAGCCCTTGTATTTTTAAGGATAAAGGACCAAGGAGAAGACACACAGGATAGTTCATGAGAAGTTACACAATATAACAAAATTAAACATAGTTAAGGCTTGGTAAGTAGGAAAATGTCAGTTTTAGAAAAAATTAATTCTCATACTGATAACCTGAGCTGGTACCCAAAGCTGAAGAGACCTGTCAACGGAGAGAGATTTTGAGTAAAATTAGCCTCAGTTGCTATGCTACAAACACATTCCTATTAATGTCACTTAGTAGGATATTAATAAGGCAGTTCCGAAATTCACAGGCTTTTTGTTTATTTTTCAATTAAACAAATGTTTTTACTGCTTGACATCCATTTGAAACAAATTATTTATGTCTTCAAAGTGTTTTTGCTTATTTTTGAAGTGCAGAGTAGTAGTAGTTTAAATGGTCTGCTTCAAAGAAAAATAGGGTCATTATAGTCATAGCTAAGATTATTAGGATCTTCATACTCTGAATCAACATACAAATATAATATTCCAAACTCCTGAGCAGTAATTTAGTCTTCCTTAAGTGCCAACTTGATTATTTCACTTTTTAAAAAAATCCCATAATCAAGTTTTATTTCTTGTATTTGACAGCTTAATATTAGATCCTTGTTTTACAGGGAAAATCATTAGTGATATTTTTAATACCCGATATATATTTTTGGATGAGCATTGGATAACCTAGCCAAATGCCCAACAGTAGAAATGTTTACTGTATTACATTACTCAATCCTCGAGATCAACTGCTTTGGAATCGGCACAGCTGAAGCTGCAGTGGCAGATTTTGAGGTATGGGGGGGTGGGGGCGGGGGTTCAGGAGGTTCCTGTCTCAGGGGAACCAATAGAGAGCAGATAGTCCCTTCAGCTCCCGGCAGCTCTCTTGCAAGAGGCTGATGTGGCATAGGTGTTGCCAGGGCAACGGCACCCTCACCCACACCCTTGGCTCTGAAAAGGCCTCAGGGGGGGCAGCGACGTGCCCACCAGGCATAGGGAGGAGTGATCTACGCGTGAGTACCACCTGCCTTACTGTGCTGCAGTGCAGGTGTGGGAGCTCGTGTGGCAGTGTGTAGGACTGCTATCCCTCCTCTCTTGTGAATCCATCCTATTTATTGCTGATCTCTGCATTTACAGTGTTATGTTCTATTTTTATTTTTTATTTTATTATTATAATTTATATATATATATATATATATAATTCTTATTTATTTATTATTCTTTTTTATTTTTGTGCCATGGTCTCTACTAGACAGAGGGATTGCGTTAAAAAGGCTGTGTCAACCCAGACAGAAGGTCTGCCTAGAAACGTGGCTACACAGGTCTCTGGTTGCAGTGAGTGCCAGAGCCTGCTGCTGCTGGAGGAGGGTGGCAAGCAGCTCTCCTATGTGAGGTGTGAGCAGGTGGAAGATCTGCTTAGCATGGTGACAGAGCTGAAAGAGGAGGTTGAGAGACTGAGGGCTATCAGGGACTGCGAGCGGGAGATTGACTGGTGGAGTAGCTCCATTGAGTGCCAGAGAGAAAGGCACCGGGGAGATACCCTGAAATTGGTGGTGGACTCCCTGACCTGTCCCCGTCGGGCAGAGGGGGGGTATCTGAGGGATGGTGAGGGCTGGCAGAGAGTCCCTACTCAGTACCGTAGGCGATCTCCCCCTCTGCCTACCTCGTGTCCCCAAGTCCCCCTAAGCAATAGATTTGCAGCATTGGACGTTGAAGGAGAGATAAAGGGGGAGGTGTGGGAAGATTCCCCCAGGAGGTCCCCAATGGAAGGCAGTTGACTCCACGCATTGAGACTGCCACTGCCAAGAAAGAAAGAAAGGTGATTGTAGTGGGTGGCTTCCTTCTCAAGGGAGAAGGGACTGGACCCAAGCTGTAGGGAAGTGTGCTGTCTCCCTGGGGCCTGGGTCAGGGACATAACTAGAAGACTCCCAGATCTGATACACCCCACTGACTACTATCCATTACTCATAGTTCAAGCAGACAGCGATGAAATAACTCAGAGAAGCTTGTGAACTATGAAAAGAGATTTCAGGGGTTTAGGGCGATTAGTTCAAGGGATGGGAGCACAAGTGGTGTTTGCTTCCATACCTTCTGGGGCAGTGAAGGACACGGAATGGGCTAGGAAAACACAGGTGATGAATAATTGGCTGAGAGGCTGGTGTAGAGACAGACACTTTGGTTTTTTTGACCATGGGGCAGTTTACTCGGCTCCTGCCCTGTTATCTGCTGATAGAATGCACCTGTCTCAAAGGGGGAAATGAATTCTAGCACAGGAGCTAGCTAGAGAGCTTTAAGCTAGCTGTGACGGGGGAAAGGGATAAAACAGGGCTCACCAGTAAAGAGCCCAGGGGGGCTATGATTGAACAAGGGGTGAGGCAGATGTCTCAACTGAAGTGCATCTACACCAATGCATGCAGCATGGGCAACAAACAAGAGGAGCTTGAAGCTATTGTAAGGCAGGCTAACTATGACCTTGTTGCTATTACAGAAACATGGTGGGACCCCTCCCACAATTGGAGTACTGGGAATGATGACTACAAGCTCTTCAGAAGGGATAGATGGGGAAGAAAGGGTGGTGGCATAGCTCTCTATATCAAAGAGTGTCTTGATGTTGAAGAGCTTGAGATTGGAAATGACAAATAGGGCGTCTATGGATAAGGATCAGGGGGATGGTCTGTAGGGGTGACACCGTGGTGGGGGTCTGTTATAGACCGCCTAGTCAGGATGAAGAGGTAGATGAGGTGTTCTACAAGCAACTAGTAGATGTTGCATGATGGCCAGCACTTGTTCTCATGGGGGACTTCAACTTCCCTGATATACGCTGGAAATATAATACTGCACAGAGGAAGCAGTCCATGAGATTTCTAGAGTGTGTGGAAGATAGCTTCGTGACACAGCTGGTGCAAGAACCTACCAGGGGAGGTGCCCTGCTAGACCTGCTCTTCACTAACAGACAAGGACTAGTAGGAGATGTGAAGGTTGGGGATTGTCTTGGGCAGAGTGACCATGAAATGGTAGAGTTTGCTATTCTTGGTGATGTCAAGAGGGTGACTAGCAAAACTGCTACCTTAGACTTCCGGAGGGCAGACTTTGATCTCTTCAGGACACTTGTTGCAAGGGTCCCTTGGGACTTGCCCCTGAGGGGTAAAGGGGTCCAGGAAGCCTGGATGCTCCTCAAGATGGAAATCTTAAAGGCACAGGTGCAGGCTGTCCTTGAGTCCCGTAAGTTGAGCCGGAGGGGATGAAGACCAGCGTGGATGAACCAGGATCTTTTGTTGAGGCTCCGGGAGAAAAAGAGAGTCTATGTCCTCTGGAAGATGGGACAGGATACTTGGGGAGACTACAGAGAACTTGCCAAGATTTGCAGGCAGGAGGTTAGAAATGCAAAAGCCCTGCTTGAACTTAGACTGGCTACTGCAGTAAAGGAGAGCAAAAAATCCTTTTACAAATATATTAACAGTAAAAGAAGAACTAAGGAGAATTCCCCTCCTTCACTTGATGAGGCAGGGATGTAACAATGGAGGATAAGAAAAAGGCTGAGGTTCTCAATGCCTTCTTCACATCTGTCTTTAATAGATCAGTTATCCTCAGGATACTTTTCGCCCTGACCTGGAAGCCTGGGATGAAGCGCATAATGCACCCCCTGTGATCCTAGATGAGACAGTCAGAGACCTGCTCCTCCATCTGAACTGCCACAAGTCCATGGGACCAGATGGGATCCACCCAAGGGTGCTGAGGGAGCTGGCAGAGGTGATTGCTGAGCCGCTTTCTACCATCTATCAGCATTCCTGGTCATCTGGAGAGGTCCCACAAGACTGGAGGCTTGTCCCACAAGACTGGAGGCATGCCAACGTGACTCCCATCTACAAGAAAGGCCATAAGGAAGATCCGGGGAACTATAGGCCTGTCAGCCTGACCTCGGTATCAGGGAAAGTTATGGAGCAGTTAATTTTGAGGGAGATCACACGGCACGTGCATGGCAACCAGGGGATCAGACCCAGCCAGCACAGGCTCGCAAAGGGCAGGTTGTGCTTGTCCAACCTCATCTCCTTCTACGACTGGGTGACCAGACTGGTAGATAAGGGAAAGGCTGTTGATGCAGTCTACCTGCTTCAGCAAAGCCTTTGACACAGTCTCCCACAGCATTCTTCTGGGGAAACTGGCAGCCCATGGTATGGACAGGTTCACTCTTCCCTGGGTTGAGAATTGGCTAGAGGACCGTGCCCAGCAGGTAGTGGTTAATGGAGTCAAGTCCAGCTGGTGTCCTGTCACGAGTGGTGTCCCCCAGGGGTCAGTATTGGGGCCCATCTTGTTTAATATCTTTATTGATGACCTAGACAAGGGGATTGAGTGTACCCTCAGTAAGTTTGTGGATGACACCAAGTTGGGAGGATGTGTCGATCTGCCTGAGGGTAGGGGATCTGGATAGGCTGAATAGCTGGGCTGAGGTCAATGGGATGAGATTCAATAAGGCCAAGCGCTGGGTCCTGCACTTCAGCCACAATAACCCCACGCAATGCTATAGGCTTGGGGCAGAATGGCTTGAAGACTAAGTAGAGGAAAAGGACCTGGGGGAGTTGAGCTGAACATCAACCAACATGAGCCGGCAGCGGGTACAGGTGGCCATGAGGGCCAATGGCATCCTGGCCTGTATTAGAAATAGCATAACCAGCAGGAGCAGGAAGGTGATCATCCCCCTGTACTCAGCTCTGGTGCGGCCACAGCTCAAGTACTGCGTTCACTTTTGGGCCCCTCACTACAAGAAAGACATTGAGGCCCTGGAGCGTGTTCAGAGAAGAGCAGCAAAACTGGTGAGGGATCTAGAGCACAAGTCTCATGAGGAGCAGCTGAGGGAGCTGGGATTGTTTAGTCTGGAGAAAAGGAGGCTCAGAGGAGACCTCATCGCACTCTACCACCTCCCAAAGAGGGGCTGTGGTGAGGAGGGGGTTGGCCTCTTCTCCCAGATAACTAATGACAGGTCAAGAGGGAATGGCCACAAGCTGCGCTGGGGAAGATTTAGATTAGAGGAAATTTTTTTCTCTGAAAGAGCGGTCAGGCACTGGAATGGCCTGCCCCATCCCTAGTGCTGTTCAAGAAGTGTTTAGATGAGGTGCTAAGGGATTTGATTTAGTAGCTTGGTGGGTAGGGATGGTGGTGGGAGGATGATTGGACTAGATGATCTTGTAGGTCTTTTCCAACCTAATGAATCTATCAATCTATTATCTGTTTAAGATGTAAGTTAGTACATTTAATGATCATTTTGGTCAAGTTTATCAAGTTAGGTAAACTGTAAAAAGTTCTCCAATGAACAATCGTTCGCACTATTCTTTAGTAATCCTTCCATGACAACAAAGCAACAAGTTTATAAAAGGTAAGGAGACAAAGGAAAAAAATGCAACTTCTATCTAACTTACCGTGTGAAACCTGTGGACAGTGACAGAATTTTACAATTCACTTACCAGTTTAAGATCTGTAAAACAGATATCTGAATAAGGTCAGGTTGTAGGAGACAAGGGACAGTGTAACCAATCCTTCAAAATCTTCTTTGTGTATTGAAATTAAATTTCATTTAATTTTCCAAAAGAGCACCAGAGCAGGTAATGGTGAGAACCACTGAATGGGACATTTTGTCCATCTCCTTTTCTAAATCTACAATCTACTTTCAGAATCATCTTGACCCACGGAGATGGTATTAATTCGCTTTAGCACTTCCTCTGCAGTATAAATGTTGCAGAGCTTGCATGATCTGGCATAAAATAGAACTGAACTAAACCCAGCAACTGCTGGTAACTGTTTTGCTAAAATGGAATGTACATTGTTTCTGGGCACCAACTTCAACTCTTCACATTTTCCTCTCTAGAATCTCTTCTGGGAAATTGTCCTCATGCAGTCTATAAAAATGCATATATAGTTAAGAGATTTGCCACAACAGCATAATATTTTTTCTTAAAAGCATTTAACAATGGGGCAAGACTAAGCAATAATTTGCAAGGGCATTTGGAATATAGATACAGCTAAGTATATAAACGTAGATTTATCCCCAGAAGCATAGCCAAGAGTGCTGGCTATTAGTAGAACATTAGTGACTGCACTTTTAGTCTAAATAAAAAGTAATTAGCCAAGCATGTTAGACAATAATGACAGCTAGTAATCATTTTTTTATTATCAGCAAAATTAGACTGTACTCATTATAAAACAACATAATACAAACAGCTTAATGAATATGTAAAAGGTAAAAGTTATACATAAAACAAGATGGATTCTGAAGCCAAAGATAATTACTGTATCTTACCTGTTACACACAAAATTATATAAAGTAATTATTTCCTCACTTTTTCTTTTTGTGCATGCATATATTGTGACACTATTCTGTTAGTGTCTCTAAAGGACTCAGTTTCATATGTGGGATGAAGTAAAATTCTGATTGTTTTTGATAAAGCTCAAGATTTATGTGCCTTTGATACATGATCTTCAAGATGTATCATGCCTAAAGAATAATAAATCAATCATTTTCACCAGTGTAAGATCAAAGTAGGTATCTTCTTTTCTGTCTAGAATTAGTTTAGACATGATGGAGGAAGATGAATTTATGTAGATATTTCAGATATCCTGATCTCAGAGTGTCTAGACGTAAGCTTTAAAGCATGTTTGTTGCTTGTTTGTTGTTGTTTTTTTTTCCATTGGGATAACTCTTTCTTGAAATTCAAGATGAAGCGTGATCAAAACTGATTATAATGGCACCATAACATTCACTAATATTCACCTTTTTTCAGTAGAATCATAAGTTGGACTGAGTGTTATTAAAATGACTTGACTCAATGCATGAAAATGCAAGCATGCAAAAAGACGAGAGTGTGTAAGGGAGTTAAAGTATTTACATGCTACTTCTATTAATCAAAAACCTTTCATCTCAAAGGATCTCTAATTATTTGATATTAATTATTAGATATTCAGATAATATGGAATCACTCCAGTGGTGAGAAATGCTGTGAACACTTAGCAGATCAACAATGTGCACCCAGAAGTTATCAGAGGGAAATGCATCTGTAAGTAAAACATTCCTTCAAGAGTACAATTCCCTGAGCAGGTTACGATTGTCACTATTGATGCTGTGGTGTTCTCCTGATAGGAACCACTGAGCACAACTGGAGTATATCATTCAATACACATTAGACGCAGTGCATCCCTGACAGAAGTTATTTTTATGCACAATACAATGAAACAATATTCCCAATAAGCACCTTCTCAAAATACATGGTTTATATGCTATGTATAAAGAACAATACCTTAGACAAAGAAGCTGGACCAAAACCTTTCTATAAGGTTATCTACCTTGGAACTCTAGTGAACTTGGTTCCAGTGGCAGAATTCTTTTATTCTTAATCAGTTATCTGGGTTGCAACATCATCAGCTTGTACAAATGAGACCAGGAAAATCTTGTTCAGCACTTTGAATATATGCCATGAGTAATCATTACCTTTCTTAACAGATAGTGGGGAAAAATCTCTTGAATAAAAACATAAATAAATACTCCAAGCTTCTATCTATATATTCTAAGGCAGATCTTCCAGTTTAGGCGGACCTATCTTCTTCAAACAGGCATAGATTCAGAATGTTGCCATCTCCTCCCTCATATTTACTCCTCAAATCGTATTTTGTGGAGATCGTTCTTGTCATGGTTTTATGATTTTTGGCATTGGTATTCCACATCATAACATCATGTAGTACATTAAGAGTTAAAGAGTCAATGCACCAGCTCCGTGGATCATCAATACTTATGGGTATACCTGCCTCAGAAGAGAAGAATCGCATTCCCCAGAGGACTTTGTGATGCTTTGCATTTTTATGTATTTTCCGCTCAGAGGGAAAAGATAAAAACTCTGCAGTCACGGGACACTCTCTTTCCTCAGCAGTGGGTTCTCGCTGCCATCTGCCTTCAGCGTTAGTATAAGGCCTTCGGTTTATCAGACATTCTCTTGTTCATTTTATTTGATCTATTAGCTTCAATTCCAATTATATTGTATTATATTGTGTAAGTTTGCTTTCTGATATCTTTTTTAGTAAATTGGCTTTCCTCCTCAGATCGTTGCTGCTGTTTTGTCGCTAGGCCCATCTCCCTTTTCCCTTTCTCTCTTCCCCTTTCCTGGGGCGTGGGTCTGTGGGTCCTCTGCACCAATCGTCGCGGAACCAGGCCAATCCAGCACGGTAAACCGTCAATAGTTCTGAAGTTTCATTATGGTTTCTCCTATGATATGATTAATTCTAGGGACAACCAAATTTACCAGCTACCTAGCAGGATGATCAAAATACTGAATAAAAATTATCCATTGCTGTGTAGCAAGCAATGAGAATTAGAAATGTTCAGTGAAAACTGGAAGAGTCCTGAACAGTGCATTTTGTTGTTTTTTGTTTTTTTTAAACACACCAGGGAGGCAAAATTTTGTCCTTTGCTGATACTTAGCTGAAATACTTTATCTTAAGGTGTCTTGGACAAAACCTGTTTTAGGTAGTTATATCCATAACATATTTGAAAATATAGAGTCAGAGTTAACTCATAATTATAATCTTAAACCTTTGGCTGTGTGTGAAACCTGGTGCTAGTTTAACACTGCTTAACGTAAGATCTGCAATCTCTTAGTTTCATTTGCAATTGTCTTGTCTTACTATTTATTATTTATGAGAGAGTTCTGCAGGCAGTTTTTAAGCCCAGAGCTAAAGTAAAATGTGGTGAGCACTTCAATTAGAGTACTTCAATTAGGCAATTAATTAGGTTCCACTTCTCCAAAGAATGTGCTCAGGAAAGGTTAGATAGAATACTGACCACTGAATACAAACCTGCATCAGCTCTGGGTTATAGATAAGCAATTTTAGATTTTCTTGTAGTAGGTTAGAAGTAGTACTTACTGACAACAAAAGAAACTACATACAGTCTTCTGTTCCTTACGAAGGATAAAAGTAGCAGCATAGAAACTTGCACTGTGATGAGTGGGAGACAATTCTTTTCATACTGGGAATCTTTTAAGCCTTCGAGATAAGTTCATCTCCTCAGTTTTGTGATTTTTACTGCCTAAGGTTTTTAATTTTTACATGCTCAGTAGAAGATTCTGTATAAAATTTGAATGGGAAAGTGCATATCCCATTGTTAGTCATGGCCTAATACATGTTTAAGTTTGTATTATTTCTTAGCAAATAATTTGGGAGCTATGCAATCTGGTGTGGTTTTTGTAGAAAGCAAAGGAGAGAGAGTCACTACCATGGGTCCAGGAAGATTTGTAGCTTAGACAAAGATCTCCAGTAGCAATGGGTCATTGAAAGTTGTGTTCTTCAGTACATGACAACGACTTCTTTTTCCTCTGTATTCTTAACAAAGGTACAAACTCACAAGTCCAAAGTGGCCAAGAGACAGCCCATTCTGCCAGTAAACTGAGTACTCTCCTTCAAAGAGAAACACCTCCAAAAATGTGCTTTCAAATGTAAAACTGTCCACAAAACATTGCTGGCTACATGACTCCCACCATGCTCCTAGATAAGCCAGAGTTTCATCACAAAAAATGCCCCAGAAAGCAAGCTTTAAAGGTATGCAAACAAACAACTGTTGCCTTTCACAATGGGGAAGGATACCTCAAAGATACTTGGATCTTTTTATTTCCTTTGATCTTTTCTATTCTCCCCAGGGTACATATGCTCATACTGGAATGTGAGAGATTAGTTTTCAGGCATGCTGCAATTGAACATTAAGAATAGAGAACAGTTCTTTATCGCAATCAGAAAAGAAAAACTGAAGTCTTTGACACGGTGCAGGAGTATGGACATTCTGAAAGACTTTCACTGAGATCACTAGATATATCAAGTACCTTATCTTAAATATTTAGGCCTGAATTGCTGTTGCTTCCTATCAGAATTTTGATAAATTAGTCCAATTCTCAAATATGTTGAGAAGGTGTTGACAGTGAAGTCACGGATCCCCCATCCCTTCAAAGCTCGGATGTGGCCCTGGGCAGCTTTATTCAGTGGTTGTCAAGCATTCTCACTTCAGTGGAGATGAAACCACATGATCTTTAAGATCCCTACCAACCCAAACCATTCTGTGCTTCATACTGCATTTTGCTGAAGAGAGTCTCAGCATGAACTACTGTCTTACTCTGACTGACCTTCCAAGAAACATTCTTGTAATTAAGCCATTCTTCAGTTATCTAATATACAGAAAAATACATGTGTACAGGCTGACATGGTTATTAGCAAGTCTTGCACTTTCACTGGAGTAAACAGCATAACAGGGATTCCTTGTGCTTAGAAAGATTGGTATTTGTACTCAATAACAACATCACTAGAATCTTGCCAACCATAGGTTACTTAGTAAAATCATGGCCAGGACGTAGTTTCAGTAGAAGAGAGCCTCAGCACATTTCCTTTCACTTATTTCACATGACATCTCAGCACTGAGGAATGATATAACTGAAATATTTAGACGTTAAAGACAGACTGTTAATTCAATTCCCTCTGCAATTTTTGATGCTACTTTTTTCTTTTCTTTTTACTAAAATAGAGCCAATACAGGGAGGGAGGGAGGGAGGAAAGGAGGGAGGGAGGGAGGAAAGGAGGGAGGGAGGGAGGAAAGGAGGAAAGGAGGAAAGGGCCTAGGAACAAAACGGAAACAGTGATCTGAAGAGGAAAGCTAGTTTAGTAAATAAGATATCAGAAAGCAAAATAACACAATATAATACAATATAATATAATATAATACCAGATACATGGTAGACATGTACGGTCCTGTGTTTAACCAAATTTCATATGTTTACCCACATATCTCTTTGCCAGATTGGTCAGATGTTGATAGTCCATTCCTGGGTGGCCCACTGTGCGATCCAAAGAGTGAGCCCCCGGTACACAGCTCAACTATCTGTGCAAATATTCAGGATACTGTCACCAGGTTCTTTGGTTATAACCATCCATACGGCCCACAGCTCTGCCCACTGGCTGCTTTGACCATCCCCCTCTTCAAAACAGATTGTTTAAGTGGAGGGATGGTATGCCACTACTCTCCACTTGCTCGGGTTACCCTTGCTGTACACATCCATATACCAAGCATCTTCAGGAGTAGGATATTTTCCTTCCTGAACAGGACTCTTCGCCAGTGGAGCAACCATTGTCTCCTCTGGCGCATCACTGTGATATGTCACTGGGCCTAGGATCTTCTGAAGTTCTTTTAATGGTTATGAAGACAGACTACTCCTGTGGCTGAGACAGGTGACCCAGTGACGCTGTCTGTGCTTGGGCCACCCCTGTCTTAGGAAGGTGGGTCAGATCCTTAACCCACCCCTGAAATGGCAAAGTGCTCTTGACTATGATTTCAAATGCTTGGGTTATTGGCTCTACCACCTGCAGTGGAGAGTATGCAGCCAATAATCATTTTTCAATTATACTGTATCTTTCTTCTGCTCCATGCCAGACCTGAGACCAAAACCCAATAAGGGTCCAAATGGAACTCTGACATTGCCAAAGGCCACAGCCAAAGCTGTCCTGAGTTTCATGGACATCCAGTTCAGCTGGAAGGGTAGGATCAAATGCACCTGGGCTTGTTTAATGCCTGGGTTTGTTTAACAGCCATTTTTGCCTGCTGAAAAGCCTCATGTTCTGTTCTCCCCCAGTCCCATAGTTGGCCCTTCTTTTTAAGTTGATACAAAGGCCTCAGCAGCTGCTGAAGTATAAAGGCATAAAGTGGGGTATAAAGGAATGCCAGTATCCTAATATACCCCAACATTTTTGCAGCTGCTTAGGTGTCATAGGGATTGGGAATGCCTGAACCTTATCTATTACTGCACTCGATAATACTTTGGTCTTTCCTGACAAACTGCTCCCAGGAACTTCACAGATAGGCCTGGAGCCTGCACCTTCTGTGGGTTTATAACCCATCCTTTCTCCTGCAGATATGTGGTCAGTGAATCTGCCACCTGACCTACTGCCTCCAGGGAGTCAGATGTCAACATGAGATCACTGATATAGTAATACAAGTTGACATCATTAGGTCTTCTCCAGTCTGCCAGATCAAACACCACCAGGATCTGAAAGCATGTTGGTGAATGCATGTACCCCTGTGGCAGGACATGAAAGGTCCACTGCCTACCTCCCTATGTAAATGCAAATTGGTTCTGCAATTCTTCAGCAATTGGAATACCAATTGCCAAGTTTAGGACACAACAGTAGGTTTTTATTTCCCTACTCAATGTGTCCATTAGGGAGGCAATATTGGGTATGGTGGTGTGACCTTATTTACCTCTCCATTGTCCTTCTGTCCACTGTCATTCTCCATGTTCCATCTGACTTCCACACTGACCATATGGGGGAATTACATGGGCTATGAGCAGGCCTTATGTTCCCAGCCTTTTCTAATTCCTGCACAGTCCTGGATATTTCATCTTGCCCCCCTCGGGAGTCTATATTGCTTCATGCTAGTAATGCAGCATGGTTCCAGCAGGCAAATAGGCTCATGCTTCATGTGACCTCTCAATGTCTCCTGCACTGCCCAGACATTAATGCACCTCTGCTGGAGTCTGAACTATCCTACAGACGTCTGGAGAGCCAGACCCCATAAAATGTCTATGTTCAAGAGACTCTGAGACCAGGGCAATAGACACATTATACTCCCAGGGTGGGAGACACCCAACCCCAAATTTCAACCATGTCTGGGTGACAGGGACAGTCTGTCCCCTGAAGCCACCGATCATCACTTTGACCCCTTTAAATTTAGTAGGATTCCCATAAATAATTGATGTTTCCACATCTGTATCTACTAAAGCTATTACTTGTTGTATGTTTCCCAAGACCAAAAAATTGTTAATTCAACATAGGACCTCCAGTCCCATCTGAAAGCCCCAGGTACAGGGGAACTGACATCCCCTGTCATGCCATGAATTGTGTGATTGATAAGTCTTTTTCCTCAGGTAGCTCAGGCATTCTAGCCTGAGTCACCTGAGGAGGCTTTCTGCTTTTATTAGGGACTATAAAGCCCTCCAGATTCCAGGCTTTCATCACTTCCCTTTCAATGATTCGTATCCCTGCTCTTTTGGGGGTGTTTTTAAATTTTTGATCATCCTTAAGTTGTTTTCACAACTGGAGGAGGAAATGATTAGGCAGACACTCTATTTTAATAAAGGCTACCCCAGCCCAGATGAGATCATTAAATATTTGTTTTCGGAACACCTGTATGGGGCCTGATTGTGGTATCCGTGGGGCAGCTCTCCTGGCTCTACTAACTGGGAATACCTCAGTATCTTCCACTGCCCTACTATTACACCTTAATCTTAGGGATTCCACTTCCCCCATGCCAGCCACCAACTGGGCAGCCTGCTGGATAATGGCCTCTAAGACCACCAGGGAGTTCAATGTGGATACTAGTGTACCATAGTATTGGGAGGGTTCCTGTTGTAAAATTATGTCCCTCATTCCTGCCAAAAATTTTACTAAATCTGGGTTTTGAAAGGAGTCCTTGTATATTGCTTCCTTCATTCCTAATTCATGAATGTATATTTGGTGGTTCTCCATGGAAGACCATAGACCTGTGCGTACCAGGATGTCAGCCTTATTAGGCCAAATGATACAGCATGCTGCCATTAACCAAATCATTAGTGAATTGTTTTCTTCATTAGGTTGCATGGTGGCACACACTCTTTGTCAAAGAGCAGGGTGTGAGGTTATTGATGCAAATTTGGAGATTTCTGGTCCGTTGACCACAACACTCTCTGCCACCATGTCCTACAACCAAAGTTAACTACTCTCTTTGTTTTTGTTAGAATCTCTGTACTAAGCACATCAATGTGGAAGCCATGTAGGGGCGGGCTGTAATGCAATGATGAGTTTGGGCAGAGGGCCATTGATCAGGGACACCCCTACTGGTCTATCCTGAATCTTTTTTTATTTTTTGTGTGACTATGGGTCAGATTTCAAAAGGATGTGCCTCAAGTAGGACTCTGAGATCAGATCTTGAGAATTATTCCTTTGAAGCACCCAGATCCAAAGATTCAGGGACCTGGGTATTCTCCAAGGCAATATTTGTTTTACAGGGATAGCTAAACTTGATTTTTTCCTCGTTAATACAGTTGCTCTAATTTCTCAGTGCAATTGCTTAATAATCAATTTTCATTCTCAAGGGAGTTGTGAAAGTTCTGCTAAATTTAATGCATTTAGTAGTGGTCACACCACAGTGGACACAGCTAGCCATCACTGCTTTGTGATAAGAACATCTTTATCGAGCCCATAGAAATATTCTGCCATGCAGGATGGGGATTGAAGTAAATTTCCACTGTCCTTCAAGGAACCTGAACCACAGACTGATCACCTGAGGCAAGCACTGAGTCAGCCACAGGAGCACAGGTGAAGGCAGTTCACCTTTGTGACTGGAAGGGGGTGAAGCCTGGCTCCACTTCTCCTAAACCTCATCTAAGGGCTGGCCAGCACTGGGGAAGGATCTTTCTTTGGAGATCATGATATTTTTCCTTTGTCATTTTTCCACTGCAAGCCTGAGATACGGGTGAGCATTTCATTTTTTTTCAATTATTCCTTTATACTGCAGTAATCTTTCTAGTTATACATCCTGACTACAATACTACTGTTTATTTTGTTAAATATATGTCTGTTAACTATGCATTCTGCACATGGGATCTTAATTGTGATGTAAGTGGGATTTAAGAGTACACTATAGAAAATACCTGAAAAGCATCAGGTTCTGTAAGCCTGCACTGACTCATATTTAACTCCCTGTATGCATCAGTCTTGCTCTGACATTGGAGTTTTCCTTGTCTTTACTTTTCAGCTTTTTATAGGGCATTCTTTGGCAGTATATCTGCAGTTCCTGAGTGACTCTCATTTTGCTGAAGTTTAAGGTGATGTAATCTTGATTAAACATTACAGTACCATAAGCGAGTTCTGACTGAAGAAGCTTTAGGTTTTCTTATTATTTTATTTTTATATTTTATCAGTATCTTTATGTTCTACATGGAAGACTTTAGGCCTTCCAGTTCTTCTTAGTATTTTAAGTATACCTGGATCACAATGTGCACTTCTGCAAAATAACTAAATGTCAGGAAACATGAGAAATTACACAGAAATATCTGATTTGCGTTTTGATTGATAATATGATTTATTAGTGAAATCTAAGTCCAGGCAAGAAATTTGAGCATAAAGACTTAGGAGAAAGCTGAAAGAGTTATTTGATTGTCTACCACTGACTTTTATAGAAAGAATTAGCATCTATATGCTAGTACAAAATCCAAGAGTAAAAGGTGACATTTTTTTAGCAGGATCACAAAAGTATTATTATTTCAAATCAGGAAAGTGAAGGTATAATTCTTGCCTTTAAACTGGTGAAAATAATTTGATGGCACTTTCTTTGGAATCCTCAGATGATGAAGGATTCGTAGGTGTTCTTTCTGGGCTATTTCAAAGTATCTCAGTGGGATAGTTTTAATTTAAATGTAGGTAAATGAATAGCAACATTTTACCAAAAATACAGATTCTTTGGTAGTGAAAGGTAAATAGCTTCTTTATATATCTACTGGAATGATACAGTTTCTGTAAAAATACATTATCGGAGCTTGGGTGAAAGAAAATAAAAAATACAAAGAATCATCTGTGATTATAACATTATTATCAAAATTTTATGTTCTGACTTCTCTACGTTCTCTTCTCTTGTTTATCATCTCCAAGTTTCTGTATTTCAGAGGGCTTGATATGCAACTCCAAACCTTTGCTCATTTTTAGATGTTTAACAAGGGAAAATGGGAAATGAAACTTAATTAAGGCACACCTCGTGAGGAAGAGCAAGTAAATAAACAGTTTAAGAAGTAAATTTAAGGTCTTATTTCATTGTACTGTTTTTTTGTTTTGTTTTTTTCTCTCTTGACTTCTTTTTAAACCTGATCTTAGTAAGAAAAAGTATACTTTGCTTCTTTCAGTAAATGGTCATTTAAAGGCTGTACTCTAAATAATATCCTAAATCTTGTTTGTGAGATCAATAGAAAATGGTCTGTTGTACTTACATGTACAAAGTTTGAAAGAGTGAATGTAGATAATATTTAGCCAGGGATAAGAATAACTTCAATTTATTTCACATATTCATGGTTTTGTGATTTTTCTTGTCAGCATTCCACATCAGAACATTGTGTAAAACAATGTTAAAGAGTTAATGTTCTGAGACAGGAGGGGAAGGAGTGACATTCGATTTGATGGGCAGAGAGGAGAGGGGTGGAGCTCCTGGCTGGAGATCAGTGGTGCCACTTGCACACTTTCTCTCTGTTTTGCCGTGGAGAACAGCACATGTGCTTTCCCTGAAGTCTGCCAGATCTCCTATTTTTGGATACTATTGTCTCTCTCATTTTGTTTGATTTTGTTGGATTTAGTAGATTACTGTTTGTGCGTGTGTGTCCCTGTGACTCTGATCTAGAGATGACTGCTTGACACTCAGAGGACTCTGTGTTTCTGCTTTCCATTCAGAGGAACAGACAAAAACTGTTTGCATGTCATGAAATATCCATTCCTTTCCCTTTCTGCTTGACTCTGAGGCTTGTGCTCCCTGGCCATCTCATCTTCTGCATTAGATTGAGGCCTTCAGTTTTTGGACACTCTCTCATTTTATTTGATTTATTAGCTTCAACTCCAATTACATATACTGTGTTACTTTTCATTCCAATATCTTATTAAGTAAAGTGGCTTTCCTCTTCAGATCGTTGTTGCTGTTTTGTTTTCAGGCCCATCTTCTACCCTTTTCCCTTTCCCAGGGAGTGGGTCCATGGGTTCACCCACCCCATTCATCACGGAACTGGGCCAAACCAACCTGTAAACTATTATTTTTGTCTATTGAAACAGATCCATATCAATATTTCCCATGGCATTCATGATAATGTAACATTCAATCTGTACTCATCTCTTTTTCTGGTTGGAGTCATGCAACTCCCACACTGGAACAACATTATTTATTCAGTTCATCAGGTACCATTACATTCTTTGGATCTTTTTTCAACTTTACTCAATGCCTTTTCAAACATCTGTAACATTTGAGAGTTGCTTTGAATACTATAAGTAAAGATAACGTTTAAAATGTAGGTTCATTTATACAATAGTAGAATGATGTCTTCAGTTTTGACCTCCTCTTATTTACTGATACTTCTCAGTACTCAAAATTCTTTACTGATATATTTTATTTTATTTTATTTTATTTTTTTGTAGGACTAGTACAATACCAATATCTCCTACCTGAGTGCTTAAGCTCATTTGGAGCATGTTATTGAAGATTTTTTTCCCCATAGACATTGCTTTATATTTATTAACATCTAATTTTATTCTATTTCCCAACTGCTCGGTTTCATAAGACATCTTTACTATATGTCTGAATAATTTTTTTACTAACCCAAATAACTAAGTCACAGTATGGAGGTTTCCCCTTGTTCAGGGGGGCAGATTACGATTGAATAATTCCTCTAGAAAAAAAAAGGCAGCTGATTGGCTCTGTTCTCAGTGGCTGCCTTCTGATTAATCTCAGTGCATCTCCAGAATCTTTTTACCAGTGCAATCTTTTGTGTGATGTTTCCAGTATTATAGAAACATTGTTAAGGAAAGGTGCTGTGAAAAACCCAATGGATTAAGCCCCCAAAAATGCTCCTGGAAAATTGTATACAATTTCTTCTTAATTCAATTTTACCACAGCTGATCATCAGCCATCTAATTTTCTGGTGACTTCTGCCTTAAAATGGTCAGTTATATTTAAAGTGATAAATAAAGTACATTTTCCTTTCCTTTTCTAAATAGTGGTGTGCTTGAAAAAAGCAGTTCATTTGGAAGAGAACCTTAAGTTTAGTTCAAAACCTGTCACTTTTTCTAGCCCATAAACTTTATCTTTTCTCTCTCAAAACTTTTTTTACCCCCATTTTTCTCATCAGTGTGAATTCCAGTTCTTATTCTTTATTTCTGCAGTAGTGATCACAGGAATCCTAACTGGTATCTACGTGCCTCCATGTTTCCAAAGATTATTGGTGCCAATGTTGTTAATTACCAACCTGTCTGGATATGCTTATTTATAGGGGAAGGACTACTCAGCTTCTTCTAAGGACTGTTTTAAAAAAATGTATAAATAGTTTACGGGCAGGTTCGGCCTGGCTCCACGACAATTGGTACAGGAGACCCACAGACCCTCACCCCAGGAAAGGGAAAAGGAAAAAGGGAGATGGGCCTAGGAACAAAACAGCAGCAACAATCTGAGGAGGAAAGTTAATTTACTAAATTAGATATCAGAAAGCAAAATAACATGATTATAATACAATATAATTGGAATTGAAGTTAATAAATCAAATAAAATGAGAGAGTGCCCAATAAATCAAAGGGAATAGTTTAACAAACTAAACAAAAAAAACATTTCTACTTTTTACCCTCTTGAAAGTCTTATCCTCTGGTTCCTAAAGTTGACACTTCAGTCTTCTTCAAATAGAATGTGAGGAAGAAACAATCACAATAGGCATCTGAATCTCAGATCCTTCTCCTGGAAAAAGTATGATGCTTGTGACAGGGATTTCTTCCTCATCAGTGTTAAGCCTATCAAGGGTTCCAGTCATTTATTACCTCGTCTCGTTCGTCTTGTGTCTCAACACTATGCAGATAAAAGGCTGAAAATTTCACAGCTGGTTCCCCTACTTCCAGTAAACCCTAAGGGCTACTGCTCATTTTCCAGACCACATGCATGTCATCTCTCTGTTGTCTGCGGTATCCACAGAACTGAAAAACAGTCAGTTAGCCACTACTATCTGTTCAAAGCTACAGCCAGCCCAGGCTAGGGCAAATCACAGGCAGACTGTGTGACTTTGTATAGTCAGATCAAGTCAAAGCCTCTTTCTGAACTAAACGAAAGGAAGAAAATGAGAAAAATTGTGCTCTGGAGCTTATCTCTGTCTTTGTAATGCTGCAGGCAGAAGTACCTACTTTGAATAAGACTCTTGCATCATCAGAAGTCTAAGATATGGTTTTAGATGCCAAGATAAAACCTATTTCATCAGTAATGGGTGTCAATTTTTGTGTTTTAATTCCCAGAAGAGAGTTACTAGTAGTTACTATGCAGATTAGCCTTCTAAGACTTGTATAGTATGTATGTGTATTTGCATTCTGTTTTAAAAGCTTTCTTTCCGATATTCATTTTTAGTACTTAAAACCATCCAGATAACTATACTGAAGAATGTCTGGTCGTGCTTGTTTTTATTTTTGTTGTTTGATACTTTAAGGGGAATACTTTTTCACAGATAAGAAAGTATGCATCTATAATGTAAATTAAAATAGTTTCAGAATGCATCCTATTCATTATATTTCTTGTATGCTTGATACTGCTACATCCAAGCTTAATACCATGCTGCCCAAGTATACCTATTGCCTTTAGTAATTGTTGTGGAAATCTCAGTCAGTGTGGACTGATTCCAAAAAATGATAGATAAATTAATAGACTAATAGTAATTAACATATAATTTTGTGAACAGTGAAATTAATGGATGGAATTGTGTTGTATATTATTACTCCATCTTGCTGCTACTGCAAGTGTATCTCCTCACCACATTTCCTTTGAAGCTAATAATCCAGAGGCAAGCATGTTAGTATTAACATGGATCTGCTAATAAATAAAAGTTTGATATTCAGCAGTAGGTACAATGAAGCATTGCCCTCCTTATCCCCAACTGTAGGTACGTTTCAGCAGGGGGATGTTGGTCAGGGGGCACCCCTGACAGTCTGTCTTGTATTTTTTTTTTGTTTTATGTGTTATAATTAGGCAGATCTCAAAGGGATCCATTGCAAATAGAGCTTCGAGATCTGATTTGAAAGCTTTCCCTCTGAGGTACTCAGGTCCATTACCTCAGGGTCCGGGGTGTTCTCTACTGAAATGCAATGTATTTGTATTGTTGGGGCATTTAGTCCTGGTTTTTTGGTTGTAAACATATCCAATTGCTGCTCTAATTTCTCGACATGGCCTCTTAATAGTTGGTTCTCACAATCTATGTTATTTGTTACTTCCAGTTGGTGTAGAACCATTATCAGGGGCCAAGCCACAGCAGATGCAGCTAGCCAGTGCTCCTTTGGAGTAAGTACACCCTTATCTAAACCCTGGAAATAATCTGTTAAGTGGGCCGGAGAAGGAGAAACAGTCCCTGTAACCCACAGGGGTTCCCATTTTTCAACAATAGTGGCTAAGCCATAATAGGGTGACCCCATAAATCCCCAGGATCTAACCTAAGAACAATTGTTCTAAGGGGGTATCATTCTCCTCCCTGCCCCATTTGAAGATATTTCAAATGAAAGACAAACCAGTTGATTTTTTTTTTCCAAGCTTGCCTGACTTGCCAATTGTGGGGTGAATACCCTGAAAGAATAGTACCCACAAAAAATAATGAAGGTGGACATTATATTTTTGGATGGCTTATCCAGAAGGTATAAAGACAACTGGTAAATTACAAAGGGCTCACCTGTCACTGACAGTTGAGGTTCACCTGGAACTCCACACATAAGAGATCTAAAACAAGAGATCCTTCTGCAGTGGTGGTCAGCCCTTAAATGGGGTCTGGGAGAGGTGGAGCCAGCCTCCACCCCTTCTGGTCACACAGGTGAATTGCCTTAACCTGTGCTCCTGCAGCTGACTCAGTGCTTGCCTCACGTGATCAATCAGTGGTTCAGGCTGTGATTCAGTATTTCCCATACACCAACTTTCATTCATTTTTATCCTTCTGCTAAGGTTTCACAAAAATTGTAGTACTTCAGCTGTCTTGCAGATTTGACATCTCTTCAACATCAGTTGACAAGGAGTTGCCATGTCTTAATGTTGATAGCCAAATATAAAGAACGGTCAAACAACAGAGGGAAAATAAGACCGATACTGTTGTAAAAAATTCTACATTGAGCTGCTTTGGAAATCATATATTTGTGAAATATTTTTCTCAATTATATCAAAGAATTAGTATCTCTTCTGATATTCAAAATACTAAATGTATAGATAAAAGTGGGACTTCAAGATCAATGCAGTGAAAGAAAGAATTGCAAGTGAAAGAATGGTATGAAGCAATTATTATTGCAGCTAAGAGAGGAATTGTAACTACTTGATGAAATTTTTTAAAAGAGTTTTGTGGTATTGGCTAAAAGACAAGCTTCAGTGAAAGGGAAATTGTCAATCAGAGGGACAACCGTGCTTATAAAATAGACGCACTGCAATACTATTTTTCATCTTGGCAGTATCTCAATAGTAGTCACAATAATGTTTTGGAAACGAATTTGATAATTAAATGATAAAAAAGCTAATAGCCTGTGTCATATTTAGAGATTATTTTTCTTTCTTCAAAGGTTCTGACTTTTATTGCTCTTTCAGGAGCTCTTTCACTATGGAAGAGCTATGTCATAAAGTTATCCATGATGAGTCTGCAGTCTGCTGTTTGGATCTTCTGAAGTATTGTTCTGCGTTATTGCTGGTGTTGTGATACAGCACAGACTGGGTCATTTTTACTCACTAGGTCATCTCAGCATCTGTCTGAACTGAGCACCAGTGAAATAAAATCTTTGCTGTCAGTGAAACAGAAAATACTAAAAAACAGTTCAGTTATGTAAAATATATGTTGCTATATCCATTGATCAAAATAATGCAGGAGGCTGTTTTTTATTTGACTTGCTATAGTGATCACTAAAAATACCAGATATAGGTGTTGAACCAAAAAAGGAGAAAAGAGCATATTATAGTCTATACAGATTTTAAGAAGCAAGACAGTGGATCAAATGAAAAAAGTTAACTAAATTGTACAAAACAAGAGGTTTACCGACTCGACTGTAAATCATCTGTAATAATAAATGAATCAAATGTATTTCTTCAAAATATGAAAGACATTCCACAGACAATGAAATTTCACATATTGCAATAACAGTATACACTAGCTTTGCCATCAAAAAGCATTTGTATATTCAATTAGAAATACTTTATTTTTTTGTGTATTAATTATATTTGTTCCAAAAGAACTCAAAAAGCTTTTCAGATTTTGTGCATTTAGTCATTCCTCACAGTGACTTATATGGTTTTCAACTTATAAACAGTGAACTGGAGACAAAAGGAAATAAATGCACTGCACAAGTTTGTAAGGACTAATCTACCATTTTGGACCACTATTTTGTCTATATTTATATTTTTTTCTCCTCCAAAAAAGCAGGAGCTTGTAATGAACAATTAAAGTATCATGATGGTGAAATTTACTCTTCTGCAGCAATCTAATGCAATGTCCATGAAAGTAATTGCAGTGTTGTCAGCTGTTTATGGGGTGCTTCATCCTGGTTCCATGAAGAACAGGGTGGGGGAACCCATAGTCCTATGCCCCAGGAAAGGGAAAAGGGCAGGGAGATGGGCCTAGAAACAAAATGGAAGCAAAAACCTCAGGAGGAAAGCTAATTTTCTAAATAAGATATTGGAATACAAAATAACACAATATAATACAATATATTTGGAATTGAAGCTAATAAATCAAATAAAGAGAGAGAGTCCAAAAACCAAAGGCCTTACTGTATCACTGAAGGTGAGATGGCTAGGAAGCTTCCACTGCTGAGATGAGTCGAAAGGGGAAAAAAGAGGGATGTTGTGACATGCCAACAGTTTTATCTTTTCCTCTGAACGGAAAATGGAAAAACACTAAGTAATGCAAAGTCTTCTGGGGTATGCAGTTCTTTTCTGAGACATGTATACCCAGAACTATTGACGGTCCACAGAACTGGAGCATTAACTTCTTAACTCCAGTGCACCATTAACCGAAAATCATAAAATCCTATGTGTATTCAGAATAGGGTTTGACTAGGACTGGTAGCAAGGTATAAAGCTCTCCTAGTCCTTACCAGAGGTAAGTGTGAACTTCATTCATAGTGGTTTGGTGACAAAACACATATTTGAGGACCATCCTGTTCAAGATCCTAAACACAATCTTTTCTTTTCAGTAGGAGTTTAAGTGATGGAATAATTTGCATTCTCCCAGTGCATATAACTAGTGTAAGAAAATGCATTTTCCACTGTTTACAAACACTAACTTCAAACTGATTTAAATATTTCCTTCATTAATAGAAAATGCAAAATTGGAAATATTTAATTTTGTTGGATTGTTATTTTTAACATTGTTAGAGAACAATTTTTTTATGGCTAGAACCTACAGTCCATTTCAGCTATTGCTTCATTATTTCTTCATCTCTGGCTTTTTGTATTTCAACTTGTAAAACCATTTTTTTCTGTCTTTGATTTTATCTTTGGTTTGTGTTATTGGCTTGTTTCAATCCTTAATACAACTGCATACATTTTAGTTCAAGGCAATGTGAATGTTATTCTTGTCTTTTTACTAATTCTAATTGGCAGAATTTTTAGTTTCCTAAGGGCATAGGTAACTGCATACTGCTGTGATTCTGAACCCATATGATACAAAAACTAGAATCATAGATTTGTTCCGTCAGGATTTAAGTGTGATATGCTTTATACATGATTAATGTGAAAGTATTCACAAGAAAGAGAAGCCTACAAAGGGATGAAGGAATCTTTAACTGTGCCATCTTCACAAAAGTAATAATTAAATTTGGTAATTAGATAATAAGAGAAGAATTTGTTGTAGGAGTTTCTGAATAAAAAATGTGTGGTTTATCTTTGGGAAAGTATAATACAATGTTTTAGACATAATATACTAATAATACAGACAGCAAATTACTGAATTGGAAACCCTAGACAAATATAATTACGAAACGTTATGGGTAAATAGCAAACACCACACAGGAAAAAGTTTGCTGCAAAATGTATTACAAATTCCAGGAACAACTCTTAGGTCAATTCTGTCATCATAGGATTGCAGGATATTTTATATTGGTCATCTGGTCTGTTTTCTTGCTAAGTTATGAAAGATAGCTTATTGTGATAAAATACATCTGAATCTGATGTTCTGTGTGCTGTCAAAGCACTTTACTGAGGACTCTGTGTCATGGACTGTCTTGTCCTTTATGAAAATAAACAGATCCCATAAGGAAAAAAAAAGGAATTATATGAAGTGAACCCATGAAACTAATTAAATCCACAAACCAGCTAATCAGAGAACTGGAAATACAGGCAGGATCATTTCATTCACTTCTGCCCAAACAAATTCCCTGCTTTGTGACTCTGGGATCTGATTCAAAGCTCGTCAAAACCAGTGAGAACTCTCCTATAGACTCTAACTTCCTGCCAAATCATTTGTTAAATCAAAGCTCACAACATAGCTGTGGGCTTTAGGCTTACTGTAATTTCCATGGAGTTAATAGAGACTCCACACTATAAATGTTATATACACTATTTCTGTTGCTTCAGAGTATATAAATATGTATGCAAGTTTATGTTTATTGTACCTTTTGTAGAAGGAAGAGTGTTTTAAACTGCTTTAATACTTATACGGACTAGGCATCAGAAAGGTACGATTTCCATTTGCTGTTTAACTTATACTTAAACCATCAATTGGAAATCTACCGAATTTATTTTTCTGAAAAGGAATACCTGGACTCTTAAAAACTTTATGATATGTTTTCAGATGGGAGAAGAGTGAAAGGTGAGGGGTTTTTTTGTGTTTTTTTTTTTGTTTTGTTTTGTTTTGTTTTGTTTTTTTGTTTTTGTCATAAAACCCATTGCAAAATTGTTCTATATCAGTGTGATTGCTGACCAGGAATAGCTAAACCCAATAAAAGAGGATGCTGTCTCAGATGAGCAGTGATGTGCATGAGCCTTGGAAGTTTCTCATATGACTCCTATTTGTCCAGGTATTTGTAAGAAATCAAGGATTTTCTTTTGTTTTGGTCAGCTTTTCAACTAAGTTACCAGTGAATGAAAAGAAAGGGGCTTAGTACATGACATAGGTGCTCTTACTCCTTAATTTATCATGAGGTGGGAAAGAGTTATTATGTTAAAAACTGATTTCCTGAGAAGAGATTTGCATTTTTCATGGTAGCACATTAAGCGGTACAAAGACCAGGTGCAGTTCTATCACTGCAGTGAGATTTAGTGTGACTGTGTTTTGTCAAAGGTCACCTATTCATCCATGATCAGTAAATAATGGGTAAGCAGCTAATTAGTAGTATCAGATGGCAGGGAAAGAAAATCCATGGACAAGCCAGTGCATCTTAAGCTTTGGAAGAAAGGGTAGAAGCCTCAAGATTAGTCAGTTCTGGATCTGTTTCAAACTTGCCTAACACTGTTCTTAACCAAACTGGGGGATTATGCTTTAGGCCTTGTGCTTAGGTCTCTGGATGTAGACCCTAGCTGAAAAGCTTTACTTGTAGAGATGTAAAAGTCATGAGTCACTGTTCAAATCAAGATTATTTCTGTCTGCCATCAGACAGTATCAAGAAAGGAAAAACAAGTAGGCAACAATTTCATAAATTTAATTATTTACATGCATTTTCTCCACGTTTAGGAGTCTGTCTCAGTTTCATGCTACATTATGTTAATAGGGTACAGGGCTTAATAGGTTAATAGGTTGTTGGAACAACCTTTTTGAGCTAATTTAGTTTCCTTTGTGACACCTGCTTCTTTTTATTTCCCAATGAGTAGGAGCCTGATCTGATAGAGCTCACCAATGACACTTGGGCTCCACAAGCTTCCCAGGTCATCTGTCCTTACCTCATTGTCCTTACCACTGGGACTATTTCATGGGGGTCTCATCTGGATTTTGAATCATGAGAACACTGTGAAAACAACTTCAGCAGATATAAGCTGAAAGACAGAAAGCTTGTGTAAATGTAAGCTCAAAGAATGAAATGCAGAGGCCGTGAAACTTGTTGTCAAGATCATAAAGTAGAATAGATGTCTTGTTTTTGAAGATAAGATGGCAAAACAGATGCCTCAGCTTAATGTAACATCATTAGGAACTAGTTTGGGCTACCCCTCTTAAAGGCTGGAAATTTACAGCAAAAATGACTATTAGCTTTAACTCCACATCTACCAGAGATGTCAATAATTCCTTGGAATTTCTGTCCGTGTCCTTGGAACATAATGAATATGTATGTGCAATGCCTTTAAGCATGTAGTCATTTCTCTCTTCAGTTTGCATGTTTGGTAAGCAATCCTATGCAGCCAGCACTGTACTAAAAGGGAATACCTGCTTGACATGACACACTGGCATGTCAATTTAATTTGTCAGTTTTTCTCCGCTTCATTGTTTTGTGGGAATTTTTCCTAATCAAGTTTCCCAAGAATTACTATAGATTCTATAGAACCTCTATCTTGTTTGTAGAGATATTGTTTTTCTGGCATTGTTGACTCAGATTTTTCTTGTGATACTCTCTACTCTTCCAGTTTTTTCCTGAAGAACCATGATTCAAACAGTTCCCTGACTTACTTTCATTCCTTTCAAATCTCTCTGCTCCATGAGGTGCAGAATAGCTTAATATTGTACATTCCTCTGAGGATCAGTTTGTAATAAACATTCAATTAATTGAGATCTAGGATTTTTCATTTGATAGCCAACACAGTGCAAAGAAATGTGTGTTAAAGAAGTGCATCAAAGCACTGAACCTTTCTGAGCATCAGAAATAAAACTGTCCTAGAACTTGGGAAATATGCTCCTGCGCACAAAAGCAAGTCCTCAGTTTGAGATCTCAGATGTTCTCAGAGACAGATTTTTGTTTTCTCGTCACTGCTATTATTTAAATTGCTAAAAATTATTAGAGACTGAAGTTATAGTGTTACTGCAGAGCTATTATGTATTGATTTTCTGTAATTTCTAGGCATCTTCTTGAAACATGAAATTAAAGTTAACTCACTGAATTACAAACGTTTCTCTCCTCTGTCACACAAGTGCTCAGACAGCTATTGAGCTGGGTTGGTGTAGGTGTGGTGGCACAAGTTTTACTCTCCTATTATTCATGTTAAATACTGTAAGTGAAACTTTATTCATCATGTTATCAGCTACTGTACTGGTCACCATGAGTCTGTCAGAAAAGAAAGACAGATGCTATTATGCAGTGTGGAATTACCAGAATGAGGAATAAATTTTCTTGTCATAAAAAAGATTCTGTTAGCCAATAAAGTGAAATTAAATAAGAGATGTGAACATGCTAAAAATTCTAGTGACAGGTAGGCATATACCTAAATATCTATGCACACATTGTACATGTGTATGTGGTAAATATATATGTATTTGTATTTATAGATATATAATACACATATACATGCATCTAGATACAAGAATACACTGAGGTTGCAGCAGTCCATTCTGAATTCTTGTTTTGTCTACCTCATCTCTGAGCTACACATGTAAATCTAATAATAAACATATTGTACTTTTGTTATCAATTCATTTTGTTTCAGATTCTTTTCCCATCTTGTAAACTCTCCAAAATAAACTCCCAACATAAGTCTTCCCAACACATCTAGAGGCACATGGTTCAAAACTTTATTTTAATCAAACATTTTTTATTCTAGTTTGTTGCAAGCCCAGTACAGCTCTCTTCACAATAGAACCATAACAATTGCTGACAACTGGAATAACAAGAGCATGTGTTCATCTAGAATTTCACTGACCAGACAACTAAGCAGATATAGCAATAAATGGCCACTAGGAATTAATTGAAGTTATCTAATATTAACCATCAGCTAATCATCATTCCAACTAAAATAGTTTTATAGTTATATATTTAAAATAATGTTTTCATGTTTCCTTATGTCCCTTAATTACAAATTTTATTTCCTACTATTTTCATAAATGGTAGTATAGTGCTTTAACAGTTAGATTTTTTATAATTCACTTCACTTGAAATGTACAGAAAAATGTACATGATATTTCATCTTTTATCTGCTTTGTAGTACAGAAAGTATTGACTATTCCAAAAGTTGTAATCTTTCACTATCAGCTACCATGAATGCTTCAGTGATGCAGACATTTGTTCAGTCTGATGGAATTCATGATGACCTATCAAAAGAAAAAAAAAAATAATGTTGTAGATATTTGTGTAATCTCTCTTGAAGCATGGAGGGAACTATTGCCTCATCTGAAATATCTCATAATTCCATTTGCTGAGATCCCATTGTGAATAATTGGGTGGAGAGATAATAAAGAAAAATGGTATCACAGAGAAAAATGATTCCAATCTGTTCCCCTATGTAGTACACTTAAGTTGCAGAAAATTCTCCCCCGACACCTAAATAAATATTCTTCCCCAAAAAAGAAAATATTGATTCATCCTACTCAGTGGTAATTTGGGATTAAAACTGTATCAACATTAAATTCTATACTGAAAGATCAAAGTGAAGTATATATATACTGTTTGCTTGCTTCAACTATTTAAGAAATAACTGCTTCAAAATAGTTCAAGAACTTCTTTCAAAATAAATTAGCTCATAAAACCAAAGTATAAAGATTTAATATTTGTCATGGTTTTATGATTTTTGGTATTGGTATTCCACATCATAACATCACGTAGTGCATTGAGAATTAAAGAGTTAATGCTCCAGATCTGTGGATCATTGATAGTTTTGGGTATAGCTGTCTCAGAAAAGAAGAAGAACTACATTCCTAAGAGGACTTCGAGTTGCTTTGTATTTTTACATTTTTCTACTCAGAGAAAAAGATAAAAACTGCTTGTGTGTCATGGGATACTCTCTTTCCTTTGGGATTGACTCAGCAGCAGGTGCTCACTGGCTATCTCACCTTCAGTGTTTAGTGTAAGGTCTTTGGTTTATCAGACATTCTCTCTTGCTCATTTTATTTGATTTATTAGCTTTAATTCGAATTATATTGTGTTATTTTGCTTTACCACATCTTACTTAGTAAATTAGCTTTCCTCCTCAGATAGTTGCCGCTGTTTTGTTTCTAGACCCATCTCCCTTTTCCCTTTCCCCTTTTCCCTTTCCCCCTTCCCCTTTCCTGGGGCGTAGGTCTGTGGGTCCCCCACACCTATTGTCATGGAACCGGGCCTAACCTGCCTGGTAAACCATTGGCAACATTGTAGTGTACTGCCTGCTTCCTCCTATGGTATAATGAGTTGGATTGGAAGCGACCTCAAAGATCATCTACCTGCTATGGGCAGCATTCCTAACCAACAGATCAAGCACTAGATCAGGTTGTCCAGAGTTCTAACAAACCTGGCCTTGAACACTGTCACGGTGTTATCCGTGACAGTAACCCAAGGGGGAACCGAGAAGGGAAAAAGAAAGGGAGAGGATAAAAACTGCCGCGCGGCCGCCTCAGCAGAGCCGCGCGCTCCAGGGGGAGGGGAAACAGAGGGAATAGAGGGTCTGTAAAGAAAAACACAACGGCACGATCTGAGAAGGAACGGTAACTTTACTAAATCTAAATAAATTTGAACAATTGAGAGAGAGAGAGACAAAATTTCCAAACCAGAAAACTGGGAGCTTACATTACACGTACTGAACTCCTCACGGCAGCCCCGACCGCGCGCCACAAAAAAAGCGCGGGCCTCCCGTCCGGTGCGGAGCTCCGCCCCTCCCCTGCTCCCCACAGCATTAACTCCTTAACGGCCTGCATGATGTTCTGATGTGGAATACCGGCATCAAAACCACAAAACCACAACAAACACCTTCAAGGACAGGACATCTGCAACCTCTCTGGACAGCCTTTTCCAGCATCTCAACACTCCTTTTTACAAAAGACTTCCTCTTGACATCTCATCTAAATTTCCCCTTTTTCCATTTAAAATTATTCCCACATCATTATATGCCCTGGTAAAAAGTCAGATTCCCTTCAGTTTATAATCTCCCTTTTAATATTGGAAGGTGTAATGAGCTCTCCCTGGAGCCTTTTCTTCTACAACTGAACAAGCCCAGCTTCCTCAGCCTGTCTTTGTAGGAGAGGCGCTCTAGCCCTCCATCATCATTGTGGTTCTCCTCCAAATCCTCTTCAAAAGCTGCCATCTCTCCCGTTTTGGGCCTCAGTCCTGGATGCAGTACTCCAGATGGGAACTCACAAGGGCAGAACAGAGAGGGACAATCACTTCCCTCAACTTGTTGGCCACATCTCTTTTAATGCATCCCAGTACACAGTTGACCTTCCAGGCTGCAAGTCCACACTGTTGGCTCATGTTAAGTTTTTCATCTACTAGACACTCTAAGTCCTTCTTGGCAGGGATGTTCTCAAGGAGTTGTTTTCCTAGTCTGTATGCATATTTGAGACTGTCCCAACCCCAGTGCAACATCTCCATGATAGAAAGCCACTAGATTGGTCAGGCACAATCTTTGTGATCTTTCTGATGCCTTGCTCACTGTATCACATCACATGCTAAACCCTCATGCGCTCTAATATATTTTCCAGAAGGATCTGGGTGCACCTTAGTGTATTCCTAGGAAAGCGGTGACCTAATCATCTTTCCATTCTTTTCATTGTTGTCATACAAAAGTTTCAATAAATATCTGGTATGTCTCTGAATCTACAGAAGTGAGCTTAACACATATTTTGTGTTTGACTATTTATGAAGTATTTTATTTGCTATAATCGATGCTACCCTTTGTTTCTAATCAAGGAATACAGTTTTGTAAACTGGCAAGGATCTCTTTTGAATTTTTCTGTGAAGAGTTTCATGCATTTGTGCTGGCTTTAGCCACCTTTAGGAGAACAGCCACCAAATGATACGAGAGCTAGCATAAAGTTAGTGTTGCATCAACAGACAATATTGTATATGACATAAAGTCTAACCTTACAAAGTTAATCCATCATAGTCTTTCAACAAATCTGAACTGCCACAGTGAGTTCATACTAATGTAGCACTTTTTCCATCAGGTGTCTGCAATGCTTCTGAGTAGGAGTCCTACTGCATGACAGATCTGAGCAGTTTTTAATTGAATATTTTATTAGTCTTGTGGCTAGGTGTCCAGGTTGAAGGCCTTTTATCTTCAACAGGGGACCAGGCCTTCTTCATCCTTCCCTCAGGAAGCCAGCAGCAAAGTGAGAAAAAGGAGTTATTTGACTGAGATAAACTATTTCACTAAACATTGTTAATGAATGTTATATAATACAACATAAAAGGAATCAAGAGTAATAAATTAAACAAATGGGAAAGACAGAAATCTCCTCACCCTGCAGCAAGCTTAGGGCAGAGAATAGGTAAGAAGTCCTTACTTCATTATCTCACTTCTTTCCCAGAACCCAAGAGAGAAGGACTGGAGCATGCTGGGAATTGTAGTTCACAGTAGTACAGAGAAATGTTGTTCCTTAGCAGCTCTCCCAGTTCTGTCAGTTCATTGCATGTGACACCAGGTTTTGGTAGTGGGCAGGAGGGCTTCAAAGAGCGCCTCTACGAGAATAGCTCAGAAACTGCTCCATGTTAGCTAAGACCTGTACTAGAGCAGTCCTCTCCTGAGGTTTGAACTCCACAGTATAGACACGTTAGAGCAGTGCTGAAGTGCTGCAGCCTGTTGGAAGACCATGCCAGGACACTGTGTATCTTTTGTATCATGGTGAATGGTAATTAGAGCTTTTTGTCCATTCTCTCTGATGCTTTCTAATAGTTGATACAGATCATCATGTTGCAGTAATGCAGCAAAATTTATTCAATTGAGGCAGGTAGCATGTGGACTTAATGTGTAATTGGATTGTAGCAACTGATACAGTGTAACTGGTAATGGATAGTCAATGTTAGTAAAGTTACAAACACAAACATTAGAGTGATTGTATCTATAGTAATATAATCTATAAAATTAGAAGCGGTTTCCATACAGACACATCCTTTTTTAACATAGACAAGCACTGTTTCAGGTGTCTCATTGGGATAAATCTGAAAATGGCAATAATTTTGCTCAGTGTCAATACAAATATCCTGAGCTTTGATGGTACTCCTCTCACAAATAAATTCTTGTTGTTGCTGTACAGTGCATGAACTAACATCAACAGTTTGCCACTTGCTTCCATTTTGTTGGACCCATACTCTGCTTTAATGGGTAGAGTATAACCCTACTATGATTCAATCCCAGCGCAACAATTGGGTGTATAGTACATACCAAAGCATTGCATATTGTTAGGACAAAAGCTGTAGTTATTCTATAGTTATTAACAGGATGTATGGGGACTACTGAGTCACGGCCT
This sequence comes from Callipepla californica brunnescens, assembly GCA_023055505.1. Classification (NCBI taxonomy): domain Eukaryota; kingdom Metazoa; phylum Chordata; class Aves; order Galliformes; family Odontophoridae; genus Callipepla; species Callipepla californica. The sequence goes on along the minus strand of JALIRH010000057.1, from coordinate 930,801 downwards.
AAAATACTGATTGAGCACCTGAAGGAAAAACCCAGTCAGCCCTGGGAGCACAGGTGAAGGCAATTCCCTGGCTCCACCCCATTTAGGTCTCATTTAAGAGCTGACTGCCACTGAGGAAGGATCTCTTGATAGAAATTCCTCCTTTAGAGTTCTTTTTCTTTGAGCCTAGATTCTCAGAGATAGGTGAGCATTCATTTTTCTTTCTTTTTGTAACATTCCATTGTTTGTGCTGGTCTCTTTGCCTTTACATTTGGTGAGCCAGGCCCAAAAATTGGGGGAGGGGGGCGATGGCTTTTCTGTGGAGCATCTTTAAATGTGTCAAGGGGAAGAATGTCACCCCTTTGGATAAAAACCTGCCAGGGCACATCCCAGGATTTCTAGGATCCCCCTCATGACTATAGTTGAAAAATGGGGTCCTTTGTGAGATAGTGGGAATTTACTTCAAATTGCCACTTTGGTTAGATCAGACTATGTAAGTATTTAAGACATGAAGAAGAGATAGCAATTGGGGGCATGACCATTGCTGATAAAACACAAATGACTGCATGTTGTGATCCAATTATTGGAAGTGATGGTTTGATGTATATGTACCCAGGAAAGATGGAAAAAGATAAAAAAAACAACAACAACAACAAAAAAAAAAAACCCTAGATTTATAGATGTATTATACTCCAATTAGATTTACAGAAGTAATTCTATCACATAGGAAATTACAGTAGTAACACAAAAAATTAAATGGGACAAAAAGGTTGCATCTGGAAACATAGAACTTTTCAATCCGAACACAGAAGCGTCTGTCAGATCAGTAGTAAATATCTGAAACTAACGGAAGACTAATCTCACACAAGTCTTTCTTGCCTGAAAATCGACAGACTTTTTATCTCTCTGGTCTACAGAGAGAGGACGTGGAAGTCTGTCTGGAATCGAAGAGTGGCAGTCAGGGGTTCAGAACTGATCTGGAGTTCAGTGGTGCTCTTCAGGGTCTAATACTATTTAAAACACGAGGGCTGCTCTGAAAGTAATGTCTCCTATTTTATTATGTAATCCTACAACTCAGAGGTGAGTGTTGGTGGTGTGGAAGTAGAGGCTGAATCTTCTTGCCAATATCTCATCACATTTTGTTGCTGTGTGGCAGATGACAGCAAAGGGGCAATCTAAAAAAATGGTATCTGACATGGAAGTGCACATGAAGCAAAGGTAGGTAGTTGCATTCCTCCATGAGGAAAAAAATGCACCCACTGATATTCAGTCTTGCTTGCTGATGGTTTATGGAGACCAAATGTCTCAATTCAGTTATTGGAGGAGATGGTTCAACACACACACACACACACACACACACACACACACATATATATATAAATCATTTATATATATATATATAAATTTATATATACACATTTATATATATATATTATATATATAATATTATATGTATATATAATATATATTATATATATATATATATATTATATATTTATATATACACATTTATATATATATATATATATATATATATATAAATCCAGAGGAAGACTAAGGCAGCAAATGATGCCAAATGTTGTCCAATGATTTATTACAAATTCTAAGCTAATAAGCAATGTGGGGAAGATGGAGAAGTTAGCAATAGTAAAAAGTGAAGTCCTAGGGAATGGTTTACAAAGCAGGGAGTCACCACCAAGGATTCAGTGACATCTTGTTGGTCCATATGGAGGCAGTGAGTTGGTCAGCAATGTCTTGTTGATGTGCACAGCTGCAGTTCATTGGCGGGGGTGCCTATTCTTCCTCAGAATTCTTTGGGTTTTTATCCTCTCCATGGTGTTCTTTTGGTTGCTGGGGAAAGCAGCTGGTTGTCAGGGGCACTTCTGTTTTGTTCATCAGGAATTATGGTAGTTTCCAGGAGGACTTCTGTTTGTCAGGGGAGATGGTGACAATAGTTGCAACAGCATGTCCATAGTACATGCCCTTCTCATTGCGTAATTGTAATACCTCATTGGGTAATTGGCAGTTGATCATGCAATTTTCGTGTGGTTGACATTAAGGTATATGCACTGACTGCATAGTGGTGCTCTCCTCCAAGATGTTCCCCATAAACCTGTTTGAATGCCTGAAAGAAGCAAGATCTGAAAAGGTTTCTCCTGGTATGAACCTACCCACGTATATTTCTCTTAGCACTGTGTTCATGGTAACCATTAACCCCAAAAGCTTGTTGAGCAAGTTAGTCTCAGATGGGTGCCACTGAACAAGCTTTGGGCCAGAAATTGTTACTACTTCTTACACCAAACAGTGTAGGTGAGCACAGTAAGGCAGTGGTTGGTGCATTTCAGCAGTGGTGAGAGTGGCAGTGGGTCACCTCTGCTGGTGCAGATTTTTGAGTTTGGCATGCAGGCTCTTGTTCATCACTGGTGAAAATGCATAGCTAATTGTGGCAACTATGCTGAGAAATAGTGTTTAGTAGTAGAGAATTTGCTCCATCAAATCCTGATATTGTGCTCTTTGTTTTAGTTTCTGTGGAATTAAACAGGATGTATTACTTTCAGTGTACCCTATGTATATGTCAAAGACTGATTTACGATGAGCTTTCAGCTATTTCACAGATACTACCAGAGTAGCCAGTATGCTGAAGACTGGTTATCACTCAAAGGAATTTTAACGTGTTGAAGTTTAACAATTTGGTTTGGAACTGTTCAAGATAGGAAAGATATCTACAAAGTGGAGCAGTCCAATAGGAAAGCTTTGGAGGCTGGAGTGGAAAATGTCAAAGTAGGAGCAGGGAAAGCTAGGTATGTTTAGACTGAAGAAGAGAAAGATAGAGGGAGTATCTAATTGTTGTCTTCTGTTTGGTATATGGTGGTTTTAGAGAAGGAAGAAATAAACTTATCAGAGAAAATTTATGCCCATTGTGCCCTAGACTACACCAGAAGAAATTCCAGCTCGTCAAATACAAAAAAAAATCTTCCCTGAGCCAACATGTAACCATTCTAACAACTTGCTCAGAAAGCTTGCGAATCCTGTCTGTGGAGACTCTCAACCTTTTGAGTATTCTGAACTAAACTTGATGTTAGTGTTGCTTGGAGAAGCTGTTCAGAACGACCTCCAAACATACCTTTGATTCTAAATCACTTTAATTATTTGGGACTAATGGGAGAAGCAAATTCTGAATAGGAATTGATGGGTGGATGCAACTAAAGCATGCTGAGGAGAGAGCTTGACAATATCACATGTTGCTGGAGAGCATATGTCTGCTGACCAGACATAAAATAACATCAGTGAAACATGAGAAGGAGTCTCTCAGATTCAGAACTCTTTTAATGTGGCACAACACAAAAGTGACAGCCTTAACACACAATTCTAAAAGCAAACAGGAATATAGTACTGTTTGCAGAGAAATGATGGAGTATTCACTCTATAAATTACATAGCAATTACAAGAGGAGAATTGGTCACATTCTGCACTAAAAGTTCCAAGTAGTTTTCAAGAGTAGCCACTTTCTTTTATTTGTGAAGTAGACTTTAAAGCCAGAAGGGATATTATAGTCATTTAATCTGCCCTCCTGTATAAAACAAGCCTATCACTTTCTATTTACATAGAAGAGATTTCATTTTTCACTATAATCTAATACAAATACAAATGTGTAGTGGTTAAAAAAATATATATATATACAAGATAATTCTTGCTGAATTCTGTTAAAGGTTAAAGAAATTAACTGAACTTAATTGTCATTGGAGGAAATGGACAGGGTCATGACATACACCAATATGGTTAAGCCATGCACCCTTTATTACCTGGACAGCCTCATTTTTATAGTGTTTAAGATAGGGGCATACAGAAAACAGCACACAATCATTGGCAGAGAGCCTCAGGAAAAACAATTCTAAAAACACTCCCAAGTTACTTCTGTAACTTTTGATTGTGATATCGTTACTAGTTCTGCAAAGACTCTGCTGAAGGTCAACTCCATGAGTCATTTTAAGCCATGCACTCCTTCTCCAATTAGGGTCTGCCATCCCACAGCTTACCTTGAACTTGTTTTCATCTGGAAATGTCCTTGGTTCTCAGTCTTCCTTTCTCATGCTGTTTATCCTGTTCCACAGCTTCTGCTCTAAATACACTTTCTTGTATTCCTGCACTTAATATCATCCCACCAGGAAGCTTTAAGCTAGAAATAATGTTTTGCTAACTGCAGCGAGAAATTTCATAATAGCTTTTGAAATTTGTTTCTCCACTAGAGAAACCAAACAATTTACAGAGTGTAACTAAGTTTGCTTTTTAACATTTTATTCCAGGGCTTTCAACTCTTGCAACTGTATGCTTGCAAAATTCTTGTGACCTGCAAGTTGAGTAAAGGTGTATATGATAAACTGGAGGTTCAGGCCTGCTTATTCAAAAAAACCTGCTTTTTCAATCCATCGCTGAAAAGAAGTGGAATTCCCTCAATTTTCGATTTTTATTTTAGCAAGAATGGTTGGATATGCCATTTTGATGACAGTCACCTAACAGACCATATAAATAAAATATGCATCATACAAACTGTTCTATGACTGAAGTCTGTTTTGTTGAGAGTGTATTAAAGAATGCACTGAAATGCTGTTTGTTTAAAGAAAACAGCTATCAACATGTAGTAATTGCTCAGGAGGCGACAGTTTTCCTTCTGTGAACTGACCACATTTTTCACAGAAGATAAAGGAAAGATACTGAGGACAATATGAAAGTGATAAGTATGGGAGTACACTTAAATTATGGATTTATCACAAAGTTATTGGTTGCACTTGATTCTGAACACCTGGAACACTTCTCAATGCACACTGCTTTCGTATTTTTGTTATCATGGGTCCTTCTGTTTATTTTCATTAATATTAATATTGAAGGCATTTCCAAAGCAAGTCAGGGTCAGGCCTAGAGATAGCTGCCAGGCGCAAACAAAGAAAGCCTATCAACTCATCAGGCAACTTCATGGTGAGAAGGCATGTTCAGCTGGGAGGGCAGTCCATTGAGCCTGAGTCTGAATTGGAGGTCTGCAGCTGTTACGTTCAGGAAACTCACCCTTAAAGAAGCTCTCAAGGAAGACAAAAAGCTCTAAGTGAGGCTTCTTGGCAGAGCTCTTTAAGGGAGTCTGCTGAATCTTCCTCCAGCTTTTTCTAGAGGATCTCTAGAGTCAGCTGAGGCTTCTCAGTGAGCTCTGTCATAGCAATGGCCATGAAGATAGGCAGGTAAATTCCTGGTTCTGACAAAAATAAATAAATAACTGCATTCCAAAGCAAAAGGAGACTGAAGAACTGCACTTTTCAATTTTGATGACTAAACCTATATGCTCCTATCTCTCTAGAGTGTGTAACTTTATCACAAAGAATAGCAGATATCATTCTTCGCATCAGTGTAGTAAGGTAGAACTTTAAAATTGAGTTTTGCAGCAGCCAGTGTAATTGTTCAGTTTCTGCTGTTAATAAAGCAGCTAGTAGTACTCTGTGCAGTCTGTAAGACAAAAACAGGCAATGCAAAGGGTAAACAAGCACTACAGAGTAATAGCAGGTAATGAAGAAATCAGCTCACTCCTTCCAACAACTAGTGACAGCTCAAGAGGAGTGCAATCTCCATCTAGAGAGATGCTGCTAGCCCTCGAATGAGAGTGAGGAGGGGTAGATCCAGTATCCATTGCTTGCACTTGCACTCCCTGAGTTAGCAATGTCTTTCATCTGGTGCTCAACTGTTGATTCAGGCTGTGAACTGGAAATACCACTGCATAATCCATCTGTTTAATTTCTATGTCCTTTGAGCATATAATGATAGTTATGAAATCCCATATCTCAATGAAGCATCAGCATTAGTGATGTCTCATACTGCTTCCAAAAATCTGTATATTAAGTATATGCTTTAAAAGGTTATTCATATGTTTGTCTCATTTTTAATTAAAAGGAAATAACATTTTGTAATAATTTATAGTTAGGTCTCAAACAGCAAATCCTAATGAACTGAACTAGTCTGGACTATTGAAAGTTGAAAAAAAATGTATTTGAACAAGAAAACTTGTTTAGAAGCATTATTTTGTTACATTTACCATTTTGGTCTCAAATAACCCTTTCTTAATAGATGGCTTGGTTTTTGACCTCTGGCTTTATTGAACAAAATGGTTGTTATTTGTGTTGTGTAGCTTCCTTTATTTCAGTTTGAATATACTCAGTAGTTGAGTATATAGTTGAATATAGCTCAATAGTGGCTGTAAGCCACAGTGCTGAGAATCATTAGTGTGGCTAAAATGCACGGAGACAATATCTATGTATATACAACATGTAATTTGAAAAAAATAAAATATAGGAAAATTGTTCTGATTGTGATCTGATGTGCTCTGACAGACAAATATCACTGCTGTTAGTGCTGCTATCACTCTTAATACTGCAATGGAGATGCAATGGAGAAGAAGTGAAGCTTTTTTGTTTTGAAGTTCCTCCGGGATCACTGGAGAAAGAAAATGGACAGCAGTAGCAGCTGCTGCCGCTTTATCAACCAAAGAAAGCCTTGTGCTACCCCAAAACCAATCTCTGATTGTGTCCATATTCCATATGGAGTGCCAGATATTGCATTCCCTTATGTGAAAAGAAACCTAAAGTCCTTCTGACTTTTACAAACAGTTTTATTTCTTTCAATTTAAATGCTCCCATATTTTAACATGAAGTACATGAGTAGTTAACATGGGTTTACCAAAGGGAAAACATGTTTGATCAATCTCATAGCTTTCAGTGTGGTCATGACTACCTGGGTAAATGAGGGAAAAGCAGTGGATGTTGTCTACCTTGGCTTCATCAAGACTTTTGTTACTGTATCCCATTACATCCTTGTAGGTAAGCTTAGAAAGTGTGGGGTACAAGTTAGAACACAGAAAGTTCCATAAAAACATGAGGAAGAAATTATTTACTTTGAGGGTGACAGAGCACTAGAACAAGCTGCCCAGGGATGTTGTGGAATATCCCCTTCTGGAGATATTCAAAATCCACATGGATACATTCCTGTGCTCTAGAATATCTGCTTTAGCAGGGAGGTTCGACTAGATGAACTCCTCAGCTTTCTTCCAACTCCTACATTTCTGTGACTCTGGGATACTAGGATGATTGTATTTTTTTCAAAAAGAAAGTTCAATTCAAATTTCTCCAGTTCAGTAAATAAACATTTCCAGTGAATCAACTACATGTAGCTGTTAGATCAGGGCAGAGTCTCCAATTAGTATTTTTAAATAATCTTGTTTTCCAGAGGTTCTGAGCTATTCACTTTGAAACAAACCATTCCATTTGATTATTGAAATGGAATTTCCAGGTCACAGGCTGAACCAGTACAAGAGCATCTGAGTGACTGGAGCAGGGGAGCCCAGATCCACCCATCCTCTCTCTCCCTCTTGTGCTTCTGGGAGCATGTTTGCACTCAGAGCCTGTGTGTTTGCCGCCCCCTCCCTCCGCTTTCCCTTTTCAGTGCACCAGATTTCAAACCAGAGAAGGCTGCATTCCTGAGCTCACCCTTTATTCCAAACCGCTGCTGGGAGGGGTGAGTTAATTTCTTTTGCTTTGATATCTTGCTTTATAGCACCTGTACCTCAAATAAAGGTTCTGTCATCGCCTTTGTTTTCTTTATATTTTGGCAAGCAAGGAGGGGAAATATGCTATTCTAGAAGACGTGGTACATCAATGGATCCAGTAGAGGGAACCAAAGTAGGCGGTGAGCCTTAGCATACCATTCGGTACTGAAATGATACAGTTCACAGAAGGGGATGGACAAAGTAACCAGTGGGCTGAGCTACAAGCTGAGTGGATGGTTTACCAAGAGCCAGGTGACAGTGCACTGAACATCTGCCTAGATAGCTGAGAAGTCTACCAAGGGTTCATTCTCTGGATAGCATAGTGGGCCATTCAGGATTGGTCAATCCACACCCAACCTATCTGGGGTGAAGATATGTGCTTTGATAATATGGAATGTGGTTTGGCACAGGACTGTACCAATATATGACATCTCTGGACATCAACCCTATTTCTGGGCAGCGATGAAGCTGACACACCGCCTCAAGTTCAGTGGCCAGAAAACACATCAGCAGAAGATACTGCCCACTGTTTGCATCAGAAATTATGACATGCAGGACATAAAAACCATGTGGGCAGTGTCTAAAGTATGGGGGCTGATTGCCTTCAAAATGGCGTGCTCAGGAGTGTTTGCTGGCAGAAGATCTGGCTTGGGAACAAATAACTCCAGCTTGGTACAGGAGACTTGGGGGTGACACCATTGTATCCTGTGAAAAACAGAATGAAGGTAGGCACCACCCTGCTCCTTCTTATCTGGTGGCAAGGCCCAGAAGATGGGGGCAGAAGTTCCTTCTGAGGTCCACAAACCAGAAGCTGCCACTCCAAAGAGAGCTGGCTCAGCTACTTCGGACTTATAAATAAATTTGTACTGCTGTTAGAAAAAGTCATCATCAACTGAACAACACAAGCTCCGACGACCCATCACTACTGAAGATCAATGTCTGAACAACAAGCAATGCTGGAATCCTGGCGGTGACTATATGTCTCTTGCTTTCTACAAAGACTCCTTGTTTTTATTTCCTATCTCTTTTCTATTGCCTGTCTTCCCTTCCCCATCTCCATAAGCAACTAGGATTTATAATAAACCAGTCACGCTAACATTTGACTCATTGTTTCTTAATCTCACTGTCAGATACACATATCAAAAGAACCTCTTTTTCCCTCCTATAAACTGGACCAAGGTAGACATTAATCATGTCCTTGTGGCAAATTTTAAACACCTTTCCCTCCCCCTTTGGTACCTGATATAGCGATCCAGCCACAGGCCACAGGGTGTGGTATCAGAGGCCACGACATGCTCCAGTACAAGCAGAGATGCAGACTCAAGATCAAAATAGAGCCTGCATCCTACCATGGAGGGCAAACCTACTCCTCCTCATACCTATTAAACATCTGTGTTACCCTCCCTGAGGTTATTAATTTACAGGACAGCTGGTAGGAGCAAGACTATTCCAACCTGCTCCAGTGTCCATGAGGAAACATAATGACATTCAGTGGTGGATTGTTGAAATTCTGGGAACTGGCAAGCACAAACCTGAACTGCTACTGGTTCTTGGAGAAGATATGCGTCCAGAAGGAACATCAAGTACTGACCCTACAGAACCACAAAGAAGACTGCAGATAATGGCCTTCAGTGCCTTACATTGCAGTGGGTATTGTACGTGCTTTGCAATGTACATTGTATTTTGAACCACTGAAACAGCAGGAGCTTACCCTCTACTTGCTCAGTCATTGGTTTATGCTGTGAAGGGGTTGAGTGCAATGGAATTGCCAGAACACAATCTGAACTGGTAAAAGAGCACCAGAGTGACAGCAGGGGAGACCAGATCCACCTGTCATCTCTCTCACCCTCTTGGTGGCGCTTCCAGCCGTCCTTCTGGGAATGCATATGTACACAGAGCCTGTATGATTGGCACCCCTCCCCCCCCTTCCCTTTCTGGTGCGCCAGAGTACAAACTGGAGAAGGCTACACTTTTGAGCTCACCCTTCTTTCCAAACTGTTGCTGGGAGGGGTGAGTTAATTCCTCTTTCTTTGATATCTTGCTCTACGTCACCCGTATCTCAAATAAAGGCTGTCATTGCCTTTGTTTGCTTTACAATCAAGATGAAACAAAGATTAAAAAAAAAATGGATGGCAAGCAGAGGCATGTTCATTTTTATCTAGAGCAAGTTACATGTTGTTTGATTCACCACAAATTTTTATTCTACATTGTAGATGCTGAGAGTATAAGCAGATCCAAAAAGAATTAGGCAAATTCATGAACAGGTGTACTCTGAGGGAGTATCACTAAAAGTAACCATCAGAAAGCCACCACATTCTAGTCATTAGCTGTTGGAAATACAGTTATCATTATATACTTTGTATTAAACAATCTTTTGAAAGCCAGGACTGCGTGTTTTCATATCTGAGAGATTTTACTGCACCTTGAAAATGCTGTTGCAGCATTCACATGCCATGTTCTTTTAGATTACAACAATTAGCTCTATGATAATCAACACACAGAAACCAAAACGACCAATTTAAATCCCAGATTCAGATCATTCTATTACTATATCTATTCTATTCTGTTACTATAGTATTAGTGGTAGACTGAATGGTCATACTGGACAGCATTTTAACTACAAATAAAATCCTTCAGCAACCATGATTTTTTCTCATCACTGTATTTTCAGTGGGGGCATTTTATGTATCTAATAATAAAAAACACTGAACAAAATACATGCCTTAGAGGGTTGTAGGGTTCTTTTTATTTGTTTCCGTTTGCTTAACATATCTGATCATATATGTTTACTCTTTGAAATTTTTTTTAAAGATTTGTCTGACTCTTTCTTCATGTACATCTGAGATAAGTAAATTTATGGTTATGGTCTAGATGATCAAATTTAATTATAAGATGGCTATTTTTAGGATTATGGATGCCAGTTTTTTGAGATATATAAGAGTTGTGCAAGCAGAAAATTATCATTAAAAAATAGAATCTATTTTGTAGAATTTTATCTATAACATTTATTAATAAAGTGAATTCCTGCTAATGGCTTCATTTGATTTAATGAGAAAATAAATGACACAGCAGTACATGGTGGGGGGGGGGGGGTGAAAAAAAAACATTGTAAAGAGATGTTTATATATTTATTTCTATACGTGAAGAAGCACCAAGGTAACTGTATTGCAATTGAGTTACTCTCCTGAGTTTGAAGTTAAACTCATATAAGCTCATATGCTGAACTGGAGGCATAAAAAGTGACTTCAAAATATGGATGAGATTTATTTACTTTTTTTTAATTACATGTAGGAGTCTTCGTTTGTCCAAAAACATTAGAAATCAACTTAGAGAAGTATATGAAAATATAAAATTACAGACTCAGTGCCAAGAGATATTAAAGGTCAGATTACTGTTGCTCTGGTATTGAATCAAAACTTTTAAATAGATTCCTCAAAAATGGTTAAGATGCTTAGGGATTTTCTGCTGTCCTTCGGACCAGATGGAGAGACCATGATGACTGTACTTGCTTTCCAGGGAAAATAGATTAACTTCCAACTAAAAGTTGTTTTATGCATGCATAAAAAGAATGCATGTTTCAATAAAGTATTTTGCTAAATATTGAATAATCCATATTATAGCTAAATATATGAAGTTCATTGAAAATAATTCTGGATCCTGCCCACATATTTCAGTTATATAAACCAAGAACAAAAAACATACAAGATAAAAATATTTAATTATTTTCAGTCACTACAAATCAGTGAATATAGAAAAGAAAATGTTTTGTTTACCTTGCAAGGTCCTCTGAACTGTTCAGTGGTAACTGAGTGCATTTGTTTGCCAGAAATGTAAGGTGTCAGTTCAGTTATGTGTTGCTAATGTCTGCATATTGAAATCTGAGCCCAGTTAGTGCATGATGGAGATCTACTTCTGTGATGTACCATAACCTTTCATTTCATTCCTTGCAGAAGGGAACCCATATACCTGGTGGGTTGGAAAAGCCAATGAGAAGCATTACTATTGGGGCGGATCCGGACCTGGTATTCAGAAATGTGCCTGTGGAATTGAACGCAACTGTACTGATCCCAAGTACTACTGCAACTGTGATGCTGATTATAAACAATGGTGAGGATGACCAGAATCTCCAAACTTTTACGACTACTGCAATTATTCTGAATGACTTTCCTATTATAGAATGAAGGGAAAAATATTATGCTTCTGATTTCTCTTACTCAAAATATCAACCAAGTTTTCATTTCCATTTTATTCACAGTACTTGCAACTGTCGGATGTAAGGAATGGTAACAGTGATCCTGCACGGACTGTGTAAGCGAATAGGCTCATGTTTCATATGCACCACCTGCACACTAATACATCTCTCTCTGTCTGAACTCTCCCACAGCCGTCTGGAGAGTCAGACCCCACAGTATGTCTATGCCCAGTATATACTCTGAGACTGGGGCAAATAAGACACCTTATACTCCCAGGGTGGTAGATGCCCAACCCTCAACCTTAACCATGTCTGGGTTACAGGGATGATCCTTGGGATGACCCAAACCCACCATTCATGACCCCTGGAATTTGTTTGGATTACTGTAAATAGCTGATGTTTCTGGTCCTGCATCAAATAGTGCCATAACTCGCTGTATATTCTTTCAGGACCAAAAAACTGCCAATTCAAAATAGGGCCTCTAGTCCTGTCAGGCCCTAGGTGCAGGGGGGCTGGCATCCCCCATCACACAAGTAACTGTGTAATTGCCAATTCTTTTTCATCAGGTGGCTCAGGCATAGTGGCCTGGGCAACCTGAGAAGGCTTTTTCCTTTTATTGGGAATTAGGAAATCTTCCAGGTTCCATGTTGCTGGTATTTTTTCAATAGTTCTCACCCCTGTCTTTTTGGGGTGGTTTTGAAACTTTTGATTGTTCTCTAACTGTCTCCATTATCCATTTAATTAGAGAATGGTTTCTTACATATGTATCACTGTCACACATAGTCTCTGAGAGCCAGATGGATGCCAGTTTAGAAATCTCAGGCCCATTAGTTACCACACTTTCAGCTCTCATGTCCCAATAATTGCAGGAGACAGCTGGTATGCTCTCTTGTGGTCTTTGCTTAAATTGCTGTAACAGATCCATGAGCTCAGCAGCTGTGTATGGGCACAGTTACATCTAATGTATGTGCAGGGGGCCACTCTTTGTGTGACAATCCTGCTGGTCTGTCCTGGATTTTCTTTTACTTTTGATTGATTACTGGCCTTATTTCTAGAGGCTCTTAGGTCCCCAGATCCCCTAGCTAGATTTTAGTTTGCTTGGCCTTCTTTTTGTACTTGTGCTCAATTAGGATCCAAGGATCCTGCTGATCTAAGTCCTTTTCCACTTCTAGTTACATTGATCTTAATTTCAAAGGGGAAGTTCCATTTAAATGTGGGGCAGTGTGCCCTGTCAAACATGTAATTTTGTTGTCTAATATAAGCTTTCAAAAGTTCAATTTCATCTTTTAATTCTTCCTCCAAGGACTGATATGTATTAATAATGAAAAGCAGTGGCCATGTCATGGCAGATGCTAGTACTATTCTTTCCTCAGTTGTCAGAAAGTTTTATCTTAATTTATTCAAGAAGTTGGCCATTTTTAAAGAAGATTTAATAATGGGACCATCGTCCCTTATAGGTCCCTGTTCTTTAATGCACTTCCATGTCAGTTGCTGTTATGTCAGTCTACCCTCTGCTGCCATCTGTCACATGGCAAAAAAATGTAATGGAATATTGTCCAAGGTTCATCCTCTACTGACACATTACCAACATGCACCTCTGATGTCATAGGGCAACATCACAAAATAGGAGGTATTACTTTTGGAGCAGCCCTCATTCATACTGGGGAGTGTTTTTCTCTGAAAGAGTGGTCAGGTGCTGGAACAGTCTGCCCAGGGAGGTGGTGGAGTCACCAACCCTGGAGGTATTTAAAGAACATTTAGACATTGTGTTGAGGGATAAGGTTTAGAGGGAACTATTGATGATGGGTGTACGGTTGGACTGGATGATCTTGTAGGTCTTTTCCAACCTTGATGATTCTATGATTCTATGATTTAATAATCCAAGCAGTGCTTAGCCACAGGGAACCCAGTAATCCCAGGGATTCCCCAGCAAGTTCCTCTTCGGGTATATTTGGGGTCCAGATGACCATCCAATTTATAAATTTTTTAAGGTAATCCATCATAAATAATGGCTAACCAAGTGAAATGCTATAATGGGATAAAAAAATACCACAATAGCAGGGTAGCTATTACTCTGACTGCAGCAAATGAGAACTAACCCAAATGCAGCAGACACAGACACAGAAATGAAGGAGCTTTAGAAGGTCTCAGGTAGGCAGGGATCTCTAGCAAGACATGCCCTCACCTCCACTGCCAACTTCAAATAAAATCTGCACCTGAGCTCCCCTAGGTTGGCCTTGCCTTCACACTAGGTGCTCAGTCACTATTTCAGGCCATGACTTAGCATTTCTGCTAAGTGCCTGATTTTTTTTTTTACTCCGATGTGAGTTATTTTTAATAAGTGCAGTTCATTTTAAACTCAATTATGATGCAGTATTTCTCAGATTGCTAACTTACAACTTAATCTTGCTATATCTGGATTCTGGATGAGATTGTATTAATGTTTTTAAAAGTTCCTCATGAGGATAAAATTTAGATTTCTCACTAGGGTACAGACTTCTTTGATGACTATCAATGTGCATGACAGTGTTTCAAGAAAAATTTGGTGGCCCTAAAAGATGACTGAAAGAGATTAAAGGAAAAGTTGAAGATAGTAGTGGTTTGGACAAACAGGAAATGAGCACTGAAAAGAGAATGAAAAAGCAGGGAGGATAAATGGAACTTCAGAAACTCCAGAGATGAGGGTAACACGAGAACAAAAGTTCTCCTAGCAGACAATGAATCAGACAATTGGCAGATGAAGAACATCTAAATAAAATGGCACTGTTACCTCACTGAGGAGATACTGTTGATGAAGCAATTCAAGACCTTTTATCATCAGTGATCTTGACTTCAGGAGCAAATCAGATGACTTCAGGGTATCTCATTTTTTGCTTATGCTCTGTCACAGTTTGGAAATTAAAGTTTCTTTCTCCAGCGCTTGCAGAATTCTTTCATTTTTGTGAAATGTTTGCTAGAATACTTGGCAAGATACACCACCTCTTTCTTTCACTACTTTTTTCCAACACTGAAGCTTTCAGAATAAAGTTTCAGGGGATGGGAAAAAACAGTTGAGAAGGGCTAAGGCTAACATTACTTGCTCTAGTGTTAGGAATTGGAGCAGACAGTGAAATGCTAGCCCATGATTGTGGCAGTGACAGTGTAACTGATGTTGCACTGGCCATATATAGACAGATTTAACATGATATCAAAAGCTCCTAGATATATTGGTATGCACCAATGCTAAATATACTACACACTAATTCCACTTGAAATTGGTTATATTTCAAACAGAAAGGCAATGAGTTCTTTAACCTTATGTGCTCTCAATATCAAAACTGCTGATGCAGAGAGAGCTTAGTATGCTACATTAAACCTGCTAAAGGTGTATTTGGTTATTTTTATAACTATTACATTCCCATCTAGGCAAGAACTGGAATTTTTACAAAGATCATATATTATTAGGAAAGGATAGATTATATATTCTCTGCGGAGACAAAAAGAGAGAGAAATTATCACTGGCTCCAATTGATTACATTTTCATGAAATTAATTTCTCATTAGTAACAGTATGTAAAGCAGACTTAAAGAAGAGATCAAATATGAATTTCCATTTAAAAATTTGCAGGGCTGTAGAAATCACAGTGAGTATTGTGTGAATACAAACATCCACTACAAGTTACAAAAGTACCATTTATCCAGACAGACTGACTGCAAACAAAAATCCAGTATTTATATAGTGTAGTGTCACGGTGTAATCCGTGACAGAGACACAAGAAAAAAAAAAAGGAGAGAGGAAGGAAGACGAAAAAAAAAAGGCACCATCGGTGTCCATACGGCCGCCTGAGCAAAGCGGCGCTCAGGGGGAGGGGAGGGGGAAGGGTACGGAGATAACAGATGGGGCAACATCAACAACAACAACAAAAAAAAAAACAACGGCACGAATTGAGGAGGAACAGTGATTTTACTAAACCTAACAAAATCGAATAAACTGAGAGAGAAAGGCAACCAAGGTATAAAGAGAGAGACAGACAGACAGAGGGGGGGGGGGGCGGAGGGGGAGGGAGAGAGGGGGGGAGGAGAGGAAGGGGGAGGGGGAGAGGGAGAGGGAGAGGGAGAGGGAGAAGGAGAGGGGGAGAGGGAGAGGGAGAGGGAGAGGAGGAGAGGGAGATAGGGAGAGGGAGAGAGGGAGAGGAGGAGAGGGGGAGAGGGAGAGGGAGAGGGAGAGGAGGAGAGGGAGAGGAGGAGAGGGAGACAGGGAGAGGGAGAGAGGGAGAGGAGGAGGGGGGAGAGGGAGAGGGAGAGGGAGAGGAGGAGAGGGAGACAGGGAGAGGGAGAGAGGGAGAGGAGGAGAGGGGGAGAGGGAGAGGGAGAGGGAGAGGAGGAGAGGGAGAGGAGGAGAGGGAGACAGGGAGAGGGAGAGAGGGAGAGGAGGAGAGGGGGAGAGGGAGAGGGAGAGGGGGAGAGGGAGAGGGAGAGGGGGAGAGAGGGAGGGAGAGAGGGGGAGAGGGGGAGAGGGGGAGAGGGAGAGGGAGAGGGAGAGGGAGAGGGAGAGGGAGAGGGAGAGGGAGAGGGAGAGGAGGAGAGGGAGACAGGGAGAGGGAGGGAGGGAGGGAGGGAGGGAGGAAGAGAGGGAGAGATGGAGTCAGACAGGCTGGTGTCCGGAGCTCCACCCCTCTTCCACTCTCTGCCAGCATTAATTAATAAATTGTGCTCTGCAAATCCAGACAGCTTTTTGTAAGTTTTTAGGGCTTCCTTTTAGAGATACTATGTACATTCACATTGTCACCTGGCATTAAGCTAGTTCCAGTCAATCAAAATTTAACTCTACAGCAGTATATAATGGCACAGAATAAAAATCTGCATTTAGAAGAGCACACAAGACAGAAAGTTATGCACTCAGACTCAGAAAATATTAAATTTAATACAGCTAATATTTTTTTCTTGCTGAACAGTATACCGATTTGGGCTAAAATTCTCAGCAACAGAAAACCAGATAGTCAGAAGCCATTTAAATTACTCTTTTTCATTTAGAAATGTTCCATGCAAGTACAGACAATATATATAAAGATACATAGCTCAAGGGGGCTGCCAGATTTACATCTTGTAACAATATGAGTTAAGGGCATTAGGAGTTTGAGGCTTAAATTAGTCATGAAACTTGCAATTATCCCTGCTGTTTTCCCTCTTTCTCCTGTATTATTCTTTTTTTTATATGAGATTGTGACCTCATTTATAATGAGCTGATACCACTTGGTGTTTAGCAGTCATCCTATTTACTGATGTTAAGAAAACATTTCCCTTAATGCTTATGCAACCTTTCTGCCTTATCTTTATTTAAATAGCACCTTCTAGCTTCCACAAGAATTCTGCGTCACCAACCTGCAGAGGTGGTACAAAAGAAGTACTTTAAACAAAGAATACATTGGAATACATCGGAATTCCAATTGTATTCCAATTTGAATACATTGCTGATGAAAGATCAGCTGGAAGGAAGGAAACTGAATGATATAACAGATTTTTTCTTTCTTCAATACGTGTGCTCATATAGCAAGCTCTCAGCTGTCTGCATTATAGACAGCAAAGGCCACCAGCTCTGCTGTACCCTTACAGTGGTGACTGGGATTAAGTGACATGTCAGTGTTTCTACTTCTAGAGAAGTAGCTATGAAATGCATAGCAAGTGATATTATAATTACCATATAATAATAAAGTCTCTTATGTGCAGCAAGGCAACATCACTGAGCTATGGAATGTTCTATCACATGTCACAGGCAACCATTACAGAAACATGAGATGTGCATGTGAAGCACTGGCAGGCCCTGCACGGAAAACTTTCCAAATAAAGAAATTTTTGTTTAACTGCTAGGACATTTTTACTTTTAACACCTTCTTTCCAAACAGACCAAAAATCTGTATTTCTTACCTAATTTTCATACCACTAGCTGGATCTTGTTTTCCACCTTAAAAAATTATACAATGATAACTATATACAAAACACATCCAACAGATGTTGACAAAAATGTCAAGATCTTTAGTATTAATGGTGTTGGATTTGACGCATATAATGAATTAAAATACAGATTAATTCAATTTTCAAGAAATCCTTTCCACAAATTCAACATTTTTGATCTTTCCTCCTTGAAGAACAACAGCAACATCAGCAATTTTCCCCAGGACAAAAGACGTTTGTTTTGCAGCAAGCTTCAATACATAGTGAGGCAGCACAGGCCTTGGGTATGGCAGGTTCTGTATATATTCAAGAAAGAACACTAAGGAGAACGCAGTGTAAATGTGCATAGAAAATGAAACGGGAGCTGGCATGGGACTGAAGTTTGTCTTATCATCCGTGAAAAAACTATCACCTTCCCAACAATAATACATGGTCATAGAATTAAATTCATGATAATTAATATGGCAAATCATATCTCTACAAATTATATCTGTAAAGTTGCAGCAAAAAAAAAAAATCCATTAATCAGGATGTTAGGAGTATACCTATTCTGTTCCCAAATAATAAAGCCATCATTTGTACTAATATGTACAAGTGACTCAGACTTCTAATACTGCTAGTACTGCTAATATGAGTAATAATAGCATCACACTGATTCAGGATATGAGGAACAAAGTAACTAAGGTGCAACAAAAGTAGTTCCATTACTAATCATCAGTTGAAGGAGCTTATTATGAAAATATTAAAAAGCTGAGAAACAAACACATAACGACCTGTAATTAGTAAAATATAAATAACAAGCACTATATAGGTTTGCAGTTTGCAGACAACTAATTTTCTGTTCATTGGCAATTTGAATGATTAATTTCCTCCAGAAAGCCCACAAATAAAAAAAAAAAGTGCACTCAGATGTATCAGTGAGCAATGGCTTAGAGAAAGCATGCCTCATAAGTACTACCACAGCCGCAATGCAGCCCAGCCCCTCTCATTGTTTAAGACAAGCTCTTTCCCGTGGAGTGGCCCCAGGCATGTGCCCATTGCTCAACACCAGCCAAACCGACAGTGCGCTACTAACACCGTGCTGACTGAAACCGGAGCATGGGGAGGGCAGTGCTGTGCAGTGCTGACTCAAGTAATGGCAAATAATTGTATGCATTTTGATACATTGGCTAAATACAGAGCTCTGAACAGTGAAGGACATGCAGCCCTGCTTACCTTTTTGGTAAAGGAATTTGAGCACAGAACCACAGTATCGTTGGAATGGGAAGGGACCTTTAAAGGTCATCTAGCCCTACTCCCCTGCAGTGAGCAGGGACATACACAGCTCGATACAGTGCTCAAAGCCTGGTCCAGCCTGGCCTTGAATGTCTCCAGGAATGGGACTTTCACAGCATCTCTGGCAAACATGTTCTAGCACCTCACCACCCACACTGTTTTTACAGTGGGTTTTTCCTTATACTCAACCTAAATTTTCCCTCATTTCCCCTTGTCCTGTGACCACAGACTCTTCTAGACTGTCTGTCTCCTTCTTTCTTATAACCTCCCTTTAGATACTGACTGAACACTCTCAGGTCTCCCTGGAGCCTTCTCTTCTCCAGCTCTTTTAGCATGTCATCACAGGGGAGGCGTTCCATTACTCAGATAATTTTTGTGGCCCTCCTCTGGACATGCTTCAACAGGTCAGTGTCTCTCCTGTACTGAGGACTCCACACCTGGAGACAGTATGTCAGGTGATATCTCACCAGCACAGAGCAGAGGGGCAGGATGGCTTGGGATGGAAGGGACCCATCAAGTCCAAGTATCATCAAGTTCCAACTCCCCTGCCACAGGCAGGGCCACCAACCTCCAGATCTAATACTATATCAGGTTGTCCAGGGCTCAATCCAACCTGGTCTTGGACACCTCCAGGGATGGGGCATCCACAGACTCACTGGGCAGCCTGTTCCTGCACCTCATCACTCTCTCTGTGAAGAACATATCCCTGACATCCCTCTTCTAGCTTAAAACCATTCCCCCTTGTCCTATCACCATCTACCCAAGTAAAAAAGTTGATTCCCCTCCTGTTTATAATCATTTAAATACTGGAAGGCTGCAATGAAGTCTCCTCTCAGCCTTCTCTTCTCCAGGCTGAACAAGCCCAACTCCCTCAGCCTGCCTGTCTTCGTAGAGATCACAGAATCATAGAATTTCTCAGGGTGGAAAAGACCTTCAAGATCATCAAGTCCAACCACAACCTAACCATCCTACAGTGCTACTTTAACTACCCTCTGCTAAATCATGTCCCTGAGCACCACATCCAAACAGATTTTGAACATGTTCAGGGATGGTGACTTAACCATCCCCCTGGGGAGCCTGTTCTAGTGCTTAGCAACCCTCTCAGTAAAGAACACCGACTGTTTGACAGTCTGCCTTATCTCTGTTTAAATAGCACCTTCTAGCTTGGTGTTATGCATCCAGTCCTCCTCAACTGTTTTTCATTCCACAAGGAGTACAAAACTTAGCATATCTGAGGAGGATGTGGGAACAGGAATCTGTATATCACTGTGCATATTGTGTACGTTTTTTTCTACTACATATGTAAAAATGGTTTAGCTCTAGCGACATGCATCGTGCTGCAAGCATCATTTCTGAATGCTGCAGTTCAGGTTTTGCTGAATTCAGCTGACTTCCACTAAATCCAGTCATGGATTGACTGATGAAGCTGGGCTTCATCCATTTACCTTTAATTTTATAGACTAACTGGATAGCTAGAAATACAGTTCTGGGAAAAAAAAAAAAAGGCTATCGGAATTAGCAATCTGTAATTATTACTCAGAAACATTTTTTCTATTTTCAGAAATGTCCCATGCTTGTAGGAGTATTGGAATATGTAAGATGGTCATGAATTAGCAGGTGAAAATTCAGGTGTATGATTTTGTATACCATAGAGTATATAAAATACTATTCCTAGCATATTTGTATTCCTTATATTACTGAGCTTCAAAACTACTGTATGAATGGAAAATCCAATAACCAGAAACAAATATGTATGTTATGTCTTGCCTAGACACATACATATATTTTAGTCCGTATGAAGAGTTTAGGATCTTAACTTTAAAGGACCTTTCTGACACAGCTTTTCAGTGAAGGGGGAAGTACACTGATCACTGCATGCTATGGAACTTCATCTGTCCATTGTGTTCTCCTACTGCTCCACCTTTTATTTGAATGCTAAATTAAAATTTAACAACTTAGCCCTCAGCGCTGTACTTGAAGATGAACTCACCCTTGTGCTGCTCTGCCCAAAGTATTTCAGTCAGTGCCTGACACTGCTTATCTCTTGACTATTGTGGTTGTCTTTCCTTCTTGAGTTCCAGACCTCCCTGATGAAGGGAAGTGAAGAGAAAAGGGAAGTGAGGAGCCCTTTAGATGCCTTTTTTTGTGTGTGTGTGTTCATGTCATGACCAGACTTGATGTGGATGCTGTTTATCAGAGCAACACTGAAAATGTTGTGTCAGTTCATCAGCCATATAATTGAAAAGCTCCCCGTTTTAGAAGAATAGTTTTTCATCCTTTGCTCGTGTTGGACCTCACTGTGGTCCTCCAGTACTTGAAGGAAGTGTGTAAACAGGAGGGGGAATGCCTGTTTGCGAGGGTGGATAGTGACAGGACAAGGGGGAATGGCCTTAAACCGAGACAGGGGAGATTTAGGTTAGATATTTGGAGGACGTTTTTCACACAGAGGGTGTCAACACACTGGAACAGGTTGCCCAAGGAGGTTGTGGATGCCCCATCCCTAAAGGCATTCAAGGCCAGGCTGGATCTGGCACTGGGCAGCCTGGTCTACTGGATGGCAGACCTGTACATGGTAGGGGGGGGTTGAAACTAGATGATCATTGTGGTCCTTTTCAACCCAAGCCATTCTATGATATGATTCTATGACATAATTTTAAACATGCTTTAAATTAGCATTAAATGCTATGTAGTTTTTTTCATTGTATGTGAACTGTATTCATATGCTCAATCTTGATGATGGGATGCTGCAATTAAGAGACGGGAACCCAGCTTGATGTAAGCTAATGTTCGTTTATTAAGCAACAACTCAAAGCTTATATACACAGAAAGGCAGTGTGTGTTAAGATCTAATTGGGAGGAAGTTTGTCAACGGTTTACCAGGCTGGTTCGGCCCGGTTCTGTGACAATTGGTGTGGGGGACCCATGGACCCACACCCCAGGAAAGGGGAAGGGGGAAAGGGAGAAAGGGAAAAGGGAGATGGGAGATGGGCCTAGAAACAAAACAGCGGCAACGATCTGAGGAGGAAATCTGATTTACCAAATAAAATATCTGAAAGCAAAATAACAGAATATAATACAATACAATTGGAATTGAACCTAATAAATCAAATAAAATGAGCAAAAGAGAGTGTCCAATAAACCGAAGGCCTTATGCAAACGCTGAAGGCGAGACGGCAGTGAGCACCCACTGCTGAGTCAACCCCAAAGGAAAAGAGCGTGTCCCGTGACTGCAGACAGTTTTTATCTTTCACTCTGAGCAGAAACACAAAAATGCAAAGCATCGCACAGCCCGCTGGGGAATGTAGTTCTTCTCTTCTGAGACAGGTATACCCGGAATTATCAATGGTCCATTTAGCTGGAGTATTAACTCTTTAACTCTTAATGCACTACATGATATTATGATGTGGAATACCAATGCCAAAAATCATAAAACTAAGACAAAGTTACATTCCTTAGGGTCAATAGGTTAAAACAACTTAACAATACAAAGCACTCCTAGTCGTCTAAATGAGCAGTTCCCTATCGCCTTCTGTTACAGTGTCCTGTTTCTTTTCATTCCTCAAACACGGTTATCTTGACCTTGTGAGCTTATCTTTACACAGTCTGCATCCATGGCTTGTGGTCAAATTCCTGCTTAGCTAGCAGTTCTGTCTGGCTTGTACTCTTGCCATTACTCACATCTCCCCCTTTCTGTTGCTCTATGAATATTTTCTTTGTAGCATTGTCAATCACTTTTTGCACACGTAAAATACAAGAAAGTAACAGCAAAAGCATTACAATGGTCATCACAATATAGCACATCATTTTTAAGGTGTTGCGAAGCCATCTGGTGAGACCCCATCCCAAGGCATCCCAACCAGTCCCAATCCCTTTGTTCCTGCAACCTGGATGAGCGGTGCTGTTTCGGGGTATGTTTGGATCTGGGAGACAGGATGTCTCAGGAGCAAAGGCAAGCAAACTGTGCATTCAGAGCATTAGAGTTTTAGTTAACATACACTCACACACACACAGAGATCCATTTTAGACAAGTGTAAGCACGAAGCAGAAACTCCCTAAGCAAGCACATTATTAGCTATTGACCCTTGAGAAATGGCAAATTGACAGAGAGGAGAGATAGAAGGAACATGTCAGTGGTGGATGCGATAGGCAGTGCCAGCAGGGCTTCCTCTGCTTCAAGATGCACTTTTCCTCTCTCACCCATTACAGATTCTCTCCTGCTTTTACTCTTCTCAGGGTCTGCAGAGTTTCTTCCATTTCTATACTGCATCTGCATGGCCAGTGTGTGATACAGAGCCCAAGTGGAACACCTGCTTGCAAAACAGAATAAACTACTAAGGTTAGCTCTCTCTAAAAAATGCTTATAGCCACACATATCCTTAAAACTATCAGAATACTTTGTTCCTTCCCAAGATCATTCTTCTGTCAGGGGCCTGTAGGTCTCTGATATAGGTTCCAATTGAAAGAATCAGTGAACTAAAATATCTGTTGGGCAATATCCAAGCATTCTCTGTTAGAAGCATATGTTGAATTCAAGTGAGATAGTGTGTGATTTTGTCACAAGTGATGCATAGTCATATTTTTAAAATTCTGATTAGTGGATGAAAGAGAGTGAATCCTTCTACAGTACAGTGTCATCCTGGGATTCCTTTCCAGGTTTTGTCTCAATGAACTAAGAAAAGACTAATTGATAGGTTAGTAATGTTATAACCAATGATGAAAGGATGAAACTAAACTAAAAAGTTTATTTCCATAGATTCCAACAGTGGAAACATCAAATCCTGTTCATTGTTATATTTAATCTACCACTAAAAATAGAATAAGCAGCACACAACAACCTAAATAATAGCTAATAACAACCTAAATAATACCTAATAACTCTAATTCTTAAGGCTACATTGGTAACATAGGAAAATCACTCATTTTTGTCATACCATGACCAGTTTTGTTACAAAGATACCATCCAGTGGATAATCCAGCTGTTTTTCATCATTCAGTATGGTATGCATAAGTTATTTACAATACAACAATTGACAAAACAGTAAGTAAGAAACACACAATTCCAGTTATTATGAAGACTGGATGCTATTTTCTGCCTTGAGATGAGACTGAATATATCACACTGAAACCCATATAGGGCTAGTCCCTGTGGAAACACAAGCATATCCCCAACCCTAAGTTATCAGTGGTAAGGGGCATTCCCAATGCCCTGTGGCCATATTCCAAATATTAACCATCAGCCGTTTCTTGAGCATTGGGTAGGCCCCAAAATGACAGTCTATTCGAGGTGTATCTTTATGATCAGGATTCAAAAAATTCAGCACAAGCAAAGTCTTACATAGCCTTTCTTGTGGCATCTCCCGTATTCCCCCCTTTTTTATTTTTTTTTTAATTTAGTATTTATTTTATCTTATTTTTCAGGTATACGCAGCTCCATTATCATGCACATATTTGAGATGGACAAATTCATGAACATGAGTGACATCTGTTTAGTGCAAAACTTGCTTGAGTTGTGCAAAGAAAACAGGGTTGTCAACTTCCTTGAGAAAAGATCCCCCAATTCGCCGAATGATACCTGCAACATACAAAGAGTCAATTATTGTATTAATCTTTTGCTCTGCAAAAATTTGAAAGGCTCGATGCCATTACGTAGCTGTTGCACACCAGAGAACCACTGCTTGGTGTGTCCTGACAGGGCCATCTGTAAATACAGTAACAGCATTAGATATTGGAACATGTGAAAGTAAAACATTTCTAGTAAGGGATGGTTCACTCAAATTATGTAGTAACTGATGTTTGGGGGGATGACCAGAGATTTGTCCTGTAGTTGCAATCTGGATCAGAAGCTTGTAAAATTTGCAAATGATGTTGGCCTCACTATATTAGCATTGCAAACATCTCTTCTTGTTCTGCTGCTGTTATATCACCCATCTGGTAAAATAAAAAGACCCATCTGTTTAACAGAAGAGCGTCCTAACAGGAGGGCTCTGCCGCCCATTCCGTAGGGGACCCGTGATAGCTGGTGGGATAAGAGTCACGTTGGTATCAGTCAGCATCACTGACCGGGTGGTGGTCACATCCACTCCTGCGCTGCGGCAGTAGCTGGTCTCAGTGAGCTGGCCAGCCAGGGCTCGCGCTCTTCCTCCCGTTTTCCGACAGATCAGAGGGCCGTGCAGCAACAGGGAATTTAGATCGGCATTCTCTCGCCCTGTATAGCCTCTTCCCACACCAGGGACAGGGTTGAGCCAGAACAGCATAAGCTTGCCTAGGCTTTTTACAGTCCTCTTGTACATGACCGGGTTCTTCTCTAAAGCACCATAGTATATTGTGAGAGCAACAACATTTCTGCCCCCTGTCCCCTTCAAACCTTCGTCAGGAGGGAAAAAGTTCTGTTTGCCCACCAGATTTACAGGACCGGGATCAAACTGATTCTGTGGGAGCGGCAAGTGACATGGGCAGGGCAGAGAGCGGCATCAGAGCGGCTTGAGGAGGGGGGGTACAGAGCAGATGAAATGGGGTTGCGAAGGAGTCATCAGAGAAGGATTCCCCCTCTATACCAAGGGAAGGAGCACATGATTTAGATTCCTTAGATTAAAGAGTCTCAAAAATAGTTCTCCAAGGGGTTAAAAGTTTCTCCACGTCAGAATTGCCTCGGGCGGATTTGTCCCACAGCTTAATCCCAGCTCGATCCCATAATGCTAGCGTAAAAATGGTGGAAAAATCCGTACTGGGGATTTTATCCCATACCCACCGCAAGATGAGTTTTAAGTCAGTGCTAGAAAGAGTCTGTACATGCTTTGAGATTAAATCCCTCATAATAAAAAAAATGTACCGCTCTTCACAAGATACATGATTTCCCATAGTCACCCCAAGTTCACCTTCCAATCAAAAGGAGGTGATTGTACGGATCCATTTTCCTGCTTCCTTTCAGCAGTCAATTCTCAAGGTAGTCCTTGTTTTCCTGCTTCCATTCATCAGATAATTCTTAAGTTCTTGGGGTCCTGCAGCCGGTCTCTGCAAAGTCCCGAATGTCGGGGTCACCATTTGCTGCAATGAAGGAACAGGAACCCAGCTTGATGCAAGCTAATGTTCGTTTATTAAGCAACAACTCAAAGCTTATATATACACAGAAAAGCAGTGTGTGTTAAGATCTAACTGGGAGAAAGTTACATTCCTTAGGGTCAATAGGTTAAAACAACTTAACAATACAAAGCACTCCTAGTCGTCTAAATGAGCAGTTCCCTATCGCCTTCTGTTACAGTGTCCTGTTTCTTTTCATTCCTCAAACACGGTTATCTTGACCTTGTGAGCTTATCTTTACACAGTCTGCATCCATTGCTTGTGGTCAAATTCCTGCTTAGCTAGCAGTTCTGTCTGGCTTGCACTCTTGCCATTACCCACAATGGGACACAGACACCATTTCAGGTATTTAATCCCATTATCCCAGTTTAATAATTTCTTCAAAAATTAAGTAACAAAATATTTTCATATTTAATTATGCCTAAGAGACAAACTACAAGCACTCAGACTAGAACTTTTTTTATCATTGACCTTGATTTTCATTTGATAACATTTTCTTCTAGAAACCAGCAGTGTAAGTCATTACAATACTGGAATGCTGTATAAGTAGTAGTTATTATTTTCTACTGAAATTGTAATGATCTCTTTTACCTATTATAATTCTTATATATTTATTTGTTTATTACTGGTATACTCTCCAGCTTACCTTACTTACTCATAAAAATAACATCTCTACTCTTCTGACCGGGTCAACACATTCCTTAGATGTGCTATTAGAGAACTCTCTTTGAACATAGGTATAGTGTGTTCCTAAAATATGCAAGCAGATTATATGTCAGCGTTATTTTCTCTTGAAACTCAGGGCACCATTAAAAAACAAGTTCAAGATGTAGAAAGAATTATAAGGAAGAAGAGAAAATAAATCATTAGGTTATGCTTGTTAAATAGATTCCTTCTGCTGTGAGTATATATTTCCGATTAAAGAAATAGGTGTGCTTGTAGGTCTGCTCCATGTCTTCTTCCTGATTTGCTGTTGTTTAGTATGTGTGTAGCATAATCAAATAATGCCCTAAGCTTCCCAAACCACTTTTCAGCTAACAGTGATCAGAACTTAAGATTTAGTCCCAGGCTGAAATCCAGCAATTCTCCTGCTATTTTTCTTTGCTTTGCTTTGCTTCCTATTCATGCTCAGAGTTCTACAAAGATATAAATTAGTTGAACTAAGAAATACAACATCTGGAAATCCCCTGAAGTTTGTAAGAGTAGAATACGCAACAGAGACTTTGCAAACCAAGTGCAAGGTCATTTGTTGCTTATTTATCAATGTAGTTTAAACTGAATGTGTATAAGTCCATGGGGCTGAATGATATCCATCCTAGGGTTCTGAAAGAGATGGCCGATGTGGTTGCCGAGCCACTCTCCTTCATAATTGAAAAAATCATGGCTGTCTGGTGAAGTCCCTGGTGACTGGAAAAAAGGAAACATTACTCACATTTTTAAGAAAGGGAGAAAGGACAACCCAGGGAACTACAGGCCGGTGAGCCTCACCTCTGTGCCTGGGAACGACATGGAACCAATCCTCCTAGAAGCTATGTTAAAGCATATACGAGATCAAGAGGTGATTTGAGACAGCCAGCATGGCTTTACCAAGGGCTGACCAATCTGGTGGCCTTCTATGATGGAGTGACGGCTTCAGTGGACGGGGGAGGGGCAGTGAATGTAATCTACCTGGACTTCATCAAGGCCTTGGACATGGTTCCTCATCACATCCTAATCTCTAAATTGGAGAGATGTGGATTTGAAGGATGGATTGTTTGATGGATTAGGAATTGGCTGTCTGGACGCAGCCAAAAGCTGTGTGGTTCTGTGTCAGGGTGGAGGCCGATCACAAGCGGTGTCCCTCAGGGGTCGGTCTTGGGACCCGTGCTCTTCAACATCTTCATCAGCGGCATAGATGATGACATCAGGTCTACCCTCAGCAAGTTTGCAGATGACACCAAGCTGAGCAGTGCAGTCGATACATTGGATGGAAGGGAAGCCATCCAGAGGGACCTAGACAGGCTGGAGAAGTGGGCCCATGAAAACCTGATGAGGTTCAGTAAGGCCAAGTACAGGGTGCTGCACTTGGGTCGGGGCAAACCCAGGTATTTCTACAAACCGGGAGAAGATCTCCTTGAGAGTAGCCCTGTGGAGAAGGACCTGGAGGTCCTGGTAGTCAAGAAGCTGGACATGAGCCAGCAGTGTGCGCTTGCAGCCCGGAAGGCCAACTGTGTTCTGGGCTGCATTAAAAAAGGGGTGGCCAGCAGGGAGAGGGAGGTGCTTGTCCCCCTCTACTCAGATCTTGTGAGGCTCCACCTGGAGTACTTTGTCCAGGCCTGGGGCTCCCAGTACAGGAACGACGTGGAGCTCTTGGAGTGGGTCCAGAGGAATGCCACTAAGGTGATCAGAGGGCTGGAGCACCTCTCCTATGAGGAAAGGTTGAGGGAACTGGGACAGTTAAGCTTGGAGAAGAGAAGGCTCTGGGGAGACCTAAATTGCGCTCCTCCAGTACTTGAAGGAAGTGTATAAACAGGAGGGGGAATGCCTGTTTGCAAGGGTGGATGGTGGTAGAACAAGGCGGAACTGTTTTAAACTGAGACAGGGGAGGTTTAGGTTAAAGATTAGGAGGACATTTTTCACACAGAGGGTGGCGACACACTGGAACAGGTTGTCCAAGGAGGTTGCGGACGCACCATCCCTGGAGGCATTCAAGGCCAGGCTGGATATGGTGCTGGGCAGCCTGCTCTAGTGGTTGGCAGCCTGCATATGGTGGGGGGGGGTTGAAACTAGATGATCATTGTGGTCCTTTTCAACCCAGGCCATTCTATGATATGATTCTATGATATAATTTTAAACATGCTATAAATTAGCATTAAAATGCTATGTAGCCTTTTTTATTGTATGTAAATTGTATTCATATGCTCAATTTTGCTGATGGGACTCAAACACCATTTCTTTCCTATTTTATTAAAAAACATTTTATTGGTGTGATGGAAATGCTAAGTCATGGCTTGAAACGGCGACTGAGCACCTGGGAGGAAGATGGGGCCAACCCAGGAAAGCTCAGGTGCATGCAGTGGCCCTGAGTGACCAGAAGGGATGCAGCCAGGATCCACCCCTTCCCAGACCTCATTTAAAGTTGTCAGTGGAGGCAAGGGTATCTGTCTGGTGATCCGTATGTACCTGAGGCCTTCTGAAGAGAAGTAGCTTCTTTTGTTTAGTTTTGTGCCATCTGCTGTTGTGTTTGAGTGAATCCTCACATGCTGTAGCCTGGGATCTTGCTGCTCCGCTGTCATTGTTGTGCTTTCCGTTGTGTTACAATTAGGAAGAAATACTTTTATCCAAACCAGTGTCTTAAGGTAACTGATAATGTGTAGTCCTCTGCTTTGAAGATGCACTAAGAAGTTTCCTAGAGGAAGTTCTTTGTAGGACTGTGTTAGGTGTAGACTGAGAGAAAAATCTTCCTTGAGTTATAAGCAGAGATTCTTATGTAAGTTATACAACTGTCTTTATTGAATGAATGACCTTTAGTATTGGAGTAACATATAATGACATATGATAATATAATATTTTGAGTCAAATACTGTATTGGCATATCTTACATAACGTATTTAATAAAATACATAATCATAGAATGGCTTGAGATAGGATCATAGAATTTCTCAGGTTGGAAAAGACCTTCAAGATCATCAAGTCCAACTACAACCTAACCACACTACTTTAACTGCCCTCTGCTAAATCATGTCCCTGAGCTCTGCATCCAAGTGGATTTTGGACGTGTTCAGGGATGATGACTCA
This sequence comes from Callipepla californica brunnescens, assembly GCA_023055505.1. NCBI lineage: Eukaryota > Metazoa > Chordata > Aves > Galliformes > Odontophoridae > Callipepla > Callipepla californica. The sequence continues at coordinate 900,992 of JALIRH010000057.1, read as the reverse complement.
ACCATCTCCCTGGGGAGCCTGTTCTAGTGCTTAGCAGCCTTCTCAGTAAGTAAGTTTTTCCTGATATCCAACCTAAACCTCCTCTGGCACAACTTGAGGACATTTCCCCTTGTCTTGTTGCCAATGAGAAGTGATCCACCCTGCTCTCACTGCAATCACCTTTCAGGTATCTGAGGAGAACAGCATGGTCTTCCCTCAGCCTCCTCTTCCCCAGACTAAACAGCTCCAGTTGCTCCTAATAGGGCACATTCTCCAGACCCTTCACAAGCCTTGTTGCCCTTCATTGGACCTGCTCCAACACCTTGCTGTCCTTTCTGTATTGAGGTGCCCAAAACTGAGCACCGTACTTGAGGTGGGGCCTCACCAGTGCTGAGTGCAGGGGCAGGATTAGTTCCCTAGTCCTGCTCACCACACCTTTCCTGATAGAAGCCAGGGTGCTAACAGCCTTCTTGGCTGCCTGGGCACACTTCTGGCTTGTTCAGCCAACTATCCATCAGTACAGCAAGGTCCCTTTCTGTCAGGCAGCTTTCCAGCCATTCCTCCCCAAACCTGTAGGGTTGCCTAGGGTTGCTGTGACCAAAATGCAGGACCTGACACTTGGCCCTATTGAAACTCACACAGTTTGCCTTGACCTATTGATCCAGTCTATCCAGATACGTCTGTAATGCCTTTGTATCCTCTGGCACTGCCTCCCAACTTAGGGTGCACTCAATCCCCTCATCAAGATTATTGATTATGATGTTGAATAGGAGTGGCTCCCCTTCCCTTCCCCCCTCTTCCCTTCCCCCCCAGTATGGAGCCCTGAGGGACACCAATCGTGACTGGCTGCCAACTGAATTTAACTTCATTGGCCACAATTCTTTGGTCTCGGCCATCCAGCCAGTGTTTCACCCAGCAGAGAGAATGCCCATCCAAACCATAGGCAGCCGGCTTCTCCATGAGGATCAGGGAACAGCGTCAAAGTCTTTACTGAAGTACAGGTAGACCACATTGACAACCCTACCTTCATCCACTAAGCGGGTCACCTTGTCATAGAACAAAATCAGGTTTGTCAAGCAGGATCTACCTGCTAACTGGGCCCAGTCCTCTGATTGATCTTTAATTGATCCATGGTGGCTCCTGAGATTAACAGTTCCATAACCTTGCCTGGCACTGAGGTGAGACTGATAGGTCTGTAGCTACGAGGATCATCTTCTCAGCCCTTTTTGAAGCTGGACATCACATTTGCCAGTCTCCAGCCCACTGGGGCATCCCCGGTTAGCCAGGACTGTCAAAGGATGATAGAGAGCAACCACATCCACCAACTCCCTCAGCACTCTAGGGTGCAGTCCATCTGGTTCCATGGACTTGTGTGTGTCCAGCTTTCAGAACAGGTCCAAAACCATCCCATCATGGATTATGCAGGGCCTATTCATTCCTCCATCCCTATCTTCCAGTGTAAGGGGCTGTGTGCCCAGGGAGCAACTAGTCTTACTATTAAAGACTGAAGCAAAGAAGGCGTTAAGTACCTCAGCCTTGCCCTGATCCTGGTCACCACGTTCCCCTCTGTGTCCAGCAAGGGATGGAGATTCTCCCTAGCCTTCCTCTTACTGTTGATGCATTTATAGAAATATTTATTGTTGTCTTTCACCTTAGTGGACAAGTTCAGTTCTAGCTGGGCTCTGGCCTTTCTGATTATCTTCCTGCACAGCTTCGGTATGTATTTGTAATCCTCAAATGTGTTGGAAGAGACCTCTAAGATCATCTGGTTCCCACTCCCTCTGCTGTAGGCCGGGACGCTTCCCTCTAGACCAGGTTGCTCAAAGCCCCAGCCAGCCTGGCCTTGTATGCTTCCAGGGTGGGAGCATTTACAACCTCACTGGGCAACCTGTTCCATCATCTCATCACCCTTACAATAAAGAATTTCTTCCTAATATCTAGTCTAAATCTACCCTCTTCCAGTTTAAAAGCATTTCTCCACATCCTGTCTCTGCCTGGCCCTAAAAGTCCCTCCCCAGCTTTCCTGCAGGCCCCCTTCAGGTATTTCAAAGCTGCTACAGGGTCTCCCTGGAGCCTTTTCTTCTTCAGGCTAAAGAGCTCCAGCTCTCTCAACCTGTCCTTGTAGGGGAGGTCCTCTACCACTCTGATCACCTTTGTGTCCCTCTTCTGGACCTGCTCCAACAACTTCATGTCTTTTTTGTGTAGGGGGCTGCAGAACTGGATGCAGTACTCCAGATAGGGTCTCATGAGAGCAGAGTAGAGGGGCTGAATCACCTCCCTCGACCTGCTGGTCTCACTCATCTTGAGGCAACCCAGGATACGGCTGGTCTTCTGGGCTGCAAGCTCACGCTGCCACCTCATGTTGAATCTTTCATCAATCAACGCTCCCAAATCCTTCTCCTCAGGGATGCTTTCAAACCAGCGTCTGCCCAACCTGCATCTGTGCCTCAACCCTAGTGCAGCAGTTTGCACTTGGCAAATTCATGATATTGGCATGGGCCCACCTCTCAAGCCTGTCCAGGATCCTCTAGATCACATCCTTTTCATCTATTGTGTTTTCTGCACTACTCAGCTTTGGTGTCCTCTGCAAGCATGCTGAGCACGCCCTTGGTCTCACTGTCCACGTCACCTACAAAGATGTTAAATAACACCAGTCCCATCACTGATCCTTGCGGAATGCCACTCACTACTGGTTTCCACTTGGACGTAGAGTTGTTGACTGCAATTCTTTGAGTGCAAGCATCCAGCCAATCCCTTTTCCAGCAAGTGGTCCATCCATCAGATTCATTTTTCTCCAACCAGGATGTCATGCAGGACAGTCGAATGTTTTGCACAAGTCCAGGTAGATGACAGTTGCTCTTCCTTTAACATTATAATTCCATCGCGAACAGCCACCAAGTTTTGTCAGGCATGATTTGCCCTTGGTGAAGCCATATTAGTTACTACCAATCACCTCGTTGTGATTTTCCAAGCACTTTAGTAGGATCTTCAGGAGGATTTACTCTATGATCGTGCCAGGCACAGAGGTGAGACTGACTGTCTTGCAGTTCCCTGGTTCATCTTTTCTGGGTTTTTTTGTGGGGTTTTTTTTTTTTTTTTTCCTTCCTTAAAATGGGGGTTACGTTTCCCCATTTCCAATCTGTGGGAACATCAACCATTATATATAAACATATATATGAAGAAAAAGTACACAAAGCATCAAAAAATGTATCTGTGGAGCATAAATGTATTTGCCCTGTAACGTTTCAGTTTTTAATATGATGATGGTAACTGTTGAGGAAGTAGAAGATAGCAGACAGGACCAGGCTTACAACTCATACTGAGCAGCATCTTGCTGCCTCTGTCCATAGCAGCATGATGGAGTAGGTGTACCATTGTTTTGATCCCACAGTACGCTTCTACACCTTTTTTCTTCAGAAGGCCTTTGGAAGGCTTGTTTGTTCAACTGTGGTCCTGTCAGCACAGCCTAAATCTTTCTCAGGACAAAACTACAGGCTTTGCACAACATTACATACTCTAAATGGGGCTGGCAGTAGCTTATTTGTCTCTGAATTGTCTTCAGTATTCCAAGTGCTAAACAGTTATGATATAATTTTCCCTAAAAATATATTGTGGTAAACATAAACAAGGAAGAAAGATTTACTCTAACAGACACTTGTGAACACATGGAAAGGAATCAAATATCTAAACATGGAAATCAGGGTTTCTAGCTAGTATGAAAGTTCTGAAACAGCTTTCAAGTGAGAGTATTGGACTACAGCAGCCAAATTCTTCATATCTGGGATATGATCAGATTCTGAAGATTAAGCAGTGTGGTTGGTTGCAATAGCAGAAAGGTGTCTTCAGTGACTGCAGCCTCTACAGTGTTTCTTGTGTAGCCTTGGCTTACAGGCAGAAGTGACAAATTTCCCAGTATCTCTTACATCCATGAGATATCTCATAGATTTTTGTTTTAAGGTAAGAATTATTTGCAGTAAACTACATTTGAAAAAAAATACATCAACATTTGTCAAGTTAATATATTTATTGCATTAAAGTGTAGCACAGCACTGTCAAGACTCCGAAGGCACCAGGATAAAATACTGTGGGCCTTAGGCCTTTCCACTCAAGCTATCACATTTTAATTTCTATCTTGACCTAATGCTGATAAAAACACTGCTGAACCTCTTCTTGAAATTTTAGAGAAGTACAGCCTTATTGCTTCAGGGCTGGCTTCCCCATGACACATACCCAGGACTGTTTGCAGTCCTGAAAAGCAGTGCTTTTATAAGTAAAGGGAGAATGAGAATTTCTCAGACATTTCATCGTCAGCCTCCTTTGGCCATGATCGTATTGTCATGGGTTGTTGTAAACGTGAAACACACAGCCTAAAGCCTTTTCAATCCACGTAGTCAGGGCTGTGACATGACAAACAGAAATGAGACACGTTATGCATTAAAAAGTCATGAATGGATTCACAAAACGTGGTGCCAGAAAAAGACGGGTTGAGTTCAGAGAGGATTGTGTTATAAGGTAAATGGTTATTTCTGCTAAGTTTCCTTCAGTCTTTTTAAGAGAAAGTTGTAATTTGTAATGTAAGTAGATATGACAACAAAATCTAACAAACTGTAAGGAAAATCCATCCAAACAATAATATGGAGTAATGCTGTCTGGTCTCCAGGTGCCCACCAAGTTACTCTCTTGTTTCTCCTCCTCAGCAGGGAGGTGGAAGAAAATAAAGTTAAAAAATAACTCATGGTTTGAGATAAAAGCAGTTTAATGAAAGAAATGAAAGAAACGGTGAGAGAAATCCATGGCCATAAGAAAATAAAAAATTATTCTGTACTTCTCACTAGCCACTTCCCAAGTATGGCCAGGGCCCCAGAATGTGCAGCAATAATGTGGAAGATAAACACCTTAATTGGGGACTACCTCTTCCTTCTTATCTTTTATCGTTGAACAACATGCCATACAGTACGGAATATATCTTTTGACTGTTAGAGGTCTGCTGTCCCAGTGACGTCTCCTACCTACATTTTCCTATCACACCTACTAGGCTCTGTGGAGGGTGTATTCTAGGGTGACTGACTATTCTAGTCACATCACAAGTGAAAAACATAGCATTAAATAACTTTCCTCACGGAAGTCTAACTCCATTGCAACCAGACCCAGTACACTTGAATAAGTGCAATCAACAGAAGGCTAGACAAATACTTGCCACTGTCAGTGGAACTGTCAGCAAGACTGTGAGACTTCTCTAGGCAAAGGTGTCTGCATTTGTTCCCATATTTAGAAAAAATTCTAACATGTCATATCCTCCCTGTACCTCAAGTCCTTATCTCATTCATTTGATTGTCTCATAGTACTGGGAGGAAACACAGTGCATTTAAGATGCTCTCTAGCTCCAGCCCTGCAGAATCTAGCATTGTTGGGAAGTGGTACATCTGTATATATTGCACAAGTATCATCTTTTAAATCTTGTTTAGTGTCCTACTGATCTACCCTTTCCCTGATTTACCCCAAGAGATAATGGTATTGGGAAAAAAATAAAAAAAGCCCTTAGAAAATTAACCTATGGATAAAGGCGAATATCATTATGAAACATGGTCATCTGTCTTTTTAGCAAAAGCAAATAAAAAGAACTAATTCAAATGAAATTAGTTCTCAGACATACGTGTGTTTACAAGCAGAAATGAGAAACTTGTGCTTCACAAATGCTTTATAATGCCTTATAAATACAAACATTCAAAAATATGAACTATTCCATAAAACATCTAACTTTCCTTAAAAATCATTGTGCATCTCAATGGGACCATTAAAAAAACAAACAAACAAACAAAAAAAAAGAATAGTACATTCTCTGGGAATTCTACTAGCATACAACATTATTTTCTTCTCCATCATTTGTCTCTTACTTTGTTTTTTGTTTGTTTGTTTGTTTTGTTTTGTTATTTGTTATTGTTTTTGTTTTGTTATCTAGATATCTTATTGTTGAGAAGAATACTGGTATGTTTGTTTCCAACATTATGTCTGGCAAGTAACATAACTCTTCTGTCTCCCAGACTGTCATTTGTGTTACACAAATAGGATAATGTTTTACACAAAACAGAATAAAACACACCTGAATACATTTTTTTTTTTTTTTTGAGACACCTTTATGCTTACTGACAATCCCACCAAACCATGTCCCTCAGTACAACATCTAGATGTTTCTTGAACATCTCTAAGGATGGTGACTCAACTACCTCCCTTGGCAGCATTCTCCAGTGTCTGACTACTGTCTTGGAGAAGTATTTCCTGATGTCCAACCTGAATCCCCTCTGGTGCAACTTGAGGCCATTCCCTCTAGTCATATTGCTAGTTAGATGGGAGAAGAGGCCAGCCCCCACCTCACCACAACCTCCCTTCAGGTTGCAGTAGTCAGGTACTTGCTCTATCAAATAGTGCTATTGTGCTCTTGTAGCTGTTGTGCTTTCCATGGAAATAAATAGGAGGTATTACTTTCAGAGCAGCCCGTGTATGTTATAGAATTTCAGGAATTACAATATGGGTGCTTGTGAGAGTTGGACAACCATGCACCTTTTAACTGGGAACACTAGGGAGTTTGTATTCTTCAAATCACTACAAATGATTAAGTATAATTGAGAAATATGTTTAACTTTCAGTTCACTTCCCATTCAAAAAGCATTGGTTTTTTTCATGCTGTCTAAACAGTTCTGGTTCTTCAGATCGTATATATCTTTCTTGATAAGTGTTTGTACCCATACTATTGTCTTCATGCATTTTTCTGAAATAGGACTACACAGATAACTAATGTCTTAACAAAACTGGAGAAAATTAATGACAATGGCATCAGAAGTCAGTGTAAAATTACTATATAAAGAAATTAATACTAATATTACTGTTACTTTAAATATGTTTTTTTGGCTGAAACTTAATACATTTCTTTTTTACATACTACATAATGCTTATAAAGAGTAAGGAGGTGATCATAACCAAAAGAATGATATATCTTACACTAATTTCTGCTGCCCTCATTCAGAGACACTCTGAAACACTTTGCAGACCGTTTTACATAGGAACAGAAATTAGAAATAGAAAATTACACTGAGATTTCATCAACAACTGGTAATAATTAAAGGATTTAATCGGGTTCATTCATCTCCCACTTGTCTATTAATAGGAATGTGAAACACACTGATTTCAATTTTTATTCTCTTAAGGGGATTTTCTTTAGTGAGCGTCGCGGTGTTATCCGTGACAGCGACAGAAGGGGAAAAAAAAAAAAATGGAGAGAGGGAGGAAACAAAACCTGCACCATCGGTGGCCAAGCGGCCGCCCAAGCAGAGCCGTGCACTCTGGGGGACAGGGGACGCAATGGGATTGCCTGGTCACAGCCAGTACCAGAGCCGGCGCGAGTTGCTCCCCCCTCCTCCCTTGCTCTCTTCCTCTCTTCCTCTGGAGTTCGAACGAGGCAGCTGCATTCCTTAACCCAACGGTTGCCGCGGAGTTGGGGGGGGGGGAGAGGAGATGAGTTAATTCCCCTTTTCTCTAGCACCTTGTTCTACAGCGCCTGTATCTCAAATAAAGGCTCTGATGCCGCCTTTGTTTACTTTACACTGGGGGAAAGGGAAGGGTACTGAGATAACAGATGGCTCTAAAAAAAATCAACAGCAACGATTCGAGGAGGAACGGTAATTTTACTAAATCTAACGAAATCGAACAAAACTGGGAGAGACAAAAGTATCCAAAATCTGAGATTTTAGGTTAGTAAAACTGCAGGGGAGGCACAGGCCGAGAGAAACCGCGTCAGAGTGAGCTGCTTGCATCCCGTCCGGAATGCTACCCTTCTTCCTCTCCCCGCCAGAGTATTAACTCTTTAACTCCCGACATGATGTTCTGATGTGGTATACCGGCATCAAAACCACAATAGTGAGGAAAAACTTCTGACTCTCTTCACCCTCTTAATGTGCCAAATCCTTAGATACTGGCTGAAGTATTGCCACTTTCTGGAATTGAGTATTCCAGCTCTGATTATTTCTAAATATGTAATAGAAAGTCTAGCATTATAAACAGTCTTCTGTTAGTAACTCTTTTGAATTTGTCAGCACTGATTTCTATGTTCTCACAATCTGCAAGTACCTCAGAAGAGCAAAGAAGAGTCACTGTGTTTCTCAAAGCACTTGTCTTTTTAGTTCACAGACGGGGCAAAAGCTATCATTAACCCTAACACAGGATCTGTTGGAGAAGAGATATGTCACTTCTCTCAACCTTTAGTCTTTTACTTCCACCACTCAATAATAGTTGTTTTGCAAGGGAGACTGCATTTTCTACAATGATGAGACAATTAACCAAGTGTCAGAAGATATTCTTGAAAACAGCTGAACTATTTATCTTCACTTTCATGACAACACCTTTAAATTGATCATTAAATATATAAATAAAATAATAAAATGAATAGAAACATGACCAACAGAAGAGGATGGCTTTTTTTATTTCCTTCAGAAGAGGTAAGTGCTAATGGTGACAACTGAAGGACCACCTTTTGATATCCTTTTTGGCAGCAGAAACACTAGAACTGTCTCTCAGAGAGGAAGGAAAGGGGTGCTAATAGTTTTCTTTTAATCACTCTTTGAAGAATCCTTTGTTTCGTATAGTTACATTCATCTTCAAAGCATTATTTTGAAAGTGTAGCAGGCAGCAGAGAAAGCCAATCTTAGAGGAGAATATCATAAAAAGTAAGCTGATTAAGTCAATGTTTCCTCCATTAGAAAGAAGTGTGTTCTATGGATCTCTACCTTTAGCAGAGATAGAAGATACCTGGCTTTGTTATTCTCTCCTTTCTTATACGGGAAATCATTTTAATCTCTTCTTTGTATCTTTTGTCTCCAAATTGATGATAATGAAACCTCTGTAAAGGGTATTGCAACTTAGAGTGAAAAAAACAGTAAGTTGCAATCTATCATAGTCTACACAAGAAGCTGTGAGGGTTTTTCCACTCTATTTTCTTTCCTTTTTAACGAACTGATGCCGAGAAATCCGACAAAGTAACTTGACATGCCAATGAGTTATGTCAAGCAGGTATTCCCTTTATTACAGGGCTGGGTGCGTGGGGGATCTCTCCACCAAACATGCACACTGAAGAGAGAAACGACTACACACTTAAAGGCATAACACATTAGTATTCATCACATTCCAAAGATATGGACAGAAATTCCAAAGTGAGTGACATCTCCGGTGGTCATAGGATTAAAGGTAAAAGTAAATTTCCAAATGTTAAGGGAATTACATTATGTCGATAGCAAATCTGCCTCCTTATCTTCACAGACTCCCCCACTGAGTTGCAAACAGCAATTCCACTTATCTTCTCTGGACTATCCATTGTGTTGTAAACAACCACCCTACTCACCATTGTGTTGTCCTTATCTTCATGGGATCACCCCTGTACTGAGATGCAAACAGCAGCTCTCTTCAGCAGTACGTGCATTTCTATGTTCCCTGTGTTTCTTCCTAAAGTTACCTGTTTGCTCAAGCTATGAGGCCTAGTTTAGATTCAATCCAATTCAATTCCTTGATTCAAGACATTGGTAGCATCGTTGCCAGCCTGTCTTCCTGACACTTGGTATCTGTGTTCAACCACAAATAGTTAATGATGGCCCAGGAAGAAAGGCAAGTGATCTGAAGAGGAAGAATATACAATTAAAGAAAACAGACAACCAAGTGTTTGAAAAGTTCTAGTAATTAAATCTAATTATACTCTTTATTGTAGAGAAAATATGCCAGATCTAAAGATGTTACTCAAAAAAGTGATAATTATTTTCTTAATTTCTTTAGTTGTGTTTTGTTTTAAAAAAATGAGAGAATTATACTTTCCATCTGTTCAGAAGGACATAGTGAGGATGGTGACTGGACACTACTAGAAAACACTGAGCATTGCTGCAGATAATGAAGTGCCTGCTCTACTTCCCATTTACTAGTAACCTGAAGAGTCAGATCATGAAGTTATGTCAGAGATAAAAAAGACTTTCAAGTTCCTAAAGGCTTTACCAGCTCTGTTCATGCTGTGTACTTTAGTATATTTTCCAGATTCTGAATTCATCCTTCATGCTATGTTATTATTTAGCAAAGGAACATTAGATCAAAAAGTGTCATGGTTTTATTTTTGTTATCAGTGTTCCACATCATAACATCATGTAGTGCACTGGGAGTTAAAGAATTAATGCTGCAGTTCCATGGATTGTCGATAGTTCCAGGTATACCTGTCTCAGAAGAGAACTACATACCCCAGAGGACTTTGCATTACTTTTTGTTTCCGTTTTCCACTCAGAGGAAAAGATAAAGCTATCTGCATGTAACAAGGTGTCCTTTCTTTTCCCTTTCTGCTCATCTTGGCAGCTGTTTTGTCTTCAGCATTAGAATAAGGCCTTCAGTTTTTGGACACTCTTATTTTATTTATTAGCTTCAATTCCAATTGTATTGCATTATATTGCGTTATTTTGCATTCCAGTATCTTATTTAGTAAAATAGCTCTCTTCCTCAGATAGTTGCTGCTGTTTTGTTTCTAGGCCGATCTCCCTACCCTTTTTCCTTTCCTGGGGTGTGGATCTGTGGGTTCACTCACCCATTAGTTACAGAATTGGGCTGAACTAGCCCCTAAACCACTGACAATAAGTTGTTACTTCATGTACTCAGTACCATGGCAAGGTATAGCTAGAAACAAAGTAGGAAAAAAAAAATCAGAACAGATGAATTTGTTCTTCTACTTTCTTTTGAGTTAAAATGCGTAGTCTTTTTAGGAAGAAAACGTGCTATACTTACTATGTGGATGCTTTTGGATGTCAGTATGTTCATACAAAAACAAAGAGAACTGAGAGATTAACTGTCTAATTAAATTTGCTTTGTTTCATTTTATATTCAGAAGAAATAGTCCTTAACAGCCCAGCAGGATCCATCTCCTGAAATGGTAAATAATAAGTGTTATATGAGTGCACAGTGATTTGGTCTGGATGTGAAAAACCATATTCACTGCTGCTGGAATGAGAAACTTCTCGCACATAACTAAGTTAAATGTTAGATATCTAACTAACAGAAATAGTACTTGTGGAGTAGATGCATACCTCTAGTTTATAGATTCATATTTTTGGACTTATGCCCTTAGTGTTAGAAATAGCAGAACTAAAATGACAAGCCTTCAGAGATAATTAGACTTTAATAGCTCTCTTTTTGCTTATTAATATAAATATTCAATGTAAAAGAAGTACTGTTTCATTAGTATGTGGAGGCTGTATTGTTATGATAGTAACTCACTATGGCCAGACCTAACAAGATACCCAAGTAAGTCTTAATTTCATTCCTACTCACAAGACATCGGCTAAGAAATAACAGCAAACTGTTAAAAAGAACTAGTCAGTCTATAAAGCAGAAAAACTCAAAGAATTCCAGCTAAGTCCAGGACTGGTCATAACAAAAAAACATGACTTGTACTATGTTGCTGCTTTCCATTCATCAGTTTTCCAGTAAATTTATGCCTTTCTTCATATTTTCATCAAACTGATGACATTTGAAACTAATTTTTACAGGATAAACTTGTACTGGTGTAATTATTGCATTCGTTCACTGGATGATAATAATGATGAAGCAAATTATGTATTTCACCATTGATTTCTTGTGATTCAGGAGAAAAGACACTGGGATGCTGTCATACAAAGATCACCTACCAGTCAGTCAAGTAGTGGTTGGAGATATTGACCGGCCTGGGTCTGAAGCAAAGATATCTGTGGGTCCTGTGCATTGTCAAGGAGATCGTAAGTTGGCTCTTTCCTTCCTCTTACTGCTGTACGGAAAGAATACAACATTATAAAATCATAATTTAGTTGATTCCACATCTACAATTAGGTAAGTGGCAGCCTAGTCAAGCATGGAAGAATTATGCGACTTGACAAACTTTGTCTAAAAACTGTGTGTTCATCTTTGTATTTAAAATGTTCTTCTGGGCATCTTCATGATAGATGCGGCAACGTAGAATATTCAAGTAAGTTTATGTAGGTAAAAACAGTGATACGGATTTGTGTAAGAAGTTCTCAAAACATCCAGTGCTGAATAACTGCAAATACATTTATGCTCCACAGATACATTTTTTGATGCTTTGTGTACTTTTTCTTCATATATATGTTTATATAAAATGGTTGATGTTCCCACAGATAGGAAATGGGGAAACGTAACCCCCATTTTTAGGAAGGGAAAAAAAACAACACAAAAAAAAACCAGAAAAGATGATGTAGCACAACAGCTACAAGAGCTGGAATACTCAATTCCAGAAAGTGGCAATACTTCAGCCAGTATCTAAGGATTTGGCACATTAAGAGGGTGAAGAGAGTCAGAAGTTTTTCCTCACTATTGTGGTTTTGATGCCGGTATACCACATCAGAACATCATGTCGGGAGTTAAAGAGTTAATACTCTGGCGGGGAGAGGAAGAAGGGTAGCATTCCGGACGGGATGCAAGCAGCTCACTCTGACGCGGTTTCTCTCGGCCTGTGCCTCCCCTGCAGTTTTACTAACCTAAAATCTCAGATTTTGGATACTTTTGTCTCTCCCAGTTTTGTTCGATTTCGTTAGATTTAGTAAAATTACCGTTCCTCCTCGAATCGTTGCTGTTGATTTTTTTTTAGAGCCATCTGTTATCTCAGTACCCTTCCCTTTCCCCCAGTGTAAAGTAAACAAAGGCGGCATCAGAGCCTTTATTTGAGATACAGGCGCTGTAGAACAAGGTGCTAGATGTCATAAATGCTCACAGTCCAATCGGAGTTTTTAAAATATTTTATTACAATCAAAAGGTGAAAAGCAATAAGCAAGCAGCGCTGGGTGTGCCGGGGAGTCTCCGCTCCACCAACGACACACCCCGAGAAGATGGTTCCCTCTTCTTTTATACAGTGTCTTATTTAAAATTTCTTGAAGTCCCCTCCTCCTCTTGGCCAATCATTTTATTCTTCTACACTTGTGTGGCCACTCGCTAGGGGGGTTGCACATTCCTTCAGGTGGCCTTTGGGATGAAGGCTGTTTGTCTTCCTTAATGCCCTCTGATTCATCCATCTGTGTATTCCAGGCCAGTCTTGCAAGGTCTGTGTTTGAAATACTTATCTCTGCCACCCTTTGGTTTGAGGAATGCACCTTCTGTTGCAGGGTTAGTGTTTGAGATGCAGATAGAGTTCTGTTCCCAGTTTATCCTTTCATGCCTTATAAGGAAATTCTATTCCTTTAGTCAATTTTATCTACTGATTGGAATTAAAGGTACTGTATCAGTATCTTTGACTCTGTGTCCTTTGACACGAATCACATTCACATGTTTTACAATCCCCCATTTCCTTTTTGATCCCATCAGTGATTCGTGTCTTGTATTCTAAAGTCAATACTGCCTTCCTAGCAGCTAGTAAAAAATGGAGCTGCTTTGTTTTTTACAATCATTAATTTGTGGGTCTTTCCAGCCATGGCTTTTTCTAGATTAATTGGCATTGCAGAAATCTGCATGCCTTGCATCACTGAATGTATTATCCGAATAAGGCATGGAATCATACAGGGTAAGAATATTAGTCCAATCATCCCGCACAATATTATGAAACACATTTTCACCATGCATCCCCAAGTAATTGATTCTACCAATCATCTTTTAGAATTGAGTTCCACCTCTGAACTGAAACACAGGCAATTCTTTTCTTTTGTCTACCCCAATAGTACATGTGCCTTTCCAGTCCTTTGGCAATCGGTTATATGCTCATTTAACACAGATCCAAAACAGTCTGTCAGGAGACCTCCAATCTGAGGCATTCCTTCCCAGCTCTTCCCAAAATTCTTTTCCTTGGGGAGAGACAGGTCACCAATATCCCGGTCCCTCCATGGAGTTTGTGGTTAATACCATTTTTCAGGGGGTAGTTTCTAAACATCATTTGAACTGTTTTCCTTCTCTAGATATACAGATTTGTCCAATAACCTTGTAACTAAGCGTCCATCCTTCAGGTCTTATTTTGGTTGACCTATGAGTATGATTCCAATTTAACAATTGCCATGGTTCTAATTCCTCCCCCCTCCAGAGCCATTGTTCTGTCATTTGAGATCCTAACAAACAGGTTGGCTCCCTTGGTAAATCCAGATTCTCCTAGGATTTTTTTCTCACCTCATCATAGAGAGGTGACTTTGTTTCCCTGTATCCTGTTTTCCTGTATCCTTTGCCTGACCTGCAACTGCTTGGTAACATTTTTTTACTAGCTCTTCCTCGTATTGATCCTGGACTCCGCTGCTATCAGAATATCCCCACATTCCTGATTTGAAAAAACAGATATTCTCCTCTCTTTTGGACAAACACAGCCATTTTATGGATCCACCTTTTCCTTTGTTAGCTGTCAACCAGAGGTTATGCCCAGCAACTATACAAGTCTCTAGTGAACCCTTGTCATAACAGGCCACATTTATGTGGGTATGGAACAATAGTGCCCATTCTGTAGTTCGACAGTATTTAACGTATTGGTAGCACTTTGAGCATGGGTTTGCAGTCCCACTGTCGGGGTAGCTCAGTATGGTCAGGAGAATTATTATGCCCCACTGTTTTCTCATCCCTCTGCCTCCTCCGCCTACCGGGTTGCATCCGGCAGCGGAGTAAGCTGTCTTCTCGGCAGCAAGGATAGTCTTCAGGGGCTCCATACGAGCAGTTACATTCTGCGCACCCCTGCCCAAGATTTCCCAGTTTGGACTCTCACTGGTCGAATGCTACAGGGCAACCAGTTTTGTTGTTAGTACTCTACTGTTATATTTTCTGCTCCCTTACCTAGCTGTCCCTTGACCCTGTGAACGAATAGCTTTTACCCCTATCGGGAGTCTGAATTTCAGAGTTGTTGTCCCCCCCCCCCTTTTTTTTTTTTTTTTTTTTCTTAACTTTGGTATAAGATGTCCTACCCTCAAAAGCTCATTGCAAAGCCCCCCTTTTGCAGACACCCCTCCTGCAATGGTATCACCACTTCTCCTTACAATAACAACATATATAAATCATACAAAAAGGTAGCATCCACACTGAGTTCTTTGCATGAGCATCATCGTTGTATTCGTATTTTCAGTTCTCCTGGAGATGATGCAACTTTCCAGTCCTTAGTATCGATGGGACCTTTTACACAGGAGACTTGAGTCCAGGCTCCCTCCGCAGTATGCACCACCATCTCTGTAGTTAAAGTAACAAGAAAAGGTCCCTCCCAACATAGGGTTAAGGAAGTTTCTTTCCAGGTTTTTTATTAACACTCTATCTCCTGGCTTCAGATATTAAGGGGATTACATTATGTCGCCAGCAAATCTACCTCCTTATCCTCACTGACTTCCCCACGGATTGCAAACAGCAATTTCAGTTATCTTCTCTGGGCTTTCCATTGTGTTGTCAACAACCACCCTGCCCACCATTGTGTTGTCCTTATCTTCATGGGATCTCCCCCGTACTGAGATGCAAACAGCAGCTCTCTTCAGCAGTACCTGCATTTCTATGGTCCCTGAGTTTCTTCCTAAAGATACCTGTTTGCTCAAGCTATGATGCCCAGTTTAGATTCAATCCAATTCAATTCCTTGATTTAATTCCATATAGCATCTCATAGGGGAATATCCCGTGTTCCGAATTGGGCATACTCCAAGACATCTTAGTTTCTAACATCAACTTTGTTAACTGTGCCTTCAAGGTACCATTCATCCTCTCTTAAAATTTGGGAGGTAAAATGGTTTCCTTGAGAGGAATCGATTACTCCTATAAAACCATATCTAGGGATAATGTCTTCCAAGAGATGTTTGTCCACTGTTTGAGCAGTGGCCCTACTTGTACTATTACTAGCAAATCCCTATACCTTCCTGCCTTTGGTAATTCAGTAAAATCCATCTGTTCTCATTCAAAAGTTCTGTGTGCCAATGGTCTCCCTCCTGAAAGTGTTTGTCATAGATTTCATTTGTTAACCTTTTTGGCAAATTAAGTAATCCCTAGTTTCTTCCTTTGCTATTTCAAATATCCCTATACACCCACAAAATTTCAAGAAATGATCTGCCAATGCCCTAGTTCCCCAGTGGGTTCTCTGGTGCATTTGCTGCACAATTCTTTGGGCAAAGTTCTTGGGTAATAATTCCCTGCCATCAGGCAAAATCCACTTATTATCAGTCCATTTTACTCCTAATTTCTCAAAGCTCTCTCTTTCTATTTGAGAACAGATTTTTGGTGTTTCCTTTTTGTCATCTTGGGTTCTTATTTCCTCTCTCTTAGAGAGTATAAAAGTGCTGCCCTTTTTGCCTCCTCATCTGCCCGATTAACTCAGTTTTTATTAAAGGACACAACTGAGTTGGGGAGGCTTCTAATTTGTCTAACCTTACTTTTATTCCTTCCAGTCCTTCTAGAGGATAGATTTTTTTCTTCTTGAAGCACTCTATGTATAACTGTCACTGTTATCCTTACAGTAACCCTTCAGAGCCTCTAGTAAGAGTTTTTCATTTTCTAATTGACTTTTGAGTTCATCTGTCTATTTCTGCAGTTTTAACCAATTCCTGAAGTGACTCTGTAGTTTGGCTTTCCAATTTCAACTGCTAGTCACAGAATTCTATGGCTGCAACCAAAGCCAAATCCAATAATGCACAAATAGAGACCTTCCCATTTTCCAGCTCGGGTACGACCGTTTTTCTACAGGATACTGTCTGAAACACTCTGCAATTATGCCAGTTCTGCCGTGCCCAGTCTACCCCTGTTAACGAGGGTCTGGCACCATGCCTTTCTAATAGGTCAAATAACACATCTCACCTTTCATTGTGACTACACTGTCGCTCATTTCTCACTACCCAGAAAAGGTTTACACTGAGGGGATGGAGGTACTTAAAAGGCTCAATTAACACCTCACCACCCCACCACCCAGGAAGGCACAACACACCTGTTAAGCACATGTAAATACTGTTCCAATCACTCCTCCCTCTTGCTGAGGGGAGCACACAAAAAGACAAAAGCTAAAAACAACACTTTCATAAGCTACAGTAAATAAACTTCTTGGAGAGCTACACAGTTCCTCATTTCCCCAAGCTTATGGGTGGAATTCCCAATTTTCCTGTGGTTCCTTACGAATGTCACACCTGGGGATTGATTCCTTTCTCATCTTTTTGCATGAGAACACATAGTCTTGAAACTCTCTCTCCTTCATTTATGGCAAGGTTTATTCCTAATGCCACTATTAAATCCCTCCCCAGTAAGTGATGTTCTACCTCGGGGACCACTCAAAAATTCCCTAAACAAATTTTAGTTTCAGCTTCAGTCGTCACATTTTTTTATTTTTATTTTTTTACAATTGGGACCCGAAAAGGGCTCACCTTTTGCCCTGACTACTAGGCTTTTATCCTTGCTTACTATACACCCTTTAGGTAGTTTCTGTATTATGGACCTTTCAACTCCTGTATCTATTAGGAAGATAGTTTCTTCCGCCTGGGAACCTACTTTTAACCTTATCAAGGGCTTTTTAGTTGGTCTCGACCCCAGGATGTATAGCCCCTGACATCCCTATTCTTTAAACACCTCCTCATCCTGTCATGGTTTTTTATTATTAATATTTATTTATTTATTTAAGACAATTTTATTTCATGTGTCCTTTCTTCCCACAATAATAACATTCTATTCCTTCTTCAGATCCCTTTCGAGGAGAATCTCCAATGCTCTTATTAGTATTCCTAAGACTTTCTCTTTTAGGAATTTCCTCCTTTTTCGCTTCTTACAGCCATGACAAATATTCAGGCCTTTGCTTTTTGTTTCTCCTCATCCCACCTTACATATACTTTCTGTGTTTCTCTCAGTAACTCATCTAGTCCCTGTTTCCTGCCAGTCTTCTAACTTTTCCAATTTCCTTCTAATGTCCGTCCAAGACCTGACCACAAACTGGGTTTTTCTTTAACCTTTTTGCCCACAATTCATACTCTCAATTACACTTTCATATGCCATTAACAATTGCACTTATATATACTACCTCGTCCCATTTCCCTTCTCGCCTAAGAAACAATGTTAGTTGTAAGATGATCTTACAGCTTTAAGTCCCATTTAGGGGCTACGGACACCTTTCCTCTATTGGTCCGCCCTCCTCATTTAAAAGATAAAAACATACATATACACAAAAGACAAGTGGTGTACACACAAAGAGAAGAACAATGACGGTTGTTGTCACTCGTTTTGTCCGTCTCCGGCCGTTTCCCTCGCGGGAGGACGGAACCGCGGATCGGGACTCCGCACTCGCTTCGCAGCGATGCTGCGTCTCACATACCCAGCACAGCACACTCATTCACAACTCACAAACATCGGCCAATACAGCTGATCAGGTTTTACTTGTTTTCTACCCCACATTTTCATGCAGTAATGGACCGTCGCTTTTTCCTTTGTTTTCCCTTTCTGAGATGGCCAGTTTCCTCAATATTTTATCATTAACCGCAGGGAACTGTCCAGGGGTTTTTTAAGTAATTTGTTCCCTTCCTTATCTCTGGGGCCTCTCCGTGGGTCCCTCCTGGGTCAGCAGATTTTGACTTTCTCTGTCCCATGTCATTTACCCCAGGGGACTGTCCGGGGGTATTTCAAGTAATTTGCTCCCTTCCTTATTCTTGGGACCTCTCTGTGGGTCCCTGGGGCCTCTCTGTGGGTCCCTCCTAGGGTCATTTCTCTCCCCCATTTCCTTATTCCAGGGTTCCTTTCTTTTTCTCTCTCCCCCTTATTTTAGGTGATTTGTTCCCGTTTCTGGGCCTCTCTGTGGGTCCCTGGGAATTTCCAACCACCCCCTTAAGGGACTTTCTTCAAACCAAAACTCTCCACCCCAGAACTCGTCCTCCCAACCAAGCGGTACTCACAGTCCGGTGTTCTCGCCTGGATCTTCGTGCACAAGAATTACGGGATATTAACTGCAGTTTTTCCAAGGGAGCTCTTTTCCTTGCTTATTGCTTTTCAAGTTCGTGTGGTACGAAAGGTCGAGCAAGGATCCTTTTCTCCCGAGGCTACCAGAAAGGTAGGGCGCCTCCCCGGGAGTCAGGATGTCTCACCCGAATCCAGTCGTATCACGTCGGGGTCACCAATTTGTCATAAATGCTCACAGTCCAATCGGAGTTTTTAAAATATTTTATTACAATCAAAAGGTGAAAAGCAATAAGCAAGCAGCGCTGGGTGTGCCGGGGAGTCTCCGCTCCACCAACGACACACCCCGAGAAGATGGTTCCCTCTTCTTTTATACAGTGTCTTATTTAAAATTTCTTGAAGTCCCCTCCTCCTCTTGGCCAATCATTTTATTCTTCTACACTTGTGTGGCCACTCGCTAGGGGGGTTGCACATTCCTTCAGGTGGCCTTTGGGATGAAGGCTGTTTGTCTTCCTTAATGCCCTCTGATTCATCCATCTGTGTATTCCAGGCCAGTCTTGCAAGGTCTGTGTTTGAAATGCTTATCTCTGCCACCCTTTGGTTTGAGGAATGCACCTTCTGTTGCAGGGTTAGTGTTTGAGATGCAGATAGAGTTCTGTTCCCAGTTTATCCTTTCATGCCTTATAAGGAAATTCTATTCCTTTAGTCAATTTTATCTACTGATTGGAATTAAAGGTACTGTATCAGTATCTTTGACTCTGTGTCCTTTGACACGAATCACATTCACATGTTTTACATAGAGAAAAGGGGAATTAACTCATCTCCTCTCCCCCCCCCCCAACTCCGCGGCAACCGTTGGGTTAAGGAATGCAGCTGCCTCGTTCGAACTCCAGAGGAAGAGAGGAAGAGAGCAAGGGAGGAGGGGGGAGCAACTCGCGCCGGCTCTGGTACTGGCTGTGACCAGGCAATCCCATTGCGTCCCCTGTCCCCCAGAGTGCACGGCTCTGCTTGGGCGGCCGCTTGGCCACCGATGGTGCAGGTTTTGTTTCCTCCCTCTCTCCATTTTTTTTTTTTTCCCCTTCTGTCGCTGTCACGGATAACACCGCGACGCTCACTAAAGAAAATCCCCTTAAGAGAATAAAAATTGAAATCAGTGTGTTTCACATTCCTATTAATAGACAAGTGGGAGATGAATGAACCCGATTAAATCCTTTAATTATTACCAGTTGTTGATGAAATCTCAGTGTAATTTTCTATTTCTAATTTCTGTTCCTATGTAAAACGGTCTGCAAAGTGTTTCAGAGTGTCTCTGAATGAGGGCAGCAGAAATTAGTGTAAGATATATCATTCTTTTGGTTATGATCACCTCCTTACTCTTTATAAGCATTATGTAGTATGTAAAAAAGAAATGTATTAAGTTTCAGCCAAAAAAACATATTTAAAGTAACAGTAATATTAGTATTAATTTCTTTATATAGTAATTTTACACTGACTTCTGATGCCATTGTCATTAATTTTCTCCAGTTTTGTTAAGACATTAGTTATCTGTGTAGTCCTATTTCAGAAAAATGCATGAAGACAATAGTATGGGTACAAACACTTATCAAGAAAGATATATACGATCTGAAGAACCAGAACTGTTTAGACAGCATGAAAAAAACCAATGCTTTTTGAATGGGAAGTGAACTGAAAGTTAAACATATTTCTCAATTATACTTAATCATTTGTAGTGATTTGAAGAATACAAACTCCCTAGTGTTCCCAGTTAAAAGGTGCATGGTTGTCCAACTCTCACAAGCACCCATATTGTAATTCCTGAAATTCTATAACATACACGGGCTGCTCTGAAAGTAATACCTCCTATTTATTTCCATGGAAAGCACAACAGCTACAAGAGCACAATAGCACTATTTGATAGAGCAAGTACCTGACTACTGCAACCTGAAGGGAGGTTGTGGTGAGGTGGGGGCTGGCCTCTTCTCCCATCTAACTAGCAATATGACTAGAGGGAATGGCCTCAAGTTGCACCAGAGGGGATTCAGGTTGGACATCAGGAAATACTTCTCCAAGACAGTAGTCAGACACTGGAGAATGCTGCCAAGGGAGGTAGTTGAGTCACCATCCTTAGAGATGTTCAAGAAACATCTAGATGTTGTACTGAGGGACATGGTTTGGTGGGATTGTCAGTAAGCATAAAGGTGTCTCAAAAAAAAAAAAAAAATGTATTCAGGTGTGTTTTATTCTGTTTTGTGTAAAACATTATCCTATTTGTGTAACACAAATGACAGTCTGGGAGACAGAAGAGTTATGTTACTTGCCAGACATAATGTTGGAAACAAACATACCAGTATTCTTCTCAACAATAAGATATCTAGATAACAAAACAAAAACAATAACAAATAACAAAACAAAACAAACAAACAAACAAAAAACAAAGTAAGAGACAAATGATGGAGAAGAAAATAATGTTGTATGCTAGTAGAATTCCCAGAGAATGTACTATTCTTTTTTTTTTTTTTTTTTTTTTTTTTAATGGTCCCATTGAGATGCACAATGATTTTTAAGGAAAGTTAGATGTTTTATGGAATAGTTCATATTTTTGAATGTTTGTATTTATAAGGCATTATAAAGCATTTGTGAAGCACAAGTTTCTCATTTCTGCTTGTAAACACACGTATGTCTGAGAACTAATTTCATTTGAATTAGTTCTTTTTATTTGCTTTTGCTAAAAAGACAGATGACCATGTTTCATAATGATATTCGCCTTTATCCATAGGTTAATTTTCTAAGGGCTTTTTTTATTTTTTTCCCAATACCATTATCTCTTGGGGTAAATCAGGGAAAGGGTAGATCAGTAGGACACTAAACAAGATTTAAAAGATGATACTTGTGCAATATATACAGATGTACCACTTCCCAACAATGCTAGATTCTGCAGGGCTGGAGCTAGAGAGCATCTTAAATGCACTGTGTTTCCTCCCAGTACTATGAGACAATCAAATGAATGAGATAAGGACTTGAGGTACAGGGAGGATATGACATGTTAGAATTTTTTCTAAATATGGGAACAAATGCAGACACCTTTGCCTAGAGAAGTCTCACAGTCTTGCTGACAGTTCCACTGACAGTGGCAAGTATTTGTCTAGCCTTCTGTTGATTGCACTTATTCAAGTGTACTGGGTCTGGTTGCAATGGAGTTAGACTTCCGTGAGGAAAGTTATTTAATGCTATGTTTTTCACTTGTGATGTGACTAGAATAGTCAGTCACCCTAGAATACACCCTCCACAGAGCCTAGTAGGTGTGATAGGAAAATGTAGGTAGGAGACGTCACTGGGACAGCAGACCTCTAACAGTCAAAAGATATATTCCGTACTGTATGGCATGTTGTTCAACGATAAAAGATAAGAAGGAAGAGGTAGTCCCCAATTAAGGTGTTTATCTTCCACATTATTGCTGCACATTCTGGGGCCCTGGCCATACTTGGGAAGTGGCTAGTGAGAAGTACAGAATAATTTTTTATTTTCTTATGGCCATGGATTTCTCTCACCGTTTCTTTCATTTCTTTCATTAAACTGCTTTTATCTCAAACCATGAGTTATTTTTTAACTTTATTTTCTTCCACCTCCCTGCTGAGGAGGAGAAACAAGAGAGTAACTTGGTGGGCACCTGGAGACCAGACAGCATTACTCCATATTATTGTTTGGATGGATTTTCCTTACAGTTTGTTAGATTTTGTTGTCATATCTACTTACATTACAAATTACAACTTTCTCTTAAAAAGACTGAAGGAAACTTAGCAGAAATAACCATTTACCTTATAACACAATCCTCTCTGAACTCAACCCGTCTTTTTCTGGCACCACGTTTTGTGAATCCATTCATGACTTTTTAATGCATAACGTGTCTCATTTCTGTTTGTCATGTCACAGCCCTGACTACGTGGATTGAAAAGGCTTTAGGCTGTGTGTTTCACGTTTACAACAACCCATGACAATACGATCATGGCCAAAGGAGGCTGACGATGAAATGTCTGAGAAATTCTCATTCTCCCTTTACTTATAAAAGCACTGCTTTTCAGGACTGCAAACAGTCCTGGGTATGTGTCATGGGGAAGCCAGCCCTGAAGCAATAAGGCTGTACTTCTCTAAAATTTCAAGAAGAGGTTCAGCAGTGTTTTTATCAGCATTAGGTCAAGATAGAAATTAAAATGTGATAGCTTGAGTGGAAAGGCCTAAGGCCCACAGTATTTTATCCTGGTGCCTTCGGAGTCTTGACAGTGCTGTGCTACACTTTAATGCAATAAATATATTAACTTGACAAATGTTGATGTATTTTTTTTCAAATGTAGTTTACTGCAAATAATTCTTACCTTAAAACAAAAATCTATGAGATATCTCATGGATGTAAGAGATACTGGGAAATTTGTCACTTCTGCCTGTAAGCCAAGGCTACACAAGAAACACTGTAGAGGCTGCAGTCACTGAAGACACCTTTCTGCTATTGCAACCAACCACACTGCTTAATCTTCAGAATCTGATCATATCCCAGATATGAAGAATTTGGCTGCTGTAGTCCAATACTCTCACTTGAAAGCTGTTTCAGAACTTTCATACTAGCTAGAAACCCTGATTTCCATGTTTAGATATTTGATTCCTTTCCATGTGTTCACAAGTGTCTGTTAGAGTAAATCTTTCTTCCTTGTTTATGTTTACCACAATATATTTTTAGGGAAAATTATATCATAACTGTTTAGCACTTGGAATACTGAAGACAATTCAGAGACAAATAAGCTACTGCCAGCCCCATTTAGAGTATGTAATGTTGTGCAAAGCCTGTAGTTTTGTCCTGAGAAAGATTTAGGCTGTGCTGACAGGACCACAGTTGAACAAACAAGCCTTCCAAAGGCCTTCTGAAGAAAAAAGGTGTAGAAGCGTACTGTGGGATCAAAACAATGGTACACCTACTCCATCATGCTGCTATGGACAGAGGCAGCAAGATGCTGCTCAGTATGAGTTGTAAGCCTGGTCCTGTCTGCTATCTTCTACTTCCTCAACAGTTACCATCATCATATTAAAAACTGAAACGTTACAGGGCAAATACATTTATGCTCCACAGATACATTTTTTGATGCTTTGTGTACTTTTTCTTCATATATATGTTTATATATAATGGTTGATGTTCCCACAGATTGGAAATGGGGAAACGTAACCCCCATTTTAAGGAAGGAAAAAAAAAAAAAAAAACCCCACAAAAAAACCCAGAAAAGATGAACCAGGGAACTGCAAGACAGTCAGTCTCACCTCTGTGCCTGGCACGATCATAGAGTAAATCCTCCTGAAGATCCTACTAAAGTGCTTGGAAAATCACAACGAGGTGATTGGTAGTAACTAATATGGCTTCACCAAGGGCAAATCATGCCTGACAAAACTTGGTGGCTGTTCGCGATGGAATTATAATGTTAAAGGAAGAGCAACTGTCATCTACCTGGACTTGTGCAAAACATTCGACTGTCCTGCATGACATCCTGGTTGGAGAAAAATGAATCTGATGGATGGACCACTTGCTGGAAAAGGGATTGGCTGGATGCTTGCACTCAAAGAATTGCAGTCAACAACTCTACGTCCAAGTGGAAACCAGTAGTGAGTGGCATTCCGCAAGGATCAGTGATGGGACTGGTGTTATTTAACATCTTTGTAGGTGACGTGGACAGTGAGACCAAGGGCGTGCTCAGCATGCTTGCAGAGGACACCAAAGCTGAGTAGTGCAGAAAACACAATAGATGAAAAGGATGTGATCTAGAGGATCCTGGACAGGCTTGAGAGGTGGGCCCATGCCAATATCATGAATTTGCCAAGTGCAAACTGCTGCACTAGGGTTGAGGCACAGATGCAGGTTGGGCAGACGCTGGTTTGAAAGCATCCCTGAGGAGAAGGATTTGGGAGCGTTGATTGATGAAAGATTCAACATGAGGTGGCAGCGTGAGCTTGCAGCCCAGAAGACCAGCCGTATCCTGGGTTGCCTCAAGATGAGTGAGACCAGCAGGTCGAGGGAGGTGATTCAGCCCCTCTACTCTGCTCTCATGAGACCCTATCTGGAGTACTGCATCCAGTTCTGCAGCCCCCTACACAAAAAAGACATGAAGTTGTTGGAGCAGGTCCAGAAGAGGGACACAAAGGTGATCAGAGTGGTAGAGGACCTCCCCTACAAGGACAGGTTGAGAGAGCTGGAGCTCTTTAGCCTGAAGAAGAAAAGGCTCCAGGGAGACCCTGTAGCAGCTTTGAAATACCTGAAGGGGGCCTGCAGGAAAGCTGGGGAGGGACTTTTAGGGCCAGGCAGAGACAGGATGTGGAGAAATGCTTTTAAACTGGAAGAGGGTAGATTTAGACTAGATATTAGGAAGAAATTCTTTATTGTAAGGGTGATGAGATGATGGAACAGGTTGCCCAGTGAGGTTGTAAATGCTCCCACCCTGGAAGCATACAAGGCCAGGCTGGCTGGGGCTTTGAGCAACCTGGTCTAGAGGGAAGCGTCCCGGCCTACAGCAGAGGGAGTGGGAACCAGATGATCTTAGAGGTCTCTTCCAACACATTTGAGGATTACAAATACATACCGAAGCTGTGCAGGAAGATAATCAGAAAGGCCAGAGCCCAGCTAGAACTGAACTTGTCCACTAAGGTGAAAGACAACAATAAATATTTCTATAAATGCATCAACAGTAAGAGGAAGGCTAGGGAGAATCTCCATCCCTTGCTGGACACAGAGGGGAACGTGGTGACCAGGATCAGGGCAAGGCTGAGGTACTTAACGCCTTCTTTGCTTCAGTCTTTAATAGTAAGACTAGTTGCTCCCTGGGCACACAGCCCCTTACACTGGAAGATAGGGATGGAGGAATGAATAGGCCCTGCATAATCCATGATGGGATGGTTTTGGACCTGTTCTGAAAGCTGGACACACACAAGTCCATGGAACCAGATGGACTGCACCCTAGAGTGCTGAGGGAGTTGGTGGATGTGGTTGCTCTCTATCATCCTTTGACAGTCCTGGCTAACCGGGGATGCCCCAGTGGGCTGGAGACTGGCAAATGTGATGTCCAGCTTCAAAAAGGGCTGAGAAGATGATCCTCGTAGCTACAGACCTATCAGTCTCACCTCAGTGCCAGGCAAGGTTATGGAACTGTTAATCTCAGGAGCCACCATGGATCAATTAAAGATCAATCAGAGGACTGGGCCCAGTTAGCAGGTAGATCCTGCTTGACAAACCTGATTTTGTTCTATGACAAGGTGACCCGCTTAGTGGATGAAGGTAGGGTTGTCAATGTGGTCTACCTGTACTTCAGTAAAGACTTTGACGCTGTTCCCTGATCCTCATGGAGAAGCCGGCTGCCTATGGTTTGGATGGGCATTCTCTCTGCTGGGTGAAACACTGGCTGGATGGCCGAGACCAAAGAATTGTGGCCAATGAAGTTAAATTCAGTTGGCAGCCAGTCACGATTGGTGTCCCTCAGGGCTCCATACTGGGGGGGAAGGGAAGAGGGGGGAAGGGAAGGGGAGCCACTCCTATTCAACATCATAATCAATAATCTTGATGAGGGGATTGAGTGCACCCTAAGTTGGGAGGCAGTGCCAGAGGATACAAAGGCATTACAGACGTATCTGGATAGACTGGATCAATAGGTCAAGGCAAACTGTGTGAGTTTCAATAGGGCCAAGTGTCAGGTCCTGCATTTTGGTCACAGCAACCCTAGGCAACCCTACAGGTTTGGGGAGGAATGGCTGGAAAGCTGCCTGACAGAAAGGGACCTTGCTGTACTGATGGATAGTTGGCTGAACAAGCCAGAAGTGTGCCCAGGCAGCCAAGAAGGCTGTTAGCACCCTGGCTTCTATCAGGAAAGGTGTGGTGAGCAGGACTAGGGAACTAATCCTGCCCCTGCACTCAGCACTGGTGAGGCCCCACCTCAAGTACGGTGCTCAGTTTTGGGCACCTCAATACAGAAAGGACAGCAAGGTGTTGGAGCAGGTCCAATGAAGGGCAACAAGGCTTGTGAAGGGTCTGGAGAATGTGCCCTATTAGGAGCAACTGGAGCTGTTTAGTCTGGGGAAGAGGAGGCTGAGGGAAGACCATGCTGTTCTCCTCAGATACCTGAAAGGTGATTGCAGTGAGAGCAGGGTGGATCACTTCTCATTGGCAACAAGACAAGGGGAAATGTCCTCAAGTTGTGCCAGAGGAGGTTTAGGTTGGATATCAGGAAAAACTTACTTACTGAGAAGGCTGCTAAGCACTAGAACAGGCTCCCCAGGGAGATGGTTGAGTCATCATCCCTGAACACGTCCAAAATCCACTTGGATGCAGAGCTCAGGGACATGATTTAGCAGAGGGCAGTTAAAGTAGTGTGGTTAGGTTGTAGTTGGACTTGATGATCTTGAAGGTCTTTTCCAACCTGAGAAATTCTATGATCCTATCTCAAGCCATTCTATGATTATGTATTTTATTAAATACGTTATGTAAGATATGCCAATACAGTATTTGACTCAAAATATTATATTATCATATGTCATTATATGTTACTCCAATACTAAAGGTCATTCATTCAATAAAGACAGTTGTATAACTTACATAAGAATCTCTGCTTATAACTCAAGGAAGATTTTTCTCTCAGTCTACACCTAACACAGTCCTACAAAGAACTTCCTCTAGGAAACTTCTTAGTGCATCTTCAAAGCAGAGGACTACACATTATCAGTTACCTTAAGACACTGGTTTGGATAAAAGTATTTCTTCCTAATTGTAACACAACGGAAAGCACAACAATGACAGCGGAGCAGCAAGATCCCAGGCTACAGCATGTGAGGATTCACTCAAACACAACAGCAGATGGCACAAAACTAAACAAAAGAAGCTACTTCTCTTCAGAAGGCCTCAGGTACATACGGATCACCAGACAGATACCCTTGCCTCCACTGACAACTTTAAATGAGGTCTGGGAAGGGGTGGATCCTGGCTGCATCCCTTCTGGTCACTCAGGGCCACTGCATGCACCTGAGCTTTCCTGGGTTGGCCCCATCTTCCTCCCAGGTGCTCAGTCGCCGTTTCAAGCCATGACTTAGCATTTCCATCACACCAATAAAATGTTTTTTAATAAAATAGGAAAGAAATGGTGTTTGAGTCCCATCAGCAAAATTGAGCATATGAATACAATTTACATACAATAAAAAAGGCTACATAGCATTTTAATGCTAATTTATAGCATGTTTAAAATTATATCATAGAATCATATCATAGAATGGCCTGGGTTGAAAAGGACCACAATGATCATCTAGTTTCAACCCCCCCCCACCATATGCAGGCTGCCAACCACTAGAGCAGGCTGCCCAGCACCATATCCAGCCTGGCCTTGAATGCCTCCAGGGATGGTGCGTCCGCAACCTCCTTGGACAACCTGTTCCAGTGTGTCGCCACCCTCTGTGTGAAAAATGTCCTCCTAATCTTTAACCTAAACCTCCCCTGTCTCAGTTTAAAACAGTTCCGCCTTGTTCTACCACCATCCACCCTTGCAAACAGGCATTCCCCCTCCTGTTTATACACTTCCTTCAAGTACTGGAGGAGCGCAATTTAGGTCTCCCCAGAGCCTTCTCTTCTCCAAGCTTAACTGTCCCAGTTCCCTCAACCTTTCCTCATAGGAGAGGTGCTCCAGCCCTCTGATCACCTTAGTGGCATTCCTCTGGACCCACTCCAAGAGCTCCACGTCGTTCCTGTACTGGGAGCCCCAGGCCTGGACAAAGTACTCCAGGTGGAGCCTCACAAGATCTGAGTAGAGGGGGACAAGCACCTCCCTCTCCCTGCTGGCCACCCCTTTTTTAATGCAGCCCAGAACACAGTTGGCCTTCCGGGCTGCAAGCGCACACTGCTGGCTCATGTCCAGCTTCTTGACTACCAGGACCTCCAGGTCCTTCTCCACAGGGCTACTCTCAAGGAGATCTTCTCCCGGTTTGTAGAAATACCTGGGTTTGCCCCGACCCAAGTGCAGCACCCTGTACTTGGCCTTACTGAACCTCATCAGGTTTTCATGGGCCCACTTCTCCAGCCTGTCTAGGTCCCTCTGGATGGCTTCCCTTCCATCCAATGTATCGACTGCACTGCTCAGCTTGGTGTCATCTGCAAACTTGCTGAGGGTAGACCTGATGTCATCATCTATGCCGCTGATGAAGATGTTGAAGAGCACGGGTCCCAAGACCGACCCCTGAGGGACACCGCTTGTGATCGGCCTCCACCCTGACACAGAACCACACAGCTTTTGGCTGCGTCCAGACAGCCAATTCCTAATCCATCAAACAATCCATCCTTCAAATCCACATCTCTCCAATTTAGAGATTAGGATGTGATGAGGAACCATGTCCAAGGCCTTGATGAAGTCCAGGTAGATTACATTCACTGCCCCTCCCCCGTCCACTGAAGCCGTCACTCCATCATAGAAGGCCACCAGATTGGTCAGCCCTTGGTAAAGCCATGCTGGCTGTCTCAAATCACCTCTTGATCTCGTATATGCTTTAACATAGCTTCTAGGAGGATTGGTTCCATGTCGTTCCCAGGCACAGAGGTGAGGCTCACCGGCCTGTAGTTCCCTGGGTTGTCCTTTCTCCCTTTCTTAAAAATGTGAGTAATGTTTCCTTTTTTCCAGTCACCAGGGACTTCACCAGACAGCCATGATTTTTTCAATTATGAAGGAGAGTGGCTCGGCAACCACATCGGCCATCTCTTTCAGAACCCTAGGATGGATATCATTCAGCCCCATGGACTTATACACATTCAGTTTAAACTACATTGATAAATAAGCAACAAATGACCTTGCACTTGGTTTGCAAAGTCTCTGTTGCGTATTCTACTCTTACAAACTTCAGGGGATTTCCAGATGTTGTATTTCTTAGTTCAACTAATTTATATCTTTGTAGAACTCTGAGCATGAATAGGAAGCAAAGCAAAGCAAAGAAAAATAGCAGGAGAATTGCTGGATTTCAGCCTGGGACTAAATCTTAAGTTCTGATCACTGTTAGCTGAAAAGTGGTTTGGGAAGCTTAGGGCATTATTTGATTATGCTACACACATACTAAACAACAGCAAATCAGGAAGAAGACATGGAGCAGACCTACAAGCACACCTATTTCTTTAATCGGAAATATATACTCACAGCAGAAGGAATCTATTTAACAAGCATAACCTAATGATTTATTTTCTCTTCTTCCTTATAATTCTTTCTACATCTTGAACTTGTTTTTTAATGGTGCCCTGAGTTTCAAGAGAAAATAACGCTGACATATAATCTGCTTGCATATTTTAGGAACACACTATACCTATGTTCAAAGAGAGTTCTCTAATAGCACATCTAAGGAATGTGTTGACCCGGTCAGAAGAGTAGAGATGTTATTTTTATGAGTAAGTAAGGTAAGCTGGAGAGTATACCAGTAATAAACAAATAAATATATAAGAATTATAATAGGTAAAAGAGATCATTACAATTTCAGTAGAAAATAATAACTACTACTTATACAGCATTCCAGTATTGTAATGACTTACACTGCTGGTTTCTAGATTTTTTTTTACTTTTGATAAGGAAATATTTTCAACACTGAGCAGCTATAGAATGACTTTCAAGAATCACAATATGTCCCAAAGAGAACTCTTCTTTTTCTTAACCTCACAGGAAACTTCAGACTATGTTTGGTTGTATCATAAGATTATAGGCCATGTCCAGTACTATGGGTAAAACTTTGCCTGTCTGAAAATAAGAGTTGCAAAAAAATTCCACTTTTTGGATAAATATAGTGTATTTCACTGTCGCACTAAAATCCACTAATGTATTTTTAAAGCCATCCATAGGAAAGAGTATTTACTTTTATCATCTCTCTAATGCATTACATCTATCCTTAGACGCAAAGTACTCCAAATGCTGGCATTTTGTCTGGTACCTTTTTTTAAAATAATGGAAACATAGAATCACTAAGGTTGGAAAAGACCATCTAGTCAAACTATCCACCTACCACCAATATTGCCAACTAAACCATGTCCCTATGTCCTACATCTAAACTTTCCATAAACATCTCCAGAGGTGGTTACTCTGCCACTTCCCTTGGCAACCTGTTCCAATGCATTACCACACTTTCTGAAAAGAAATTCTTCCTAATATCCAGTAAGAACCTCCTCTGGCACAACGTGAAGCCATTCCTTCTTGTCCTAGTTACCTGGAAAATAAGCCGACAGAGCTTTCCCCAAATTCCCCTGGGCCTCCTCCAAACTAGACAATCTCAGTCCCCCCCAGGCTCTCTTCATAAAAGAGAGTTCTGGACCATTCTTGTGTTCCAGAACATTCAACAACTTTGTTGCCCTTCTCTGGGCACGCAAAGCCTTGATGTCTTTCTTGTAGTGAGAGGCCCAAAACTGAACACAGTACTCAAGGTGAAACATCAGAGTTACAAGGGGGTAATCACCTCCCTGCTCCTGCTGGATACACTTTCTGAAGGAAAGCCAGAAAGCCATTGGCCTACTTGTCTACCTGGGTACACTGCTGGCTCATGTTCAGACAAATGTTGACCAGCACCCCCAGATAATTTTTCTCATTCTGCCCCAAGCCTGTAGCATTGCATGAGGAAATAATCTCTACAGCACTGGAAGAATCATTGAGACATCTTTCCACATATCAACATCAACAAAATCTTTATTTTTAATAATCTCAAAAATCAACCAAGGAACTGATAAAATGACTGCTAGAATCTCCTGTTATAGGCAGGGACACCTCCCATTAGACCAGGTTGCACAAGGCCCCATTCAACCCAGTCTGAACACTTCCAGGGAGAGAGCATCTGCAGCCTCCCTGGGCAACCTGTTCAATTGTCTCACTAGCCTCAAAGTAGAGAATTTCTAATATCTAGCTTGAATCTACCCTCCTTCAGTTGAAAGCCATTTCCTTTCATCCTGTCTCAGCATGTCCCTTTAAATGTACCTCCCCAGCTCTCCTGTAGGCTCCCTTCAGGTACTAAAAGGCAACAATAATGTCCCCCAGAGCCTTCTCTTCTCCAGGCTGATGACCTCTAATTCTCTCAGCCTGTCCTCATAGAGGAGATGTTCCACCCCTCTGATCATCTTCTTGGTCTTCTTTTGGACCTGTTTCAGCAGTTCACTGTACTTCCTGTGTTGAGAACCCCACAGCTGGATGCAGTACTCCAGCTGGGGTCTCACAAGTGCAGAGCAGAGAAGCAGAATCACCTCCCTCAAACCTGTTAGTCATACTTTCCCAGGATACGGTTGTCCATCTGGGCTGCAAGCACACATTGCAGACTCACGTGGAGTCTTTCACCAACCAGCACTCCAAAATCCACCACCTCAGAACTATTCTCAAGCCATTCTCCACCCAGCCTGTAACTGTGCTTGGGATTGCCCCCCCATTCAGATGCAGGACCTTGCACTTGGTCTTGTTGAACTTCATGAGGTTGACACGGGCCTACCTCTCAAGCCTGTCCAGGTCCCTCTGGACCCCCTTTCCCTCTAGCACATTGACTGCACCACTCAGCTTTGTGTTGTCTGCAAACTTGCAGATTTCACTGTCCATGTCACCTGCAAAGCTGTTAAATAACAGCTGTCAGAGCACCAATCCATGAGGAGCACCACTCATCACCTGTGTCCACTTTGACAATGAACCACAACTCTGAGTGCAACTATCCAGCCATTCCCTTTTCCAGGAAGTAGTCTATCCATCAGATCCATTTTCCTCTTATTTGGTGACCAGGATTTTGTGTAGAACAATGTAAAAGTCTAGGAGGTAGATTACATCAGTTGTTCTTCCTTTATCCACTAACACTGTAACTCCATCATGAAAGGCCACCATGTTTGTCAAGTATGACTTGTCCTTGGTGAAGCCATGTTTGTTACTACCAATCACCTCATATTTATTTTCCATGGGACACAGTAGGGCCTTCAGGAGGATCTACTCCATGATCTTGCGCAGGTACAGAAGCAAGAATGACTGGCTTGTAGTTCCCTGATCTTTTTTTTCCCTTCTTGAAAATGGGGGTTATATTTTCCTTTTTCCAAGCAGAGAGAACTTCACCAGACTGCTATGAACTCTCAAATATGATGGATAGTGACCTGGCAACTTCATCCACCCTTTTCTTCAGAGACCATGGATGGATCTCGTCCAATGCCATTGTCTTGTGCACACCTTCATGTTCTTCAGATGATCTCAAATCTGATCCTCACTTACAAAACTTACAACTATTTTGTAGTATTCCCAGGTAAGCCATTCCTGCTTTCACTCCCTATAGACTCTCCTTTTGAACCTAAGTAAGTCTAGGAGATCCTTGTTGATCCACAGAGGCTTCCTGGCATTCTTGCTCTTTTGCAGGATGCACTGCTTTTGGGCTTGGATGAAATGGTCCTTGATTACTGATCTTTTTTGGACACTGCTTCCCTCAAGGGTTTTATCCCATGTCACCCTGCCAAGTAGTTCTCTGAAGAGGTCGAAGTCTTCTCTCCTGAAGTTCAGAGTAGCAAACTTGCTGTGCACCTTCTATGACACCCTAAGGAACCTGAACTCTGCTATTCCATGGTCACTGCAGCCAAGGCTACCCTTGTGCTTCATGTTACTCACCAGCCCCTCCTCACTGACGAGGACAAGGTCTATATTCATGCAGTCATCACAAGCCCTCAACATTGAACCACAAAACATTGTTTTCTGAGGTTTATAACTTAGCCATAAGACTCTTTCAGTTATAAATCTGCATGCAGGTTTATTTATGGAATAAATACTTGTAATGTGACGCAATTTTAACATAAATCACATTGTCTCATAGGTTATATTATCTAATGTGTTCCTTTTACTAACCGGTTTTGTTCTATTGTTTGCTTTCTGAAACCAAACCCCACCCATAATGCATCTTACAGAGCAGGAAGGAATACACATCACAGAAAATTTAACCATCATCCTAGTAGATGATGTATTTTTATTGCTTACCTGAAGCTGCAGGATAACTACAAGTAGTGCAAGACAATAAACAAAAAAGTAAAAATACAACTGTTGTCAAATTTGGGCATGCTGGACAAAACACTACTGTATACAGTTAGTATTCCTCAAGTCCCTAAATCAGTAAAGGGTGGAGAAAGGGAAAAGGAAAACTCCCTCTCCCTCTCCCTCTCTCTCTCTCTCTCCCCCCCTCCCTCTCTCCCCCTCCCTCTCTCTCTATATCTATATCTATATCGGACTGACCTCGTTAGAAAACAAAAAAAAAGGGAGAAAATTTCAATGGCAAGTGTTGACTCTTGATGTTGGTTAACCCCTTCTTTTCAAAACCGTTCAAGATTTGCAAATCTGGTAGAGTTTGAGTATGTGATTATGATTAAGAAGAGCAAGATTTTTGTGGCTGTTGCCAACACAACACCTGGTTATGAGTGAAAATATTAGAGATTATATGTGAGAGACATTTTGTATGTTTTAAGTTAGGAATTCTCCCATACATTCAGTCCTTGTTAAATATGTATGTTGACATAAACTACAAAGGAAGTTTGTTTGAATTTCAAAACTGTAATGAATTATATTCTTGTTATGTATGTGCTGAAGCAAGGAAAACATATGATAATCATCACCTATGTTTAATTCTCCAACTGATCATAAAGGGAAAAAAAAAAGTGAAACTTTATGGAGGAGTTATAAGCTTTATGCTTCAGAGATATAGAACTCAAATGTAAAAGTTAATTTTATTCAAATTCATATAATCATTATGATTATATTACAGGTTAATTTTATCTTCTGTAATGCAAAAAAAAAAAAAGTACTTTATGTGAAGTACTGTTTCTAAACTCCTAGGGAACTTAAGCAAAGCAAGTTAGTCTGATAGATCATCCTCTTAGAGTTGTGCTTTAATTACTATTTAAAGCACAACTCTACTATTTAAAGCATTTTATCATCTATATTTCTATAGTGCATATTAATGTCTTAAAACTCACTAACAGCAAAATAATAAAAGCAATTGTGCAGGATACAAAATCTAAAAATATAATGATGAAACAATTCCCATAATATGGAGAGATGTGTTGAGGAGATATCAGTAAAGCAACAAGGAACTAAGAGAACCAGAGACTAAACTGCAGAATGAGAAATTGTTAGAATCCCATCAATCACATGCATAAATGTACAGTCATCTTTAAATTTCAGCCCATAAATCTGAATAATCTCAGAAAATAGGTATATAGAAAAAATATATAGATATTCATTTGAAATTCCTTCTCACTTTAGTACTTTCAGCCTACAAATTCCTGCAGTGCTGACTAACATCTGAAGAGCATAAAGAGGCAAAAAATCATTGAAGGTGAAGTAAAGCAAGATCAGTCTCTTTTATTGCTATTTTTAATTTTTTATGCTAACTTAGTCTCATTTAGACATAGAAAAGTGAGTGGAAGTACAGCAGAGTGTATCAGGTTATAAGGGATCTCCTCTGATTTCATAACACCTAACACCTAGTACAAAACAAAACACAAAGTAACTCAGTAATGCTATAAGAAGTCCAGCCACCAATGGAGAAACTAATGAAGATGTTGTGGACCTTCAGTGTACAGTAAAATTGCACCAATGATCTCTTTACTAGTGAACTATGTTGGGTATAATTATGTCTTACTACAAAACTTTAAAAATAGCTCAACTGAAAGGTACTTAGGGGCGCTGGTGAAAGTAGGCTTAGCACATGTCCCTTGTAGCCAAGGGAGCAAACAGCATTTTGGGGTACATTAAGCATAGAATAGCCAGCTAGTCAAAAGAGGTGACTCTTTCTCTATACTTAATGTTGAAGCAGCCTCACCTTGAATGTTGTATGTATTTCTGGATCAATATATAAAGGATGTTACGGTCCTTGAAAGCATCCAGAAGAGGCAACAAAGCCATGTAGAATACTTGAATGTGAAACCTACAATTTAGGAAACAGAAGCTACTGTAAAAAAAAAAACTCCAGTAATTATGGAGGTTGCAAGCTGAATTACTCAACTGATCCCTGTGTAGTGAACTGGCTCATGCTCCAGTTTTGTTCCTTATTTTTAGGATGGCCTAAATATAATAATAATGCATCCTCTTTGCTGGTTAGGAGTTTTTGATTGTGTTATCTAATTATTTTGTACATCATGGAGAAGCATAGCCTGTCTGTTTCTATACTATAAAAAAAGTACAATCTCACATCTTACACCAATGCTTTTACCAAAGATAAGCATGCAAAGCCCTGGTATTCAGCATGAAACTCATCTGGATAACAGTAAATAGAAGGTGTTTTACACTACCCTGTTCAGATATCTATACTAGCAGTAATTCCAGAATTGATACTCTTAGCTTTCCAATAGCTTTACCTTTTTGTACTGGTGGTAGCATTTTGTGGTTTTAACACTGTGGCTATACTGCTTCCTGCAGTTGCATCTAAAGTTCATAGAAGAGATGCTCCTGTAAAGCTAGTTCTTACAAGCAGTACTTAGAAGTTACATGCAGCATTTTCTCTCTTTTTAAAATATGTGTTAAATACATGCTGAAATGCTCATATTAATGATAATTTAAGTCTTCTACAACTCTGATAAGACTTTAAAGAAATCTTTCATCATGAAGATCACAGAATTACAGAATGGCTGAATTGAGAAGGGACTTCTGGGTCCATCAGTTCCAACACTGCTCATTGTAGGGACACACATCAGGGTGCCTAGGCTCATGTCCAGGTGGCTTCTGAAGATCTCCAGGGAAGAGACTCCACTCTGAGCAACCTATTTCAGTGTTCTGTCACCCACACAGTGCAGAAGTGCTTTCTGAAGTTCAGAGGAAACCTTCCCCTGTTTGTGACCATTCCTGTCACTAAGAATCATTGGAAAGAGCCTGGCTCTGCCT
Source organism: Callipepla californica brunnescens (assembly GCA_023055505.1). Classification (NCBI taxonomy): domain Eukaryota; kingdom Metazoa; phylum Chordata; class Aves; order Galliformes; family Odontophoridae; genus Callipepla; species Callipepla californica. The sequence goes on along the minus strand of JALIRH010000057.1, from coordinate 864,267 downwards.
TCTTTGTACCCTCTCTTCATATATTTCTGTACATTAATGAGATCTCCTCCTGAGCCTTCTCTTCTCTAGGCTAAATAATTCCTTCTTTCTCACCCTTTTTCCTAGACCAGATGTTCCAGGCTTTTAATCATCTTCACTGGACCCTCTCCAGTATGTCCCTCTTACGCTGGGTAACCTAGACATGGACTACAAGAAGAAAAACTTCATTCCCCAGAGGACAACTACATACCCCATATGACTTTATTTTTGTTTTCTGTTGAAAAGGAAAGATAAAAGCTGTTTGCATATCGTGTGTAGGGCAAATAACCCCCAAGAATAGCACTCAAAGAAAATAGTGCGAAAGATGGTATATTTTCGAAGGCTTAAGTAGATGGTATACAAACAAATAGTAAAAAGAGAGTGGCTCACCTTGATGATGGTTGAGGTTCGCTGATAACTCCACTAGGGAGGGATCTCCAACAAGAAATCCTTCCCCTGCTGGTGGTCAGCCCTTAAATGGGGTCTTGGGAGAGGTGGAGTCAAACTCCACCCCTTCCAATCACACTCACTTGTGCCCCTGTGACTGACTCAGTGCTCGCCTCAGGCAATCAGTCAGAGGTTCAGGCCATGATTCAACAGTTCCCATACACTCCACCCCTTCACGACACGAACCACTGATCAAGTAACTATAGGGTGAGCCTGCCTTAATACAGAGACCCAATACATCGCGACGCTTACATAATAACCCGCCGCGATGCATATCAATGTAATCTGAGGAGAGTGATGATTGGCATGGGGCTTGTGTTCTTCCTTGGGCCAGTGCTCGGTGGTATCTACTGGAAGCATGCAGTTACGTGGTGCAGGTCTGTACTACTCTTCATCAGTCCCAGGTAGACCATCACCGGATGTTGCACATGATCTTACAGCAACTCTGGAACTCTGCAGCATCATTTGGTTCCCTCCGGTGACTCACAGACTCACGGGGAGTAATATAGATGTTTCAAAGGTACCAAGAGGGGGAGGTCTGCTCTCCAGAGTAAGATAAAGGCCGTATTCCTGTCTTGGGTCAACACTTCAGCTTGTACAGGGGCATGCCCTGGCCACCTGTACCAAACCTTTGGGCCCAATGTCTGTGGCTGCACAACTATATCAGGCACCAAAGGGGGCGTCCTGATCTGCCACAGAGACATGATAGGGGTTCCTTTAGGAATAAAGACTGGAGTGTTGACCACAATATCAGTAGGCCATATACCAGTTACCAGAGGGACTACCGAACCCCCCACCTCCAATAATCTCCCCCAAGGTGCAAGTAGGCCACACCATCGTGGTCCTACCTGCACCTTCCAAGGCCATCTTATTTTATTGGTGCCTGGTTTCAGGTTCAAAGGGGCAGGGAGCAGAAGACTGCTCTCACAGCCGGTCTGAGGTCTTACCTCATTATCTGTACCTGTAATTTGGATCCTAAGTGGGGAGGCCCATGTTGTTTGCAACATTTTCAAGGCACTGGGTCTGCCATCTCTAGGTCTTCCATTCAGATCTCACAGGGTTTCATGGAGTCTCTTCGTCCACCCCTGCAAAGACTGAGAGTCTGTCTTCAGGGCAGCCTTGAAAATACCATTATAACACTCAATAAGGCCTGCCCCCGTTGGATTGTATGGCAGGTGGAATCACCACTCGATATTGTTCTCTTCTGCCCAGCGTTGTATCATCGCACCCGTGAAATGAGTCCCTTAGTCGCTCTCAGTGACTTGTGATGTCCCATAGGCAGCCATCAATCTTGTGAGCACCTTGATGGTATGTGCCTGGTTGGCTTTTGGTACTGGATAGGCCTGCATTAGCCCACTCGCGGTGTCAATACAGGTTAGGGCATAACTTGCCTCCTCAGATTGAGGGAGGGGGCCAATATAATCAACGTGCCGTCCTGTAGAGGATTGTGTCCTCTAGCAAGATGGGCTGTAGTTTCATGTAATGACCTCGGTCTCATTTTGGAGCAGGCATCACAGTCTTGGCATGCTTGAGTGATGCCCGATAGTTGTACAGGCAGTCCCCATGCTTTAGCAGCTGCCCACATGGTCTTCTGTCCAGCATGCCACAGCTTTTGATGCAACCAGTAGGCGATGTTCTCAGATGGTGAGTTCTCAACCCATCTAACTCGGACCAGTGTGTTGGTTTCATCATTTCCTGGTGACTGTAGGGGTCAGTGACCAGAAACATGGTAGACACGTACAGTTCTGTGTTAGACTGTATTCCATATGTCTAACCACTTAATCTTTGCCCCAGATTGGTCGGGAGTAGATAGTCCAGTCCTGGGTAGCCCACTGTGCAATCCAAAGAGTGAGCCCCCAGTACACAGCCCAACTATCCGTGCAGATATTCAGGATACCGTCACCAGGTTCTTTGGTTATAACCATCCACATGGCCCGCAGCTCTGCCCACTGGCTGCTTTGACCATCCCCCTCTTCAAACCATATTGTATCTGTGGCAGGATGGTATGCTACTGCTCTCCATTTGCTTGGGTTGCCCTTGCTTGACCCATCCATGTACCAGGCATCTTCAGGAACAGGATATTTTCCTTCCTGGATGGGACTCTTCTGTGGTGGAGCAACCAAGGTTTCTTTTGGTGCATCACTATTATACATCACTGGGCCTAGAATCTTTTGAAGCTCTTCTTTCAGTGGTGAGGAAGACAGACTACTCCTCTGACTGAGATAGGCAACCTATTGTGCCACCATCTGTGCCTGGGCCACCCCTGTCTCCGGAAGGTGGGTCAGATCTCTTACCCACCCCTGAATTGGCAGAGCAGTCTTAACTATGACTTCAGCCGTCAGGGTTATTGGCTCTACCGCTTGTAACGCAGTATAGGCAGCCAATAGCTGTTTTTCCAATCATACTATATCTTTCTTCTGCTCCATGCCAGACCTGAGACCAAAATCCAATGGGGGGCCGAACAGAACTCTGACGTTGCCACAGGCCCCAGCCAAAGCCATCCTGAGTAACATGAACATCCAATTCAGCTGGGAGGGTAGGATCGAATATACCCAATGCCTGGGCTTGTTTCACCACCTGTTTTGCTTGTTGAAAAGCATCCTGTTCTGTTCTCCCCCAGTCCCATGACTGGCCCTTTTTTGTGAGTCTATACAAAGGTCTTAGCAGATGCACCAAAAGAGGTATAAAGGAACGCCAGTATCCCAATATACCTAGAAATTCCTGCAGCTGCTTTGGTGTTGTAGGGACTGGAAATGCCTGAACCTTATCTATGATGGCACTGGGTAGCACTCTGGTCTTTCCTGACCAGACTGCCCCCAGAAATTTTACGGACAGGCCTGGACCTTGCACTTTCTGAGGATTGATAGCCTATCCTCTTTCACCTCGGTAGGCGGTTAATGAATCTGCTGCCTTTCCTACTGATTCCAGTGAGTCGGATGTTAACAGGAGATCATCAGTGTAGTGGTATAGGTTGATATTATTTGGTTTCCTCCAATTAGCTAGGTCACGCACCACCAAGTTATGACAGTACGTTGGTGAATGCACATACCCCTGTGGCAGGACCTGAAAGGTCCACTGCCTGCTTCCCCATGTAAATGCGAATTGATCTTGCAATTCTTTAGCACTCTGTCCTCATGTAGCTGCGCACTGCCAAGCGCCCAGTCTTGTTGTTGTGCAGATCAATGAGTGCGCTGATGTCATTTCCCCCTTCTTGCTCTTGGCGTCCATGAACTGCTGCGACTTCTAGTAGCCAAGCTGCACGTCATCCCCACTAAAAAACATATTTGCCAAATCCAGGACACAATGGTAGGTTTTGATTTCTCTACTGAGTGTGTCCATTAGGGAAGCAATATTGGGTACGGCCGCATAGATGGGTGACGTGACCTTATTTAATTCCCTATAATCCACCATCATTCTCCATGTTCCATCCAACTTCTACACTGGCCATATGGGGGAATTATATGGACTATGTGCAGGTCTTATAATACCTACTTTTTCTAGTTCCTGCACTGTTTTTGATATTTCTTCCTGTCCCCCTGGGAGTCTATGCTGTCTTACATTAGTAATCCGGCATGGTTTCAGCAAACAAATGGGCTCATGTTTTACATGGCCCCTCAATATCATCTGTATTGCCCGGATACTAACGTACCTCTGTCAAAGTCTGAACTCTCCCACAGTCGCCCGGAGAGCCAGACCCCATAAAATGTCTATGCCCAAGATGTATTCTGGGATTGGGGCAATCGACACTTTATACCCCTGGGGTGGGAGACGCCCAACCCCCAATTTCAACCATGTTTGGGTGACTGGAATGGTCTGTCCCCCAAACCCACCAATCATCACTCTATTGCCCTTAAACTTTGTTGGGTCTCCATATATAATCAATGTTTCCGCACCAGTGTCTACTAGAGCCATCACCTTTTGAACATTCGTCTTTGGCCAAAATACTGCTAATTCTACATAGGGCCTCTGGTCACATCTGGAAGCCCTAAGGGGACCAATGTCCTTCATTACGCCATGAATTTCGCTAGACCTAGGTCTTTTACCACAGGCGACTGAGGTATTGTAGCCTGCGACACCTGTGGATGTTTCTTCCTTCTGTTAGGCACTATAAAGTCAGACAGATTCCAGGTTGTTGTTGGTTCTGCCTGTATTATTCATACCCCCAATTTTCTGGGAGTACTCTGAAATTTTTGATAATTTCAAAGCTGTTTCCAGAGCTGTAAAAAAACATGGTTGGGTTGCCCATCAATTTTAGCAAAGGCAACCCCAGCCCGTATAAGATCATTGAACATGGTCTTCTGGGATACCCATATGGGGTCTGATTGGGGTATCCGTGGGACAGGCTCCTTAGTTTTAATCAGGAAGGCCTCAGCTTCTTCTACCATACAGACATCACACCTAGTTCTTATGCGCTCCATTTCCTCCAGGTCTACCACCAACTGGGCTGCCTGTTGGATGATGGCCTCTGAGGCCACCAACGGGTTCAATAAGGAGACCAAAGTCCCATAAAGGTGAGAGGAGGCCTACTGCAGTATTAGGTCTCGCATACCTGCTGTAAATTTTTCCATATCAGGGCTCTCAAATGTATCTGAATACATGGCCTCCCTCATACCCAGTTCCTGGATGTATGTTTGGAGGTCCTCCATAGAGGACCATAAACCAGTACTGAGTGGAAGGTCAGACTTGTCAGACCATGTTAAGCGGCATGCTGCTATTAACCAAACTATAATAGAATTATTTTCTTCTGCATAGTGGATGGCGGCATATAATTTTTGCCTCAGGGCTGGGTGTATAGTCATAGATGCTAGTTTCAACATCTCTGTCCCACTGACTAATACACTTTCAGCTCCTGCATCCCATAACTTCAGGAGCCACGATGGTATGCTTTCTCTAGGTTTTTGATAGAACCACTGCACTAGGTCCATCAATTCATTTGCTGTATGCAGGCGAGCTGTCACACACAAGCTTGTTGCAGCAGGGGGGCATTGGTCAGGAGACACCCCCACTGGTCTATCCCGCATTTTCTTTGTTTTTTGAGTTATGATTGGTCGGATCTCAAATGGAACCTCCATAGATGGAGCTTCAAGATCCGATTTAGAAATCTTGTTTTCTAAAACGTCCAGATCCGCTACTTCAGAGACCTGGGTGTCCTCCACTGATATGGTACGTACTCATCTTGTTGTGACATCTAGTCCAGGTTTTTTGGTTACTAATGTACCTAACTGTTGTTCCAACTTTTCAATTCAATCTCTTAACAATTGATTTTCAGATTCTATATTAGTATTTGTTATTTCCAATTTATGTCATGCCATTATTAGAGGCCAAGCCATAGCAGAAGCAGCTAGCTGACGTTCTTTTGTAATTAGTATGTCCTTATCTAGACCCTGAAAATAATCTGTCAGCTTGGCTGGAGAGAGAGAGACACTCCCTGTAACCCACAGGGGTCCCCATTTCTCAATAATGGTGGCTAGACCATAATAGGGTGATCCCATAAATCCTGGAATTTTACCAGGAATTGTTTGGTCTAGGGGAGTAACGCTCTTCTTTTCCTTTTCTGCTCATCTCTACAGCTTGTGCTCCCTAGACATCTCATCCTAGGCATTAGATTAAAGTCTTCGGTTTTTGGACACTCTCGTTTTATTTGATTCATTAGCTTCAACTGATCTTTGCCTACAGTGAAAAAGACAGTGCTCCCCCATTTCCAACATTCTGAACCATCCACACAAGATCTGTGTGAAGAGCAGTTGTTAATGAATATCAAGGCAAAAATGTTTTTGAATACCTCAGCCTTATACTTAGCTGCTACTAGCCTGCCTGTATTGATCACTAGGGAGCAGTATGCCCTCTTGGACTTCTCTGGTCAATGTAACTGTGAGCCTTTCATATTCTTCTCTGCACCCCTCAGTGAGTCCAATTGCAGTTGGCCTTCCTGACCCCAACCCTGCACAAATTAGCAGCATCCATATAATTTTCCCACGGTACCTATCCCCACTTCCACTACCTGTGAATTTTCTTCTTGATCTTCTTTGACAAACAAGTCTTAGTTCAGTCTTGCCAGTCTCTTAGCTTCCTTCCCTGACATCCTACACCAGATGCTGGAAATCTTGTGCCCTAAGGGAAGCTTCCTTAAAGACCTGCCAGATCTGCTCTGCTCCCTTGTCCTTGAAGACAGATTGCCAGTGTGTTTTGTTGAATAACTCCCTGTGAAGAGGTGGAGTTAGCTTTCCTAAAATTAAGCAACCAGACTGTCATGTTTTGTTCTGGCTCAGCCTAGTTCTGTGATAAGAGGGTGAAAAGACCCACAGACCCACATCCCTGGAAAAAGGGAAGAGAAGGAGAAAGATAGGCCTCAATGAGGAAAACAGTAGTAGCAAGCTAAGGAAAAAAAAAAATAAAAAACCTAGTTTACTAAATATTATAACGAAATGTGAGATAATTAAAATTTAATACCATATGATTGGGATTTAAGCTAATAAATCAAATAAAATGAAGGAGAGAGTGTTTCTGAAACCAAAGTCCGTACTCTAATTCTGCAAGTGAAATGGACCAAGGAAAAAAGAGATGAGACAGTCACCTGACTCACAGTCATTTTTATCTTTTCTCTCACAGATTACGCCATGACAAATATTGGTGGAGAATGCGAGCAATTTTGAATCTATACTCCGCTGTAAAACTAGTGCAAAGAGGACTAAGGGTCTTCATGTACCTTAGAATATGTTAGCTTCTTTTTAAGCTCCTTATGTTCAGTACCGGAGTCATATCAGTGCACAGCTACTTAAGTGCACTGATGCAGTTACCTGCCTCATGCCTAAACACCCCAGCTAATGTGACAGATGATACGGCATTTGGACTGGTTTCCACGTTCTCTTTCCAGTTCCTTACCTATGTTCAGGATGCCAGCCTAGCAACTGTGTTACCAGTCTTCCTGAATGTAACAGTAGTTTACAACATGTGGAGGAAGCTTTCCCCAAAACAAGAGAGTGCTGAATGGCAGGGAGTGTGGAGAGATTTAGGAAAGAGATTAGAAGTGTGGGTACCCCCAGTGTCATGGGAGTTTACTCTTGAACACCTGTGGGATCCTAAGAAACTCAGCGAGTATTTAGGTAAGGGATCATGTGGCTCAGGAAGATCTGAAGAGGAATGGATTATCTGGGACTTGGCTTGTGCATATCGAGCTACATTTAATACTAGTCCAGAGAGATTCATAGATTCATAGATTCATAGATACATTAGGTTGGAAAGGACCTACAAGATCATCTAGTCCAACCATCCTCCTACCACCATCCTTACCCACTAAGCTACTAAATCAAATCCCTTAGCACCTCATCTAAATGCTTCTTGAACAGCGCTAGGGACGGTGCCTCAACCACCTCCCTAGGCAGGCCATTCCAGTGCCTGACCACTCTTTCAGAGAAAAAAATTTTCCTCTAATCTAATCTAAATCTTCCCCAGCACAACTTGTGGCCATTCCCTCTTGTCCTGTCATTAGTTACCTGGGAGAAGAGGCCGACCCCCTCCTCACCACAACCCCCCTTCAGGAAGCAGTAGAGTGCAATGAGGTCTCCTCTGAGCCTCCTTTTCTCCAGACTAAACAATCCCAGCTCCCTCAGCTGCTCCTCATAAGACTTCCGTTCCAGACCCCTCACCAGTTTTATTGTCCTTCTCTGAACACGCTCCAGGGCCTCAATGTCTTTCTTGTAGTGAGGGGCCCAAAACTGAACACAGTACTTGAGGTGCAGCCGCACCAGAGCTGAGTACAGGGGATGATCACCTCCCTGCTCCTGCTGGCTACGCTATTTCTAATACAGGCCAGGATGTCATTGGCCTTCTTGGCCACCTGGACACACTGCCGGCTCATGTTGAGCTGAGCATCAATCAACATCCCCAGGTCTTTTTCCTCTATACAGTCTTCAAGCCATTCTGCCCCAAGCCTATAGCATTGCATGGGGTTATTGTGGCCAAAGTGCAGGACCCGGCACTTGGCCTTATTGAACCTCATCCCATTGACCTCAGCCCAGCTGTTCAGCCTATCCAGATCCCGCTGAAGGGCCTCCCTACCCTCAGGCACATCGACACATCCTCCCAACTTGGTGTCATCCACAAACTTACTGAGGGTACACTCAATCCCCTCATCTAGGTCATCAATAAAGATATTAAACAAGATGGGCCCCAATACCGACCCCTGGGGGACACCACTTGTAACGGGACGCCAGCTGGACTTAACTCCATTAACCACTACCTGCTGGGCACGGCCCTCTAGCCAATTCTCAACCCAGAGATGAGTGAACCTATCCACACCACAGGCTGCCAGTTTCCACAGGAGAATACTGTGGGAGATGGTGTCAAAGGCTTTGCTGAAGTCCAGGTAGACTACATCAACAGCCTTTCCCTCATCTACCAGTCTGGTCACCCAGTTGTAGAAGGAGATGAGGTTGGACAAGCACGACCTGCCCTTTGCGAACACGTGCTGGCTGAGTTAGATCCCCTGGTTGCCATGCACGTGCCGTGTGATCTCTCTCAAGATCAACAGCTCCATAACTTTCCCTGATACTGAGGTCAGGCTGACAGGCCTGCAGTTCCCCGGATCTTCCTTACGGCCTTTCTTGTAGATGGGAGTCATATCGGCAAGCCTCCAAACTTGTGGGAAATGGTTTCCAAACCGAGGTCCAATGCAAAATGCAAACCTTGAAGTAAGACCTGACCAATCACAGGAAGCACCAGTATCAATGTTGGTTGCCCCTGTGGAAGGACAGAAATGGAAATGGGTATCCTCATGCCTAGAACAGGAAGAAGTGTCATAAAAAACCCACTCCTGCACTCCAAGCATGGGTGAGAGAATTACAACACAGATCAACCACCAACAAAATTGCTCCAGTCACTGCAGGTAACCAAGAGAGGGGCCAGAGGAAAGGGATAATAGAGTGTATTTGACTGTGTGGATTCAATGGCCTGGCCCATCAGAACCACAAAAATATGAGGCACTGGTGGACACCAGTGCACAGTGCACTCTAATGCCCTCAAGTTATAAAGGGACAGAAATGATTTATATTTCTGGAGTGACTGGGGGCTCTCAAGAATTGTCTGTGTTGGAGGCAGAAATAAGCCTCACTGGGAAAGACTGGCAGAAGCATCCTATAGTGTCTGGACAGGGGGCTCCGTGCATACTCGGTATAGATTATCTCAGAAAGGAACATTTCAAGGATCCCAAGGGATACAAATGGGCTTTTGGAATCATTGCTGTAGATGCCGACAACATTAAGCAGCTGTCTGTTTTACCTGGCCTGTTAGAAGATCCATCTGTTGTGGGGGTACTGAAAGTAAAAGAGCAGCAGGTACCTATTGCTACAAAAACAGTGCACAGACAGCAGTACCGCACTAACAGGGATTCCTTTCTCCCTATTCATAACTTGATTCTTCAGCTAGAGAGCCAGGGAGTGATCAGCGAAACCCACTCACCGTTTAACAGCCCCATATGGCCAGCACGTAAAGCCTGTGGAGAATGGAAGCTGACGGTAGACTACTGTGGCCTGAATGAAGTCACACCCACACTGAGTGGTGCTGTGCCAGATATGTTAGAGTTGCAGTATGAACTGGAGTCGGAAGCAGCCAAATGGTATGCCACCACTAACATTGTGAATGCCTTCTTTTCCATGGCCACAGAGTGCAGACCACAGTTTGCTTTTACCTGGAGGGGGGTTCAGTACACCTGGAACCATTTGCCCCAGGGGTGGAAACACAGCCTGACCATTCGTTATGGGTTGATCCAAACCACATTGGAAAACTGTGGGGCTCCCAAGCACCTGGAGTACACTGATGACATTGTTGTGTGGGGCAATAAAGCAGAGAAGTTTTTGAGAAAGGAGTGCAAATAATGCAAATTCTTCTGGATGCCGGTTTCGCTATTCTGCAAAATAGAGTGAAAGGACTTGCCCAAGAAACTCAGCTCCTAGGCGTAAAATGGCAAGATGGGCATCATCACATCCCAGAAGATGTGACTGACAAAATCACCAGTATGTCTCCACCCACTAGCAGGAAAGAGACACAGTCTTTTCTGGGTGTAGTAGATTTTTGGAGAATGCACATCCCAAACTATGGCCTCATAGTAAGCCCCCTCTATCAGGTGACACAGAAGAATAATTTTGCATGGGGTCCTGAACAGCATCAGGCTTTTGAACAAATTAAGCAGGAGACAGCCCGTGTTGTGGCCCTAGGGCCAGTATGGATGGGACAGGATGTAAAGAACATCCTCTACACTGCTGCTGGAGAGAAAGGTCCCACTTGGAGTCTGTGGCAAAGAGCCTCTGGAGAGACCTGAGGCTGATTCCTGGGATTTTGGAGCAGGGTGTACAGGTGGTCAGAGGAGTGCTACACTCCAACTGAAAAGGAGGTCTTAGCTGCGTATGAGGAGGTTCAGGCTGCTTCTGAAGTAATTGGCACTGAAACACAGCTCTTTCTGGTACCTCGACTGCCAGTGCTGAACTGTATGTTTGAGGGAAAGGTTCCCTCTACCCATGCTACTAATGCCACCTGGAGTAAGTACATGGTATTGATTACACAGCGAGCTTGGATGGGGAACCTCAGCCATCCAGGAATCCTAGAGGTAATCATGGACTGGCCTGAAGGCAAAAAATTTGGAACATCACCAGCACAGGAGGTATCACTTTCTATCGCAGTCATAGCTCCCAGAGACTTGTTCTTTCTTATCTGGTTCTGAACTAAGTGGTAACATTATTATTTCTCTCATTAGCACTGGATAAATATGGATCTGCAGCTCCAGAAGCTTAGCACTGTTTTTGTAACACCACTGGCCCCCATCCATGTCAGAAGTTTCATAATTTGTATACTTCATAAATCTCTATTCAAATTTAAATTGAGCATCTGAATTAACAGAATAAGGCTATAGGTTTAAATACATGTGTACTCTTCCCTTTCACATTTCCATCTCATTTCCTTCATTTAATTCTGCCTCTCTTAAAAAGGCAGAATGGGTGACTTTGAATAAAGCAGCAGCATTCCATTTTATTTTGATCAGTTTCAGGATGAACGCTGCATCAGAGGTTTTTTGTGTGTGTGTGTAACATGCATGTATGAGCAAAGAAAAGGGGATCAAATAGGTTTGGTACAGTAGAAATGTGCATTCCTAATATGGATATATTTTTTTTTTTCTGAATTGATCAGTTAAGTTATGCAAACTGATTTGCAGAAAAAATAATAGTATTTCCTATCCTCTACTTAGACAAACTGTCAATTTTCAGAATAAAAATATTTTTTTATAGAGATGTCAAAAACTTTCAAACAGGCTCGGGCAAGAAAATTCTGATAATTAATTCCAGAATATTTATCTGATAACATGCCTAGTGACAAAGAAACAGATGAAAATATCTAGAATTTTATTTTCTTTCATGATCCTAGGTCTCTTCCCATCTCTCACCTTTCAGAATACTTCCTCAGTATTAAGATGTAGGCACAGAAGTACTTTGACAATAAGCCCATTCTTAGGTTGGGCTCCATCTGGACCACTGTATATGCATTCCCATTTGAGGTCTAACTAGACATCAACAAGTGGGGATAGGTACCCTGGGAAGATTATAGGGTATGTATTATGCATGTATATATAATATATGTTACATATATTATATGCTTCACTCTATCACTGATTACCCGTTGTAGTGGAAATACTAAGTTATGACTTCAAACAGTAATTGAGAACCTAGTAGGAAGGCAGGGGCAACCCAGGGGACCTCAGTTGCTTGCAGTGCACCTGAGTGACCAGAAGGGGTGGAGGCAGGATCCACCCCTTACCATTTAAGGGTTGGTAGTGAAAATGTGAGTATCTCATCTGAAGATCCACACGTACTTGAGAGCCTTGGTAGACTTTCTGAAGGCCTTATTTATGTGTTTACTGCTGTTATGCCTGATTGGATCCTCCCTTGCTGTGGCCAGCAAGCAAAACTAGCTGTTTATCAGGCCCAGGCATTGGGTATATTTGATGCTACCCTTTTAGCCAAAATAGATATTTATGTAACTCAGGGTGGGTTTGGCTAGGGCCTATTGCAGTGTCAGAATTTTGTTCAAACCCCTGTTGGGCTCTGGTCTCAGGTCTGGCACAGAGCAGAAGGGAGGTATAGTATGACTGAAAAACAATTGTTGGTTGGTTGTTCCATGTTACAGGCAGTAGAGCCAATAACCCAAGACAGCTGAGGTTATAGTTAAAACATCCATGCCAATTCAGGGGTAGGTGAAAGATCCCTACCTGTTGTGGTTACAAAATGATGGTCTGCTCGAGGTATATCTGTATGAACACAATCCAAAAAAATTCAGCACTAGCAAAAACAAAGTGTTACATAACCTTTCTTGTGGCGTCTCCCATATTTCCACCCCCCCCCTTTTTTTTTTTTTCTGTTATCATGCACATATTTGAGACTGCCAAATTCAAGAACATGAGTGACGTGTTTAGTGAAAAATTTGCTTGATCTGTGCAAAGAAAACAGGGTTGTTAACTTAAGAAAAGATCCTTCAATTTGCTGAATGATACCTGCAACATACAAAGAATTAGTTATTATATTAATCATAGATCTGCAAAAATTTGAAAGGCTCGATGCACATCCAACTGCCATCGTGTAGCAGCCTCATGCCAGAGAATCACTGGTTGGTGTGTCTTGCCAGAGCCATCTGTAAATAGAGTAACTGCACTAGGAACATGCTAAAGTAAAACACTTCTAGTAAGGGACAGAATGGTTTTTGAAAGGGTATGCAGTAAGAATACCCATTCCAGGATAATGAGAGGATCTTTTCTCAAGGTGTCCTATTGACATAACATATACGGTTGATAGGAATTTGTTATTATTACAAGAGATACTAGTTTTAATTCATTTGCTACAGTCAACTGACCTATTGTTGGACTACTAAGCATTCTTTGTGTTAAAATAGTCCAATGATATGTCTGAGCAAGGCTTTGTTGATTAATGTCAGTATCTGTAACTCCCAGTAAAAGAAAAGAGTCCCATCCGTGTAACAGAAGAACGTCCTAACAAGAGAGCACTGTTCCCGTTCCCGAGGGGGCTCATGACAGCTGGTGGGATAAGAGTCACGTCGATATCGGTCAGCATCACTGACTGAGCGGTGGCCGCACTCCTGTGCAGCCGGCGGTAACTGGTCTCAATGTGCTGGCCACACAGGGGCTGGCTGAATCAGGCCCGTATCTGTTGTCATAGCGCTGGCTCGCGCTCATTTTCCCGTTTCCAGACAGATCAGAGGGCCGTGCAGCAACAGGGAATTGTGGTCGGCAGTCTCTCACCCAGTGTAGCCCCTTCCGACACCGGGGACAGGGTTGAAGCAGAACAGCACAAGCTTGCCTAAAATTTTAACAGTCCTTTTGTACATGACCGGATTCCCCACAACTGTAACACTTCATTTTTATAAGCTATCCCTAGATCGAGTCGGGACAGCAGCCTGCGCTGCCCTAAAGCACTGTAGCACACTGTGGGTGCAACAACATTTCTGTCTCCTGTCCCCTTCAAGTTATCATCAGGAAGGAAAAAGTTCGATTTGTTTTCCGGATCTACTAAACCAGGATCCGAAGCATCCTCTGGTTCTGGTTCTGGTTCGTCCTCATCTTTAACCAAGTTACACGCAGGCCGCAGTACGCGACACAGCCGGGGGGGTTGGCGGCAGCGGCGCGGCGACCGTCGGGGGCGGAGGGCGGGAGCGACGGCACCGGCACGGCTTGCGGCGGGGGGGAGGAGGGGGGGGGGGGGGGGGGGAGGTCGGGGAAGACGAGCGACAACGGCGCAGGGCTCGGGGTGGGGGTGGGAAGAAGCGGGGGTGTTGAGTTCCCTGCTCCCGGTGCGGGGGTGAGGTTGGAATCGCGGATCGAGTCCCGGCAGGAGCTGCTTCCCGTGCCGAGGGGCGGTGGCGGGGGTGGAGGGGGGTGGGCCATGGGGAACAGTCGGAAGAATTTGCCCTTCCTTGTCGAGTTAGTTTGAGCGCTTCCGAAATTTGGCGCCACACGGGGAAAAGTTTGGCGGCCGATTTGTCTTTAGTAGCAGCCTCCCAGTGTGATATGCCAATTTTGTCCCAAAGCTCTTCATCAAAATAAAACCCAGTTACCGGAAACTCGGGTACATTTTTACGTATCCATTTAAGAGAAGTAGCTAATGCTGAGCTAGATACAGACAGATTCTGAAACTTTAAAATTGTCTGTAATGCTTCGAGACGTACTTGTTGCTCCTTCATTAGGGCACTCCCCACAGTTCCCGACTGCTCACCTTCTGTCCTGCAGAGTGGTGCTGGCACGCACTAACCACCTCTCTGAAGTTCAGTCGGGCGGTGCCGCAGTCCCGCAGCTTCTTGACGCTGCTAGATGAACCTCTCTTAGAGAGTAAACTAAACAAAAGTTGGATTGCTGCCTCTACTTGTTCAGTACCAGTCATTTCACCAGGCTCAGACCCCTCTCTGCCCTTTATGGAAGAGGATTCCAATGCCACTTTTACTTGGGCTGCTGTTGAACAAACGGGGTGCCCCACACCTGGTGATGGAAAATCTAACAGGTTTATTGTAGTCGTTGGAGATGTAGTCAGATCAGAGGGAACAGACAGGGCTTGGACAGCCGCTGCTGCAACCTGGTGTTCTGCCTGCATCTGCTTCAAGCTATTGATAATGGCCCGCCAGGTTGGACCTAGCAGTTTTAATTGTTTTACTTCCTTTTCCTCTTCTGTAACTGTGTCCCACATACGATCTCCAATCTCACGCCATTCAGAGACACTGAATATCAGTGCAACCTCTGTTACATGTCTATTTTTCCGAGCCCATTTTACCAGCACCGAAATGCCTTTTGGAGATACCTGCTTGCCTCTCTTAGAGAGAATACTTAGAAGCAGTTTCTCTGCAGCTTCCCACTCATGGTGGCACAGAGGGCAGGTCGCAACCCTGCTTCCAGCTACCGCAACACTTACGTCATTTAGGACACGGCAGTGCCAACCATCTGTGAAGCATCAGTCACCTTCCTCACGTCCCAAGCTCAGCAGTGTCTTCAGGGTCCCTGTTTGGGTGCCAGATGTTGCAGTGACCCCAGGAGGATGAACCACGGCCACGTCAGAACGATCTTCTTAAGATGCCGATGCAAGGAAGAAGCACACACAACCTCCTTCCCTAAGCCAGTCCTCCACACCCACCCAAGTTCCCAGGATGGATGGTACAATGAGTTGCCTATCTCAGCCAGGTGAATGGTCTGGTTTTGTCACAGTTGAAATATAAGCTTTAGAAGATCCTAGGCCTGGTGATGTATCACCAGTGACGTGCCAGAAGAGAAAACCATTGCTCCACTAGAGAATAATCCCACTCAGGAAGGAAAATATCCTATTCCTGAAGATGGGTAATCTGAGCAAGAAGAGAACAGTGGCATATGATCCTTCTGCTGAAGCAATCTGATTTGGAGAGGATGGTCAGAGTAGCCAATGGGCAGAACTGTGAGCTGTGTGGATGGTGGGAAGGAAGGAACTCAGTGACAGCATACTGAATATCTGTGTGTATAGTTGGGCTGTGTACTGGGGGTTCACTCTTTGGATTGCAAAGTAGGCCATCTAGGAATGGACTATTCCTGTCCAGCCAATCCAGGTCAGAGATACATGGTTAGACATACAGAATGTGGTTAAACACAGTACTGTATATAGCTACCATGTTTCTGGCCACCAGCCTCTACAATCACTGGGAAATGATGAAGCCAACATGCTAGCTTGAGTTTGGATTGAGGATTCAGCACCCAAGAACATTGCCCCCTGATTAAATCAGAAGCTGTGGCATGATGGGCAAGACAATGTGAGCACCTGCTAAAACACAAGGGCTGTCCATACAACTGTCTGATGTTGTCCAGGCATGCTGAGACTATGACACTTGCTTCAAGATAAGACCGAGATTGTAGCCCATCTTGCTAGAAGACACAATCCTCTGCAACAATGGCAAGTTGATTACACTGGGCCCCTCCCTCAGTCTGAGAGGGTGAGATATGCCCGGACCTGCACTGACACAGCAAGTGAGCTAATGCAGGCCTATCCAAGGCCAAGAGCAAACCAGACATATGCTATCAGATCACTTACTGAGTTGATGGCTGCCTGCGGGACACCTCAAGTCCTTGGGAGAGACCAGGGGACTTATTTCACTGGTGCAATGGTGTAACACTGGGCAGAAGTAAACAACATGGAGTGCAATTACACCTGCAGTGTTATCCAATAGGGGCAGAACTTATTGAATGCTATAATGTTATTCTTAAGGCTGCCCTGAAGACAGACTCTCACGTGTGGACAAAGAGACTCTAGGAAACCCTGCAGAACCTGAATGATAGACCTAGAGATGGAAGATCCAGTGCTCTGAAGATGTTGTAGATGAGAGGAGCCTCCCTACTTAGAACTGAAATTATGGGTACTGATAATTGGATAAGACCCCAAATTGGTGATGATGATAATCTTCTGCTCCCTGCCCCTGAAAACCTGGAACCAGCTACCCATAAAAAAGAATGACCTTGACTGAAGTGGTACACCTTGTAGAGTTTATTGGAGGTTGGGGGATAGGTAGTCTCCCTGGGTAACAGGCACGTGCCCTGCAGACATAGTGGTCAGCACTCCAGATTTCATTCCTAAGGGGACCTTAATCACATACCTATGGCAAGTCAGGACCCTCCCCCCTTTTGGTACCTGATATAGTTAAGCAGCCTCAGATATCAGGCCAAGGGGTATGGTACCTATGGCCAGGGCACATCCTAGTGCAAGCTGAGGAGTCACCCAGGTCAGCCTGTATCTTGCCATAGAGGGCAGACCTACCCTTTCTTGTACTTCTAAAACATCTGTAGTACTTGCCTCCCAGTGAGTCTCCAGGGTCACTGGGAGGAGATACATGATGTCAAGACACTCCAGTGTCACAGTGAGATCAGTGTGACACCTGGTGATGGACTATGTGAGACTGATGGAACACAAGCTGCACCTTCACTGGTCTGAAACAACTGTGTGCATCCAGAAAAATAATCAAATACTGGCCCATGAAGGAATACAGACCTTAAGCGTGAACCAGTCATCAATTCTTATATTTTTGCAATCTACATTGTGACCGGCAATTGTACAAGTGTCACAGTGTATTGGATCACCAGAATGGAAAGGGATTACCTTTAACCTGCTTTAAACTGTGAAGGGGTGGAGTATAGTGGAAATGTTAAGACATGAGTTGAACCAGTGACTGAGCACCTGGTAGGAAGACAGAGCCAACCCAGGGTAGGTCAGATGCATGCAATGCACCTGAGTGTCCAGAAGGGGTGGAGTCAGGATCCACTCCTTCCCAGACTTCATTTAAGGGTTCGTAATGGAGGTGAGGTTTTCTCATCTGGACATCCCTGCCTACCTGAGGATCTTACAGGCCTTCTGAAGCTAAGGAGTTTATTTCCCTTATTTCTATATCCACTACTGTCATGTTTGAGTGGATCCACCCTTGCTGCAGCCTAGCATCTTACTGCCCGGCTGTCATTGTGCTTTCTATTGCATCACACCAATATATTATGAAAATTTTTATATTTATGACATAATGCTGTCATGGTTTTATGATTTTTTGGTACTGGTATTCCACATCATAACATCATGTATTGCATTAAGAGTTAAAGAGCTAATACTCCAGCTCCATAGATCATTGATAATTCCAGGTATACCTGTCTCAGAAGAGAAGAAGCACTACATTCCCCAGAGGACTTTGCGATGCCTTGTATTTTTACGTGTTTTCCGCTCAGAGGGAACAGATAAAAACCCTCAGCAGTCACAGGACACTCTCTTTCCTTCGGGATCGACTCAGCAGTGGGTGCTCGCTGCCATATCGCTTTCAGCGTTAGCGTAAGGCCTTCGGTTTATCGGACGCTCTCTCTCTTGCTCATTTTGTTTGATTCATTAGCCTCAATTCCAATTATATTGTATTATATTGTGTTATTTTGCTTTCTAATATCTTATTTAGTAAATTAGCTTTCCTCCTCAGATCGTTGCCGCTGTTTTGTTTCTAGGCCCATCTCCCTTTTCCCTTTTCCCTTTTTCCTTCCCCTTTCCTGGGGCGTGGGTCTGTGGGTCCCCTGCACCAATTGTCACGGAACCAGGCCAATCCAGCCCGGTAAACCGTTGACATTTTTGGCACCCAACGTGGGGCAAACGAGCTGCCTTAGCCGGGCTGAGACATACTTTTAGAGTGAATCTCTGTCTCTTGCTAGCAAGCTTATCTGTACTGCAGGTACTGTACGGCATAACACGACCTTGAAGTCTGGGCGTACTGCCAGTTGTTCTGGGATATTTGTAAACTTTTTTGGGTACTGCTAGCTTGTTTTAGTAAAGAAAAAAAATGCTCTCGCTTTTTAAACTGCTCTTAAAGGGGCTGCATTTCATTGTTTTTTCCTTTTTAATGCTCAAAACATACTGGGACCTTTTCCCTGAGCACCTGCAAGATCCTGAGAACTTGAGCAGATATTTGAGACAGGGATGTTGCGGCTCAGACAGATCTGAGGAGGCCCAAATTATCTGGGGTCTGGCTTATGCCAATCAGACCTTATTCAATACTATTCCAGAGAGGCATAGAGTTTCTGAAATAGAGCAAGAGAGTCTCCGAGCCAAAAGGGATAGTGTCCAGATCCAGAAAGAGAGTCTTTTAGCTGACAGTCAGACTCTCCAGTCCAATTTAGACAGCCTCCAGTTCAACATGGATGCCTTCCAGACTGAACGAGACACATTCTGGTTCAAGAAGGACACCCTCCAGCCCGAAAGAGATGCCCTCCAAACTGAGTAAGATACCCTCCAGTCCGAACTTAACAACCCTCAGTCTCAACAAGATGCTCTCCAGTCTGAGCAAGATGCCCTCCAACCTGAAAGAGACACTCTCCAGTCTGAGCGAGACGTCCTCCTGTCTGAACGGTACTCCTTCAGAACTGAGTGAGGTACCTACCAGCCACAATAGCCCCTGCCCCCCAGCCAGGTGGGGGAAAGGGATAATAGAGTGTATTGGACTGTGTGGGTTTGGTGGCCTGGCACATCAAACCCACAGAAATATGAGGCACTGGTGGATACTGGTGCACAATGTACTCTAATGCCTTCAACTTATAAAGGGGCAGAATTGATTCATATCTCTAGAGTGACTGGGGGCTTTCAGGAATTGTCTGTGCTGGAGGCAGAAATAAGCCTCACGGGTAAAGACTGGCAGAAGCATCCTCTAGTGACCGAACAGGGGGCCACATGCATACTTGGTATCTCAGAAGGGGGCACTTTAAGGATCCCAAGGGGTATCGATGGCCTTTTGGAATAGCTACTGTGGACACAGATAGCATTAAGCAACTATCTGTTTTACCTGGCCTGTCAGAAGATCCATCTGTTGTGGGGTTGCTACACGTGGAGGAGCAACAATTACCAATTGCTACAAAAACGGTGCACAGATGGCAGTACTGCACCAACAGGGATTCCTTGCTCCCTATTCATGATCTGATTCGTCAGAGAGAGAGCCAGGGAGTGATCAGCAAAACTCACTCCTCGTTTAACAGCCCCATATGGCCGATGCGTAAAGCCAATGGAGAATGGAGGCTGATGGTAGATTACCGTGGACTGAATGAAGTCACACCCCCACTGAGTGCTGCTGTGCTGGACATGCTTCAACTCCAGTATGAACTGGAGTCAAAAGCAGCCAAGTGGTATGCCACCATTGACAATGCCAATGCCTTCTTTTCAATTCCTCTGGCCAAAGAACGCAGGCCACAGTTTGCTTTCACCTGGAGGGGAGTTCAGTACACCTGGAACCATTTGCCCCAGGGGTGGAAGCACAGCCCAGCCATTTGCCATGGGTTGATCCAAACTGCATTGGAACAGGGCGGTGCTCCTGAGCACTTACAATACATTGATGACATCATTGTGTGGGGCAATACAGCAGGGGAAGTTTTCGAGAAAGGAGAGAGAATAATTCAGATCCTCCTGCGAGCTGGCTTAGCTATTAAACGAAGCAAAGTGAAAGGGCCTGCACAGGAAATTCAGTTCCTAGGAATAAAGTGGCAAGATGGACGTCGTCACATCCCAACAGATGTGATTGACAAAATCATTGCTATGTCTCCACCCACTAGTAAGACAGAGACCCAGTAGTGGTCTTTTGGAGAATGCATGTTCCAAACTACAGTCTCATTGTGAGCCCTCTCTTTCGGGTAACGCGGAAGAAGAATAATTTTGTGTGGGGCCCTGAGCAGCAGCAGGCTTTTGAGCAAATTAAGCAGGAGATAGCCCGTGCCATGGCCCTGGGGCCAGTGCAGACGGGACAGGATGTAAAGAACATCCTCTACACTGCTGCTGGAAAGGAAGGTCCCACTTGGAGTTTGTGGCAAAGAGCTTCTGGAGAGACCCGAGGCCGACCCCTTGGTTTCTGGAGTCGAGCATACAGGGGGTCTGAGAAGCGCTACACTCCAACTGAGAAGGAGATCTTAGCTGCGTACGGGGGGGTTCGAGCTGCTTCCGAAGTAATCGGTACTGAAGCGCAGCTCCTTCTGGCATCTCGACTGCCAGTGCTGAACTGGATGTTCAAAGGAAAGGTTCCCTCCACCCATCATGCTACTGATGCCACTTGGAGTAAGTGGATTGCGCTGATTACACAGCGAGCTCGGATGGGGAACCTCAGTCATCCAGGAATCCTGGAAGTGATCATGGACTGGCCTGAAGGTAAAAAGTTTGGAACAACACCAGCAGAGGAGGTATCACGTGCTAAAGAGGCCCCGCCATACAATGAACTACCGGAAGATGAGAAGAGATTTGCCCTGTTCACAGATGGATCCTGTCGCATTGTGGGAAAGCACCACAGATGGAAATCTTCTGTGTGGAGTCCCACGCGACAAGTTGCAGAGGCCACTGAAGGAAAAGGAGAGTCAAGCCAATTTGCAGAGGTAAGGGCTGTCCAACTGGCCTTAGATATTGCTGAACGTGAGAGGTGGCCGGTGCTTTGTCTTTACACTGACTCATGGATGGTGGCAAATGCCTTATGGGGGTGGTTACAGCAATGGGAACAAAATGGCTGGCAACGGAGGGGTAAACCTATTTGGACTGCTGAACTGTGGAAAGATATTGCTGCCCAAGTAAAGAATATGGTTGTAAAGGTGCGCCATGTAGATGCTCATGTTCCTAAAAGCCGAGCAACTGAAGAACAACAAAATAACCATCAGGTAGATCGAGCTGACAAAGTTAAGGTGGCTCAAGTAGACCTGGACTGGCAACACAAAAGTGAATTATTTTTAGCTCAATGGGCCCATGAGACCTCGGGCCATCAAGGAAGAGATGCAACATATAAGTGGGCTAGAGACCGAGGGTTGGACTTAACTATGGACGCTATTGCACAAGTTATCCATGACTGTGATACTTGCGCCACAATTAAACAAGCCAAGAGGATGAAACCTTTTTTGGGGGAAGGGCAATGGCAAAAGTATAAATATGGGAAGGCATGGCAGGTTGATTACATCACCTTGCCACGAACTCGCAATGGTAAGCGTTATGTGCTCACCATGGTGGAAGCAACCACTGGGTGGCTTGAAACATATGCAGTATCCCATGCTACCACCCGAAACACCATTCTAGGTCTTGAGAAGCAAGTCCTATGGCGACATGGCACTCCAGAAAGAATTGAGTCAGATAATGGGACTCATTTCAAAAATTCTCTTGTAAGTAATTGGGCCAAAGATCATGGCATTGAGTGGATTTATCATATCCCCTATCATGCACCAGCTTCTGGTAAAATTGAAAGATACAATGGGTTGTTAAAAACCATGTTGAAAGCAATGGGTGGCGGAACATTTAAGCATTGGGAGAAGCATTTGTCAGAAGCCACCTGGTGGGTCAACACTCGAGGATCCATCAATCGTGATGGTCCTGCCCAATCCAGCTCCCTACCTACTGTAGAGGGAGATAAGGTCCCTGTAATACATGTAAAGAACATGTTGTGCAAGGCGGTTTGGGTACTTTCCAGCTTCTGGAAAGGGCAAACCTCTCCGTGGAACTGTCTTTGCTCAGGGACCTGGGTCGACTTGGTGGGTGATGCAGAAGAATGGGGATGTTCAGTGTGTACCACAAGGGAATTTGATGTTGGGGGAGTGCAGTCAGTAATTCCATGTATATACTTGTATATATGTTGTGTGTGTGTGTATCTAATGCATGTTAATTATTGTTCTTCTGTATGTATCAAGAATGATGTAGTGATGTGGGATAAGGGGTGGAATGTCATGGTTTTATGTTTTTTTGGTACTGGTATTCCACATCATAACATCATGTATTGCATTAAGAGTTAGGGAGCTAATACTCCAGCTCCATAGATCATTGATAATTCCAGGTATACCTGTCTCAGATGAGAAGAAGCACTACATTCCCCAGATGACTTTGCGATGCCTTGTATTTTTACGTGTTTTCCGCTCAGAGGGAACAGATAAAAACCCTCAGCAGTCACAGGACACTCTCTTTCCTTCGGGATCGACTCAGCAGTGGGTGCTCGCTGCTGTATCGCCTTCAGCGTTAGCGAAGGCCTTCGGTTTATCAGACGCTCTCTCTCTTGGTCATTTTATTTGATTTATTAGCCTCAATTCCAATTATATTGTATTATATTGTGTTATTTTGCTTTCTAATATCTTATTTAGTAAATTAGCTTTCCTCCTCAGATCGTTGCCACTGTTTTGTTTCTAGGCCCATCTCCCTTTTCCCTTTTCCCTTTTTCCTTCCCCATTCCTGGGGCTTGGGTCCGTGGGTCCCCCGCACCAATTGTCACGGAACCAGGCCGATCCAGCCCGGTAAACCGTTGACAAATGCTACTTTGCATTAATTATTGACTCTATTGCTAGCAAGTACTGTTATAGTGCTTGAATATCATTAATGGCAATCTTTTCCCAGTGGAAATATATTAGAGGTTTCTTTGGGGCTTACATTAATTCTGGTTGTACAGCTTAGCTTCATTTATTAGATTCTTTCGGTGGTACATCAAGATCAGAAATGTCTATTGTCATTGTAAAGTAAACAAAGGTGGTGACAGAGCCTTAATTTAAGGTACAGGTGATATAGAGCAAGATACTATAGGAAAGGGGAATTAACTCACCCCTCCTGGCAACTGTTTGGATTAAGGAATGCAGCCGCCTCTCGTTTGAACTCTGGCGCGATGGAAGGAAGGGAGCGAGGGGATGGGGGACAAGCCACACAGACTCGGAGCATATATGCATTCCCAGAAGCACAACCAGAAGCACCACCGAGAGGGAGAGACAGAGAGGATGGGTGGATCTGGACTACTCCACTCTGGTCACTCAGGTGCTCATTTACTGGTACAGGCTGTGACCAGGCAATCCCATTGCAGTCATGTAGAGTAGTTTTGAAGGCAGTTTAGTTCTACACGAGGCAATATACAAACGGAAGACCTGTGCCTTAGGTGAGTCAGTGTTTTGTTCATAGGACTTATCACTTGTTAATTCAGAGTTACTACTGTGTTTACTGTGGTAACTGTACTGTACTGAAGACTTCTCTCAACAGCACATTAATGTAATACTCAAAATCACAAATCAGGAATTTGAGAATACAAACATCAGAAAATAGATGTGACACGACCAGAAAAGAGGAAAGTAATAAAAGCAAGATGTAATATTTTGCTTTGTTTTCAGTATGGACAGCACTGTAGCATATATTAACATTAAAAGCTTTGAATTTCAAGTCAGCTTCCAGAAAACACTTAAATGTTTCTTTCCTGTCTGTCTCATTCCTGCAGGGAACTACTGGAATGCAGCTTCCTTCATAACATCATCATCCTACCTTCATTTCTCCACTTTCCAAGGGGAGACTAGTGCAGATATCTCTTTCTATTTCAAAACATCAGCCTCAGATGGAGTATTTCTTGAGAATCTGGGGAACACCGACTTCATCAAACTGGAGCTGAAATGTAAGTGTCTGCATTTTCCACAACTTTGCTTGGAACCTGAAGCAGATTCTTATCAAGTAAATGATTTTAAGAAAAATGTATTGTTCAGTAAAACATGTAAACTCAGTAAAGTCAGGAAATAAACCTCCAAATCAAACTGTTTGACTTGCTCTCAGGTTGCCAGGAGGAACAGCTGAAGTCTGGTTGTTTTTTATTTATTTATTTATAAAGGGAAGAAATAGACAGGACTGGTAACACAGTTATAGAATGACACAGGCTTAAAAATATTTGTCAAAATTGTATGACAGATGTATTAATTTAAAGTATGTTTCTTCAGCTTCAGCAGAGATTAATCTAATCAGCACTGTAAGGATCCAGAGCTGAAAATGTACATGTGATATTTAAAGTCACTTTAAAAAAAATCTTATAAAATTAACATTTTTGCCAGTATTATCTGTTAATTAAGTTATTGATCTGAGAAAGAGGGCATAATATCTCAAGAGAAAAATGAATTTAATTTAAACTACTTAACTACTTTTAATGTCCCAAGGGCGAACAAGCTCCCATGGCTGGGTGAGGGCAAGTGGTAGGCAAGCTCCCATGGCTCATCTACTTCCTCTCTGCCCAACTCTCCAGCCTGTCCAGGTCTTGCTGAATGGCAGCACAGTCTTCTGGTATGTCAGCCATTCCTCCCAGCTTTGTATCATCAGCCAACTTGTTACTAATTTCTGTTTTCTGTAATCTACTGAAGCTTCTAATGAAGCACCTACTGAGTCACAGAGAAGTGTTTCTTTTTTTTTTTTTGTATTAAGCGTGGGACATGAGCCTTTCAGTAATATTGTGGCAGACATTTCTGATTTAATTTTGAATTTAAGTAGTACTTAGAGCTGTTTGATGTGAGCATCTCCAGAGTTGTTCTTCTAACGCATGAACTGTCTACTTAGCTTCTGAATTATCAGAGCAGATCTGCTGTTCACTTAGCTTAAAGGTGGCAATAGCAATTAATAAAGGTGACCTGAGAGCAACCACAAATCTTTTGAACTCAACATGGGTTAAATAATAGTAACATTACAGTTGTTTGCTGAATAAATGTTCTAAATCAAGCATGTAGCAGGGTGCCTAAATACTGTTAAACAAGAGTCTGAAGTCTAAGCCTGCTGACTTTGTTGTGGCTTGGCATATGCCTATATTCAACTGTTACCTACAGTCCCTGAATCCAACCCTTAGATTACAAATATTTTATGGCAGAAATATCATCTGTAGAAACAGATGTAAGGTCAAATGTACTGCTGCTGTTTAAGGTTAAGAAATAATCCCTCTTGATTAAAACTATCTTGAATGTATTTGCGAAAGTGTACAGAGCAGACCATTTGAACATAATTACATTCACTCTAGCCTTTCTTCCTGGAAACTAAGCTTGAAAATTTCAGAGCCCTGGAAAACAATCCTTTCTGAACTTGAAGTTTATACTAGTCACAGCTCAAAAAGAATTAAATACTGTGGTTTTAGCAACAAAGATAAAAACCTATGAATTCGTGATTCAGAAAAGAGAATGAGTTTATCTAGTTTTCATTAGTTTGTTTCATTCTAACATGTACTTTAATTTTTGTTTCAATGAATTCCGATAAAACCTGAGTTTCAGGCTTTCACATGTTCCTTGCACAGCTTACATGCCATCAGCTTCTTTAAAGAGTTTACTTCCCTCTTACAGAAGTCCCATAAAACTGATATGTAATTTTTTTTCTTAATAGGAATATAAAATTAAGTCTAGGGTTTAAAGGCAATTCTATCTTATAGAGAATGTTTCCCTTGGCAGAGTGCTTTCTAGCAAACCCATCAAATTATGTAGCAGAACTGTCATTTTGCACTGAAGCATTTCATGTAATGGCATTTTTGATGTATTTGCTGCAAGGTGCTACACTTCAAATAGTGGTTATATTTTCTTTTTCTTTGTACAGACTCTAGGATTCTGTGTTCAAATTTCATTATCAAAACAGAAAGCATGAATGCATATTCTTCACTGTTCAGAGCCTTGTGTTTAGCCAGTGTATCAAAATTCATGCAATTTTTTGCTGTCACTTGAGTCAACACTGCACAGCACTGCCTTCCCCATGCCCTGATTTCAGTTGATATGGTTTAAAAGTGCAGTGACAGTTTGGCTGCTGCTGAGCAATGGGTGCCTTTAAATCCCAGAGATGGGATTGGCTGCATGAGGCCTGCAGGTCAGATATGCCTGGGTTAGGAGATTCATCTAAGGAGGGACAGTGCTGTGGTGTCCAGAACTGGAAAAGGACTGCTGGTGTGGCCTTGCCAAGCCTGACTAAAGTGGAAAGATCATTTTCCTTAACCTGCTGGCAAAGCTTTGTCTAATGCAACCCATCTTTTTTCCTTACACATCAACATCTTGCATTCAACTTGATGACAGCCAGGGTACTCATGTTCTTTCCAGCTGATTGGCCATTAGCATATACTGGTGTCTGGGATCATTCCTCTCCAGGTACAGGACTTCACACTTCTAGAACTGCATGAGTTTGTCAGTACATTTTTTCTGTCTACTATAGTCTCGCTGGGACTCCTTCCACTTTTGTGTTATCTGTAAACTTGCTAAGGACACATTCTGTCCCATTATCCAGATCATTAATGCTGTTGAACTGGACTGGACCCAATACTGACTCCAGGGGGTTTACTGCTAGTTACTGGCCTTCAACAAGCCCTCATACTGCCTATGCTATAGATTCTATCAGATAGTTTTCAATCCACTAACCATTTCTTGCCCTTCATGTGACTGGAAATGATTTCTAGGATTGGTTTTTTCATCACTTTCCCAGGGATCGAGTTGATGCCGTGCAGCCTGAATTTTCTTGGGTCCTCCTTCTTGCCCTTTTTGAAGATAGGACTGGTATTTCTTTTCCTTGAGTCCTCAGCCACTTCTCTCAATTGCCAGGATTGTTCAAAGATTAGAGAGACTGGCTTCACAATTATGCTGCCCAGCATCCTCAGTACTCGCGGGTGTCACAGTCATCAGGAGTCACAGACATGCAAATATACTCTTTGATTTAGAATTCTCCAACTCAGTCTTTTTCTACCAAGGATACTTCTTCCTTGCTCCATGCTTTCCCCTAGTCTTTGGTAGCTGGGATTCCTGAAGTCCTATCTTGCTAGTAAGGACTGAGGTACAGAAGGCATTCAGTGCCTCATCCTCTTCCAGAAGGCATTCAGTACCTCATCCTCTTCCACGTTTTGTGACACCAGGACCCCTTCCCTGATCAGTAACTTGCCCACATTTTCCCTAGTCTTCTTTTTGCCACCCATGTACTTACAGAAGCTCGCTTTGTTGCTTTCCTCATCAGATTCAATTGCAGTTCAACTTTGGCTTTTCAACACTGTCTCTGCGTGGTCAGACTATAACTCTGTATTCCTCTCAAATTATCTATCTCTACCTTCTGTTTACTTCATTTCTGTGTTTGGGCTTGGCTGGGATCTCCTTGTTCATCCATACTCCTGGCATTTTTGTCTGACTTCCTGCTTGTTGGAACAGACAGCTATGTTGAGATGATTCTTAAATATCAACCAACATTCTCAAACCTCTCTTTCTTCCAGAACTTTTCCCCTTGTCAAGCAGATATTTGAAAATGTCAAATTCTGATCTCTCAAAATCAGGAGTTCTGTTCTAAATTTTCACCCTCCTCCCTGCTCTCAGGTTTCAACCATCTCATGGTTACAGCAGCCAAGGCTGACCTCAGTCTTAACAACCTCCTCTTTTTTTGTGAATACAAGGTCCAGCAGAGCATCTCACTTCATTGGTGTCTATATGATCTAGATCAGAAAGTAGCCATCTCTACAGAAACCTCCTCAATTCCTTATGTTCTACTAGGTTGTCCTTCCAACAGATGTTGGTGTGGTTAAAGTACTTCACTGAGGACCAATGCCTTTGAACATGAGCCTGTTTCTAGTTCTCTGTGGAATGCCTCATCCTGGTAGCCTACAGCAGATGTTCACTTCATTGTCACCCATTTGGTGTCATTCAATTTATTGAAACACGAATCCAACCAAACTGAATTGCTTCCTGAAGCTATATAACCTTAATCTAATTGAACTTCTGATCTAGTTCGTTTAGATGCTTTAGAGAGTCTTTATTCTGAGCGTTTAAATAGGATCATGGTACATAGGTTGCTCTGAAAGTAACAATTCCTATTTATTTCTACAGAAAACTACAACAGATAGAGCAAATTCTCAGCTACAGAACATTATTTTTCAACAGTCATTGCCACTAGCTATGCATTTTCATCAGCAATGAACAAGAAACAAGAGCCTTCTCTTAAAATCATTACCAGTAGAGGGGACCCAATGCAGAAATGCATCACTCACTGCCTCACTGTGCTAACATCCACTGTTTGGTCTCCATAAAAAATCAGCAAATATCCATGAATGTCAATTGGTGCAACTTTTTTAAGCATGTAAGAATTCAATTGCACACCTCTACTGCCACAAGCACAGTATCTGCCTCTGTTGTCATGAAACAATTAACTAGAAGGCATTACTTTCAGATCAGCCCTCATATATTTTAAACTGTTTTTTCTTTTCTTTCATTTGAATTATACACGTAAGTGTTGGAAATCGTTTGGTTATGTTATTAAAATATAAAATACTTTTAATGCTTTCCCCAAATTAATACATTTTAAAGTAGAAAATGATTTTGCATGACTAAATGATAAGATATAATGAAAGGGGAGGTGTTTCTAATAATAGTGAAATTGTATCCATAATATATCAAATATTTATGCATGTGACTAATTAAATTTATGTCACTAGATTGATTTAATTGAATCTTAATCTTTGGATTAAGCTTTTGTAATAATATTATAATGTGGTACATGATAAATGTTAATATAAAGCTTTGGCCAGATATTTTCCTAACACTTTGTAGCATTTCATTATGGTTTAATGCTATTTAAAAATAAATAGGAATTTAAATCATGATGAAGGTTAATTTTTAATTCACCGTTTATTCAGTCCTTGTTTCTCTACTTTGCCTTGCTGTAGTCCTTTTCCAGTAACTTTTTTCAGTCAGAAACATTTCACACATTTTCTTACATTTTAAAAGAAAATAACTTTGGAATAAACACAATCCTTTATTAGTTTATTAATAAAATTTTATTTTTGAAGAAAAGCATAAAAACAGATACTATTACAAGACTGCCATTACACAGTCTTATTTAATTTAGACATTTTATACACCCAAAATCAAAGACATAATCTCCATTGGGGAAGTGAGAGGTGGGAGTGGTATCTACCCAGAACTTAGTAAAAAAATAACAGTAAATGATTACAAGTATAGCTTTCAGAGAAGGCAGTCTTTGTTTAAACTTCTGATGAAAGGGATCCACTGTTATCAAGGTCCATCCACCCTGCCCCATCCTCCAACATCTTCACATATGAAGTAACTGCATTGTAAGTAAACTTGAGTTGTATTTTTTGGATTGTGATATCACAGTGCAGCAGGTTACTTAACCTGTTTGTGACCCCCGGATAGGCACAAACAAACAAGTAGTAACAATGAAAATTTGCTTATAAACTAGCCCTTACAAATGATAGAAACTTGCATGGTCAAGCAGAAAGTCTTAACTACAGTCTCCAGCATAGCTTTCACATAGTCCATAAACTATAGAATAAGAAAAACACCACAAAAGAGAAAGAAAGTACACAAGCAAAGTGTTTTTAGTCAAAATCACACTATAAAAGAATGATGTATTGATACTTAGTTCTAAGGCCTGCACCAAACTATTAATACTTCTGCTGTTATGTACCATTTGCACGATTTTGTAATTTTTACAATTTTCTTATATTTTTCCATGCCTCTACTGTAATCTAATTTCATGAAAGTTAGCACACAATTTTATTTTGCCTTTCATCCAATAAAAATTAACTGCCAGTTAAACAAAATCTTTAATATGCTGTATGAGGGAACTCTGTTTCGATGACATTGCGTCCCATTTTTTGTGCTGTCTTCTGTTGCATGGGAACAAGTCAGTTTCCAGTAAAGCACTGCAGTTCAAATGTACAGTGCAATATATTATTAGATAAAACAGATACAAAAACACAATTCTCCACTCCTTCTCTACTCACTGCACTGTCTGCAGTTTCCATTACGTGAATCGTCTTTCACACAAGAAACCAGAAGATATTGCTACCATAAATTTTAAGCTTTAGTACCTTTCAGGAGATGACTTGGCAACACCTTCAACTGAGATACCCTTCCTGAATGTGGAGAGATTTAGGAAAGAGATTAGAAGTGTGGGTACCCCCAGTGTCATGGGAGTTTACTCTTGAACACCTGTGGGATCCTAAGAAACTCAGTGAGTATTTAGGTAAGGGATCATGTGGCTCAGGAAGATCTGAAGAGGAATGGATTATCTGGGACTTGGCTTGTGCATATCGAGCTACATTTAATACTAGTCCAGAGAGATTCATAGATTCATAGATTCATAGATACATTAGGTTGGAAAGGACCTACAAGATCATCTAGTCCAACCATCCTCCTACCACCATCCTTACCCACTAAGCTACTAAATCAAATCCCTTAGCACCTCATCTAAATGCTTCTTGAACAGCGCTAGGGACGGTGCCTCAACCACCTCCCTAGGCAGGCCATTCCAGTGCCTGACCACTCTTTCAGAGAAAAAAATTTTCCTCTAATCTAATCTAAATCTTCCCCAGCACAACTTGTGGCCATTCCCTCTTGTCCTGTCATTAGTTACCTGGGAGAAGAGGCCGACCCCCTCCTCACCACAACCCCCCTTCAGGAAGCAGTAGAGTGCAATGAGGTCTCCTCTGAGCCTCCTTTTCTCCAGACTAAACAATCCCAGCTCCCTCAGCTGCTCCTCATAAGACTTCCGTTCCAGACCCCTCACCAGTTTTATTGTCCTTCTCTGAACACGCTCCAGGGCCTCAATGTCTTTCTTGTAGTGAGGGGCCCAAAAGTGAACGCAGTACTTGAGGTGCAGCCGCACCAGAGCTGAGTACAGGGGATGATCACCTCCCTGCTCCTGCTGGCTACGCTATTTCTAATACAGGCCAGGATGTCATTGGCCTTCTTGGCCACCTGGACACACTGCCGGCTCATGTTGAGCTGAGCATCAATCAACATCCCCAGGTCTTTTTCCTCTATACAGTCTTCAAGCCATTCTGCCCCAAGCCTATAGCATTGCATGGGGTTATTGTGGCCAAAGTGCAGGACCCGGCACTTGGCCTTATTGAACCTCATCCCATTGACCTCAGCCCAGCTGTTCAGCCTATCCAGATCCCGCTGAAGGGCCTCCCTACCCTCAGGCACATCGACACATCCTCCCAACTTGGTGTCATCCACAAACTTACTGAGGGTACACTCAATCCCCTCATCTAGGTCATCAATAAAGATATTAAACAAGATGGGCCCCAATACCGACCCCTGGGGGACACCACTTGTAACGGGACGCCAGCTGGACTTAACTCCATTAACCACTACCTGCTGGGCACGGCCCTCTAGCCAATTCTCAACCCAGAGATGAGTGAACCTATCCACACCACAGGCTGCCAGTTTCCACAGGAGAATACTGTGGGAGATGGTGTCAAAGGCTTTGCTGAAGTCCAGGTAGACTACATCAACAGCCTTTCCCTCATCTACCAGTCTGGTCACCCAGTTGTAGAAGGAGATGAGGTTGGACAAGCACGACCTGCCCTTTGCGAACACGTGCTGGCTGAGTTAGATCCCCTGGTTGCCATGCACGTGCCGTGTGATCTCTCTCAAGATCAACAGCTCCATAACTTTCCCTGATACTGAGGTCAGGCTGACAGGCCTGCAGTTCCCCGGATCTTCCTTACGGCCTTTCTTGTAGATGGGAGTCATATCGGCAAGCCTCCAAACTTGTGGGAAATGGTTTCCAAACCGAGGTCCAATGCAAAATGCAAACCTTGAAGTAAGACCTGACCAATCACAGGAAGCACCAGTATCAATGTTGGTTGCCCCTGTGGAAGGACAGAAATGGAAATGGGTATCCTCATGCCTAGAACAGGAAGAAGTGTCATAAAAAACCCACTCCTGCACTCCAAGCATGGGTGAGAGAATTACAACACAGATCAACCACCAACAAAATTGCTCCAGTCACTGCAGGTAACCAAGAGAGGGGCCAGAGGAAAGGGATAATAGAGTGTATTTGACTGTGTGGATTCAATGGCCTGGCCCATCAGAACCACAAAAATATGAGGCACTGGTGGACACCAGTGCACAGTGCACTCTAATGCCCTCAAGTTATAAAGGGACAGAAATGATTTATATTTCTGGAGTGACTGGGGGCTCTCAAGAATTGTCTGTGTTGGAGGCAGAAATAAGCCTCACTGGGAAAGACTGGCAGAAGCATCCTATAGTGTCTGGACAGGGGGCTCCGTGCATACTCGGTATAGATTATCTCAGAAAGGAACATTTCAAGGATCCCAAGGGATACAAATGGGCTTTTGGAATCATTGCTGTAGATGCCGACAACATTAAGCAGCTGTCTGTTTTACCTGGCCTGTTAGAAGATCCATCTGTTGTGGGGGTACTGAAAGTAAAAGAGCAGCAGGTACCTATTGCTACAAAAACAGTGCACAGACAGCAGTACCGCACTAACAGGGATTCCTTTCTCCCTATTCATAACTTGATTCTTCAGCTAGAGAGCCAGGGAGTGATCAGCGAAACCCACTCACCGTTTAACAGCCCCATATGGCCAGCACGTAAAGCCTGTGGAGAATGGAAGCTGACGGTAGACTACTGTGGCCTGAATGAAGTCACACCCACACTGAGTGGTGCTGTGCCAGATATGTTAGAGTTGCAGTATGAACTGGAGTCGGAAGCAGCCAAATGGTATGCCACCACTAACATTGTGAATGCCTTCTTTTCCATGGCCACAGAGTGCAGACCACAGTTTGCTTTTACCTGGAGGGGGGTTCAGTACACCTGGAACCATTTGCCCCAGGGGTGGAAACACAGCCTGACCATTCGTTATGGGTTGATCCAAACCACATTGGAAAACTGTGGGGCTCCCAAGCACCTGGAGTACACTGATGACATTGTTGTGTGGGGCAATAAAGCAGAGAAGTTTTTGAGAAAGGAGTGCAAATAATGCAAATTCTTCTGGATGCCGGTTTCGCTATTCTGCAAAATAGAGTGAAAGGACTTGCCCAAGAAACTCAGCTCCTAGGCGTAAAATGGCAAGATGGGCATCATCACATCCCAGAAGATGTGACTGACAAAATCACCAGTATGTCTCCACCCACTAGCAGGAAAGAGACACAGTCTTTTCTGGGTGTAGTAGATTTTTGGAGAATGCACATCCCAAACTATGGCCTCATAGTAAGCCCCCTCTATCAGGTGACACAGAAGAATAATTTTGCATGGGGTCCTGAACAGCATCAGGCTTTTGAACAAATTAAGCAGGAGACAGCCCGTGTTGTGGCCCTAGGGCCAGTATGGATGGGACAGGATGTAAAGAACATCCTCTACACTGCTGCTGGAGAGAAAGGTCCCACTTGGAGTCTGTGGCAAAGAGCCTCTGGAGAGACCTGAGGCTGATTCCTGGGATTTTGGAGCAGGGTGTACAGGTGGTCAGAGGAGTGCTACACTCCAACTGAAAAGGAGGTCTTAGCTGCGTATGAGGAGGTTCAGGCTGCTTCTGAAGTAATTGGCACTGAAACACAGCTCTTTCTGGTACCTCGACTGCCAGTGCTGAACTGTATGTTTGAGGGAAAGGTTCCCTCTACCCATGCTACTAATGCCACCTGGAGTAAGTACATGGTATTGATTACACAGCGAGCTTGGATGGGGAACCTCAGCCATCCAGGAATCCTAGAGGTAATCATGGACTGGCCTGAAGGCAAAAAATTTGGAACATCACCAGCACAGGAGGTATCACTTTCTATCGCAGTCATAGCTCCCAGAGACTTGTTCTTTCTTATCTGGTTCTGAACTAAGTGGTAACATTATTATTTCTCTCATTAGCACTGGATAAATATGGATCTGCAGCTCCAGAAGCTTAGCACTGTTTTTGTAACACCACTGGCCCCCATCCATGTCAGAAGTTTCATAATTTGTATACTTCATAAATCTCTATTCAAATTTAAATTGAGCATCTGAATTAACAGAATAAGGCTATAGGTTTAAATACATGTGTACTCTTCCCTTTCACATTTCCATCTCATTTCCTTCATTTAATTCTGCCTCTCTTAAAAAGGCAGAATGGGTGACTTTGAATAAAGCAGCAGCATTCCATTTTATTTTGATCAGTTTCAGGATGAACGCTGCATCAGAGGTTTTTTGTGTGTGTGTGTAACATGCATGTATGAGCAAAGAAAAGGGGATCAAATAGGTTTGGTACAGTAGAAATGTGCATTCCTAATATGGATATATTTTTTTTTTTCTGAATTGATCAGTTAAGTTATGCAAACTGATTTGCAGAAAAAATAATAGTATTTCCTATCCTCTACTTAGACAAACTGTCAATTTTCAGAATAAAAATATTTTTTTATAGAGATGTCAAAAACTTTCAAACAGGCTCGGGCAAGAAAATTCTGATAATTAATTCCAGAATATTTATCTGATAACATGCCTAGTGACAAAGAAACAGATGAAAATATCTAGAATTTTATTTTCTTTCATGATCCTAGGTCTCTTCCCATCTCTCACCTTTCAGAATACTTCCTCAGTATTAAGATGTAGGCACAGAAGTACTTTGACAATAAGCCCATTCTTAGGTTGGGCTCCATCTGGACCACTGTATATGCATTCCCATTTGAGGTCTAACTAGACATCAACAAGTGGGGATAGGTACCCTGGGAAGATTATAGGGTATGTATTATGCATGTATATATAATATATGTTACATATATTATATGCTTCACTCTATCACTGATTACCCGTTGTAGTGGAAATACTAAGTTATGACTTCAAACAGTAATTGAGAACCTAGTAGGAAGGCAGGGGCAACCCAGGGGACCTCAGTTGCTTGCAGTGCACCTGAGTGACCAGAAGGGGTGGAGGCAGGATCCACCCCTTACCATTTAAGGGTTGGTAGTGAAAATGTGAGTATCTCATCTGAAGATCCACACGTACTTGAGAGCCTTGGTAGACTTTCTGAAGGCCTTATTTATGTGTTTACTGCTGTTATGCCTGATTGGATCCTCCCTTGCTGTGGCCAGCAAGCAAAACTAGCTGTTTATCAGGCCCAGGCATTGGGTATATTTGATGCTACCCTTTTAGCCAAAATAGATATTTATGTAACTCAGGGTGGGTTTGGCTAGGGCCTATTGCAGTGTCAGAATTTTGTTCAAACCCCTGTTGGGCTCTGGTCTCAGGTCTGGCACAGAGCAGAAGGGAGGTATAGTATGACTGAAAAACAATTGTTGGTTGGTTGTTCCATGTTACAGGCAGTAGAGCCAATAACCCAAGACAGCTGAGGTTATAGTTAAAACATCCATGCCAATTCAGGGGTAGGTGAAAGATCCCTACCTGTTGTGGTTACAAAATGATGGTCTGCTCGAGGTATATCTGTATGAACACAATCCAAAAAAATTCAGCACTAGCAAAAACAAAGTGTTACATAACCTTTCTTGTGGCGTCTCCCATATTTCCACCCCCCCCCTTTTTTTTTTTTTCTGTTATCATGCACATATTTGAGACTGCCAAATTCAAGAACATGAGTGACGTGTTTAGTGAAAAATTTGCTTGATCTGTGCAAAGAAAACAGGGTTGTTAACTTAAGAAAAGATCCTTCAATTTGCTGAATGATACCTGCAACATACAAAGAATTAGTTATTATATTAATCATAGATCTGCAAAAATTTGAAAGGCTCGATGCACATCCAACTGCCATCGTGTAGCAGCCTCATGCCAGAGAATCACTGGTTGGTGTGTCTTGCCAGAGCCATCTGTAAATAGAGTAACTGCACTAGGAACATGCTAAAGTAAAACACTTCTAGTAAGGGACAGAATGGTTTTTGAAAGGGTATGCAGTAAGAATACCCATTCCAGGATAATGAGAGGATCTTTTCTCAAGGTGTCCTATTGACATAACATATACGGTTGATAGGAATTTGTTATTATTACAAGAGATACTAGTTTTAATTCATTTGCTACAGTCAACTGACCTATTGTTGGACTACTAAGCATTCTTTGTGTTAAAATAGTCCAATGATATGTCTGAGCAAGGCTTTGTTGATTAATGTCAGTATCTGTAACTCCCAGTAAAAGAAAAGAGTCCCATCCATGGCCACAGAGTGCAGACCACAGTTTGCTTTTACCTGGAGGGGGGTTCAGTACACCTGGAACCATTTGCCCCAGGGGTGGAAACTGATGCTGAGAAATCCGACAAAGTAACTTGACACACCAGTGAAATATGTCAAGCAGGTATTCCCTTTATTTCAGCACTGGGTGCTTGGGGGATCTCTCCACCAAACATGCACACCAAAGAGAAAAAAGAATACATATTTATAGGTACAGTACATGCATATTCATCACATTCCAAACTCTGGTTATCAAGGGGACTAAACCTAAGGGTCAACTTTGCTGTAAATTTTCAAACCTTGAAGGGGGAGAGCTCCTCATCATTCCTGTGGAGAGACATCTGTTTGGTTATCTTGTTGGGACAACAGGATGTCCATGCTGCTTTCTTATTGACAAGTTTATTAGTTTGATTTATGTCCACCCCCATTTCTAAGTTTTGTTCTCTGCGTAACACATCTGGCCCAACAGATAAATCAACAGGGAGTAGCACCTTCAGTGCCATGTACAAGTATTATCGTCCTTTGCAGTGATCAGTTTCGCCAAGCCGTACCCTGAAAAAGACTGCTTGCCCCTATTTCTGCTTATCTTTACAACCACAGACAGAGACACCGAGGTGCTGCAACAACCATCTAGATGATCTGCAGTTGTCTTTACTATAGAGAAGCTGTTCTCATGATTTAATCCCCCCTCTTCAATGTAATAGGCAAATTCTTTTGCCTATAGCATACTACTGTCCATTATCGACTTCCTGAAATACTTCCCACATTCTACTTGGTGGTTTATATGATTTCTTTTCCAGGTGGCATAATCATCTAATCTCCTTCGACAGCACCAGAGAAGACACTACACACATATACAAGTTACCACTGTAAGAATAAACAGCACAACTATTGCTACAAACAGTTGTATTAGCCAGGCTAAATTAGGGAGCCAGTTAGTGAGCTTAATCCATAAGTCTGTAAATCCAAATGAGGTATCATAAGAAGGTCTAGAGCCATTCTGTTCTGCAGAACTACTTTACTAAAAGAAATCTCTGCAAACCTTGAATGGCATCTAATGTTACATTCTCAGTTCTTTCCACAGTGGCTGACACATTCACTATTGCTTTTTCTAATTCACTTACTCCTAAGGTTGGAATTAGCCACCGAACAAAACTATGAAATCCTGAGGGCCTTTCAATTAATGGATTATTTACTCTTTTCATTCATACTAGTCTAAGGCATCAGATATCCCGCCATGCATGTCCCAGTCCAATTCAGTGTGAGTATTTTACGGGCAAATCCATCTCCACAAAGCCACCAGTATCCAAAGGGGAGCTTACATGGCTTTTGCCTGTTTTTCATTAATGCTGTTCCCATTCCCACTATGGCTAATATATCTTTATCTCTGGACCATGTTATGCTATTAGTCCAAGGGTCACATTTGCTTCCTTGTTGCCATCTGGCTGTTTCATTATCTCCAGTTACCATCCCAGAGTTACCATACTCCCATCTGCATCCCAAACCCATCAGATTTCTCCATCCAACGTTTATTGGGTTTGTGCTATCATTATTTCTGTCTATAAAAATGGACCGTGTGTTATTAATGACCAATAAGTCAAATTTTGGACCCAATTTATGCTGCTTTTCTTCCCCATACTTACAGCTTCCCCCATCTTTTGCCATCTGATTTGTCACCCAATCTGGTATTGTCCGATTTAGTGCTGCTACTCCATAAACTGGCACCCTTCCCTCCCCTCTGGGAAGGGCTGTACATACCCAACAATCAGAGACATTCAGAGCTTCACTAAGCTTTTCAGTTAACGTAATATAAGTATTCTCTGGTCAGGCTAAAGCAAAAGTTAAAGTTATACAGGATACATAAATATTAAGCATTTTGTTTCCTTATGATAAGTTTCAGATGTCCTTCCAGGGTGGCTGTCCACTCAGTGCCTGGGGCCTTCTTAATCCTGGAGTAGTGAATCTACACAGGTACCTCTTTGATCTTGATTGCAGTATAGGTAGTGAGTAAGACTTGATACAGCCCTTTCCACTTTTCTTCCAGTGGGTCATCTGAAAAACTTTTAATATATACCCAGTCTCCTGGATTAATAGAGTGGATTGGATGATCTAGTCCCCTACATTGAGTGGATAGTACCCCCTTACTAATTTTCTGTAGCTGATATCCCAGGGCCTGCACATATTGCCCTATTGTACTTTCTCCCATGTGCTTGAGATCCCCTTTCTCAGATGTTTGTTAAGGCCTATTGTACAATATTTCAAAGGGACTTAATCCTTCCCTTCTTTGAGGTTTAACCCTTATCCACAGGAGAGCTATAGGAAGAGCTTGATACCAATGGAGACTAGTCTCTTGGCATATTTTGGCTATTTGTTGCTTAAGTAGATGGTTCATCTTTTCTACTTGACCCCTTGCCTGAGGCCTATAAGGGGTATGTAATTTCCAGTCAATTTCCAGAAGCCTTCTGACTTGTTGCACTACTACCCCCATTCTCTAGGGAGTTCTGAGAAATCTATTTGCCATTGTTGTCCTGGAATGTTCTCTTTCCTGATAGGCTCCTCCTGTACCCCATTCCTGGTACTAAGATTGTACAATTACTTTGTTCAGATACTTTTAGTGTCTGCCCCCTGTATCTTTTAACTAATTTCCATAAGATACTAAAGGGCACGACAATGCATCCATATATGCCCATCCATCAGTTTGTTCCTTTCCTTCTAAATCATTAATTAGATTACTATCTTCCTTAAAGTATTTTACAGATTCTGACTCAGGTTAATCAATTTTAAGTTTACTATCTGGAATTAAAGCCAGTTCCCTTCAGCTGCCTGTCCTGACGCTTGATCTGCCACCTTATTTCCAGTTCCCTGTACAGCGTTACCTCTCTGATGTCCTTTTCAATAGATGCAAGTTTTCACTCCTTGTTCTTTCCAAATGGTACCATGAGCACATACTACCCCAAATGCATACTTAGAATCTGTCCATATTTTTAAAGCTCTCATTGAGGCAGTTATTTCAGTCTTCTGAAAGGAAGTCTCCACAGGCAATGGTTTTGCTTCGATTACCTTGTACTGCATATCTTGTCTTACGGTTTGTGTCTCATAAAACTGCTTCTGTTGATGAGTCCAGGAATCCTCAGCACCTTCCAATGGTTCCTCCTTTAGGTCTGGACGACTGGCATAGACAGTCTCCAAGCAGCTGCACTGCTGGATCAGAGGGAGCTCCACGTCGGTGTTCTGGGTGTTCAGCAAATTGCTTCCTTCTGTTTCGTTCCAAGTCCTCTTTGATCTGTTGAGATTTCTGCTGAGAAACTTGATAACTATTTAAACTAAGAAAATTCAGACTCACAGTCCATTGTACACAGTCCTCTTTTGTTATTGTGGCATCCACATACTGCAGTAGAATTCCACCTTGGGATGGAGGATCCCAAATTCCGAGTTCATAAGCTGACTGGTTCTCAAAAATCAAGGGCTGTTTTAACAACCCTGGGTAACACTGTCCAGGTTAACTGAGTCTTCTCTCCTCATACTGGGGTTTTCCAATTCAAAAGCAAATTACTGTAGACTTTCCAAGGCAGAAAAGGCATCCTTCAATTCCAGAATGGTAAACCCCACCGACTCATTCCTTGACTTGGTTAATGAAGTATATGGATTTATTTCTATTAACTGACCTCAGATTTTGTACCAAATGGTATCTCTTGCCATCCAATTTTTCACTGGCAAGATGTTGCATTTAGATTCTCATTCCATTAATAACTGAACTCCAAAAATGTATCTATTATTTCTTTTATCCCTTTACAACCTTGTACCCTCAAAGGATACTGCTTTTACCCTGTCTGGGCTGGCTCCTGCTCTTAACTCCTACTAGGCTGCATTCTGGCTTTTCCAGGAATCCTGATGGCCACATTCTTCAATATACCTAATTCAAAATTTCTTTAACTTCTGGGGTGTCACGCTCCAATATAAAGGAGGGAGACAAGGTTCTTTGATTATGTGTATACCTGATAGCGAGATTAAGACACAACGGGTCAAATGTTAGCCCAACCAGTTTATTAAAATTACTAGTTGCTTAGGGATATGGGGAAGGGAAGGTGAGCAATAGAAAAGGGATAAAAAAAGCAAGGAGTCTTGATGGAAAGCAAGAGAGATATAATCACCACCGTGGGTCCAGCGAGGTTCATAGTCTCAGGAACTCCTCTGGTCACTGCGGGGGATGGGAGATGGCAGCAAGCAGGCCTCAGGGTCCGTCTTCGGGAGTTCTCAAAGATTTTCTCTTTGGGAGTTCTTCTCCAGGAATTCTTCTCCTCTCCTCTTCTAAAATCCTTCATACAGTGAAGGCCTTTTATCCCCATTTCTCAGGTATTTTTTTCTCTTTGTGTGACATGTCAGGCCCAACAGATAAGCCGGCAGAGGATGTTGCCTTCCTTGCCATGCAGGAGCATTGTCTTTCTGTGGTGGTCAGCTTCTCCAAGCTGTACCCCCCGGAAAAGACTATTTGCACCAATTTCTGCTTATCTTTACAACCATAAGCAGAGACAATGAGGCACCATAACACCCACCTGGGTAACCGGCAGTTATCAGTCAGAGTCTTGTCACCAGAAAAGGCCTTACGAAGCAAGCTTTGAGACAAAAGAAGGGAAAAACAGTTTCTGTCTTTCACATGGGGACACAACTTTATTTTTACCATATGGGTTATAGCCAGACTTAAAATTTAAATCAGTTGGTCTTCCTTGACCCTTAGCTCCAATTTTCTTTAATTTCTGCATCCTTTTGTTCATGATTCAAAACACAGCCTGACTATTCGTTATGGGTTGATCCAAACCACATTGGAAAACTGTGGGGCTCCCAAGCACCTGGAGTACACTGATGACATTGTTGTGTGGGGCAATAAAGCAGAGAAGTTTTTGAGAAAGGAGTGCAAATAATGCAAATTCTTCTGGATGCCTGTTTCGCTATTCTGCAAAATAGAGTGAAAGGACTTGCCCAAGAAACTCAGCTCCTAGGCGTAAAATGGCAAGATGGGCATCATCACATCCCAGAAGATGTGACTGACAAAATCACCAGTATGTCTCCACCCACTAGCAGGAAAGAGACACAGTCTTTTCTGGGTGTAGTAGATTTTTGGAGAATGCACATCCCAAACTATGGCCTCATAGTAAGCCCCCTCTATCAGGTGACACAGAAGAATAATTTTGCATGGGGTCCTGAACAGCATCAGGCTTTTGAACAAATTAAGCAGGAGACAGCCCGTGTTGTGGCCCTAGGGCCAGTATGGATGGGACAGGATGTAAAGAACATCCTCTACACTGCTGCTGGAGAGAAAGGTCCCACTTGGAGTCTGTGGCAAAGAGCCTCTGGAGAGACCTGAGGCTGATCCCTGGGAGCAGGGTGTACAGGGGGTCAGAGGAGTGCTACACTCCAACTGAAAAGGAGGTCTTAGCTGCGTATGAGGAGGTTCAGGCTGCTTCTGAAGTAATTGGCACTGAAACACAGCTCCTTCTGGCACCTCGGCTGCCAGTGCTGAACTGTATGTTTGAGGGAAAGGTTCCCTCTACCCATTATGCTATTGATGCCACAGCGAGCCAGGAATCCTGGAGGTAATCATGGACTGGCCTGAAGGCAAGAAATTTGGAACATCACCAGCAGAAGAGGTATTGCATACTAAAGATATATATGTACATATATAAATATATGTATATAAATTTTCTGGTAGTATATATACACTACCAGAAAATGAAAAGATATATGCCTTGTTCACAGATGGATTGTGTCATATTGTGGGGAAGCATCACATATGGGAGGCTGCTGTATGGAGCCCCACACAATTAGTGCAGAGGTCACTGAAGGAGAAGGAGAATTTCAGAGGTAAAGGCTGTCCAGATGGCCTTAGATGTGGCTGAAAGAGAGAGGTGGCCAATGCTTGCCGCAGAGATAAAAAGCACATGTGCTTCCCCTGCAGTTTTACTGACATAAGATCTCATATCTTGCTTACATCTTCCTGTGTTTTGTTCGATTTTGTTAGATTTAGTAAATTACCATTCCTTCTCAAATCGTTGCCGTTGTTTTTGTTTTTTTAAACCCATGTTATCTCCGTGCCCTTCCCCCTTCCTCACCCCCCCGCCCTGGAGTGCACGGCTGTGCTTGGG
The DNA here is from genome assembly GCA_023055505.1 of Callipepla californica brunnescens. Lineage (NCBI taxonomy): Eukaryota > Metazoa > Chordata > Aves > Galliformes > Odontophoridae > Callipepla > Callipepla californica. The sequence goes on along the minus strand of JALIRH010000057.1, from coordinate 821,458 downwards.
CGGCCGTGTTGCCACAGACAGTGCAGGTTTTTTTTCCCTTCTCTTTCTCACACCTTTTTCCTTGTGTCCCCGTCACAGATAACACCGTGACAGCCTCTTTTTGTATTCAGGTTCCTAGCATTCTGAGGGCAGGCTGCAGTAGTAAATAGCCTGCTTTTAATAACGGTATTGTTGAAACACTGCAGTAGTGCATGTGCATTTCAGGGAAGTGACTCTGCGCAGTATCGCAGCCTTAAATACTTGAAAGATCATGTGGGGAAAAGTAAGTTTTGCTTGCTCAACTCCATGTAAAATAGTAATAAAGAAGAAAAGAAATATGCCTGCAAATATTTCAGATTGTATAAATACGCATGCATGTTGGTGCAAGTGGCACGTATACAACAAAATGTAGTTTGATAATGCAGATTAACAAACAGACTAGCAGAATAATGGCCTAAATTTATTTTTTGTTTGTTTGTTTTATTTGTTTTTGTTCTTTTGTTTTTGTTGTTGTTTTGTTTTGTTTATAATGTCAGTAACTTCTTTAACTCTCTTAATAGGACTCAAGAGAACTAATCATGCAATAAAGAAAAATTGAAATGATATAACCTTGTGATTTACTTTCTGGAACTGAAGTTTAGAGGGACACAGCAATAATGCATATTTTAGCTGCCAGAAATGATAACCGTGAGTGCAAATGCTGTGTTTGATAGGCACTAAATACTTTAGTCATCTTATGGCAGAGGAAAACCATTCTGGTGCCATGCTCCAGAAATATACCTTTACTATGAGTGATATACTGCTGGTAATCGCTATGCTTTTTTACTTCTTCCTCATACCTGCTGGGATTACTGTAGCCTTATCTCATGAGAGTTTCAGTAAACAACCTCATAGCTGTACTCTAATTCTACCCAGAGAAGGAAGCATTAGAAGGTTAATCCAGGGAAAAAAAGAAAATAAGTAGATGTCATGAGCAAACTAGTGGTGTTACAATCTCTTGACCTTCGTTTCCACTAAATTTGAAGAAGAAACTTCCAGAAGACTTCAGCTAGATCCCCACAGAGAGCTCAATCATCTTTACATTAAAGAAGTGTCACCTGATGTTCAGACAGTGACTGCTATGTTCCAGTTTGTGCTTATTGCACAACTGAAAAGAGCGTAGCTTTGTCGTCTTTGTATCTTCAGGTGTTTATGGACACTGATGAGATGGCTCTGAACTTCTCACAGGATAGGTACATTGAACTGTCTCTAGTATGTCCATGTCTCTCTGGTACTGGGAGACCAAAACTGGACACAGAACTCCAGATGTGGCCTCACTAGGAATGAATGTAGAGGAAAAAGGTAACTTTTCTCAGTCTGCTGGTAATACTTTGCCTAATGCAGCCGAGGATACCATTAACCTTCTGCTGCAAGGGCACACTGCTGGCCCATGTACAAATTGGTGTCTACCAGGCTACCAAGGTGCATGAACAGCTGCTTTCTAGTAGTGCCACCTCCAGCAAGTTCTGGTGGCTGAGGTTGTTCCTCCTCAGATGCAGGACATACACTTCACTTTGTTGAACTGCATAAGGTTCCTAGTCAGCGCATTTCGCCAGTGTGATGAGATACCTCTGGATGGTAGCACGAACTTACAGTATATCAGCCACTCCTTACAGTTTTGTATTATCAGCAAAACAGCTGACAGTACATCCTGCCCCATCACCCAGAGCAAAAAGGCTGGATTAGATTCTGGGTAAGTTTGAAACCTGTACTGAATCCAGGGTGTCACGATCCAATTATTGGAGGCGATGGTTCAACAGATATATATATATATAAGTATATACCCAGGGAATATTAGGCAGCAAACAAGGCCAAATGCTGTCCAATGATTTATTACAAATTCTAAGCTACGAAGGAAGATGGGGAAGTTAGCAATAGTAAAGAGAGAACAAGCAAACAGTTTTCAAGGCAGGGATAGTCACCACCAGGGATCCAACAATGTCTCGTAGATCCGTAGGAAGTCAGGAAGCTGGTCAGCAACATCTCCTTGACCTGCACAGCTGCAGTTTGGCATAGAGGTTAACTGTTCTTGCTCGGAATTCTTCGGGTTTTTATCCTCTCCATCAGCAACTCGTTGCTAGGGACACTCCTGCCTATCCCAGTTATCAGGGGCATCGTGTCCTGTTGTGTCACAGTGACAGTAGCTGTTGGAGTGCCCACATTTTCTTCAGGAGGAATGGCACATCTGTGCTCTTACCACTATGTTAATGGTAGTTAACCATTAACTTCAGAAGCTTGTTGAGCAGGTTCACAGAATCACATAATTGTAGGGGTTGGAAGGGACCTCTAGAGATCAATTAGTCCAACCCTCTGAGGTCATGTCTCAGATGGGTGCTGCTGAACAAGCAGTCGTTCTGGTCTCTTACACAGGGGTATCCCTAGAGTCTAGTTTACGGGTTTAGTTACTAGTTAATCAGAGTTAGTTACCAGGTACACTGACACTGTCTTTCCTACCTTCCAACTTTCATATTCTTTCACTACCTTGACAGTCTTAAGATCCAAGATAGTGTAAAACTGCATGATCTTTTTTGTCTGCCTTCTTAACCTGCAGACAAATGCAGAATGTGTCTGATCTGCACAGTGGAGTCCCGTGGTAGTGAAAAGAAATTTACTTTTACATAGGAAGAACAAAGAAAAGGACATTTTCTTTGTCGAAATCACACTTCTATGTTCTGAACAGATGGCTACCTATGACCTATGACCTTTAAAAGTGGAATTGATGAAAGGAGCATGTTCAGATTTAATTACATATAATTACACAAGACACAGAAATTGTAAAACTAAGTGTAGCCACAAGCCCAGAAACTTCAATTTATTGAGTGAGTATATATGCCCGCAATGCGTAAAAAATTCACCCTTGTTCATTTTTAGAGTTTCTATATCAAAACTTCATTGTGACCGAATACACTATAAAAAAAAATACTTTTTTTTTATTTATTCCTTAGTTAAGTGGTTTCAGTCATTTTTTCTAAGTCTAATCCACATTCACACTTTTCAGAAGAATCACCTAGAGTTTTATGGTATTTAGTAAGATAGATAATAAAATGGTCAGTATGGAAGCTCACTTTCTGAACTACAAAGTGGCTGGCCTTTGTAGAAATCTCAGGTATCTGCACTGATCATGGTACACGTTTCTGAAAAATCCTGCTCTGGTCCAGCTGATCACTGTGAACAATTAATCAGCTTATATGTTAAACGATTTTTAATCATCCCCTTCAAAAGTTTGTAAGAATAGTACCACTTTTGTGTCAAATAAGGATGTATTTGAGGCCAAAATGCCACAGTATCCAAAGATGTATGTATAGATACAGAGAGACTGTGTGGTTTACCGGGCTGGATCAGCCTGGTCCCGCGACGATTGATGCGGGGGACCCGCAGACCCACACCCCAGGAAAGGGGAAGGGGGAAAGGGAAAAGGGAGAAGGGAGATGGGCCTAGAAACAAAACCGCGGCAACGATCTGAGGAGGAAAGCTAATTTACTGAAAAAGATATCAGAAAGCAAAATAACATAATATAATACTATATAATTGGAATTGAAGCTAATAAACCAAATAAAATGAGCAGGAGAGAGTGTCTGATAAACCAAAGGCCTTACGCTAACACTGAAGGCGAGATGGCAGTGAGCACCCACTGCTGAGTGATCCCAAAGGAAAGAGGGTGTCCCGTGACCTTAGAGAGTTTTTATCTTTTCCCTCTGAGTGGAAATAACGTAAAAATGCAAAGCATGGCAAAGTCCTCTGGGGAATGTAGTTCTTCTCTTCTGAGAGAGGTATACCTGGATTTATCAATGATCCATGGAGCTGGAGTGTTAACTCTTTAACTCTTAATGCACTACATGATGTTATAATGTGGAATACCAATGCCAAAAAATCATGACAGACTGAAAAGAAAACAATACTTTTAGGAAGAAAAAAACTGAACAATTGGTATTTTCCACATAAATAGTTACACTGAAATTCTGAATAAATTTGATGTCATACTGGGTCTGGCTGGGATTGAGCTAAATTTATTTACAGCAGAAAAATGCTTTCTCTTGGATTTGTGCCTAAATCAGTGATGCTGAATAGTGACGAAAAGTATGAAGACTTTTTCCAACTTCATCATCCCTTCCAATTATTAAGGTTATGCCAAGAAGTTGGAAGGGCTCACAGCTATGTTCGTAAATCCATGGGACCTAATGGGGTGAATCCACGGGTGCTGAGGGAGCTGGCAGAGGTGATTGCTGAACCGCTCTCCATCATCTTTGAGAGGTCTTGGAGAATACGGGATGTGCCTGATGACTGAAGGATAACCAATGTCACTCCAGTCTTCTAAAAGGGCAGGAAGGAAGATCCTGGTAATTATAGGCCAGACAGCCTCACTTCTGTCCCTAGAAAGGTGATGGAACAGCTTGTGCTGGATGCCATCTCCAGACAATTGGAAAAAAAGGAGGTTATCAGGAGTAGCCAGCATGGGTTCACCAAGGGGAGGTCGTGCTTGACCAACCTGGTGGCCTTCTATGATGTTGTCACTGGATGGGTGGATGGGGGGAGGGTGGTGGATGTAGTCTACCTTGATTTCAGCAAGGCATTTGATATTGTCCCCCGTGACATCCTTATAACAAAGCTGAGGAAGTGTGGGATAGACAAGTGGACAGTGAAATGGGTTGAGAACTAGCTGACTGGCAGAGCGCAGAGGGTTGTTGTTGTCCTTGAAGAGTCCGGTTGGAGGCCTGTAACCACCGGTGTCACCCAGGGGTCCGTGCTGGGTCCAGTCTTCTTCAACATCTGCATCAATGACCTCAATGAGGGGATATGGCCACCCTCAGCAAGTTTGCTGATGATACGAAGTTGGGAGGTTTGGCTGATATGCCTGAAGGCTGTGCTGCCATTCAGCAAGACCTGGACAGGCTGAAGAGCTGGGCAGTCAGAAACCGGATGAAATTTAACAAGTGTAGAGTCTTGCACCCAGGGAGGAATAATTGCATGCACCAGTACAGGCTGGGGGACGACCTGCTGGAGAGGAGCTCTTTAGAGAGGGACCTGGATGTCCTGGTGGACGACAGGTTGACCAGCAGTGTGCTCTCGTGGCCAAGAGGGCCAATGGCATTCTGGGATGCTTTAAAAAGAGTGTGGCCAGCAGGTCAAGGGATGTGATCCTCCCCCTCTACTCTGCCCTGGTGAGGCCTCATCTGGAGTACTGTGTCCAGTTCTGGGCTTCCCAGTATAAAAAAGACAGGGATCTCTTGGAAAGAGTCCAACGCAGGGCCACAAAGATGGTGAAGGGCCTGGAGGATCTCCCCAGTGAAAAAAGGCTGAGTGTACTGGGTCTGTTTAGCCTTGAGAAAAGAAGACTGAGGGGACCTGATCCACATTTATAAATTTCTGAGGTGTGGGGGACAAAGTGGCAAGGCCAGACTCTTTTCAGAAGTGTGTGGAGACAGGACAAGGGGGAACAGACAGAAACTGCAGCACAGGAGGTTCCTCACAAATGTGCACAAGAATTTATTTATGGTGAGGGTGACTGAGCACTGGAACAGGCTGCCCAGGGGGGTTGTGGAATCTTCTTCTCTGGAGATATTCAAGACCTGCCTGGATGCCTACCTGTGTGACCTGGTGTGGGGAACGTGCTTTGGCAGGGGGGTTGGACTTGATGATCTCTTGAGGTCCCTTCCAACCCCTATGATTCTAAGATTCTAAGATTCTATGACTCTATGATTCTATGACCACTGGCCAAAGGGATATTTTATACTGTACAACATCATGATCAGCAATGAAGCTAGGGTACAGAGAAAAGAAGGTGATAGTTTGGATGGCAAAGGTGGTTGTTGTTTGGAGACATGCTAGACATTGTTCTGTTTGTGGGGGGTAGTGAAACATTTCCTTTGTTTTGCTTGTTTATTTATTTATTTGTTTGTTTGTTTTCTACTGGAACAAGGTAAATATTTCTCCCATTTTTAAGAAACTGAGAAAGGACGACCCAGGGAACTACAGGCCGGTGAGCCTCACCTCTGTGCCTGGGAACGACATGGAACCGATCCTCCTAGAAGCTATGTTAAAGCATATACGAGATCAAGAGGTGATTCGAGACAGTCAGCGTGGCTTCACCAAGGGCTGACCAATCTGGTGGCCTTCTATGATGGAGTGACGGCTTTGGTGGATGGGGGAGGGGCAGTGGATGGACTTCTGCAAGGCCTTGGACATGGTTCCTCATCACATCGTAATCTCTAAACTAGAGAGATGTGGATTTGAAAGATGGACTGTTTGATGGATTAGGAATTGGCTGTCTGGACACAGCCAAAAGGTTGTGATCAGTGGTTCTGTGTCAGGGTGGAGGCCGATCACAAGCAGTGTCCCTCAGGGGTCGGTCTTGGGACCCGTGCTCTTCAACATCTTCATCAGCGGCATAGATGATGACATCAGGTCTACCCTCGGCAAGTTTGCAGATGACACCAAGCTGAGCAGTGCAGTCGATACATTGGATGGAAGGGAAGCCATCCAGAGGGACCTAGACAGGCTGGAGAAGTGGGCCCATGAAAACCTGATGAGGTTCAGTAAGGCCAAGTACAGGGTGCTGCACTTGGGTTGGGGCAAACCCAGGTATTTCTACAAACCGGGAGAAGATCTCCTTGAGAGTAGCCCTGTGGAGAAGGACCTGGAGGTCCTGGTAGTCAAGAAGCTGGACATGAGCCAGCAGTGTGCGCTTGCAGCCCGGAAGGCCAACTCTGTTCTGGGCTGCATTAAAAAAGGGGTGACCAGCAGGGAGAGGGAGGTGCTTGTCCCCCTCTACTCAGATCTTGTGAGGCTCCACCTGGAGTACTTTGTCCAAGCCTGGGGCTCCCAGTACAGGAACAACGTGGAGCTCTTGGAGTGAGTCCAGAGGAATGCCACTAAGGTGATCAGAGGGCTGGAGCACCTCTCCTATGAGGAAAGGTTGAGGGAACTGGGACAGTTAAGCTTGGAGAAGAGAAGGCTCTGGGGAGACCTAAATTGTGCTCCTCCAGTACTTGAAGGAAGTGTATAAACAGGAGGGGGAATGCCTGTTTGCAAGGGTGGATGGTGGTAGAACAAGGCGGAACTGTTTTAAACTGAGACAGGGGAGGTTTAGGTTAAAGATTAGGAGGACATTTTTCACACAGAGGGTGGCGACACACTGGAACAGGTTGCCCAGGGTGGTCGTAGATGTCCCATCCCTGGAGGCATTCAAGGCCAGGCTGGATATGTTGCTGGGCAGCCTGCTCTAGTGGTTGGTGGGGGGGTTGAAACTAGATGATCGTTATGGTCCCTTTCAACACAGGCCATTCTATTATTCTAACTACTCTGCCAAAGCTATTAAACTTTCTTTATCTTAGCACATGATTTTTTTCATTTTCGCTCTTCTTGCTCTCAGGATAGAGTTGGGGTGAGGGAGTACACAGGTAAAAGTTCTGAGCTGCTGACCAGAGTCAACCCACCACAGAAGTTCTCCCACTTCTAAAAAAATGCCAAAACAAATCATTCTATCTAGGCACTGCTCTGATTGAAGAATATTATTACACTGCAGACTGAAATATTCAAATAGAAGCTGAGAATGAAGAATCAGAACTAACAACAGAACTTGCATGTGAGATGCTGCCGTGCAGCATGTGATTGTCTGAATTGGTCTTTTTATTGATGTATTTCATGCTTTTTTTTCAGTCTAGCAAATTAGTTTCCTCCCCTTTGGTTTTAGGAGACATTTTTTATGTTGCCCAAGGATGGATTGGTGCAGCCCATAGATTCTGTGCTGCCCTTGCACATCTCTAACTTTGAGCAAGTCAGTAGATACATGCACTGGAAGCAAAACTTTGATAAGAAGGTTATTCTGAATGCTTCTCCTTCCCAAAAAATAAGATTCGTTAGAAGACTATAATATGAATTTGCACATATAATGCACTATATAGAGCAAATTATTTTCTTCACTAAGCATGAATTTCATTATAAAATAAGTCTTCGGACTGTGACACATTCAACCTAAAGACATGCATTGTTTTGCTCCAATTAATAGGAGGGAGTGGAGGTTCTTTTGATATATGTGTATCTGACAGTGAGATTAAGACACAATGGGTCAAATGTTAGCATGACCAGTTAATTACAAATTCTAGCACTTAGGGAGATGGGGAAAGGAAGATGAGTGATAAAGAAGAGAGAGGAAATTGATGCCGAGAAATCCGACAAAGTAACTTGACACACCAATGCAATATGTCAAGCAGGTATTCCCTTTATTGCAGCGCTGGGTGCATGGGGGATCTCTCCACCAAACATGCACACCAAAGAGAGAAACGAGTACATATTTAAAGGTATAACACATACATATTCATCACATTCCAAACTCTGGTTATTGAGGGGATTAAACCTAAGGGTCTGTTTTGTTGTAAATTTTCAAACCCTGAAGGGGGAGAGCTCCTCACCATTAAGAATGGCATCTGTTTGATTATCTTGTTGGGATGCCAGGATGTCTGTCCTGCTTTCTTATCTGTTTGTGTAACACATCTGGCCCAAAAGATAGATCAACAGGGAGTAGCACCTTTGTATCTGGATGATTTACAGTTGTCTTTACTGTAGAGAAGCTGTTCTTATGATTCAAAATAAAAGCAAGAAGTTTGTAGAAAGCAAGAGAGAACAGTCACCAGCATGATTCCACCATAGCTTGTTTTTCAGACTGATCTCCAGTAGCGTTGGGTCGTTGGAGGTTGTGATGTTCAGTTGACGATGACTTATTTTTTTCTTAACAAAGGTGCAAACTATTTCTAAGTACAAACTGGTCAAGTCAGTTCTTTTTGGAGTGACAGCTCCTGGCTTTTGGATCTCGGCAGGTACTTCCCATCTTCCAGGTATTGCCAGCAGATAAGAGGGAGCAGGGAGATGACAAGTTGTATCTTACCTTCACTAGATACAGTGGAATCATCCCCGAAACTCCCGTACCAGTAATTATGTCACAGGCCAGATCTTCTCCCAGTAAACACTCCCAAGCACCCCCTTTTGAAGGCAAACACCTCCAAAGAAGTGCTTTCAAATGTAAAACTGTCCATAAAGTGGTGCCAGCAGCATGGCACCCACCACTGGCCTCCTAGATAAGCCAGAGTCTTTTTGCAAAAAATGCCTCGGAAAGCAAGCTTTGAGATGTGCAAACAAACAGTTATTGTCTTTTCATGTCCATACAGATGGTGTGTACAGGCATAAAGACTTCTACATGAAATATCTCTATTTGACAATTCTATGCACTTCACTTTCTCTTTTAAAAGAAAAGTAATTTTCCTTATAAAAAATAGCACTTCCTGAAGTTCAAAAGCTTGCAAATCAAGAAGTATTCTTGCCAAAGTTTCCAAAATCTGAGATAGTTTCACACTCAGGGAACCAATATGGAATAGAAACCAATCTTTCCAGGTTTCATGAAAATATATACAGCTTAATTCAGTCTGAGAAAAGAATGTGAAAATCTAGTAGACCATTTACAAAAATACTGTTAATAATAATGATTTTGGTATGGCTTATACCACAGTTTATCGGCCTTGCTAGGTATGATTCTGTAAGACTTTCATTATTTCAGCTATACTAGTAAAAACAACTGTATTGGAACACTGTAAATGAGCACAAGAGATTTTTCATAAAACTAAAATTGCATTACAGCTTCATTTTATATTTTGTGAAAAACGAATTAAATGAAAGTCTCAAATGTCTTTATTTTTGTCTGATAAGCTCCTTTATGAATGCTGTCAATGATAACCCATTCTGTGGTAACTCTTTCAACTAGAGTTTTGCCACTGTGTTTTAAAAACACATTTAGTACAAACTAAAGCTCAATCAGAAATCATCTATATATTAATCACATTCCCTGTACAACCACCAGTATCATTGATGGATATGACCTGGTAGAATATCTTGTAGAGCTTTTTGAACATTTGTAGAATATCTAAATGTTCTTTGATTTTTTTACGATAAATCAAACACTATAGTGTTTGCTAAGAATCTATCTCCTTCAGCCTTAAAATTTCACATCACTTATTTGCCATCACTTCATATATTTATTAGTTCATTGTAGAAATTAACCTTTTTCCTCAGAAGGAGAAAAATAACCTATGATAATTAAAAAAAAGAAGAAGAATTTATTTTAGTATCTAATGATGTTTTCTTATAAAAGTTTGTGAGCATATTTTTCTGATATTATTGAAAGTATCAGTGGAAACAAAAATTCTTTGAGGATATATTTTGCTCTGAGTTAATGTTATGAGTCAAACTGATTTAATTTCTGTCACATGCTGTAGAGCCTTTTCAGAATGGCTTCTAGGAAATATTTTAATTTCTACTGAAGTTAGAAGGAGCTAAATGTGCCTATAAATTCTGAAGGGTGTTTGAGCAGTATGTATTTCTATTTAAAATTAATATTTCTGATTAAGAAATGTATACATATATGTTTACAGCATAATATGGGTTTGATTTTGCTTGATGTTTCAGCTGCTACAGACGTTTCCTTTTCATTTGATGTTGGAAACGGACCTGTGGAAATAGTTGTCCAGTCTCCCTATCAGCTGAATGATGACCAGTGGCATCGGGTCAGTGCAGAGAGGAATGTCAAACAGGCCAGCTTGCAGGTAGATCAGTTGCCTCTGGAAGTCAGGAAAGCACCAACGGAAGGGCACACACGACTGGAACTGTACAGCCAGCTATATGTTGGTAAGATGCAGAGAAGGTAACCAGGCTTTCACATACTGAATGAACTGTCTGCCTCATGTCTAGCTAGCATCAATCAATTTAACATGGGACTTTGCCTTCCCAAATATTTGGGAAAAAAATATAAAGAAGAAATGAAAAGCACCTGCTGAACTGTGGAGATCAGCTAAGATAAAATATTCTGTGCTGGCAACATGTCATTTTTTGGCAGTAGTGCCAAACTCCTGTTTTGAAAAGTTTCTGTCTCACATGTACTTATTTATGACTGAATTTAAAATTTCTGCATAGATCATGCCAGGACTGTCTCAGCCTGTTGTGTCCATCCTAGTCTTACAGGTTTGGTCACTGTCCACACTTCTGCTCTTACTGCATTAACTTTTCTTATTTATATTCCTACTCAGGTGCTGCAGGAGGCCAGCAGGGCTTCCTAGGCTGCATTCGTTCATTAAGGATGAATGGGATAACACTGGACTTGGAAGAGAGAGCGAAAGTCACTCTAGGGGTGAAGCCTGGCTGTTCTGGCCACTGCACAAGCTATGGGATGTACTGCGCAAATGGCGGCAAGTGTGTTGAGAAATATAACGGCTACTCCTGTGACTGCTCCAAAACAGCATATGATGGACCATTTTGCATTAAAGGTAAATGATATAAGCAGAAGGCAGAGTATGGGTAAACAAATCAATTTTTCAATTTTTATTAATTTAAAAATTAAATCCTGTTTCTTCTTACTGGCAAGTCAAATTATATATCCATTATTTAAATTTGATAATTTGTAAAAACAGATATGCCGCTACTCATAGCAATCATAGAATCATAGAATCATAGTATACTTTGAGTTGGAAGGGATCTTTAAGGTCACCTAGTTCCAATCCTCCTGCCATAGGCAGGGACACCTCCCTCTAGACCAGGTTGCTCGAAGTCCCATCCAGCCAGGTCCTGAATGCCTCCAGGGAGGGTTGTATCCACAGCCTCTCTGGGCAACCTGTTTGTGTCTCTCACCATCCTCACAGTAAATCATTTCTTCCTGTTCTCTGTTCTTTCTGTTCTCTTTCCTCTTACTGTTCTTTCTCCCTCTTCTAGTTTAAAGCTGTCTCCCCCCATCCTGTTTCTGCGTGCTCCTATAAAAAGTCACTCCCCAGTATTCCTTTAGGCTCCCTTCAGGTACTGAAAGGTCACTGTAAGGTCTCCTCAGAGCCCTCTCTTCTCCAGGCTAAATGAACCCATCTCTCGCAGCCCATCCTCATAGGGGAGGTGCTCCAGTCCTCTGATCATCTTTGTGGCTCCCTTCTGGAACCACTCTAACAGCTCAAAGTCCTTCTTGTGTTGGGAGCCCCAGAACTGGATGCTGTATTCCAGGCAGGGTCTCACGAGAGCAGAGTAGGAAGGCAGAATCACCTCCCTTGACCTGCTGGTCATGCTTATTTTGATGGAATTCAGATTATGGTTGGCCTTCTGGGCTGCAAGTGCATGTTGCTGGCTCTTGTTGAATCTTTCATCAACTCCAAAATGCTTCTCCTCAGAACTTTCTTAAGCCATTCTCCCCCCAGCCTGTATTTGTGCTTGGAATTGCCCTGACCCAGGTGCGGGACTTTGCACTTGGCCTAGTTGAACTTCATGAGGTTTGCATGAACCCACTTCTCAAGCCCGACGAGATCCCTCTGAATGGCATGCTTTCCCTTTAGTGTGTCAACTGCACCACTTCAGCTTGGTGTCATCTGCAAACTTGCTTACTCAGTCCCACTGTCCATGTTGCCATGTTGTCAAATAGCACTGATCCCTGAGGAATGCCCCTTGTCACCAGATTCAGTTTGGACATTGAGGCATTGATCACAACTCTCTGAGTGCATCATCCAGCCAATTCCTTATTCAGCGAGTGACCCATGCATAAAATCTATTTTTCTCCAATTTGTCACATGGAAGGGTCAGATGCTTTATACAAGCCCAAGAAGATGACATCATAAGCATTATAAGCACATTATAAGCAATGACAAGTTCCCAGTCTTATTATTATCTTCTCCAGGCTGAACAGTCTCAGGTTTCTCAGCCTTTCCTCATATGAGAGATGTTCCAGGCCTGTAATCAGCTTTGATCAAGGCCAGGTTGAATGGGGCCCTGGGCAACCTGACCAGGTGCCTGATTTAGTAGTCCTGGCTAGTCTGTGGAGGTTGGAACTAGATGGTGTCTAAAGTCACTTCCAACACAATACATTCCAAGATGATTGTATGATAATTCTATTATTACACTAAAAAGCCCAGAACTGGGCACATTAATCCAGATGAAATCTCACCAGGGCAGAGGGGGAGGATAATCTTCCTTTGGCCAACCCTCCTTTTAAATGCGCCCAAGGGTAGCTTTGGCCTTCTTAGCCACAAGAGAATATTTCTGACTTTTCTTTTGCAAGTCTAAATCATTCAGCAGCTTTTACAAGCTGTTCAACTGTCTTCCTTGATTTAAAATGCCCGTAAATTTACAGTGCAAAATTTATTGGGCTGAAAATGACTTGTTTTTAAGATCAACACCATTTGTTACAGTGATCCTATAATTATTTTGATCACACGATGGTCCCAAACCAATCTATTTTGTGTTTAATTCATCCTTTAACTCTTATCCTAGTACCTCATGGTTGGGTTTACAGAGCAGCCCCACGAGGTCACCCACAATAAATAGCACTTGGGGATATTCTAGATGCATACATTGGTTTTCAGCTGTCAATGTAAATGAATTTTTTTTATGAAGTCTTATGGCTATAAAGAGATGTTTTTAGCACTTCTACACTGGTGCAGCAGAATAGCTAGTACCTACATAAACTTGACTGTTGATAAAGAAAACATGGATAGCAAAAATTCTAAGTCTTACAAATAATTTGATCTCTATTTCCAGTCTCCTGCTCCAGGACACAGAGTTTGCAATATGTTCCAAATTTCATTAGCACAAAGAAGAGAAAAATATATGACACTTAAGGGAGAAAAAATGCCCAAAGTATCATTGTCTGTGTTGTGGGCCTCTGGCTGGACTGGGAGACTCATATGAAAGAATTTAACAGTGTAATATTACTTTTGTTGGTACTGAAGTGCTTACAAATCAGCCAAACCATAGTTTCTTTGTGCTAAGCACTAAATTATTCCCCTAATTATATTCTTTTATTCTGTTACATTCACATCCAGTGAAAATAAAACATTAACTTATAGCTGGTTTTGGCAGAAGTTTGGCATTTTTCTATCAACAGACAGATAAACATAAATAAAAGCCAGAAGACTTTTAACAGAACAAAATAGTATTAAAATTAAATTCACTCAATGGCAACAGTTCTTTTTTTGAGTTGATAAAATTGATCTGCAAGAGACTAATCTGCTTCTAAGCTGAACAGTTTTTTTCTAGGTATAACTTACTTGCAAACATATATGCTAAATATACATTACCATTCTTCTACAGCTCATGACAAACCACTTTTTAAATTAACTGAAATCATTGTATTCACATTCCCAGGCAATACTGTATGCAGTGTTAGTTGTGATGGAATCATTTTATTATTTGTCTTTGAAGTAACACCATATGGTGAAACCTGATGAAATTCCTTTATGCAAGAACAGTGGAAGTCATTACCTAGGGCAGCAGTCATACACTTTGCTTGTGACTATGCACTAGAAATACATTGTATTTATGGGAATTCACAAAATAATGCCAGAATTCATTAGAATAACGCATGATCATCATTTGTTTTTGAAGAAGTGCTCTAATTCATGAGCATCTTCGGCAAAGGACAAAGCTCTGTTATGACAGAAGGGAATGAAGGTGGATGTATGGATATAAAAGAAGGTGGCTGAAGCATGTTTCTTCACTGGACTTTCATAATCCCCATCTTTGCAGAGAAAAACATCCTTCACAATCACACCTTATTCATGTCAACACTTTTTCGCACTATACACATTTTGAACAATTACTGTCAAGGATGAAGTACAAGAAAAGTAAAATTTAATCAGACATCTCAGGTGACCTTGAGACCTCACTAAGAATTGCAACCACTACCATCAAGTCAATTGGTGTGTTATTTTCACAAAAACAAAGTCAAATATCCCATTAATTTTATGTTATTTTTCACCTCTCTCTTTTTCTTAATGTTTTAAGAGAAATATTTTAATTTTTTTGTTACTTATACATAAACACCATCATATATTTTGTGAGGGCTGCTCCAAAAGTAATGCCTCCTGTTAGAGACAGAAATTTGTTGTAGGGCAGTTGTTGTTAACCTTCCCACCGGTATCCCATTACATTTTTTTGCTGTGGCAGACAGCAGCAGAGGGGCAGTCTGACAAAAATAGCATCTGACATGAAAGTACACATGAAGCAAGACTGTGTCATTGCATTCCTCCATGTGAAAAAAACTGCACCATTCACCACTTAATTGTTACTGAGACCAAACAGGGAATGTGAGCACAGTGAGATGGTGGGTGGTGTGTTTCAGCAGTGGTGGCAGTTGGTCAGATTGTTGAGTGTGGTATGCAGGCTCTTGTTCATTTGTCACGGTTTTATCTGTGACAGGGACACAAGGGAAACAGAGAAGGGAGAGAGAAAACAAAAAACAACAACCTGCACTGTCGGTCGCCATACGGCCGCCTGAGCACAACCGTGCACTCCAGAAGGGTGGGGGGAAGGAGAAAATAGATGGGTCTTAAAAAAAAAAAAAACAAAAAAAAACAGCAGCATGATTTGAGTAGGATTGTTAACTTTACTAAATCTAATAAAATCAAACAATTGAGAGACACAAAGTTTCCAAACCAAATCTTGGAAAGCACACATGCTGAATCTCCATGGCTGCCAAGAGGGCCTGGTGTCCAATCTGGAGCTCCTCTGCTGCTCCCCGACACAGCATTAACTCCTCAACTCCCTGCATGATGTTCTGGTGAGGAATACCGGCATCAAAACCACAACATCATTGCTGGTGAAAATGCATAGCTAATGATGGTGACTAGGTTGAAAAATAGTGATTTATAGCTGAGAATTTGCCCTATCAATTAGTGATATTGTGCTCATGTATCTGTTGTGGTTTCCATGGATAAAATAGAAGGCATTACTTTTGGAATGACCTATGTATATGTGGTCCAAGATAATTTCTATTCACTAAATGCAGCCCAGACAATACAAAAGGTCAGACACCCATGGCTAACAGCTTTCTTTGCAGTAATGAACATTTAAAATTCATTAATAACAGTTAGAGCTGTGAAATATGTGTTGTACAACTTCCAGTTCAGCCCCATGTCAGCACTGAGATCAGGACTGAAATACCCATTAGTCCCAATGCATAATACTTTGGACAACCATGCCACTGGACAATCCCAAAAATCACATCTAAAATAAAAAGCATGACAAACAGCAGTAGGACCAGAAGGAGAAAGAATCTGTACACAACCTCACATCAGTGTGCTGTGTGTTATTGGAGGCTCTGCAGGGGCTGCCAGCTGTTGCATTCCAATAGCAGAACTTCCCAGGGTACCATGCCCTGTTGAAAAAGATGCAGGTGTTGAAAAAGAATAAATTAGTGTCTGCAAGGGTATATTTTAAGCCAGTCCTATAAATGCTTAGTGCTATAGTGTACTTAAAGTTTTTAAGTACTATCTCACATTTTCAATCCCTCTGTTAACAATAGAAGCATCACAGTCTGGGGATGTATTTTCAGTTTAAGATCCTTCATGTTTAATCCAGGACAACTTAAACTGAGTCCTATTGCAAAGTATAGCTGTTAAAGTCAATTGCCTGTCTTATGACCATTTCAAGGTTATTTAAGATTTCTGGCATTAAGTGACAGTTATAAATCTGTCAGAATGATCAAATTACTTAGAACACCTCAGGAACACAACTTGACTCCATATTTTATGCGGCCACACAATGAGATATACTATGATATTCTGAGATTTGAAGAACTTTTATGTGGGAACAGGTAAGCAGAAGGCTTTTCCAGCACTACATTTAGCAAATTTCTGGAAAGGATTTTATCAATAAAATTTGCAGTAATTTCACCCATATTCTTATCTGGATACGATAATCTTAATAAAGATAGCAGACTTATTCCTGATTCTGTCTATATCACTATATAGCTTGTAAAATGTACATATTGCTTTATATGTTTTGAGATAACGCTTTAGTTTTCAATTGTGTAAATGATACAATAACTCCAAATACCAAAAGAGGGTAAAAGAACATTTCCTTTTAAATAGTGTATTGATTTTTCAGAAGTTAGATAGGTAATTTGGTACCAATCTGTGGCAACTTTTCATATATAGGAAGATAATAAGTGATGAAGGATTTTTTTTAATGAGTGGTGACCTTTTTGAGCATTGCTTCCAGCTATTTTTAAATACAATACTTATTTGCTATACTCATAGAATTTATTAATCTTTATTTAATCCCTTATGGCATGTTCACAAATATTCTTCTTAAGAATATTGTTTCAGATAGCAAAGCCTATCCTGCACTACAGTATCACTGAATGACTGATTGCCATAGGAAACTAGTCCAGCAATTCCCAATAGACTAAGAAAACTATACTCTACAAATTATAGGTAACTGTGCGGTGGTTCCCACAGGGACCTCTCAAAATCAGCCTTTACTATAAGAACGTGAACCTTGAATTATGTTTTCAGAGTTAAAAAATAGGCAAAGCTTCATCATAATGCAAAATAATAACAATTTTTTTCTGATTAAAGTATTAATTCTGGCAACAGTAGTTTTATTTTCTCTCAGGAGTATTTAAAGATGACATTTTGTCTCAGATTGCTTTGAAAACTTTGTGAAGCACCTCCTGGGAGCTGTAGTTAGGTGACTTATGCCTTGTTTCCTACCATAAGTCAAGCCTTCCAGTTAATTTTTTTCCCATAAGGCATCCTGATTTAGAAACTCTCATGAAGGACTGTGGTTGAAGTAGGTAATTTTCTAGTATTTTGTTCAATTCTGTTTCAAATGTTTCATGTTCTGGAATCATCTTCATTCCTTCGTTAGGTTATTCCAAATCCACTGGATTTGCTGGTCAGAACTTCTGCATTTCATTTTCGTTGTCAGTGTTTACTAATTGTGCCTCCTGAATCTCTCCTCCTTCTGTCTCCTTTTGGTATGAGATGTAGGTACCAGATACTCTTTATGACGTGAAGGAAATCTTTACTGTGAATTCAGGTATCCAGAATTCATAACAGGATAATCTCCATCATTCTTTCCATTCTCATTATAAAACAATGAAGCTCTTAACTTAAATATTGGGATTTTTTTGTTTCTTATTTTCAAGATGTTGGAGCATTTTTTGAAGAGGGAATGTGGCTTCGTTACAACTTCCATTCATCAGGGAGTAGCATGAAGGATTTAGTTAGCCGAACACTGTTGAGTTCTACAGATCCTGAGATTACAGCGACCAACCACAATTTGAATAAAGAAGAACTCAGCTTCAGCTTCAGTACCACTAAGTCCCCTTGTGTCCTTTTGTATATCAGTTCCTATACCCAGGACTTCATGGCAGTGCTTGTCAAGCCATCTGGTAAGCAACTAATTTGGACTCTTTCCATTGAAGGAATAATTGATAATAACACGATTTTGACATTCAGCTGAACTCTGAACTAGTGAGAAATTCTTTTTTAACCTTGTCATTTAAAAGTAAAATACACCTGAATACTGATTCTGCTTTACTAGATTTTGTCTGATGCAACTCTTCAATTTTGAGGAGTTTCACTAGCCGACTCTTTCAACTCCTCAAAGCAAACTAACAGACAAAGACAATAAATCATTTCTTAAAAAATTATTGTAACAGGCAGATCCATGCCATAGAAAAGTATTTTTGAGGTGACAAGTAGTCATGCACATGTAGGCACTGAAATAAATTGTTCATATTTAAAGGTAATATCAATGGAAACTTTTTACTATAAGATGGTTGATCAGGAAACTCTCTAAGAATCAAGATGGAGTACTAGAAAGTAGACATTCTTTAATAGCTGCACTGGATGCATGGGGATAATCCTTCTATCATGCATAACTTACATAAAATATCTTCTGTATATATACATAACTTGTGTTCCATATGCAGAAGTTTTCCAAGATGTTTGTTACGTATGCAGAAGTTACTCAGTTGTGTTACATATTCAGAACCTCCTATTTCCTTAGGAAAAAGACTCAGCAGAGCTACTTTATCTCCTTAGTTCAGAGATACTGGTCTTTCTGCTACCTAAGTGAATTGCAGGGCAGGGGTATCCATGAACAAACACTAGCAAGCATAAAAATATTGTTACAACTTCTATCAGTTATGCACTGTTCTTCTGAAAATCCATCTATGACTGAGGTGACTAAATGTGGATGTAACATAGAATACATTATAAAACAATTTGATAATGATTGAATGTTGGAGATAAACCCTTTTCTGGTGGAATATAAAAAGATAACATATCTCACTTCCAAATAGCACTTTTGTGACTCTGAAAATCATGTAGTTTTAAAGGTCTTGAGCTACTTTCTCGTCCCAGAACATTTCAGGTTTCTATCAATCATGAGGTCTACATGTCCAATTTTAAAAATCCTTCCTTTCAATAGAATGTTAAAATCTGCTATGAACAGTAAACACTTCACTTTTGTTTAGAAAATAAAAAAAGTCTGCATATCCGTTTAGCACTTTTGATTCTTTTCTAACAATATAACCTGAAGTTTTCATTGTACTGCATATTATTAAATTTCCATAAAATCCAGATGTTCATATGTCAAACACAATTAAATATGAGAGCAAGGAAGTCCCCAGTGTTGATTGTATGCCAGTGTTTATTTGTTGCAATTTCACTTTATTCAAGGTGTATCATTTTATTCTTTAAAAAATCTCATGATTAGTATAACTTCAAATAATTTTACTACAGTAGGTATAATAATCTCAACAGTAATGTGCTACTTAATGTGCTCAAATTTGAAATAATTATCTGTATTGTTCAAGATATAGCTGTGATTTGTACAGTTTGCAAAACAGAAAATGTACAAACACTGTTTTTGAGATGCTGGTCACTGTCATGTTTCTGAGCTGCAAACTGGAGCTGTTTTCAGCCCAATACCTTTATAATCTGAAACACTAGCCATTTTTAAAATTCTCCTACAGCAGATAGCAGCTATGAGAACAATTTAAATGTAAAGTGGTAATAGTTCTATGTGGAAATAAAGAGGGGAAAATAGCTGGTGAATAAATACCAACATTCCTGATGGTACTTTTTACATTTCTTTCATTAGGGAATCTGCAAATTCGGTACAGCCTAGGAGGTACCAAGGAGCCATATAACATTGATGTTGACCACAGAAACATGGCAAACGGACAGCCTCATACTGTTAACATCACACGGAACGAACGGGACATAATACTACAGGTAAGCAGACAATAAACCTGTTTTGGTTCCATCTAGTTTATTGCTTGTAGCATTTTGTAATTCAATGACATCCTTTCCCCTGCAGATATCAGAGCAAGTTAGGAAATAAAAATACAGTAGATGGTATTCTGCTTGTAAATCTCACTCCTAGGAGTTAACAAAAGCTATTTTCTACTGCGTTTAGTTGTATTTGTTCAAATCCTTGCTCCAGTGTGATGACAGCTGGGATAATATATATGTCATTGTAGATACTCAGAAACATCTGACTGGGAAATAACTTGAGACTTAGAGTAAACCTCCACTATTCTGGAACAATAGCTGAAACCCAGGAGGGATAACCTTAAATGGCAGTAGATGCTGATACACAGACAAGTAAAAAACATGCCTTAAGACCTGGGTGTATGAATAAGAATGTCTTAAAATTTATGTTTATTCTGTTGTCCAGTGAAATAGAAGAGCTCTTCACACAAGCAAAGATGAGCAGATGCTTCAATGTGTATGTGGCAGGAGTCTAAGACAGGGGAATATTATTGATGGCACATGTACTTCTTGCCTACTTAGTTTTCAGTACCTCACTGGCAGGAACTTTATCGCTTTGTATCTTAGTTCACAAATCTTAGAGATAACATCATAGTATTTAAAGAACTGAGGAGAGCTCTGCAAGATGAAATCAGTGTTTCTAAACAGACTTTTCTGTATAGTCATTGCAGAACACTGTTTTCATTCCCTGGCTATCCCATCTGCAAACAGGGAGATTGCAGCAGGGTATGAGAATAGTTTTCTTGACAGGAGAGTCAGGTAGACTGGATGAATTGACATGGATTTGATAGTTCATAAGAAGGAAATAAAAACCAGTAACAAATGAAATATAAATAGAGGAAGTCTCCTTGGGAACCAAGCCAAAAGTGTAGCTGTCACAGTATAATCTATCTACAGATTAAAATAGATCTCTGAAAGTGTTTTTTCCGGGCACTAAAAGAAAACCTTTTCAGTGGATTACAGGTCATTGACTGAGCCTGTCCATTAAAATTAGCACTAGATGTACTAGAGTAGAATTATCAGAAAAATAGAAAATTTACAAAATGATATATATACTGAAAAATATGTTGGTGATATTTTTAACAGCTTTTCAGATTTTGGGAGGCCAGGGGCTGTACTTTGATATGTGCATCTTTCTTGCATGCTGATGCATTTTAATTTTTTTTTCTTTCACTGCTAAACAGAAGCTAAAGAGAATCTGCATTTAGATTGCCTTCTGTTATTAAAGGTTTATATTTGGGAGATGTGTGGCATATATTCTATGGAGTCATATGTAGCTGATTTAGATAGTTGCAAGACTAAATAAATTATTAATGGTTGATGGTTGGATCAGATGATCTTAGAGGTCTTTTTCAACCTTAGTGATTTTATGATTTGCTGAAGAAATCAGATGAAATATCTTGCACATTCAGAAAATACATACTCATTTAGGTATACAGTTAATGCATCACCTCACCTTCATTTAAAGACTGATGATTTTTCCTCCCATTGTATTATGAGGTAGTTGTCACCTAGGGCTTTTTAGAGCAAGATCATAAGTAGAGGACAGATCATAAAGTAAGGTTTTTCTCTTGCAGATCTAAGCAATTAACATTTAAGTAGACTTCTATTTCCCGCTAAATTCTTCTCCAACCTTAAGAGCAGCTGACTTGTTTACTTTTAAACAAGACAGCTTGCTTACCAGGTGCTGCTGCTCACACTTGCACATGGAATGAGACTGTCACAAGAAGGATTTATTTCTCATCAAATTTTCAAACCAAGAGCACTCAGGATTTCTGAAGTAGTGACAGCAAGTTCATGCTCAAAATATCTGTCTTTCTGACTTGCTATAATAACCTTGTAGTGACAGAGATTTTAAAAAAATCTGCAGTCAGGCAATAAATTGCTGCCATATGAACTACGTGAGTCAGAGTTTTCTCATTCTCACTGTAAAAAACTCGTTATTAAACAATACAAGACTTTATCCAGTGCTGGAAGCCAGGAGATAACTGATTATTATATAAAGTCAGAGCTACTCTCTGGTCAATTGGAATTTCAGTTTGTCATCTGAAATCTGGGAAGAAACCTCTCTAACACCAATTTGATGTTAGAAAGCAGCATTCCTTTACTCCTTACAAGATGTACCAAGAGACTCAATAAATGAAGTGCATGTGTGCTCACACAGTTCAGTTCTAGACAGTTAAGACATACATATGCAATACATTGGCTTACATATTCTTTATTTTTTTTCAAAAAACTCATTAATGTTTGCAAATGCAAACATACGCGGTTGCATTTAAGGTGGTCATACGGCCACCTGCTTCCTCCCTTTTAATTCTCCTCCTGCTCCATCACAGTGACTTTTGGCTGATCTTAAGCTGTTTTTTCACCATTTGTCAAATCGCCATTGCTCTTTATGCCATAATGAATAACTTTCTTCCTTGGTGCACTGTAACTCAAAACAGTTTATGTGGAACGCAAGAAAAAGTACTTGCACCTGGTGGACTCAAGGATAAAAGTAGTCTTATTGCAACTTCAGTGCTTCTGTGAAGCAGTATCATACCAAGCAAAGCTAAACTGGAAAGTTTTAGAACTAGCTAGCATACACTGATTCCTTTTACTAAATTAATGTATTATTCCTTAAGCTAATATATTGATCCCTATTGCTAAGCCAACCTATATCAAGTTGAGCTTCAAAATAAATGCATCCGCATTATTGTATATCCACAACAACATAAGCACAAGAACAAATATTTCTCAAGGGCAAGAGTAAAGATATGTGGTTGACAGGTATCAGAAAAGAAAAATGATATAAATTCCAAGACAAAGGTCTGCATATTCTCCATTGTTGAAATGAAGGGCACGAAACCGAGATTGGCTAATAATTCCTCTTTCTCACCTCAACTAAAATACCAAATACTAGTAACCAAAAGCACCTCAAAGGCTTCATTAATTCGCCTGTGAACAAGGAAAAGTCCACTCACAGATGTAGAATGCATTATAAAAGACATTTCAAGAGCTGAGCTTTAGTTTTTATAAGGCAAGCTTTATTTTGTTTGACTTCAGTAGAAGCCTTTCATGGTTCAGCAGAGTATTTTTCATATCATAAAAACCATATTGTTCTATGCCAAATTTTCATGGGTGATTCACTCATCAGTAACTTTACTTTTAAGAAGGTCATAGCTGCAATGGAGTCATCCAAGACTAAGAGGAGTAACTCAGAAGACCTTATGCAAGGACACCTGACAGTTTTCACTTTCATGCTAGAACCATCTGAAGAAGATGACAGGATCTGAAGAAGTAAACAGGATTTACACAACAATAAAATGTGATAAAAAAAAAAACTACATGGTTTAGTGGGGAAATACAGGCAGTAGGAAGATGTCTGGACTAGATGATCTTGGAGGTCTTTTCCAACCTTGGTGATTCTGTGATTCTAATACCAGTTGTTGACCATGCAAAGTGACCATAATCCAGAGGCTTCATGGAAATCTTGCCCTGATCTTTACTGTTCGTAAGATTCAGAATTATCCTAAAAAAAGTATTCTGATCTCAGCTACTCATGAAATTCAGAATAGCCTTCCGAATGTTTTTACAGATCACTATTTTCCAGTTTCACCAGAGGCAAGTAGTTAGAAATATCTGGATTCCATGAAAAATAATTACTGAAAAATTTGCCCTCGACCCAGCTGAAACCCAGAAGAAGCAGAATGTTTGTAGGTCTGTTCTCTTATTTCCATTTTGATCTCTTTTACTTTGCACTACAGAGGTAGAGATAACATCACAAACACTGAGATGCTTAAAAATATATACAGTTAATTCAAAATGAATCTGAAGTATAAAATAAAAGGCAGGCAAAATAGCAATAACATAAAGAGGTAAAGTAGAAGAACACAGACTGCCTATAGTCTTGGGCTTAAATGCAATGAATATATCCATGTAATTAAAGATTAAGCTTTGTTCTATTAAAGTGAGAAGGAAATTTCTCAGAGACTTAGATGAGATTATGATTTCACCTACTATCTCTATTGCAGTGTAGAATCATATCTAACAATCTTGATTTGTGTGTTTTAAAGCTTGAAAAGAACATGAATGTATTTGATATCTGTGTATAACTTAACACAACCCATAAAATTTCACCAAATGATACTCTGTAGCTAACTTAAAAAGTAATGACAGCGGTGTAACAAATTCTCTAGAAAGGCTCTATTTTGTTTGCTCATATAAGGTAAAGACTTTTTAGATGATAGAAAATTTACCATGTCCTTTGGCCTTATCCTCCAATTGGCTAAGTGTAGATCCTGTAAAGTATTTGCAAATAATTTACATTTTTATTCTGCAGACATCAGTATTCAGCTTTGGGAACTGTGTATCTATGCCATAAAGGACAGAGTTGTTTGGTATCAGATGTCATACCTCTTCACATATTCTTAGGGATGCTAATTAAAACATCTTTCATTCTTGTCTGTAAAAGCTAAATAAATTGAACTACTTTATCTTATCATGAGAAGTCTAATATTTTTGAGCTATAAAATTATTTTTTAACACTTCTCTGAAATTTGTCCCATTCTTTCTCATTTTGAAAATGTTTGCCCCAGGACTAGATGTGGTAATGGTAGTTATGTTGTCAAAATGTCTTTATTTATCAATTTCCTTCAGTTTCTAGGCGATCACGCATCTACAGCATGCTTTGTGCAATGCAAAGATTCACTTAATGACTGATTTGGCTAGCATTTAACAAGATCAAGTGAGACTGGGCAGTTCAATACATGATTTGAAATAAACCAGCCAAACAGTATCCACAAATTATGTAGCAGCTGAACTGAACATGTTTTAAATATCCAGGACTTAAACCACTGGCAAATGTGTAAACCATAGCTAAAATCTGACTGTAATCTTTTTTTCTAATAGTCAAGAAAAAAATCAGTTTACAGAAAAAAGAATAATCATTTTTTCCATTAATAGTAGAGACCTTCCTTCTAAAATTAATTATTTAAAATCCCTAGAGATACTTTATTTCCGTAAAGTATTGTCATGATGCAATATATTACTCAAAAGGAGAGCAACAGAAAGGCAAACTCAGACCATTTTCTAGAGCAGAGCTATGCATTATTTCTGCTTGTTCAATGCATTAGCAATCAGTTTAGTCATAGCAACTAAGCTCTTGTACTCAGTCAGAAGACACAAGAAAATTTTCTTAGCTCAGAGCTGAAAAAATTGTAACCATGTAGTATCAGAAGCTATTGATATGAGACATTTTGAGAATAAATCAGAGCTTATCTTGATAAAATAGAGAAGTCCTCAGCACAGGAGAGACATAGACCTGTTGGAGCACGTCCAGAGAAAGGACACAAAAATGATCCAAGGGATGGAACACATCCCCTGTGAGGACAGGCTGAGACAGCTGGGGCTATTAAACCTGGAGAAGGTTCTTGGGAGACCCTACAGCAGCCTTTCAGTATCTGAATGAGGTCTATAAGAAAGAAGTGGACAGACTCTAGGAGGATCTGCTGTGAGGACAAGGGGAAGTGATTCCAAATTAGAATAGATTCAGATTTGATATAAGGAGGAAGTTTTTACAGTAAGAGTGGTGAGACGCTGGAGCAGGTAGATCAGTGATGTGGTAGATTCCCCATCCCTGGAGACATTCGAGGTCAGGCTGGATAGCAACCTGATCTAGCTGTAAATATCTCTGTTCATTGCAGGAGTGTTGTACTAGATGAAATTTTAAGGGTCGGTTCCAACTCAAATGATGTTATGATTCTGTGATTGTATAATGTATTTCCAATGGTGAATGTGTATATACTCTCCTTTGCCTGTACAATTGCATTGGCATCAATTTTTAATGAAGTTAAAGAAACAAGAAAAGAACATAATAATCATTATTTATTTCACTCTAACATTAAACCTAAAAACGTCAAAAGTCAACATGAAATAGGTGCTTTCCATTATATGGTAGTACAAATTGGGCAAATTAATGTCCTGTGAAAGTCATATTTAAATACATGAGGTAGACCTCTAATATTAATAACTCAGAGTTATATGACCTGCTATTGATTCCAATAACATTTGATACAACTCATCTATTAAGAGAGATCAATAAAAGGTCTGCAGTTCTGCAGATATCTGAAAGAAGCATGAGTTTTAACTGAAGGTGGCCAGACAGTATATAGTGTCCCTTTCCCCATCAGTGCCTCTGATACATCTAAATCTCCATCTAAAATTTATCAAAACGTTTAGTGTTTTATTTTTTGTTTTGCTTTCCTTTTTACATTGAGACAATTTACACTTCACTGTTACTAGAGTAACTATAACCAGAAAAATATAAAAGTTTATTGCACATAAAACACTTGAGTATTTAAGCATGTATATACATATATATGTTTTCTTCAGCATATCTATTTTTTCCTTTGTATGTATTCCTTTTAATCACATTTTTTATTTAAATCCATGGGAAAAAAATACAAGAGACTTCAGTTGATTAATACATTTAAAAAACTGCAATAGGTAAAGCCAGTGCATTAGACCAAGAAAACAGATTTGAAGTGGCTTGAGTGGCATCTAAAATAGTATTAGCTTATGCCTCTACAGAAATTCTATCTGAGAAGCTCAAAACACAGTGCAAACCTTAAGTTTGCCTTGCCTTCTGCCAGTGAGGTATATGCCTCCCCTGTTCCATACATGCAGCATGGCTGCAGGTCTAAGCCAGTAAAAAACGCTGAGTTCATGGTCCTACCTTTTTATCTGGCCTACTATTTATTTACAGCCTCTGGTTTATCTGAGTTCTTGCTCTGATTTCATCTGCAATAATCTTTGTCAAGGTCTTCCTCTGGCAGAAAAAGATTAGTGAAGCACTAGCACCACGCTAAGGAAGCAGTGTGCAGTGAGAATGACTTTGAACAACCTAAGGGATTGCCATAACTGTCAACCAAATTTACTTATTTCTTGTCATATTTAAAAGGAAAAAATATCAAAGGCATCCTCCTGCTTTTTCTTACACTACTGTTGTGCTCAGGAGGAGCTCTGTTTAAACATCTGCACAGCCATTTTTAGCTTGTGCTCTCCTGCTTACTCTATTCTAAATTTGTATGTATTTTTGAGAAGAAACCATCATATTGTTCTGCAGTATTACAGCACTTTGCAGAAAAGGCCATTGCACAACACTGGATAAGGTTTTTAATACAGCTGATATGTAACTGCAGAAATGCAGAAAATAAATATTACATAGGTTGCTTCAAAAATAATGCCTCTTATTTATTTCCATGGAAACCAGAACAGAGAGCTCAGTAATGCTATTTTATAGAGCACAGAACATTATTTTTCAACATAGTCACTACCATTAGCTATGTATTTTCACCAGTGATGTACAAGAGCCTGCATGCCACGCTCATAAAAACAGTGGAGGTGAGCCACTGATTCTGTCACCACTGCTGAAATCCACCACCCACCAACTTACTATGCTGACTTCCACAGTTGGGTCTGCTTAAACATTCAGGAAGAGTCCATAAATGTCAATGGGTGCCATTTTTTCCACATGGAGGAATTTTATGACACGCCTTCATACACACTTCCATGTCAAACTCCACTTTATCCAACCATCCTCTGCTATCTGTTGCATGGCAACAAAATTAAATGAAATATTGATGAGAAGGTTCAGTCTCTTATTGTCATACCTCTGACATTGTTGGCCAACATAATAAAATAGGAGATTTATTTTCAAAGCAGTCCACATGCACTGGTAATGAAGATAACACATTATTGTACTCTTACTAAATACAGCAGTAAAGCTCCATTGATGTTGCAAGGGTAAGCCTTACGGCGTTACTATTGCTTATCATTTTGAAAATCCTTCTCATAAAATGCCTTCAGCATAAAGAAAAACATTACCTTAATAGTGTACACTAACAGGCTGGTTTGACAACAGTTCACAACAATTCATCTTCATGTAAAAGATACACCTGCACTGAATATAATGAACATAGTGTATATATTTTTATATAGTTACATATGATTTTTCTGAGAATTCAGAAACATGATAGTGTATCTGCCCTTAGATAGATATGTCTGCTAATCTAAGCAACTGTCAAGATTAGTAGCATTATCCAAGTGAACAGTAAGTTAAAAGAAATAGTGTTTTATTGAACATCTGCTTAAATCCCAGCAATTTCAGATAAAGACAGTGTGGTTGGTATGATGTGACTTGAGAATTGAAGCTTCAGGTTCCTCAGAAACTTACATCTACTTTCATCTGCATGGTGTTCAAAGCCAGTCTATGTGTTTATATTCATTCAAACAAAGTTGATATTAAAGAAAAAGAGCGGCAATGAAAAATCTTAAATGTGACTTAACAACTGTCATTTAATATAAATTCATGACATTAAACTTTTTGTATGCAGATGTTCCATTTAATTTTCATTAAATAATATATTTTTTCAGATACCATTTGACAAGTAATTCATTTATTATTATGTGTCTTATATTAAACCAATAGCCCAGTATTTCATATTAAGATTCCAGACAGCTCAGTTTCCAGCTGCATACTTGAGAACCACACTGAATGGCAGTAGCATACAACTTTGGAAAGAATTCACTGTGGTTCTTTAACTCACTGACCTCAAAAAATCCTCTTTTAAATTCTAAAAAAAAAAATGCTAGTTTAGAACAAAGACAAGCAATTAAAGCAAATGTATTAGAACCTCACCACTGTCACTGCTGTGTTGTGGTGCACTATTTCATGCCTGTCCCCTGGATGTGGAAAGAAATGCAGGCTTCCCCTTTAGTAAGAAAAGCCAGAGCTGTCAGTGGAGCAGGAGCTAGCACTATTGCTAATCAGAAATACTTGCCCTCTACAAATGACAGGAAATAAACATCAACAACTTTAAAGTGTATATTTATTTTAACCCGTGACCAAAATAACCCAAAACTTAACACACCAAGTTGTTAAACCCTTAAAACATTTAATAACAGAACCCACTCTGAAATGCCTGCTGCAGTCTATCATTTCAAGCTTTGCCATGGAAATCTCGCTGGAAGACTTCAGCATAGAGGCACACACGTGGATATTCCTGTGCTTGGGAACTGTGCTCATCCAGGTATAGATTTCTCAGGAACTGGAAAAACCGAAGAGAGAGGAGAAAGGGCAGCACAGCCCTAGAACCCTGCTCTTTGCTTCTCCACCACACCACTGACACCATCCTTGTTTCCAAACACACAGAACTGGTGGCCACATGAATAGGTAGCTCTGAAAGTAATGCCTCATGTTTGTTTCCATGGAAACCTAATGCCTCTTATTTATTTCCATGGAAACTTGAACATACAGAGAGCTCATTAACACTATTTGATTGAGCACATTCTCAGCTCTAAAACCTTGTTTTTCAACACAGTCACCACCATTAGTTATGCATTTTCACCAGTGATCAACTGCATGTCACAACTGTAAAAACCTGCAACAGCAGAGGTAAGTCACTGTTTCTGTCGCCACTGCTGAAACACACCACCCACCAACTCACTGATCTAACATCCTCTCTTGGGTCTCCATAAGTATTTAGCAAGAGTCCATAAATATCAATGGGCGGCATTTTTTCACATAGAGTTACACACCTTGTTTCATATGCACTTCCTTGTTAGATGCTGTTTTGCCCAACTACTCCTCTGCTGTTATCTGTCACATGGGAACAAAATTTAATAGAATATTGACAGGAAGGTTCAACCTCTACCAGCATACTACCAACGTCCAACTCTGACACTGTGAGATAATATAATTGAAGGCATTACATTCAGACAAACCCTCTTATCATCTCATTATTTTGGGATCAGTCATAGCATACTGGTATCTTTTCACTTGATAAAATGCAAATAAAAATCTGGAGAATTGTGTCTGGTAGGACAGAGTGGGGGTTACAATGCTCTTTGATTCTGAAGAATTTTTGCCATAACCTCAGAAGAGCTTTGACCTGCAGAACAGCATTCAGACTCGCAGAGAATCAGAATGAAGGTAGTTTATTAGTCTAAGATGCACACTGGTGCATGGGGCTAACACTGCCCCAATTGCACAACTAGTGGCTCTTAAGCAGACATATTTATACCACACAAAATGCACAATCACAATTCCACGAAGGGAGAAATGCTAACTCATTCTAGACAATGGGTCGTCCTATGCTAACTAATTCCACAAAAGTCTTCTTGCTCTGCACTCCTCCTTGGACATGCACTGTGTATTGGTAAGTCTTTTTGAATACTGCATCCCCTGTAGTGGTTGGTCCAGTTTCTTATCTGAAAGCTTCAGACCTGGAATTCAAGGAATCTACCACCTTGCAATGCGCCATCAATATGCAAAAGCCTTGCCCAGTTTCTAGCAGACTCCTCTCCCTGCCTATTCCTAGTAAATCACTCCTCAATCTCCACCTCTGGAGTGAGTGCTCCTCCCCTTGGCTAATTCTGTGAAATTCAAGCAAGGCCCCTACCTGTACATGTACAGTGGGCCCCCCTGTACAGGGACCATCCCATGGTCTCTACCTCCACTCAGCTTCTTAGCAAATATAGTATGTTTGATTACCTAAAAACCCCCTAAGTTTTAGGTTATACATTAGATATTCTGAACCCAAATTACAATAGAAAGCATGGACAGAAGGCAGCCTGGCATTCTTCCAGTGACCTGTACTGCAAAGAAACAAGCTATAACTTTATATGCCTAACATACTGATTTTATTTTAATTCCAGACTTTCCACATCCTAAACACTATATTTGTGTATGTAATAGCTCACAGTGATTTGTCATTTAAATTAACTTTTCATTTTAAGCTATATTCTGTGGATACAATTTGCATTCTCAGGCAGGGATGACTGTTTTATTACTTATTCCTATAGTGTGTTTTTTTTAATGGAAACCTGGACCATTGTTATGGCTCTAGGACACACACAATGCATTGACAGTTGAACTGACAGATTGCTAATAGTTATTATGACTTAACTGATCAAATCAAATCCACCCCAAACTGAGGTTTCTGTGTCACAATAAAAATAAATATTTAAACAATCCCTGATTGATTTTGAAAAAAAATTGTCAGTGTTGGCAAGTTCAGAGTACCTGCTAGTATGCAGATTATTTTGTCATACACATAAAAGGAGAATCTAGAAGACAATCCTGTGCATTAGAATTAATCAAAAAAAAAAATACGACTGGAGGTAAAGAAGTTATATAAGGTTAAAATCTTAGCATATGAGAGACTAGAGAATCAGGCTTTGTGCATCAGTCTTCTCATCCATCTTTTCCTAATAGGCCTCTCCAAAGTCTATACTATACTATACTATACTATACTATACTATACTATACTATACTATACTATACTATACTGTTTAATAATCCTTCTGTTAAGTACCATGGCAGTGCTGAGATCTGAACCATTACTATTTGTTTTCTGAAATAAGAATATTTCAAACCTTAGTAAGACAAGAGTAATAAAAAATAAAAAATAAGAATTGTTGTTCTGCTTTCCTTAAGCTTGTGCAATAAACAATTTAAGGAAAAAAAAACCACAAATAACAGCAAAAGTGAAAACTCATCTGTATCACCTTTATAAATTAAGAACATCAAAACTATTGAGTTGTATTGAAGCAGCTTAAATAGTGCTATTACTAGCATAGGCCATTTGTTGTTTTTCCTCTCTCCACATTTTTCTTTTACATCAAAAACTCAAACCAGGAAGAAATATTTTAATGTAAAATGATTGCTGTGCCATATCAGGTAGTTTCCTATAGAATAAATCATTTACCTGTATCGATTATTCTAGAATATATTTCTTAGATTTCCATAGGTGTCATTTCAATTAAGTTGAACAGTATTTTCAACAAGAAAATAATAAACAGAAAGTTCAAAAATGTATGTCTTGTTAATTTATGAATTTTCAGAGATAAGAATGGACAATATCTGCATTAGTCTCAAATTTCCACCTATTATCATATCAGCAAAGCATGTAAATCTAGATTTAGCAGCAACACAGGTCCCAAATGAAAATCATGCATTAACGTAACATGTTATTTTGTTGTTGAGTATGATGTCATTTCTGTTGTTTTAAATAATTATAGGGAAGTATGAAAGTAAAATCTGAAATGATTCTACAACAACCGGAAAGCATAAATATCCAATATTGTACTTTCCAAGCTTCAGGTACCTTACAGATGGCAGATGTGAAAGGAGGAATATTAACTGTTTTTTCCCATTTATCAAAATGAAGCAGAGCATGTCAGCCAAAGTCGTAAGTATAGGCATAAACTCCAGAAAGTAGGCCTCATTAAGTAGCACTGTAAGCAGGAGGATCAGTTTGAAATATTCATCGCTTCTCTTTTCACAGATTGATCACTATCCTCCAGCAAGTTACAGCCTACCAGCAGCATCTGAAATTCAGTTCAATTCCCCAAAGGCACTCTTCCTAGGAAAAGTTATAGGTAAGGTTTCATTTTAAACTTGGTTATTTTATTAGGTATTTTCTGAGAACAGTGAAAACTATAAGCACATGGAACAATGATGCTTTTGCAACAGGACACTTGCTGGACATGTAACAGAAGTAATCATCTGTACATTTTTCTCCCCTTTATGAATCTCACCATCATTCCCCAGTGCAGCAGCTTCCACACCAACTCCCTGATGAATTTGAGAGGCAATGCAGATGCATTTTAAACTGCCATTATCTTCTTTTTTAGCCATCCTAGTTTCCATAGCTCAGTTTCTCCACTACATTTTAAATAAATTTCCAGGGTTACTCCCTTCAAGATGCAATGATTCCCCCAAAATTAACAGCAATCAAGGTGCATTTTCACACTTTTCATGGAGAAAGAGTACTTATACTATTCTCTCTAAGTGCCTTGTATGGTAATGTGTTTGTTTCAAGTTAAGTGTTTTAAGTTAAGTGTAAATAAGTGGTTAATGATGGTACTGCCTTCTCTAATGCCTCAATTGATTTTGATGGAAGATGGTTTGTTCCAATTTGCCAAGTCATGTGCTATCAGGTTATGGCAGAATGTAGGTGAATGCACGTATCCCTGAGGTAGGACTTGAAAAGTCCACTGCCTGCCCTCCCACGTGAATGCAAACTGGTCTTGAGATTCCTTAGCAATTGGAATGCTAAAAAATGCATTTGCTAGATCCAAAACACAGTGATATGTTTCTACTTCTCTACTTAATGTATCCATGAGGGAGGCAATGTTGGGTACGGCTGCATGTATCAGCGGAGTGACTTTATTTCGTTCTCTGTAGTCTATCGTCATTTGCCGTGTACCATCTGACTTCCTGACTGGCCATATGGGGGAGTTTTATGGGCTGTGTGCAGGTCTAATAATCCCTACTCTCTCCAACTCCTGCACAGTCTTGGTAATTTTTCTTGCCCACCAGGGAGTCTATATTGTTCCATATTTGTTATCCAGCGGGGTTGTGGCAAACAAATAGGCTCAATTTTTGCATGGCCCCTTAAAATTGCGTGCACCGCCCGGATACTAATACATCTTTCCCTTAGTCTGAACTCTCCCACAGTGGTCTGGAGAGTCAGACCCCACAAGATGTCTATCCCCAATATGTACTCTGGAACTGGGGTGATAGATACCTTGTTCTCCCGAGGTGGAAGACACCCAACCCCCAGTTTCAACCACTTTTGGGTTACAGGGATCATCTGCCCCCTGAACCCATCTATCATAGCCTTAGTGCCCAGAAATTTATTTGGGTCCCCATATATAATGGATGTTTCTGCCCCAGTATCTACCAGCGCCATCACTCGCTGTACATTCTTCCTTGACCAATGAATAGTTAATTCAACATAGGGTCTCTGGTCTCCTGTAGAGACCCTAGTTCTGGGGAATTTGGGCTCCTCTGTCATGCCATCAGCACTGCAATCCCCAAGTCTTTTTCCTCTGACGGCTCGACTGTGGCTGCCCGGGCCGCCTGAGGAGGTTTATGTTTTTTCAATGGCACCATGAAATCTTCCAGATTCCATGTGTCTTGTGGAATGTGTTCTATAAATCAAATTCCTTCCCTTTTGTGGGAGGACTGGAATCTTTGATTATTGGGCAACTGTTTCCACAGTTGTAGGAATACCTGATTAGGCTGTCCATCAATCTTTTCAAATTGAACTCCTGCTCTTATCAGGTCATTAAACATCTGTCTTCTCGATACCCTGATGGGTCCAGATTGGATTACCTTAGAGGCTGGTCTCCTAGGTCATGGTGGTGGATGGATCTCTGACCTTTTCACCACCATTCAGACATTGTGCCTAGCGTGCAGGCGCTCTGTCTCCCCCAGATCTGCCACCAATTGGGCAGCCTGTTGTGTGATGGCCTCTGAGGCCACTAGGGGGTTCAGTACGGATACCAAAGTACCATACTGATGAGGTGGAGCTTGCTGCAGGATAAGATCTCTCATTCCTGCTGAGAATTTCATCAGGTCTGGGCTCTCAAAATCTTCCTCATAGATTGCCTCTCTCATACGCAGTTCCCGAATATAATTTTGCAGATCTTCCATAGAAGACCATAGACCTGTATTTAATGGGATGTCAGTTTTGTTTGTCCATGTTATATGGCATGTGGCTGTTAACAATTTAATTAATGAATGATTTTCATCATTATGTTGGACAGTGGCATATAGCCTCTGTCTGAGGGCAGGGTGAGTGGTAATGGATGCCAGTTTTGAAATTTCTGGCCCATTTACCATAGCACCTTCTGCCTCCATGTCCCATAAGCGGAGCAGCCATGATGGTACACTCTCTCTTGGTTTTTGTCTAAGCCACTGTAATAGATACATCAATTCAGCTGCTGTATATGGGCGAGCTGTTACATGTAAAGTGCTGTGGGCAGAGGGCCACTGGTCAGGGACAGCCCCACTGGTCTCTCCTGTATTTTTTTTGTTTTGTGAGTTACAACTGGTTGGATCTCAAAGGGATCTAGCTCAAGTGGAACTTCAAGATCCGATCTTTTAGTGTCTTCATTTTCAGAAACCAGATTATGTGGGTTGCGTTCTCCAGGGTCCCCAGTGACTTCTAGAGAGAGATTCCGGAGCTTCCATAAGGGAGTGACCGGTTTAGGTATTTTTCCCATCAAAATTGCAATTTGTTTTTCTAGTTCTTCAATACGGTCACACAAGAGTTGATTTTCATCAAGCAAACCCCCTTCAGTTGCGTTCATCTGGTTCAAGGCCATCAGCAGTGGCCATGCCACCGTAGACGCAGCTAATTGCCACTCCCAAGTAGACAGTACGTTTTTAGTCAGAGAGAGAAAATAGTCAGCTAGTTGGGACGAGGATTCATAGATGTTTCCTCCGTCTCGCAGGGGGTCCCATTTTCCAATAATAGCAGCAATCCTGTGGTATGGGGATCCTAGGAATCCCAGGATATGACCGGGCAAAAGGTCATTTAAGGGGGTGGTCTTTTCCCGTGCAAACCACCTCACGATGTTACTTAGAAAGGTCATAGTGAATGTTTTTAAAAGGTATTAGGCTGCCTGGCTCGCCAAGTGTAAAGCAAGCAGTGACAGAGCTTTTATTTGAGGTAGAGGCGCTACAGAAAGAGATGTTAGAGATAAGGGGAATGAACTCACCCCTCCCGGCGACCGTTTAGGCTAAGGAACGGAGCAGCCTCTCGTTTGAACGCTGGCGCCCCGGAAGGAAGAGAGCCAGGGAAGGGGGGGGCAACCTGCGCAGGCTCTGAGCGTATCTGTGCTCCCGGAAGCACCACTGAGAAGGAGAGAGCGAGAGGTCGGGTGGACCTGGGCTTCTCCGCTCCGGTCACTCAGATGCTCATTCACTGGTTCAGGCTGTGACCAGACAATCCCACTACAAATACCAATGCCAAAAATCATAAAACCATGACATTCCACCCCTCATTCCACATCACTACATCATTCTTGATATATATAGAGAAACAATGATTAACATGTATTAAATACACACACACACACAACATAGAAATATACAAGTACATACATGGAATTACTGACTGCACTCCCCCAACATCAAATTCCCTTGTGGTACACACTGAACATCCCCATTCTTCTGCATCACCCACCAAGTCGACCCAGGTCCCTGAACAAAGACAGTTCCGTGGAGAGGTCTGCCCTTTCCAGAAGCTGGAAGGACCCATACCGCTTTCCCCAACATGTTCTTTACATGTACTACAGGGACCTTATCTCCCTCTACAGTAGGTAGAGAGCTGGATTGGGCAGGACCATCACGATTGATGGATCCTCGAGTGTTGACCAACCAGGTGGCTTCTGACAAATGCTTCTCCCAATGCTTAAATGTTCCGCCACCCATTGCTTTCAACATGGTTTTTAACAACCCATTGTATCTTTCAATTTTAACAGAAGCTGGTGCACGATAGGGGATATGATAAATCCACTCAATGCCATGATCTTTGGCCCAATTACTTACAAGAGAATTTTTGAAATGAGTCCCATTATCTGACTCAATTCTCTCTGGCGTGCCATGTCACCATAGGACTTGTTTCTCCAGCCCTAAGATGGTGTTTCGGGTGGTAGCATGGGGTACTGCATATGTTTCAAGCCACCCAGTGG
Organism: Callipepla californica brunnescens; assembly: GCA_023055505.1. Lineage (NCBI taxonomy): Eukaryota > Metazoa > Chordata > Aves > Galliformes > Odontophoridae > Callipepla > Callipepla californica. Next base: position 784,832 of record JALIRH010000057.1, on the reverse strand, counting down.
TTGCTTCCACCATGGTAAGCACGCAACGCTTCCCATTGCGAGATTGTGGCAAGGTGATATAATCTACCTGCCACGCCTCCCCATATTTATACTTTTGCCATTGCCCTTCCTCCCAGAGACGCTTCATCCTCTTGGCCTGTTTAATTGTGGCACATATTTCACAGTCATGAATAACCTGTGCAATAGCATCCATAGTTAAGTCCACCCCTCGGTCTCTAGCCCACTTATATGTTGCATCTCTTCCTTGGTGGCCCGAGGTCTCATGGGCCCATGGAGCTAAAAAATAATTCATTCTTATGTTACCAGTCCAGGCCTACTTGAGCCATCTTAACTCTGGCAGCTTGATCTACCTGTTGGTTATTTTGTTGTTCTTCAGTTCCCCGGCTCTTAGGAACATGAGCATCTACGTGGCGCACCTTTACAACCATATTCTTTACTTGGGCAGCAATGCCTTTCCACAGTTCAGCAGTCCAAATATGTTTACCCCTCCTTTGCCAGCCATTTTGTTCCCATTGCTGTAACCACCTCTATAAAGCATTTGCCATTATCCATGAGTCAGTGTAAAGATAAAGCACCGGCCACCTCTCTCGTTCAGCAATATCTAAGGCCAGCTGGACAGCCTTTACCTCTGCAAATTGGCTTGATTCTCCTTTTCCTTCAGTGGCCTCTGCAACTTGTCGCGTGGGACTCCACACAGAAGATTTCCATCTGTGGTGCTTTCCCACAATGCGACAGGATCCATCTGTGAACAGGGCATATCTCTTTTCCTTGTCTGGTAGTTCATTGTATGGTCGGGCCTCTTTAGCACGTGATACCTCCTCTGCTGGTGTTGTTCCAAACTTTTTACCTTCAGGCCAGTCCATGATCACTTCCAGGATTCCTGGATAACTGAGGTTCCCCATCCGAGCTCGCTGTGTAAGCAGCGCAATCCACTTACTCCAAGTGGCATCAGTAGCATGATGGGCGGAGGGAACCTTTCCTTTGAACATCCAGTTCAGCACTGGCAGTCAAGGTGCCAGAAGGAGCTGCATTTCAGTACTGATTACTTAGGAAGCAGCACAAACTCCCTTGTACATGGCTAAGATCTCCTTCTCAGTTGGAGTGTAGCGCTCCTCAGACCCCCTGTAAACTCAACTCCAGAATCCAAGGGGTCGGCCTCGGGTCTCTCCAGAAGCGCTTAACCACAAACTCCAAGTGGGACCTTCCTTTCCAGCAGTAGCATAGAAGATGTTCTTTACATCCTGTCCCGTCCGCACTGGCCCCAGGGCCATGGCACGGGCTATCTCCTGCTTAATTTGCTCAAAAGCCTGCTGCTGCTCAGGGCCCAATACAAAATTATTATTCTTCTGCGTCACCCGAAAGAGAGGGCTCAGAATGAGACTACAGTTTGAAACATGCATTCTCCAAAAGCCCACTACACCCAAAAAAGCTTGGGTCTCTGTCTTACTGGTGGATGGAGACATAGCAGTGATTTTGTCAATCACATCTGTTGGGATGTAATAACTTCCATCTTGCCACTTTATACCTAAGAACTGAATTTCCTGTGCAGGCCCTTTCACTTTGCTTCGCTTAATAGCAAAGCCTGCTCGCAGGAGGATCTGGATAATTTTCTCTCCTTTCTCAAAAACTTCCCCTGCTGTATTGCCCCACACAATGATGTCATCAATGTATTGTAAGTGCTCAGGAGCACCACCCTGTTCCAATGCAGTTTGGATCAACCCATGGCAAATGGTTGGGCTGTGCTTCCACCCCTGGGGCAAATGGTTCCAATTGTATTGAACGTCCCTCCAGGTGAACGCAAACTGCAGCCTGCATTCTGTGGCCAGAGGAATTGAAAAGAAGACACTGGCAATGTCAATGGTGGCATACCACTTAGCTGCTTTTGACTCCAGTTCGTACAGGAGTTGAAGCATGTCTGGCACAGCAGCACTCAGTGAGGGTGTGACTTCATTCAGGCCACGGTAATCTATCGTCAGCCTCCATTCTCCACAGGCTTTACACACTGGCCATATGGGGCTATTAAAAGGTGAGTGAGTTTTGCTGATCACTCCCTGGCTCTCTAGCTGACGAATCAAGTTATGAATGGGGAGCAAGGAATCCCTGTTGGTGCAGTACTGCTGTCTGTGCACCGTTTTTGTAGCAATTGGTACCTGTTGCTCCTCCACGTGTAGCAACCCCACAACAGACGGATCTTCCAACAGGCCAGGCAAAGCAGACAGCTGCTTAATGTTGTCTGTGTCTACAGCTACGATTCCAAAAGTCCATTTGTATCCCTTGGGATCCTTAAAATATCCCCTTTTGAGGTAATCAATACCAAGTATACATGGAGCCCCTGGGCCAGTCACAATAGGTTGTTTTTGACAGTCTTTACCATTGAGGCTAATTTCAGCCTCCAACATGGTCAACTCTTGGGAACCCCCAGTCACCCCAGAAATATAGATTAATTCTGTCCCTTGGTGACTCAAGGGCATTAGAGTGCATTGTGCACCAGTGTCTTGTAATTCTGTAGTTCTGATATGCCAGGCCATCAAATCCATACAGTCCAAAACACTCTATTATCCCTTTCCCCACCTGGCTGGGGGGCAGGGGCTATTGTGTCCGGTAGGTACCTCGCTCAGTTCTGAAGGAGTACTGCTCAGACAGGAGGGCATCTTGCTCAGAGTGGAGGGTGTATCTTTCAGTGTGGAAGGCATCTTGCTCAGATTGGAGACCATCTTGTTGAGACTGAGGGTTGTTGAATTCGGACTGCAGGGCATCTCTTTTGGGCTGGAGGATGTCCTTGACCAGACACCTTGAACCATGTCTCTCATGGTCTGGAGGGTGCCTCGCTCAGTCTGGAAGGCATCCATGTTGGAGTGGAGGCTGTCTAAATTGGACTGGAGAGTCTGATTGTCAGCTAAAAGACTCTTTCTAGATCTGGACACTATCCCTTTCAGCTCAGAGACTCTCTCACTCTATTTCAGAAACTCTATGCCTCTCTGGAATAGCACTGAATAAGGTCCAATTGGCATAAGCCAGACCCCAAATAAATTGGGCCTCCTCAGATCTGTCTGAGCATCAACATCCCTGTCTCAAATATCTGCTTAAGTTCTCAATATCTTGCAAGTGCTCAGGGAAAAAGTCCCAGTACGTTTTGAGCATTAAAAGGGAAAAAAAAAACAATGAAATGCAGCCCCTTTAGGAGCAGTTTTAAAAGATAAAGCATTTTTTTTTTCTTACTACAACAAGCTAACAGCACCCAAAAAAGTTTACAGATATCCCAGAACAACTGGCAGTACGCCCAGATTTCAAGATCGTGTTTTGCAGTACAGCACCTGCAGTACAGATAAGCTTCCTAACAAAATTCAGAGATTCACTCTAAAAGTATGTCTCTGTCCATATTCATCCAGCTAATATCAAGAGCCTGATTGTAGGATTCATAGTGCTTTTTCAGAATATAGAAATATCAGGAAAAGTAATTGTTAAGGCCAATAAGTATAATTCTATTGTAAGAAAGGAAGCTCTAAATACCTTGAAGCCTATAAATAATAAGAGGAATATGAATTGTAACTACATTAAAATGAGAAATCGAAAGCAAATTTCAAATCTAACATTTGAAGGAGTCCGGATAGTGTATAAACCCGTAGAATGGTAGAATGGCTTGGAATTAAATATGGTACAGTTGAAGGTTGTCATCCGGAAACTTTGCCACAGCAAATGCTGATCATCACCTTCAGCTCCACTGCTAAATAAGGGTCAGGAACAGGCAAAAGGTCTTGCAATATTCTAGTGGAGTAATTTATAACTAGATTATATTCCTGTTTTCCTGCACGTCTTTTATGTTCTTAAGGCTCATAAAGCTGCATCTCAGTTTCATGTTCTTATCCATTGCCATTGTTACAAACTGTATTATTTGTTATGGATTGTATATCCTATTATCCCTGGGATTTAATGCTTCATTTTTTGAACATTTAAGATTATTTTTTCAAGTCTGGGAAAATGAGGGATTAAGTTTGTTTTGGTTCATCATCTCAATTCATTGTCTTTTGCAGAATAGGGTATTTCATAAAGTAAAAGAGCAAGTCTATACTGAAGAAACAAACAAGCAAACCTACAAAAAATATACTCCTTTCACCAAAGAAAAATCTGTATTTCCCTTCAGAAGCATGGATTTTTTGGTGTAAAATTGTTGTGCAGCTGACCACCACTACTGATCAGCTTCGTTATGCAACTATCAGTGTAATGCTGATGCAGGAAGAGCAGTTAACGCTGTTATACCATTCCAGCAGTTTGAAGGGCAGAGTAGATGCAGTATCTTTAAAACTTCTAACTGTCACATCATGTTGGCTAGACATATTTCAGTGGCACAGAGCACCAATGGAATTTCTGGATACATACATTAAGTGACAATTTGTACCCATCTACAACTGTATTCTCTAAATGTGCAATATGGGAGTAGCCTCATATTACTCTGCTAGCTTGACACTGATTCCATTCAGTTTCTGTTATTCACATAGTATGCAATTCTTATTTGATGGCAGAGTCCTATTTTTAGAAACAGGTGAATTTTGAAGGTACCTTGGAACCACGTTACTAAGGAACTGATCTTCTGCCTGTCTTATTTCCTTTTTTTGTGTGTTAGGGTTATTTGCATAGGACCGGCAGCTTCTGCTGCAGCTGCATTTGCTGTAATAGTTTATCTGCTGCCCATCAGCGATGATCACTTGTACAATACCTATGACAATGTAACACCATTCTGCTTTAGGTGTTGAAACAAGGTGGCTGATATAAAAATCATCATGAAATATTTCTGCGCCCCATTACTGTTTACAATCTGTAAATCAGGAGAGTCACGCAGAAACAAAAAAAAAAAAAAAAAAGATTGAATTACAGTAGTAATCAAGAAGTATTTCTTCTATAGATTGAGATATTTTCCACTTTCCTGAAATAATTTCCAGCAAATGCAATTGTTCACTAACTTTAAACACACTGATAGAAAATATGTCCAGTCTTCCAGAAACTAGAAAGGTTTTCAGTATGTATAGTGTTCTTACACAGGGAAAAGTGAATTTCTGATTTGAGGTATGAAATAAAGATGAAGAAGATAATCAACAATCTTGTTTTACATGAATGTGTAGTAATAAGAGCACTAGAGAAATACAAGATTTTTTAAAAATAAAACAGAAGGGAATTGTTAATGTTTCAAGGAAGGCAATTAATCTGGTATTTAAACATACTTAGGCACTGGTGACTGACACAAACATGATAAGACAGAGAAGCTGACTATCAGGATGACAGGCAATAAAGAGAAAGAAGTTAACAATAAGGCATGATGCATTGCATTTCATATTTCAGATCTTAATCTAAATTCCCATTTGCTCTACAACTTGAGACTCATTACTGAGGCAGCACAGAGCAGAAGCACACTTTTCCCACTAAGCACTGTGGTTTTGGATGCAGTGCTTAGGTTTGTCTTCACATCCTTTTTAGAGACCTACAGCAATTTCTGAATTCTGTATGGAGAGAACTGTTGTCATAGACAGTCCTGCATTATTTAAATGAAAGTGGAGTACTTATTTAAATTACAGAAGGATTAACTACACAATTCAACAGGATTCTATGGAACTACAAAACATTGTACTGAACATAGTACTGAACAGAAATAGTTGGAGGGTTTCTTAACTGCACATTCTATTGAGCTCAGAAACAGTGATATCAGACTGGATTTGCTGTAGAGAAAACAGTAGGGAAGCAAAGGTAATATGTACCTTGTTTGTATTCCATCTCCACCAATCACTCCAAAACAAATGATATCATTTCAAAAACACTTAAATACTTCCTTGGAAACAGTCAACGTAGTACATCTTCTATAATAATGATTATCATTTCAGAACTTCAACTATCTCTGGAGACCCCATTAAATACAGCTCTCCCTCACCCTCGTGTTTCTCAGTTACTTCCAGAAAGAGCAGCAAAAAGAGAAAAAATTTCAGGATCTGTAGTTCTGCTTCAAAGAGCAGCTGGCAAGGCTCTTCAACTAATAAGGGATTCAGGAAATAAACTCCGGATCATCTTTTCTCTGGTTGCTCAAAAAGAAAAAGTCATAGGCCTATTTACAGATATTATTATTTCCTTGGTGTTTTGCACTGTTATTTACACTAAGTCTATTCAGTAACATCTACCATCTCCAGAAAGAGTGTTTTGATAGCCTTGGAAAAAATATCTGTACAGGACCTGGAACATTACTACCATTGACAGTTTGAGTATGCTGCTTAATGCTTCTATCATCTGATATAAAGTTAATGTCAAACAAAGTAATAATTTACCCAAATATCAGTTTCGAATTAGGTCTCTGATGTTGCAAGGTACCTTGTTCAGCACTTACAATATAATTCAGAAACTTAAATAAAACTATGAATGTAATATAAAATTATGAATGTAACATTTTACCATACATCTCTGACATGTATCTGTTTCTACCTCATGATCATGATGAGGTTAGCACTCTTATGTACCAGTAATGTGTCAGCAAGGGCTCCACAGCATGAGTTGGCTGCAGTCTTCCTTTATTTTGACAGATAAACTGAGTGCAGCAGTTTATCATACTTCCACAGATAATGAGCAGAAAAAAAAAGCTAGCATGCAGTAAATTCATCCACTAACTTACTTCGAAGTAAATCTGCTTGCAACTTCATTACTCATCATCAGCATTAATATTCAGCACTGTAATTTCAGGGGAGTAAATATGAATACTGTAATAGGAACCTTTCTGCTGCAATAGCAAGTGAGTATTGAAGATATGCTTTCCCCCACATGAGTCACACATCAATTAACACTCATAGATACATTATCTGGACATCTTCCCTCTTGTCTAACAAGTGCTTCCTCACTGACCCTGCAATAGCCTGGTAAAAACTCCTCTGGGATTTAATATTGCCCATCTCTCTGGCCTCAGATCCGTCTGTCCATATCTTATCTTCGAAGTGTTTCTGGTAGTGACAGAAATGTTCAACAGCTCTTCTCATTAAAAAAGAACCAAAATAAAATTTATGTATTTTTTTCTCTCAGGCACTGAAAGACTTACCCAATGATTTTGTCAACAAATTACATATATAGGTTGTATGCAGAAAGGAACATCCCTACCTACAGGCCTCTCATCAGACAGGAGGCCATAGAAGCACTTAAAAATACCAGTTCCATCTCAATAACTGCTCTGGAAGAAATTAGAGTAGCCCCAATGGATTTTACCTTTTGTGTAAGAACTGGAGTGAAGCCAAGAGTTTTTCATTGGTGTAGTTCACCACTGCTTGCTTGTGCTGCAGCTTCTCTCAGTTTTTCAGTATCTTGTAATATTCAGCTGCTGCTCCTTGACCAGCTGACTGCTCTAAAGAGGCACAAAACCAAACCACAAAAAAGCTGGACTCATTTGGATGCTACAGTAATTGCTGTAGTCATGAGTATAGCCAGCTCTGCTCTTCAAACAGTAAAGTTTAGTGCATCACCTCAAATTGTCTCCTCCCACTAATTTTCCACTCTTTAGGTCATTTCATCTCTTAGTCCTGTACTTTGTTGATGGTGGCTGCCCTCGAACTTTCTTATTGCAGTATTCTCTGTAAAAAGTCTTCACTGACTACTGGTCCTCAGATCTGCTGTGAAGATTCTGCAGCTCCAAAGGGTCACCTGCCTTTTTCATTTCACACTATTGTAGCATTCCTATCAGCATGTGATGACAGTCTCGTTGTTCTTATAGTGTTTGATTTTTTTTTCCTTAGGCTTTAAGATTTCTCTGAAAGTTCTGTATAAGTTGCATTGCTCTCATTGCTCATTCTATGCAAAGTATGCATATGTTGGTCCTGGAAAAAAAAAATAAATTAGGAGATTGTAAACATACAATTTATGCCGCTTTAAACAGGCATAAGTCTTATCTTACATTCAAAGACATATGATAACAATATTTAAAAGCAATTGAATTAAAAAAAAAATTAAACTTCAGTAATTAAAATAACCTTTTCCTAACTTCTGTGTTCCATAGTGGTGGCATGCTTTTGCCATAGAATTTTCCCTATTATAGGAAGAGATAAATCTTTTCATTTTTACTGGCTTGCATATAGTTCTATTATATTTCAAATACAGCTGTTCTAAAAGGTCAGACAGGGAAACTGAACAAACTGAGACCTCCTAGAACATCAACGTAATCTGCTGCTGGCCCTATAAAACTATAATAGCATAGACAGTGAAATCAGAGATGTGAGAGCACCTTGGTTTGCATATCATAAAATGTTAGGCAGTCTGGAAATAGAGAGCCAAAGGTATACCTGAACAAATTTTTCTCCAAATATATCTGTGGGTAAAAGTAAAAATCAAAGTAGGTCTTTCCTAAGATAATAAGACGATGGAATTGACCAAAATTAAAAAAATATTTTTTAAAGAAGATGAAGAAGAAAGAAAACCCTCAGTATGTCAAGGCATAATTCTTTAGATTTTATATTGGTTTATCTAACATGTCCAATCTCTGCCTCTGCTTTTCTGTATCAGAAAAATGCCCTCTGTCCTGCATGTATATAATCAAGATTTAGTAAAATAAACTAAACATTCTCAAACAATATTAAATAATGGGTAAATATGGAGACAGTCTTCTTATAGGTACTTTATTTTGAAGTAGCAATTCATGGGCTAAATTATGCATTGGAAATAATTTGCTCAAATCCCATCATCAGAAATAAAATTGGAAGTAATGCATTATTGGAAATAATTTCACATTTTTCCAATAAGTCAGATCTTTGACTAGGTTATTTTGTATATCTCATAAAAGAGATTCTCTCATTAGATGAATTACAGAACCATCAGCTTAATTACGACTTTTAGGTGTTTCCCTCCATTAGATTTTCTGCCATGCATGCATTGATTAGATTAGGAATTACAGACTCCATTCCTATTTTACATAGGTAACATACAATGAGAATCAGATTATAAAAGACATAGAAAAGGTTAATGGACTCTCTGATAATTCCTCTCTTTTATTATAAGAAAAAAAAAAAAATACAGAGCTCAAAGGAAAGAGCAACAACCAATCAGAAGACCAAATTTCTATTAGTAGCTGGAGCTCATCTGAGTCTAGTACAGAAGCTGGGTGATTGCAAAAGCTGTGCAAGAAGCAGAGCGACATGAGCTTCAAATAAAGCTTCTCAAACCATTTCACTTTCTCTTAAACAAATCCAAATTTATTTGTATTTTACCTCTTAGAAAGACTATTTCAACAATCAAGTGCTCTCCTTTTCTATTCCCCAGTGTAATAAAAATGGAAACAAAGTCCAAAAAGTTTAATAAGCCATAACACATACTGGACAGCAGAGCAAAATAAAGAATTGACAATGTTCTATGAAGATTGTAATTAATTATTTTAAGGTCAAATTATTGTCTAATCTTCTCTTAATCATTTTTTCCACTAAATCTTTAGAAAAAACTGCTTGGGAGTACATAAATGGCAAGATAAATAAAATTTGCCACATTGTCCTTGTTGAAATGTGGTCCCTGTTCTCCCAGTTATGAACTAAACAATGAACAAACTCTAGTTTAGTTGTTAATACTGAAGGTAATATACAGGTACTGTTATGTAAATATACTTCAGTGTCCATATTCTTACATATGTAACAGTACTGAGTATTTTTTAAGATTTTTTTTGTCCTCATTAAAGAAATATACTTTTCTCAGTGGAATAACTTTTTTTTTTTTCTGAACCAAGAACATTTTCTCTGTTTGTTCATACAGATGTTTCTTTTCCTCCTTCCTGATTCAGTGTAGCACAAAGGCCCATCTGTAATTCAACTTTGTGGAATGGAGAAAACAAGCTAACTGTATTCTTGAGAAAGTTTCTTAGTCATCTCTGATATTACTCAATCGAACTATTAGCAATATTATTTTCTGTTCTTGTACTATAAATATGGACAAACAGGACACTAATAAAATGTAATGTAGTAAGGTCTGTGATTTATCGTGATTAAAAATAAATTACTTTTGCAAATTGTTCTATTTTGAGTGACTTCTACAGTAGACACACTACTCACCATGTATTCTAAATAACACTTTTGACTTTTTAACACTATACTTTAGGGAGCTTAATAATGCCGATAATACCCCTTTCACAGTACTCAGGAAGATGCTCTTCACTACTATCAAATACAGCTGTAATCACAGAGGTTTTCTGTGGCCCTTAAGGAGTTCTTTGCTGATGTATTAGAAAAGAGGATAAGAGAAAATGAATGGCATTCTTTGGTACCTCTTTCAGATAATAAAGTCTTAGATCTCTGGAACGTAATTAAAGATCTGCAAGGCATGTTTAAACTTTTTTTTTTTCTCCTGGAAATGTCCAAAAAGAATTACAGTGAACTCAGAGACTTCTGAATATGAGTTGGATAATTTTAAGTTTATCCGATTAACTTAAAAGTTTAAAAGAGGAGCTATGAATATTGCAGACACTAGTTAAAGAATTTAAAACTAATCCTCATGCAGTCATCTGTACTGCCGTAGAATACATGATAAGATCTGTTCAGTTTATATTAATATTCACCCACACTCCATTGAAGTAGTACAGAAAGAAACTGAACAGTTGAGAGGCTTGTTCCTTAAATAACAGCTTTCATACATGTAGGTAGCTAATTTAATTTTCTAATCAGTTGTTGCACTCCCCTAACATGGACACGTTATTTCTCAGAAGTGTTTCTAATGCTCATTAACTTGTTGAAATAACATAATTGCTACAATAGCTAATAGGTTAAATTTAAGAGTAATATGAAAACAGCATAAGAAAAATTAAAAGTTTCTACTAAGATTTTAATGCAATAATTTATAAAGGAGTTCAGTAGAAAGTTTTGTACACGTTGAACAAAACTAGGAAACATTTGCATGTAGCAGCCAACAGCTACAACATGGCTTGATTTGGCAAAAATTTGAATAAACCATTTTGAGAATTTGATTCTATTGTATTTTGATAAGTGATTCAGATAAGAACTACTATGTGATATAAATTGATTTTAATACGTATAAAGTTAGTTTCCCTCATTTTTCTAGTTGCCGTAGCATTGCCTTAATCTATGCATTCAACAACAAAACGCAGGTACTATATTCCATCCCCTTACAGCACACCTATAAAAAAAATCCAATTACACATAAGGTACAGATTTCATGTGTGGTAACTGTATCTCCTCTGTGGCTATTTTTTTTATTGTTGTTTTCAAAAAATTGATGCCCAAAATGCTTGTAAGTGATTTTTGTCAAATACTTGAGTCATAAAGAGCATAATATATAAAAGATATCATAGAATCCAGATAAATGTTTGACAGCCTGATATTTAACACTTCCAAGGATGAAACATCCACAGCCTCTGTTCAGCTTGTTCTAATGCCTCACATCCTCAGGAAGAATTTCTTCCATATACCTAATCTACATCTACTCTCTTTCTGTTTGAAACCAGAACTCTTTGCCTTATCACTGCATGCCTTTGTAGAAAGCCCCTCCCCATCTTTCCCATTGGTCCTTCTAAATACTGGAAGCCCACAATCAGGTCCCCCTAGAGTCTTCTCCAAGATAAACAAGCCCAACTTCTGCAACCCTTCCTCACAAGAGAGGTTCTCCAGCCACCTGACCCTCCTTGTGACCCTTTTTTGGACCTGCTCCAACAGATTCATGTTCTTCCTGTTCTTCTGAATTCAGAACTGAATGCAGTACTGCAGGTTGGGTCTCACAAGAGAATCACATCCCTTGACTTGCGATCACACTGCTTTTGATCCAGCCCAGGCTTTCTGAGGGCTGTGCACTTGGCCTTGCTTAACCACATGAAGTTCAGACCACTTCTCAGGCCAGTTAAGTTCTCTCTGGATGGTATCCATGTCCCTCCTGCTTTGCCAAATGTATCACACAGCTTGCACCTTAGCATTGTTTCCAGAAGGATCTGTTCCATGAACTTGCTAGGCATAGAGGTGAGAATAACTGGCCTGTAATTTCCCAGATCTTCTTCATTTCCCTTTTTTAAAATGAGGGTTATGTTTCCCCTTTTCCATTAACTGGAAACCTTATTGAATTTATTGAAATACAACAGCTTCTCAAATGTGATGCAACTTCATCTGCCAGTTCCCTTATCTCAAACAGGTCTCAGAGTGAGATTTAATTTTACCAGGAGTAGCTTTCCTGACTAGTTCCCTGGCTTCTTGGACAGTGTTTCTATATTCCTCTCAAGATACAGAGCATGAAAGCAAAGATGGGTATGTTTTCTTTTTGTGTCTGAGTTTGCTCAGGAGCCCCACATTCACCCACACAGGCCTATATGCATTTTGTCCTGACTTCCTCTTTATTGGGTTTCATTGCTCTTGATTTTAGTGGAGATGATTCTTGAATATCCACCAGATTCCTTGGGCCCCTATTCCCTCCAGGGCTTTGGAGGTACTCTACCTAGCCTACCAAAGAGGCTAAATAATCAAAGACATCAAACATATTCAAAAAAATTCTCGTTCTTGAAATTATTTCCTGTATAACTTCCCCTAAAAGTGATATAAGACCCCTGCAACTCAGTAAACGGTAGCCAGCCCATTTGGAGGATGAATCAAATTAAAGACTTGCACCTTTTCACTAAGACACTAAGGTGTCTTCTATCAGGGCTGCTTTCCAGCTTTACCATGTGATATATCAGAGACTGGACACATTTTTGGGCAGCATCTTCAGTTCCTGCATCACCCTGTGCAGTCAAGAGCATGTCCACTGTCATGGAGTTATCTCTAGATCTGAGTCCGTGACAGGGGGGTGCACGCACACAAAAAAAGAGGGAAACTAAAAAAACTACCCCACCTTCTGCAGCACAGCTGAACCCGAGTAGGACTGTGTGCTCCAGTAGTGGGGAAGAGGGGAAAGGGTACAGAAATAGCAGACGGGTCTAAAGAAAATAATAATAATAATAATAATAAATAAATAAATAAAATTAAAAAAAAAACATTCTGAGGAGGAATGGTAATTTACTAAGCCCAACAAAATCAAACAAAATTGAGAGACAGTAGTATCCAAAAATAAGAGATCTTACACTAGTATACTGCAGGGGAAGCACATGTGCTTTTCTCTGTGGCAAAACTGAGAGGTAAAATGCGTGAGAGAGCACCAATGGTCTTCGTCCAGGAGCTGTACCCCTCTTCCTGTGCCCACCAAGTTGAATGCCACTCCTTCCCCTCCCATGCCAGAACATTAAACTCTTTAACTAACAGTGTTCTACATTTTCTTCTGATGTGGAACACTGACGACAACAAAAAAAAACACAAACCCACAACATTCCACTCCTTATTCCACATCATGCTTAACATATACCTAAAAACAAACAAAACAGTAATTAACATGCATTACACACAAACATATCTGTATACATATATGTACATGGAATCACTGACTGCAGTCCCCCAGCATAAAATTCCCATGTGGTACACATTGGACATTCCCATTTTTCTCCATCATCCACCAAGTAGACCCAGGTCTCTGTGCAAAAACAGTTCCACAGAGACGTTTGTCCCTTTCCAGAAGCTGGAAGGACGCAAACCACTTTTACCGACATACTCATTATGTGTACTACAAGGACCTTACCTCCCTCAACTCCTCTCAAAGGGAGCTGGATTGTGTAAGACCATCTCAATTGACCAGTCCTCTAGCATGGACCAATTGCTTCTGCTAAATGATACTCCCAATACTTAAATGCTCTGCCATCCATTGCTTTCAGCATGGTTTTTAACAACCCGTTGTAATGTTTGAACTTAGCAGAAGCTGGTGCACAGTAGGGGATATGGTAAATCCACTCAACACCATGTTCTTTAGCCCAAATATTGACAAGTGAATTTTAGAAATTAGTTCCATTACCCGACTCAGTTCTTTCTGGGGTACCATGTGTAGGGTAAGAAACAATATAAATAATACTGAATGGTATTGCCAATCAAGACAGATGGATCAATTTAGGAAGATTATTCAGATGGCAAAGAGACAATCAAAAATAAGGAAAATGCTCACCCATCTCTAAAGATTCAGGATCACAGGGGGGAGCACTACAAAGGACATACCTCCAAAAAGAGAACCTTCCCCAGTAGTGGTCAGCTCTTAAATGTAGTCTAGGAGAGGTGGATTCAGACTCCACCCCTTCCAGTCACACAGGTTAATTGTTTTCACCTGTGCTCCTGTAGCTGACTCAGTGCTTGCCTCAGGTGATCAATCAGTGATTCAGGCTGTGATTCAACAGTTCCCATACACATCACCACAGGATTTGCTTCTCCAAACCTAACGTGGTTTCAGGCAGTAGCATGGGATACTGCATATGTTTCAAGCCACCCAGTTGTTGCCTCCACCGTGGTAAGAACATGATGCTTACCATTGTGAGTTCATGGCAAGGTGATATGATCAACCTGCTATGCCTTCCCATATTCATACTTTTGCCATCATCCTTCTCAGAGAGTTTTCATCCCCTTGGCTTCTTTAATTATGGCACATAATCACGGATAACTTGCCTGTGACATGGATATGTCACAGTCATGGATAATCTGTGCAATAGCATCCATAGTTAAGTCCACCCCTTGGCCTCTAGCCCACTTATATGTTGTGTCTCTTCCTTGATGGCCTGAGGTCTCATGGGCCCACCAAGCTAAAAATCACTCTTCTTTGTTCTGCCAGTCCAAGTCTACTTGAGCAACCTCAGTTTTGGTGGCACAGTCTACCTGATGGTAGATCTCGATGTACATCAGCATCTACATGACACACCTTTATAACTGTATTTTTCGTTTGGACAGCAATCTTTTTCCACAGATCAGCAGCCCAAAGAAGTTTACCCCTCTGTTGCCAGTTGTTTTGTTCCCACTGCTGTAACCACCCCTATAATGCATTTCCACCATCCATGAGTCAGTATAAAGATACAGCATTGGCCACCTCTCCCACTCACCCACCTCTAAGGCCACCTGAACAGCTCATATCAACAACAAAAAAAATCTCTTTATCAGAAGGAACTGTATTTCTGTTCTCAAGAGACTTCAAACACTCCAAAGAAAGTGCCTAATTATTTTTAGATTATGTTCAGTCTTCAAACTGCAATATACCATCAAGTGGTGTTCAAGTGTTCAATGAATTGTATCCAGACAGTTAGGAAGCGATTGGGAAAACACTTGTACTTCCAAAGCTTTTATTGTATTACCTGTTGTTTCTGCTGCTGGAAAAGTTTATGTTTTCCTCATCTGCTATATGACACTTTTTGTGAAATATCTGTAGTGAAAGCTTCTTCTATTTGCTGTAGAACACCAATCACAGGCCTGATTTTGAGTCCTGTCAAATGCTGCTGCTGTATTATGCTCTGAGACATCATATCACTGCTATTTTCTAGTTATTCACAAATCCACATCTGACATAAAAATAGAGACTTTCTCACTTTTATGCCCCCTAAAACTTTTCTCACTTTTCTACTTTTCTGTCCTACTATTGAGGTATGTCTTATACAACGACATCATTAAAGTCTTATTGAGCTTAGATCTTCATTTTGCAGAGGCAAAACAATGATTCAAATGATCCTTTGAATCATTTGAGCTGGAAGGGACCTTAAGAGGTTGTCTAGTCCAACTCCTTTGCAATGAACAAGGACATGTACAGCTTGATTGAGTGCTCAGAGTCCTGTCCACCTTGACTTTGGAATGCCCAGCATTCTGGGGCAGATACCTAATATGAAAAAAATATATACATATATATATATGTAGGGCAGATAACCCCCAAAAAGAGCACTCAAGGAAATAGTGCAAAAGGTGGTATATTTTGGTAGGCTTAAGTAGATGGTATACAAACAAACAGTAAAAATAGAGTGGCTCACCTTGATGATGGTCAAGGCTCGCTGATAACTCCACCAGGGAGGGATCTTACAAGGAGCAGCTGAGGAAGCTGAGATTGTTTAGTCTGGAGAAAAGAAGGCTCAGAGGAGACCTCATCGCACTCTACCACTTCCTGAAGGGAGGCTGTGGTGAGGAGGGGGTCGGCCTCTTCTCCCAGGTAACTAATGACAGGACGAGAGGGAATAGCGACAAGTTGCGCTGGGGAAGATTTAGATTAGATTAGAGGAAAAATTTTTTCTCTGAGAGAGTGGTCAGGCACTGGAATGGCCTGCCTAGGGAGGTGGTTGAGGCACCATCCCTAGCGCTGTTCAAGAAGCGTTTAGATGAGGTGCTAAGGGATTTGATTTAGTAGCTTGGTGGGTAGGGATGGTGGTGTGAGTATGGTTGGACTAGATGATCTTGTAGGTCCTTTGCAACCTAACGAATCTATGAATCTATGAATCTAAATGGGGTCTTGGGAGAGGTGGAGTCAAACTCCACCCCTTCCAATCACACTCACTTGTGCCCCTGCAGCTGACTCAGTGCTCGCCTCAGGTGATCAATCAGTGGTTCAGGCCGTGATTCAACAGTTCCCATACAAAATATATATATATATTTATATATAATAAAGGAGTAAGACAATCAGCCTTTTCATCAGACTGTTCATTAGCTTTTCAAAGCTTGTTGAACTATCCACGTGACCAGTTAGCCTTTTACCCTGGTAAACTTGTTACAGAGGCGGCACATGTTAAATAGCATGGAAACAGACAGTGCTCAAAACGGTACAGGTAGTATTTCCTGATGGTTTTGCAGTGTATTCACTGTGTCATCTGGAATGATGTAAACTGGTCTTCTTGTTTTGGATTCCTGAAATGTCTTAAAATAGCATAACGCCATCTGCTGTTTCAACACTATAAAATATGATAGCATTCTGAAGCATGTGACCCTTTTGAAAAGAGCTGTAGAAGCACCATGGCTCCTTGTGACTATCCTGTAGCCCCAAGTGTGTTTTACACTCTCAGCATTCACATGAAATAGGTATTTTTAATGAGTTCTTCCATTTTATTTCTTTTATTTTCTTTCAACAATCCTTACAAATGAAGAACCCTGGAGTTCGGTTTTCTTTTTTTATTTGAGACAGGGAAGGCATAAAGCAAAATTCTGTCTTATGGCCAAACATCTGAATTATACAGGTATACATACACATTACAGATACTCTTCTACTGCTATCCTTTCTTTTTTTTTTTTTTTTTGTAAGAGAGAGAATCTGATTAACATACTACACTGATTGATCACCTGAGGCAAGCACTGAGTCAGCTGCAGGAGCACAGGTGAAGGCAATTCACCTGTGTGGCCAGAAGGGGTGGTGTCTGGCTCCACCTCTCCCAGACCCCATTTAAGAGCTGACGACCCTTGCAGAAGGGTCTCTTATTGGAGATCCTGCATGTGTGGAGTTTCAGCCTGGTATGCGGATGGGTCCAGCAAGGGCAACCCAAGCAAGTGGAGAGCAGTAGAATACCATCCTGCCACTAACACAACCTGGTTCAAGGAGGGGGATGGTCAGAGTAACCAGTGGGCAGAGCTGTGAGCTGTGTGGGTGGTTATAACCAAAGAACCTGGTGACAGTATCCTGAATATTTGCACAGATAGTTGGGCTGTGTACCGGGGGCTCACTCTTTGGATTGTGCAGTGGGCTACCCAGGACTGGACTATCCACGCCTGACCAATCTGGGGTAAAGTTATGTGGTTAAACATACGGAATACAGTCAAACACAGAACTGTACGTGTCTACCACATTTATGGTCACCAACCCCTACAATCACCAGGAGATGATGAAGCCAACACACTGTCCTGAGTTAGATGGGTTGAGAATTTACAATCTGAGAACATCACCCACTGGTTACACCAAAAGTTGTGTCATGCTGGATGGAAAGCAATGTGAGCAGCTGCTAAAGCATGGGGATTGCCTGTACAACTATCTGACGTCACTCAAGCATGCTGAGACTGTGACGCTTGCTCCAGAATGAGACTGAGGTCATTGCCCAAAACATCAGCTAGAGGACACAGTCCTTTACAGAGATGGCAGGTTGATTACGTTGAGCCCCTCCCTTGATCTGAGGGGGTGAGATATGCTCTAACCTGCGTCAACACTGCAAGTGCGCTAACGCAGGCCTACCCAGTATCAAAAGCAAACCAGGCATATACCATAAAAGCACTCATAAGATTGATGGCTGTCCATGGGACACCACAAGTCACTGAGAGTGACCAAGGGAGTCACTTTATGAGTGCAATGATACAATGCTGGGCTGGGCAAAAGAGAACAACGTTGACTGGTGATTTCACCTGCTGTACAATCCACTGTGTCAGGCCTTATTGAGCATTTTAATGGTATTCTCAAAGCTGCCTTGAAGATTGGCTTTCAGTCTCTGCAGGGGTGGACAAAGAGACTCCATGAAACCCTGCGCGACCTGAATGAAAGACCTAGAGACGGCACCCAGTGCCTTGAAAATGTTACAAACAACACGGGCCACCCTGCTTAGCATCCAATTTACGGGCACCATTAACCAGGTAAGACCTCAGATTGGCAGTGAGAACAATTTTCTGCTCCCTGCCCCTGAGAACCTAAAACCAGGTGTCAATAGAATAAAATGGTCTTGGAAGGTACAGGTAGAGCCACGGTGGTGTGGCCTACTTGCACCTTGGGGGAGATTATTGGAGGTGGGAGGTTTGGTAGTCCCTCTAGTACATGGCCTGCTGATATTGTGGTCAA
This sequence comes from Callipepla californica brunnescens, assembly GCA_023055505.1. Lineage (NCBI taxonomy): Eukaryota > Metazoa > Chordata > Aves > Galliformes > Odontophoridae > Callipepla > Callipepla californica. The sequence continues at coordinate 766,223 of JALIRH010000057.1, read as the reverse complement.
CACTCCAGTCTTTATTGATAGAGGGACCCCTGTCATGTCCCTATGGCAGATCAGGACACCCCCTTTGGTGCCTGATACAGTTGTGCAGCCACAGACATCTGGCCAAAAGGTTTGGTACAGACGGCCAGGGCATGCCCCCGTACAAGCTGAAGTGTTGACCCAAGGTAGGAATACGGTCTATATCTTGCCTTGGAGGGCGGACCTACCCCTCTTGGTACCCTTGAAACACCTATATTACTCCCCATGAGTCTAAGTTTTCAGAATTGCCAGAAGGAACAATGTACTACTGAAGTGTTCCAGAGTTGCTGTAAGATCATGTGCAACATCTGGTGATAGTCTGCCTGGGACTGATGGAGCGTAGGATGGACCTGCACCACGTGACTGCATGCTTCCAGTAAACACCACCGAGCACTGGCCCAGGGAAGAACATGAGCCATATGCTGATCATCACTCATCCCAGGTTATATCGATATGCATCACAACGGGCAATTATATAAGCTCTGCGATGTATTGGATCTCTGTATTAAGGAAAGCTTGCCCTGTAGTTAATGTGATCAGTGGTTCACATCATGAAGGGGTGGAGTGTATGGGAACTGTTGAATCACAGCCTGAACCACTGATTGATAACCTGAGGTGAGCACTGAGTTAGCTGCAGGAGCACAGGTGAAGGCATGGAGTCTGTCTCCACCTCTCCCAAACTCCATTTAAGGGCTGACCATCAGTGGGGATGGACCTCTTGTTGAAGATCCCCCATGTGTGGAGTTCCAGGTGAGCCTTGACTGTCAGTGACAGGTGAGCACTTCCTAATTTGTTGGGTGTCTTTATACTATATGGATAAGCCATACAAAAAATATACTGTCTATCTTCATTGTTTTGTGTGGGTACTATTCCTTCAGGGTATTCACCCTACAAGGAGCAAACCACATAATGGAGAGATTCAGACCAGTGCAGTAAGGATATGGATGTCTGAATCTATTTAACAGAGTTCTTTGATTTCAATAGTTCTTTTCAAAGTTATAACAATATTTCCAAGCTGTTCTTCATGCTGAGATAGTATTTACTGTTTCCATCCTGGTTCAAAATGTTCTTGTTATGATTACAGGCTGGATGTGTCTAAACACATTGCAAAAATCAAACATTCTCAGGGCTATTCCATTTTGGTTCCCTTCAAATTTGGCCCTTAAATATCAGGGTGATGTTCTCTTAAAATCAAGTCAAATTCTTATCAGAAGGAGTTTGTTTTACCATTTCCTTTTTTGTTCTTTGTGATATAGAGCTCTAAATCACATGTTGGCTCACAAATGATCCAAACTATACTGCAATTCAGTTGAAGTCTTTACAGTCATTTTTGAAGTTTAATGCGTGGGACATAATGGAAATACGCGATAATCCAGATTGCTATTGAATAGCGTGTACCTAGAAGGATTGTTCTTGTTTTGTTTCAGCTGTCAAGCTGTGATGCTAGTAATTTTTATATTCAGAAAACAAATTACATATTTTTTTGGACTCTTATGAGTATCATACCAGGAGGTGTGAACTGTGTTTCAATGATAACAGTGTCCCTGTGAAGCTCACCTAGATTTTTTTTCAATGAATTTAAAATCCATGTAGGCAGTAAATAAATTATGTTGCATGGGAAAAGTAGGGAGTGAATATTGTTGCATTAAAAAGAAGGCAGTCTTAGAAGAACAGTAGATTTTGGAAGTAAACATAGCTAAATCTAGGCTGGTGAAAGTGACTTCCTAAAGGAAGAGAGAGTATGAAAGTTCCTTCAAGTTACAGCTTTGGACAGGTTTAAATATTTAAATCCTATTTTAACGGACCAGTATATGTGTCATCTTAGATAACTGATCAGTATTGATCTTTGCAAAGAGACTCTACACTTTGCATAGATAATGGTGCGTGTATTCCCATTACAAGTTAATAAGTCCTCAGGACTCAGTTTTGTGCTACTGCATTCAAAATCCCTCCCTCCCCCCCTCCCCTTTAAGCCTTGACTAAGGTTACTATGTTAACATACTCTTTAGCTTTTCTGTTGCCAATTTTAACCAATCTCCTGAAGTTTTCTAACTTTCTGTAGGCCTAATAGCAAAAAGTAATAAACTATACCCTGGTATTTCATATCATATTTTTATATCATTAAATAAAGATAAATTTGGTAAGTGAATGTTATTATCCCATTTACAGGTGACTAGTTCAAGCAGTGTTTCAAGTGACAGGCTAATTGCTCATTTGGAAGATGAAAAAGCAGTTCCTGCTTTAACAGACTGATGACATTGACCTAATGGAGCTAGAGGAGAAGAGCTGTCTTTGGCTTTGCTCTGCTGTGAAGTCAATAGAGCCTTTGTCTTTTAGCATTAGTTGAACACACACTGAGGTTGTATATGTCTAGAATTCTTAGGATGTGCTTGTAGAATTTTATTAGAGAGGGGCTCCTTTCAAGTGTTCCTTTACAGATGTCTTTCAGCTGTGTTTTCATAAATATCTGGGGGGATTTGACCTTATTCATTCTACATGAAATATAGTAGAAAACCTGTGCATGTTTTCTTGAGTGTCAGCCAAGGAAGCAATAGAGGTTGGTCTAATAAGATAGTTTGAGACAGGTCAAGATGTTCTGGTTGCATTCAAGAGATGCCAAAAGTAACATTGAAAGGAAGGCTATATTGTTTTCCATCTAGTACTTGATGGAAAAACTGTGTGTGCCTCTGGACTTGAAACAAAGCATCAGATGGTAAAAATATACTTCTCACTTAATAATGATAGAAGCATTTAATAAGCTGAATAAGTGCTTGTGGTTTCACCCCAAAATAATTCTGCCCTCTTCAATTTGAGCAGCCATTACCTTAAGCATAGGTGTCAGAGGATGCAAGAAGGTACATAGCTAGACAGCTTCACAAAACTATAATGCTTGTGCTGAAGCATGACTTAACAGGACCATATAAAATGGAGTAAGAAAACCAAAACCTAATTCTGGGAGCCAACTTTTTACAATTTTTTTTTATTCACTTCAGTAGAATCAGGCTTCACTATCTATGCAGAAAAAGAAAAAAGAAAAAGCTAGAAAGAGCTTTTTCAAGTAGAAATTCCTCCTCAAACTGAGTTCTGCAGGATGAATTTTTTTTTTTTTTTTTATAGAATAGCTAAGAGTAAATTCAGTTTTTCACTATACTGTGACTCTCTCAGTAGTTTGCATATCTGTTCAAATATTTCTGCAGGGTCTTTTAGACCAGAATGTTAAACCACTCATTAGCCTGAACAATGATGGACAATGAATACACATAATTAGTTCCTAAGGCCCCCACCTCACACTGTAACTTCAAGAGAACAGTTCGAAGGCAACTGCAAAAATAAGAAAATATTTAAGAAATAATTGTCAGAAATAATTATAGCCAAGAAACTGTTCAACTTGACTGTGTTCTTCAGCCTGCCTTTCATTTATTTTATACTCTTTAGACTGTTATTTTCTGAGCAGAAGTAATAGCTAAATGTAAGTTCAGCTTTCTCTGTTGGATGTACTGAATAGAATGCATCCATTGTTTGTAGATATTGGTTTTTGGTTTTTTTTTTTTGTTTGTTTGTTTTTTACACTAGAGGACACTATTTACACTTGATCAAGTCTCTCCTCAAAGTCTGAAATCTGAAATTTAAGAAATCTTTTTTGATGTATTGATTTCTTTGAATTTTTCATTTATTTATATATACTTATTGGCTTTTTAAAATGTTCTTATTACTAATAGAATTCTGTATTATTTCCTCCACTGCTTGGAAAAAATAGTATTGGGCTAATTATTCTGTGTATCATCCCATTTGTTTTTTTTATATATTTTTTTTTTAACACTACTTAGAGTCTTCCAGTCTTCTCTAGTGCTTAAAGGGATATCAAACATTATAGGGAGAGTAATTTTTTTTCAATTTGCATCCAATTTTTAAATAACACTAAGGAATTGATCCAAATTAAGTTACATGTTCTAGATTTTGCTTGGAATTTTCCTTTGATTAAGAGAAACATTCACATTTTCATATGATGTAAGCATAAAGACTTGAGGCTGGGGAGTCTTGCTATTTGAGATACAACTTATTCTGAAACATCCACTTCCATCCATGGATTTCTTCCTGTCTTTCCTCCCTCTCTCTGCAATTCATTATTTCTCTCAGCTTTGGACAGTTAGGCTTTCTAAGGCGCATACATTACATATTTAATGTAATCAGGTTATGATTGTTGGTCCCTAAGCAACCATCTTCCACTTCATTATCCATCATAATGGAATCCAAACAAATTACCTTATGTTGCAGTCAGTAGAATTTTTAGGGGAGAGGGGAAAAAAAAAAAGTGTTTTTCAAAAATCTAGTGATGTTTTACTACTGGCCATATGGGAACACAGCATAAGCTTGCCAATTGAAGTCTCTAGGACATGTGAATGATTTCCATTATTTTTTTAACATAATGGAAGATACAGCTGTCATCCTCATGTTGTAGATGTTATTAGCATACATATTGGGAAATCTACACTTAAGATCATGCTATTTTGAGTTGTTTGTTCTCAAACAGAAACTCACCAATGATGTATTTTCCAACAGTGCTCCTTTCCTAGTTTATATCCCAAGCTGTTCTCAGCACCCTATAGCCAGAAATTAATATTCCTGTCAAGCAAACTGTCTCTCAAGAGTGTAATTACAAGTAAGCATTTTCCATTCCTTTTGTTTGCATCTCAAATTCAGAGCTTACAAATACAGGCATATAAAAATTGATACTGGCAATGTCTTTTTCTACTAAACTATTATGTTATAATTCCAAGAGGTAGAATAAATACCCTGCTTAGAACTCTGTTCCTCTGCAGCTGAACTCCTTCCAGGCCTTGAGCTAACTCATTTAAATTTATTCTGAGTGTCTCTAAATTGCAGACTGCCATGCTGACACAACAGACATTTCATCTTTCTGTTAATCTCTGGGTGCCTTCACAACCTACAGCTTAACTGCTGCTTGAAACATATTGCCTATTGTCTCTGCTAAAATCATTAAAAATAACCATTCAACAGAGACTCCTTATTTACTGTTTTTTGTTGTTATTCATTTGTTTTAACTACTAATAGAAGCAGTACTGTGCATTGCTCGTGGACCCTGAGGAAACTCACTTTGAGTCTAAGGATGTGTGAATTTTCTTAGTCAAATACTCAAAAAGACCAGGACATTGTGTGCCTGTGCAGAATTGTAATCAATTTTATTAGAACAAAATAAACCTCACTTCTTTCAGATAATACTATCAAAGGTCATATATCTCAGCCAAATTATGATCACAGTCAATTCATGTTTGTTTCTATGATGGCAGCCTACTCAGAAATACGTAGTTGCAGTTGTTTAAATCTAAAAATCCATCAGCTTTGTTCAAAAAAGTTTTCCATTTTGTATTCTTGTTCAATAAATGCAAACAGGAAAGCATCCTTCAGTCAAGTATTTATACTGTTGCTGCTATTTTCCCTCTGTAAAGATCAGCTGGACTGAGTTTCTAATCAAAAGGTGATCATCACAGAATTTTAAATATATGATCATTATATGGTGATTTAGTGAGGGAAGTAGCAGCTATTTACTGAAATGCTCTTACTGGTAGAGCACAAGAGGGGAGGAGAACAGATCAAAACAGAGAGGGAACATTTACAGAAGTGCTAACACATGCAGTACAAAACAAAATACTTGTAACTCACAGTTGAAGCTGCGTTTCCAGGGATGACCTGTTGGAGAGGAGCTCTGCAGAGAAGAACCTGGGGATCCTGGTGGATGACAGTTTGCCCATGAGCTAGCAGTGTGCCTTGGTGGCCAAGAAGGCCAATGGTGTTCTGGGGTGCGTTAAAAAGAACATGGCCAACAGGTCAAGGGGAGGTGATCCTTCCCCCGCACTGCCCTAGTGAGGCCTCAGTTCCATGGTACAAAAAAAGACTGGGATCTCCTTGAAAGAGTCCAGCAGAGAGCCACAAAGATGATAAAGGGCCTAGAGCACCTCTCATGAAGAAAGACTGAGCAACCTGGCTCTGTTCTGCAGCATCTGAGGCATGAACTCAGATATGAACAATCCAAATTATTACAGGTTCTAACATCCCCTATATACATTCAAAAGTTTTCTCTTTTATCTTTGCTCCACAGCTTCTGCTTTGAATATACTTTCTTGTATTCCCATGTGTTCAGCTGTGAGAAGAGTCTGAGGGGATCTGTTCAATGCCTGTAAATTTATAAGATGTGGGAGGCAAAGGAACAAGGCCAGACTTCTCAGCAGTATGTGGTGATAGGACAAGGGAAAATGACCACAGACTGAAAGCATAGGAAGTTCCGCACAAATGTGCTTAAGAACTTATTCACAGTAGGGGTTACAGTGCACTTGGAACAGCTTGCCCAGAGAAGTTGTGGAGTCACCTTCTCTGGATGTGTTCAAGACACACCTGGATGTATACCTGTGCAACCTGAAGCCTGCTTTGGCAGGCAAGTTGGACTAGATGATCTCTAGAGGTCCCTTCCAGCCTCTACAATTCTGTGAGCCTCAGGATATCTGGCGAACTAGTCAGAAAGCCTGGTGGTTTCTATATACGAGTCCCACAGCTCCCAAGCCACTCTCAGGCCTTCTGAACGGCGAGCATTCCGAGGCCCGAGCAGCCAGGCACCATCCCGCAGTAACGACACGAACCCGCCCAGCTGTGGCCAGCTCGCCAGCCTTCAAGGCCACCCCTGCCCCGCTCTTTCGCTGAATCCAGTCCGCGTATTCCCTCTTCCACCCCTACTGCTCCGCTCCACGTTTTCCGCTCTCCCTCCACCTGCCACCCGCCGCCGCGTGGCGCCGCTCAGCTCTCTGTATCTCACGGGGCTGCCTCAAGGCGCGGAGGCACGGTGCGGCAGGGCAGCAAAAGCGGCAAGCAGCAGGTAACCCAAGTGGGGCGGTGCCTGCACGGCTGGGTTCCCGTGTGATGAACACGATGAACTGGCGCCAGGTGTCTGCCTGGAGGCTCAGGTGGGCAGGGGGTGAGGTATCCGCCCGCGAGAGTCCGCTCAATGCGAGATACACGAGTATGGGTCTGCCGCCCGAACAAAGCTGCGGTTTGTGCGTCCAAGATGCCTGCCTGAGGTTATTTTTCTTAACCTTTATTTGTCCTATTTTAAGTGCTTTATCTCTGCATGGGGTTCAATTTCAGAGGGGTTAAGGAGAAAGAGAGGCATTTCAACGGGAGGGGCAAATCTGATGTAGATCACCTTCGGAGGCTGATGCTTCAACCCACCTGTAAGTTGTTGTGTTTTGTTGTTTGTTTTTTTTCAAGCTGGTTGTAAAAGATGGAAGTTAATAAGCAGTCTGTTGGGCATGTCTGTTTCCGGATGCAGCTGATGTCAAGATAAATGCTCGAAGCCTACTTAATGTTAGATTTAAGAAAGAAGCAAATTGTTCTATCGTCAGCATCGCATCTTGAACTTACTTAATGCGTTGCTTTAATATATCTGCAGCAGAGTAAACATTATGATGGGCTATAATCCTTTTTTTTTTTTTTTTTTTTTAATTACAGTTTCATCAAAGGTTTTGTTTTTCCTCCAAATAAATCCATTAGGTATGAGATTAAAAAATACCTAAAGATCAGTTTCAGTGTTTGGGTGGGAGCATTTGTACCAGCTTTTTAGCAAAGCCGTCATACTGCAAATTGCATTCCGTCCTCAAACACTGTTCCTGATTACATGCATGTCTGGATGTAATAATCATAATAAAGCATGTTGGCTGAGGCACAGATTGCCTTAGGCCACATGGAAGTGTGGAGTCTACCATCCTATCAGGTACAAAGGTGGTCACAAAGTTAGCGCCTGTTCTTCCATCATCCCACCACATAGCCAGCTCTGTCTTAATGTCATAATGTCTATGACACCTATTGTCATTAACTCCCAAGTGAGGCTGCTGATGAGTAAAAAGTAGAAAGTCCAGAATATGTATACTGAGGATGCCTAATGTGTAAAATTCTACATCAGATCTAAACAGCAATAAGGGTCTGGTTATATGTGTGTTGTATCTGAGATTGTCAGAACTGGAACAGAACTTACTGATTTTCGTGGAGAGGAGTTTGTTGGTTGTCAGTTTTTCCTTAACAGTATCATAGTACATCTATTTATTTCATCCCTGATGCATTTATAGAACTGGGGAAAGGTTTTGGTTCCCCAAGCATGGTACAAGGCTTTTACACTTTGTTCTGTATGGACTAGTGGCTCCCAGTGCCCTGAGTCAGGGAGGGTCTTTTGCCCAGCTCTGACACTGTAACTGGAATCTGTGAAGGCTCAAAGCTCACTAGACCTTCTGAGCTACCAAACATACTGTGCAGTGGTAACCTCAAGGGGTGGAGGTCTGTTGTGCTTTCTGCAGTGCAAGAAGATGAGGTGTCCAATATACTTAAGTGAGTTGCATCCTTATAATGAACTGAAAGAAGTCATTTGTCACACCATATTGCAACAATGGAACCATATTGCAACATGGAGACTGAAACATTAATGGCTTCCAGAAACATTGAGCACATTCATGGAAGACAGTTCCGACCATAACTAAAATTAAAAGGCAAGATGCAGTCTTCATCTCAGCATCATCTTAGATGAACCACATCACTCACTTTGAGACATAATAGTAGCAGTTCAAATATGAATTACTCAGCTTCAAATTGTGATGCATGCAATGTTAGAAAAAATGCACATAAGAAGTTTCTGCTAAAAAAAATCACATTCATTTTTTTTCCTGCATTGTCCTAAAGCAGTTTTCAATTATTAAAGTAAATGATGTCATTGAGTAGTACATATAGATTTTTATTGTTTGTACAAAAGGTGTATGTTTTGATCCAAGAAAAAAATAGATTCAAAATGAGAAAGTAAAACAAACTGGGAATCAAAATGTGGGAAGAAAAAGGACGTGTTAAGTTACAGTATTCATATCCTCAGTGGCATCTTGCTTTTCATTTGCTTATCAGGGCATGCTTTGATTTCTGAAACAGGTTTCCACAAGCGAGAAAGTTTGTTACTTGTCCATGAGGCACCAGTGTGGTTATCTCTTGAAAAATATGTCTGTGCTAAAAAAATTTTGTACACGCCCTACATTGCATTGAAATCCAATGTTGTAGGTGCAATAGCCACAGATTTCTATTAAAGAAATAAGAAAGGATTGTGTGAGAGTGATGAAGTTTTCACTTGGTGATACTGACGTCTGCTAATGTAGTTTATGTGGTTTCTTGACAAACAGAATACAGATCTTTATATATATATATGTATATATATAATTTTTTAAAGGAATCTTTAAATGAACAGGAAGTTAATATAAGGCATACATGGTAAAGGAATGCAAATAATCATTTAAAAATCTTTTTTGAGTTTTAGATTCGTACCATGAATCTTCTCATGCTTTTTCTCTATATACAAACAAAGTAGTAAGATGAAAAAGGGAGGCAGAAGTTGAAGCGAGGAATTTCAACCTGCTTACACTTTGATGATACTGCAGTTTTATAATGATATTTGAAGCTGGTTATACAGAAGATGAAGTGTACTCTGAGGACATTTAAAAAAGTCAAACAAAGGTATCAGTTAAACTACAAAATAATAAACAGACTGAAATTATAGTATTTTATTATAGTTTTAACAAATGCACAATATAACTAAAAGCTCTGGAGTTTGGCCAAGGCACATTATGTTTAACTCCACAGTGCAAGAATCTAATTTGATTATTTGTTTATTTTCTGGCTTGAAAGGAATTAGCTGAGTTATGATACATCTCACCTCCATAAGACATAAAAGCACACTTAGGGAAAACATGTGAATTAAACTTTGTATTTCTTTTGCTTAGTAGTGCCACATATCTCCCCTATGAGGAAAGACTAAGTGAACTGGGTCCGTTTAGCCTTGAGAGGGGACCTGATCCAGGTTTATAAATATCTGAGGTGTGGGGGACAAAGTGGTGAGGCCAGACTCTTCAGAAGTGTGTGGAGACAGGACAAGGGGAAACGGACAGAAGCTGCAGCACAGGAGGTTCCGCAGGAATGTGCACAAGAACTTCTTTACAGTGAGAGTGATGGAGCACTGGTACAGGCTGCCCAGGGGAGTTGTGGAGTCTCCTTTTCTGGAGATATTCAAGACCCGCCTGGATGCCTACCTGTGTGCCCTGGTGTAGGGAACTGCTTTGGCAGGGGGGTTGGACTCGATGATCTCTAGAGGTCCCTTCTAACCCCTATGATTCTGTGATTCTATGTATTTATTTTACATTTTTCTCTAATGTTATGAAAGATGCTGCATAGACTGTTTTGAGCTTAAATTGGAGTGAATTTATAAATTTGCTGAAATACTTTGTCCCAGCGAATTTTGAGGATCTTTTTTTTCCTCAGATCGAACTTAGATTTTTTTGATATTGATATAACATTTTTATTATATTTTATTTATTTTTATATTTATATTTTATATTTATTTATTTTTTATTATTATTTATATTTTATTATTTTATATTTTATAGTTTTAATAGTTTTGTTTGTTTGTTTGTTTTTGTTTTTTAAGAAGTTTCAACTATATAATCAATTCTCCCCCATCATCCACTTTCTCACAGGCTATTTAGAGCCTGACTGCAGAGAAAAGTTGATGTTATTGTTGAGGATGAAATATACCTAGTCTCTGTCCTTCTCTGCTGCTTTCTCCCCATGAGCCCATTGGAGAAGATAAAGGATGAGGTAGAAAAACTCCAATCTTTGATCTTGAAGTTAACTGTGAGATACTTCTTAAGCAGTTTTGCCTTGGAAACTGCTGATTTCTGCATCTTGGGTTAAATGTATATTGAGCACTTTGCTTGTCAGTCAAAAGATTTCCATTATCCTTCAGGAGGGTTTGCAGTTGAAATGCCTGGTACAGCCTATCTAAACAATGTTTGTCTTCCATTCTGTCAGTTCCAGCTAGGGAAAATAATTAGATATCTAAATGAGAAACAAAATGCTGCACAAATACATGCAAGGACTATATGAAGCACTGGTTGTAAAGTATAGGGAGGTCCCTTTTCCCCGGGAACCCTTTTGGGCTTTGGTCTCAATGACACAGAGAGCCCTCTTGTCTCCCATTGTGGTTCTGACCTCAGCTGAACACTTTTCAGAGATCTCTCTAGAGAGTAAAAGTATGATGATGTCATTATTTGGCCTCAAAGTGGTCTCTAGAAATGTGAAACATCTTTTCTTTTGCCCTGATTTTGCATTGTTCTGTTGCTCTTGGAAGTGTTTTATGCATTAATTATAGAACGTTCAGTGACATTTCAAAGTAATGAGAAGTTTGTGGGATCTTTAAAAAATATATTTTATTTTCACATATAAAGCAGTGCTCATACCTTTTTTACTTAGATTTCAAAATGTCTTAAAGGTCATGATTTGCAGAACAAACTCCGTAATTCAATTAAGGGTTATAAAGTAGGTATGTATTTCACCAGCGGGTGTGAGGGAGATAGTTCTGCCCAACTCACACACACTATCGTCTAACAAGCAGCTACTTATAGTGTTCTGGTATGGATATACATAAGCGCCTAATACGTATTTGTAACCCATCCCCACTTCATATTACAGTGAGTTCTAGAAGGGTCTCTTGAAGCTAGTACTTCTGCAGTGCCTCCTAGTGGTCATGAGTCGGGGTCTCAGGGATGAAGACCCAACACTTGGCCCTATTGAAACTCATTCCGTTTACCTTGGCCCATCAATCCAGTCTCTCCAGATCCCTCTGTAGTGCCTTTCTACCCTCTGGCAGATCAACACTGCCACCCAACTTGGTGTTGTCTGCAAACTTACTGAGGGTACACTCAATCCCCTCATCAAGATCATTGATAAAGATGTTAAATGTGGCCCCTGTACCACTCATGACTGAATGCCATCTAGATTTAACTCCATTGACCACAACTCTTTGGGCCCAGCCATCCAGCCAGTGTTTCACCCAGCAGAGCTTATGTCCAGCCAAACCATGGGCAGCCAGCTTCTCCATGAGGATGTTGTGAGGGAAAGAGTCAAAGGCTTTACTGAAGTCCAGATAGACAACACTGACAACCCTACCTTCATCGACTAAGCAGATCACCTTATCATAGAATGAAATCAGGTTTATCAAACGGGATCTACCATTCATGAGCCCTTGCTGACTGGGCCTGATCCCCTGGTCGACCTTTAATTGATCGTTAATGACTCCTGAGATTACCGTTCCATAACCTCCCTGGCACTGAAGTGAGACTGATAGGCCTGTAGCTACCAGGATCATCTTTCCAGCCCTTTTTGAAGCTGGATATCACATTTACCAGTCTCCACTCCACTCAGACATCCCCAGTTAGCCAGGACTGTTGAAGGATGATAGTGAGTGGCCCGGCAACCACATCTGCCAACTCCCTCAGCACTCTAGGGTGCAGTCCATCTGGCCCCATGGACTTCTGAGTGTCCAGCTTTAGAAGCAGGTCCAAAAACATCTCATCATGGATTATGCAGGGCCTATTCTGTTCCCCATCCGTATTTTCCAGCACAAGGGGCTGTGTGCTCAGAGACCAACTAGTCTTACTATTAAAGACTGAGGTAAAGAAGGCATTAAGTACCTCAGCCTTATCCTCATCCTTGGTCTTCCTCTCTCCATCCAACAAAGGATGGAGATTTTCCCTAGCCTTCCTCTTACTCTTGATGTATTTATTAAAATGTTTATTGTTGTCTTTCAAAATTATGCAGTGACCTTAAAGCCATGGCTCTGTTTGGAACTTCTCCAGAGCCATTGAGCAGCACAGCTTCCCAACCTGCTTTCCCCCTCTGATCCTGTGCAGTTTTCACTTGATTAAATCACTTTTAAACATGTGCTGAAAGCATCGGAAACGATTTTGAAGGAAACGGCCTTATTTTTGCCACTACCAGTGAAGCTGCTATTGCAACTGTAGCTCACTCTGAGCTGTTACAGTCTTCACAAGTAATTTTTCCCTTGCATGCACCTTGGATAAGACCATTTCTTAAATGTCAGCAAATGAAACCACTGTATACTTTTTGCATGAAGTTACTGTCTGGGACAATTGGCAGAATGCTTCTTACACCACAAATAATGTCTTCTCCATATTTCAAATAGCAGTCAGTGAGTTCGTCAGTCTAGACATAAATTGTCTGAAGTAAATTGTTCTGTACAAACTGATTTCTTATAAAAGGATATACATCCAGGTACCCACGAAAAAAAACATGTCTGCTTTGTGGGATCTGGAATTTGTGTAGGAGTGGTCGTGATTTGCATTCAGGTCCTGTGAAGCTCATGTCCCTGCTTTCAGGGTTGTATACCCTCTTGCTGCTCTCAGCATGCCTGTAACAAGTCCTCCATAATGAAGTACCTTCTCTTGTTTGACATATAGATGCAGAGAGCAATATGCACTCTTGCAAATAATTGAAAAAAATAATATTCCTAGTGTTTTGTACTTGGTCTGCATCAATTACAAAATTTTGACCAATAAACTGAAATTACATACAATGAAAGTTTTAGGATAAGTGTTTACAGCAGTTCAGTTTGATGCCTATCCTGTAATTTTACATCAGCTATAGCTCAATTAGACATCAGCCTGGGAGTATATCTTCTTTGCTTCTTACAGTGGATGTTTAGCACATCTGATACCATGCATAGCATCTACAATGTAGTGTCAGTATACTTCTTTATACATATTGCTGATGTTAAGACAGAAGATATAAACAGCCACTAAGCAAACAAGTGCTTGGTCTTCACACTGAAGCATGTTCATTAGAAGAGTTAGGTGATGTGTCAGAATGTATTTATCCCTTATCTGGCGTTATCTGCCTTTCTGGGTGCATTGTAGTTGCACTTTTTTCTCCCTGTTGCTTCAGTCTTGTGGATATATGACAGCCCAGACTGATTGTGTACTGTATGGTGTTCAAGCTGATTTGTTTATACTCCATGTTTTTTTACACCATGCTAGTCCTCAAGTATCAGCATGTGCTAGGGTTCATTGTTGCACTGAATCACTTAAGTTAGGCATTAAATCCTGCAAATAAGAGAAAATGTTTTAGTAGACTCAGTTCACTGTGACGTCTTGTAACCAATAGCTTCCTTTCAGTAGAGTTTAAACTGCATTCTATTATCTGTAGCTTGGTGCAATAACACAATGTTGCTTAAGATGGCTTTTGGGCTGCTCTTTGAGCAGCAGGTAATGTAACAATGTATCTTTCTGACTACAGGGGACAAGAGAACACAAGATGCTTTACTATAGCAAAGGTCGGCCCCAAACAATTAGTGGTTCGTTTAACTGAATCGGCACTTCACCTGCGCAGTCTATTACAATATTATGCAGAGATAATTTAGGCGCAGTTCAGTTCAGCTAGCTGATAAATACTGTGTAGAATTTATTGCAACTTTGAATAGTCAGCATTTCAGAGTCCTAGAAAGAAAAATAATAATAATACTGTACTAATATTCTGCACATACATTTAGAAAAACATTTGTTTTTAACATTTTTTTTTTTTTACTTATGCAGATTTTTTCCTTTGTACAAGATATTTGTACTTATTTTCTTCTAGATTCATAGAATAATGAATTTCAAATTGTGGGTGCTCAGTAATGGTGCCCTGTGTCACCACCATGCTCAAAAACAGATCTTTACAGCTTTTCAATTCAGATGGATAAGATCTTTTTCAGTAGTAGCACATCATTTTCAGCAGAGAAATAATATTATTTTCATCATCACTTTGCCCAGTGGCATTTGCAAGGCTTTCAACTTGCCAAGTGAGATTGGACACTGTTCTATTGCGTTCAGTATTCTATTGTGAAAAGCCATAATTCTATAATTGGAGAGGGGCTATTTTCTACGTCTGGCCAAAGGGGTGCTTGGTCTCAGATGAAATGGGAGGGTAAGGGAGTGAACTGCAGTGGAGTGTGAGTGATAAGAGCACAACCATGTGCAGTGGTTCTGTTGGCAGGGTTCTGACCAACCAAGACAGACTGGAGAGCAAGGAGCTGGGGTGAATGAAGGAGCAATTTCAGCTGGGAGGAGGCATCCGGGCCACAATTATCCCTATATCTTCTCTTTCATTACTTCCTGGAGGAGAGGGTTTTTTCCTGGTCTTTTGTTTGTTGACTTCCCCAGCCTTTCATTTTTATGGTAGCATACCTGTGAAACAGTCTCAGCAAGACTTAAGGCTTTCCTGCTTTAATCTGTAACAAAATGGAAAGAAAACTAGCAGGGTCTGAAACAGAGACTTTGGAACTGAGCTCTGGAAACTGAGTGCTAAGACTGTGCTTTCTAAAGCAGTGAATTGTTTTGCTGTATCTTTTTGTTTCTTTATTTCCTGTAGAAATTGGGAAAATTGACCAAGACATATATAAATACAACACACCAGGATTCACTGGTTGCCTATCAAGAGTACAGTTCAACCAGATTGCTCCCCTCAAAGCAGCTCTGAGATCTACCAATACCTCCTCTCACGTCCACATTCAGGGAGAACTGGTGGAATCCAACTGTGGAGCATCGCCACTGACAATCCCACCAATGTCTGCTGCAACTGACCCATGGCACTTAGATTCAGGTAAACTGGGCTTCATTCCATGTTAAATCAGCTGAGCAATTAAGAGAATAAATGTATCTTTCTTCTTCACTTTCTGTTGTTGTTTTTATGTTTTTTTGGGGATTTGTTTACATTTGTAAAGGATCATAACATAGCTGTGGTAGTACTTTGTAGTATTGGCTATGTAGTAAGCAAGACATTGGTAGTATGGTAAGGCATGGTAGTATTTCTTCTCTTGAATTGCTAGTAAATTTATTGTAGTCAGCTTCATACAAAAAAATTGTACACAAATGTATTTATAAAATGCTGATTTGTTTTCTGAAATATCTGCTTTCCTTAAGCCATGTTTAATGGGAAATCCTATCAGTTACTGCATTCCTCTCATGCAGAAAATACTAGAAAGCCAAAACAACCTGCTGATCCCAGCAATCATATTCTGCTTTGTGTTTGACAGTCTTTGGAAATATACACTGTGCCTTACTTCAGAGGATTGTACTTTTTCTTCTTGCTGCTTGGGTGCCAGTTACATAGTTTAGAAAAAAAAAAAAAAAATTGGCTCCATTTAAATTTATATTCATGTGTATGTTGACGTGTCATATTTTGGCCTCATTCTGATTTCCCTTTTTTCTGATTTCACTGATTTCATTTATTAGCATAAATTAGAAACTGTCCTGTCAAGTTGATTGCTTCACAATGTTATACCAATCAAAATGTGAGAGGAGAAATGGGGATCATAATGATTTTTACACTAACTAGTTCTATTGTGACTGGGAATGCATCTGTCTCTCTGACAGTTTTGGTATGCGAGAAGTTCATGTGCCAAGGTCATATTTTTGTTACTGTTTTTCAAAATCTCAAGCAATTCCTTCCAGCCCTGCCTTTCTGCTCTTCTTCAGTAGAAAGGTAGGGCAGAGGTTTGTAAGAAGCAGAAGATAGTCTGAAGCTAAAGGTCCCAAATAGCGATACTGGGAACATCTTACTCTAAAATCTCCCATTCCCTTCATGCCACTGGGCCTTTTTTTAATAATATAGTTTTTACATATTTTTGTCATGAATGTTCAGAGTCCAATTGGAGTTTTTGGAATATTTTATTACAATCAAAAGGTGAAAAACAATAAGCAAGTAGTGCTGGGTGTGCCGGGGAGTCTCCGCTTAAAGGCATAGCTCATGCATATTCATCACATTCCAAACTCTGGTTATCGGGGATTAAACCTAAGAGTCAATTTTGCTGTAAATTTTCGAACCTTGAAGGAGGAGAGCTCCTTCACCATTCCTGTGGGTGTTTTGTTTAAGAGAGACAGGATGTCTGTCCTGCTTTCTTATCAATAAGTTTAGCTGCCTCCACGTTCTTGTATTAGTTGGGATGAAGGCCGTTTCTGATTAATCCCTCGGTGCATTCCAGGCCGGTCTTGCAAGGTCTATGTTTGAGGTGCTTATCTCTGTCACCCCTTGGTTTGAGGAATGGGCCTTCTGTGCTCCCTTTTGCAGGGTTAGTGTTTGAAATGCAGACAGAGTTCTGTTCTT
Source organism: Callipepla californica brunnescens (assembly GCA_023055505.1). Taxonomy (NCBI): domain Eukaryota; kingdom Metazoa; phylum Chordata; class Aves; order Galliformes; family Odontophoridae; genus Callipepla; species Callipepla californica. The sequence goes on along the minus strand of JALIRH010000057.1, from coordinate 749,177 downwards.
AGTTTATCCTTCCATGCCTTACAAGGAAATTCTACTCCTTTAAGCAATTTTATCTACCAATTAGAATTCAAGCCAGTTTAAAGGTATTGTATCAGCATCTTTGACTCTGTATCTTTTGACACGAATCACATTCACATGTTTTACATTTTTATTTATACATATATATTTATATATTTCACAACATACAATGTCCTACTTGACTTTTTTCATCAGAAACCTTAGTAGTTTATTTTTTCTCTGAAATTATTTAATCAATTTGTAAGTGATGGTTATGTTCTAAGCTCCTTCTTCCATAGATGCACATTTCCTTAAGGATATCTCCTTACTGACTCATGACTCTAAAAAGTGTGCCATAAACTTCTTGAGAATTAACTAGTACAATAAATCTTTTGCAGTTAACGTATATTGGTTGCTAATTTTGGTTTATTTTCCCAATAGATAATTTGACTGCAAGCTAATAAAAGCCTGGCCGGATTTACTCAAGATAGCTCATTGGTGTTAAAAGAGGAAGTTCTATTGGTCCTTGCCCTGTGCTACTATGCTTGGTGTTATGTTGATTCAGTCTTGCATAGGAAACCTTTGCTCAATCAATTCTACTTTGACCAGACAAGTGAAAAAAATATAAATTTGTATTTTGTTATTTGCAGTACTCAGTCATGAAGGGTATCAGGGACCATGCAGCATGCGCTTAGGGTGCTTCAAGTGTCCATTAGCTTCTGTCCAGTAAAAAAAAATCTCACTGTAGTAACAGGGCTTTACTTGACTGTTTCAGTCTTGGGCAACCAGAGCATGATGTCTTATACTCACTTCTGGTAATAAGAAGCTTCAATAAGAACTAAGTCTAGGCATTCCTCCTCTTGTCCTCCCCAGTGTTCAGTAACAGTGAGGGAAAATATTATATTGCTTTAAAGACTCCTAGTAAGGAAATGCTGAATACTAAAGAGTACAGCAATTACAGTATAGTGTGTAAATTGCCTTTCACTGGGATAGAAATGAAAAGATGCTGAGCTGTGTGTGAATGAAAGGGCAAAGATCTCTTGAAGTTCACAGAAACATTTGTAGTGGTGCTAGAGCAGAAGGCACAGGATATTCACACTCACTCTGCTGCAAAGAAGTGGATACAAAGAGCATGTCTGAAAGCAGCATGTAGGATTTGTCATTCCACACATATTTAATCTTTAATTTATATTGTGATGTCATCTGTTTCATTTTAAAATGAACTTAATTTAAGTGTTGAGAACAGGTGGTTAGTAGTGAAAATGAAAAGTCTAAGTACAAATTGGATGTAGATGTCTATATCTATACTAGCATGCATTTTAATATCTATTGGTAGTATGGGTAGATAAGGCATGGTAGTATTTCTTCTGTTTAATGAAGGAATAAATTCATAATGAGAGTATCAAGACTATTTCAGCTCCAGAGACAATGGAAACTTACACCACTGATTTTTACATTTTCTTCTTCCACATGCTTTGTGTTAAGGTTTTCTAGTGGGGTTTGGGTAACAAACAAAAAAATCAGTTGCAAACTGCTGATTTGCTAATGCACTGTGACATTACAAGGAAACATTTTCATTTACCAATCACCATAATCTACATCAAAGTTAATACAGTTAGAGAACATATTTTTCCTGAAACTGAGAATACTGTGTTAGACAGAGATACTTTTACGAAGCCTGAGTAGTTCTTATTTGACATTGCTAAATGAGTTCTTGTGATGCCTTCTCTTTGAATCAAGGAGATTTAACCCAGAGTGGAAACTCTTGAATTAATTGTCTAAATTAATGATTTCTTCACTTCTAAATTGCAATACTGGATCAGACCTTGTAGATAGTTAACTAGATGCTAAGCAGTTTCTTGCCTGATGGCTGGCCTACATAAGATATTTGCCTTAAATTCTTTTAAGTAGTTACCATGGTGGGCACCTCCATTTACATGCAAAACACTGTAGATGCTGTTACAAAAGGGAGGGGGGAATCATAAAGACACATATCAGTCATTTGCATTTAACTGATCCTTAAATTCAAGTTAAGGGTTTTTGTCAGTAAGAGAGCTTGTTGATTTCCTCCTCAGACACGTGGGCTATTCAGCCTCTAGATTCATTGATTTGCACTTTCTGTTAGCCTTGAATTAACATATTTCTGATTTCTAATACTAGTTCTTCAAAAAATGTTTATCATTTCAGAAATGTCACTTCTCTCCCTCTCCATCCATTGCTGGCTTTTTGACATGCTACCAGAACATTGTTTTGTTCAGCTTGGGAATACATTTGGAATGCACAGTCTTTTCCTGTTGCTTTGGTGATTCTTTCTTAGTTTCCATGAAGCACAGGAATTCAACAAGTCATTTATTTTGTAGAATGTGACTGTGGTGGCTTAAAAAATAGTCAGTAATCAAAACCAAGCAGATCATCGATATTGTTCTGATGCCGAGAAATCCAACATAGTAACTTGACACACCAATGAAATATGTCAAGCAGGTATTCCCTTTATTACAGCACTGGGTGCATGGGGGATCTCTCCACCAAACATGCACACCGAAGAGAGAAACGACTACACATTTAAGGGCATAACACGTTAATATTCATTACATTCCAAGGATAGACAGAAATTCCAAAGTGAGTGACATCTCCGGTGGTAAATTTCCAGATGTTGAGGGGATTACTTTTATGTTGCTAGCAGATATGCCTTCTTATCTTCACGGACTTTGCAGACAGCAATTCCACTTATCTAGACCATCCATTGTGTTGTAAACAACCACCCTACACACCATTGTATTGTCCTTATCTTCGTGGGACCACCCTTGTATTGAGTTGCAAACAGCAGCTCTCTTCAGCAATACCTTTATTTCTACGGTCCCTGAGTTTCTTCCTAAAGTTTCCTGTTTGCTCAAGCTATGATGCCTAGTTTAGATTAAATCCAATTCAATTCCTTGATTCAGTTCCCTTCCTGTGTTTTCTTCTCATCTCAGTTGTATCAGTTTTTGTGCGACAATCCATTTTGTCTTGGTTACTTGAAAATAAGTGTAGAAGGTAAGCAAAAAAGGTGACCATGTAATTTAAAAATGACACGTCCACCTTTGCATATTGTCTTAAGCCAGCTGAAGCCGAGAAATCCATCAAAGTAACTTCACATGCCAATGAGATATGTCAAGCAGGTATTCCCTTTATTACAGCGCTGGGTGCATGGAGATTGCTCCAACAAACATGCACACTGTAGAGAGAAACGACTACACATTTAAAGGCACAACACATAAATATTCATCACATTCCCAGGACCTGGACAGAAATTCCAAAAGTGATTGACATCTCCGGTGATAATGAGATTAAATTTCCAACTGTTATGGGTACTGCATTATATCACAACGGAAAGTCTGCCTCCTTATCTTCACTGGACTCTCCCACCAAGTTACAAACAGCAACTCCACTTATCTTCTCTGGACCCTCCATTGTGTTGTAAACAACCACCCTACTCACCATTGTGATGTCCTTATCTTTGTTGGATCACCCCTGTACTGAGCTGCAAACAGCAGCTCTCTTCAGCAGTACGTGCATTTCTAAGGTCCCTGTGTTTCTTCCTAAAGTTACCTGTTTGCTCGAGCTATGAGGACTAGTTCAGATTCAATCCAATTCAATTCCTTGATTCACAGTGTACTCCACACCTGTCTGGAGTACATTTGAAAACAAAAGTTCAAATTGGATGTAGATGTCTATAAATATACTAGCATGCATTTTAATATCTGTTTCCAGAGTATATGTTAAAAAGTTTATTACTAAGCTTTTATTTAAATATCTATCAATTCAGAATTTCAATACAGATGTATGTCACCATTAAATGACATCTTGCTCAGACTAGGGAAGCAGCAAAAGCCAAAACAGATTTTTTATGTTTGTAGTAGATAACCTTCCAAAGTTAAATTGCCTTGTACTCAGAATCACAGGATGAATATTAATTGCATGGGGCTGTTCAATTCATGGATGTTTTTCCCTAAGATAAGGGTTCTGCAGTTTACTAACGAAGTTTCACCTCCAAATTTTTATCCTTTACGTAAATATAAAGGAAATCTACTACATGTAGTAGACCTCCATTAGGTAAAATGAGCTCCTATTTTCCAAACTACCTTTCTTTGTATTTAACAGGAAAAAAATAAATAAAAGTGAGCTACCAGAAGAGGTAGTATACTATGAGAAACACTCGTAAGACAGTAACTCAGTGAACAGTATATTTCACAATTGCAATGGCAAAACAGAAATACTACAAGCAGAAGTGCATGCTGTGTGGGAAAAAAAGTTCTTATATTTCCTAGCTCGCAACTCTGAGTCCCTCCCCTGCTACCATGCTCACATTCTGTCCACATGCTCGTCCTCTGTGCAGGTATCTGACAAAAGTCCAACTTTCTTGGTCTCTCCACGCAAGCAGAATCCACAAATGGTCATCAAGCCAACATCACCTGACACATACCTTTCAGATAAGTTTTCCTCCTCTTGTTCTGTTCTGGGAGCAGATGTATGTCCCAAAGCCACTCCTGTCCACGCGCCCTGTCCCCAGTGATATACCCAAAGGAGTAGAATACATAAATTAACATGCCAACCAGACTCTCCTGATAGCTCCAAAAGCAACACTCTCTCACGGTACCACTCCCCCCATCTCTTAATGTGCATACTCCACAGTAAAAAAAACGCATCTCGCAGTACCAGCTTTGAGACAAGTCTGTAAAACATGTGAATGTGATTCGTGTCAAAAGAAACAGAGTCAAAGATACTGATACAGTACCTTTAAATCCAATCAGCAGATAAAATTGATTAAAGGAGTAAAATTTCCTTATAAGGCATGGAAGGATAAACTAGGAACAGAACTGCATCTCGAAACACTAACCCTGCAACAGAAGGTGCATTCCTCAAACCAAAGTGTGGCAGAGATAAGCATTTCAAACACAGACCTTGTAAGACTGGCCTGGAATACACAGATGGATGAATCAGAGGGCATTAAGGAAGACAAACACCCTTCATCCCAAAGGCCACCTGAAGGAATGTGCGACCCCCCCTAGCGACTGGCCACACAAGTGTAGAAGAATAAAATGATTGACCAAGAGGAGGAAGGGACTTCAAGAAATTTTAAATAAGACACTGTATAAAAGAAGAGGGAACCGTCTTCTCGGTGTGTTGTTGGTGGAGTGGAGACTCCCTGGCACACCCAGCGCTGCTTGCTTATTGCTTTTCACCTTTTGATTGTAATAAAATATTCCAAAAACTCCAATTGGACTCCGAGCATTTATGACAAGTCCCTTGGTACCACATTCCTTGGTACCCATGCAAAAACAATATGTCATCTCCGGCAGTATATAAAGAGTTTACAGACCATGCTTTAGCACTTCCAAGCTGCCATCATACTGCGTGACTGCGGGATGCCTTCATTCTAAGTGTATAAATGCAGTGCAATATTTAATGTGGGATTTAGTTAAACCCATACTAGCTTCAGCATCACATTGAGAATTAAACATAATGTATTAAATCGGCAGTGGTTTTTTTTTTTTTCAAGTGGTGTAATTTTTCTTTTTTCTGACTTAATGGATTTCTTTCCTGTTTTTGTAGAAGTTGAAAGGCCTTGTGTTTTAAGAATAAACAGCTTGCTATTTTTTATCAAATGTATATTGAGCATGTCTGGCAAACCCATTGCATGAAGGTATGCACCACTGTCATCGAGATTAAAATTACTGTGTGATTAACTCTCTTTTTGTTGATGGTGGTGTCAGGAGCAGAGCATCGCAGTGCTGAATGTAGGTCATATGATCTGTGCTCACCTAATTGACTAACTGGTTATCTTTGCTAAGCAAAAGATAACGGACAGTTTCTGAGCTAAATGTCACACATGTTACAAGTGACAGCACTGAAGGCCACCTTCCCAACTCAAATCTCATTAGCTAGGTTTCCATGCTATACCACTAGGTACTACATACCAGAGGGCTGAGCAGCAGTTTTTGGGGAGATGCTGTGTGAGAAGTGCACTGGCATGGATGTGGCTGCCAGGACACAAAACTCTTGCCTTTCTCAATGAGTTCACAGTGGCAAGAAAGAATCAAAAGTATTACTTGCTAGAACAACCATTGTAGGTTATGGACACATGAACAAAAGGATCCTTTCCTGATAATGAACACCGAAGGAGTTTTGATACCACATCTTGAGTTGAATGTCCTGTATACATCAGTGAATTCACTGAAAATATTAAAATCAATGGGAATTTGTGAATCGGTGCTCACTCTCTTAATTATGGTGCTTGAATTGTTGTAAGACTCTATTCATTTGGAACAAAAATGCCTTCTTCAGTACCATCTAGTTACTTCACACTGTTATACATAGCTTTCTCTTATCACTAAAAATATATAATTCCACTGTGAAATTTGTGACATTCTGTCCAGTGTATCAGAAAGCTGTCAAGCTGCCAAACTGGCATTCACTGAGAGACCAGCATTGTAGCTATTTCATAAGTAGTTAATACTGCTACCTAACATCGAGACAAGAATGTGGCAATATTAAAAAAATCCTCTGCAAAGACTGAATGTTTTTCATAAGTAATAAATTTAACTTGGAATACAGGAATGGCATGAATGACTAAAAAATTGGAATAAGAAGCATATGGATGCCCAAGTATTTCATGTGACTGCCTTCTTTTTCCTTTCCCTAGGCTGAAAAGAATTTCACTTCCTGTATTACAGTTAAATTTAGATTAAAATGGCGTACTCCGACCTGTCCTTTATCCCCTGTCCAATCCTTTCATTTTCAGAAGTAGATGAATGCTAAAAGTGCAGAAGCTAATCTTGTTGTTCGTATTCTGTCTGTGAGAACCCTTTTCTCCCAAGTACTTATATATATATATTCTTAGCTATATAAATTAAATTTACAGACATAGGGAAATGAGTGAGAGAATAAAAATTCTCTTTCTCTCCTCTGCACGTGTACCCATGTAAACAGTACCAGTCTTTTTTGTCACAGAGAAACATAACAGAAATTTTTAATGCCATTATTCACAATATCTGAGTTAATAAAGGCAAACATCAAGGCTATATACATAACAAGGTTAGTTGTGAAGTGTATATATTTATATGTTTATAGGTGCAGTACAGATCCATCTGTTACTTGCTCTTTCCATAAGGGTAAATCTTTCTTTACTTAAGGTTTGCTTTTTGCTTTCTTGTTCGTTTGGCTGTAATTTTAGTTCTGTATTTTGTTTCACTCAAATACTCCTTGTGGATCTGTTCTCAGTGATTATCTGAATACAGCAAGGCTTTGATCAGCACTTTCCTGTTGCTTTGAGAGCACCAAAGCATTTCATATGTTAGTTAATTATAAAAGGAAGTATTTGTTTGTCTTCCTTAACTGATGAAATGTAAGCCCTGCACATAACATTTTCATGAAAGTGATAACTCAGGGCAGCATGACTAATATACTAGCAGTTCTTGTCTGGAGACCTAGAGTTGAGCAATTATTACTACCAGGAATCAGACAGATGAATTTAGACCTTTCATGAATGAATGTGTTCTAACATGCTGCAACTCAACTGGAAATTTGGAATGGAAAGAGATTAAAATAATGCATCTGAAGCAGGACTTGCTGCAGTTCAACCTACAGATAAAAATGTTTTAGAGGTGTTCATAACTACATGCTCTAATATTTTAAAATAAGGAAATCTTCTGTATGCAGATACTGGTTAGTAAATGCAGAAAGTATTTTGATCACTTTGTACAATTACTTCCGACTACTTTGTACAATTATTTGCTTGTGGGCAAAAGAAAGTATAAAAGTTATTACTGGGAAACAACCATTAAAAGAGGAAAATGAAGAATTTGTCTAAGCCACCCCACTGAAGGGAATACGTTCCCTGTTTGATATTTCATCCAGGCTTGACCTGAGAGAGGGTAAGCTGCAAGGCTGAGTTTCTTAATAAGGTACAAGCTTTTGTATCCATTTTCCAGTAAGATTACTTTTTAAGACCAAAAGAAAGCATTACCATGTTAAAGGACCTTATTTATTATCGCTCTCTTAAACTACCTGAAGGGAGGTTGTGATGAGATGGGGGTTGACTTCTTCTCCTATGTAACAAGCTATAGTATTAGAAGGAAAGGCCTCAATTGGCACCAGGAGAGATTCAGGTTGGACATTAGGAAATACTACTTCTCCAAGAGAGTAGTCAGGCTCTTGAACAGGCTGCCCAGGGAGGTGGTGGAGTCACTGTCTCTGGAGATGTTCAAGAAACATTTAGGTGTTGTTGTGAGGGACATGGTATACTGGGAAATATTGAGGATAGGTGAACAGTTGGTCTGGATGATCTTAGAGGTCTTTTCCAGCCTTGGTGGTTCTGTGATTCCAGCCACGCTGCCCAAAGCCTGTCACATTGCCTGGGGTTGTTGTGGCCTAAGTGCAGCACCAGGCATTTGATCTTGTTGAACTTCATCCCATTGGACCCAGCCCAGCTACCCAGCCTGTCCATATCTCTCTGTGGAGCCTTCCTATCCCCAGGCAGATCAACACTTCCTGCCAACTTGGTATCATCTGCAAACTTACTGTGGGTGTGCTCAATGCCCTCATCTAAGTCATCATTAAAAATACGGAACAGAACAGACCCCAGTAACAATCCCTGGGGAGCATCACTCATAACCAGTCACCAGCTGGATTTAACTCCATTCATCACCACTCTTTGATCCTGGCCCTCCAGGCAATTCTTTACCCAGTGAAGAATGTACCTGTCCAAGCCATAGGCTACCAGCTTCTCAAGAAGAATCCTGTGGAAGACAGCATCAAAGACTTTGCTGAAAACAAGGTGGATGATGTCAACAGCCTTTCCCTTCAGATCAGAGGTGTCAAGCAGGACCTGCCTTTCATGAACCTGTGCTGATTGGACCTGATCCTCGGGTTCTCCAGCACATGATTATTTCTCTGCCTGCACCCACCTTCTGGACTACTTTTCTACTCTAACAGAGTAATTTTACATTTCAATTTTGTGAATTTCCAAGAGGCTTTTATGTGGAATGTGTCATGAAAAAACCTACCTCTGAAAATGGTTGATGCAAAATCACACCTACTATAATGAAGCAAAATTATCAGCAGGAAGTGGTAGGACTCGTGACTGGCTGTAGTGTTGCCCTGATTGAGAGGAAACTTCTTTGGGGTTAGACAGCAATTTGGCAAACTAATACTTTTCTAAATTGAGTCTTTTAGATTTCAGGTTTTACCTGAGAGTCTGAGAGGGTAGGTTGAAAATTAGGATTTATTTTCTTACCATTAGTCCTTCCTTTTCATTGCTGCAAGGACAATAATATGGATACTGTTCCAAGATGTCTCTGTAGGAAACCCAGTATGGAGTTGTGAATTTATTTGTCTGACATTTTTAGAACAGCTTTTGTTTTAGAGAGGTACAGAAATGCTGTTTTTAGAAGATAGAGTGCCAATAGATGTCAGAGACGAGTGCCACTGGGAAGAACTGCTGGCTAGTCTCCCTTCATTGTGTCCTGAGAAATGTTCTCTTGTTTGTTCCACAGACAACCAGACAAAAACTGGTTGCTCCACAAATAGCTGGCTCAGCTGTCCCCAGGATTATATGCACAAAACTCTTTTCAGGCCACATGGCAAGCTGAAGCGATTCATTCCTTTGTATATCTTCTTCGCAATACAAATGGAGCTTTATTATGGTCTTTACTTCACGCTAACAGAAAGCTGGTTGAATTTCCTTACACAATTTTTTGGTATAGTGAATACATAATTGTCCTGTAAAATCAAATTATTAAAATATCACCTAATCCATCATGGATGGATGTATCTTCCAACAAGGAAGATACAACTGGGTTTTAAATATTGACCCAATAAGTCATTTGAGTTTTTGATTATTTGAACTGTTTCCAGATAAATGGAAATGTCAGTTTCATCTCTGTGGCAGGGAATATCATGGAACAGATTCTTCTGGAAGCTATGCTAAGGCACATGGAAGTCAGAGAGGTGGTAAGCCAGCATGGATTTACCAACAAGAGCAAATGCTGCTTGACCAAACTAGTGGCCTTCAATGATGGTGTCACTGCATCAATGGAGAAGGGTAGAGCCACTGATGTCATCTGTCTGGACTTCAGTAACGTCTTTGACATGGTACCCCACAACATCCTTCTCTCCAAATTGGGAAGATAAAAATTTGATGGGTGTACTCTTCAATGGCTCAGTGTCTGGATGGAGACTGGTGACAAGTGGCGTCCCCCAGGAGTTGATGCTGGGGCCAATATTCTTTAATATCTTCATCAGTGACAATGACAGCAGGGTCAACTGCACTCTCAGCAAGTTTGCTGATGACACCAAGCTGTGGGGTGCAGTCAACACACCAGAGGGACCTAAAACAGGCTTCAGCAGTGGGCTCAAGTGCACCTCATGAGCTTCAACAAATCTAAGTGCAAGGACTTGCACCTGGGTTGAGGCAACCCTCATTGCCAATATAAATAAATAAACTAGGAGATGAGAGGACTGAGCACAGCACTGCTGAAGAAGACCTGGGAGTGCCAGTGGATGTGAATATGGACATGAGCCAGCAATGTGCCCTCACAACCCAGAAAGCCAACTGTATCCTGGGCTACATCCAAAGCAGCACAGCCAGCACACTGAGGGAGGTGATCCTGCCCCTCTACTTTAAGGTGGTGAGGCTTCACCATCCAGAGGAGGGCCACAAAAATGATCCACAGAATGGGACACCTCTCCTATGAGGTCAGGCTGAGATAGCTGGGGATTTACAGCCTGGAGAAGAAAAGGGTCCAAGGTGACATAATAGCAGCCTTTCAGTATCTAAAGGGGAGCTACAGGAAAGAAGGGGACAGACTCATGAGCAGGGTCTGTGGTGACAGAACAAGGGGAAATGATTTCAAGTTCAAAGAGGGTAGATTTAGATTAGATATAAGGAAAAAGTCTTGAACAGTGAAGGTGAGGCGCTAGAGCAGGTTGCCTAGTGATGTGGTGAATGCCCTGTCCCTGGAGACTTTCAAGGTCAGGCTGGATAAGGCCCTGGACAACCTGATCTAGCTGTGATGTCTCTGTTCATTGCAGGGGAGTTGGACTAGACTTGTCCCCTTAATGATTTACCATAGGCATGAGTTGCAAATGGAAGGAAAAATAAAGATTTTGAAGAAAGATTTTGAAGAACAGATCTAAAGCACAGAAATAACTTGCTTTCTCGCTTTCCGACTTTCAAGAAATGGAAAGGATGCCATATTCTGATTGATATGAAGGGTCTGACCACTTGGAAATAATACAGGAATGCTGTCAGAGCCTGCAGGGATGTGATGAGGAAGGCCAAAGCCAACCTGGAATTGGACCTGGCAAAGGAGATAAAGGATAATAAGAAAGGTTTTTTTAAGTATGTCAACAGTAAAAGGAAGACTAGGGAAAATGTGAGTCCCCTACTAATTGAAGGGGGTGTTCTGATAACAAGGGGTGCAGAGAAGTCAGAGATACTGAACGCCTTCTTTGCTTCTGCCTTCACTGTGGGAACTCCCCTTCTGGACTCCATGCACCATGGGGGTAAGTGGGGAAATGGAAGGCTCCCCTTTGGGAGGGAGGAGATGGTCCAAGAGCATCTAGGCAACATCAAGGTATGTAAATCTATGGATCCCTATGGAATGCATCCATGTATGCTGAGGGAATTGTTAGAGGTGTTTGCTGAACTGCTCTCTATCATCTTTGAGACATCCTGGAGAGAATGGGAGAGGTGCCTGAAGACAGGAGGATAGCCAATATCACTCTGGTCTTCAAAAAGGGCAAAAAGGAGGATCCAGGGAACTACAGGCTGGTCAGCCTCACCTCTGTCCCTGGAAAGGTGATTGAATGGTTTGTTCTGGATGCAATCTCCAGTCAGCTGGAAGAGAGTTACCAGGAGTAGTCAACATGAGTTCAGCAGGGGGAGGCCATACTCGACCAACCCGGTGGCCTTCTGTGATGTCATTACTGGCTGGGTGGATGAGGGGAGAGCAGTGGATGTAGTTACCTCGATTTCAGTAAGGCATTTGACACTGTCTCCCACAGCATCCTTATAACAAAGTTGAGGAGGTGTGGAATAAATGAGTGGACGGTGAGGTGGGTGGAGAACTGGCTGACTGGCAGAGCTCAGAAGGTTGTTAATCGGTAGCGCAGAGTCCAGTTAGAGGCCTGTACTTAGTGGTGTTGCTCAGGGGCTGGTGCTGGGTCCAGTCCTGTTCAACATCATCAGTGACATTGATGAGGGGATAGAGTTCACCCTCAGCAAGTTTGCTGACAACAGAAAGCTGGGAGGAATAGCTGACATGCCGGAAGGCTGTGCTATCATTCAACAAGACCTGGACAAGCTGGAGGAAGGTGGAAGAGTACGGAGATAACAGACAGGTCTAAAAAAAAAATAAGGCAATGTCAATGATTTGAAGAGGAATGGCAATTTACTAAATCTAACGAAGTCAAACAAACTGGGAGAGAGGAGTGACCAAGGTATGAGAACTTACATAAGTAAAACTGCAGAGGAAGCACAGATACTTTATCTCCATGGCAAGCTGAGAGAAAGCATGCCAGAGAGTGGCTGGTGTCCAGTTCATCCAGGCCATCTGGGCACACTGCTGGCTCACATTCAGCTGTCTGTCCATCAGCACAGCAAGTTCCCTTTCTGTCAGGCAGCTTTCCAGCTACTCCTCCCCAAGCCTGTAGAGGTGCCTGGAGTTGTTGTGATCAAAATGCAGGACCCAACACTTGTCCCTATTGAAACTCATTCAGTTTACCTTGGCCCGTCAATCCAGTCTCTCCAGATCCCTCTGTAGTGCTTTTCTATCCTCTGGCAGATCAACACTGCCACCCAACTTGGTGTTGTCTGCAAACTTACTGAGGGTACACTCAATCCCCTCATCAAGATTATTGATAAAGATGTTGACTAGGAGCGGCCCCAGTACCGAACCCTGGGAGACACCACTCATGACTGAATGCCATCTGGATTTAACTCCATTGACCACAGCTCTTTGGGCCCAACCATCCAGCCAGTGTTTCACCCAGCAGAGTGTATGCCCATCCAAACCATGGGCAGCCGGCTTCTCCATGAGGATGTTGTGGGGGAAAAGAGTCAAAGGCTTTACTGAAATCCAGGTAGTCCACATCAACAGCCTTACTGTCATCATATATCTTACGAATATCATATAAATATAATCATATAAAGATATCCCTTTGGCCAGTATAGGTCAGCTGGTTCTGCCCCCTCTCATTTCACTAAGGCCCTGCAGCCCCCTCACTGGAAGAACAGTACAAGAAGCAGAAAAACTGAAACCTCCTTGGTTCTGTATAGCACTGTTCAGCAACAACTAAAACATTAATACTCTATCAACATAGTTTTTCTCCTAAAGCCAAAACATATCATCATAACAAACACTGTGAAGAAAATCAACTCTGGCCCAGCTGAAACCAGGATGGATTGTGAAAAATCCTTGTGAAACTTTTGAAATGTTTTCTCAAGGTTAGAACCAAGAGTATGTTCACACGCTTCTGCAAGAAAGGTTTGTATGTTTTTGGTTTTGTGCTAATAAAACTTACCGTATTTATTTTAGTAGAGTAACAGAATTACCTTTTGTATTTATAGCAGTGCTTATTGAGAGTACCGGCTTCATTTTATTTTTGTTTTTGTCAAGGAGAAAGTGAAAAGTTATAAGGGATCAGATAATAGTGAAAGATATTTTTCTTTTATATTTGTTTAGATAAGTATCTACCCATTTACATTTTCTTTAAATTGTATCTACGTATTTTGGATGTATTTCTGAACTACTTTGGTAAGTTATGCTGATATTATAACATGATTCTTTAATTCTGTATTTACAGCCAATGCTGATTTCCCATACAATGGTCAAGCTATAGGAGATGGAGTTAACAGAAACTCTGCTATTATTGGAGGTAGGAAAAGTGTCTACTTTCCTAAGAGATTTTGCATCATGACTGTGAGGCTTAGGTGCAGTAGGTAACACAGTCAATCTTCTTGCTAAGAACTGAGTTTGGGAAAATTACACCAAAGTAAAAGTTTGTATATTTCTGTTCAGGTAATTTGTTCTAGAGAAACGGCTTGTTCTCAGTTTATTACCCTCAGATTTAGTTTCAACCATATCAAAATATTCATATTTTTAATCCACATAACAAGCATGCTTGTGAGGATCTACTCTTGAATAGTTATTTGCTGTAACAGAGTAATTTGTTTATGTTAAATGTCAAGGACAGTTTTCCAGTTACATCCAATTCAACATGAATCTATGGCAAAAACTATTAGTTTCACTCTTGACAGAAATAATTCATGATCTTGCCTTGTTTTTTTAGGGGCCAGGTTCTGAGGTTCTGCTACAACTTACATGCCTGGGAGTGCCGTTCAGTGTGATAGGTTCTCGGGTGATGTGAAATAATTAAAGAACTTGTATCTTAAATTAGCATTAAATTGAAGACCTTCAGCCAAGCTGTATCCAGCTATAAGGATCCTGAATAAATTTATGCTTATTTCCCATTTGCTCCACCCCATCCCTCTGCACTGTAATGTTACACCAAAACTCTCTGGAGACAACTCTGGTAGTGCAAGAAATTCTGAAGGCATATAAAAATGTTTTAAAGACCATCCTAATATATTTTAGTCAGTTCTAGATGCATATAAAACAAAGGCAGTGAGAGATATTTTGTCTTGTAAGGCAATGCCAAGTATAGTAATGAGTGAAGTCTAATGGAATTACTTGTTTCTTTTTCCTGTCCCCAACAAGGGACTGTGTTTCCATAACCAGGTTTATGTCAGTTACTTCAGTTTTGATTTGTTACATTATTTTTCATTTTTACTTTATTTTTTTATTACTTCATTCTTTGGCACCCAACTGTACTTTAAGGATAGTACTGCATTACTCAGAAAATTCAGACCATGCCTTAACAATCTGGCTGCTCAACACATCATTTAACATAAGTGACATAAAATAATTCTGTGTGATTACAAGATTTTTTTAACTGAGAAATGTTGTGATTTCTTTGTCCTGGATGATAATCTAGTGTTCTCTGTCCAAATAGCTGCCCAGGCAACAGTATGTCCCCATTTCACCCCATCATTTTAGGAACACTCAGCATGCTCTGCCTAAATGTTAGCAAAGCTCACCTCTGTGACTAAGTGTTAACGTCAAAGGTAAACTATGGAAGATGAAAGTTGCAGACTTCCCTCAGTTATAACAGCGTACATTTTAGAGAACTGGAAACCAAGCAACTGTGGTGATATTCAGCCGCCCATGTAGCTGTGAGCCTCTTTGTATCAGAATCTGTGTGTTGTGACTAGGTGTTAATGTCTAAGGTAAACTATGGAAGATGAAAGTTGCAGACTTCCCTCAGTTATAACAGCGTACATTTTAGAGAACTGGAAACCAAGCAACTGTGGTGATATTCAGCCGCCCATGTAGCTGTGAGCCTCTTTGTATCAGAATCTGTGTGTTGTGACTAGGTGTTAATGTCTAAGGTAAACTATGGAAGATGAAAGTTGCAGACTTCCCTCAGTTATAACAGCATACATTTTAGAGAACTGGAAACCAAGCAACTGTGGTGATATTCAGCCACCCATGTAGCTGTGAGCCTCTTTCTTTGTATCAGAATCTGTGTGTTGTGAGCCTCTTTAGTGGCATCTTTTCTTTCCTCCTCTGCTCAGGCATCATTGCTGTGGTGATCTTCACCATCCTCTGCACCTTGGTGTTCCTGATCCGCTACATGTTTCGCCACAAGGGAACCTACCATACCAATGAGGCCAAAGGAGCAGAGTCAGCTGAAAGTGCCGATGCTGCCATCATGAACAATGACCCCAACTTTACGGAGACCATCGACGAGAGCAAGAAGGAATGGCTCATCTAAGCACACAGGAAGGGAGCCTGGGATGGGATACAAGCTGGGCGAGAGTGAGATTGAAATGACTCTTGCAGTGGGAGAGAACATTCTGCATTGGACACTTGAGCACACATATGGTAAAAAGATCAGCACAACTAGAAGAGCAAGTGACAGGAAAAATCACTGATACTGGAGGAGAAAAATATCAGAAGTATTTAAGAAAAATAATTTTAAACATTTATTTACAGTGAATTGTCCTTCTGTATTCAAACGACTGTAACAAAGAACAGTTTTGAAGCTTCAGCACTGGTTAAAATTTTCAGTAATATCTTTTTCTGTGTGTGTTTAGAGGTATTCTAAAGAAAAAAGGAACAGGGCCTTTATTTTTTACATTTTTTAAAAGCTGTTTAAAATGGAGGTAGTTCTGTTCTGAGAACAAGTGGCACAACTTTGTTCTGGTGTTGTGTTTCTTCGTATCTGGCCACTTCCCCACAGGCTGCTATTAGCCCTGCATCTTAATTGTATCATGGTTCATTTTAGTGGTGTTTAAAAGTGTTCAGAGCTTGGGTCAGAACTGAGGGGTGAGGGAGAATGCTTAATGCAATTAAACTTTGCCAGTTTTTCAAAGCGTCATCAGTGCCAACCCTGGCAGGATTCATCTTTTTTTGACACAAATACCTTGTTGATTCTGTACAGTTCTCATCGGCAATGTAAAAACACTGTTGTTACAACTTCTACTACTACTACTGGTACTACTTCTACCAGAGAGGATGATCATAAAGCACATCAATCTTATTTTTTATTAAGTTTGTGAACTCTGAGGTAGGGTGGTGCTGTGCAAATCTGTAGTCTTGTTCCTGTGTCTTTGGCTAGGACACTGGTGACCCAAGGCACATGCCAGTCAAAATTCAGCTCTGGCTGCAATGTGTTACTGTGTATATCCTGGACTTAGGCAAAAGCATTGTAGTAGGAAATTATAGCCGAACTTCATTTGCGTTTGTTTCTTTTTTATAGGCTGTCACAGAAATATTAATTAGTACAGTTTTAGTCAATGCATTTAAACTCGTGAACACCCATGGACTTCACATGATACTTCTTACAACTTTGACATAACAATTCATACTTTAATTCTTTTTTTGGTCACATTCTGAAGAAAGCCTCTGCTCGCAGCATTTGCAGAGGCAGAAAGATGAAGCAACAAAATGAAAGCTTTGCCTCAAGAGCATGTGAAAAACACGGTGCTAGAAAAGACATACTTTTCAATATGCAGATTTATCTGAACTATTACTTACCTAAGGCATTTTTGAGAATGGCAAGGAGGGTGCCACGTGCATCATTTTACCCCATGTCCCCTCTTAGACCAGGGAAGTTGCAGATCCCACCGGAGAAGCAGGCAATAGTTGTAGGAAAGGCAGGGGGGCAGCCTGAAGACCTTGCGTCTTTTCATGGCAACTAGGAGGCTGTAGCTTGCCCTACATGCATGGTTCTCCAGGTCTGGTTTCACAGAAATTTAGTGCTTTAATGGGCAGTTTTTGCAGTAGAATGGAACAAAGGAGTGAATGTATTGAAAAACATTTCCTGTGTGATAAAAGAACAGAAGCAACACCAAGAATATCCTTTTAAAAATATTTATGCTTGTGACAGACTCAGATTTGCTTCATCTTTTAATATTGCTGAGTTTACTATGTGAAGATTTAATCCATTTTTCTTTATGAGAAGGATTTATTTTTCAAATCCAGATCTGAAATCTACCACACTGAACAGTGCTCAGATCTCTAACTTCCTTCTATTTTTTATTGTATTTTTATTATAGATAATGCTTTAAAATTTAATTTTAAAAAATCACAGAGAGGGCAGAAAATATTTGAGTCTTACCTGACAAGAAATCTGTAAGCACAATGTGACAGCCAGCCAAAGCCAGATAGTTTGATTTAAGGATGGTAGTATAAAGTCATCTGGTGCATTCATTGAATCAGACCATTCAATATCAGGCCAAATCAAATCCATTGATTTCTTCCTGCTCATAGATTTGGAATTAGCATACAAAAAGTCCCAAACAACTTACTGTTTCTCAGGTAATAATGTGTGGCAGTGGTATTCAGGTAAATATGAAAGCTACCTCTGTCATTCTTGTGATCTGCAGTCTATTGCCTTGCCTCCAGTATCAGCATCTCCCTCTCTTGTGCTTAATTAAGTACCAGATGAGTCCCTGATCATGTCTACTTGTGGGTCTAAGATAAATCTCTAACACTATGGAGAATATCAGCCTGGGATGACTCTAGCCTGCACCACACTAACTATTCAGCAACGTATTTTGTTGTTCCATGTTGCAATTTCAGATGACTTTCTGTAATTGAAAAGGTGATCACTTTTCTATATGATATTCTACATTTGATTTTAATTGTACTTTAGTCCACTCTGAAAAACATCCTTGTCTATAACTTCAGGTTATCAAGATAAGTGAATGCAGCATCATTTGCATAGACTTGAATTTAGTTTGCAGCAAAAAAAATTACCTATCTGAACTTCTTGTCTGTGATGGGGATCGGATTTGTGTGTTTACTGAGAAGATGGAATCCTCTAATGCTACAGGACAAAG
This sequence comes from Callipepla californica brunnescens, assembly GCA_023055505.1. Taxonomy (NCBI): domain Eukaryota; kingdom Metazoa; phylum Chordata; class Aves; order Galliformes; family Odontophoridae; genus Callipepla; species Callipepla californica. Next base: position 730,732 of record JALIRH010000057.1, on the reverse strand, counting down.
TAGCCAAATGCCTTAGTATGGTACCAGAGGGAAAGATGGATTGGTCTCTGTGCTTAACCAAGCCCTTGGCCAAGGCAGGAATACTTGCTAAACTATAGTAATGGGGTCTCTGGCATCTATTCACCCACTTTCCAAGAGATTTCCATCTTATCTCTCACAACTCTGCAAGCAAGAATTTCTGGAAAACAGCCTTTGACTATTGCACATGCAATAGCTGTAAATTCATGTCTTAAATTTGGAAAGACAAGACTTACATTTCTTAAATTAAGTTGCATGCAACTTTATCTCTCCATTGACTGGACACCATGTTTCTCTTATGTAAAGTTCATTAATGCTATATTAAATTGCTGATTGTCTATTTTCCAGATACAATTTCTTTCATAACTTTAGAAACTTTCTGAATTAATTATTAGAATCTGCCTCTTATAGCAGATCGTAGACATGAAATTTTAGACTATCATCTGTTGTCTGTGTAGTCTTTTCATGACTAGGTGAATTCCTGTCTGTCTGTCTTGCATTTCATTTCTGAAAATGTAATTAAGCTTAAAAATAGGCACTGGCCTACTTTCTAAGCAGGCTCAGAAATGTAGCTTGCCTATTTTTGCTAACACCATACTATTTTGAGAATTTCTTTCCCCATGGGCCTATTATTGGAAGTTGCAACAACATCCATAGTTTACTTCACCTTTTTTTATTTGTGCCAATATTGTTTGACAGGTGCTATCTAAGTACCTTTAATGGGAAAATCTTATGGAGAGCAGAATGGATCCTGCTTTTATAAAAATCTGTGCTTTCCCACAGAGAATCTAATACTAAACTAAGCAGTCTTGTATCACCTGCTATTAGCTGCTTAACCTGTTTGAACTGCATTGGAAAATATTGCTTCTTGCACTGCTTGAACAACCACAGTGTCCCAGTTATGTTTCTGAAAGGCTTGTTCTGATTCCCCTGGAATAAATGGCAAAACTGCCAACAGCTGTGGGGAATGCAAGACTGGGCTGAAGACCAGAAACCTCTGTGTTAGCAGCTTTTGGATCCACATTCACAACATGCACAGACCACAGGGAAATAAGTCATGGAGCTCTGAAGAGCCAAAATGGTGAAAAACTAATCAGCTCAGTTTTGAGGGGAAATCCACAATCTAATCTGTTGGTTCTGAATCAAGTCTTTCACACATTTTTTATTCTGTGTTTACTAACTGAAGATTCAAGTTCTTTAATTGATACTGGAACACTTCTGCATTGTATTTTTCTTGTCTTAGACCTTACCTTTACCTTTTATATTTCCCGTAACACTTAACACTTCAAATATGATAATATTTTTGTATCATGCTCTAGCTGGCATGATATATGTCAAAGGATGGTCATCATAAATATTTTACTGCCAGAGTGGTGGTATGTATGTACAGGTTTATTGTAGTGGTAAGAATTTGTTCTATAAGTGTCTAGTAAATGATTATGTTTTAATTAAAACTATGTCCTTTAATGGCAGATACATCTAATTTTCAAGGTATCTGTTGAAATGGGAAGGTATCTCAGTTTGACAAGCAATAGCTTTTAACATGGTCTCTTCTTTGAACCATGTCACCTTCTGGCAAACATGGTTAACTATGAAAGGTTATCATCTTCGAACAGCAGAACCTATATTTTGTTGATCAGATTTTACTGCCTATCCTAGAGAAAATAAACAGAAATGTTGCCTTCTAAAATCAACAGTGCATAAATTAGAATGAAAGAACAACATGTATGTATGCCTAATATCTTAATATCTTCTGTGAATGTCTTTCTTTTTAACTAAAGTTCTAACAAAACAGATTGCTAAATAAAAAAGAAAAAAAAGAAAAAATAAAGAAAACAATCAAAGTAGTTTTAATTAACCTAAAAGCTTTTTCATTTTTATCATTGTCTATAATTTTTTCCTTCTCTAGGGCCAGGAAATCAATTTGAAAAAGGATAAAAGTTGGAGAGGCCTCATAAAAAAGACCCAAAGTACATGGAAAAAAAAAGAATGGACTTTACAGCACAGTTATATACAAAGAGAGAGGGTACTGAAACCAGGGATGAATTATTAAAATGTGTGCACATTCCTTGTGTAGCAGGCAGCTCTGACTGTGTGTTACAGATAAGAATCCTGAGCAGGGTAAATCCGTACCTCTTGAAGTGAGTGGAGTCTAAACACAGGGTTTTGATGGAATCAAAATGACTGAGCTTTTTCTTTTTCTGATTCCTTTGACAGCAGCAAGCTGTCTAGTGCCACTTTTGCTAGTTTGTTATTGCAAATTCAATGGCATTGCCGGCTTCACAGGAGCTACATACTAAAAATGACTGGGTGTGGTTTGTTTGCCTCCCTGTCCTACCATAACTGTCCTCTCCTTTATGAATGTGAGCAAGAAAAATATGTGTCCAGTTCAACAGACTTGGGTGTTTCTTTTAATGGACTACTTTATCATGCATTAAAATTTATTTATGTGAAGAATTTTATAAAAGTGCTACATTTAGTCCATTTGAATAATTGTAGGCAAAGAAGCAGAGGGTGCAACAACTTCCAGAATCAAAGAGGTTGGGACTGTCCTACCCTGTTTCTTTTTCTGCAGTATTAATTGCCTTAACCCCACTCCAAAACCCTGGTCCTGTCCAGGACCTTAACTTTAACCTGTTTTGTGGGATGTATAATTGTGTCAAGGTTCAATTATGCCTTGTGACCATGTTTTGACTGTTTATTTGTACTACTGTTGAAACCTCTAGAAGGGGATAGAGTCACACATTCTAAAGGAGAGTTTGTAAAGGAAGTCCTAGAGAAAAGGGTTAGGGAAGAAGGGACAAAGGTTTAAGCTTAAAGCCATTCTGATAATTGTACACTGCGACACTGAACAAATTTGTTTCTTCTTGCTGTCACTGTGTGTGTTTCAGTGAGGCCAAAACCATATGGGCCTGAAACAAGGCTATTTTGGATGTGAGGTCTACAGCTCTAGAGTGACTGCTGCCCATATGACATCAAAATATATTTAATAAAAAAGTTACACCAAATTGCTTCAAATCCCTAAGCCTGCAGTGCCAGCAGAATCCTTCATTCTTTAAATAAAGTGCAGTTTTGCAGAAAAACTCAGACTCTACCCTACAGTATTTCATGTGGTACTTCAAGTGACAGCTGACTTGGACTTAGACAAAATGCATTTAACAATCTCTAAAATTAATAAATTAAACTCCAACTTTCACATAGAGGCAGACTTCTTGAAGCACTATGCTCAAAATCCTGATTAGGGCCACTACTTAAGAACCAGGAAGAGAAGTGGCAGATAAGCTTTTTTTTAAATCATTTCGTGTAAAATAAACAAATAAATAAAAATTTAAGTAGATAATTGTTTCTTTTGACTACTTTTCCATTTTCCAAATATCATATAAGGAAAGTTAAGTAATTTTCCCATATGGTAAAATAAAGCACAACCAGAACTGCTGTGAAAAAAAGTCAAGATGAGGGTACTCTGCAAATATTCTTAAATCAAGTAACAAACTTAGGTATGTCCTTTCCGCGATGCAGCAGCTTCTAATAATGTCTGTGTATGCTTCCATTATTTTCTTGGGTTGTTTTTGTTGTTGTTGTTTGTTTGTGTGTTTTTGGAAGAAATATCTGGATATGAAGCCCTTGAGCCAGCCAAAAATAAAGCAATAACTTTAGGTGAATCAAGTCTGGCTGAAGCAGGCTGCACACAGCCAAACAACTCTCAGATTTAATCTTGGCTTAGGCTAGCAACAGAGGGAGTCAAGTTTGTATATTTTTCTTTTCTCAAGCACTGTGCATGTATGTAAGGTAAATAAAGTTGGCTGAGTAAAAACAAGTTAGTCAACCCCTTTATGCTATGTTCATTACCTAAACTGTACATCTTACAGTTAGTGTGTTACTAGAACAAACTGATCTTGGCACAGCCAATAAACCATTCACAAGCTGGCCCAAAACCCATTACTATTTTGTCTTAGAAGTCTGTTTTAGTTACACGTTTAAAAATAAATTTATGGTTTGCCTTCATAAAGCATGGATTTTATTGGAAGGACTAGACACTATCAGTAGGTAGCTGTAGATTATTTTTGTTACTATGTGAGGGCCAACTACAGAGATTTCTTGTTTATTTTCCACTACCACCACCTGAATGTCCTGAAAAATAAACTGCAACAGAGCCATGAAACAAAAAGAAATGCCCTTTGATGCACATCCTGCAACACAGACTGTGATGCTTTTGTTGCTGCTAGTATATAGGAGTAAAGTCTCTGTATGCATACAGCATCTCCCTCTCTCCAAAGTTCTTAACCACCACTCCAAGGTCAGCACAGGAGGAACTTGGCTAACAGTTCTAGTTTGTTTCCACCTCTTTCCCTGCTTCAGAAATGCTTCTTCTCATTGATAAATTCATCACTTTTTCCTGTCAGAATATGTAGTTCCTTCACAGCAACAAACTGTTTTGTCTAAGGTGAAGTCTCTCATCTCCTGTTTTATTGGGAAAGTTGTATGACACTGAATGCCAATCATGTGCTATATTTGCAGCTGGTTCTATCTGCTTATAGTACTCAGTGATTGAAAGTAGTATTTTTTGCCAGCTGCAGCACTATTATTTTATAACATCTTTGTAATTGTTCCAAAATGATGGCACTACCTGGCAAAGGGAGTCTAAAAACAATGCACCTCCACCTCATTCCATTGAGCATACTCTTTTTTGTTATTTTTCATATTTTTTCCAATATATGCAAATGCTAAAACAATCGTATAGCAAAATACATTTTAAGGAAATTACAAGATGTCAGATTGAACTCTTGTTTTTTTCTTTCCCTTCTGCTTTTGCTATGTTTTGCATAAAGGAGTTCACACAAAGAGCAACATTAAGAAAGCACTGCTTTCAGTGCTTTTAGTCACTTGGGGTTCTAAAAGTCCATCTCAAAAGGGGCAACAAATTAACATCCTTTTATTTTCTTATTATTAGCACAATTAAGAATTTTGTCAACACATGTTATTAAAGAATCTTATTTTCATTGGACCAGCATATCATGGAAAAAAAACCACAACTGCTTCATGTCTTTGGATTTTCTGAGATACTGTACTTAACTCCATTGTAACTCCTGCACTGTGTCAAATCTGTTGAAACGACACCTAATTAAGACATGGGATCAAAGTCACTTTTGAATAATGATTATGGTATCACTTGATTCCCAGTAAGTCACTGAAGCACAGAGAACTGGCTTTCCACGAATCCACACAATTCATCCCTCTCCTATTCCATTAAGGTGTATCGGTTATTCTGCTCTACTCTTCAGTGAATGAAAACACATCTGTAGACAGTGCAGGTGTAATACAAAATATCTTCAGTCCTAGTGACCTGTTCTCTGCATTGAGCAGGCAAAGCGCAGGCAGTTCCTCTAATACAACACTGTGGTTTGGCATGATGTTACTGAAGGCTTCAGCTCCTTGACAGTTCTGCTACCCCATCTGACTAGTGCTAATTAACAGAAGTCTGCTGGCAATAATCTGCACAGACCTACATGTGGAATTTAGCCTCAGCTAACACTCATCACCACTACAGAGTACTCATTCTGAAGCTTCTTACTGGCATACATAAATACAGATACAGAGATAAACAGATGTTTTTATGGAGATGTTTTATAAGTGGCCTTTACTTTGTGCATGGTAATTACTGCCAAACTCTTGTTATTTAGGAGTTATTTAGTTAAATAACTCTTGTTATTTAGTTATTTAGAACCAGGAGAATCACTGGTTCTGCAGCAAGTTGGTGTGGATTTGGCTTTAATTTTTATTACTCAGCTATAATTTGTAGGGCTTGGTTTAGTTTGTTTTTTGTCTCACTATCTTTTTTTTTATGTTACTTGTTGGTTTTCTGGCAGGACACATTGGGCTCAAGCAGGAACTTCTCTCAGTCTTTGAGAGATAGATTAAAGCCATGAGTGCCACGTGACATGTCAGAAGCACCTGCTTTGCACAGCTCATGTTGCTGATCAGTCTGAGGACCTTAGAATATGATGTCTTTGAGCCATCTATTGGGCTTTCCACATTTTATTAAGGTACTGCTATTTTTCTAGCTTTGCTCAACAAGGTAGTAAGGTGTCCTATGGATTTCGCCTTGCAGGCAGGAAAGGGGCCCAGCAGAGACAAGGATATAAATAAGTATTCAAAACTACATTCATAAATATAACAGTACCAAATCATTGCCAAAACTGATACTGAGCCAGGCTACTTTACTTCCTCTTTTCTCTTACTCTTTTTTATTTTTTCTTCTTCTTTTTTAAGTATCTTCAGTATGCCATGTGTACAAGCCCACTCCTGGTTAGAGACAGAAATGTGGTTGTGCTTTTCTATCTCACCTCTACGTCTGTAAGGCAGTCTGTACCCAGGACAGGACCAGGGTTATCAGCTATCAGGAAAGCTAAGCCAGCCTCCCACACATTCCTTCCATATCAGCAGGCTGAGAGTTGGTCCTAAGGTTATGTGCTTACAAAGCTGGCCCAGGTTTCTGATGGGTGAACCAAGATGTTGTCTATCTACAGTTACTCTAATCCATAGCTTTCATTCTTGAGCACATCTTTTCCATGCAAAAAAAAAGCATAGTCAGGATATGACAGTTACCCTATTTAAACAAAAATGTGTATATTAAAAGAAATCCTAATCTGAAAGTATACTGTATCAGATATTCCTCTGTTATAGACATTTAGTCTACAGATTTATGGCTACATTTGCTATGTTATGCTTGAATAAACACATAATTCATTGAAATACACAAAATTGATAACAGTAATATGATCTCTTTAAAGAGAATAAACTGTTTGTAAATTTATGAAGAGTATAATCTATTAGGCCTTATTTGAATTATGTACTGTGGTTTGGTAAAAGTACATTAAAAGAACCTTGCCAGAAGAGGACTGCTTTTTTGAGTGTGTGCGTGTATGGCTTTTGAATACCTAAATCTTGATTTTTTTTTTCTTATAAAAAGGTTAATTATACAAAGTGTACAAGAACTTCTTTACAGTGAGGGTGATGGAGCAGTGGCACAGGCTGCCCAAGGGGGTTGTGGAGTCTCCTTCTCTGGAGATATTCAAGACCCGCCTGGACGCCTACCTGTGCGACCTGGTGCAGGGAACCTGCTTTGGCAGGGGTGGCTTGATGATCTCTTGAGGTCCCTTCCAACCCCTATGATTCTGTGATTCTGTGAAAGTGTTCTTCAGATTTCTGTAGCTTCAGGGATGGGACTGGTCAGTCTGCTTTTATGAATTACATGGATAATTTCCCAATTAGTCCACATTAGCAGACCTCCAGGGGATCAGCCATGCCCTGACCAACAAAAAGACAAATCTCCCAACTTCAGGTCTGATCCCAGCGGAAGTACTTTTCTCTTTGGAAAATTACTGTCCAGCAACATGGGCCATATTGCTTTGCACATCAGTGACTATTTCTCCACTCTGTAAATTTTAAGACTTAAGTAAAATAGATGTATTTTGCACTGCTTACCAGCTGCACAGTTCACAGAATTACAGAACTGTAGGGCCTGGAAGGGACCTCCAGAGATCTAGTCCAACTCCCCTGCCAAAGCAGGTTCCCTCGACCAGGTTGCAGAGAGGAGACTGAAGTCAGCTTCCCTGAAGTCCAGGCAGCAATCCTACTTTTTGGTTTGCTTCTTCCACTCAGTATCTTGAACTCCATCCATGCGATCTCTACATCCCAATCTGCCCCCAACCTTCACTTCCATAACAAGTCCATCCTTTTCACTAAGAACAAGGTCTAGTAACACCCCACTCCTCATTGGCTCCTCTACCACCTGCATCAGAAAGTTATCTTCAACACATTGCAGGAACTGTCTAGAGCACACATGCCTGGTCATGTTGCTTTCCCAACAAATACCTGGATAACTGAAGTCCCCTATAAGAACCAGTGTCTGGGATCACGAGACTACTTCCAACTGCATGTAGAAGGCCTCGTCAACTTCCTCCTCCTGATCAGGGGGCCTATAATACACCCCCTCAACAGTGTCACCCATTCTAACCTGCCCCTCAATTCTCACCCACAAGCTCTCCACTTCTACATCACCCTCCCCCAGTTGGAGTTCAATACATTTTAGCTGCTCTCTCACATAAAGAGTTAACTCAACCACCCTGCCTTGCCAGACTGTCTTTCCTAAGAAGAACATAGCCATCCATGGCAGTACTCCAGTCATGTAAGCTGTCCCATCACATCTCCAAGATTGCAATGAGATCATGGCCTTGTGACCATACACAGGTCACTAACTCCTCCTGTTTATTTCCCATGCTGTGTGCATTAGCATACAGACACTTCAGGGCAGCAGCAGGTGCAGGTATCCTTAAAGGGATGCAAGATTTCAGGCGGGGAATTCACAATGGTACCTCCTCTGAGATGTCCTCACAAGTTCCTAGAGGACAATCCAGAAGTTTTTCCCTGCAGTCTCCTACAACAACATTCCAAAGCCCTACTCTATCCCACTGACTTCCACCCTCTTTCCCCATCAAATCTAGTTGAAATTTCTGAATTATTCACTCCACCCTAGTGAGCACCATTTTATGCCCTTCCCCCTTCATATATAGTTAAGGCTCTCTCCATGAGCTTTGCCAGTTCCTGGGCTAGGATCCACTTTCCCCTCAGAGACAAGCAAGACCCATTCACAGCCATCAGTCCAGGTGCCAAGTAAACCACACCATGGTCAAAAGAAGCCAAAGTTCCTGTGGAAGCACCAGCCTTTCAGCCACTTTTTCAAGCTTGAGTTTTCCTAGATTACTCCATATCCCTCATCACCCCAGAAGGGAGAGACAAAAATATGACTTTCACTCCCTTAACCAAACACCCTAATTCCCTGAAATCCCTTTTGATAGCTTACAGGCTTCCCTGAGCCATTTCATCACAGCTTGCCCAAACTATCAATAACAAGTAGTAATCAGAGGAGCGAACCATTCCTGAGTCCCAGGGAGGCAGCACCCCTCCCTACAGGTCAGGTGAGGTTTGCATATGAGGCCCTCTGCTCCCCTGAGAAAGGAATCGCCTACCACAGTTACCCTGCTGTCTTTCCTGACAGAGGCAGCCTCAAAGCATACAGACAACCACCTCATCCAAGGCCCCGTCTTAGGCAGATCCTCCTTTGCCTCCCCACTAACCTCACCCTCAATTTCCAACACCCCAAACCTATTGCTTAGGGGAATCTGGGGAAACAGGGTTGGCAGTGATTTGTGGAATCAAACTTTATAACCCATTTAGGTTATAAAACAAGTATGTTTATTCAGCGCTGCGCACACATGCTGGATGCAAGAGGGGTAGCCCCTCCTAACTTGCACACCAAACAGAGAAGGGACCACATTTTTAAGAGCATAAAGCATACATATTTGTTGGGGAATGGCTGCAGGAGCAGGAAGGTCACGGCGATATGTACGAGCATAGCTTGCACGGCAGCACAGACTATATGTTCATGGAAAAGTACTAGATGTTGACAGGAGGTCACAATGTTCCTAGGCCAAGCGACAAACAACTCAAGGTGGACATGAACTGCTTCAGCTGAGCAACCCCAGCTGCCAAGACATCTATGGGAAACTTCTGTGATTATGTTATTCAGCCTGCCTTCAGCAAAGAAGGTTCACTCTTCTCTGGGTTGAAAACTGGCTAGAGGGCTGTGCCCAGCAGGTAGTGGTTAATGGAGTTAAGTCCAGCTGGCGTCCTGTTACAAGTGGTGTCCCGCAAGGGTCGGTATTGGGACCCATCTTGCTTAATATCTTTATTGATGACCTAGACGAGGGGATTGAGTGTACCCTCAGTAAGTTTGTGGATGACACCAAGTTGGGAGGATGTGTCGATATGCCTGAGGGTAGGGAGGCCCTCCAGCGGGATCTGGATAGGCTGAACAGCTGGGCTGAGCTCAACGGGATGAGGTTCAAGAAGGCCAAGTGCCGGGTCCTGCACTTTGGCCACAATAACCCCATGCAATGCTCGGGGGTTGGGGCAGAATGGCTTGAAGACTGTATAGAGGAAAAGGACCTGGGGTGTTGGTTGATGCTTGGCTCAACATCAACCGGCAGTGTGCCTAGGTGGCCAAGAAGGCCAATGGCATCCTGGCCTGTATTAGAAATAGTGTAGCCAGCAGGAGCAGGGAGGTGATCATCCCCCTGCACTAAGCTCTGGTGTGGCCGCACCTTGAGTACTGTGTTCACTTTTGGGCCCCTCACTACAAGAGAGACACTGAGGCCCTGGAGCATGTTCAGAGAAGGGCAACAAAACTGGTGAGGGGTCTGGAGCACAAGTCTTACGAGGAGCGGCTGAGGGAGCTGGGATTGTTTAGCCTGGAGAAAAGGAGGCTCAGGAGAGACTTCATTGCACTCTACCACTTCCTGAAGGGGGGCTGTGGTGAGGAGGGGGTCGGCCTCTTCTCCCAGATAACTAATGACAGGACGAGAGGGAATGGCCACAAGTTGTGCTGGGGAAGACTTAGATTAGATTTGAGGAAAATTTTTTTCTCTGAAAGAGTGGTCAGGCACTGGAATGGCCTGCCTAGAGAGGTGGTTGAGGCACCGTCCCTAGCGCTATTCAAGAAGCATTTAAATGAGGTGCTAAGGGGATTTGATTTAGTAGCTTAGTGGATAGGGATGGTGGTGGGAGGGTGGCTGGACTAGATGATCTTGTAGGTCCTTTCCAACCTAATGTATCTATGAATCTATGAATCTATAAAACAGATATGAATCTATAAAACAGATATGTACAAAATATGGACATACAAAATATGGACACAGAATGAACAATTTCATCCTGTAAGTAGCTGATCTTCTAGCCATGAGTAATATGCAGTCATCATCAGTGATGAAATAATCAGCCTGGAACACTGTTCTGGAGGTTATAACACTCTTGCTGTAGAATTACAAAACCAACTTCTTCTCTGACAGAAACTGCAACCTAAGCAAGTCATGCCCACTTCTGGAGATCACTTAGAACCTTTTATTTTTTTTTTTAAACACAGATGAGCTGTACTTTTAAATTTGTCAGAAGTAGCTGAAGCAAGTACTTTGCATCAGACCTACTGTTTCACTTAAACTTTTCAGTTGCTGCTTACCTTGTGTGCCATTTTATGGCCAGACATGTTCAAAACAAAGTCCTGTGTTGAATAATAGTTAAGAGAAGGAAACTCAGTCCTACTCTATAAACTGCAATTAAACATAGAGTAGAAAGGTGAAGGGACAGGAGCATGTCAGCTGAGCTACAGACTCTGTCCTAAGATTCTGTCGGTGCTAAAATAACCAGCGTTACTTTCCTTAAGGCCCCACACAGCCGCTCTGCTCCGGCGACTCTACGCCGGCTCTTCCGGCAGCCGCACTGCCTGAGCCTGACAGACACCGCCGCCAGGGAGCAGCGTCTGGCGGCGTCGGACCCCTGCGGTGGGGAAGGGGGCGGGAAAAGGTATCAGGGCGCTAAGGACAGTCTTTTGGACTAGCGTTCTGGCTGCCTTCCGTCGGCCCGAGTCATCTGGCACTGATGCAACTTCGTTTTGAAGGCGCATGTTTGCTCTGCTCTGGTATTAGTAAGCAGAACTTCCTGCCGACTGTCGCAAAACCAATAAATTTGTCACAGGATTTTGTTGCTCCTTTTCTTCCAGCACAAGAAATTTAACAATGTATTTCCAGGATACTGCCCTACAATTTACAAGCCCACATTTCTTTTAGCATCCTCTTGTGTACTCTGCATATTAAGGACAGGATTTACCAAGCTTGTGTAACAGACTGAAGAATAAGCTATACATTTGCTAGGCAAATGTTGCAAATTATTTGGTAAAAATTTATTTATTAGTGGAAAGCTTGAGGGCTGCAAATGTTCTTTCCCCCTTTTTTGAATTTTTTTAGTAGGGTGAAAAGACATGGGTACACCCAAAATTTTCTCCATAATAGGAATAGAATATAGTTGCCTTTTGGTGAGATAACATGATTTAATTCAATTCTTAAAAAAAAAAAAAAAAAAGTGAAAATGTGTGGGAATAGAATGTTGTTTCTGCAGAAGAACAAGATAAGAATTTAGTTCATGGTCTCTGTGGCCATCAAGCATCACAGAAATTAGAAATAAAGACCGTAAATTGATTAGCAACATACAGGTATTACTAGTAACAACTTATGTTTAGCTAGCATGAATATATATGTAACATTTTATCACATGATATGCCCAAGGAAGTGAGAGTAAGTTGGAAGTTGCCTGTCTAGGCATCAGGAAGAGCTGGCACCCCCCCAGTGCTCTTTGTTTAACAAAAGAAATGTCTCTTGGACAGAAGCAAAAAGGTCTAGGAGAGAATCACCATGTAAATATGATAAGAAGAGTTCTGAGACATCTTGGAAATAACAGGATGGCAACTGGCGGGCAGCAAGATAGAGTAAGAGTCAGAATGTAATTTACAAACATAAACCTTTGCTGGCACGAGGTAGAATACAAATTAACAAGTGTCAGAATGTAATTAACAAATGTAAATCTGGTAAGATTGTGAACGTAGAATACCCAGCCAATGAAAAAACAGGGCACAAGGTAAGTTCGTGGCAAAAGGTATAAAAGCTGTAATGGTGTTCCGATAGATGCATTCCTATTGGCAGGATGCCTGCCATTGCAACAACAAATTAAAAATTTCTTCACCAGAGATCCTGTCTCCTAAAAATTATCTCAGATATCTGTTTCTGACAAATGGTAGCTGAAATTGTTTTTTTAATCTCTCATTTGATTTTTTTAAGTGTTTTTAAGTATTAGCTGTCAGTGCTAGATCTAGTAACACTTTAAGAATCATTTCTCAAAAACAAACAAACAAAAAACCCTACCTCACCATCATTTTCATGTGGTGTCTCTGTTCTAAGTTCTGTTTCAGCATGCAGAAATATCATTGCAGACTACAGAAGTATGGCAATGGCCGATGAGAATGTGTCTGGGTCTATTTTCACTTCAGTTCTGTGTCATCTGAGAGCTACGCATATGTAATAACCACAGTGACCTTGTCTACCTGGATCAATAACTCCTTCAAATCCCTCCTCAGATATCAAATATGTAATAAAATGATAACGCCTACTTATTAATGGAAGAACTGAGGCCTGTAAGAGCAGGATGATAGGCTTAGGTTGTAACCCAAGTTACTGGACCAATTTGTTCTTCTGCAGTGGGGAAGTTCCTTAGGCAGTGTGGGTGTAGGAGTCCTAGTGACAAGGCACAAACATGGAAGCAGAGTGGGGAGCTGAGGACTTTCCCACCTGTGATGTCTTAGCTCCAGGAAGAGAGGTGTCGATGCAGCAGGATTCAGCAGGCCTGTATGAAGATTGCCCAGGAACAGCAGCTAAAAGGCTGGGGCAGTTCTCACCTTTGCTTTGAGGGCAAACGCAGCACAACACCTGCACTGGGTGCCTGTTTTTTATTTGTTTGTTGTTGTGTTGTTGTTTCTTTTTTTTTTTTTCTGACAGAAAGCACGATTACCAAGATACAAAAGATGTCTTATATATGTGGTCCATGCAACTTCTAGCTAGTACTTTTGTCCTCACAGCAACCCACTACAGTGTACTGAGCAGGCTGCAGCTGACATGAATTACAGGCTTCCTGGAGATACAGCAGTGACCAATTCTTGACTGTTTCCTCATAGATGTTAATATATCAACAAACCCATGTTTCGAAAGGTTTTCAGACAAGATTTTTATTAGCTACAACGTATTAAAAAGAGAGAAAAAAAAGAAAAAAAAAAAAGTAATTTTTACTCCCATACTTTTAGTTTCAGCAGTAACTTTAATATATGTACTGCTGGGTATACAGTTTTCCTTTGGCAGAAGAAGCAAGTGATCAGATATTGGATTGCTTTCAGATTTGCTGACTAGCATTCCTCATCAAGGACTTTTATTGTTCTACTTCTGAATTCATCCATTTCTGTTGTGTGAGCTATGAAAACAGCTTGCACTGATGAAAAAGTGCAAAGCCTGTTCAGTTGTTTTAGCTCCTTTCAATCTAAATACACTTGCAGCCCACAACAGATAGGTATTCATTGCTAAGGAAAAGTTGAAGGACAGCTATTTTACTATGTGAAACAATCTTCAAACATTAAATTAGTCAGTCTCCTAATTTCTAGTCCAAAAGCAGTACCTGAGACACCAGCAGTTCTTTCAGCCCCCGCTAAATGCCTGCTTTTTCAGAAATGTGGTTCTTTCCTAGTGCAAATATGGCTGAGCAGACAAGATCGCATTGACATCTGTGGTGTGTGGCAATCAATTACAGGCAGCAATCTGAAAAACAGTGACCTAACTTAAGATACCCTAATGAAGTTAGAAAGAGAAATACAAGTGAGCAAATGTGGGGAAAAAAAAAAGTCCATGAGAAAAGAAATGCCTACGAAAAAGAGATCAGGAATGAAAGCGTCCAGAAAAAATCCAGCAAGAAGATTTTTTATAAAGTTGTATTTTGTTTTGGTTTTTGTTTTTTTTTTTTTTTAAGTAGGAAATGTTATTTTTACTTTGAAAAATTTAGGGGGAGGAACAAACACGTTAGATTACATGAAAGAGGATTTAATAATGAGAAACAAAAGAAAATGAAGAGAAGGGGAAAATACAGTGTATACAGTATACAGTGACTTTCATTGTGCAACAGTAGGAACAAAAGAGAGATGAGTTTTGACCCCATTTCCCACGGCTAGCTTGGGCTAGGAGAGTTGCATTTGCTTGACGGGGGAGGGGAGGAGGGAATTACATCACTGTATTTCAGCAACATGAAGGTAAGGTGTCTTGTTCAAGCTATTCTTTTGCACTCTATGGGTTACAAAGTCCTTTATTTCTAGTAGCACAATGGGACAGCAATGGGGATGCATGTTCCTGTTTCTTGTGAGATAACTGACTTACACTAGATTTTTAAGATGAATTCATCTATTTTAACTTACAAATAGAAGTATGGATGCTACTTATAATGGTATGTATAAACCTAACTTCTGTTAAAAGCACAAAATATTTAGAAAATCTCACTGTGTACATATCTTCAATTTCAGACAAAAAGAAAAAGTAACTGAAGTCTTTCAGGGCATCTATTTTCACTTCCAAAATATAATTCCCTACAATATAGATGTATTGTAAAGAGAACTGATTACAATTCTACAAGACTACCACTGAATTGTTCTTAGTTTCTTAAAATAAAATGATAACATACCCAGTTAGCTGTAACTGGTCTTTTTCCCTTGTTGCTAGTCTGTTTTGATGCATTGCTTGCTTTATTCTGACTAGATGATTGCTTTCTGTAGAAAATAACATTTTTGTAAATGCTTCTGGTATTTCATTCTTTATAGAAATTGAGGCTATGCAGGCACTACACATTCAATTTCTGTGTTTGATTTCTTCATATAACCTAAACAGGTCAAAGTCTTCTCAATCACTTATGAGTGATTTTTAAAGCAGTTTAAAAATTTGTTTCATAAAATTTGCACTTTCCATTAGTGACACTCAGAAGGGAAAGGTAGCTAAATGTAATGAGCACACCACAAACAAAATATATACTTTCATAAAGTGACAGAAAAATTGTCTTACCTTACAAAGATCCATTGCTTTTTTTCAAAGCATCAAAATTTAACACCTAAATATTTAGTACTTAGATAAAGCACTTTTGCTGATGAACACATGGAACATTACATTTGCTTAGCACCACTGGAATTCACCTATAGTTCAGCTGCACAAATATGAAGCAATAAGCCTAACTCAGTTTTGAAAAGCTGTGGTACATAATATTTCCAGTTTAAAAGCAGGACATTTCAAAAACCTCCAGCTACACTAAAGCAGAAGCTATGGTTGTTAGGATCCTGTTATTGAAAGATTTATACGGAATTTTTTTTCTCCCCTAACCCCAATGAATCCCCCATCTTTGGAAGCAGAGAAGCAGTTTGTTCTAGGTACCACTGAATACCAATGGAATGACATCAATGCATTAACGAATACTTCAATGACAAGAAAAAATTCTGCCTTGTTGGAGCAACAGAGAAGGCAGCAGCTTCAGAATTCCCTCACGCCCAAGTGGACATACACACATGGGTGATGCCACCTAGTGCACTCAGAGTTTAGCACAGCTGTCTTGGTCCTTCGACGGCTGAGTGTCAGCAAGAATTTAAATGCAACTTACCTGGTGTTTTCAGAGGCAGAAACGTCACAGATGACAAACAAAACCAAAAGCTATCACATGTCCTCAAAGGACATCACACAAGCCTTCTTACCTGTCTGGCCAGCTTCCTTAATATAAAGCAGTTGGGCACTAGCAGATTACCCTGTTGATCTGCATGGTTTGTGAAAATTACAGAAGAAACATAAAAGGAGACATTAAAGACACAATTAAATACTCCCTTCTTTCTTGTTAAGACTTTATGTGAAGATGGGAAAGTTGCAGTAATCACAAAACTGCAGGAGTCAGGAGGGAGATCATAGAGCCCAACCTCCTTGCTAACGCAGTTTCCCTACAACAGGTCACACTGTACACGTGGGTCTTGAATATCTCCAAAGAAGGAGACTCCACAACGTCTGAACAGCGTGTTCCAGTGCTCCATCACTGTAACAGTAAATAAGTTCTTCATTGCATTAGCATGTAACTTTCTGCATTCCAATTTCCACCCACTGCCCCTTGTTCTACTGTTGCTCATCACCAAAAAGAGCCTCATCAACTTGACTCCTGCACTTCAGATATTTACAAGCAGTTATGAGATTCTCCCCCGCCCCCCTTCAGCCTTCTCTTCTCCAGGCTGAAGATTTCCAAGTCTCTCAGCCTTTCCTCATAAGGGAGATGCTCCAAGCCCTTAATCATTTTTGTTACCCTCCACTAGATTCATTCTAGGAGATCCCAGTCAATTTTTAACCAGGGAGACCAGAACCAGACACAATATTCCAGATACGGACTCAAGAGGGCAGAGTAGCAGGGGAAGATCATCTCCCTCAACCTGCAGGCCGCGTTCTTTTTAATGCATCCCAGGATACTGCTGGCCTTCTTGTCCATAAAGGCACACTGCTGGCTCATGGCCAGCCTGCTGACAATCAGAACAGTCAGGTTCTTCTCTGCAAAGCTCTTCTCCAGCAGGTATCAATCCAGATTAGGGGTTGACATGTGGTTATTCCTCTCCAGGTGCAAGGCTCTCCACTTGCTTTTATTGAACTTCATCTGCTTCCTCTCTGCCCAACTCTCCAGCCTGTCCAGGTCTCACTGAATAGCAACACAGCCTTCCAGTGTGTCAGCCGTTCCTCCCAGCTTTGTATAATCAACTAACTTTCTGAGGGTGAACTCTATCCCTTCATCCAGGTTGCTGATGAAGATACCAAACAATACCAGACCTAGCACTCATCCCCAGGGAACACTGCTGTTTACAAGCCTCCAACTAGATTCCAAGCCACTGTTGACAACCCTCTGAGTTTTGCCAGTCAGGTAGTTCTCAATCCACCTCACTATCCACTCATTTATCCTATGCTTCCTAAAATCCATTTCAAGGATGTTGTGGGTATAAAACACCTTCAAGGTACACAACATCCACTGCTCTCCCAGAGCTACACAGACAGCGATGACATCACAGAAAGCTAGTTTGGTCACCCATGACCTCCCCTTGCTGAATCCATATTGACTACTGCTAACAACCTTCTCTTCAAATTGCTTGGAGAGGGCATCCTGAACAAGTCCTCTTTCATTCCTAAAAAGAAACCTTAGGTGGTCTTCCAACATTAAGTGGCATTTTCAGGATGTTTCAAATAAAATATTAAGTTTTTCACATTTACAATAAAAAGCAGTAGTACCTGGCATCTTGAGCAAGCAGGTTTGTCCTAGACAATCAGCTTGAGTATGTAGAACTTCTAATGATGGAGGGCTTATCTGGATTGTCTGGAGTGATGCATCAGCTACCATCAGGAATTAACCAACCATATTGATACTAAATATTAGATAAAATCACAGCTGCTCACCTGGTAAACTAGACTGTATTTAGCATTTTATTCACTTGTGTTCTAATGTGTTATAAATCTTCTGGTTCAGACAACTCATCACACATGGGCATTCACCTGCTGTATTTCAAATGCTTTATCCAACATAGTAAGATCTAAAAAAGCCTAAGCAGGTTCAGAACAGTGTCTAGACATCTTAGTCATAATGAGTCCCAGTTTTATTTTATTCTAGACAGCATGGAAACACAAGGAATAATCAATATCATAGTTTGTGTTGGTAACTAGGTAGGAAAAGTTTTTGGCCTACAACTTTGTAGGTTGTGAATTACCCATTCACTGTAAAGGTGCACAGTGCAGTTGTACTACCTGCCAGCCTCAGTGTTGTCAGAATTATTTTCAAATATTTTATATGTTCTTCTTCAGAGATCAGTTGCCTTGGAAATTAATTGTACTATTTAACTTTATTTCCCTCACTGGCACAGCACTGTCTTAAAAGATAGCCTTAAATGGTCCAGAGGTGGGGGCAGTTTTTGGTCTGATTTCACAAAATTGCCACGACACTAAACAAAAGTAATCGTTCCCAAGCTTGAGTCAAAGGATCAAAATTTACACTATTTTATTTTTCTAGATGAAAAAATAAACGTAGTAGGAATTGATCTTCATGGTGCCAAGGGGCACACATAATACAGCACTTAACTTTTGATATGACACCTAGGTCTGAACATTCCACATTAACTCCAGTCATTTGCCTTTCCACATCGTGGAACTGCAGTTCATACAGATAGACATATTAATGCTAAGTATGAATACACTGTGTCCAGAAATTACTTGTGGTATTTGAAATGTGGAAATCAGAGTAAAATAAACATTCTCAGTTTCTGCAGGTATTTTTGTTTACTTGTAAAAAGGGGAAGTTATAGTTTGGTAATGCCTTTAAGTATATGGTATTCCACATGGTCCCAGATTTTAATCAGAGTGAGTGCTATTACAATTTCTGTAACAAATTTCAAGAAGTGGAAACATTGTTTCCTGGAATTATCTTCCAGTGTAATTGCAATGGATTTTGTTTTTCCCCACCTACTAATATTGCCATTATTCATTTTATGCGTTCTTTTGTTCAGTGAAGAGATAAAATTATTTGTTATCCATCAAATTAGGTGAATTTTTAAAAATATGTGGGAGACTTACCATACATTACTGAACAATAAAAACAAACGTTGATTACAAATAACTAAAAGCATAAGTGACAAGTGGTACAATGCAACTTGGTTTATTTTAGCAACAGTAATTTTAATTCCTTCATAATTTACTTGTAAATTAGCTTTGTTTTCCAGAAAAAGAAAAGTATGTCTTCTGTTGCTGTCTGGGTTTGAAAAAGACTTGTACTTTACTATGAAAAAAATCACACCAGAGAATTAGAGTAAAAATGATTGCTTGCTCAGCAACAGCATAAGTAAGTCACAATAGCACGAAGGTTGTTGTGATTAATCAACAAGATATGTCCACCTACAAAAATTCATTAGGTTTTCTCAGACTTCTGAGATAGAAACATTAAAGTATACTGGCAGCTACCTCATTATACAAATCATTAAAACTTACCTGATCTAGACAGAAATCACACAATGTATGCATTAGGATACTTGCTAACTCTTCACAGTAACTCAAGGTCTTAGTTGTTCTACACCTTAAGAATCTACAGATTAAGTATCATAATTTTAACTATTGGGTTCCAGCTATAATACTTTCAAACATTTCCCAGTTTCTGTTGATTCTAAAGAAGCACTTCTGTACACTGTTCTGCTCACAGAGAAGTAAAATTGCTCCGGAAAGGTTCTTCTAGTGATACCAGGACTCACAGGTAGGCTGTATAGCTCACAGAATAAGCAATTCAAACAGTATTTATATAAATGTATAGTTAACAAAATAAACAGATCAAATAGTATGGTAATCAGGGTGTATTACAAAAAATATTACTGCTATGGAAGGGAATAATAAAAAATAGATGAAATACTCACCCATGTCCCAGGCTTGCAGCGGAAAAACTCCAAAGGGAGCAACCTCCAGAAAGCCCTTAAATGAGGTCTAGGAGAGGTGGAGCCAGGCTCTAACCCTTCCAGTCACACAGGTGAATTGCCTTCACCTGTGCTCCTGTGGCTGAGTCAGTGCTTGCCTTAGGTGATTAATCAGTGGTTCAGGCCATGATTCAGCAGTTCCAATACGTAGGTCAATAGTCATACACAGAAAGGAGGGTTGAACACACCAAACCAGTGAACAGGATTTCTGGCTATGCAGCAGTCCTTCTCAGGAAGCAGCGTAGGTTCCTTTGCCAAGTGCTCAATCCCCAGTTCAAGCTGTGACCTAATAGTTCCCCTACATACACCAGTTCAGATCATTCAGTGTTCAGACCATCACTCAAGTACTGATTTCCCAGGTTCCCGAACAGTTGAGGGGTGATCACTCTCCTAAAAATGTTTGCCAACCACTGTAGAAAAAAAAAGCCCACAAACCTAAGATGCCAAAAAGACTGTTGTTCTTATCAATGTAAGTCTGATATCATGATGTTCTTTTCAGATAGTCCCAATAGTAGCCACCAATGCTCTTGCAAACCTGTTTCCATTTCTGCATACAGACTGAAACATCAGTGAGCAGCTATCTGCCTGCAGCTCCCAGGTGGAAAGATTGCAGGATGATGAGAGTAGAATCAAACCTACATCTGTCTTCAGCAACAAGAATTAGAAACCCTCTGGAAGGCTACTTACTGTTGTGGTCAGGGCATTCATTCTGATGCTGAAATTCAATATGTTGCAGAATTCCAATACAACAGTTCAGGTGAAAAGCACCTGCTCTGATAGAGAATAGCAAAATCAGAAGTCAGGAGGACAAGTACAATCCTGTGCTGCTTTTGGCGATACAGACAGCAAGAGGGCTTGCCAATGTCAACACTGGCCTGCAGCTGCCTGTGAATGAAGGAGCAGCAGATTAACTAAATTACTCTATTAGTGTAGTTGTTCCTATGACTGCCTTCTTATTTAATATGTGGATAAGGCACTGCCTACCTTCCACATTGCCTTTATGAAAAACAATGTGATCTCTGCAAAATCAAAAGGCAAATGATGACAGCACAGGAAGAGGGAGAATCTTCCAGTTACCTCTGAATTTGGAAGCACAGATGATCTCACATTTCAATTAGATTATACAAGTGTTCATGATAGACAGTGGCACTGATTTGTGAACAATGATAATCCTGAAATTCAAACTTGCCACTCAATCTAAAAGCTGCAAAAATCTATAACTTCATCCCAGTGTATTTAAATACTGTAGTCAACCATTCATCCTTTTCCTGAACATTTTGTTTTATATTTCCTGTATCTGGGTTTACAACCTGTCAGGAAGGAACAGTAAAGGCAAAAATATACCTGTTACCTCTTACAAGTTCAAAAAGGGGAGGTTCTCAGTGCAAGGCTATGTTCAGCCTAGAAGGAAGAATGAAGTCCTAAAATAGGAACCATCACTTACTTGTGAACTCAACACTCTTGACTGAAACCTTCAGAAAAACAAATCCAGAAAAATCAAGAGATATTCAATACAGCCAAGCCATCTTAGCAAGAGTTTGTACAGCAATATAGCCTAATACAGAAATAGCTAGAACTATTACTAGAAACAATTGTATTGCTTCCTTAAATCCATGCTCTCACAGAGAATAACAATCAGCAGATTCAGTATCATTTATGAAGACCAACACAGAAAAGCATTTAATCTCAATTTTGCTTTGTTTTGAGACTGTCTGACATTAGGCACATATTCTGCTCACAAAGATTCAAAATCACTTCTCAGGAAGCAGCCTAGTTCAAGAGGTGCCCTCACTTCAGTGTCTGGCCCTTAAGACTCCAGGGTGGCTTCATCCAGGGTCTACCCTGTTTGGTCATATGGGAGAACACAGGTGCAAACATTTTCCTGTACTCCATAGGCCACCCACACCCCTTCACCAGGTGCTCAGCTCCCAGCTCAAGCAGTGACCTAACAGTTTCCCTACAGCATGGAACTTGAATGACATTAGAGGAGGATATTCTGTGTTTCAGCAGAGGTATTGCACGTGAGTAGATGTGGTTAAAGTGTGTATTCCTCACATCATCACTGATAACACTTTTTTATCATAGCACTCTTGACAATCCTTGTTTCTCTCTCAAATTAATACATTTATGTAAAAAAATGATAACTGTAGCTTAGTCATTTTCAGCTATTAGCAGATGTGAACCTTCAGGCAGGAAATCTCACTTCCCAGCTGCAGGAATAGAATCTCTCCTACTCTTTTTCGCTTCTACATGGTGAGAAAGGTTCATCCTAGTATAGCCAAAAGCTAATGCTACTTGAGAAGAGCATTCTCCTAGTAAATAAGGCAAACATGTAGGTTTCTGCTGTGCTCTGACTGAAAGGAAAACAAAACTCAGCTTCTAGTGCTCGTAGGCAAACTATTTCCTTTCAGGTCAAATTATATACCTTATGTCAAACAGTCTGGAGACCTACGAGGAGAAGGGGAACAGAAAAAACAAACAAACAAACAAAAAAAAAAAAACAGGAAGAAAGATATATCTTTCAGCCAGGGGAAAATAAAATTAAAATAAATTAAATTAAAATAAAATAAAATCTCAAAATGTACATCTGATGTGATCTGTAATCATTTATAAAAAATCAATTATCCACACCAACTTTCTCCAAGAAAAGAAAATGACTTCTCAGTATCTCATAAAATGTGGTTATTCAAAGCATTCCTCCTTGAAATTGTTAATCCTAGATTTGAATACAAAACACTCACAGGGTCTAAAGATAATAAGATTTGTGAGACAGCAGTTTGTTTAGATAGGGGATGAAACTTTGTGTCTTCACCCAGAGAATTGAGTTTCTGACGGCATTTGTTTAAGAACAAAAACAATACGAAAATATTTTAAGCCACTTCCTGGAGGTAAAAGCATATAATCATAATACAGTTCACAAGAATACACAAGATACCATTCTGGTACAAACTTTGATACACAAGACTACTGAAGGTTGCTCTGAACAGATTCCAGATATCTGGAAATTGTAACTCCTGTTAGGACTTGAGGATGCACAATGGAACATGATTCTGATTATGAAGAAAGATGAAAAAAGCATGCATTAAGTCATCCTTATCCACTGTGTATATGAAAAGTATCCAGATGCAATGGGATTGCCTGGTCACAGCCTGAACCAGTAAATGAGCACCGGAGTAGAGTAGCTCAAATCCTCCTGTCCTCTCTCTCCCTCTCCGTGATGCTTCCGGGAGCCTATTTACACTCGCGCCAGAGTTCGAACGAGAGGCGGCTGCGTTCCTTAACCAAAACGGTTGCCGAGGGGGTGAGTTAATTCCTTTTTTCTCTAGTATCTTGTTCTGTAGTGCTTGTATCTCAAATAAAGGCTCTGTCACCGCCTTTGTTTACTTTTCACCAGATAACTCTGCAACTTTATAGGCTACAAGATGCATTTCAGAAATACCGCTCTGACTTGTAGTGAGAAATATCTTTACTCAGGCAAGGGCCAAACATATCAAATTTCTTAGAAATTTGACTGATAACCTTTTCCTGAACTTCATTATTTTTATTCAGGAATTCTCACTTATGCTTTTAAATAAACTGTTATGTGTGTGAGATATGTAACATATATATGGTCACTTCAGTTTAAATCCATCATATTCATATACAGCTTGCTTCCCAGTAGAAAAAAAATACACAGCTGAGGGCACCATTTTCAGCCACAGACATACAACGTAAAAATACTACCTGTGAAATTTTGGCTTTTGGGATAAAAAAAAAACAACAAGGGGGAGAGGGGATTCAAGCAAAAGTCTAATATTTAGCTGTATTCAATTTCTGAGTGGCCCTGGGTTCATCTGTTCTCAAGGAATGGCAGTGAGGAAGTGTGCTGTGTTCACAAGACTGGTTGGAACTGAGTGCCAAGCAGACTTCCACACATAAATATATCCTTCCTGTTGACAAGTTCAGATGGATAATTCCAGACTTTTCATGCTACTTATCCCAGTGTAGAACAAAATTTACTTTTGGAATATGAGAATCTTTTACCTGTAGGTTTGAGTATTTGAATCACACCGCTGACAGTGTCACAGTCAGACACAGGATTAACTTCCACCCTGGGGCCTATAGAATCCTATATAGAAGGAAAATACAATGTGCTTCAAGGAGTTGCTAGCAGGCCTACCTCCACAGCATGGAGCGTGGTAACTTTATCAGACTGTATCTATGCAGCATAGTATTGAGGAAAACCAAACCACCACCCCCACTTATAATTAGGAAATTGATCAAACATTTTTTTGCATGTGTGCTGGAAGATTTATCAGGCTAGCTGGAGATAGCTGTAGTCTCTTTCCTGCTATATGCTCTGGACATGTCACAAACTCACAGACACAGCAATATCTGTACTACCAGCTCAGTCCTAATCTACTCCCAAGTGATTTTTTCAGCTAAATCTCTCCCTTCTTCACCTACCTTGCATATCTTCATAAACTCTTTCATACTTAGCAGATCTCATCTAACAAATTCATTTCAGTTTGACTAGCCTTCATCTCAGATTGTCATTTACCCACATCTTTCAAAGTGCAAGATTATGAGTTAAAGTTGTACTTATCTGGTGATTTTCTCTATCTACATGTATTCTGAAGGCCAAATTATTCATTAAGAACTTATTTTTGCAGCTCTATTACTTTATTACTCCAATCAAATCATATTAACATTCTTAGTGCTCAGAACATCTGGAGGATTTTCCTGGCAGAAAGTAAATTGAAGGATCTCTTCATCTTTTTCACTGACCAGTTGTATACTTAGAAATTGGAAGCATTGGACTAAGTAAAGTAGATCATAGTAACGGATGTTCTCACACCTTTAAATAAAGTCAGATGTGCATATGTAAATTCATTAAACATATTGAGGACTGAAAATTTTTAGTAGTTACAGTTAATTCAATTTTTGTAATATATATAAAAAATCACCTATAATTCATCAAATAAATGTATTCATTAATGAAAAACTTTGACTACTGTGAAGATGTATTTGAGGGAAAGTTTCAGACTTGTGTCCTGTTTTGTGAGCATGCTGAGTGTGGCCAAAGGAATTAAAAATAATAAGGACCTTATCACTGGTTAAAAAGTATGAATATGTTTGGGAATCGCTGTATCATAACTCTTCACTAATGCTTATGACAGAAGCGAGTTCAGCAGTAGCCTCCCTGCTATTAGCTACCCTTTCATCATATATTCCTGTGAACTCTAGTACAGCCTCAGTGTCTACTAGAACTCTGCAACAAGTGAGAAATCTGTGGAAATTGAAAGCAGGCCCCTCTTAGCAGTTTGTAAACTCATTTTGAAATTGATTTCTCCCACGAAGTTTGTCCTTGATATTTTTGATGCTTCTTCTAGACGAAGCGTCTCCTCTTTCATGTGATATACATAAATTTCACTGGACAATTTAAAATAAATTAACCATTCTGCTACAGAAAATAATAATAATAATGAAGTTATATTTACTTCGGTATTCATTTCTTCTTTCTTTCTGTGTCCACTTACCCTGAAACTGGATTTTTTTTCAGTAGGTTTACGAATGAATCATGTTACACATTTTGTCTCCATTTTACAGTAAGGATTTTTTTATGGCCTGTCTTTTTAGAGTGCCAACCAAACTACCAACATAACTATTAAAATCAGGGGACTGTACCTCGCCTCCTTAAAGTAACAACAAATCATAATGCAGACAAAAATGCACATTCATAATTCTCAGTTCTCGAGCAAAAACCCCAATCTAGTGTGGGATGGTGCTTACTCAGACCTGCCATCCTCCAGTATTTTCTGTCCATTTCCTTTCCACTTTCCTTGTTTATCTGTGTATATCTTGTGTACATCCTTGTGTACCTGAGTATATCTTACTCTTCACTGGGTCTAAAACTGACTGGATGGCTGGGCCCAGAGAGTGGTGATGAATTGAGTGACCGACCATGAGTAGTGTTCCTCAAAGGTCAGTACTAGGGCCAGCCCTGTTTAATGTATTTATTGATGATCTGGACAAATATGCATATGACACCATGTTGGGAAGAGTGTTGATCTGCCTGAGGGTAGGAAAGCCCTACAGAGCGATCTAGATAGGCTGGATCAATGAGCTGAAGCCAATTGTCTGAGCTTTAAAAGACTAAGTGCTGAGTCCTGCAGCACCCATGCATCCCTACAGACTTGGGGCAGAGTGGCTGGAAAGCTGCACAGAGGGAAAGGATCTAGGGGTGTTCAGTTTGGGGCCTCTCACTACAAGAAAGATTTTGAGGCCTTGGATCACATCCAAAGAAGAGCAGTGAAGCTGGTGAAGTGTCTGGAATACAAGTCTTAACGAGGAGCAGCTGAGGGAACTGGGATTGTTTAGTATGGATAAGAGGAGGCTCAGGAGACACCTCATAGCTCTCTACAACTACCTGAAAGGTGATTGTAGCGAGATTAGCATTAGCCTCTTTTCCCAGTTAACTAGTGATAGGACAAGATTTAATAACATTTAGTTATGCCAGGGGAGGTTCAAGTTGGATATTAGGAAAAACATTTCAAAAAGAGTGTATACAGGCTGCCCAGGGAGGTGGTGGAGTCACTGTCCCTGGAGGTTTTCAAGAAAAGGGTAGATATGGCACTATGTGACATGGTTTAATGGGCATGGTGGTGATGGGTTGATGGTTGGACTAGGTGATCTCAGTGGTCTTTCTCAACCTGAATAATTCCATTACTCTATTTTCCACTTTTAGGATTTTAAACCAATGATGACGTTTTCTCTGTATAAATACAACTACTTGAAAATACATGACTGAAACTTACTTTCCAAGACTGAAAAATCAGTCCTTACCTTTTATCAATCCATTGGATTTGGTTCCATCTCCCCTAGACTATTTTGTTTGCTCTCACCCTTCCTCATCTTTACTGTATTGTACATAGGTGGCCACAGTGATGCAACATGCAAGATGACTAACACTGGCAAGCCAGAAACTTAGTCATGCCTAAGAATGATATTCACAAAGTATGTCTGCTTGGGTAAAATTAATATAAGCACTGTGATGCCATCCAACTGACTGATGTGTACATGCTCTGCATTATAGCAGTTCCTCAGACAGTGCTTATCAAGTACTAAGCCAGAGCTTGTTGCAGTGACCCCAGGAGGATGAACCACAGCCGCGTCAGAATGATCTTCTTAAGATGTCGATGCAAGGACTCAGAGACATCAATATGATTATGCAGCTGAGCCAACTTTATTGCGCAGGTTACAATACTTTTATACCCCTGAACACATGCTATTTTTAGAATAATTGCTAAGCAGTGGTTCTTGCTCTATCCTTGTGAGATAAGCAGTGTCCAATTAGTTGCTCTTTTCCCACACACACCAGGGCCATCTGGTTCCACCGCAAACTTACTCCCTCATCATTGCCCGGTCAACAGTGCGCCACTTCTTGAATCCAGTGATCGAAACGTGCTGTTTTGTTCGCAGTGCTCTGAAGATAAGCACACACGACCTCCTTCCCTAAGCCAGTCCTCCACAAGAGCTGTTTCATTAGAAGAGCTATGTCAATGCTTTTGCTTGTGTCTACTTCAATAGGCTGTGCTGAAGGCATTATTAGAGGGAAATATTGTTTCATGCACTTACATGACTAAGGGCTTTGAGTTTAAGCTTTGAGAAGGACAATTTTTGAAAATGGTGTAAAGCTGTGAAATGTTTTGGAGAACACAGAAAGCTTTGATTTCTGTCTGTTGCTTCCACATTTCTCTCATCTTTCCTATGAAGCTATTGCATTTTCTGGGCAGAATTCTTCATACAAATGCAAAGAACAGAACTTTTCTGTAACTCCATGCAAGTTGCTCTAAGTGTCTTCTGGTATAATTCAGATCAGTATTTAACTTCATCTTGGCAGGGAAAATCCACACAGTTTGGGAGGATACAGTACAGAGAGCCTTGACTAAGCAAAATACAGAGGATACATTAATCCCACTCTTCTTCTTTGCAGCACAGTTCTGTGAATATAATAATATAATTTATATATAATAATATATTTTATTCCTGAGGACTATGGAATTCTAAGGCAGGACAGAGTCCAAAACATTATTTTTTCAAAACCTTTATTTCAATAATCTCTCTTAATTTTGGTATGATTTTGTATAATCCATTCCATGCTTCTAAAAATTAACTGCCCCTCTTGCATCCACCTGACAGTAATGCAAAAGCTAGGAGTTTGTACTTTCTCATCTTGTATTAAAATTACATACATTAAATTTGTTCATAGATCACAAATATAATTTTAGTTCATGATCTCTATCAGTCAGGCCTTCATACATCTCCCAGTCAGCTCATAAACTGAAGGATTAAACTTTTCTTTCAAAGAATTTCTACCCCATTCTCTCCACAGTATTGTTTTCTGAGATTTTTTTTTCCTGAAATTCACAGTTATAGGAATATTTTTCATTGTATTTAGGTTGTTATGACAGTTTCTCTTTAATGGTCATTTAAGTTTTTAATTTACTGTTTACTTGAAGCTAATGACTTTTGATGCCATTCAGATGAGAACCTTTTGGTTTAGTTTAGTAATGCCAGACGGGCATTCATTGGAGCTTTGAGACTGGGTACCATGTAATTTAGTAGCCTAGGACAAGCTAAGAACCAGTATCTAATAAATACAAAAGCATCCGAGATTTCATCATGAATGGATATAAATCTTAGCACTGCAGATTGGAAACTGACTGCACTGTATGACTCCAACAGTAGGCAAACTTTGGATGACCCCTCAGATGCAGCAAGACGCGCAGGCCGGAAGACACGGGCTAGTTCTACAGGCCTGCTGCACGGTCACACACCTGCCTTTATCATTTCCGCCGAAGAAGGAAGACTTTTGGATACAAGCGCAACTAAAGGGCAATCCCTCCCTGCTTGGACGCCGCGGCTGCCAGTTATTTTTGGTTCCGGCCTCGAGGCTCAAGCTACACTTATCTCTTCCGGTAGCGTAGGTGGGGAGAGGTTCTGCCACGCTGTCTCTGCCAGCCTCTCAGTGGCCTTCAGGGAGCGGAGAGACAACGGCGGTGGCAGCGGGCTGACCAGGTTCTGCGCCTGCCCACGGTCACGTCCGCTCCGCGCTGTGGGCTGAGTCGAGCCAAGCGAGGCGGTGGCGGGGGGGCGGTGTTTTATCGCTCTGAGCCGTACTGACGGGAGGCGGTGGCGGATCTGGGCCCGGCGGAGGCGGAAGGGGCGGGTGCACGCGCGGACGCGGCCTGACTCTGCGGGACGTGCGATATTGGTGAGTGCGGGAGGTTGCGGTGCTGTGTCGTAGCCAGGCCGGAGGCGCGGCAAAGCCAGGTTGGGTGGGTAGGCTCTGCTGGGCCGAGGTGTTGAGGTCTTAGTGGAGCGTGGTTCGGCCCTGAGCCATGCCGCGGGGAGCGGGAGCAGGAGCAGGAGAGGCTGGGCCTGGCCGACCTACCCGCCCGTCTTTCTATTACCGGGCGTGTGCTGTCGAGGCGGTGGGAGTCGTTGTCCGGCGGATTCAGAGGTCTGGCCCCGAAGCTGCGGGCCGGTGCTGGAGGCCTCTACGCACTAGAATTACGCTGTCCTGCTGGACCGCGGTGGTCCGCGCTGCCAGCGACCCGGGCCTCACAGATCAGTCTGTTGCCTGGCCTTCCTCCCAGTCCTTCCCGGCACGTGGCCTGGACCGCTGAGGTCGTTGCTATAGCCTTACATCTCTCTCAGATTCTGGCCATTCGGGTCCTTCTTTCCACATCCCCACACCTCTTCTGTCCTCTCATTGGTGCTAGGACTGCCCAACCAGGTCATATTCATCCTAGGCCTCCTCTATTCTATCCTGAGGCCTCTGGAGTTTTTCCCGTAGCCTGTGTAGTCACCAGTGTTAGTTGTTTGCCTGCCTTTGTTTCTCCTTCGCCTTCTCCATGTGGCTGCCTTTCGCCCTGTTGTCTCCGCTGCAAAACTCTACTGGCACTCAGGTCTGTGTAGGAGTTGTGTGGTTGTAGCCAAAGAAATTTCTCTGTCCCCAACACCTCTAAAGTCATCTCTGAAGTAATTCCCTTATTGATTTCCCCAGTCTTCTCTCTTTCAAGGACAGTGCCTCAGGCTTTCCCTTGTAGCTCCCTTCTGTTTCCCAGGGAGAAGTTCCCCACCCCCTCCCCAAGATAACTCTTACTTGTTTGTTGATATGTTTATTGCCCCCATCCAGATGGCTCATCCTGCAGATTTTTGTCACTGCAGCTAATCACCTCCTTTGTCACCCAGTAACTGACTGCCACTGAAAGCTATGTCCTTACTGGGTTTCTTTTCCTATCCTTATTTCTTTTTCAAGCTGTATTTCTTAATCGTCATCATCATTCCCTTATCGCCTTTACTGTTTCAGCTTTCTTCTTCCCAGTAACTGTCTTTTTCACCATGATTCTTTTTTTGCCCTTCTGATCTTACTTTCTCGTCTTAAAAATCTTTGATATCTCACCTAATGCTCTTTTCCCTTTGGCATATTCCTTTCCATTGTAGGCTCACTTGCTGTCTCGTGCACTTTCTGTTTAAATCCTCCAGCTGTGCCTTTGAGAAGAAAGGAATGTGAGCTTAAGTCATCTGTAAGCATTAGGAGATTACAGAGTACTTCCTTGTTTCACCTTATTTTGTTTTCATTTTCTTGTTACTGACTTCCTTAACAACCTTTTGCTGATAAATGCTTTCATATATGAATTTAAAACACTCAGCCTAATGCTAGTTTAGAAAAAACTTCCGTCTCGGACCATCCTCTTTAGTCCTGACAAAAGATTTTCCATGGGAAGCAGAAGTACCTCATGGCTGCGTGACTTAAATTATATCAAATACTGTGCGTAATAACTGTGTTACTGCAGTACTTTCAGTTGGTACTTAGATACAGAGTGTGTTTAGGATGCATTTGTTTTGAGGAAGTAGTAAGATACTTTTTGGTACACGTTTTTACTCCAGATATGCTTAAAGTGAGCGGCTGTAGTATTGTCATTTGATGATTAGAAGTCATTGCACTGACACTTGGTGACTGCCGTAAAGTAGTCTTTTCCCTCTGCTTTGTGATTTCTTTTATTTCTCAGGAGTTGTTGCCAAGTTTCTTATGTCTGTCTTATTTGCTTTGGTCCTTAAAATTATGATATGCAATCAGTCTTACTGTTGCAAAGTATTTGAGCTAAACACTGCATTTGAACACTAAACACTGCATCCTGTGGCAGTGTGGAGAATATGTTGAATCTGAGGAGTAATTTCTGCATATAACTTTAGTGTCCAAGTTTGCTGTCTAATGTTGACAGCTTGATCTTGTTTCCTCAATGCATCCTAGTAACTTCACAGCAGCTCAGAGCAACTGACTGGGCTTCTGAGTAGACACCTAAATTAGGCATACACATTTCACTGCTTGATTAACAAAATGATGTGGTTGTTTAACTAAGTTGTCCTCCTTTCACTATAGTCCTTTTTCCTCTGCGTGAGAAAATTTCATAGCATTTGTATGAAGCATTGAAATTAATTTAACTATATTGCTGCATACCCTAATTTGGATACTGATCTGAGGGTGGCTTTTTTTTTTAATTTGACTTGTCCTCCATCTTGGTGTTATGTAGGATGTTCTAGCTATGGTATTATGGAGATAATATTAGGTACTTTGAAATAGTTTTCTCTGATGTTCAGCTTAAAGTGTTTTCTTGCAATTTGTATGCTAAGATCTTTGAGTACTGCTTTTCATCTGTTAATTTTCTTGTAGTGTCTAGTTCTTCATAGTTGCAGTTATTTCAGTAGGACTCAGTTTAGTGATGAATCACATACTGGGAGTCAGTGGTTACGGGATTGGTTGTACCTAGTATTTGAACTTCTTATATTTTTAAATTTTCCTAGCAGATGAAGTCATTTTAAAGATGTCTCACTTGTTTAAACATCGAAAGTTTGTATTACTAATGTGAAGATTGGGAACTGTCAGTATGGTATAGAAGAGTACTGATGCATATTGTGCTTTTTAACCAGTATTTTCCAATTTCCTGAGGGCAGGAGTGGATTAGATAAGGTAGCTAGATGGTGGTTATGTCTGTACTCACTGTGCAGCCTTAACTTGGCGTGTTTGGGGGAGTGGGCAGGTGTCACAGTGACCTTGGTAAAAGCTTCAACCTGTACAGGGTGTAAACTTTAGATTTTTAATGCTGTTACTGGCACCATTGAGTTGCCCTTACTTGTTAAAGTGGGATTTTCCTCAAGAAAAATAAATACATTAAGTTTTTGCTTGTATTTTCTCTTTTTTCAGAAGGAGTTTTTGTTATAAGAGATGGAGGTTTTTCAATGGAGGAACTGCCCCAGATTGGCTACTGATTGCTTTGCAAGGGAGTTCTGACCTCTTACAGACAGAATTAAGTAATTAGGTAGCAATGTTGTCCTGAGCACTTCTGTAGCCTTACTTTACTGTAACTGCAGAATTGGAACATAGATTTAAGCACTCTTTGCATTATGAGTAGTTAGAGAAAAGCAGGGTAAACTTTATAACTGTAATTTAAGCCTAATTTCATATGTAAGTTCTTCATTTCTCCAGTGTCACAGCATTGAAAACTCTGGAATTTTAACAAAAAATAAAAAATCTGGAAGTTTTATCTAAGAGTTTGCAGGACTTAATTGAAGAGGATGTGGGTGGAGGGAGGAAGAAGAATTATAGGAAACCATTTTTGTTTTGTTAAGTGCATTTCTTTCCATCTTGCTTTTCATGATGGTAATACAATGAGCAAATTATCTGTGTAGTCAAGGAAGAAGAAACTTCATTATACAATTTAAAACACTTATTGAAAAATTTGTGTTTTATTAAGAAAGCGGTCTGTTCTCTGACTAGATTTATTATCAAAATTTTGTTGTCTCTCATGCTTTCACATGCCTTTGTGGATGTGTCATCATTAGTAGGAGAAGTGAAATGCAAAAGCAGCTATGCTTAAGTAAATTGATTAAAATTGATTTCATTAGCTTTAAGACTTAACGGTGTGAGATAAGGATTTAGGTGTGGCTGTTAGAAGTGTGCATCATTTTTAACTTTTGCTTCACTTAAGATGTTAATATGTTTCTCTTTTGTACCAGCCTTCCCTGTTGCAGCTGTTGAAGACAAAAAGCGATTAAAAATTAGCTGAATATTAGCTGAATTTACATGAACCTCTTTTTGTGCAGTAGAAAATTACTTCCTGTAAGATTGTGTTTTCACAGTTTAGATATCTTAGTTGAACTGAGAACAATCATGTGTGAATCCCTGTCTCTATTTAGACTTCAGTGGGACTGGTCTCTTGCAAAAATACCAAGATGGAAGGTGCTGTGAAATTAGGATGCTGTTGGAAAGAGATTCTAGTCAGGACTGCCTGACACTTCTAAACATTAGTACTACTTAGAGATAAGAATCACTAGTCTCCGAGAGCAGTATGAAAACTTTCTATGCAAACGTTATTACAAGTGAAAATTGCTTTTTATGTTTGCTTTTTATGTTTGCAGAGCGCAGAGGGTTGTCATCGGTGCAGAGTCTGGTTGGAGGCCTGTAACCAGTGGTGTCCCCCAGGGGTCCATGCTGGGTCCAGTCTTGTTCAGCATCTTCATCAGTGACCTTGATGAGGGGATAGTGGCCACCCTCAGCAAGTTTGCTGATGATACAAAGTTGGGAGGATTGGCTGACACTCCTGAAGGCTGTGCTGCCATTCATGCACCTAGGGAGGAATAATTGCATGTACCAGTACAGGCTGCGGGATGACCTGCTAGAGAGGAGCTCTGAGGAGAGGGACCTGAGTGTCCTGGTGGATGACAGGTTGACCATGAGCCAGCAGCGTGCTCTCATGGCCAAGAGTGCCAGTGGCATTCTGGGATGCATTAAAAAGGGTGTGGCCAGCAGGTCAAGGGAGGTGATCCTCCCCCTCTACTCTGCCCTGGTGAGGCCTCATCTGGAGTACTGTGTCCAGTTCTGGGCTCCCCAGTAGAAAAAAGACAGGGATCTCTTGGAAAGAGTCCAGAGCAGGGCCACAAAGATGGTGAAGGGCCTGGAGGATCTCCCTTATGAAGAAAGGCTAAGTGTACTGGGTCTGTTTAGTCTTGAGAAAAGAAGACTGAGAGGAGACCTGATCCACATTTATAAATATCTGAGGTGTGGGGGGCAAAGTGACGAGGCCAGACACTTTTCAGCAGTGTGTGGAGACAGGACAAGGGGAAACGGACAGAAACTGCAGCACAGGAGGTTCCACATGAATGTGCACAAGAACTTCTGTACAGAGAGGGTGATGGAGCACTGGCACAGGCTGCCCAAGGGGGTTGTGGAGTCTCCTCTGGAGATATTCAAGACCCGCCTGGACACCTACCTGTGTGCCCTGGTGTAGGGAACCTGCTTTGGCTGGGGGGTTGGACTCGATGATCTCTTGAGGTCCCTTCCAACCCCTATGACTCTATGATTCTGTGAACAGGTCAGTATGAAATTCTGTGCTTTTTTACACTAAATCGTACTATGATCAGCTCTGGTGAGGCTATATCTTATGTACTGTTGTATGGGAACTGTTGAATCACAGCCTGAACCACTGATTGATCACCTGAGGTGAGCACTCTCAGCTGTGGGAGCATAGGTGAAGGCAGTTCACCTGTGTGAGCAGAAGGGGTGGAGTCTTGTTCCACCTCTCCTAAACCCCATTTAAGGGCTGACCACCACTAAGGGAAGGGATCTCTTTTTGGAGATTGTTCCTTTGGAGTTTCGTTATTGTGAGCATGGGACATGGGTGAGTGTTTTTTTTCCCTTTATTTCAGTTGTCTCTTTTCCATTGCAATAATCTGTCTAACTATATCATCTATAAAATATCTTCGCTATAATACCGTTTGGTAATATTCATTGTGTTAACCTCACACCTTACAACTCTGTTTAGTTCTGGGCCCCTCACTACAAGAAAGATATCGAGGCCCTGAAGTGCCTTCTGAGAAGGAAAACCTGTTGATTTGTCTGGACTGTAAGCCTTATGAGGGAGAAGCTGAATGAACTGGGGCTGTTTAGTTTGGAGAAAAAGATGCTCAGGGAAGACCTTAGTTGCAGAGAGCATTACTTGAAAGGAGGTTGTACCAAAGTGGGGGTCAGCATCTTTTCCCAGGTAACTAGCGACAGGACAAGATGTGATGATTTTAAGTTGTGCCAGGCGAAGTTCAGGTTGGATATTAGGAAAAACATCTCTGGAGAAGTGGTCAGGCACTGGAATGGGCTGCCTGGTGAAGAGGTTGAGTCACTGACCCTGGAACTCTTCAGGAGGATGAATTCTTTATGATTCCTTGCTGTTAGTGCTTCTCATTTTGCTTTTTAAGAAAAACCATGTATGTTGTTCTGCCTTCTGCTTGGTGTATCATGTATCTGACATTGTGCTTTCATGACTTGCTCTCCCTCATTTCCATCAACTTGGTCTTCCTCATTAATTCAGTAAATGCACATTGATCCATGTTGTCTATCTAGGCGTGTGTATGTATTTTCTAAATTCAGATTGTATCCATACATATTTCAAGTCACAGAGCAGGGTTACAGATAACTGTTTTTGAGGGTCATCTTTTTTTGTCAGAGCCTTTCTTAGTCTCTTATTATATTATATTGCTTTAAACACACTTTTATTTTGACTTGGTTCTCTCTGCATTTAGTGTTGTTTTTCTTCATGTCAACTGCTTTCATTTTTCCATGATGCAAGAGCTGGAAACAATCAGTATTTTAAGAAGCTATAAGGCTTATCACTGCATGCTGAGCTTAAATGGAAAAAAAAAAAAGAAAAAGGGGAAAAAAAAGACCACTGCATTTTGTTTGCAGCACAGAAATACATCAGACTCCAGATTAGAGAAGACATGTTCACTTCAGAAGTGTACTTGTGTTAGGGATGTGGTCTCCTATTACACAGTTGATGTCAATACAGTAAGACTACCATGAAACTTTTCTTAGTAGATCATTAATATCGAAAAAAAGTTTACTTCAGCTTTCAGTGGAGGAGACTGTGTAGATATATCAGGAACATTACCTTGTCTAAACTTAGCCTTTGTTTATGAGACAGCACCTAAATACTTGTTCATTTTCTATCAGATGTCCCGTTACTTTAATGAGATTCCTGTCATTAGCTGCAGGAACTGTTTGCTCAAGAAAGATAAGGGTAAGGCTGATATCAAGAAGCAATCAGTAGTGTTGAGAATCACTGAAAGAATATGCTGAGAGAAGTATATGCAGAGAGAAGTAAAAAAGGAGAACACTGGAACTTTCTTTAGGCTCTCAGGAACTGTCATGTTTTGGAAAAATCCTTGAGATTAGGCATGCAAATTAAAACGATGTCAGCTTAATGGCTTTTAGTGAACACACTCATGCATAACTTAAGAACGTGTGAAAACTGCTATTTCTCATTACTTTTTTTTTTTTTTTTTTTTTTTCTTCTCCAGAATACAGATTAATTCAAATCTTTCTATCTGTGTCTGTTTGTTTCTTCCAGTTGGCAACTTAGATGCTGATACATGAATTAAGGTATGAGTGTATTCCTCATAGAGCTTTAGGTACTGGCCATCAGGGTAGTAACTCACAGGAAGAAGAAAGTGGAAGAAGACAACTGAACTTGTAAAGGCTTGAGTGAAGACATTGCCTTTAAGTAAACTAGTAGCTGTTCAAACATTACACCACAAGCATAGTTTGGTATTAAAGTACTGTCAAATTAAACATACTCACTTCCTCTTTTTTTTTTTTTTTTTAATGAGTTGAGCAGAACACAACTCCTGAAAAAAATATTTCCATACTACATGTAGCTCAGTACTGTGTAATGATGATGTAGAAGAACTGAACATTGTAACTTGCAGAATTTGTTTCTTTAATATTAGAGTTGAGAAGGGAAAAGGAATATTTTAATATTTCTCTCCCTGGTATTGATGTGTTTTGTTATGATTTTTGGAGTAATTTTTTTTTTTTTTTTATGTATAAAACTGTTGCCGTGGATTTATTTTTCTGGAACATGGTGGAAATAAATGTTTGCTCTAGACAGATTCTCCAGTTTTTGATTAGTTACATGTTTGTAGCGTGTGAAGTATTGCTTGCTTGCTTCTAGTCTTGCCGTAAAGATTATGCGTGTAATATGACCCAAACTGGCAATCTTGTTTATAGTTTAGTGACCTAAAATACTTCTGGACAGAAACATCAATGCTATAAAATGGTGTGTATAGGACCATGGCTCAGCTAAGCTATGTTATATTAGTTTTGATTTTATGATGATAACCTTACTTGAAATCAGGTGGTAATTAAATACAGAAGTTAAAGGTGAGGGAATTTTTAAGTTGTCCTTCTTCCTGCTCAAGCTAATACTTACAATAATAATGTGAATTGCATCTTATGGGTTTGCTGGCAGTGGAAGAAGGTATGTTGTTCTTGGCTCTGTGCTTTTCATTTACACACCTTTCCAAAAGGTGTATTGTCTGTGTGACTTGAGGAGTCTTAGGCATTGTTTTGTATCTGTAGAACTGCCTGTATTTGGTAAGTGGGGATATAAGAAGAGTAAATGAATATATATATATATATATAATCTATATATAATAGATTATGACAAGGGTTTGGTTTACTTTTGTTTTTTAGCATGAGGCTTGATACAAAGCAATTGACATGCATTTGGCTACTTATAATAAGGCAAAGTCTTGCCAAATAGTTTGATGTGGTAATACTTAATTCCAATATAATTGAAGTGACCCTTAAGTTTATTGTAGCTAGAATGTAAATAAACATGCAATGTCTTATTGTTTTTAAAATAAGTACAAGAGTAAGCAAATAACTTGTGTAGAATAAAGATAGTGTTTAATGTGCTTCTGATTGTGTCTTGAAAATATTTTTTGTTTATCTGTATTGCGTATCCAGGGGAGAAAAAAAAGCATCTAAGTTTTTAGTGGGTCAGGAAGCCAGCAGCTTCAAATTCAGTCTGTAATTATTTAGGCAGCTACTGAAGTAAACTGTCTTCAAAACTATAGTCTTGAAATAAATGGTTATGAAAACTGCACGTTTTGTGTGACAGTTATATTGGAACATCAAAATAAAGTAGTAATTTCAGCATATGGCTTGAGTTGCTGTAAGCCAGGCAGATTTCAGAGTGCTTTTTGTATGATTCCTGAAAATTAACTACTTTTTGTTATAGAATCCATCCAACATGCATGTTATTTTCCTCATATAGGATAGCTGAAAATGGTACAGCTTCTTAATTAAAGGTCAGTAAAACTCAAGATGCTGTTTTCAAGTGAGATCTGATGCCTTGCGCAGGTAGTGTGTTCCTCCCTGAGTAATGAAAAGGAGGGGGGGGTAGCACATCTCTCTGTTTCCAAGTCTGGGGAGAAATACAGGGCCTGCTCTGAAAGTAAAGCCTCCAGTTTTATTATGTTGGCTCACAATGTCTAGTTGCTTTTGTTGGTAGTAAGGTAGAAGAGGTTAACATTTCCTGACAACGTTCCATTGAATTTTTGCAGCGGTGGGGAGTGTGGCAGAGCGGTGTCATTGAGTGGGTCGTTGTAATGGTCATAGCACCTTCTCTTAGCTATTTAAGGGGTTGGTCTTTTGTTGTGAACTACTCTACATGAAGTATTTTGTAGGAGTTGGAACAAATATATGTATATTATTTATTTTTACTAAACTATGTTCAAATTCTAGGCTGTTTTCTTTTTACAGATTAATAAGAGTTAATAGTTTCTTTTTATAGGTACTGATATAGGAATAGTGTTATGGGTTCATAACTGTGTCATCTTTCGTGTATGTGGGAAGTTCAAGTAGTACCAGACTTAAGTTTATTATCTTGGATTTCAGACGTGAAATTAATTTTCAAGTTTTTTCTTGCAATGCAATAGGGTTGTAGGACTACTAGGACTGTAGTCCAAGTTTGTGGGTGTGTAATGTGCACTTGAAACTGTGGCCTCAAAAAGAGGTGAACAGCTGCTCTTGGACCTTTGATCTTCCTGGCTTTCATTGCAAAGTTGTGAAATTCCATCATTATTAGTTCTGTAGCACACTTGTTTAGGACATTAAATGCAAATAAGGTATGATCTGTTTTATGATTTGGTGTGGAAGTTCCGGTGTGTCTTTGATACTTAATTTGCTGTAATTATAGAAACATGGAACAGCAAAGTTAAGTGTTGTATACATTTTATAGGATATATATTGCTTTTGTTCTTGTTTTTTCTCACCCTAATCTTCCAAGTAATTGCTGCTCATGTAAAAGAAAAACTAGCTTTAGAGAGAGACTGAAATGAATACTTGTTGCACAGGTTGACATAATGGAAATACTTCTAAATGTTTTTTACTTTGAACATGAGATTTGATCGCTTAGAGATGATGGATGTTAAAGGCCTGTGAGGTTTCTTTATTTCTTTGTTCTTGTGGGAAGACTGATTCATTGATTGAAGATCCTGAATGTTGTCATCCTTTCCCAGCCCTCCCCCACCCCCTGTAATTTGTGAGGGGAGTGGACAGGGAGGGTATAATGTAATATTTAGCCCCTTGAAAACTGTGTGACATCTCAAATGGAATGTACAGTAGTCTAGAAGTGGCTGTCATAAAGAACAGATGTCAGATTTTAGATCCTGGAAGAACTCTTCATCTACTGTGAAGAGATGAAAAACAATAAGATTTATCAGGCCTTAGTTTAACCTATCCTTGAAATTACGAAGTGTTGCACACGACCCTTGTCAGTTATAGGCTCCATTATCATAAGGCACTATTTCTTTCTCTTTAGAAGCATGACAAAGAGGTAGTAATGTTTCACTGTTTTATATATTACAGCATTTCAGAGAATGGTCTACAGTGTCAGTTGATCATTATTTATTACAACTAAGTTCTTGTTTATTTTTCTAACTAGTTAACTGCAGTATCAACTTTGGGATACAGTTTTATTGCTACAGTGGAGGACTCATGTAAAAGCCAATCTTTATTTTATGCACTCAGTTTTCTTATTATTACTGACTGCATGTTCTCTTATACAAGCACTTCAGGGAAGTGATGTTCATTTACTTAACATAGAAATTCATATAGGCGTGCAGTTGCTAGATAGGTAATCTGAAAATCCAAGGTAGTTTAGCAAGATATTTTCTGTGATAGAACCTCAAATCTGGAAAGATTTAGTGATAAAAGAAGAAAAATGATATTTAGTATCTTCTGGTTGTCTTAGATAACGGTCATGATGTTTGTTAAACCACAGGTTATAACTAGGCATTGAGCTAATGTGAAGCACTGAAGTGCTTCTTAGGATGCTATCTGGTACTTGGAACAGTTGTTTCTGTTTTCTTATTAGCATTGTGGTTTTTATTGCCAGCAGCACTGATAGAGGTGTGTCCAGACTTTGGAGACATTAACAGTTACATTTTGTAGCATGTTGCTAAACTGCAGAAGTCTTTGTTTCTTTTATTTCAGATCTCATAATGGATTTCTCATCTGTCTGAATTACAGCATTATTTTTTTCCTTTCCTCTAGTGGAATGTTTTATAATGTATACTTCTTTTTTTTTTTTTTTTTTCCCATGCAGATTATCTTCCTGGGAAGCATCTCTGCATATAAAGAATCTCTTACTGAGTTACTGTGTATGAGTGTAGAATGTTACTTTACTTATGATTCTGATGGAGGAATAACCAGATCTCAGGCTGCTGCACTGGAAGAATTTACAGGAAATAAAAAATGTCATCTAATAGAAGTCAGAACCCACATGGACTTAAACAGATTGGTCTTGACCAGATATGGGATGACCTAAGAGCTGGAATTCAACAGGTTTACACCAGACAAAGCATGGCAAAATCCAGATACATGGAACTCTACACGTATCCTACTGTCTAAACCAGTTAATATTTTCAGTGTTAATATAATTTTGGTTTAAATATATAGAAAACTGCTTTGTATTTATATTTGACTTAATCACTAAGGGGATATTTTTATTTTGAAGGTTAGCCTTTTCTGTTTGTCTGGCAAATCTGTTGTCTGGACAACTTTAATTATATATAACTTTGAGTTTCAGATTTGATTGTGATCATCTTTGACAGAATAGATATTTCAAGTGATTCTATTAATAGGTCTAATTTTGAGTCAACAATGCAGTTGAAGTTTTTTCTGTTTCTTCTTATCCTTCGTATGTTAGTTTTTGTCATTATGCTGCAGGTCTTACTTGCAGTGATGTCCAGTTACCTTGAAAATTTTTCCTTTCCTAACCTTAGAACAGTACTTTATTCTGAGTTGTTTTTGTAACTTTCCAGCTGGTGTGAGGATGTGTATAATGGATTTATTTTGAATTTCTGTTTTGAGTCAGAACTGTTGAAGTTTTCCATCATCTTCCAAGCTGGGGATTGTTGTTGTATGTTTGTACTAAGCTACTATTTAGAAGACTTCAAGCAACTTGTTTCTATCAGGTAATGTGTAAAGACCTTTTATCACTAATTTTAAGAAGCGTGCTTCTTCTTGTATTGTGGCTTCAGTGTTTGATTACTGACCTTTTTTTGTGAAGTGAGAAATCCTACTTTTTTTTTGCCCTGTCTCAGAAAAGGGGTTGCATAAATGGATTTGATGAGGAACTACAGTAAGATAAAATTCTCACCAATCCTCTGTTTTGCATCTGTTGTTCAATATTTGCTTTACAAATCTATTATACAGTAAAGTGCTCCTTAAAAAGGTTGTACTGCAGCAAAGCACCTTGGCATATGATTAATGAAACAATATTTGAATATATTTCCTCTCTTACTTTGAGCAACTCTGACACTTTCATTATTTTTGAGTTTTTTTGTTTAGACTATCATTCTGATACATAAAACCATGTTTAAAGCTTTTGTTGGTACTTATTTGGAATTGCACATGAAGTTATAGTCAATTTATTTGAAAAGACAAGCATTGAGGATATAAGGTAATGAGATCTGTGATTCTCTGGACTTGGTAAGAAGACAGAA
Source organism: Callipepla californica brunnescens (assembly GCA_023055505.1). Classification (NCBI taxonomy): domain Eukaryota; kingdom Metazoa; phylum Chordata; class Aves; order Galliformes; family Odontophoridae; genus Callipepla; species Callipepla californica. The sequence continues at coordinate 688,842 of JALIRH010000057.1, read as the reverse complement.
GGTGGTCTTCTGTAAATGTGGTTACGTGATCAGTATGGTTACAGAATCTTATCTGTACTTGCGGACTCCATACTTCTGAAGGAGGCACGAACAGTCTGATGAGCATTTAGCTTACTTTAGTAGAAAAGTTCTGACTGTAAACCAAATTGTATTTCATCTTTCCATTTCTAAGGCTTGAGGTGCCTGATTCCTTGTGGTGCTAGTTCTGGTATTGTTCTTGACCAAAAGAAAGAGATCTGCAGAAGTCTGTGAAAAGTTTCATACATAGTAGAACCTTGGGGGGAGTTTTTTCTTTTGAGTGCATTTAAAATATGTCTTTTTGTGAATTCTGTGAAGAGGTTCAGCTGAAGACTTAATAGGAGACATCAGTTTCAGAGCAGCCTCATATCTTATAATATTAACTCATGATGTCATTGACATATGTTGGTGGTAGAGTAGTAGAGGTTGGAGCTTCCTGACAACGTTTGATTGTCTTTTGTTGCTGTGCAGCAAATGGCAGTGAAGAGGCAGTTTGACAGAATGGCATCAGATGTGGAAATGTGTATATAGCAAAGGTGTGTCATAGAATTCCTCCATGTAGAAAAAGTGGCATCCACTGACATTCATGGACTCTTGCTGAATATTAATGGCGGCTATACAGTGGATGTTAGTATAGTGAGTTGGTGGGTGGTATGTTTCAGCAGGAATTCTACGAGACTGGTATGCACACTGTTGTTCATAGCTGGTGAAAGTGCCTAGTTAATGGTGGTGATTATGTTGAAAAGTAGTGTTTTGTAGCTGAGAATGTGCTCTATCAAATAGTGCTATTGTGCTCTTAGCTGTAGTTTCTATGGGAATAAATAAGAGGTTTTACTTTTGGCATGACCTAAATACTTAGTATAATGTTACTTTTAAAACATTTGCTTTTTTCTTCTCTACCTGATATTCCCAGATGTTCATAGAATGAAGTTTTAAAAGGGGTAGCTTGTACATTAACTGCTCATTTTTCTCCTGGAAAAGCTGGGTCTGAAACCTGAGGGGAGTATTGCTTCTTTTGTGAATTTTAGTGCATAATTCTGGTGGTTAACTTCTACTTGTGGATTAATTAATAATCTGATACTTCAGAATATTTGGCACCGATTTGGCTAAATTTTGAAACATGGTAAGATGGTAAGAGTGCAGTTCACGTCCTCTATCAAGTGCATATGTCCAAACTGGTGCTTTAAAGGTTTCTGCCATGTATGAAATACTTGCTCAGTGAGTCCAGTAGATTGATAGACTTATTTTCAGGAGACTGTCTGTGAAAGAACTTTGATTGGAAAGCAAAACAAATTTGTTTCAGCTGTGTCTGTAATGTCCTACACTTAAAACAAACAAACAAACAAAAAAAAACAACCCAGGATCATTTGATACCAGTTCAGAAATCTTGTGGAGAGTGTAGTCATTTCTCCATCTCTTTTTTGTCTGCTTGTGCTTTCCCACTGTTTTGGTTTTGTGGGTTTTTTTTTTTGTTTTTTTTTTTTGGGGGGGGGGAACAAAATATTGCTTCTGAAATAACATGTTTAAATCTCTTTAATTCATAGAAGAAGGATAATCATTCATGTAAGCGCAGCTGTCCTTACTTCTGTCTAGTATTGATTTTTTAGCCAGAATTGTTTGGAGATCATATTTTTTTTTTCAAATGAATCTTAAAGGAATCTTGAAGTTGAGTAGCTCAGACTGTTAGGATGGAGGTGCCATCTCCTTTTCATTCTCTTTATTCAGTGAGTGTCTTGTGTGAAACACTAGATTCGATCTCTGAATATGGGTCAGAACTTGTGTTTAAGATAGTATTTTTCTTTTTTTTTTTTTTTTTTTTCTAGCAGGAGAAGTAATACAGGGTTTATTCCAAAGGTTTTTTAGATTTGAGAATGGTGAAGATATGAATCAAGAAATCTTGTTTCTGAATGGTAGTTCGAAAGATTCTCATTACTGATCTAATTTGTATTAATTTGTGCTTCTGATTTCAAGGCGATTTTTTTTTTTTTTGTCAGGTCAGACCCTGTTACCAGATGTTTCTTAGTACTGCATATATTGTGATTCATTTTTGCTATGCTAGAGCACCTTACCAGACCTGTGTTCACTGCTTACAAACTTCTGATGAATTGTACTATAATTACATTCTCATGTATGTTTTTTATTTCTTATCAGTTTCCATTTAGAAAGAAAATTCCTTTAAAGTGGTGCTTGTTCTCATAGAAGACTGTTTTTCCCCCTGGCCCTCTTCAGTGTATTTGAAGTACTTTATTTGGGTGCTTTTCTGTCTCTTACCCAGATAATTAGGCTATTTCTAGTAACAGAAATATTACTGAAGAGCCTAGTTAACTCCTGCAACAGTAATGCCTTAGACAGGCTGTGGTACAAGCAAGCATAGGATTAACTGGCAAGCATCAATTTAATCCAGGAGCAATAAATAACAAAGAAGATAACTGTAATGGCAACATGGTTATTCATCATCTATTGCATTAAATGTAAGTAATTTCTTATCACAAAAGGTCATTGTCGAGTGTCTTTTGAGGTAGTCATTTAATCTCAGATATTAGCAGAAAGGGGAGCCTTAAACAATTTTATAGTGTATTAACATTTTAAAAATGACAGATGACTTAAGGTAATTTCCCTGTTCATAAAATAGAATACATAAATACATTCAACATTTCTTACCTGTGGATAGTACCAGTTGAACATTTTTCCCAAACAGTGTCATGATATTATTCCCTTGGCAACTATTTGCCAAGGTCTCTGTAGTTGCTTTGGTTGGAACCCTGGTCCTAGTGGCTTTCACTAGAAATCCTGTCTTTTAGTAAGGTTTTAAATAAGCAGAAGTACTGCTGACATGGATCCGATACTGTACTGCCTAGTAATATGCTTTTTTTCCTCTGAACAGGCTGTTACTATTTCTGCCTAGAAGAAGACACCAGGTTGTAAGGGCAGGCAGTTCTTAAACCTCAGAATGTGTTCCACTTCCTTTTGAGATTCCTTAATTCAAAGTCATTCTTTCATTCTCATGTTAAATGGTTTGAGGTCGCTCTGGCTATATGAAGCAACTTCATCTGTCTGTTAATCCTATTTATGTTCAATTCAGTTTTTATTAGTGTTTCTACAGGTTAGTGCTTATGTGGAATGTGAAGATAGAAGTAATGGTATATATTTATGCATGTTGAAGGGTCTATTTCTTGTTTTGCAGAAATGTGGATATAATGGTATGGTCTTATGTATTCTTGATGAAGTTGCTGCTTTTGTTTGAAAGAAGTGCAGAATATGCTCATACTGGCGTGATTGGTTCCTTTAATTTTCTTCTCTATGCTGATAGCTTCCTGTTCTGCTTGCTTCTATAGCAACGAATAATATAGCAACGAATAATATTCTATACAAGACAGACTTCTGTCAGCTCAATAACTTTAAAGCTAAAAACAGCCTTAATTATGTTGGTTCTTACACTTTGAGATAAAGGCTGTACCCTTTATATACGTATTTGTTTGAAAATGCCTTTTTTCCTTGTACTTCTGCATTTTTCTGCTTTTCCCATGCAGAGGGAAACAAAATGTTACCTGCTAGTCTTCAAGTAACTTTTTCTGGAAGTTTCTTAGATCTCGGACATGCATTAATGTATCATAGCTTTGTGCCTGAATTCTCATAGCAAATCCATGGCTGATTCTGTAACAGGTTCTTCATTCACTGCCTCAGTCCTTCTCTGACTAAAATGGGAATGGCTTAGCAGAGCAGTAGTATGTCATACGAAGATTAAATGTGTGATCCTTTTTCTTCCTCCTTTTGGTTTGCTTAAACTCTGTAGGATACATTACCAAATTAACTAAACGCATGTAGAAGAGACTCTTGCTGGTACCTCCAGGAAAAGAATTAAGGTTGTTTTTGTGGTACTTTGTTTTGTTTTTTCATTGCGACTCCTCAGAAAGTTGAAGGTCAAGTTAAAAGCACTTTTCAAAACATGTGATGTGATCTTGGCAGTCTCATCATTTCAGAAACTTGGACAGAATTTTATTAATCTGGTTAATAAGCAGCTTAAGTCTTGTTGGTCTGTCAGCTTCTTTTAGGAACTTCAGATGTGCATGAGGTGGTTTTATAAAATTGGATGCATCCATGTTAAAATTCTTCTGTCTGAAGAAAATATGTGAAATAGTTGTCTTTTTAAAAACAGCCTATATTGTTTCTATTCAGGGTGGTTTTACAAGTATACAAAAACAATTTTCTGGTCAAAATTCTCAATATCTTCATGTATATATACATTGCATAACTTTGGAGTAATTAACAAAGTAGCTTTTTGACAAGTGTAGCAAATTTGAAACTGTTCTTGTAGACCTACCCTTGAGATGAGAATGCTCAGCATATAATTAACTATTGGTGTTAATTGTAATCAAAATAGTAAATTTATGCCTTAAATTGATCTTTATGTGAAGGTGAATGGAAATAGTGGTAGAAACTCTAATTAGAAAGTTGTTCAGCATTGTTGTTGCGTACTTCCTCTTTTGAAAAGCCTTATTGTAATTTCTGTCTGCTGTATGTCTTTGTACTCCTACTTCACTTTTTTATTTTTTCTGTTTTTCAAGCAGACATATTCCAGCTATGCTAATTTTTCACAGCAATATGGAAAAGCTGTGGGGACCCAGCTGCCCCACTGAAATGGGAATCCACTTTAAAGAAAATGGGGCTTCTGAGGTTATGAGTACTTAAAATTAGGGCCTCATGGAACTGAGTTATCTGCATCATCCGTGCAAAGTCCGAGTGCTTTCTTGTTGTTTAATTACAGAACTGATACTTTTCTCTTATAATTTTTCTTTGTGCTTGTTTCTTCAGGAAAAAATTCCTGCATGTGCAGTATTTTGGCATTTTTCTTGGGCAGAGGTTAGTTCTGAGATGACCATAGCACTCCGTCTTCTGCTTAGGTGGTATATTTGCTCAAAAAGCTTATACAGTGCTACAGAGTGTTTTGCTTTCCATGCTGAAAAATGTTCAGAGCTGCTTAGCTAATGATGTGGGAAAAGGGAAAATGGTTTATGTAGTGGCAGTTGCTTCCCCAGCCCAAACTGATTGTGATGTGCATTAACTCCTGTGCTTCTGAAAAGGCAGGTGGCAATGCCTCACAGTGCCTCAGAGGCATTGTTATGTCAGGATACTTTCCTTCAGTGGAAGTGATGTTGTTCAGGGCCATAAATTCATTGTGAAATAGTATTGTGGGGAATGCTGTACTTTTGAGTGCTCACTTTTTAAGTTAAGATTGTCAAAAATTGTATATGTTGCACTGAAGGTGCTAAAACTAGTTTTTGCCTTTGGATCCTTCTTGTGTCACATTTTAAAGATCTTCAGAGAAAAATAAACTTCTGAAAGATTTTTCATCTTAATTCACACAATACTTTATAAATTTCTGAGCTGCTTTTTGGTCTTTCACCTCAAATTTTCATTTAGATAAGTAGATCTTAATTTCCTTTTTCCTCCTGGGGAGGAGTGCAGTTTCACTACAGTGCAACCTATTGATAAATCAGCTTCTCTCCCTGATACAGTGTGAGAGTCACTTTATAAAAAATATCCACAGAAATGTTTCTGAACAGATATTTTGCAAGTAGAACATAGCATCATAGAATCATTAAGGTTGGAAGGACCAATAAGATCACCTAGTCTAACCATGCCTGTGACCTCTGTCGCTCAGTTTAGCATTTTTCATTTTCTTGAAAGCCTCCAGGGAGGGATGATGACTCCATCGCTTCCCTGGGCAGTGTGTTCAATACCACACCACTCCTTCTGAGAATAAATTTTTCTTAATATCATTCCTGAGCCTCCCCTGGCAAAACTTGAGGCTGTTACCTCTTGTCCTGTTGCTAGTTATGTGGGAAAAGAGACTGACCCCCCCCCCCCCCCCAACTTTGGTAAAACAGTCTTTCAGGGAGTTTTAGAGAGTGATAAGGTCTCTCCTGAGCTTCCTCTTATCCAGACTAACCAGTTGCAGTTCCCTCAGCTGCTCTTCATGAGACTCCTGTTCCAGACCCTTCACTAGCTTTGCCTTTCTTTGGACATGCTCCAGGGCTTCTGTCCATCTTACAGTGAGGAGCTGAAAACTGAACACAGTAGTTGAGATGTGTCCTCACCTGTCCAAATACAGGGGAACAATCGCCACCCTGGTTCTAATCCTGCTGACTGCATTTTTTCTGTTACAAGGCTGGATGCTATTGGCTTTCTTAGCCCTCTAGGCGCACTGCAGGCTGTCAGTTAACATTCCCAGGTTGTGTCTCTATGCAGCTTTCCAACCACTGTGCCCTGAGCCTGTAGGGATGTATAGGATTGTTGTAAACAAAATACAAGACCTGGCACTTGGTCTTCTTAAAGCATATGCACTTGGCCTCAGCCCATTGATCCGGCCTATCCATATCCCTCTGTAGGGCCTTCAAGATTAATGCTTTCTTCAAATTTGTGTTACCTGCATTACTTAGGGTGCACTCACTTCCCTTGTCCAGATGATCAGTGAAGATACTAAATTGGTCTGGCTCCAGTACTGACCTTTGAGGAACACTTCTTGTTTTCAGTCACCAGCTGAAATTAACTCCATTTACTACTGCTTGCTGGGTCTGGCCATCCAGACAGTATTTCACCTGGTGAAGAGTACACTGTACCAAGCCATGTGCTGTCTTCTCCAGGAGAATACTGTGGGAGACGGTTAAAGGCTTTACTGAAGTGTAGGTAGAATATAGGCACTGACTTTCTTCATCTCCTGGGTGGGTCACGTGGTCATAGGAGGAGATCAGGTTGGTAAAGCAAGACCTTCCTTTCATGTTGGCTAGACCTGACCTCCTGGTTGTCCTGCACATGCCACACGATCACAGTCTAGACAGACTGTTCTTTAACCTTCCCTAATACCTGGGTCAGGCTGACAGGCCTGTAGTTCCCATGATGCTCTTCTGACCCTTCCTATAAATGTGTCACGTTAGCAAGCTTCTACTCATCTGGGACCTCCCTGATTGTCCAGGTCTGCTGATAAATGTTGAAAGCAGCTTAGCAGTCTCTTCTTCCAGCTCCCTTAGTACCCTTAGGTGGATGCTCTCCAGCCCCATGGACTTAGGACAATCAGGTGGAGTAGCAGATCACTAACATTTTCCTTCTGAATTGTGGGGGGGGATTATTCTGCTCTCCATCCCTGTCTTTTAGCTCGGGTTGTAGTACACTGAGAACTATTGGTCTGACCGATAAAGGCTGATATAAAAAGGACACTGAGAACCTCAGCCTTTTCCTCATCCAAAAAAAAAAATATTAACAGGAACTTCTTTCTGAGAAAACACCCAGTGCAGTTTTCATAGGGCAGAGCAAGCACAAGACAGTGTATGCACTCAGCTCAGCAAACATGTAGCAACCCTGTAAGAAAGCTCTGCCAAAAGGCAGGGCTGGGCATCTGTCTTAGAGTATGTCTTTCTGTCAGTAGTTAGGTTTAGCAGATAAGAATGCAGATCTGGGGTAAGAAAGTGTGGGAGTATTCATTTATGCATAATATATCAGAGTTTTGCATTTACAGGCTGCTTTCTGTATAGGCAATCCAACATAACAGGTACAGAACAACTAAAATACAACACTCAAAGTTCTATCTTGGACCATTCCATTAGCAAGACTCGAGCTGGAATAAAGATGGCCACTACTAATATATTTTTTTTCTGCAGCTCTGAGATTGCTTTGATTAAGAATGGGTAAAAGATATAGTCTTTCTCAGTGTTTACAAGATATTTTGATTTTAATAGCAAAGTGTATGGAGTTAGGAAAAGGTTTGTCTTGTTGTTTGATAGCTTTTCTGAAGGTTGTTGGGATTGCTGTTGGAGAAGAGCAGAGAGTATTTTCGTCAGGCAGTATTCTCAAAACCTATAAGAATTACCTGCTATCTGGACAACTAGTTTATTTTTAGACTTGCTCAAAGCCACTTGGGTTAGGAGAGCTAGGGAAGGGAGGAGGTAAGACTCCCAGTTGGGTGTTTATGAGTCAAAGCCCTAAATTCCTTGTGTTACTGTGAAGGGACTTTCCATATATAATTTAGAGCACCTTACATGTTTTAAAGTTAAGCAGTGAGATAAGCCCTGCTTCTTTGTGAGAAGAGTAAGTTTTATATCCAGTGTTGTTGTTTTGTAGTTTTGATACTAGTATTCCACGTCTGGATGTCATGTTGGGAGTTGAAGATTTAGTGCTCTGTTGGGGAGAAGAAGAGGGAGTGGAGCTGGGGACTGGACACCAGCTGCTCTCTGTCATGCTTTCTCTCTCAGCCTGCCACGTGCGGTTTTACTACCTTAAGATTCTCAGATTTTGGATACTTTTGTCTCTCCAAGTTTGTTCAGTTTTGTTAGATTTGGTAAAATTACTGTTCCATTTCAAGTTGTTGCCCTTGGTTGTTTTTGGGGGGTTTTTTTTTGTTTTTTTTCCTAGACCCATCTGTTATCTCTGTACCCTTCCCTCTGCCTCCCCCCCGTGCACTGCACTGCTCGGATGACTGTGTTGCTACTGACTGCAGTTTGTTTTTTGTTTTGTTTTTTTTTTTTTTCTTCCTTCCCTCTCTCCCTCTTTTTTCCTTGAATCCCTGTCACAGATAACACCATGAAAATTATTGGTGGAGAATGCAGGCACTCAGGAATCTCTGCTCCATTGTAGAACTGTTGCATAGAGGACTAAGGGCCATTATGTGCCTTAGAATATATTGGCTTATTTTTAAGTTCTTTGTTTGGTATCGGAGTTGTATCTGTGTATAAACGTTTAAGGGCACTGATGGATATACCTGCCTGGTATCTAGACACCCCAGCTAATGTAACAAGCTATATGACATTTGGTTGGTTTCCAGGTTTTCTTTTCAGTTCCTTATGCATGTATGGGATGCCAGCTTAGGGACTGTATTATCAGTCTCCCTGAACATACTCCTTGTAATAATAGTGGAAAGAACTTCTTTGTGTGGAAGAAGTGTTTTTCAAAACCAGAAAATATTGAATGGCAGGAAATGTGGAGAGATTCAGGAAAGAGATTAGAAGCGTTGGGATCCCTGGTGCCATGGGATTTTACTCTTGAACACCTGTGGGATCCTGAGAAACTAAGCAAGTATTTGAGTAAGGGATGGTGTGGCTCAGAAAGATCTGAGGAGGAATGGTTTATTTGGGGCTTGGGTTGTGCTTACTGAGCTCTATATAGTACTGTTCTGGGGAGAGACAGTTTCCAAACTGAGATCCAAACCAAAAAGGGAAGCCTCCAATTCAAACCTGATCAATCACAGGAAGCACAGATATCAATTATCCCTCTGCAAGGCCAGAAATGGAAACAGGTGTCCTTGCATCTAGAATGGAAAGAAGTGGAGAAAGAAGAGGGAAGATCTGTACAAGGGGCCTTCCTCAAAACCACCACCACTGAGAAACACAGCTAAGAAAAGTGTTAGACATGGAGAGGAGAGTGACAATGAGGAAGTCACTGTTACTACTATTCGTTGACCCCTGAAAATGACTGAAATCCAAGGCTCAAGAAAAGAGTTTGACACCTATGTGAAACTATTGTCACCTGATTGCTTTGGTGTTTGGACACTGGGGCTGGTAGTGTGTCCCTAGATGGTAACAAAATTCACCAACTAGGAAGCATTGCCTGAGACCCAGCTATCGACTGAGGGATTAGTAGATGTCTGAATGGAGTCACCACCCTCTGGGAATGAATGTTAGTAGCTGTGAAGGAAAGACATCCCTACAAAGATGACCTGGAGCCTGCAATAAGAAGATAGGATACTGTTGAGAAAGGCATCCGATATTTGAGAGAAACAGCCATGACGGAAATGCTGTATGATCCCACATTTGTTCCTAACGATGCATGCCAGGACCATGATCCTGAGAGAGTGAGGAGTACACCCAATATATGACAGAAGCTCTCAAAAACAGCACCAGAAAGGTATGCCAGTACACTAGTAACAATGTTTGGTAGATATGAGAACCAACACAGAATACCCCCAGTTTTTTAACTGATTCTTACACTTTAAAACTTTGAACAATTGCTGCTGTCTCACGCTTCCATTTCAGCTATATCAAAGGTAGCAGAAAAAACTAGTTAAAGCAGAAAAGAGATAGGAAGACTGGAGGAATTGTTCCTAGTGATTAATAAGGGTGAACCTGTGGCAGTATCAGAAACACCTGATGAAGACCAGGATGATCCAAAGAATCTGCAGAAGGAGCTGATCAAACTGATTAAAGTTTCAGTTGTCAGAGGCAAAAGCCTCCCTGCTCAAGCAAATGACAGTAGTAACTCCATGTCATGTGCAGCCCTGTGGAGCTACTTACATGCAAATAGAGAAGACATGAAGTAACGGCATTTAAAAAAAAAAAACAACACTCCTGTGTTTTGAGCATGGGTGGGAGAATTACAACACAGATCAACCACTAATGAAATTGCTCCAGTCACTGCAGGTAACCAGTGGAGGGGCCCTGCCCCCAGCCAGGGGGGGAAAGGGATAATAGAGTGTATTGGACTGTGTGCATTCAATGGCCTGGCACATCAGAGCCACAAAAATATAAGGCACTGGTGCACAGTGCACTCTAATGCCCTCGATTTACAAAGGGATTATTTGTATTTCTGTAGTGACTGGGGGCTCAGGAATTGTCTGTTGTGAAGGCTGGCAGAAGCATCCTATAGTGACTAGACAGGGGGCTCTATGCATACTTGGTATTGATTATCTCAGAAGGGGGAGTTTCAAGGATCCCAAGGGTTAACGATGGGCTTTTGGAATAGCTGCTGTAGATACAGACAACATTAAGCAGGTGTCTGATTTGTCTGGCCTGTTAGAAGATCCATCTCTTGTGGGGGTACTAAAAGAGCAGCAGGTGCCAGTTGCTACAGAAATGGTACGCAGACAGTAGTACCACACTAACAGGGATTCCTTACTCCCCATTCATAAGCTAGTTGACAGCTAGAGTCAGGGAGCAATCAACAAAACCCAGTCACCTTTGAACAGCCCCATATGGCTGGTGTGTAAAGCCAGTGGAGAATGGAAGCTGAGGGTAGATTACTGTGGCCTGAATGAAGTCACACCCCCTGCTGAGTGCTGCTGTGCCAGATATGTTAGAACTCCAGTGCAAGCTGGAGTCAAAAGCAGCCAGGTGGTATGCCACCACTGACATTGCACATGCATTCTTCTCCGTTCCTTTGGCCACAGAATGCAGGCCACAGTTTGCTTTTACCTGGAGTGGAGGGGTGTTCAGTACACCTGGAACCATTTGCCCCAGGTGTGGAAACACATTTGCCATGGGTTAATCCAAAACACGTCGCAACAGGATGGGGCTCCTAAGCACCTCCAGTATACTGATGACATTGTTGTGCAGGGTGATACAGCTGAGGAAGTTTTTGAGAAAGGATAATAATAATCCAAATTCTTCTGGATGCTGATTTTGCTATTAAGCAGAAAAAACTGTAAGGACCTGACCAAGAAACTCAGTTCCTAGAAGTAAAATGGTAAGATGGTCACATCCCAGGAGATGTGGTTGACAAAATCACCAGTATGTCTCCACCCACTAGCAAGAAAGAGAGACAGTCTTTTCTGGGTGTGGTAGGTTTTTGGAGAATGCACATCCCAAACTACAGCCTCATAATAAGCCCCCTCTATCAGGTGACTCAGAAGAAGGATAATTTTGCATGGGGCCCTGAACAGCATCAGGCTTTTGAACAAATTAAGCAGGAGATAGCCTGTGCTGTGGCCCTGAGGCCAGTATGGATGGGACAGGATGTAAAGAATGTCCTCTACACTGCTGCTGGAAAGGAAAGTCACACTTGGAGTCTGTGGCAGAAAGCCTCTGTGGAGACCCAAGGCCGACCCATGGGATTTTGGAGTAGAGCATGTAGGGGGTCAGAACACCTCTGCACTCCAACTGAGAAGGAGATCTTAACAGCATACGAGGGGGTTTGGGCTGCTTCTGAAGTAATCAGTACTGAACCAGAGCTCTTTCTAGCACCTTGCTTGCCAGTGGTGAACTGGATGTTTAAGGGAAAGGCTCCCTACACCCATCATGTTACTGATGCCACTTGGAGTAAGTAGATTGCGCTGATTACACAGTGAGCTTGGATGGGGAGTCTCTGCTGTCCAGGAATCCTGGAGGTGATCGTAGACTGTCCTGAAGGCAAGAAGTTTGGAACATGACCAGCAGAGGAGGCATTGTGTGCTAAGGAGGCCCCACCATACAATGAACTACCAGAAAACGGGGAGGTGCCCTGTTCACAGATGGATCATGTCATGTTGTGGGGAAGCATCACATATGAAAGGCTGCTGTGTGGAGCCCCATATGATGAGTTGCAGAAGCCACTGAAAAAAAAGGAGAATCAAGTCAATTCACAGAGTTAAAGGCTGTCCAGCTGGCCTTAGACGTGGCTGAAAGGGAGAGGTGCGAAGAGATGTGTCATGGAAGTGGGCTGGAGATCGAGGGGTGGACTTAAGTATGAATATTACTGCGTAGGTTATCTGAGTCTGTGACACGTGTGCTGTAATTAAACAAGTCAAGAGGATGAAACCTCTCTGGTGGGTAGGGTGATGGCAAAAGTATAAATATGGGGAGGTGTGGCAGGTTGAATATATAACCTTGCCCTGAACTTGTGATGGTATTATGTGCTTACCTTGGTGTAGGCAACCACTGGGTCTTAGGTCTTGAGAAACAAGTCCTGTGGCGGTATGGCACCTTGGAAAGATTTGAGTCAGATAACGTGTCTCACTTCAAAAATGCACTTGTGGATATTTGGGCCAAAGAACACAGCATTGAATGGATTTATCATATCCCCTCCCATGCACCAGCTTTTGGTAAGATTAAGCACTAGAATGTGTTTTTGAAAACCGTGTTGAAAGCAGTGGGTGGTGGAACATTTAAAGCATTAGGAGAAACATTTAGCAGAAGCCACCTAGCTGGTCAGCAGTAGAGGACTAGTCAATTGAGATAGTCCTACACAATCCAGCTCCCTGTATAGCATAGAGGGAGATAAGGTCCCTGTGGTACACATTAAGAGCATGTTGGGAAAAAGTGGTGTAGGTCCTTCCAGCTTCTGGAAAGTGCAAACCCCTCTGTGTGACTGTTTCTGCACAGGGACCTGGGCCCACTTGGTGGGTAGTGGAGAAAAATGGGGATGTCCAGTATGTACTGCAGTGGAATTTTATGCTGGGAAAGTGCAGTCAGTGATTCCATGTGTATATATATGTATATAGATATATTTGTCTGTAATGCACGTTAATTACTGTTTTGTTTGTTTTTAGGTATGTCTTAAGCATGATGTGATGATGTGGAATAAGGGGTGGAATGTTGTGGTTGTGTGTTTTTCTTATTTTTTATGTTATGATTTTATGTTGGTTAATGTAGATTCATGGATTCATAGATTCATAGATACATTAGGTTGGAAAGGACCTACAAGATCATCTAGTCCAGCCATCCTCCTCTCACCATCCCTACCCACTAAGCTGCTAAATCAAATCCCTTAGCACCTCATCTAAACGCTTCTTGAACAGTGCTAGGGATGGTGCCTCAACCACCTCCCTAGGCAGGCCATTCCAGTGCCTGACCACTCTTTGCGTCTTGAAATGTATTATGGTTAGGTCATTTATGACCATATGGAAATAGCTTCTTGAAATTAATGTTTTTTTAATTGTATTCTTAATGGCTTGCATTCTCACGAAGATATTCCTTAACTTCCTTGTTAGTCATGTTTATAACTACTGTACTAGTGTACACCAGTCTAATCAAGCACGAGGAGCTGGAGTACCTCCTTCTAAATCGAAAAAAGGTCAGACACCTGGAGGTGCTCAGTTTGTGGGCTTGGAATTGTACAAACGACTAAAAGAATTCCTGAAGAACTACTTGACAAATCTACTTAAGGTAAGATAGTGAACTGATATTTGTAGTAAATGGGCCAAGTTGAGGTAAAAACATAACTACAAAACTAGAACTGTATGCAGTTATTGCAAGTAAATTGAACTTGAAATCTGTTTTATCTCAATTATTCTCTTAACTATTAGAAGGTATTGTAGGCTCTACTTTGGCATGAGCTATTTTTTTTTTCTAACCCTGCAAAAGAGATGTGTATGTGGGTTACTGAAGTAAAATCAACTCCCATCTGAAGCTGCCTTATAACTTGAAAAAGTATATCCAGACTTTCTAATCAGTTAACTAGTATATTAGTAATCCTGATAAGATGGTTGCCTGTAATGTTGAAAATACCTGATGTTAGGCACAAATTTACTAACTACTAATACAGCAATACATCAGGCTGCTTCGTAAGAGAGCAGTTTCTTAGTTATTTTTAAGAAGGTGTTCAGTGTTAAGGTTTTAACTTTTAGGATTTTAATTTTGAGCTGCAGTAAAAGAATTCTTGGAGTCCTGTAAACATGCAGCTACATAAATTAATTGCAAGACAAAGTTCTCTCCTGGTTTTTATCCAGGATGCATTCCTGTTATATTCCCGACTATTCAAACAGTTTCCGTTCACTACCTGACGAAGTCCTACAAAAGACCCTATCTATTTATGCTTATTTGTTTCAGCCTCACAAGTAGTAGCATTAGGAGTGGGTGTTGTATTTTATGAGGTTATTTTTTTCTTTTGAATACGTTAGTTGCCTTGGTATGTTTTACCTATCGTACTCATCAGTCTAGCTGTCTGTTTCCAGTGCAGATCTATCTTGCTCACTTTAAAGGGACTACTCCTGGAGTTTTGTTTATGCTTTCCTTTTATGGGTGGTTTTCTGTGTTATTTTTATCTTTTTCATTTGTTTAGCAAGAGCCATTTTTGTTTTGTGCTTTATTATTGCAAGAATAATTCTATCTTTCTTATAAATTAACGTTTAGTGTAGATTTATTGTACTCCTTTACATGTTTCTGTTGTCTCTGTTGCACTTTAAGATTACCCTGCACTACTGGCAAACTTTTTGCTTTTTTTCTTAGGATGGTGAAGATTTGATGGATGAAAGTGTGTTGAAATTTTACACTCAACAATGGGAAGATTATAGGTTTTCAAGCAAAGTACTGAATGGGATATGTGCCTACCTCAATCGACACTGGGTTCGTCGTGAGTGTGATGAAGGTCGTAAAGGAATATATGAAATTTATTCGGTAGGTCACTTTTTTAAGTCAGTGAATTGCTCGTTCTATCTGCTGGCGTTTGTTGTCTTTGTATTATTACCATTGCTCCTTGTTTTTAGCAAGTTCATAGAAGTTTTAAAGTAGGTGTCATTGTACAATTTGCCAAAAGAAGTTTTACTCCTTTTACTGTCCTCTTACGACACCCTTCCCTTCCCCTCACCCAGTTAGTGTATATGTGAATGTTCCATGAGATGTTCAAACAATTTTGCACCCATTGAGACTAGTAATATTAGACTGTCAAGAGCTGACTTGAATACTTGCTGTATGTACTGTTATTTGTGTGATTCTGCATAGACTCACCTTTCTACTGAGAATTCAGTCAAGTGCTTCAAATAGAGGACAAAGAATGAACTGCAGTTTTTTGTTTACTTCAGTATGTCTCTACAAAACTCTAGTATCCAAGCTGCTAAGATGCAGTCAACACTTGGCTTGCAATAACGGGCTAGAAAACTAATTTATCATATTGTTATTTTTTTTTCCAAATGTAATTTAAAAAAGAAAAAACATAGTTACCCAGGATATGGATTCCCTTCTGAAAGTAAAGGGTAAGGATTGTCCTTGCTGGAAAGAGGTGTTATTTTACTTCTTCACTAAAATAACTTTGCATAGGATAGAAAGTAGTTTTTATCCTTATTTAACTGCCTCTCAATTGTTCTGCCTTTCACTAGTCCCTTGGATTGTGCTAGCCTGAAAATCATCAGCAGAAAGAGATGTCTTTTGTCAAAGTTGTGAAGTTTTTTTTGTCAGAGCTGGCGGGGGAAAGGAATGCCATAGGCAGAGTTAGTAATATAATAAATAGTAATTATGCTGTGAATCTGTTTTGTGAAGTGAGAAATATCTGTGCCACAAATTAATCATTAAAAATTGAGTGTTTTGCATACTGCATCAGCTTTCCATAGAAGTTACTATGTGTATGTGAGTATGCATGTGTGTATAAGTACTTTTTTCCATTTTTCATCTCCCATCCCTTACTTCCAGCTTGCCTTGGTGACCTGGAGAGACTGCTTATTCAGGCCATTAAATAAGCAGGTATGTATAGATTACAGATTATTAGATTATCATAGCATTATTTTAGACCATTAATTTTATATGTTCTTAGTAACTGTTGTAGAGAGAATTTGGGTTGGAAAAAAACCGCTCAAATAAAACAGAACTTTCTGCTGCTTTTTTGTGATGTTAGAAAGATAATTATTTTGGAGGAATTAAGTTTGTCTTGAATTTTTTTTTTCCCAATGGTTGTACTTTCGTATTGAACCCATTGTGTTATTTCTTTGCTTAGGGGGCAACTGGCATTCTTTAAAGTTAAAAATAAACAAATAAATAAATAAAATAAAGCCAGCCTTAAAAAAGCAGGTCTTAAATGAAGCAGCCAGCTCTAATGTTGACAGGCAGAAGTACGTTTTGGCAGTGATGTATTGGAATAAGTCAAGATTCAGTGAAAACAAATAGGTGATAGGCCTGGATTTTTGATCTCATATTACTGTGAACCTTTTACTGATGGCTGGGAAATTCAGATCAACCAAATATTTTTTATTAGTTCATGAGCCATGAACTAATAAATTTTTTATGAGTTCGTGAGTTCTTTATGTTGCATCATAATATATTATTTTATATTTCACTCTTATTTACCAATACTTCACAATTAAAAGACAATTTATACTGTAATAATATTATACTAGATTTCCGTTGAAGAGTAGTTACTCCACTTTGCTCATGAATATCTTTCTTCGCATGAAGTTGAAGCTCTGCTCTTGCAAAATTTTTTTTTTTTTTTCAGGTATAAACCACATAAAAGTTTGGTTTAGGTAAAGTTTTTTAAAAACTGGAAAAATTGCAGCAAAGGGAACAAACACAAAAATCGAAGGGGTATTCATCCCCTTTAATGGCTCATGAGTAATTGTACTATAATCTCATTGTAGAACTTAAGTGTGTAGCAGAGTGGCAGTAATGTTTGTAGAAATTTTATGTTAGATGTCTTTAAATTTTGTTCTTCAAGGGCTTAATTATTCTTGAATATAGACCTGTCAGCACTTTTCTCTGTACTTGACTTGCTTTTAATTCTGTTTCCTAAGGTAACGAATGCTGTATTGAAATTGATTGAAAAGGAAAGAAATGGTGAAACTATTAATACAAGGCTGATCAGTGGAGTCGTACAATCTTATGGTAAATGAGATTTCTTTTAAAGTTAAATTATTTTCCTTAAAAAAAAAAAAAAAGTTAGAATAATAATCCCATATCAGAACTCAGAAGTAGCCTCCCGCATCCTTGGACACCTAGTATATACTGTTATGGTAAAATAAATGTAGTTATATCAAGTTTCTATTCGATCACATAGAGATGCTGGACACATAATTACAGTTAATTATATTACAGTTAATATAGTTAAAATATACAGTTATAGTTTATATATACAGTTAATCATAAATAATTTGTCAAGATTGAAAAGAGAACTGATAGACGAGCATTGATTACTTATGAACCAGTTTGTAGGAAAACTAGAAAGGTAAAAACATAATAGCTGATGAAATGGTGTTCATTTTTTTTCCGTTTCCATAAGCTATGTGGATTAACTATTTTAATTACTAAAAATATGTATGCTCGTAACCTGTAACTCAAAGAGGGGGGATATGGAAGGGCAGTTTGAACTGTGTTTTGAGAATGTGAAGTTTATCATTTCTTGTGATTTGTTTAATAATGTATCACGAAATACAGTTCGTATGAGTAACAACTTCTGCTGCTTTTTTTTTTTTTTTTAAAGCGTTTATTTTGTTCTTTAATGAAGGTAATCACAGCATCTTTTTTTTTTTTTTTAAGTTAGAGGGAGATGACCTGTTTTACTTCATAGAATCATAGAATGGTTTGGGTTGGAAGAGACCTTAACGATCATCTAGTTCCAACTCCCTGCTTAGGCCTGAACACCACCTGCCAAGTTGGTTGAAGCCCCATCCAGCATGGCCATGCACACTTTCAGGGAGGTGGCATCCACAACCTCTCTGGGCAGGCTGTTCCTGTGTCTCACCACTCTCACACTAAATAATTTCTTCCTAATACTTAATCTAAATCTGCCTTCCAGTTTGAAGCCAGTTCTCTTCATCCTGTGGTTACATGTCCTTATAAAAAAAAAAAACCCTCCCCTGCTTTCCTGTAGACCTCCTTCAGCTACTGGAAGGTATTTGCAAGGGACTACTTGATAAATGACAGTCTTACCATTGTTTGCTCATTTTTGTAGTGGAACTGGGGCTGAATGAAGATGATGCATTTGCAAAAGGACCTACACTAACTGTCTATAAAGAATCATTTGAATCTCAGTTTCTTGCTGACACCGAGAGATTTTATACACGAGAAAGTACTGAATTCTTACAACAGAACCCAGTCACAGAGTACATGAAGAAGGTAGGTTATTTTTTGGATAGAGGTAATTAAAATTCTTGCTTTTATTACTGATTTCTTAAAATGGTAATTATTATACAGAAGCAGACTCAATCAACTCTTGTTCCATAAGGTAACTTGCTTCTGAGTTTCCCTATTAATCTGATCTGAAGATTATATGACTCACTCCTTAATGAGTTTCACAAAGGAAGTTTGAAAATTTCTCAGTGGGTAAACTGAGTATGTTAGATGCAATTTTTTGTTAGATTTCAGAATTTGAAACCAGACTAATCACAGAATCACAGAATTTTAAGGGCTGGAAGGGACCTCTAAAGATCGTCTAGTCCAGCCACCCTACCAAGCAGACTCCCTAGACCAGGTTGCACAGGTAAGCATCTGGGCAGGTGTTGAATGTCTCCAGAAAAGGGTATTCCACAACCTCTCTGGACAGTGCTCCATCACCTTTACTGCAAAGAAGTTCTTCTGCACATTTGTGCAGAACTTCCTATGCTTCTTTTTGGGTCCATATCCCGTGGTCCTATCAGCGCCATTTGCTTTAGACCTGCAAACTTGCTGTTCCTGTATGAGGAGCTTGTGTGCGCGTTATTGAAATCTTCTCCTGAGCAAGCTGGCCTCCACGAAGGGATTAGATCATTAATTAGCATTCCTTCTTTCAAAGCATTTTCACGTACCGAACCTCACACAATAATTCTGATAACAGAGACAGGATTTAAATTCTTAATTTCTCTGCTTTTTGGGATCCCAGACAAGGTGATTGAAAACAGGTTGGATAAACAGCACTATTTCTAAGCCTGGTTATTGGGTCAGGCTGCTGAATTTGAAATAATTAGTGGTTCCTAAAGTGATATTTAGAATTGTGGTTCACCAGGAAGATAAATATCTGTACAATTTAAGTGATTGTAGATTATTGGGAAGCTTTTCTATGTGAGATTGTACATGAGAACTTTCAAATAACTTTGTAATGATTATACTATTAAACTGCAGTTTTGTGCAGGCACAAGACATGAACGTGATTGTTTTAAACAGTACTAACTCTGTAGCTGGAGAGATTGCTAGAATTGCAAGCATGCCATGTAACCAGCTTTCTCTTTCTGACAACAGATACTCACTGGGAAACTTTTTTTGTTCAGAAGGACAAGGAAATTTTGCTGTAATTCTCCACGTTTCTCAGCAGTGTGTAATGCTGAAATCAACACTGACATTGATTCTGTGTGTGAATAGTATGGCAGGAATCATATTATGATTCTTAGAGAAATAACTGTTAAGGTGGACTGTAAGAATTAGTTGAGTTGTATGGTTTTTGTTTGTTTCCTAGATTAATTTTCTTAATATACATGTTTTCTTCTACTAGACTTCTCATACAGGTTTTATGCTTACTTTTCTCTTCTGTAGGCTGAGGCTCGCCTTCTTGAAGAGCAACGTAGAGTTCAAGTATATCTCCATGAGAGCACACAAGATGAATTAGCACGGAAGTGTGAGCAAGTACTTATTGAAAAACACCTGGAGATATTTCATACAGAGTTTCAGAATTTATTGGATGCTGATAAAAATGAAGGTAGGTCAATCCAGACATTGCTTTTAGGCTTCAAGTTCTTCCCTGATTGTTTGAGAAAAACATAAATTGTGTTGGTAGCATGTGATTTATTTATTTATTTATTTATTTATTTTGTGGATTAGGAGAAAAGACGATTAATGACAGGTAGCTTTAGATTACATTGAATATATTGAGGATGTTGTCTACTAAGGCAAAACATGACTAATGTTGGTTCTCTTAGCATGACTGGAAGAGCTTCGGAAGCATTTGAGCAACCAGCAGGATCTGAAGCTTTCATAAAGCAAATAAGGAGCTTCTAAGATATAAAATAGAACTGCTTATAGAGTACAAGGAAAAAGTGCAAGTTAAGATGAGCTTATTTTAGCTGTGAGAATGAGTCTTTAGTGGGTAAAGGTGTACTTCCTAAAGAAGAAACAGCATAAAAGCTTCTTCTGTAGATCCTCTGAAATTAGTAAGACTGTCAGAGTTTAGGTAATCCCTAAGGAATTGTCAATTGTATTGATTTGAATTAATATGTAGTGCAAAACAGTAGTCTAGTCTAGGGGCAAGTAATTCTTGTCTGTTATGCAGATAATGAAGAAAAATGGTCTTTCAGGTTTTTTTGAATTGAGGAATTAAAAATGTATATAAAATCTATAGCAGAAATATTGCTTTTAAGGAAGTGACAGAATTGAAGAGATGCTATAATTACTGTTGACGATACTTTGGGTTTGAAATTTTATGCGACTATGACTCTACATATCAATCTTAAAGACCAGCTATCAGTGATTACTTTAAATATAGCAATAAAGATAAACTTCAGAATAGAAATTCAGCGTGTTTACTAGGTCTGAAGTTAACTGTTTCAAGTGTAAATATTTTTTATCCTCCACTAGTTTTTGAAAGTCAGATGCTTGTTAGTAACAAATATATTTAATGGGAACAGATT
Organism: Callipepla californica brunnescens; assembly: GCA_023055505.1. NCBI lineage: Eukaryota > Metazoa > Chordata > Aves > Galliformes > Odontophoridae > Callipepla > Callipepla californica. Next base: position 667,847 of record JALIRH010000057.1, on the reverse strand, counting down.
TTTTTCATTTAAATAGGAGTTGAATAGTAAATCATAGAATCATAGTGGTTGGAAAGGACCTCACGAGATAGAGTCCAACCCCCCTGCCAAAGCAGGTTCCCTAGACCAGACCGCACAGGTAGGCATCTAGGCGGGTCTTGAATATGGCTTTATAAATGTCGTCTGACAAAAGAAATAGCACAATCAAGTAAACTTGTCTGGCCTTAGGATGTTTTTTGGGGGTAAAAAAAAAAATACCTTGTATCTTGTTTCTAAGATTAGACATTTAGAAATACTTGGAGTTTCTTTGCTTCCTTTTCACTTACTGGGGCTTCACTTCAAATTACAGTAGTGCTCCTTGACCATATTTAAGTTTCTTGAAATCTCATGAGAAGAAACACTAATTTTGATCATGAATTCTCAGTCTATGTCTGTTTACTCTTAAAGCACAGAACCTAAATTTGTGACGTTTAGATAGCCTATTGTAAATAATCCCAAACTCATTGTGATATCTTGATAATTCTTTTTAAAGTTTTTATTTCTTTGCTCTTTTAAGTATACTTATTTGGAGACGCTTCTACATGTGAAGTTTAAGCTTTTGTAACTTTTCAGTTGTTGTGCAATTAGTTGAAAAACGTGCTCCACAGCCTTTCTGTGTGTTACCTATTCTTGTGGGTATGATGTGTACAGGAAATAATTATTTTTATCAGGAACAGACTGTAAGGAAATTTAGGAGGAATTACCTTGTAAATGTGCCGTCAGGATTTATAGATTCTTCAATAATTCACTTAATAGAGTTGTCCTGATAGAGCAACCTGTGGCTGTACTTGTAAGACAGCAGCACATTTTATCTGTGTGTACACGTTTTTCCTCTTTTCTAAAATTACATGGATGCACACATTATCATGTAACATCAAACTGAGAATGTGTTGGTTCCTTTTTCCAGAGGGAAAAACTGTTTTGTTTTCAAAAATGGTCAATCCAAAAGTTAAAAATTTCTAGAAGTTCTAGAGAACTAGAAGCACTGTCTGGAAAACTGTTTTGAACAGAAGTCTCATTGCATCACTATTGAAGTCACGTTGTATTCTAGTGCTAGACAGCAATACAGTTACTGGATGGCTCCATTATGTTTGATAATCCAACAGTTGTATTAAATTGCTCAATAAGCCTTGCAGGGAAGTTCTATTTTTAAAACAGCTTGAAGTAACTGACAAACTTTAAGATCAAGTCAGTGAAGTGAAATATCTTACTTTAGAGTTACTGATTTTATATACTCAAGTGTCTGTTCAATAAGGGCAAGGTTACTAAAAAAATCTAGTATTTTTGTGTAGCCTAAATAGTCTGCCCCAGTTAAAAGAATAAGAAGACAAAACCCTCTAAGTCTTCAAAATTACTAATTCATTTTGAAAGTCTTGGCTGAAAACAGCTTTTAGTATGAGGATTTAATACTTGAATGAAATGTCTTTTCACCTCTGCTAGTTTTGTACTGCAGTGATGGTTTTCACAACTGTTTTTTTTAATTTGAGATACCTGATTATCTACAGAAATTATTGTAGTTAAGTATTGCTTTAAGAAACTGCTTTATTGGCAGTGCTTCATTAGATGAAATTTAGAATGTTAATCTGACAAAGGTATTTGTCAGGCTGTCCTAGTTGCATTGCGTTTCCTACTATTGCTGCCACAAGTAGAAGTAACACCACTTATTGCCTTTTCTATATGAACATATCTCTTAAAAGCTGTTCTGTGCATAGTAACTTTTAAAGGATGGTGGTCAGCTGGATAACCTTGTATTTTTGGCACAGCAAGCAGTAACACTAACAAAAGTCTTAATGAATTCAAAGGTTCATATAAATACAATGAATATTTTTAAATCATTGCGTATCTGTCTTAGAAATCAAAGTAACCATAGTTCTGTAAATTAAATATTTTTTTTATTTTTTGGTCAAGCAGTAATCTAAAGGGAAAGCATTTTAGTATTTAACAGATTGTTTTCCATTCAACTTGTCTTACCTTTGTAGATTAGTGGGAAGACTTACTGTACTAGATTATCTTTTTTCTTACCGTAGAAGTTAAATGTGTATTTTCATTGTTATTGATTAATTCATATTGGCAATTTTTAAATGACAAGTTGGGAGTCATAGCTAGTACAAATAAGATACTGGCTTCTGTTATTTTTCAGACCTGGGACGTATGTATAACCTCGTGTCTCGAATCCAGGATGGCCTTGGAGAGCTGAAAAAGCTGTTGGAAACTCACATTCATAATCAGGGTCTAGCTGCAATTGAGAAATGTGGTGAAGCAGCTCTAAATGCAAGTATCTCCGAAAATATGTCTGTATGTGATTACTGCCAGTTTATATTAAGAACCCTCAAATGCAGGTTTCCAGTTGTCATGTGTTTTCCTTCTCACTCATTCAGTTTGTGGGGACTAGGCAATTCTCACATAGTTGTAGTAGGCTTAAAACAACTCCATATCGTTGTTGTTTTTTGATTGTTTTTTTTGTTCTGTTTCTGAGGTTTCTATTCCTTATGAATTTTGGCTATCTGTCAGGTCTTCATGCTGCTCAAAGTTGACTGTGCAAATATGATGTCTTAAACTATGGATATAACTTGAAGTTCGTGTTATAATAAGCATTTTGTATTTTATTTCAGTTTCACTTTTAATTCATTATTGTGGCTTGTATGAGACTGTTTGAAGAAATTATGTTTTTAATATTTTGGTGAATTGCTTCATTATTTTCGCATTCTGTTTTTACAAACATTAGGAATGGTAAGGAGAAGCAGGGTTTAGGGTTGAATCTCAGCAAAGCTAAGAAGTTGTTTGAAACCTTTAACCTTTTTTAATATAGAGAATGTGACATTTACTGTATTTTTATTTTTTTATAAGAAGGCAGAGCAGGGTTAAAATTTAAAATTAAAATTCTATTTCAAGCAGGATTAAATTTCTCTTCTGACAGATTTCATTTCAGTCAGTAGTTGGTCTTGATCTTGGATACTCTTGAAATAGTACTAGTAGCAGTACTTAGAATAGTGCCGGTAAACGTTGAAACAGTAGTTTTTAGTGGCTTACCCTCAGCAAGTTTGTGGATGATACCAAGCTGAGAAGTGCAGTTGATACACTGGAAGGAAGGAAAGCCAGCCAGAGGGACCTGGACAAGCTGGAGAAATGGGCCCATGGAATCCTAATGAAATTCAGTAAGGCCAAGTGCAGGGTGCTGCACTTGGCTTGGGGCAATCGCGGGTATTTCTACAAACTGGAGGAAGATCTCCTTGAGAGTAGCCCTGTGGAGAAGGACCTGGGGGTCCTGGTAGACAAGAAGCTGGACATGAGCCAAGCAGCGTGCACTTGTAGCCTGGAAGGCCAACTGTTCTGGGCTGCATTAAAAAAGGAGTGGCCAGCAGGGAGAGGGAGGTGCTTGTCCCCCTCTACTCAGATCTTGTGAGGCCCCATCTGGAGTACTGCATCCAGGCCTGGGGCCCCCAGTGCAGGAAGGATGTGGAGCTCTTGGGGCGTGTCCAGAGGTGTGCTGCTAAGATGATCACAGGGCTGGAGCACCTCTCCTATAAGAAAAGGTTGAGGGAACTGGGATTGTTTAACTTGGGGAAGGCTCCAGGGAGACCTTGTTGTGGTCTTCCAGTACTTGAAGGGTGCATATAAACAGGAGGGGGAACGGCTGTTTATGAGGGTGGATAGAGATAAGACAAGGGGGAATGGTCTTAAACTAAGACAGGGGAGGTTTAGGTTAGATATTAGGAGGAAGTTTTTCACACAGAGGGTGGTGATGCACTGGAACAGGTTGCCCAAGGAAATTGTGGATGCTCTGGAGGCATTCAAAACCAGGCTGGATGTGGCTCTGGGCAACCTGGTCTATTGGCTGATAACCCTGCACATAGCAGGGGGGTTGAAACTAGGCGATCATCGTGGTCCTTTTCAACCCAGGCCAATCTGTGACATGATACGTGGACAGCAGTGAAGATTGTGCTTTCAGATGAAAATGTTTTACATGTCTGTAGTTTGTGTTCATCTGCTAATTTCTGTAGTTGTAAGCATGTAGCTCCTTAACAATATTGATGCTTTCTGAATCATGAAGTAACTTCAGGAATCTTCAGTTTCACCTTAAAATTTTGAAATCAAACATGTTGCATAGTTGTGTCCCTCCAGAGGTTATCATTCTCAAGTTTCTTCATACCTGGGCTTTGAAGTACGTTGTAAAAAGTAACTTTCACTTTTTCTGGAATTAGCTCATCTTTGAGAGAAAAGATGCTTCTCAAGGAAAACCTGCCTCTTCTTCCTGTATCTTTCACTGTGTTTCTTTTTTCATCATTGCTTCATTGTTAGCCCTCTACTGCAATTAGATATAATTGATTCTAACTTCAGTTTCTGTATTGTCTGAACAGCTAGTCAGCTGAGCAAACATCTGTCAGCTTTTCTGTAGTCAGTGGAGATTAAATAGGTCAGGTGAGTCAAGCTGGTATGACTGTTTTACGTTTTTACTGCAGAATGAGTTGTGTTCTAAACTCCATTATCTGTATTAATTAGACTTCAATCAGAAGGCTACTGCTTTTAGTGTCTTCTGGTTATCTTTTCTGGTGTCATAATCAGGAGATTACTCTTCAGATGTCCCCTATTTCTCTTTAGTTTATTGACCAGAAGTTATTCAGTAGTTCGTCAGTTCTCTATCTCAAGCAAAGCCTTAACTTGACAGTCCACGTAATCTGTATTTGAATTCAGCAGCAGAAAGTGTTCTTCAGGATCCTGATAACACCTTGTCCTTCCTTTGCCTTTTGTTCAAAGCATGTAGAATTACTGTGGTAGGGATTTAACAAGAGCACTTAATGCGCAGTCATTTTGTTCGTGGACCTGTTTTTCATGAACTTAGTTTTGGTTCCTGTTATACTGTGTGTTTCTGGAGTTATAGAAGTTCACAGCTTTATATGTAATAATATATATGTATGTATGGGAACTGTTGAATCATGGCCTGAACCACTGATTGATCACCTGAGGCGAGCACTGAGTCAGCTGCAGGGGCACAAGTGAGTGTGATTGGAAGGGGTGGAGTTTGACTCCACCTCTCCCAAGACCCCATTTAAGGGCTGACCACCAGCAGGGAAGGATCTCTTGTTGGAGATCCCTCCCTGGTGGAGTTATCGGCGAGCCTCAACCATCATCAAGGTGAGCCAATCTCTTTTTACTGTTTGTTTGTATACCATCTACTTAAGCCTACCAAAAATGTACCATCTTTCCCACTATTTTCTTTGAGTGCTATTCTTGGGGGTTATTTGCCCTACATATGTATATGTATATATAGCCATCAAGCGCCTAGTTTTAAAATGGTGTTTGAACTTTTTTTTCCACTTATTCTCCTGTTAATCTTAACTTTGATCATATGTGTTTTTAAATTTAAGGTCTATAAACTGAAGATTTCTAGCCTTTTTAGACTCCTGTAAAGTAGCTACTGTTTGGTGTTCTGATTGCCTTTCATGGTTTCTACTGATTCCACTACATCTTTATGGAGATGCAGAGGTCAATAATTGCATGCAGGATTTGGGCTATGAGTGCCATAGGTTTCATCTTTACTGACATTTGGCTACCATTATCTTCCGAGTTGGTCATTTTTTAACAGTCACTGGTGACTGAGATCTCAGTACTAAATTATACCTATTGGTAATATGTGGTAACTTTTTTAGTAAATAAATGTTTTTCAGTCATTTCATGTAACATTTGCCAATTTATAATTTTCTAGATTTCTCAGGTGTGATTGGAGTTAAGCTCATATTTTCGGAAATGTCTGACTGAATAAATAATTTTGGTTTTTGTACTACTTGATGTTAATGAAAGCATCCAGTCATGTCTGTCAGACAGGAGAGAGTAAACTAGTCTGGATAGATGTTAGTACCAATAGTATGTGATTAATCATAATTAGTCAAACATGAAAACATAGAATCTTCTGAATTGGAGGGGACCGTTAAAGGTCATCTATTCCAACTCCCCTGCAATGAACAGAGGTATCTACAGCTACATCAGGTTGCACAGTCTCATCTTGCCTGACCTTGAATATCCTCAAAGCAGGGCTTCTGCAACCCCTGTGGGGTGGCCTTTGCCAGTTCTTCACCACTCTCATTGTAAAAACTGTTTTCCAATCTAAATCTCCCCTGTTCTAGTTCGAAATAGTTTCCCTTTGTCCTTATCACAGCAGACCCTGCTAAGGAGTCTGTCCCCTTCCTTCCTATAGCCCCTCTTTAGATACTGAAGGGCTGCTGTTGGCTCTCCCTGGAGTCTTCTCCAAGCTGAACAGTTTCAACTCTCTCAGTCCCTCCTCTCAGTGGAGGTATTCCATCCCTGGGATCATGCTTGTGGCCCTTCTCTGGATGCATTTTGCTGGCCATGGATGCACTCAATCTCACTGTTAGCATCATTGATGAAGGTGTTGAAGAGCACCGGTCACAGTACTGACACCTGAGGGTTATAATTTCTCTGATTTCTATCCAGAGATTAAGCCATTGACTGCTGCTATCTGGGAACGGTCTTGCACCATTGAACAGTTTACCCATCAAATTCCTTTTCTTTCCAATTTGTCAAGAAGGATGTTACAGGGGACAGTGTCAAAAACATTAGTCATGTTTTAGCAATTCACTAACATCTGTACATTTTCACCATAAAAAATCTGCCAGGGAATAACTCAATTTTGGAGAACGGAGAAAGTAATCTCTCTTTATTACAGGATCCAAAAATGTATGTACAGACAGTGCTGGATGTCCATAAGAAATACAACGCTTTGGTAATGTCAGCATTCAACAATGATGCCGGTTTTGTGGCTGCATTAGACAAAGTAAGTATATGTATTGGAGTATGGTAATCATTTTCTATCCTCAGTTTTGTTTCCCAAAGATTTCACTGTCTTGTTTGATTTATAGGCTTGTGGTCGATTTATAAATAATAATGCAGTGACAAAAATGGCTCAGTCATCCAGTAAATCCCCAGAGCTACTGGCACGATACTGTGATTCTTTACTGAAGAAAAGGTACGTTTTTGAAGACAGATGATTATTCCAGGTTGGCTTTTGTTTTAAAAGATTTAGAAAATTTATTTTGTGTCTACAAAAACAAAATTTAACATTTCAAGAAAATGTACTTATACCAAATTCTGATTAAAAAATAAAAATCGGTGGGGAATTTCCTAAATATTGCATGTAGTTTACTTCTTAAAGAAGTGTGGGGGAGTAACAGAACAACTAATACTTTTTTTTGTTGTTATAGTAATAAAAGCTTTCAGTTTTTTATGTTCTAGGTGTTTTTTGATTGCTTGTTGTTCTAGATGTTTTGTTTTGTTTTTCTGAAATTTGAGTTATATTTATACATGTGTGTCTTAAATCAAAGATGCGCACTCCCCTTTTCCATTGAAACTTTTGTTTTCCTCCTGTCATCATCTTTGTATCTTCCATGTTGTCAATGGTTTATGGGCTGGTTTGGCCCGGTTCCACGATGATTGGTGCAGGGGACCCATGGACCCACGCCACAGGAAAGGGGAAGGGGGAAAGGGAAAAGGGAGATGGGCCTAGAAACAAAACAGTGACAACTATCTGAAGAGGAAAGCTGACTTTACTAAATAAGATATCAGAAAGCAAAATAGCACAATATAATACAACATAATTGGAATTAAAGCTAATAAATCAAATAAAATGAGCAAGAGAGAGTGTCCAAAAGGCCTTATGCTAAATGTGAGATGGCAGTGAGCACCCGCTGCTGAGTCAGTCCAAAAGGGAAGAGAGTGTCTCGTGACATGCAAACAGTTTTTGTCTTTCCCTTTGAGTGGAGAAACGTGAAAGTACAGAGCAACACAAAGTCCTTTGGGGAGCATAGTTCTTCTCTTCTGAGGCAGGTATACCCATAACTATCAATGATCCACAGAGCTGGAGCATTAATTCTTCTACTCTTAATACACTAAATGATGTTATGATGTGGAACCAATACTGAAACTCACAAAACTGTGACACGTGTTCAGAAGTTGAGACAAAAACATCTTAATAATTTCTTCTCATTCATAATTTAGTTTAAGTATCTGGCTTCAGAGGATTAAGCAGTTTATAAAGTGAGTTGATGTCAGTCCAGTTCATACTAGATTTATGTCAGTGTTGTCACTGACAAGTTTGCTAGCTGTTTTTGGCAGGGAGGTTGGAAAATAAACCAGGAAAAGTTACTTTTTTCCCTTTCTAATCTACTCTCTCATTTTTTCTCCTGAAAAGGATTTATTTTTCTATTTTTATTTTTCTATTTTTATTTTCTTCTACAGTGTAGATATTCCTTATATATCAGTAATACCTGTGTATACCTGTTACCTCCACACTGTGTGTGAAGGAAAACCGTGTGATGCCAAATTAGCAGTCACCCAGTCAAGACCCTGCTCTCTGAACAGTTTTCTCTGCATTTTCTTTGATAAGAAGTGAAGGTAACATTTAGCAGCAGAAAGAAAGAGATACCTAAGTGGAGAAATCCTGAGCAGTATCAGGCTATCAGGAAGTCCCAAGTAGTTTATGTTACGCAAGTTCTGCCTGCTGTTTCAGAATCATATACTTTATGTGCTTACGTACATGTGTTTTGTGAAATAAAAGACAAAAATGTTCAGTTTCCTATTAAGAGTCTTTGGTCCCCAAACTACTCAATTTGTTTTCCTTTAAGGAACTATATGGAAATATATTTAATAAATAAAGCTGGTTTAATACAGCAGTTTGCAGAGTCATGTTAATAAAAAAAATGCACTTCTTTCATTGCAGCTCAAAGAATCCAGAAGAAGCAGAATTGGAAGATACACTCAATCAAGTGGTAAGATATCTGTAAATAGTTCTCTTCTGTTTAAGCTCTGACTAGTTAGTAATATTCAACGCTTATAAATCAGATGACATCAGACCTTTCCCTTTGTATGCTTGATTCAGTAGCTTTTCAGTAATAATCTTCATATCTGTGAGACTTGTTAGTTGTATTTTACTTTAATACAAGTTACTTAGTTTATTTAAAGTGAGTAGGGGGAATTTCTGCTAACTGCAGTTCTTTATATGTATGTGTATAGATAGTTTCTCTAGTATGTTCTTATATAATATTTGTGGCTGTGTGTATTTATGAATAAATTAGACTGTTTATGTAGAATACACAGTTTAAATGTTTTAAACTGTGTTCATTTTAGAAGTCACCCAAAAAATACAAAGAAAAAAAAAGCCACAAACTGCATCCAGATCTGGCTTGCTAATGAAGCAGTATTTGTAGTGAAAAAGCTATATTTTTTTTTTCTTACAATTTATCTTCTGTTTTTCCAGATGGTTGTCTTCAAATACATTGAAGATAAAGATGTGTTTCAAAAATTCTATGCTAAAATGCTTGCAAAAAGACTTGTACATCAGAACAGTGCCAGTGATGATGCTGAGGCAAGCATGATCTCTAAACTTAAAGTGAGTATTCCTTGATCATCCTGTGTTCTACCATATTGCATGTCTTCACACTGCCTTGGAATCCACTGATGTATGTACTTTCATTTCATGCTTTCTCATGTGCCATGTGTAACCAAAAAAATGCACAGTCTACTTCTATTCCATTTCAGATTTATTTAAACTCCTGTGAGCTTGGAGTGCACGCTGTCAGACAGGGATTAAATATATTCTTATCCAATGAATAACTTAGATATTGTTATCCAAATGGACAATTTGATGTAGTTAACCCTTGTTAGTACAAGGTCATTCAAAATAAGATGCGATGATCTTTTAGTATCATCTCATTAGTATCATCTCATTATATGCTTATTTTTAAACAGTTTTCAGCTTCTGTGGAAGAGCATGTTCAGCTGGGATTTGAATAATGGAAGTACTGAACTTTGTACATTTTCTTTTAAGAAAATAGACTCCTTAAGGAATTCTTTATTTAAATTCTTTGTCAAAATGCAGCTTGCAGATATATGTTTTCTTTTAATACAGCAAGCTTGTGGTTTTGAATATACGTCCAAGTTGCAGCGGATGTTCCAAGATATTGGTGTAAGCAAGGACTTGAATGAGCAATTTAAAAAGCACCTGACCAATTCAGAACCACTAGATTGTAAGTGATGTGTTTACTTATGTTACTTTTGAGTACTTTTAGTTTTGACTCTTTTCTGCATGTAAAAGCTTATGATGTCAGAGTAATACTTAGTTGGCACATCGTAATCCCCAAAATTTAGAGTTACTATTTTGACGAAGATAGATTTTTATACTAGATTTTAGGTCTATATTTTATCTTCCAGTAACATTTCATACTTTTTGCAGCTCATGATTAGGTACATAATAAAATCATGTTGAATTCTATCTCTTTAATTGGAAAGTTGATTTTGCTTTTAAGCTGTCTTTAATAAAAAAGTTAAGAAAAAGGATCATGTGTTTTAGAAAGCTTTATTGCTTATTGCTTTGTTTTGGAAGAAAGTAATTATTTAATTACTTATTAACTTAATTGAACAATTAACTTAATTGAAGTATATTGAAACAAAACATTTAGAAAACTGGTTATGTTAGATTACATTACGGTATTTTAAGTTTATTTATTTTTCTTGCATTATACCTACTAACATATCAAAAAAAAATTACAAACATAATTGTGTGATTTTTGTTGTTGCCAGCATGTAATGTGATGCATTTTCAGTACGCATAAATGTGCTTGTTAGATGAGTAGTCTGTTGTTGGGATAGAAACAGGCGAAAAATTCCTATGAAAGAGAAAATTGAGTGACTGTCTCAAAAAAAACTAAAGTTATTCAATTTGCTCCATTGTCTTGCATGGATTCCTTTCTTCTGCAGTCTGAATAAGGAAGATATATTGTTTAATGATTTTTCACTGTGTTATTTAGGAAGACAGAACCATTTCCTGTCCTTGTGTTAAAACTCAAATTGTTTTTTTTGAAAAGCAAGCGAAAGCAAGGATGATAATGCAGTTCATCCTGCTAATGTGCATTCTTCCCCTTTTCAGTGGATTTCAGCATACAGGTGCTAAGTTCTGGATCCTGGCCGTTTCAGCAGTCTTGCACATTTGCTCTGCCCTCTGAGGTAAGGTGCTTAACTTTGTCTGAGCAATGGAATTACTAGGCAAGAAAGGAAGTTACCATTTTTCTGGTGTGTCAGAGAGGACTAGAAGGTTCTTTTTTGTCTAGAAGTTTTGTATGTGTATTTTGTATTTGTTTTTTTTTGGCTGAAGGATATTTGGAACTAAATAAATGAGTAAGGGTAGTGGGAGAAATTTGTATGAAATATCCATCTCTCTTCTCCTGTAGAAAGGTAGTGATTAATGAAGTTTCAAAACATTACATAGTAACTTAAAAATTTTTTAGCGTATCTTTTTTATTATGGTTTTATGTAAGAAGCTTTCTTGACAGTTGCTTCAGCTCTGTCCAGTACAGTTTGGATACTGTAATCATCAGCTTTTTATTGAGTCCTTAATGATAACAGATAAAACAGAAATGTTTAAGTCATGAATTTAACTACAGTGATACTCCCTTAAAAGCATAGGGGAATATCATTGTAGTTAAATCACTTTCTCGCCTCGTTTGATGTTCCATAAAAGAATGAAATTTACATTTTTGTTTAGATTTAAATGCATCGTTAATAATAAAAAAAGAAAACTTGCATCCAGTCTGAAGAATGTGAATACCTTGGATTTTGGACAATATGGCATGTATAGCATGATCAGATATAATTTGTGTGTTGGTTCCACAGCATGTTGTAGTAGCAGGTGAAGGAAAATAATATTCTTGGTTTTGTTTTGTTTGTTTGTTTTTATACAGTTAGAACGGAGCTATCAGAGATTTACTGCATTTTATGCCAGTCGTCATAGCGGAAGAAAATTAACATGGTTGTATCAGCTTTCCAAAGGGGAACTAGTCACCAATTGTTTCAAAAATAGATATACATTACAGGTAAGAATAGGGTTGTGTCAGTAGAAACACTTGGTGGTTGCATTTTTAGAGCTGATTGCCGTGATTGCTTAGGAGATGTGCATTCACACTCTGTTCCACTGCTTTTACGTGTTCAGTCTCTTCACTCATCATTTTTCCCTCACAGTAAGGGATCACTGTGAGGATAAATGTTTAAAACAGCGAAGTATGAACTTAAGTAGCAGAGTTCGCGTAGCATACCTGTACCCCCATGCAAATGAATTTTAGTTGATGGTACAGTGAGTTGAGTTGTCTTTTATTTGTATGTCAAAATATTCATTAATTATATGTAGCAATATATATCAAGTATTTTAAACCATTCATTTCCTTAATTGTTGCATTAGTTTGTGTGTACGTATACATGTGTTTAACTACTAAGCATTCATTTGCTTTACTCAAGTGAATAATGCAGCTGGCTTTTTAAAAATTCTCAGTGTTACAATAAATAGAACCTTTATTATATATTTTACGTACTTACTATAATGCCACTCTAAGATCTGATTAAAATAAATTTGACTTAGAAATATTATGTATTACTGTTGGTTTAAATGGTTTTTGAACTGGGTTGTGTGCAGCTGCAACAGTTGCAACTATAACCTCTTTGTGAAAGATCTCCTGTGTCATGCTTTTGTGTGTATTCTCTCAAAAAGTAAGAGCTCAGAACAGTGAGAAGAAACGAGATAATCTGAACTTTGGTAATCCGCATGTTAACTCCGTGGTGATAAGCTACTGATAGCTGCTTGCTTATAAATTTAATTTCATTATACTGGTAGATTTAGTAAGGTTTTGAAGATTTATTCAGTAGTCTGTGCAGGTGTTTAATGAAGATTAAATGTTTATATGATGCTGGGAGGTAGAATTTTGGTTGTACAAGTAGTATCTGTATTATGTGTGACGTGATCGGCACTAGTTGGCTATTTTCAATTATTATTTGTCTACTTTTACACTGTCGAATTTCAAACTGCTCAAGTTCAGGAAGTGCATGTATATATTCTCATATTCTGATTTTTATATCTGGTAGGCATCCACATTCCAGATGGCAATTTTACTGCAGTACAACACAGAAGATGCCTACACCGTGCAGCAGTTGACAGACAGTACTCAAATAAAAATGGTAGTGCTTTTGCACATTTAACTGTACTTATCCATAAGTCTTTTGGTGATCAGGGCTCTTCCTGCTATTATAAGAAATTGGGTTTAGGTTGTCCTGAAGGTGCAGATGTGCTTCCCTGGTTTACTTTCCTGTAATTACTAACTGCTTAGTCTTTTGATAAATCTTAGTCTGCCTTGTCACTTGAAAGAATTGTGTAGCTTCATGCTGACCTCTGCTATATCGCTACGTATTTAATAGTAAAAGATGGCACTATAGGAGGAACAGCATTTTTCCTGAATGACTGTTTTCTATTTCTGTTCTCTGCATTTCAAAGGTTATGTATGTGATCATATCAAAATCTGTATGTCATAAATTCACTCTTGTAGAAAAGGTTCATTTCTTGTTCTTCCCAAGTAGCTTTCGTGGCCCAAGGTTTATTTGGCATTTGTGTCTTTTCCTAGTAGTTCTGAATCAAGTCTGCTGGGACTTCTGGAAAGCTTGGCAATCTCTAGTCAGGTGGATTTTTACTTTTTGATTTTAGAAATGCAAATCTAGTAAGTTACTGCTGTTGATGGTTTATAGCAAATATGGCAACCCTGTGGAAGACTTCTATTTGTTACAGGTGCTTTTTTGCATATTTCTGTAGATAAATGCAAACCTTTTACATCTATAGAGTAAGTATTTTGTGTAGATTGTGATTGGACCAGAATAAAACTGCGTACAGATGAAACCTAGCAACATGAAACCCAGAAGACTTGGACTGTGCTAAAATAGCAGCTTTGCGGGCTTGCACAGACCATTGACTAGTGTAGCCATCTGGGTGACTGGTAACAGAACCCAACCCCTTATTGTACTGAAGACAAGAAAAATATATTAATCAGAAAACAGAAGATGCTTACTTCTTGAATCTTAAGCTTGGCATGGTACTTATATAAATGTGGCTTAGAGAAAAATGATCTCTTGATTTGCAAGCAAAGTTATAGCTGGGAGTATCTGTTTTTTGGAATTAGTCTTTATAAAGAATTGTAGTTGCCAATTGCAGGGTGCTATGTCCTAACACCCAGGAAGGCTCACTACGTTTTATTTCTGTGAACTACATTTTTATTGCTTTCCAGGCTCATTTTATGGTGTTCTGCACTCAGCAGTTCTTACTGTAAATCTGTGTGTTCTTAGTAAAGGTTTTTAACTTATGGAAAGGAAAGGAGATGGCTGTCTGTACTGATGTTTTCTATAATTTTATAGGATATCTTGGCACAAGTTCTACAGATACTGTTGAAATCTAAATTACTTGTAAGTATCTCTTGCTTTTTTATGATTTGCCTTATAGTTGATAAAATGTACTGACTAATGTTTATTTTCTTCCAGGTTTTGGAAGATGAAAATGCAAATGTTGATGAGGTGGAGCTAAAACCAGATACCTTAATAAAGCTGTATCTTGGTTATAAAAAGTAAGGCAAACCTTCAGCTATGTACTTTTGTATAGTACTGGTAGAATCCTTGTTTGCTTTTGAAATTTTAGTAGAATTTTATATTCCTGGAATGAAAGCTCCTGAGTTCAGATCCCAATTCAAGTATAAATCCCTGTATCAGCTTCAGAGGAGGTAGTTGGCTAGTAAGGAACTAGCAAAAATTTCAGCTGACCTTGACTTTGTCATAAGGGCTGTCATGACCTTAATGTTTTCCTATCTCAATTTTGCTCCTTTAATATTGTGTATTTTTTGCATAATTTATAAGGTGCATGACTTAAATGCAGTCAGAAAAATACTTCATATTCTATGATCACCAAAGGCCAAAGACTTATCCAGTGGAAATAACTTGAGAACATCAGCAGACTCATTTTAGAACTTCAGAGTGTAAAGTGCTGTGGTAACTTAAACATGATTCTCCGTAGTTTTTTTTTTTCACCTACTTTAACCAGCATTGTTTTCTATGTCTGTGTATTTTGAGCTACCCTCACCACTGTGGCTTTTTACCATACTAACCTGAGCATAGGCATGTATATTGTGAGGAGCTAAGTTCTTCCTGAAGATAAAATCTCAAGTGAAAGAAACACTTTAAAACCTGTCCTTGTACAACTTGTGTATCTACTTTTAACCTTTTTGACCTATATATGAAGTTTTGAGCATACACATTGGTCAGTTACACCAATGTAATAATGGAAGCGTTCAAATGTTGCTGTATTGTGTGGATTGGAGGCACTCCAGTTATGGCTTACAAGGTGACACTGAGTATGTAATGGGTCTTCTCCTCACTGCAGTGCTTCCAAGTATAGCTGACTGGCCACACTCTTGAGTGCTGTGGCTAATTCTCCACTTGTAATGTGGGATGGTATGTGGTATGTATAGTAATGGCACAGCTTTGGGGCACTGTAGAGTGTATGAAAGGCATAATTCTGTTTTATGGAATAAATGCTTTTCTCTACGGTCACAATCCAAATGTAAAAATGGTGATTTTATTTCTACTGACTTTCTTTCTGATGTTCACTGATTAGAAGCTTTTTACGAAATATAGAAATCATTCAAATCAAGTAACTATACAGCTCTGATTTGGCTGAACAGATTGCATTCAGTAAGTCATGAAATACATTAACAACCATCAAATAGATATTTTGTTTGTTTTTTCTTTTATTTATTTTAGCTTGAATAATGTCTGATACTTTCGGAAATATGGAAGTCCACTTTCCTTGTAAAATGCTGATAATGTGGTGTAAGTTGGCGAGGGTTTTTTTCTTTAGGAAATAGGCTAATTTATTCTTTAACTTCTGTTTTTCTTTACAGCAAAAAGTTGAGGGTAAATATCAATGTGCCAATGAAAACTGAACAGAAGCAGGAGCAAGAAACTACACACAAAAATATAGAGGAAGATAGGAAACTACTGATTCAGGTGACTTACTGCAGGATTCTACTGCACAATGCACACAATTTCAGCTTTATAGTCCTCTTATGAAGCATTCCACGTACTAAAAGCAGTGTAGTATTCCAATGCAATAGGCTGTCACTAAAAATACATTACAGCACTTTTAAAGTTCCTTCCAGTCTGTAATAGAAAATGTAGAAAAGCATAGTATGATGTATTCTCCTCTTGAACATGTATTTGGATTCCGTGGATGCATATGCTCACCAGACTTCTATTCTGAATGAAAACTGCAAATATCTAGGTTGAATGAACTTTAAGGTATTTTTCAATCACTTTATTTAGAAGTTAAGTACTTCTAAAGTAAGTCGAGGGGACAGAGAAAGCAAATAGAATAGATTAGCTCAGTTGGAAAGGACATTCAAAAACAAAGTCCCAATTGCCTTTTCCTCTTCAGGGCTAACCAAAAGTTTAAGCACATCAATGTGGATGTTGTCCAGCTGCCCCTTAAACACTTGACAGGCTTAGTTTGGGGTATCAGCCACTTACCTGAGATTACAAATGTACTGCTAAAAGGACATCACAACAGGAAATCTCACCTATGTATTTAACCTTATTATACAAATATTTCTTTTGTTGTTGATGGTACCATTGTTCTTGTTGATCTTAAATAACATAGTTCTCAAAATTCCTGTGTCAGAAACACTTGATGACTGCATTCTTTGTAAAATCTGAATTCTAAAAATCAGTGTGAGTAGTTGGCACTCTGTAGGTGTATGGGAACTGCAGAGTCATGAATCATTGGTCCACACCAATGATTAAACCCCTGGTAAAGAGACACCCTGGGACCAGTTCCTCCCTAAGCCTCATGTAAGGGACTGGCTGCCACACGGGAGGGATCTCTACTGGGAGATCCCTCCTTTTGGAGTATTTGGTGAGCCCTGATCCTTTGGATGGGTAAGCAAATCTTTCTTTAACTGGGTTGTGACCATCAACCATTCGTTGCGTAGTTAAGAACTGGTTACTGTAGGGAAAGGTAATGGCAGATAGGTAAGTTTATACCTGTTTCCTGCTGAAGTTGTTTGTTATATATTACTGTGTTAGCATACATGATCCACTGGAGAAATAAAATGGCTTTATGCAGGGCAAGCTCCTAAGCATCGCCTTTTGACTTTGCTGTGCAGGCTGCTATTGTAAGAATCATGAAAATGAGGAAAGTTTTAAAACACCAGCAACTGCTTGGAGAAGTGCTAACACAGCTGTCCTCAAGGTTCAAGCCACGAGTTCCAGTAATTAAGGTATGTGATAATTATTGCTCCAAAACTGTGTTCCTGGTGGTGAGGAGGATTTTAAAAAAATCTTTCGGAATTACAAATGCAAACTAAAATAACATCTTCAAAGGCATGGCAGGGCAGTTTGCATGGCAGTTCATGCTGGAGGGTACTGACACTGGTTTCCAGCAGTGGCTGTAACCTCCTCATGAGTAGTTCCACTGTGGCATCCATCCAGAAGAAAGCCACGTCCTATGTGTCTTGTGGCCGCTCAAGCCAGAAGAAGTGATATGGCCACCCACAAAAAGGGCTGTTGCAAAGGATTCCCTTCTGAATAAACAGAAAGCCTAATATGCTGCCTGGGTCCAGCCCATAGAGAAGTCTGTTGCTTTCCTTTGGGCCTGGATAAGAATCATCACTAGAAAAGTCACTCAGCTGGTACAGCTCTCTGATAACCTATTATTGGTTTTTCATGTTGGCAATGATGAGGTAGCTAAGACAAGTCCAACAGCTGTTAAAAGGCTTTGGGAAAACTGGTTACAAGACTGGGTGCGCGGGTAGCTTTTTTCTCTGTCCTTTGAGCAGCAGAGAGAAATATTGAAAGGAACAGGCAGACCCAGAATGTCAATATGTGGCTCTTAAGCTGGTGAAACCAGTAAAATTTTCTGTTTCTTGACCATGAGAAGGTCTGCACAATGCTGGGCCTACTAATGCCTGATGGGATGCCCCATTCTTAGAGGGATTTCTTGAAGGGATTTTTATGTGGGAGTTTGCAGGGGCTGATTGATAGATTTTAAGGGGAAAAGGGATAAAACCAAGTCTGCCCACGATAAACTATGGAATGGCATGCCACTGCCATTCAGAGGGACTTCACGTTAGTGAAATCCTTCTCTCTGCTTCATGAGGTGCTGGGTACAATGAAGCAATCTGAAATGCAGCATGCCATTCATGTAGATGCATGAGGAACAACCAGAAAAGACAGGAAGTCTTGGCTCTGTCCCAGGGCTATGACATCACTGGCATAAGCGAAATCTGGTGGGAAGAAGTCCTGTGGCTGATATTTCTGGACAGTTAGAGGCTCTTCAGAAGTGTGACAGACAGGGTGAGTGAGGTGATGAGGTGGTCCTGTGTGTAACGAAGGGAATGGATTGTACAGAGCTGTCAGCTGTGAATAATGTGGTTGAGAGCCTCTGGGTCAGGATGAAAGGAAGGATAAGTAAAGGAGTGTAAGGTTAACAGAATGAATAATACCAAATGCTGTTACAGCCAAGGTATTTTATAGATGATATTATTGAACAGATTATTGTGGAAAAGAGACAGTCAAAATAAAGGGGAAAAAATGATCATCTGTATTCTAGGCTTGCAATAGGAAACTCCGAAGAAGCGATCGCCATCAATAGATCCTTCCTCAGTCGTGGTCAGCCCTTAAATGGGGTCTATGGGAGGTGGATCCAGACTCCACCCTGTCTTGTCACAAAGGTGAATTGCCTTTATCTCTGGTCCTGCAGATGACTCAGTGCTTGCTTCAGGTGATCAATCAGTGCTGTGATTCAGCAGTTCCCATACAAGGAGATATCACTGTGGGAGTTTGCTGTAGACCACCCAGCCAGTATGACAACAACAGTTAATTATTCTTTACAGAACTAAGAGAGACCTCTAGATCAACCATCCTTGTCCCTGTGGGGGACTTCAGCTTCTCAGATATTAACTGAGATCATCACACAGCTGATACAAACAGGTCCAGAAGGTTCCTAAAACACTTTGATAACAATTGCCTGGTACAGAAGCTGACAAATAAAGGTCCCCTCCTAGATCTGTTGCTTGTGAACGGTGTGGGTAGGTCTCATGGGTCAAATGGTGCTTGGTGGCCATCTTCATCATAGTGACCATGAGGTGGTTGAATATTAAATCTTTGATGATTGGAGGAAAACAACCACCAAAACTTCAACCCTGGATATGGAGAGAGCAGATTACTATTTGCCTGAGCTGCCTGGAAAGCCCCCTGGGAAACTGCTTTTGAAGGTGTTGGGATTCATTAGTGCTGGTCAATTTCAGCTTGGCTGAACAGGGTTGTTCTTATAGAGCTTAGGCAGGAAAAGGAAGTGCATTATCTCTAAAAGCGAGGTCAAGTAACATGGGAATATCACAGAGATACTGTGTGCCTTTATAGAAAGAAAATTCAAGTGTCTGAAGCTCGATTACAAGCTAAGGCTGGCCAATGGTAACTAAATACATTAATAGCAAAAGGGGAGAACCAGATAGAGCATTGGTTCATTATTTTGATGCAAATAGTCATCTTTTCTTAGGCGAATGGCATTAAACCATGCTTTGACTATGCCCTTATTTGCCTCTGTCTTCAACACTAATGATGAGCTCTGGCACCCTAGGTGCCTCAATTGGACTGGAGGTCTGTGACTGGGAGCTATCAACTTCCAGCAAACTCTGAACTTGTGTGAGGTTTTCTGCTCCATGTGGATGCATGTAAGTCTATTAGACCCGATGAGATTCGTTCCAGGGTACTCAGAGTGCTGGCTGATATCGTGAGACCTGTCTCAATTATTTTCCAACTGTCTTAGGAATCTGGAGAGGTCCCAGTTGGCTAGAAGCTGGCAAACATTGTTCCAATTGTCAAGAAGGGCAAGAAAGAAGATCCTGGTAATTATAGGCCTGTCAGTCTTGCTTCAGTGACTGGTAAAACTATGGAGAAAACTAATGCTGGGAATTAATGAAAAACAACTGAAGAGTAGTGTCATCATTGGTCACAGTCAGCATGAGCTCATGAGGGAATGGTCATGTTTAGCTAACTTATTAATTTCCTTTTATGACAAGGTCACCTATCTGGTTGACAAGGAGAATCTCGTTTATGTTTTCTTTTTAGATTTCAGTTAAGTTTTTGATACTGTTTCTCAACAGTATCCTATACAAAATGTCCAGCATACAGCTAGACAAAAACAGTGTTGTGTAAGCAAGTACTTGACGGGTTGGGTGCATAGGAGAGTGCATCAGTGATGAACAGCCACTAGTGGAGTTCCCCAGGGCTCCATTTTAGGGCCAGTTCTCTTTAATGTTCGCTGGATAACCACCTACTGTATTAAGTTTAGTAAGAGCAAGTACTGGATTTTGCATCTGGGAAGGGGCAACTCTTGCTATTCATACAGATGCAGGTTTGAGATGCTGGAGAGTAGCCCTGGGGATAGGGATTTGGGAGTCTTGGTTGACAGCAACTTGAACAGTGTGCCTAGGCAACCAAGAAGGCCAACCATATACTGGGGTGCATCAAGCTAGCTAGTTGAGGGAAGTGATTTGTACTGCTCTGTACTGCATTGGTGCAGCCTCACCTTGAGTACTGGGTACAGCTTTGGGTGCCACAGTACAAAATGGACATAACTATTAGAAAGTACCCAGATGAGGGCTACTAAGATGGTAATGGGTCTAGACAGGAAGCTGTTTGAAGAGTGGCTGAAGTCCTTTTGTTCGTTAAGCCTAGTTAAGAAGGGACTGAGGGGAGACCTCATCATGACCTACAGCTTTCACACAAAGAGAAGTAGAGGGAGAGGCACTGATTCTCTGCTGACCAGCAGTAGAACCTGAGGGAACCGCATGAAGCTGTGGCAGGAAATTCAGGCTGGGTATCAGGAGAAGATTCTTCACCAAGGGTGTGGTTGGGCATTGGAGCAGCCTCACCAAGGAACTGAGCTTGCCAGAGTTAAGTGTCTAGACAGTGCTCTCAGGCATATGGACTGATTGTGCTTTTTCTGGTGGTACTGTGTAGAAGCCAGAAGTTGTACTTGCTGATCCTTATGGGTCTCTTCCAACTTGGGTTATTCTGTGATCCTAAAAAGGTGAAAATAGGTAGAGACATTTTCAGAGCTGTAACAAAGCAGTAAATATTTTAAGCAGGAAATGCAGATTTCTTTTACGATTTCTCAAACTGTCATATTTTTGCATCCATGCCAGCATGCAGTAACCCATGCTCCATGCTTACCTTCTTGGTCTCACAGTTGTGCAGGTCCCACCTTTTGCAGGCATGGTTGATATCCTAGTTTCCTGATCTCTTCTAGAATAAAAATATTGGGGGGGGGGGGGGGGGGGTGTATTTAACTATTTTTTCCATGATTGGTTGGTTTAGTGTTGCCACAGATGTTTTTTTCCATCCCAGACGGACAGTTGGAGCAAGGAACAGGCAGTGGAGAGGCATTACAAAGCCAGGCACCAATGCTAGAAAGATGAGCATTGGTTCTAGGTTCAAGTTGTTCTAGGCAACTAGTTACTATAGTAGCAATCTTCACTAAGCACTCAACAAATATAAAGTTAAACAGATGCGCTCTTACTACCAAGTTGCTCATCACTGAGTACGATAGTGAGCTGATCTCCAGGTCACTACCATGGAATGGCATCAAGTAAGCATAATTCAATTTAGTGGATTAGTGGAGTCCTCTTCTTGGATGTGGTCAGAAACAGGAGAGTGAATTGCCTTGGTTTGTACCTGTAACCTAC
The DNA here is from genome assembly GCA_023055505.1 of Callipepla californica brunnescens. NCBI lineage: Eukaryota > Metazoa > Chordata > Aves > Galliformes > Odontophoridae > Callipepla > Callipepla californica. The sequence continues at coordinate 646,218 of JALIRH010000057.1, read as the reverse complement.
TGCCATCCTCTACTTGGCATATATTTCAATGGCCAGAATTGTTCAAAGTTTGTAGCAACCAGAAGGCAATGTCTCTCCACTTACCTTTGCTTCTCCCCACAGAAATGCATTGACATATTGATTGAGAAGGAGTACTTGGAACGTGTTGATGGTGAGAAGGACACCTACAGTTACTTGGCTTAGTGTTTTTAGTAGAAATTTTCTGACTGTGTGACACTCAGCAAATAGGTATGTGATGGAAAGAATGAAAGCAACAGGACTTCATAGCAGCCACTCTGCTGCCATTTGGACCTCCCTTTTTAATAACTGAGACCAGGACTCCCCATCAGCCAGTCTCAGATTTACATCAGAACTGCTCAGGATTGATACATTTCAAGTATGTAAATATGGACACCAATGCCATTTAATCTAATTTAAGAACAGAGAGGAATCAGACCCTTCTCCTTTAAGGGTTGCATGCTACTGCATTTAAATCAATACATTGGCTATATGATAAACAGCTGCCATTGCTGGCAGCACTTACAATTGTTGGCAGCACTTTGAGAGCAAGTCTGAATGGACCCATGTGTAATCTGCTATGAAAAACCATTTGTATAGTGTGTTTCATTTTTTAATGTGTGATAAATAATAAAAAGAAGTTAAAAGATTTCTGTACAAGTTGCAGTTGGTTTTATTAAGTTTCATGACTTCTCTTTCTAAATGTAAATAAAAGGTATAATAATGGTTATGAAAGCTACAGAAATTTTTTTTGCTTTTCCTCCTATCCCTTGTTTTCCAGTGATTTAAAGCACGCTGTTCTCTGAAGAAGTGAACTTTCATCTGTAATCAAACAAATGTTATTTCTTTTTAAGAGGAGATGTGTTTTGAAAAAAGAAAATTGTGCTCCTTTCACAAGAGAGAATGGAAAATAGGTGAAATATGCAGACATCCTTGGTCATCTGAAATCTAAGCTAATTTTTTAATATAGCACATCACTCTCCCCACAGTATTCTCCTGGAAAAGCCAGCAGCCCAGGGCTTGGACAGGTATATGCATATGCTTTGCAGGATGAAGATGTGGCTGGAGGGCTGGGCACAAATAGTTTTGGTGAACTGAGTTAATTCCGTTGGGGGCCTAGTCACAAGTGGTGTTCCTCAGGATAAGTATTAGGTCTTGTTTAATATCTTTATTGATGATCTGGATGAGGGAGTTGAGTACACCCTCTGTAAGAACAAGAAGTTGGGGGTAAGTGGTCCTCTCCTTTTGGATAGGAAAGCCCTACAGAGGGATCTTGATTCCCCTGAGGCCAAGAAGATGAGGTTCAACCCAAGTGCTTGGGTCCTGCGCTTAAGTTGCAGCAACCCCTTACAATGCCTACAGGCTTGGTGTGGAGTGGCAAGAAGGCTGTGTGAAAAAAAAAAATAATCTGGGGGTGATGGTCAGTGCTCAGTTGAATGTGAGCAAGCATTGTACCCAAAGGGCCAAGATGACCAATATAATCCTGACTATTATCAGAAATAGTGTAGCTAGCAGGACCAGGGAGCTGTTCAGCTCACTGTGCTTAGCACTGATAATGACGCATCTTGAGTACTGTGTTCAGTTTTGGGCCCCTCATTACAAGAAAGAAATAGAGGCACTGGAGCATGTACAAAGAAGGGCAACAAAGCTGGTGAAGACTGAAACACAAGTCTTAAGGGGAGCAACTGAGGGAAGTGAGATTTAGTTTTTCCTTAGGAGGCTCAGGAAACCTCCTCAGGAGAGTCCTTATTGTTCTCTACAACTCCCTGAAAGGAGGTTGTGGTAAGATGGGAGTTGGCCTCTTCTCCTGTAACTAGTGATAGGACCTAGAGGGAATGGCCTTAATGGTCAGGTTGGATATTAGGAAAGACTTCTCTGAAGAAGTAGTCAGGCACTGGAAAAGGCTTCTCCAGGACAATTGAGTTAGTGTCCTGGAGTTGTTCAAGAAATATGTACATATGATATTTAGGGACATGGTTTAGTGGGCAGTCTTGGCAGTAGATGAACAGTTGAACTGGATGATATTGGAAATCTTTTCCAGCCTTTTTGATCCTATGATTCCCTAACTACTGCCTTAAATAAAGTTAAGGCTGCCCATTTCATTGAACAGCAAACTGTGTGTTCCTAAAGACTAACTCTTACTAAATTCTACTAGAGAAGTAGTGGTCAATTGCTCAGTGTCTGAATAGAGATCAATGGTGTCACCCAGGAGTCAGTGCTGGGACTCCTTAATGTCTTCATCAATTATGTTGATAGTGGAGTCAGGTGCACCCCTCAGCAAGTTTACTGATGTGGTCAGCACACCAGAGGGTCCTAAACAGGCTTGAGCAGTGGACCAAGATGAAGGCAGGGTAGGAGGAAAAGGGGAGTTGCCCTCTATGTTAGGAAATTGATAGATTGTGAAGAGCTGCGTCTGATTAACAGCCATGACCAGGTTGAGAGCTAATGGGTTTAAATTAGGGATCTGTCTAGTAAAAGGTCATCTAGTGGTTGGTGTCTACTGCTGGCCACCTGATTAGGAAAAGCCTGCTGACAAGGCCTTCTTGCTTCAACTGCAGGTGTTGTTATACTCCTGTGCTGTTGTCCTGACTGGGGATTTCAACAACCTGAATATCTGCTGGGATAGTGGCACTGCAGGTGTCTGTTGAGGACAACTTCCTGGTCCAGGTACTAGATGGACCAACCCAAGGTGAAGCTTAACGGACCTAGTGCTCACCAATGCAGAGGAGAGCATTAGACAGAGAGGTTAAGATTGGAGGCAGACTGGCTGTAGTGATCATGCCCTAGTGGAGTTTGTGATCTGGAGGAACGCAGCCATGGGAAAAAGCAAGAGTCAGGACCCTGAACTTCAGGAGAGCAAACTTCAAGCTGCTCAAGGAACTGCTGGATGGGATCTTCTAGGAAACTGTCCTTAAAGGTGTAGGTATAGAACAGAGCTGCCAGGACCCTGAACCTCTAGGTGTGGGTGAGAGGAGCGGATTCCATCCTATTGTAACAGTGGAACAAGTCCAAGACCTCTTCATGAAACTGAATGTAAGTCAGTCAGATGATGTACATCTTAGGATTCTGAGAGAGAGATGGCTGATGTGGTTGCCTAGCCACCCTCCATCATATTTGAAAAAATCATGGCTGTTGGGTGAAATCTCTGGTGACTGGAAGAAAGGAAACATTACTCCCATTTTAAGAAGGAGAAAAGATGACCCAGGGAACTACAGTCTGGTGATCCTCATGTCTGTGCCTGGGAAGATCGTGGAACAGATCTTCCTGGTTGCCATGTTAAGGCACAGATGAGGTGAGAAGGTGATTCAAGATAGCCAGCACAGTTTTACCAAGTGCAGATCTTTCTTGACCAATCTGGTGTCCTTCTATGATGAAATGATGGGATCAGTGGACCTGGGGAAGGGCAATGGGTGTCATCTACCTGGACTTCTGCAAAGCCTTTGACATGGTCCTTCCCCACATCTCTAAATTGGAGAGGTATGGATTTGAAGGATGGACTGTATGATGGATAAAGAACTGGTTGACTGGTCACAGCCAAAGGGTTGTGATCAATGGTTCTGTGTCTGGGTGGAGGACAGGCACAAGTGGTGTCCCCCAAGGGTCAGTCATGGGAAAAGTGCTCTTCAAGATAGTTAACAAGGACATAGAAAATGGAATTGAGTGCACCCTCAGCGAGTTTTTGGATGACACTGAGCTGACTGGTTCAGTCACTACGTTGTACTACATGTACAATTCAGACTACATTGGAGGGGAAGGGAAGCCATTCAGGAAACCTGGTGTCATGGTGTCAACAATACCAATATTTCTGGTATTGTTATTCCACATCATAACATCATGTGGTGTGTTGGGGGTTGGAGAGTTAATGCTCCAGCTCTGTGGATCATCAATAGTTATGGGTATACCTGTCAGAAGAGAAGAAGAACTACATCCCCCAGCGGACTGTGCGATGCTTTGCATTTTTATGTTTCTGCTCAGAGGGAAAGATAAAAACTGTGGTCACAGGACTATCTCTCTTTCCTTTGGGATTGACTCAGCAGTGGGTGCTCACTGCCGTCTCACATTCAGCGTTAGCATAAGGCCTTTGGTTTATCGGACACTCTCTCTTGCTCATTTTGATTTGTTAGCTTCAATTCCAATTACATTGTATTATAGTGTGTTGTTTTGCTTTCTCATATCTTATTTAGTAAATTAGCTTTCCTCCTCAGATTGTTGCCGCTGTTTTGTTTCTGGGCCCATCTCCCTTTTCCTTTTCCCTTTCCCCCTTCCCCTTTCCTGGGGCGTGGGTCTGTGGGTCCCCCACACCAATTGTCGTGGAACCAGGCTGAACTGACCCAGTAATTGACACCTGGACAGGCAGGAGAAGTAGGCCCATGTGAATCTAATGAAGTTCAGCTAGGCCAAGTGCCCCACCTAGAATGGGGCAATTCCAGGTGCTTTAGACAGTCTGGGGGAAGAACTCTTTGGAGAGCAGACCTGTGGAGAAGGACTTGGGGCTCCTGGTGGATGAGAAACTGGAGCCAGCAATGTGCCCTCACAGCCCAGAAAGCCAACTGTATCATATCCTGGGCTGCATCAAAAGAAGCGTAGCCAGCGCGTGGAGGAAGGTGATCCTGCCCCTCTACTCTGTGCTGGTGAGGCCTCACCTGGAGTACTGCATCCACATGTGGAGTCCTCAGTACAGGAGAAATGGGCATGTGTTCATCCAGAGGAGAGTCACAAAAATGATCCATACAGTGGAACACCTGCCCTATGAGGACAGGCTGAGACAGCTGGGGCTTTTCAGCCTGGAGAAGAGAATACTCCAAGGGAAGGCTCCCAGGTGATCTGATAGCAGCCTTTCAGTATTTAATCAAAGAGTCAGAGGAAAGAAGAGAACAGACTCTTTAGTAGTACAGAAGCTGAACTTTAAACAAAGTTTACATGGAAAGCTTGTAATATGAGACAATAATCTGTACCACTACAAGCAAAATAGTTGTTGCTTACAGATAAGCAATACAAAAGATAAAATATAAATGATCTCAGACTGGTTTGATGCAAGTGAGGTATGTACATAATTAGTCATTATTTTGTTTGCAGCTTGAGAGATGCCACATTCAGGGTGGCAGTTACTGGAGAACCATTGCCTGCTCCCTTACCAAGTGATACAGTTGGAATCTTATATCTTGTTGCTATAGAGTAAACTGAGTAGAAAAAGTCATGGCAGCTATTTGGGAAGCCGCATTAATACGCTGATACACAGGTAGGAGGAAAACTTGTAAGACAAGATTACTCATCTTAAGCTTTGCATTAACACCTGTTAGCTTCATATATTTTTCATATATTGTTGTGGTGGAGACCAGCTTCAGAGCAGGTAAGTGCACTGGGCAAGGGATCTAAAGTGAAAAGGGGTTTCAAAAAATCTGTTTTTATGGCTTTTTTTGAAGCCAATGAAAGTGCTGTGCCTGTGCCTGTGCCTAGGGCTGGCAGTTTGTGGGTGGGCTGCTGAGTTAGCAAGGGTGGGGCTGGTGCTGCCCACCCCTTGACCTTCACCCCTGGCTGCCAGGCTATACGCAGCCTTAGGGAGGGTGGAAGCTGACTTCCACAGAGCACACCAGGTAAACAGTATCACTGCCCACCAAGAACAAGCAGGTTGAACAAGCACTGCCCATGCTGTACTGCAGCACCAGTTGTGGGAGGTAGGTTGAGTGGCAGGGTGCATGAGTGCTGTCCCTCTTTGCTCAGGGGAGCTGCTCTTCCATTGACTGTCTCTGCGACCACAGGTTTAAACATCGTCTCCATTAGACAGTGGGCTTGCCCCAAGAAGACTGTGGCAACCTAGATGGAAGGAATGTGGCACTTCAGGTCTGTCTACAGGGAATGCCTGAGCCTGCTGCTGCTGGGGGAGGGTGGCAGGAGTTCCACTTGGTGAAGTTCAAGTGGGTGGATGAGCTGTGCTCAGCCTGGTGGTGGAACTCGAGGAGGTGGTGGAGAGACTAAGGATCGTGAGGGAGGACTGGTGGGAGACTGACTGGTGGAGTGACTCGGTGTGCCAGAGGGAAGGGTGCAATGGAGATACCCCCAGAAAAGGGGTGGGCCCCCTACCCACCTGACAGATGAGGAAGAGAGTCTTGGCTCGATGTCATTAGCACACCTTCTACCTGCCTATCTTGCTTCCCTGGGTCCACCAGAGGGGGCCTAGGGTGAGGCAGTCATCCCCATGCCTTGAGACTGCCTTTACCAGGAGAGACAGAAGGGTCTGATCTGACCTGCAGGGAGATGTGCTGCCTCTCTGGGGCCCGGGTATGATTTGCTCCTCTGATTACTACCTGTTATTGTTAGTTTGGGCAGGCAGTGATGAAATTGCTCAGGAAAGTCTGAGCTAGCAAAAAAGATTTCAGGGGCTTAGGGTGTTTGGTTGAGGGAGTGGGAGTAGAAGTCGTATTTTTGTGTCTCCCTTCTGGGGGTGGTGAGGGATATGGAGTAGTCTAGGAAAACTCAGGCTTTGAAGAAGTGGGTGAAAGGCTGGTGCTGCCACAGGAACTTTTGGTTCTTTGACTGTGGAGTGGTTTACTTGGCACCTGGCTGTGGATGTGTCTTGCTTGTCTCTGAGGGGAAAGGGGATCCTAGCCCAGGAGCTGGCAGGGCTTGTTGAGAGATCTTTTAACTGTGCATGAAGGGGGAAGGGCATGAAATGATGCAAGCTAGAGTGGAGTGAGTAATTCAGAAATTTCAACTAGATTTGATGGGGGAAGAGGGTGGAGGTCATTGGGACAGAGTAGGTCTCGGAGATGTTGTATTTGTAGGAGACTGCAGGAAAAATCCTCTGGATTGTACTGTAGGAACTTGTGAGGACTTCCTGGAGGTACCATTGAGAATTCTCTGCCTGAAATCCTGTGTGCCTTTAGGGATAACTGCACCTGCTGCTACCCTGAAGTGTCTGTATACTAACGCAGGCAGCATGGGAAATAAAAACAGGAGGAGTTAGAGATCTCTGTGCGGTCACAAGGCCATGATCTCATTGCAGTCTTGGAGGTATGATGGAACAGCTTGCATGACTGGAATGCTGCCATGGATGGCTGTAGGCTTTTTAGGAAACAGTCTGGCAAAGCAGGTTGGTGGAGTTAACTCTTTATATGAGAGCAGCTAAAATGTATCAAACTCCAACTGGGGGAGGGTGATGTACTAGTGGAGAATTTGTAGGTGAGAATTAAGGGGCACGCTACTGTGGGTGATACCGTTGAGGGGTTGTATTATAGGCCCCCTGATCAGAAGGAGGAAGTTGATGAGGCCTTCTACAAGCAGCCCCCATGATCCCAGGCGCTGGTTCTTATAGGGGGACTTCAGTTATCCAGATACTTGTTGGGTAAGCAGCATGACCAGACACTTCCTGCAGTGTGTTGAAGATAACTTTCTGATGCAGGTGGTGGAGTAGCTGACAAGGGGTGGGGTGTTACTGGACCTTGTTCTTACTGATAAGGATGAGCTTGTTAAGGAAATGATGAAGGTCGGAGATGGATTGGGATGTAGTGATCACATGGATGGAGTCAAGGTACTGAGTGGAAGAAGCAAACCAAAAGGTAGAATTCATAGATTCATTAGATTGGAAAGGACCTACAAGATCATCTAGTCCAACCATCCTCCTACCACCATCCCTCCCCACTAAACTACTAAATTAAATCCCTCAGCACCTCATCTAAACGCTTCTTGAACAGCGCTAGGGACGGTGCCTCAACCACCTCCCTAGGCAGGCCATTCCAGTGCCTGACCACTCTTTCAGAGAAAAAAAATTTCCTCAAATCTAATCTAAATCTTTCCCAGCGCAACTTGTGGGCATTCCCTCTCGTCCTCTCGTTAGTTATCTGGGAGAAGAGGCCGACCCCCTCCTCACCACAGCCCCCCCTCAGGAAGCGGTAGAGTGCAATGAGGTTTCCTCTGAGCCTCCTTTTCTCCAGACTAAACAATCCCAGCTCCCTCAGCCGCTCCTCGTAAGACTTGTGCTCCAGACCCCTCACCAGTTTTGTTGCCCTTCTCTGAACACGCTCCAGGGCCTCGATGTCTTTCTTGTAGTGAGGGGCCCAAAACTGAACACAGTACTCAAGGTGCGGCCACACCAGAGCTGAGTACATGGTCACCTCCCTGCTCCTGCTGGCCACACTATTCCTTATACAGGCCAGGATGCCATTGGCCTTCTTGGACACATGGGCACACTGCCGGTTCATATTGAGCTGAGCATCAACCAACACCCCCAGGTCCTTTTCCTCTATACACTCTCCAAGCCAGTCTGCCCCAAGCCTATAGCATTGCATGGGGTTACCGTGGCCAAAGTGCAGCACGCGGCACTTGGCCTTCTTGAACCTCATCCCGTTGAGCTCAGCCCAGCTGTTCAGCCTATCCAGATCCCGCTGAAGGGCCTCCCTACCCTCAGGCACATCGACACATCCTCCCAGCTTGGTGTCATCCGCAAACTTACTGAGGGTACACTCAATCCCCTCGTCTAGGTCATCAATAAAGATATTAAACAAGATGGGCCCCAGTACCGAACCTTGGGGGACACCACTCGTAACGGGACGCCAGCTGGACTTAACTCCATTAACCACTACCCACTGGGCATGGTCCTCTAGCCAGTTCTCAACCCAGAGAAGAGTTAACCTATCCACACCATGGGCTGCCAGTTTCCACAGGAGAATACTGTGGGAGACCATGTCAAAGGCTTTGCTGAAGTCCAGGTAGACTACATCAACAGCCTTTCCCTCATCTACCAGTCTGGTCACCCAATCATAGGAGATGAGGTTGGACAAGCACGACCTGCCCTTTGTGAACCCGTGCTGGCTGGGTCTGATCCCCTGGTTGCCATGCATGTGCCGTGTGATCTCCCTCAAGATCAACTGCTCCAAAACTTTCCCTGATACCGAGGTCAGGCTGACAGGCCTGTAGTTCCCCGGATCTTCCTTACGGCCTTTCTTGTAGATGGGAGTCACATCGTCAAGCTTCCAATCTTGTGGGACCTCTCCAGATGACCAGGAATGCTGATAGATGGTAGAAAGCGGCTTGGCAATCACCTCTGCCAACTCCCTCAGCACCCTTGGGTGGATCCCATCTGGTCCCATGGACTTGTGTCAATTCAGATGGAGGAGCAGGTCTCTGACTGTCTCAGCTAGGATCACAGGGGGTGCATGATGCGCTTCATCCCAGACTTCCAGGTCAGGGCGAAAAGTATCCTGAGGATAACTGATCTGTCTATTAAAGACAGATTTGAAGAAGGCATTGAGAACCTCAGCCTTTTCCTTATCCTCCATGGTTGCGTTCCCTGCCACATCAAGTAAAGTAGGGAAATTCTCCTTGATTCTTCTTTTACTGTTAATATATTTGTAAAAAGGATTTTTTGCTCTCCTTTACTGCAGTAGCCAGTCTAAGTTCGAGCTGGGCTTTTGCATTTCTAACTTCCTGCCTGCAAATCTTCGCAAGTTCTCTGTAGTAGACTGCTACCCTGGACTTGAAGAGAGATGATTTTGATCTCTTCTGGACCTTATTGGAGCTCTCCTGGGTGTTAGAAGGCAAGGGGCCCTGTGAGAGCTTGTTAGCATTTAGACAGCAGTTCTTCCAAGCTCAGGATTGATGTGTCCCTGTGAGTAAGAAATCAGGCAAGGGTTACGGGAGATGTGTGGATGATCAAAGAACTCATGCATAAACTCAAAGGGAAAAAGAAGGCCCATGGAAAGTCAAAAAAGGGTCTCACCACTTGGGAAGAACATAGAAATGTTTTCAGGGCCTACAGGGATGAAACAAGGAAGGCTAAAGCCAACATGGAATTGAATCTGGCAAAAGATTAAGGATAAGATTGCTTTTTGAAGTATGTATCAGTCTTCCTTTAACTAGGGAAAATGTGGGTCCCCTACTAAATGAATGGGTGTTCTGGTAATGAAGAATGCCGAGAAGGCAGAGATACTGATTGCCTTCTTTGCTTCTATCATGGTGGGAACTTCTAGGGACTCTTGCACCCTGGAAGTAAGTGAGAAGGTCTAGGGAATGGAAGCCTTCCCTTTGGTGAGGATGGAGATGGTCCAAGAACATCTAGGCAACATTAGTCTACATAATGCATCCACCTGTGCTGAAAGAGTTGGAAGTGCAGATTGCTGAGCCGCTCTGTATCATCTTGGAGAGGTCTTGGAGAATGGGAGAATAACCTGAAGACTGGAGGATAGCCATTGTCACTCTGGTTTTCAGAAAGGACAAGAAGGATCCAGGTAACTACAGTCCAGTCAGCCTCACCTCTGTCCCTTGGAAAGGTGATGGAACAGCTTGTGCTGGACGCCATCTCCAGGCACTTGGAAGAGAAGAGAGTTATCAGGAGTAGTGTTGTGGTTTTGTGGTTTTGATGCCGGTATTCCACATCAGAACATCATGCAGGCCGTTAAGGAGTTAATGCTGTGGGAGCAGGGGAGGGGCGGAGCTCCGCACCAGACGCGAGGCCCGCGCTTTTTGGTGGCGTGCTCTCCCGGTGGCTGTGAGGAGTTCAGCACGTGCAACGTAAGCTCCCAGTTTTCTGGTTTGGAAAATTTGTCTCTCTCTCTCAATTGTTCAATTTTATTAGATTTAGTAAAGTTACCGTTCCTTCTCAGATCGTGCCGTTGTGTTTTTCTTTACAGACCCTCAATCCCCTCTGTTTCCCCTCCCCCTGGAGCGCGAGGCGGCCGCGCGGCAGCTTGTTTTTTTTTTTTTTTTTCCTCTCCCTTTCTTTTTCCCTTCTCGGTTCCCCCTTGGGTTACTGTCACGGATAACACCGTGACACATTATTGGTGGAGAATGCGGGCAATGCAGTTTTTGTACTCCACTGTAAAACTGGTGCTGAGTGGACTAAGTGTTTTCATGTACCTTAGAGCATGTTGGCGTCTTTTTAAGCTCCTCATGTTCAGCATGGGAGTCATATCTGCATACAGCTGCTTTAGTGTGCTGATGGGGTTACCCCCCTCCCGCCTAAACAGCCTGGTTAATATGACAGATTATACGGCATTTGGATTGGTTTCCAGGTACTCTTTTCAGGTTTTTACCTATCTTCAAGGTGTCAGCCTGGCAACTGTGTTATCTGTTTTCCTGAATGTACTCTGTGCAATGGTATTTTACATCCAGTGGAGGAAGCCTTCCTCAGAACCAGAGAGTGTTGAATGGCAGGGAAGGTGGGAAAAGTTAGGGAAGAAATTAGAAGCGTGGGGACCCCCGGTGCAATGTGATTTTGATCTTGAGCACCTGCGGGATCCTGAGAAATTCAGTGAGTGTTTAGGTCAGGAGTCATGTGACTCAGGCAGATCTGAGAAGGAACGGATTGTTTGGGGCTTGGCTTGTGCTTATCGAGCTATAATTGATATTCTTGAGAGAAATGGTTTCCAAACCGAGGTTCAGAACAAAACAGAAAACCTTGAGGTTAAACCTGACCAGTCACAGGAAGCACCGGCATCCGTGTCGGTTGCCCCTGTGGAAGGCCAGAAATGGAAACTTGTGTCCTCTCGGCTAGAATGGAAAGAAGAAGAAGCAGAGAAAAAAAAGGAAGATCCAGGTGAGGGGCCCTCTTCAGCACCAACACCACCACCACTACCACCTAAAAAGGCCACTAAGGAAGGTGAGAAACGTGGAGACGACAGAGATGAGAAAGAAGAGGAAGATCCAGGTGAGGGGCCCTCCTCAGCACCACCACCACCACCACCACCTAGAAAGGCCACTAAGAAAAGTGTGAGGCATGGAGAGGACAGTGATAATGAAGAAATCACCATTACTACTATTCGTCGGCCCCTAAAGATGACTGAAATCCAGGGTTCAAGAAAGGAGTTTGTACGGCGCTCCGATGAACCTATTGTCACCTGGTTGCTGCGGTGTTGGGACAACGGTGCCAGCAGCGTGTCCCTTGATGGCAACGAAGCCCGCCAACTGGGAAGCATTGCTCGAGACCCAGCTATCGACAGAGGGATTAGTAGATGTCTGAGTGGAGTTGCTACCCTCTGGGAATGAGTACTAGTAGCTGTAAAGGAGAGATTTCCTTACAAAGATGATCTGGAGCCTGAGGTGGAAAGATGGAATACTGTGGAGAAGGGCGTCCAATTTTTGAGAGAAATGGCTGTAGTAGAGATGCTGTACGATCCTACTTTTGTCCCTAACAATCCACACCAAGACCGCGATCCTGAGAAAGCATGGTGTAAAGCTGATGTATATCGGAAGCTCTCAAAAACAGCACCAGAAAGGTACGCAAGTACACTGGTAGCAACATTCAATATACTCGAGGGCCGAAACAGAAGACTCCCATTTCATGAAGTGGTTACTACACTTCAAAACTTTGAACAACAACTTCCACCATCACACGTTTCCATTGCAGCTGTATCATCGGTAGCAGGAGAAGTCAGTGACATAAAGAAGATACTGAAAATGATACTGGAGGAATTGTCCTTACTGATGAACCGGGATGGACCTGTGTCAGTGTCTGAAACACCGGATGAACACGGGGATGATCCAAAGAATCTGATGGAGAAACTGATCAAACTGATAAAAGTCTCAGCCATCAAAGGCAACCGCCTCTCTGCTCGAGTAGATGACAGCAGTAACTTCATGTCGCGTGTGTCCATGTGGAGCTTCTTACGAGAAAATGGAGAGGACATGAAGAAGTGGCATCAAAAACCCACCCCTGCACTACGAGCACGTGTGAGAGAATCACAGCAGAGATCAGCCACCAATGAAATTGCTCCGGTCACCACAGGTAACCAATAGAGGGGCCCTGCCCTCAGCCAGGGGAGGGAAAGGGATAATAGAGTGTATTGGACTGTGTGGATTCGATGGCCTGGCACATCAGAGCCACAAAAATATAAGGCACTGGTGGACACTGGTGCACAGTGCACTCTAATGCCTTCGAGTTATAAAGGGACAGAATTGATTTATATTTCTGGAGTGACTGGGGGCTCTCAGGAATTGTCTGTGTTGGAGGCAGAAATAAGCCTCACCGGTAAAGAGTGGCAGAAACATCGTATAGTGACTGGACAGGGGGCTCCATGCATACTCGGTATTGATTATCTTAGAAGGGGACATTTCAAGGATCCCAAGGGATACCGATGGGCTTTTGGAATAGCTGCTGTAGATGCTGACAACATTCAGCAGCTGTCTGTTTTACCTGGCCTGTCAGAAGATCCGTCTGTTGTGGGGGTACTGAAAGTAAAAGAGCAGCAGGTACCAATTGCGACAAAAACAGTACACAGACGGCGATACCGTACCAACAGGGATTCCTTGCTCCCCATTCATAATTTGATCCGTCAGTTAGAGGGCCAGGGAGTGATCAGCAAAACTCACTCACCGTTTAACAGCCCCATATGGCCGGTACGTAAATCCAATGGAGAATGGAGGCTGACGGTAGATTACCGTGGTCTGAATGAAGTCACACCCCCACTGAGCGCTGCTGTGCCAGATATGTTGGAGCTGCAATATGAACTGGAGTCAAAAGCAGCCAAGTGGTATGCTACCATTGACATTGCCAATGCGTTCTTCTCTATTCCTTTGGCCACAGAGTGCAGACCACAGTTTGCTTTCACGTGGAGGGGCATTCAGTACACTTGGAACCGTTTGCCCCAGGGGTGGAAACACAGCCCAACCATTTGCCATGGGTTGATTCAGACCACACTGGAACAGGGTGGGGCACCTGAGCACCTCCAGTACATTGATGACATTGTTGTGTGGGGTGATACAGCAGAAGAAGTTTTTAAAAAAGGAGAGCGAATAATCCAAATTCTTCTGGGTGCTGGTTTTGCTATCAAACGAAACAAAGTGAAGGGACCTGCCCAAGAAATTCAGTTTCTAGGAGTAAAATGGCAAGATGGGCGTCGTCACATCCCAGGAGATGTGGTTGACAAAATCACCAGCATGTCACCACCCACTAGCAAAAAGGAGACACAGTCTTTTCTCGGTGTAGTAGGCTTTTGGAGGATGCATGTCCCAAATTACAGTCTCATAGTAAGCCCCCTCTATCAGGTGACCCAAAAGAAGAATAATTTTGCATGGGGTCCTGAACAGCAGCAGGCCTTTGAGCAGATTAAACAGGAGGTAGCCCGTGCTGTTGCCCTGGGGCCAGTACGGATGGGACAGGATGTAAAGAACATCCTATACACTGCTGCTGGAGAGAAAGGTCCCACTTGTAGTCTGTGGCAAAGAGCCCCTGGGGAGACCCGAGGCCGACCCCTGGGATTTTGGAGCAGAGCGTACAGGGGTTCGGAGGAGTGCTACACTCCAACTGAGAAGGAGATTTTGGCAGCATACAAGGGAGTTCAGGCTGCCTCTGAAGTAATTGGCACTGAGACGCAGCTGCTCCTGGCACCTCGATTGCCAGTGCTGAACTGGATGTTCAGAGGAAAGGTTCCCTCCACCCATCATGCTACCGATGCCACCTGGAGTAAGTGGATTGCACTGATTACACAGCGAGCTCGGATGGGGAACCTCAGCCGTCCAGGGATGTTAGAGGTGATCATGGACTGGCCTGAAGGCAAGAAATTTGGAACATCACCAGCAGAGGAGGTACCACGCGCAAAAGAGGCCCCACCATATAATGAACTATCAGAAAATGAAAAGACATATGCCCTCTTCACTGACGGATCGTGTCGTATTGTTGGGAAACATCGCAGATGGAAGGCTGCTGTGTGGAGCCCCACACGACGAGTAGCAGAGGCCACCGAAGGAGAAGGAGAGTCAAGCCAATTTGCAGAGGTAAAGGCTGTCCAGCTGGCCTTAGATGTGGCTGAACGGGAGAGGTGGCCAATGCTGTATCTCTGTACTGACTCTTGGATGGTGGCAAACGCTTTATGGGGGTGGTTGCAGCAGTGGGAACAAAACAACTGGCGAAGAAAGGGTAAACCTATCTGGGCTGCGGAACTGTGGAAAGACATTGCTGTCCGAACAAAAAGGTTGGGTGTAAAGGTGCGTCATGTAGATGCTCATGTGCCCAAGAATCGAGCTACTGAGGAACAGAAAAATAACCATCAGGTAGATCAAGCTGCCAAAATTGAGGTGTCTCAAATAGACTTGGATTGGCAGAACAAAGGAGAGTTATTCTTAGCTCGGTGGGCCCATGAGACCTCAGGCCATCAAGGAAGGGACGCAACCTATAAGTGGGCTAGAGACCGAGGGGTGGACTTAACTATGGATGCCATCGCACAGGTGATCCATGACTGTGATACATGTGCCATAATTAAACAGGCCAAGAGGATGAAACCTCTCTGGCAGGAAGGGCGATGGCAGAAGTATAAATATGGGGAGGCGTGGCAGGTTGATTATATCACCTTGCCGCGATCTCGCAATGGTAAGCGTTATGTGCTCACCATGGTGGAGGCGACCACTGGGTGGCTTGAAACATATGCAGTACCGCATGCTACTGCCCGTAACACCATCTTAGGCTTAGAGAAGCAAATCCTATGGCGACATGGAACCCCAGAAAGAATTGAGTCCGATAATGGGACTCATTTCAAAAATTCACTTGTGGATACTTGGGCCAAGGAACATGGCATGGAATGGGTCTATCATATTCCCTACCATGCACCAGCTGCTGGTAAGATCGAGCGCTATAACGGGTTGTTAAAAACCACACTGAAAGCACTGGGTGGCGGGACATTCAAGCATTGGGAGAAAAACCTGTCAGAAGCCACCTGGTTGGTCAACACTAGGGGATCAGTAAACCGAGATGGTCCTACACAGTCCAGCTCCCTACAGACCATAGAGGGAGATAAGGTCCCTGTAGTACATGTGAAGAGCATGTTGGGAAAAGCAGTGTGGGTCCTTCCAGCCTCTGGAAAGGGCAGACCCCTTCGTGGAACAGTTTTTGCACAGGGACCTGGGTGCACCTGGTGGGTAATGGATAAAAATGGGGATGTCCAGTGTGTACCACAAGGGAATTTGATGCTGGGGGAGTGCAGTCTGTGATTCCATGTGTATATGTATATGTATAGATCTATTTGTATGTAATCTGTGTTATTGCTGTTCTTGGTTCTATATAGATACATGTTAAGCATGATGTGATGATGTGGAATAAGGGGTGGAATGTTGTGGTTTTGTGGTTTTGATGCCGGTATTCCACATCAGAACATCATGCAGGCCGTTAAGGAGTTAATGCTGTGGGAGCAGGGGAGGGGCGGAGCTCCGCACCAGACGCGAGGCCCGCGCTTTTTTGGTGGCGCGCTCTCCGGGCTGCCGTGAGGAGTTCAGCACGTGCAACGTAAGCTCCCAGTTTTCTGGTTTGGAAAATTTGTCTCTCTCTCTCAATTGTTCAATTTTATTAGATTTAGTAAAGTTACCGTTCCTTCTCAGATCGTGCCGTTGTGTTTTTCTTTACAGACCCTCAATCCCCTCTGTTTCCCCTCCCCCTGGAGCACGCGGCTCTGCTGAGGCGGCCGCGCGGCAGCTTGTTTTTTTTTTTTTTTTTCCTCTCCCTTTCTTTTTCCCTTCTCGGTTCCCCCTTGGGTTACTGTCACGGATAACACCGTGACAAGTAGTCAGCATGGGTTCACCAGGGGGAGGTCATTCTCAGCTAACTGAGTAGCCAGTCATCGCTGTCTGGGTGGATGAGGGGAGAGCAGTGGATGTAGTCTACCTTGATTTCAGCAAGGCATTTGACACTGTCTCCCACAGCATCCTTAGAACAAAGTTGAGGAGGCGTGGAATAGATGAGTGGACTGTGAGGTAGGGTAAGAACAGGCTCACTGGCAGAGCTCAGGGGGCTTTGGTGATGCAGAGTCCAGTTGGAGGCCTGAATTTAGCGGTGTTCCTCAGTAATTGGTGCTGGGTCTGGTCCTGTTCAACTTCTTCATCAGTGACTGATGAGGCAACAGTGTCCACCCTCAGCAAGTTTGCTGATGATACTACAAAGCTGGGAGGAATGGCTGACATGCCTGAAGGCTGTGCTGCCATTCAGCAAGACCTGGACATGCTGGAACCAGATTAGGTTTAACAAGAGCAAGTGTAGTGTCTTGCACCTAGAGAGGTGTATTTGCATGCACCAGTACAGGCTGGGGGATGACCTGCTCGAGAGGAGCTCTGTAGAGAGGGACCTGAGTGTCCTGGTGGATGACAGGTTGACCATGAGCCAGCAGCGTGCTCTCATGGCCAAGAGGGCCAATGGCATTCTGGGATGCATTAAAAAGAGTGTGGCCAGCAGGTCAAGGGAGGTGATCCTCCCCCTCTACTCTGCCCTGGTAAGGCATCATCTGGAGTACTGTGTCCAGTTCTGGGCTCCCCAGTACAGAAAAGACAGGTATCTCCTGGAAAGAGTCTAACAGAGGGCCACAAAAATGATAAAGGGCATGGAGCACCTCTCTTAAGAGAAAAGTCTGGGTGAGCTGTGTCTGTTCTTGTGTAAAGACTCAGAGGGCATTTGATCCACACCAGTAAATATCTAAGGTGTAGGAGGCAAACAGATGAAGCCAGACTCTTCTCAGTAGCATATGGTGATAGAACAAGAGGAAAGGGCCACAAATTGAAGCATATGAAGTCCCACGCATGGGACCTTCTTTACAGTAAGGGTGACAGAGCACTGAAACAGTCTGCCCAGAGAGGTTGTGGAATCTCCTTCTTTGGAGACATTCAAGACCCACCTGGACACCTACCTGTGCAACCTGGTCTAGGGAGCCTGCTTTGTCAGGGGGTTTGGACTAGATGATCTCTAGAGGTCCCTTCTAGCCCCTACAATTCTGTGATTCAGTGATACCATCACAATACCTAATTCCTCCCAGCCTCCCTTCTACGTTTGTTTGGTTGGTTGGTTGGTTTTGTTTTTTGCTATTTTTGAGTATACACATTCCGTTTCTTAATCCAGCTGCTATTGACTTGACCCCAGATTAGTTTCAGTAAGGCAGAGCAGAAGTAGAGGAATAACATTTACATTTGAACAAATCTAGGCAAGTGTGTACTGCCTTTTTTCAGAAGTTAAATCTTCAGTTTGCTTCCTCATCTGGCAACACAGAATTTCAACTCCATTGCCATAAAAATGAAGAAGTTCAAGTATCGTTTATTCAAGATTGAAAAAATGCACCACACCACATTATTGCAAAAGGTCATAGGTACAAAACACTGCAGCTGGTGAGAAGGCAATAAAAAGTTTGTTTTTTTTTTAAATTGGTTACTATAAATTACTGTTACAGTACTTTGCAAACACAGAATTTCAAATAGCTTTTTTTTTTTTTTTCCTCAATTGCCCACAGTACTAGAAATTCCTGAAGATAAGGCAGCTGTATGTTTATAAGAAGAGGTAGCTGGTGTCCTGGTGTCAAGGGATTTCCATTTCTCTCTCTATACCCACATACTTAAGAGCATCAGCTTGGCTATATCTGAAATAAAAATAAAAAATAATATACAGTATCACTGGAGCAGTAGCATGGAACATTTCAGCTTCACTGTTCTGACATAACAGCACAGTGGCATACTCTCAGGCTTCCCATAGTTTCCTCACCACTGAAGCCTTTACTTCCTGTGTAAATTCACAAACATAGAACAATAATGAACATTCAAGAAATGCTATTAGAGAAGTTTGAGCCAAAAGGGGGTAAGAAGTTCATGAAGTTTCACACTTTTCATCTTGTACCCTCACAGTGCTAAAATTCAGTTTTGCTAATGGTAATTAATTGCATTTCTCAAGGTTAACTTCTGTAGTATTATTTTCATTGAACAGGTTAAGTTCTCTTCTAGCATGATTATCCAAGCAAGCTCTTTGTAATAAGTCAAGTTTTCCTTGGCCACTTCTGAATAGTAGTTGAGACAAGCTGCACTGCTTACCTAGGGAAGTACCAGAGAAAGTTTTATGCATCTCTGCACAAAAAATGTTATGCAACTAACTTAGAAAGGGAGGCATTTATTTTCTTGATATAAGCCACTGTTCCAAGTTCACAAAGCTCTTAGCCAAATGCTTTGCTCAATTAAAAACAAACAAACAAACAAAAAAATAGCCAGACAACTGCCTCTCACTGCTCCTTAGGTGCTGAGACCTGAATTTATCAAGAAGCAGGTACAGCAACTAATTTGGATCTGCTCAGAAATACAGTAAACTAATTGAATACGTCATAGGAAGAAGTTAAAGGAAACATCTACCAACCTGTAGTCAAAGAAGAGTTCTTCACCAGTCTGAATGGCTCTTTTAGCAAAAATTCCTATTCTGTGATCACCATTAACCATCATAACTGTTAAAAAGAAATAAACTCATGTTAATAAATATTGACAACATGTATATGTATTCTACATATCCCACAATGTTTTATATACGGTAAAACAAAAGCTGAATATAAAACATACCTTTTGCGTAGCAGTTGGGATTTACTGAATGGTTTGCAAATCTGATCTTGTTTCCCTTGCGCGTTGCATCAACCACAAAATCTAAGAGTAAAAGATGTGATAGGAAGGTCATCTACAGTTTCTTTGTATTTGTTTAATGATTAATATGCTTAGATTTTAGCAGCTGGAAAAGACAACTGCTCAACATTCTACATCAAAGAGGTGGGGCAACTTTGTTGTTCTGCAACTCAGAATGTTCCTCCTGTGTCCCATTCTCTGCAGTCCATTTATCTCCTACCAAAGTAGCTCCCACATGAAGCTTGTCTGCCCTTACTCCACAAAGTTAAGTTCCATAGATAAATTAAGCCAACATTTGCAGAAGGCAACATTTTTCTTTCAAATATTTTCCTGTATTCCATAACTGACAACACTACAGTCTTCTTTTTCTGCAAGCAGCAGCAGCTTCCCACCTGTGTAACTTTTTTCTCCCCACACAAAATGACCTTCAAAATTTACCGCTATTTAAGTCACAGTGAAATTATTTCAAATAACACTATTCAGGCTAGTTTACTAATGCTTCTATGTAATTTTACTCCATGAAATGCTATTTCTAGTCAACTCATCATCTGTAGTCACCTTGTCTAATATGCTCTTTCACTAATATCTCCTTGAATATGATTTGCAGAAAACCCCTCTGCTCTCACTACTAGGAATTGGCAAATTGCTGAGAAAAGATGTGGAACAGAAAGAGCTGCTTGTAGTCTTACCTGCTGCCAGCAAAAAAAACAGGGCTGAAGAATATTGTGATCAAACATTTTATTTACGCTGCAAGAGTTGTGACTAGTAAATACATACCATTATTCAAGTTAAACAGAAAGCTGCACATGTACTTGTCATATACTTTTCCTCTTCTGTCTGCCTCATCCTGAGAAATAATCTGGAAGAAATATTTTTGTAAACTCTCTCTCCCCCATTTTAACTGTAACAGCTGAAGGCTAAAAAACAAGACATTCTGAAAAAAGTTTTTTTATTTTCTTATTTTTTCTTTTTTAACTCTCTGGCCCTGAAAATAATCACAAACATAAAATACTGTTTTCAGGAAGTATTCTAGGTTGATCAAACAATCATAGAACTTATTCATGCCAAAAGAAAGCTTTCGGAATAGGAAGAAAGACAGAACTGCTTTTCATCTTAATTTAAGATTGCACGGAATATCATTCAATGGAAGTGCCTACTGAATTTTAGTGAAAATTACACTGAAGATTAGAATGGCACTCTAGTACTCATTCTCACAAGAACCTTAATTTTTGGAAACATTTCAACCACCTAACTCCTGGGTTTGGAGCAGCAGCTATATACTTAGCCAGTCACCTCTCTTTCTCTAGAGAAAGACATCAAATCAGAGACTCTCTCTTTACCAATTAACTTTACCAATTAAGTTCATACATAACCAGTGGTATCCTTTACCTCACCACAGTATTCAGAGATGAATTCATTCTTCTGTACAGGATCTTTGATAAAAATTCCCCAGCCTGCCACATCAGAAGGTGCCAATAATAAGTGCTGTGGAAGGTGAAGGGGAAAAATAAAAATAAATACATAGACACGGTTGGCTTGGATTGACTTTTCCTCCCCACCTCAAAACAAGGATTTTTCTAACTGACAATCACAAACAGACACTAGAAACTTCAGACTAGAAAGGTTTCCTGATGGGAGCATAATGCTGATTAGCTTACTGTTTGACTAGTTGTGAGAAGTTTCTGTAGAGTAGAATTAAGAATTTGTTTTTAAAACAACTGAACAGAGTTGAATAGCCTTTACAGAAATATTTGGTAGACTTTATATGGAGTATATGCATTACAATCTACTTCTGAACAAAGAAACAACCAGTATCGATGTCTGAGTGAAGCTGCCTCACACAGAACCAGAGCTAGTTACAATTTATCTGCAAATTACAAGTGAAGCCTGAACGAGGAGAATGAAGAGATATCCTTCTACAGTATTATACAGAAAAAACTAAAAATACTAACTTGGTATTAGCACGTGCTAAAACGTAAACAGAATTTAAAACTAACACAAGCAAGGTAACACAGACAATAGCTATCTCCCCTTTTTATTCTTGAGTTTGTATTTGATTTTTATTTGTTTGGAGGGTTTTGTTGTTGTCACCATCACCACGACCTTCCCCCCTACCCCCTGCTTAATTTTTATTTTTTACTTCATGTTTTTTCCTGCTTGAAACCATGAACCTGAAGAAATTCTATTCTCTGGTATGAAAATGTGAAAACACTTCAAAAAAGACCAAAGGCAATATGCACATAGTTCTGTAACTATTTACTTTTTTGGATCCTCTCTGAATGCTGCAGTTCTTGCAAGAAACATTTTTGCTGTCCCAGTGGTCAGCTGCTCCGCAAGTTAAACAGAGATCAGGATCACATTCACGAACAGCTAGGTAACATGGACACTGCTTAGTGTTGCATTGTGCTTTACAACGACATCCAGGAAACCGGTTTTGGCCTACAAGGGAATAGATGAAAAAAGGGCAAGTATGAAAAAGTACCAAGTAAGAATAGTATAGATTACAGCATATCAGAGTATAAATAATAATAAAAATAATAAAAACAAGCATAACCGTTGATCTCTTTATAGGACATTATGGATTACTATAAATTCACAGAATCATTAAGGTTGCAAGAGACCTCCAAGACCATCCAGTCCAACTATGCACCTCCCCCAATATTTCCCCACTAAGCTGTGTCCCTCAGTGGTACATCTACACATTTCTTGGACACCTGGCAGGAATGGTGACTCAACCACCTCCCTGGGGAGTCTGTTCCAGTGCCTGGTAATAATTTCAGAGGAGTTCTTCCCCTAATGAACCTGCATGGACCTGTGTAGACCCTGCAGAGTCACAGCCAATGCCCACTGCAAGGGCTGATGTGCAGGAACAGCTGTGGTCAGGGATGTCTGGAAAAATACCAACAGGAAAGACTTGCATTAGGAAATGCTGATTCATAGAATTTAATTTGTCAAGCACTGTCATTTTACAAGGATACATTATCAGGCTCAACACAGCAGAGAGGGAGTAGAAGACCCCCAAGCAATCTGCCCGTGGTAGCTCTGAACTGAGTAATGCTGAGATAGTTTTGGAACCAAAAAAAAAAAATTAGGATCAAAATACCTATAGTGGCAGTCTAGCTAGGAGAGATGTATGGGTGGGATGTAAGCAGGAACTCAAATCATTAAAAGGTGAAGGCTCTGAAACAGAACTGTCTTACACAATAAATCATCATATGGATAAACATATGACAGCCACTAATAAGCAGAATTCTGGGAGAACTGTTACAGATCTTCCTGCAGCAAAAGCTACTCCATGTCTACTCAGAAAAACACTGCTTCTATTACAGATTATAGAAAGCTAAGATTGCTTTGTGTTTTTATTCAGTGGCAAAAATTGTGAATGAGGACCATTTATTTTCTCCATTAATTCATGAGGCAAGCAAAAGAAAAGGAAATTGAGAGATGTTCTTTAAACTATCCAACAAAGAGAGGGAAATTAAAACATCTACTATTAGACAAGTCTCAAGCCTCCTAAGTATCTCCAATTTTATTTCAGTCTTCCTCAAGTCTAATCATTAAGACTGCTTTTGACTTTGTTCAATGACTAATTAAGAGAGCCAAGTTAAACTGAACATGTGCTTCCCTTTCAACTGTTTGACAAACACTCACAAACACAGTCTGCAGAGGGAACAGAGAGCTAGTATTGATACAGTAAGAAAAATTTATAGAGAAGTTTTCTGCTTTTACTTACATTCTGAGCTGCACTGACAAAACTTCTCACAGAAGTTCTGAGCAATAACACAAGGGCATGAGCTGTCACAAGGCTGACGTGGATGATCACATGGCTGATAGTTGTAAACGTGATTTGATGAACCATCTGAATAAAAATTGCAACGTTTTTAGCAGTGAAAGGTGCTAACAAATAATATGCAGTTCCCTTCATTCTTTAAAGTAGAAATTCCCTTGAAGTCCCTTAACTAAGAAAGTCCAAAACCAAACAAACCCAGCTGTATGATTTGTGGTGGGAAGGGAAAGAAGGGAGATGCATGTTTAGAAACGAAAATGTAATATTAGTTAGGTGCTTGACACCACTGGTTGCATTTTATTCTTCCCAGCTGCTTAAGAGTATTCAGAGCTCAACACTGTCTATTTCAGAAAACTGAAAAATGTAATTACAATAGTATAATTTCCTGTGTAAACATGTGATAGAGTATCACTGCTTTTATTCAGCAAAGTAAATTTGCTCATATGCCCCAAGTCATTCTTACATTCGAGAAACAAACAGTTAACGTTAAAACAGACATGTTGGCAAAATAACACCTGTTGAAGTACTTAGCTTTCCAAAGCCAATTTTCTAATCCAGACAAAGCCAGTATCTTAAAGGCTAGAAAGGACTACTGGGGCAAAGTTTAGCTTTATCTATACAACAGTGAGGAGAATTTGTTGCTATACAGATTATATTTGCTGTTAATACTACTGAGTTTTTGTTGTATTTGCATGTGTTTGCAAAAACAATCTGTCAGCAACCAGAAAGGGGAAACAAACAATTTATGTTGTTACAAGCCCCAAACTGTTCTCAACAAATTTTTAATTTTCTTCTTTTCTTTTTTCTTGTGCTTTTTACCACAGTTCCTAATACCTAATTACTCCTAATTTGACAGATTTTATGAGCACATGCTAAAAGAAGTTGTTAATTCAGCCTCCTTCTGAGTTATACAGACTATTTCCAACCAGTTATAGTAGAAATTAAAGGTACTATATGATTTTTATATCTCTAATGAGAGCTTGCTTTTTCTCTTTTTACTCCCCCTAAGATCTCTAGCTCCCTGTGAAAAGTATATGATGGTCTAATATTAAAAACGGGGAAAAAAGAAACAACAAAACCCAAACCAAAAAAACAATAGTAGGATCTTTAAAGTTCAGGACAAAAATTGAATGGAAAGATGCTAACCCTTTTTCAGCTGTATCTTTCTGCAATGAGCAGCCCACAACCTGCAAAAAACACAAAACAAACACAAGAAAGTTGACAGGAACTCCACCTGCAGTGAGCTGGGAAAGTCCTCTACATCTTGTACCCACACTTGATTTAAGACGGGCAACATTTTGGTAACACAAATGTCCGCTAGACCCACAGAACTGGTTGCAGCAGAAGTACCCTGTTCCAGACTCTTGGAGCTGACTGTAACAATACTCTTCAGGCTAATCATTCCCCTCCCCACCCCCTGCAGCACTGCAGTAGTTGCAAGACTGTACAGTCAAGCAGCACCTACCCAGACCTAGGCTGAAATTCAGCTGTCTTTTAAGGAAAACATGCAAATGGGAAAGCACTAGAGCAGGCAGCAGAAGAAAGTATACTGAATTGCAAGTACGAAGGGGCACATCTAAATAGAGGAGTGAAATTCTGACAGCTGTTTGCTTTTATAGGACTGGAGACTCAAAATCTCACCAGTACGCTCCTTAAGATCACAGCCAGGTATTACCCTTTATCTGCCAACCCTCATAGTGCTAAGCCATTTCCCTTCTGCTTCAAACTTCATATGCTTTACACATTTCTCTTACATCCTTAAAACTGGCCTTTGAGCATTCTTTCTTTTATGCTGCCTAAGCAGTGCCTTTGAAAGTTTGCTTTGGGACAGAGACTGGTAGAAAGTGGAATGTTCGTTCATTCGTTCACCATGCTTTTGCTTACCACAACATAACTCACTTTATTTGCAAGTTATGATTACTCCTTTATTTTGTAGATTGAAAGTTTCAGGGGCAGGGAACAAATAATTGAGCAAATGTATTTGTCTGACCTTAGCTAAGAAACACATGCTAGACAGAAAATCTCAGTAGCTTTACAGTACAAATCAATGTTAATAAGGTTCTGTTCAATTATATGTGTCTTTGTTAGTACTTGAATTTCAGTAATATTAAAAAAAACTCCGTATAATAAATATTTTAAAAGTCCGTGTTCTGAAAAAGAATCTCCAGCTGTACCTTCTCAATTTTTACATAGTACCTTATTTTGTAAATACATTATCTCAATTTCTACTTTAATTCATTGGTGTGCTGCACCCTCCCTTGCCATACCCAGTGGTAGAACTTATCCAGGGTACTGAATCTGAGGACAGGGCACAGAACGAAATACTATTCATCAGAGCTATAATAAAACATTATTATATTACATTAATGTTATAAAATATTATATTATTATATAAAATATTATATATAATATTATATTATTATATAAAACACTGTAATAAGTAGATTACATTCTTATCAAGAGTGGCTTGCTCTAGAAGATGAGGGAAAAGAAAAACAGAAAAAAGGTGCCAGCATATATTTGTGAACAAAAACTCTTCCAAAGAAGCCATTGAAATGAGTACAAACTTTTTTTTTTTTTTTTTTTTTTAATTTGCTGGCTGGCTTTTGGCAAATGTAACAAATACATTACCTTTAAATAAACCCTTCCCAAAAAAGCGTGATAAACCCTCCAAAGCTTTCTGTGAATACATTCTGTGAATGCTTTAAGAAGCATTATTTCATTAGCAATTACCATGAACGTTTATTTCAAGTTAAGCACTATCCTAATACTCAAGTGTAAAATGCCACTTGCTGACTCTTCGCCAGCTGGGACTTTTTGGTTTTATAGAAAGGGGATTATACTGACATAGCCACCTGAATATGACAAAGATCAATATCAACCAGAAGTTCAGAATACTAACAATTCAAGATCAGTAGTGAATTCAGTATGGAAGTCACAATGACAAAGGCATCAGCTTTCCCACTCTTGTAACAGAGACTGGTATCAGAGTAAGAGACCCTGGCAAGAAATGAACAAGACATCCATGATGTGATCATGACCTGAGGGAAACGGTAGATGGCAGCACAAAGTTGCCAACACTCACCAATCAGACAAGTTTGACTGCCACAATCAAATACTACATTCGTTTTCTTGCAACTTTCAAGGACTGTCAGGAAGAGCTGAGTCCATGAAGTTGAAGTCTAAGTACCGTGTCAGAAGTAGACTCACATCTTGCATCCATACTCTAATTTGCTATCTATCTCTATCAAAAGAGAAGATCTGAACTCATGCACCAGGAAGTGAAGGCAAGGAGAAGGTTGAGAAAGAGCTTCCAACTTGAGGCTTCAAGAAAAACTAAACTGCAAACTCACTGGCAGATTTTTAAGCAAATAGGTAAATTTGTATAGATCTGGTAGCTGACACCTGCATGACAGGCAATTTAAAAAACAAGCATTTCCAGAAGTGCTATGACAGCAGTTGTCAGAAGTATTGCATGGCAGCAGAGAAGAATATATTTGTACTGTAAACACTATGCAGAATTGTACAAAGCTACTCAGGCACATGCAGCAAACAGTCTGGAGGAAGATAAGGAAAGCAGGATGAAAGAGGAGAAAAGTGGAGAGAAAAAAAATCAAATAAAGTTTACTCAGAAAACTCACTTCTGAATAGAGGATGAGAAAGGGGAGGGAGAGAAAAGGAATCAAGCAGCAGCATTGTATGACATTACAATTGGATTATTTTCAATCCATAGGAAAAAGGGCCTATAAGTTAAATGAAGTATGTAAGTAGGCTCCCAGACATGGAAGAACAAATATACATGAGAATGAATAAAGTACCCTCCTTCCAGCACATGCTCATGCTTTCTCAATTTTTTGTTCATTCCGGTTTTTCTATTGTCTGCTTCCTATGCAAAATACTTATTCATCTAGCCAAGGAGGGATGACGCAAACTGTGTAGTTAGTAATAAGTTTTACCATTTAGTGACCCTCCAGAAAACCTTTAAAAGACTTTTTTCATTCCTGATCAGTCTTACTGCAGCTATCTAACTAAAAAGACACTGGATGGAGAGAAAGAGCATTATTTACTACCCACAGTGGGTACAGTCATGCCAGCTAGTTGTTCACTGTGCCTATATGAGTACAAGATAGCATGGAAGGTGTGCCATTCAGCTAACAGTAGTAGTTTCACTTGCATGGTTAGAACTGTCATTTTTATGATACTACATACATAAAGAAGTAAAGTTTTAAGAGTATCTGCTATCAAATCAGATAGAAAAGAGCATTAACTAAGCTATCTGCAACTGCTGTTCTCTTCAGTGAATGCTGCCTTTCCTCAAAGGGTATGCACCTCATGAGCACAGATAAAACTTGCAGATCAGACTCTTGCAATGGTGAAGGGTAAAGAAAAGGACACTGGTGCTTCCAGAATTGGATTTACTCCGGGACTGAATAATCTCAAACTGCATAAGAAACAGAGGAGGACTCTTAGGTGTGACATCTTTACCATGTGCTCTGATTACACTAGTATGTATATGGGCCAAAAGGGTTTCCTTTCTGAAAGTCTATTGGACACAGAACAGATACTGCTCAGTTGCCATATTCTATGAAATTAAAAGAAAAAAAAATCTTCCTTCACTGAAACGTAAATAAATAAATAAATAAATCGAAAGGCATTTTAAAACCAAATTACTGGCATACAAGACTTACTTGTTGCAGCTAGTAGGAATACAAGCTCAAGAACCCCCACATACTGTTTGGTATGTGATTTCATTTATTTTAAACAGAAGACTCAAAACTCCTGCAAAAGTATTGACAACATTCTACCCACACAATCAGTTTCAGCTTCAAAGTGCAGTTGAGCCTTTTAGTTACACTTTAGAGACAGATACAGTAGCATTTTATAGCAATATGCACAAAACTTAAAGCAAGCTAATTCCCAACTGCATATTCTAAACTTGCAGTGTAGCTATTAACTCCAGATTTAATAAACCAATCCCAGCAAGTGCCCCAAAACTTGAAAAATGTGCCAAAAGCATTAAATTACTAAGTTTTTCTCAGAACAAATTATTTCTTCCAGATGCTCACTACATTATTTCTTAGCTTACAGTAGCTGTTTCTGTGCTACAAAACAGAAACATTCTACTCCAACATCAGTTTTTAAATCAATTATGAATTTCACTAAGCCTGGAAATAATAAATATACCTATAGAATTACTGGAAGAATGAACATGGGAAAGATAAGGAAAGTTGAAGGGGAAAATAAGAAATGTGGGAAAAAGAGCACTTATTTCTTGCAGAAATAAACAAACAATGGACTGAAAATTATCAAGAACACTTATCTCCTATTTTCTTAGCCCAATGAATAAAAACAATCATAACACTGAATTAAGTTTTTCAAACCTCAGAGTTCTCAAAGAAAATTACATTTCCCTGACGGTAGATAGTAAGTTTAAAATTTCAATAAAAATTGTTTTAGAAGGTCTTTACGTACAGCTTTAGTTTTATTTTAATTCAAGCTTATTATCTAAAGTGAAGCTGCAATTAAGAATCTATTAACCTGTTTCTTCAATTGAAGCTCTAGTTGATAATGCAGTTGGGTGTAACAAGGGTGTAACAAGCGAATTTCTGCCATATCCCTTAATAAGACTATTCGAGTGTTAGTTACAATATTTTTTTTTCTTACTGATCATTTGAATCTTTTGATTCATTACATCTCACCATAAAGCATAGGTTTAGTTTGAAATTTTTTTAAATAAAGAAGTTATTTAAAACAAAAAATTATTTAATACCACTGTAAAACTTGCAAATATAATTGCAAAATTCCATTGAAATTTTTGAATACTTTAACCAGTCATATAGAAGAGTATTTCTAAACTAAACTGATTATTTGCAGCAATAAACCTTCAAGAATCTGCCTGTTTAGGAAGCTAGAAAAAGAGGAGGTGGAGAGGCAAGTTTTTGAAAAGGAAAGATGTAGATGACTATTCTTTCAAAATAACTTTTGTTCAGATCCCCTCTATCTCCAATTTTCTGTTATGCTGGGGTCATTTAGTAACAGATTTACCTGTGTTTCCTTTTCTTCTTTCTGGGAGGAGTGTCAACATCTTCAGCAGGGACCGGAGCAATAATACTAGATTCTTTTACTCTAAACTCATACACCTAACAAGAGATACCATAATACATCCATGATAAATCTCTCACTAGTAGAAAGTTGCTTATTTTCTGTATGAATACTATTTCCTCCAATCACCATCTTCCAGATTATATTCATCTTTTCAGTATATTTAAGGTTGATGGTTTTTGTCATTGTAGAAGAGGTACTCTAGCTATAGCTTTCAGAAGTTTTAAATCCGTTTTTAAATTAAAATAACTTCTGTATAATTGTAGCATGAATTCTGGATCATCACATTCTTATGAAAAAAAAAGAAAATTACTTCTCTTTCAGTAATTAATACTAGTAGTTCTGTATTTCAGGTTTTAAAAGTAAAACACTACAATGCTCAGTAATTGCTTCCCTTCTCACCTGTCTGCATGTTTTGGTCCCAATTAGTCTGGCAATTGCACAGAAGTTGTCATAGTAGGTGCCAATAAGTACTCTAAACATTGAGGCTTCTGCACCACTCCATTCCACATTCTCTGGAGGCTCAGTATTCGGCTTCATCTTTATTGGTGTTTGACACCTAGAATTAGCTTCTGTAATTGATAACCATTGAAAGTATAAAATGATATAAGGTTATATTTCAAGAAGTATATAGAAACTTTAAGCTTTTAAAAACCTCGTATTATCCTATTCAACTGTAGTTAAAGATAGCCCAGAGTTCTGCTGGTTTTATTTAAGTACTACAATAAAACAGTAACTTTCACACAGCTCCTGGGGAAGTCAAGAACTGGGTAACGTTGGCAGTTAAAGTTACAGATCTCACTTTAAACTAAGTTAAGAAAATCTGGACATTTTGTTACAGAGATCTATTAAACTCACTGTCATTCTGCTTTTTCAGGAATTTCAATATATTTCAAATACATGGTTTCCAAGACTGCGTTGCACAAGGTGGATTCACGCTGTTAAGCGCTGCAGCTAAGTAGATTTGACTAGCCTTACCAGAGGAACTTGATGTTTCATCTTTCTTTTCTTCTTCTTCTTTATCATTGTTTTCTCCTCCAGTTTCAGTTCCAGCTTCTCTGTCACTGTCAGTGTCTTTTGATTCCAACACATTTATTGTTGGTGTGCTAGGTCTGCTGGTGTTGTTTGGAAGCCTTCCCCTACGGCGACCACATGGGCGCTTTGGTGGTGTCTTTATACGCTCAGCAGTCAGGGCAGCTGCAAACTCCTTTGCACCTTCCTAAAAACAAAACACTCCTTTTCAGTAAAAGTTTAGAAGCATTTTCACACGTGGTTTGTGGTAAGGGATATCTGTATACTGCACTGACATGCATTATTCTATACGTGTAATCACGTACACAAATTCCAGTTAATTTACTGTCAACAGTTTACGGACTGGTTTGGCCTGATTTGTGACAACTGCGGCAGGGGACCCATGGGCCCACAACCCAGGAAAGGGGAAGGGGGGAAGGGAAAAAGGAAAAGGGAGATGGCCCTGAAAACAAAACAGCAGCAACAATCTGAGGAGGAAAGCTAATTTACTAAGTAAGATACTGGAATGCAAATAACACAATATAATACAAAATAATTGGAATCGAAGCTAATAAATAAAGAGAGAGAGTGTCCACAAAACCAAAGGCTTATCCTAAACACTGAAGCTGAGATGGATAGCGAGCACCTGCTGCTAAGTCGATCCGAAAAGGAAAAGAGCCTGTGCCTCATGGTATGCGAACAGTTTTTCTCTTTCCCTCTGAGTGGAAAACAAAAAAATGCTAAGCAACGTAAAGTCCTCTGGGCTACGCAGTTCTTCTCTTCTGAGACAGGTACACCCAGAACTATCCATGATCCACAGAGCTCAAACATTAACTCTTTAACTCCCACTGCACTATATTATGTTATGATGTGGAACATCAATAAAAAAAATCATAAAACTATGACATTCCACCCCTTATTCCACATCACTACATCATGCTTAACATATATACAGAATAATGATTAACAAGCATTAAATACAAACAACATATATACATATAAATATATATACACATGGAATTACTGACTGCCCTCCCCCAACACCAAATTCCCTTGTGGTCCACACCGAACACCCCCATTCTTCTGCATCTCCCACCATGTGGATCCAGGTCCCTGAGCAAAAACAGCTTCACTGACAGGTTTGCCCTTTCCAGAAGCCGGAAGGACCCAAACCGCTTTTCCCAACATGTTCTTTACATGTACTACATGGACCTTATCTCCCTCTACAGTAGGTAGGGAGCTGGATTGGGCAGGACCATCATGATTGATGGATCCTCTAGTGCTGACCAACCAAGTGGCTTGTGCCAAACGCTTCTCCCAGTTGTAACTCATTGCATCTTTCAATTTTACCAGAAGCTGGTGTGTGATGTATGATAAACCCACCCAGTGCAATGATCTTTTCGAAATGAGACCCATTATCCGATTCAATTATTTCTGGAGTGCCATATCACCATAGGACTCGTTTCTCAAGACCTAAGATGGTGCTTTGGGCGGTAGCATGGGGTACTACATATGGTTCAAGCCACCCAGTGGTTGCCTCCAGCATGGTAAGCACATAATGCTTACCATCATGACTTCGCAGCAAGGCGATATAATCAACTTGCCATGCCTCCCCATATTTATACTTTTACAATTGTCCTTACCCCCAGAGAGGTTACATCCTCTTGGCTTGTTTAACTGCAGCACGTGTCACAGTTATGAATAATCTGTGCAGTAGCATCCCTAGTTAAGTTCACCCCTCAGTCTCTAGCCCACTTATATGTCATGTCTCTTCCCTGATGGCTCACGGTCTCACAGGCCCACCAAACCAGAAATAATTCACTCTTGTGTTGCCAGACCAAGTCTACTTGAGCCACCTTAACTTTGTCAGATTGATCTACCTGATGGTTATTTTGTTGTTCTTCAGTAGCCCAACTCCTGGGTACACGAACACCTACATGACGCACCTTTGCAACCATATTCTTTATTCAGGCAGCAATGTCCTTCCACAGTTCAGGAGCCCAAATAGGTTCCCTCTGCAAATTGGCTTGATTCTCCTTTTCCTTCAGTAGCCTCTGCAACTCGTCATGTAGGGCTCCACACAGCAGATTTCCATCTGCGATGCTTCCCCCCAATACAACATAATCCATCTGTGAACAGGGCAGCTTTCATTTTCTGGTAATTCAGTGGGACCTCTTCAGCACACAATACCTCTTCTGCTGGTGATGTTCCAAACTTTTTACCTTCAGGCCAGTCCATAATCACCTCTAGATTCCTGGACGACTGAGGTACCCAGTCCAATCTTGTTGCGTAATCAGCGCACTTAATCCAAAGTGGCATCAGTAGCACTATGGGTAGAGGGAACCTTTCCCTTTAAACATCCAGTTCAACACTGGCAGTTGAGGTGCTAGAAGGAGTTGTGGTTCAGTACCGAATACTTCAGAAGCAGCCTGATCCCCTCATGTGCGGCTAAGATCTCCTTTTCAATTGGAGTGTAGCACTCTTCAGACCCCCTGAATGCTTGACTCCAGAATCCAAAGGGCTGGCCTCAGGTCTCTCCAGAGGCTCTTTGCCACAGACTCCCAAGTGGAACTTTCCTTTCCAGTGGCAGTGTAGAAGATGTCCTCTAAATCCTGTCCCACCCATACTGGCCCCCCCACAGCCACAGCACAGGCTATCTCCTGCTTAATTTGCTCAAAAGCCTGCTGCTGCTCAGGGCCCCATACAAAACCATTTAATCCATGTCAGCTGATAAAAGGTGCTCACAATCAGGCTATAGTTTGGAACAAGCATTCTCCAAAAGCCCACTACACCCCAAAAAGCTCGTCTCTCTGTCTTAAATGGTGACAATGTCTTTCTCACTTCCTAATCTTTCACGACTTGCTACCCTCCTAGGAGTTAGTGACTGTGATCTTACTGGGGATCTCAGCCCTCCTTCTGGACCTCTTTCCTCCTATTCTTTTACAGTTTCTGCTTCCTATTTCTCAACTCCCTTAGAAGGGAAGAAAGAGGAGTAGGAGATTCTTTTCATTTTCCATCCTCTTACACAGGCAACTGACATCAATTCTGGTGCTGCCTGTGGTTGATCAGATGGGTCAGTTTCAATGTTCTTTCTCTCTAACTCATCTTGAAGTCTGTCTCATTCAGCTAGGAGGAAATTTAGTTCAGCTTCAAGCATGACTTGATGAGCCTGAACATGGGATTGTTTGGTTTGGAAACTGAATATTGTGAACTGGTAGGAGTCTCACTCAGTTCTAAGGGAGTTCCATTCAGACTGGAGGGCGTTTTTCTCATACTGGAGGATGTCTCACTTGAACTGGAGAGTATCTAAGTTGGACTGGAGACTTTCCTCCTCAGCTTGGAGACTCTCTTGCTCAGTCTGGAGATTCTTTTTCTCGGCTAGAATACTCTCTTTCTGGATCTGGAGACTCTCTCAGCTCAGAGACTCTCACTCTATTTCACAGACTCTATGCCTCTCTCTGGGATAGTACTGAATAAGGCCCAACAGACATAAGCCAGACCCCGAATAATTTGTGCCTCCTCAGATCTGTCTGAGTGACAACACTACTGTCTCAAGAATCTGCTTAACTTCTCAGGACCTTGCAGGTGTTCAGGAGAAAGGTTCCATGACACCGCCGATGCCCATTTCTCAAAAGTCTCTCCCAAAGTCCCTCCAAACTCCT
This sequence comes from Callipepla californica brunnescens, assembly GCA_023055505.1. Classification (NCBI taxonomy): domain Eukaryota; kingdom Metazoa; phylum Chordata; class Aves; order Galliformes; family Odontophoridae; genus Callipepla; species Callipepla californica. The sequence goes on along the minus strand of JALIRH010000057.1, from coordinate 612,330 downwards.
TGCCAGTCAGTATTCTCTGGCTTGGGAAAGGCTTTCTCAAAATACTATAAATACAGATACCGATGAGGAGTACACACAGGGAGACTAACACCGTGATCATTAGAAGAGCATTCAAAAAACACATAAAGGATTCAAAGGAGAGACCAGGGGACTGTTTCAAAATCACAAGTTCTGTAGAATTAGCAATTCCCTCTGGAGTTGCTCCCTCTGGAACTGAATGCCACATTGTATACAAAAACCAGGTAGGCATTGCCAACAGAGTTCTTAATTTATCATATATACCTATACCTCCATAGATCAGACTGGCAAACTTAAGCCCCAGTATGTTCTGAGCATTAAAAGGGGAAAAAAAAAAAAAAAAGCAGTCCCTTTAAGAGCAGTTTTAAATGAGAAAGATTTTCTCTCTATACTAAAAGAAGCTGGTAGCACCCAAAAAAGTTTACAAATATCCCAGAAAAACTGGCAGTCCACCCAGACTTCAGGGCCGTGTTCCCAGTACAGCATCTGCAGTACAGATAAGCCTACTAATGAAGCTCTCCGAGAGCAGAGCGATTTGCTCTAAAAGTATGTCTCTACCCAGACAAGGCAGCTGATGCCCTACATTGGGTGCCAAACATGTCAGAGGTTTACAGGCTGGTACCCTCATTGGGGCAGGGGACCCACGGACCCACAACCCAGAAAAGGGGAAGGAGGAAAGGGAAAAAGGAAAAGGGACATGGACCTAAAAACAAAACAGCAACAACAATCAGAGGAGGAAAGCTAATTTTCTAAATAAGATACTGGAATGCAAAATAACACAATATAATACAATTGAATTATAACTGAAGCTAATAAATCAAATAAAATGAGAGTGTCTGAAAAATCTAAGACCTTACACTAAACACGGAAGGCGAGACGGCTAGGGAGCACCCGCTGCTGGGTCGATCCAAAAGGGAAAGAGCCTGTGTCTCATGACACACAAAGTTTTTATCTTTCCCTCTGAGCAGAAAACGGAAAATGCAAAGTCCTCTGTGGAACATAGATCATCTCCTCTTCTGTACCCAGAAGATGTACCCAGAGGTATCAGTGATCCATGGAGTTGGAGCATTAACTCTTTAACTCCCAATGTACTACATGATGTTAATGTGGAATACCAATAACAAAAAAAATCATAAAACCATGACATTTATCTATAACATCGATGCAAAAAAAAAAAAAAAAAAAAAAAGTCTCTCCACATTCAAGTTTTCTATCATGAATATGAACCCATCTGATGTTACTAGTGTAAATCTATATTTACCAAGTAAATATGTCATTATTTCAGCATTATTTCAGTTCCAATTTCACCTTTCACTGACAAGTAAAAAAATAATTCAGTAATAAGTTTCCATCTTCCTAGGTGACAGAAGTGAAAACGTTCCACAGAGTCCCTCCAAAACACAAGAACTCTTTTTGCATGTGGCACCTAAACAATAAGCATTCTGCATTTTTCAAAAGACCAAAAGTATTTTACCATAAGTATGGTAATTTGTTTTCTACTGGAAAGGAATATGATAATATATAGATTTAAGATTAGTCACGCAATTTCATTTAGAGGAATTATGAGAGAGGTGTTTTTTTTTTTTTTTTTTTGTTTTTTTAAGCTGCTTCCCTCCTTCAGCAAAATAAATCTGACCAATTTTTAGTTGATAGGCAACCTATGAGAGAGTTAGGTCTGTAAAATCCAGCTCTTTTACTAGTTCAGACACAATGGCAACAACACATTATTAGTACATAATGACCTTACCTTCTTACAAATATGTCAGGCTACACCTAACAGAGTTAGATTTTCCTACTCAAACATTTAGTGATTAACACTTTTTACACAAAAATTGAAGATGACACATTTGACTCCAGCAGCCCACAGGTACAAGCATGTTCATATACGTAGCACATCCTAATACTAAGTGCAGCTTGGTGTACTTACAAGTAATCTTGCTTTAGAGGATTCTTACAGTTCATTTAAAATTATCTTACCAGATGCTGATAACAGTGCGGTCCACAGGGCTTATTATCTAATGCTGTTTCTGTATTTTTTCTTTTGTAAGTATTTGGAGTTGCATGGAATGCTGTTGAAACAAGAAAACACTTGTAGATCTTAAAGTAAAAAAAAAAAAAAAAAGTATCAGGTATCTAACCTCAAAGAGTATTAAAAGCACAAGATTTACCAAGACTTTACCAAGAACAGCATAAGAATGAGAAAAATGGAAAAACCTCAAGATACATGCCACCTGCTGACATTTGACTAACAAAGAAAGTAGATGAGTAGATTTGCGTATGCCCATTTACATGGCCATGAACATTATATTTGTTTCATGTGCCAAGCACTTGTTATATCTGCCCTTCAACAAATGGAACAAACTTGATTACTATTATAAAGTTAAAACAGAACTATTCAGAGCTTCTCCTATGTATGATCATCTCAAGCTGTAAGAGTCCCATGATCAATTTTTGCATTAAAAAAAAAAAAAAAAAAAAAGAACAACTCCATACATTTTACCAAATAACCCATTTTTCATTTCAGTTAGTGAGAATGACTTGGGATCACTTTTACTCTATCACTTATGAGCACCAAAACTAAGTTGACAGGCAACAGGAGTTCAATTCCTCTAACCAAGCTGCAAGGTAGAAAGGAGTTAGCTCCACGTTTAGATCTCTGCAAGTTGCAGACTTATCTGCTCACATATACTGATGGAATTTGTAAAGCACTCAAGTTGTAGATTAATGTCTTAAAATGATACTCAATCAAGTACATTAGGAATGCAATGTTAGCACCTTTACAGAGAGACTAAGCTCCCAAGTCATATTTCTCCCAGAGCTTGTCTCTACCAGATCTTCTGACATATGATGCTCATCTCTCAACAGAACGTTCCCACTGAAAGCATTAGGAACTCTCTAGAATCCTCTACTGAACTAAAACATGGGAAATCTGCAGCTGGAGTCACAAGAACTGGTACACAAAAGTTCCCAAATTATATTAAGAGATTTCAAAAAATGACATTCTTAGTTTTCGACAATTATATATATATATATATATATATATATATATATATATATATATATTTAAATCCCACAAGTAAATATTTTTCCACCATAAATGCAGTAACAGTAGCTTATATAACTGCAAGAAAAAAAAATAAGTAGTCAGTGTACTGAAGCAAAAAAAACACACAAAAAAACACACAAAACAAAAAAACAAAACAAAACAAACAAAAAAAAACAACAACAAAAAAAAAAAAAACAAGACTCAGCACTAGCTGTCTGTTCAATAACACTCCATGAAAGAGTAAGAGACTTCTGGCAGAAAATATTTTAATCTGCACTTTTGTTACAGTTTTTACCACAGCTGCAGTTAAGCAACTGTAAATTACACTTATGCTTTGCATCACTCAGTGAATACAAAGTACTATATCTTGAACTGAAAAAACAAATCTCTCCCCTCTTAACCCAAACAAATCTGTAAGAGGGATTCTTATGAACATGCATCTTTCTCCTTCAGTACACCACCACCACAGCTTTTCCTACTTATTTCTCAATTTGACATGAGGTTTCTTGCTATAATAATCCACCACTATGCCTTCAAGACTGAACTTTTACAGTAGTTATTCCCTTTTCAAGCAACATCCACAAGGCAACTGATGTAAAACATACATCTTCAAGCACTTGATTTGACACCAACAGGGAAGGTAAGTCAGTGCATGTACTACTTGAGGGAGCTTCTCTGACATCTTAAAACCATCACTACGTATTTCCTTCCCTTCAGGGAGGATTTGGTATAAATCTCATGACAAATTCCGTGATTTTATGCCTCTATTAATGACTAGAGCACATAGGAATCCTGGGGGAGCAAAGTATTCTTCCAAGGCTGGGTTTAGAAAGGTTTAATATTTGATTAAATATTTATATTCTGTTACATCTTTTTCTCCACAGAAACGTTCTATAAACAGACAAACACAAAAAAGCTTCAGTTTACCGCATACTGACATAGAAATGTAAAAAATGATTAAAAACAAGTAAAGAAATGCACAGTGCTGGCTTTATTTTTTCTTCCACTCTTCCCACACGTTTATTTAAAAGTTTTTATATAGTATGTTGTGTCACATGTTTCACATATCCCTGAACTGTTCATTTTTTCGGTATGTAGAATTAGGTAAGGCTTCTTCCTCATTTAAAAGATAACCCACTATCCTTCAGCTTTCAAGAAACAAGATGATGAGAACTTCCCACTCAAAAATGGAATGGGAAAAAAAAAAACAAAATATTTTTCAACACTGCATCTTAAAATTTTCATAGTATATCATTTTATTAATTCAAGATCAAATTGTTTCACTCCCTCTTCATGCCACAAGGATTTTTCAAAAATGCAAAAGCACAGTTAAGCATCTGTAGGCAATGATGTATGTCAGTCTGTTATACTGTGCAGAAATAAATACACTTATTTTTGTCTATGAGGTCCTAACATGAATGATTATTAAAAATTTATCTCCCATTAAATAAAAAAATAAATATTTTATTTGTAATGCAGAGACAAATCCCTTGACTTTTCTAAACCAGAAATACAAATGTTGCATTTTACATTTAAATTAAGAGTCATACCTTGTATGCCACTATTTCAAAAAGGACACCGTAATATAATACTGACCACCATAACCAGAATCTATCACAACTGTTGTGAGGTATATTGAAGGCTTACTACAAAAGAAATTACCACTACAAGAATAAAACTGTTTTTATAGCTGTATTCTGAATGCAAATATTAGATTTTTTTTTTTCCAAAATGGAGAACAACACTGTTTAAGTTCTGAAATATCTAAAGTCCATATTTAATAATTTCATCAAATTTATTCTAAAATTGCTCCATTGAGTATGTTTTTCAATCTTTGTGACTTATTACTTGTCTCATGCCCAATGGGCTCAATTCTCATATTTTCATGAGAGTACATGGATAATAGCTTAACCTGAAAAGTACATCTGCTTCACAGTCAAGCTATTTGGGAAATTCTCCCTACCTGATATTTTTCCTTCTTCTAATTTCTTTGTTAATCCAGACACTTAGGCATTACTCCTTGCTGTCTGCAAATGAAGTCGATACACAAGTTTTTTCAGTAATGTCATCACCTGCACATAAAGGGATTGCCAGCTCATCAAGGGACTTGACATGTTAAATAACTAATGATAGATTTTTCCAATATTTAACAAACTTTCTAGAATAAAGATCTGAAACTATATAAAGTAAACAAACTTAAAACCAGAACCCAAGAGTGGGAGTTAGAAGACCAAAACTAGAATAAACTCAACTTCTGTCTTCATTTATCTTAAATACTCAATGCCTTCTCCAGAGAATTTTCAACCTACTTTTCAAAGCAGATTACTGCAACCCACCATATCTCCAAGACAATTAATCCGAAGTATTATCTACAGACGCCAGGATATCATCATGAAGTGCTTGGCAATTGCAAGTAGAAAAGATACGGATAATTCATTAATGTGCAAGTAGAAATGCTATCAGCTTTGTTTTTAAGTTAGTAAAATTGTTGCAGATACACTGTAATCTGTCACTGTAGCCTTCTGATAACCACTCTAGTCTTCTTTTGATGAGTGTCTTATTCCCCAGCAGTGAATCCAGTGTATTTGGACTACAAGACTTAAAATTTCACAGAAAGTGAAAAGTCATGTAGCTGAATTTTCTCAGTTCTTAACAGATCAACTCGCTCACAAATCTTTCTTTGCTGTTACTACAGGGAAAAAAAAAAAAAGAGAGAGAGAGAGAAGGAGAAGGAATCCACTAATCACTGTAGAGGTGAGATTTGGGTGAGATCTCTCTGCAGCAGTGCTCAGTCACTTACACAGCACAGAAATACTTCCCAATGTTAAGAAGAAACCTGAAGTTTGTTTCTCCTTACCCATCAATGGGCAAGAAGGGAAAAAGCCTGACTTCATCTTTTCTGCAATCTATGTTTCAGTTCCTGCCTAGAGCTTTCTCTGTTCCAAAAGAAATACTCCCAGATCCCTTAGCACTTCCTCATAAGAGAGATAATCCAGTCCCTTCACCATCATCTGAATGGCTCTTAACTAGTATCTTTCAAGTATTTCCATGCATCTCTTGTACCAGGAGCCCAGAACAGAATATCAAAGCTGAGGGAAAGGAGAAGGACGCCTTCTTCAATCTACCAGCAATATTTTGCCTAAAGCAGCCCAGGACACCACAGGCTTTTGTTGTAGCAAAGGCCCATTGCTGACGTGATTAACTTAGTATCGTCCATAACTCCCAGGGCCTTTTCTACCAAGCTGATGTTTAGCTGTGTGACCATATGTGTGTCCTTGTGCCTAGGGTTACTTCTCCCCACATATGAAGGCTGCATACTTCTACTTTCTGAACTGCACGAGGTCCCTGTTGGCCCACCTAGCCAGCTTGTGGTTTCCCTCTGGCTAGTTGCATGAGACAGTTACCTCCCCAGTGAAGGGGCTCTGTTCTCCATCATCCAGTGTAGGGGATTTTTGAGAAGACCTGTGAGAAATCCTTGACATAAAGGTTGCTACTGTATGAAAAGTAGGACAAGACAAGAACGGAACAGAAACTGCAAATCAGCAGAAAGGCACCTACCAGACAGGAGAAGATGAGCGCTTCATCTAGAGTTAACAATTAGATGAAACAATTGTAACACACAGCAGCTTCGCCTAAAGTAACAACTAGATGAGACCATTGTAACAAACGTAACAGGTGCACGATTGTATACTGTGAACCAACCAGATGCTGTGATTACGCGTGCGCTATTTTCAATAAATGCTGTAATCTAGAATGGTATAAATGTAAGCTACTATTAGAAATAAAGTGAGGATCGCCATTAACTGCATCAGTAGGTATGATTACTCGCTGCTGTCTGCCACAAGTGGCACCCGAACAGGGACAGGACGCTGGAGATTTTGAGTCTGGCAGGCACAGGACATCAGGACTTAACTCCAAATAGACTTCAGGTCTGGAAGGTCCAAAACCTCCGTGATAAACTGGGACCTGGCAGATCAGCGAGGGCGGAGGTGGACTTGATTGTTGCAGTCCAGAAAGACTTGCTTGGGGCAGTCTGGAAATTAAGTGACGGCCGGCTCGAGCCTCTGTAGGTAAGTAGCTGCTATTGAAAGCGGATGCTGCTATCCACCTCCTATCAACTATCCTCTCTAAGAGAGTGCAGGAGGTGTTTTTGCAAGCCCTAGTAATATGGACATAGGAGCATGAAAAGTGCATTCAAATATCATTATTATTTAACTCTGAAGAATGGCATGAAGTAGGAAATCTCTGGCAGTCAACAATTGCGGGTGGCTGGGAAGGAAAAAAAAAAAAAAAAAGCTCAGGCATTGGGAGAAGTCTGAAGAGAGGTGATTAATGCACTGAAGGTTATGAAAACAGAATGAAAACTGTAAGGAGCAGGTGGAACAAGTGACAGAGGAAGAAGAGGAAGAAAAAGTCTCATCTAAGGGCTCAGGAAATGCATTCCCTGAAGGGGATGATTCTTTGAATTCCCCAGCATTCTCAAAGCTGTTTAAGAATGCAATTGAGAGACTAGAGGATTTGAAGTTACGGGGCGAATGTAAAAAAAAGGAAACAGAGCTCTTGACAGCAGAACCAGTGATAGTTTCTCCCCTCCAGAAAGCCCTGATTCAATCAGAAAATTAAGAAGTATCATCCTATCCATTTCATCGTATGCCCCTTCTCCACCGTGTTCTAATCTCCTTAGACAACAGTCTGGTGTAGTATGGGATGCCATTACTGATGGTGATTGGCATGCTGCAAGTGCTATTGCTCTCCGTACCTCCCCCCACCACAAGCCACTCTGCTGCCACCCTCCATCCCACCCATGTTGCTTGCCGCCCCTAAAGGATCAGTTTGATCCCAGTCCAGTAAATCTGGTGGGCAAACCAAACTTTTTCCCTCCTGACAATTAATTTGAAGGGGACAGGAGACAGAAATGCTGCAGCTCCCACAGTGCACTATGATGCTTTAGAGCAGAACCCGGACACGTACAAAAGGACTATAAAAAACTTAGGCAAGCTTATGCTGTTCTGGCTCAACCCTGTCCCTGGTGTGGGAAAAGGCTACACTGGGCGAGAAACTGCCGATCTAAATTCCCTGTTGCTGCATGGCCCTCTGTTTTGTCGGGAAACAGGAAGAAGAGTGCAAGCCTGTGTGCTACAACAACAAATACAGTCCCAAATCAGCCAGCCCCTGCCTGGCCAGCTCACTGATACCAGCTACCACCGGCAGCACAGGAGTGGATGTGGCCACCGCCCAATCTGTGATGTTGACCTATACCAACGTGACTCTTATCCCACAAGCTATCACGGGTCCCCTATGCAACAGGCTCAGAGCCCTCTTGTTAGGACGTTCTTCTGTTACACAGATGGAAGTTTTTATTTTATGGGGAGTTACAGATGCTGACATTAACCTGTAAAGCCTTCTCAGAGGTATCATTGGACTGTTTTACCACAAGGAATGCTTAATAGCCCAGCAATATGCCAACTGACTGTGGCAAATGCATTACAACCAGAACGAAAGTCTAGACCTCCCATCCCTATTTACCATTACATGGATGATATATTAACAGCAGTGGAACAAGAAGAGACGTTTGCAATGCTAATACAGCGAGGTTGACACTGTTCGCAAATTTTACAAACTTCTGATCCAGATTGCAACTACAGGACAAATCTCTGCTCATCACCCCAAACATCAGTTACTGGATAATTTGAGTGATCTGTCCTATAAATGCTTTACTTTCCCATGTTCCAATACCTAATACTGTTACTGTATTTACAGATGGCCCTGGCAGGACACACGAAGCAGCAGTTCTCTAGAACACAACTGCTATGCAACGGCAGTCGGATGTGCATTGAGTCTTTCAAATTTTTGTAGAGCAGAAGATTAATATAATAACTGATTCTTTGTATGTTGCAGGTATCATTCGGCAAATTGAAGGATCTTTTCTTAAGGAATTTAACAACCCTGGTTTTTTTTTGCGCAGCTCAAGCAAATTTTGCACTACATCTCTCACCATACTCTCCCTTATTTTATTATGCATATTTGATTACACAGTGTTGCCCAGTCCATTAACTGAGGGCAACCCTAAGGCTGATCAAGCCATAGTCGCCTTTGCTACCCCTCAACTATTTCGACAGGCACGACTCTCCCATCAATTTCTCCATTAGAATAGGAGAGCCTTAGAGAAAAAATTCCAATTGACAGTGGACCAAGTCCGTAACATTATTCTAATATGCCTACACTGCCAGGCAGTCACCCCTTTGCCTCAAATAGGGACAAATCCCCATGGCACAGCACCTCTTCAACTCTGGCAAACAGATGTCATTCATGTTCATGAATTTGGCCGTCTCAAATATGTGCATGGCAATGGAGCTGCATTTACCTCAAAAAATAAAATAAAATAAATAAATAAAGGGGGAATAGGGGGGACACGCTACAAGAAGAAGGTTATGTAACACTTTGCTTGCTTGCGCTGAATTTTTTGAATCATGACCCTACAGATACAACTTCAGTAGACTGTCATCATGGGGCTCCCCCACTGCTCAAGGAACGGACGATGGTTCTGATGGTTAACATTCAGAATATGGTCACAGTGCATTGCAAAAGTCCCTTACCACTGATAACTATGGTCATGGATATGCATGTGTTACACAGGGACTAGCTCTACATGGGTTCCAGCATCATACATTCAGCCTCATCTCAAGGCAAAAAATAGCATCCAGCCCTCATAATAACTGGAATTGCCTGGCTCCACCTCTCCCAGACCCCATTTAAGGGCTGACCACCAGTGGGGAAGGATCTCTTGTTGGAGATCCCTACCCTGTGGAGTCCTGGGTGAGCCTCAACCATCAGTGACAGGTGAGCCTTTCCTTATTTACTGGTTGTCTTTATACCATCCAGATAAGCCATATAAAATATACCATCCACCTCCATTATTTTCTGTGGGCACTATTCTTTCAGGTTATTCACCCCACAGGCCACAACAACCCCAGGCAGCACTACAGGCTTGGGGCAGAGTGGCTGGAAGACTGTATAGAGGAAATGGACTTGGGGGAACTGATTGATACTAGGCTGAACATGAGCCAGCAGTGCACCTAGGTGGCCAAGAAGGCCAATGGCATCCTGGCTTGCATCAGAAATGGTGTTGCCAGCAGGAATGGGGAAGTTATTGTCCCCCCTGTACTCAGCACTGGTGAGGCCACACCTTGAGTACTGTGTCTAGTTTTGCGCCTCTCACTGCAAGAAAGGCATTGAGGCCCTGAAGTGCTGTCAAAGAAGGGCTATGAAGCTGGTGACGAGTCTGGAGCACAGGTCTTTTATGAGGAAAGGCTGAAGGAGCTGGGATTGTTCAGTCTGGCTCAGGGGAGGTTATTGGTCTCTATAAGCACCTGAAGAGTGAGCTGGGGGTTGGTCTCTTCTCTCATGTAACCAGTGATAAGACTAGAGGGAATGGATTCAAGCTGTGTCAGGGAGATGCAGGCTGTATGTTAGGAAATACTACTTCTCTGAAAGAGTGGTCAGGCACTGAAATGGGCTGCCCAGAGTGGTGGAGCCATCGTCCCTGGAGGTGTTCAAGGAATGTTTGGATGTTGTGTTGAGGGATGTGGTTTAGAGAGTGCTTTTGGTAACTGGTTAGACTGGATGATCTTGTAGGTAATTTTCCAACCTTGGTGATTCTGTGACTCTGTTCACCCCTTAAGGTACTGTGCTCATTACCAGACTCCAACTAGACTTTGCACTGCTGCCTTCCAAGTCCAGTTATTCAGCATTTTCAGCCAACACTTCAACAGCTACTCTATGAGAATCTTATGGCAGACAGTATTAAATGCCTTACTAAAGTCCAGATGGACAACACCTACTGTTTTTCCTTAATTTACTAGGCCAGTCGTTTTACTACAGAAACTCACCAGGTTGGTTAAGCACAACTTCCCCTTGATGAATCCATACTGAGAACTGCTGACTTTGTGTGCCTTAGAAATACATACCAGGATTAGTTGCTCTGTGTTCCCAGACATCAATGTAAATCTGAAGTGGCATTTCCTTTACTGTCCAGGCACTTCTCCAAATGGCCTCACAATCATATTTGCCAGCTCTCTCAGAACTTATACACCCATAAGTTCATTGGCTCTGCACAGATGCACCTACATATGTTCAGTTCTCCTTCTAAAAAGCTTCAAAAATAACTAGAAAAGGTAAATCTATATAAAGATATATCTACATAAGCAGTAGAAAACTCCAAGTTTCTGAAAATAGTAAGAAAAATGGCCAAAAAAAGACACTGCCTTCTGAAGTGCTATTGCAACAAGTTTATTCTCACTATGTCTGAATATTCCTTTCTTGTTGACTTAAAAATCAAAATGCTTTTTAAATAAGAAATTTAGACTGACACTCAAACTCCCTGGTAGACTACTAACACTACCGAAAGCTCTCGACTAACAGATATGTCAAGAGGTAGCACACAGCTTCACTTTCCTGTCCTACAGGCCAAGGCTCCACACAGAGCACTTGAAATGAGTCACCCAGGCAACTAAGACACTTTTAAACAATACCTACACCTTAACAGGACACACAGTGTTGAAGATAGCTGGACAAAGAGCTTCTCTGCATGTAGTTTCAGGCAAAACCTGCCAATGGAATACAGGGAGAAAGTGAAACTAACTAACCCAACTCCAAGAGCCACAAACACTGATGAAACTAGAAATTTTCCTCTCCCTTCCCACCTGACCATATCTCCACAACCTCTTTAAACTAAAAGGCAAATAAGAAATACCCAAAAGAAGCAGCGGTGTACAAAGCCTCCAGCAGGAAATACAAATACAGACAGAATGCATGTGTGCTGGACAAGGAGCTGCTGACAAAGAACAAAAGTTTCCAAATAAACATGCACATATACTCAGTTTAATACACATTGGAGCAGTAAAGTCAAAAGAAAAAATGAATACTGTAACGCCCTCTATTCAAAATAGAACTACAAGTCCAAACCTCTTCATCTTTGACTGTTAGGTTTCCCATTATGCTTGACTCCATTCTCAGAGCAAGGATAGCAGTACAGAATCTTATTCTTCACTGTTCACAAATGAAAACTTGCGTAAATGCTGAAGTTCTCATTAAATTCCCCAGAAGAATCAGGCAATGTAGAAGGAATTCAGTGGAAAGGATATCACAGTTGCTAAAATTCAAATGTCTGAAACTATTCTTCCAACCATCAGGTAAATGGAACATGGCTAGAAAGTAACCTAAGAGAACTTATGATAAAACTTCACAGATATTCATTCTCTCTGGAAGATGAAGCAATTCCGCTAAATAACCAGATACTTTTATGGAGAAACTGTTCTTCTGCAGAAACTGCATAGGTATAGTTGTAGTGGGGGGAAAACAAACAAACAAACAAAAGGCAGTTCTCCTGAAGACCATATAAAGAGAAATAACATCACAGGCTGGTCTAAAACAGGAATTCTATAAGAACTGCTAAATGCAAAAAGGATAACAAACCACTTTAACAGGTACAAAGTTAAATAGTTTTTTTACCATTAAGTAACATCAACATGGACAAGTCTCTTTTGTAAACTTTACTGATAATGCTGCTTTTACTTTTTCTCTCTACTGCATCTCATGGTTCTTTTAAGTTTCCTGACTTGCAAAATGCAAGAGATACAAGCAAAATACAATTGTACTTACGATGTAAGAAGCAATCATACTTAAAACAGCGCCTACAGAAGAGTGTATGAAAAGAATGTAGGCTTTGCTCCCTCTGAACAGATTTAGCATTTGGTCCATCTATGTTTGGTGTGCATTCAGGAGGAAGAGCTCCTGGAAGCTGCTGTTCAGTGAGTTCTTTGTACCTTAAGAGAAAGAAATACAAGTTTTCTATTCAGTATAATAAAAACCAAAGTAACTTTTGACTGCAATATCACTATGTGTTTTCAGTAACAAATTTTTCAAAATTGTAGGAAAGGTAACTGTTCATCAGCAAATAGTGTGACAAGTTATTATTTCCATACTAATTAATATAAAATTGTTCAAGAAAGTAAATGCATACCTTCCTAACATCACCTTCTCATATATATTACTTACTAACGAATGACATTATTAAATCATATGCAAGCACTCACTTTTTTTTCCTTTAGTTTGAAAGACTGATAAACCTCTCTTAATTGTTCCACTCAGCTAGAGAGAACATCTAACTCCCTTTGAATACCACTTGTAGAAGCTATACAACTGCTACAGAAGCTAGGACATTCTTAAGGGGGGTGGGAAAAGATTCCTTATCAACTAGTATTTAATGAAGTCATGGAATCTTTGTTTCATAATGCAAACCAGCAATATACAAAATGCCCTTACTTCTCTTTTAATTCTTCTGCTGTACCCTTATCCGGAAACATTGAAGAAATGGCTTCAAATATCTTGTCAGATGGAAACCTCCGAGGTGGGTGACTTTCTTTCTCTGTCAAAGCAAGAAAACATTTGGGGAAAAAAATAAATTATTTTTCTGCTCCTTTGCTACAGTGAAGGCATTCAGAGAAAGAGGGACTTCACCAAAATCCTAATAAAAGAAACAAAGCTTTTTATTTCTAAATTACTAAGAATTTCAAGTAAATTCCTTAAAGTGATCATCCCCCTCTGACAGAACTGCACTAATAAAATTTGGATAAATCGTTATTTCACCTGCAGATGGAGATGGCAATTCAGAACTCTGCCTACTTAAGAACAGTATTATTCGATTTTCTGAGGAGTAATGCAATATTTATTAGACTTCGATCTATATTTAGATCCGCAACTGATTTGTGAGCACTTGACTGTCTCAAATTGCAGAGAAAGAAAACTGGAAAAATAATTTCTGTAGTATTCTCTGTACAATTCTTGAACTAAGTGGTAAAGGAAATGAAGAAAAAAATGTTACTTTAGATCTGAAAATTATTATGTAGAAGGATTTGAACAAATTTATCAAGTGATTAAATAAAAGTTTTTTGGTCTTATTTTTAAAGTCTGGAGACAGACATACCCATCCTGTTTCCTTCCCGATCTTTTTGCTTGTCATCTCTTTCATCAGGATTGTCATCTCCATCATCATCTTCATCATCACTATATTGACCAAGTGCATTGACCAGCTCAACAAATATTTCATCATTGATAAATCCACATTCTGAAATTCATCAAAATTGGGAGTGAACAAAAAAGCACACAGTGCGCATGAAGTATTTTTAATCTTCTCTACACTTGGATTATGGTAGAACAAATAATTTACAAAAAACAACTGTGTTTTTTCTACTTTGTTTCAGTGTATGAACAAAGAAATATTAAAAACATTGGTGTTTATTATTTAAACTGGTAACTGAGAAGAGGAGGAGAAAAATTTGTAAAGTTTTCTTTAAGAAAAGTGTAGGCCTACTAACTAGATTGCCTAAGAGGTTTTATACCAGAATTCTAATTACAGTATGGTTAGGTTAAGCTAGTCTGGCAATGCATACAAGCAGACTATGAAACTATTCTTAGACAGCCAGAAAATCCCCAAAAACATTTTTGGTTGATAGTTCCACAGCATCTACTTCCCTCATTAATGATTCCACTAGATTTTTTCTGTTGTTTATAACCGAATTATGAGAAAATTGAAGGATACAACATTGTGTATCTGCATAGCTCAGAAATGCACAGGGCATTACAAATGGACAAAAATGTAAATTTGAAGAGAGGGAAAAACTGTACTTAGTGCTGTTACTTACTGATGCTACTTTTCAAAAAAAAATAACTGAACCATGTAGGAACTGTACTGTTTTTCATTATACTTTTGAGCTTGAACAGAAGGTGTACATATAAACTCATAGGAAGCCAATGGATTTATCCTTAAGTAAACAACAGAAGCAGGCAGCTACATCACCTGGATGTTTTAAACAGAACTCTCAATATACACATCGGTTAGTATGAATTTTCCTATCAGAAGTATAATTACAGAAATATTTTGGCTCTTATATGAGCATGTCTCTGGATTACATTTTTTTATGGCATTTAAGTTTTTTGTGTACGGGTATAGTGAAAAAAACCTAGTTTTCAGGAAAATGAAAAGATAGATTCATTTAATAATAGGTGAAACAGTTATCTGACAAGGCAAGCAACCATTAGTAAATTCACAAAAATATCCAAAGGCAAAAAATCATCATGTTCTTCAAGAAATATAAAGATAACAGCTATCCAAAGGCCTGGTGTAAAACCACAAGACTGGCACAGTAACAAGTATTTTCTACTGAATTACAGGCTTAACTTCCATAAGCAATGCAATATGCTTAGGCTTGTGTAAGTCATTCTGAATGAATACAGAAACTACTGATTCAAGGAAAAAAAACACCTGTGAATACATATGCATAGAGCATATGTACCAACAGGACAGTTTTGTTCAATCTGATTTATAGAATTGATGTTTTTAACACTGCAAATAATTCATAATAACTAATGAAAGGAAGTGTTAACACCATGAACACGAGAAAAAAAAACAAAAAGGTTGTTCTACTGAATTACATTTGTAAACGTTGTCATAATCAGTTTTGCGTGCTTCTCCTGCCACTTTCCACAAGGTAGGGCATACATCAGAACATTATACCATTACATATCAAAGGTCTGAACACTGAAGACTAGAAAATCCTCAACGTTAAACCTAGGAATTACGAAGAAATGTTTTATGGCCTCATAAAAGAAAAAATAAGCATTCAGTTTCTCTATGCTATTACTTAAATACTCTATAGCTTTACAAAAACTAATAGATTTAAATAGACTCTGTTGCACCCAATACTTATATAGAAAAGGAATTATAAAAATACTGCTGCAACAGGCAAGCATCAGGCCATAATTAAAAAAAAAAAAAAATGACAGCAATTATTTAAGTAGGAAGAAGTGATTAGTATACCTATGTGTTTAAGCTCACCTCTATCTCCATGCACTTTCCCATCATAATTCTTTATCAGTTCTTCAATAAAGGTACCATCCTGGTCAAGCACTTCATCTCCCATATATGGAATGTTATGTAAAACAGTTTCATCCTCTACCTAGTAACAACAGATATCACAGAATCCTCATTATAGAATCACAGAATGGCCTGGGTTGAAAGGGATCCCAGAGATCATCTAGTTTCAGTCCCCTGCTGTGGGCAGGGTCAACAAGCAGTAGACCAAGCTGCCCAGAGCCACATCCAGCCTTGTCTTGAACACCTGAAGGGATGGTGCATCCGCAACCACCCTGGGCAGCCTCTTCCAGTGCATCATAACCCTCTGAGTGAAAAACTTCCTCCCAACATGATCAAACAATTTTAAATTTCATGTCCAATTGGCAGTGTCAGTTTTGATATTTTCACAATCTGCACATGTCTAGATATCACAGTTAAACTGGCTTCATCATTTCAGCATATTCAAAGTTCACTAAATAAACCAAACCTCCACTATATTCAGCATTATTTTGTACCAGTTGTGACTAGCTTGAAGCACTGACAATAACTCCTAGCACTTAAGTTAGAATTGTGATACAACAAAGCTTCTACTGTAGAAGCATGACAAGCTACCTAGCTTTGGAGGGCTTATACTGGTAAATTCATTCTCCCTTCCTTGCTTCACTCCCATGGCAATATGTGACAGAAACAACCCTTTGATTTCTTCCTTATCTCTAACAAAATGTGATATAGAAACACTCTAAGTTCAAGTTGTCTAAACAGATAGCACAGAAATATGCCTTACAATTCAGTGCAAATGCCATTGTCGGTTTTGTTTTGTCTATAAAGAATTTATAGACCTTGATACTCAGCTGCATCTTCCAGTATTTCAAAAGAACCTTCTACTCTTAGGAAAATACACACAAACTTTCCTGCTGATCATGATTCTTCAGCAGGACAAAATACCGAGATACTGACAAATTGAAAGCAAGTAGAAAAAAAAAAGTGGAGGAACTAGGAACATACTGATAAAACTGGTTATTTAAATCACTTTGCTGCGAATACTGTAATAACCATTTTCACAAAAGCCACAGTGTACAAAATTCTGTGACAAAGACTTTAATAAGTTAACCTTTTCAAATTAAGTCAAACATCTATACAAGAAAATTAACATGAAGACTTCTATATAAAAATAAATCTAATTATCAGAAAAGGCTACACTCGGGTTCCTAAGATCACCATTACATGAGAAGACTAACTCAGGATTAAATTTTCTATTCCACTAAAATAATTTTTCTGCTACAGGTATATTCTTCAAATGTATTAGATAAGAATATTGATCTCTCTCAGTAAATGTTTCTCATTACATGAACACTCAAATCTACATTTCTAAAATGCAGTACAATACAACTGGTTACCTGTCATTAAGGCTCACTTTAAAGCAGTTTCAGAGATACAGAAGACCACTGAAAATACAGATTTAGCTTGCAATTAATTATACTTCCTACTCATGTTTTATTTCTAAAACTAAGTTTCTCCCTTTTCACCCACATTTCTTCCCACATCACCTTTTTAAACTTACCATAAAATTTTGTTGAAGGGGTGACCAAGAATACATTATAGGCACAGAAGCAACAGCATTGAGAGTCTTTAGCGGTATTACTTGTTTTGGAAAATCTATGTCACTGGTAACAGAACACTGAAATAAGAGGTTGAAGTTACATTTACAATACTTCAGAGAACAATAAAAATTAAGGAAGTATACAGCAACCAAAACAAGTGTTTATCACAATCAGCCAGATCCACCTTCAAAAAATGAATTAAGATTTTCAGGGCTTAGTAAGAAGAACAGATTCAGAAGGAAAAAAGTTGCAGTAATTATTTCTAGTTTTGTACCTTTATTAATAGATCATGGTGGGCTTTTTCCTCCACATAATAGTAAAATGGCTGTATTTAGTATTTTACTCAGACTACTCAGTCTCCAATAGAAGCTATTTCAGGTATTTCAGAGGAGATTTAGTACTTATTGCTGTCACACTGGTCTTAGTCTATTTACTCAAGCCATCCGAGAGGCAGTTAAATTCCTTTGGCTTTAGATCAGTTCCCTGCAGAAATCATGTATGACGTATGTAAAAAAATAATATTTTATGATGGCATTAAAATGCCTTTATGGAAACAGATGTTCCATGTGTCTTGTTAAACTCCTGCCCTGCTTCTCTATTATTGACTGCTTATCTTCATTCTATCCTCAAATCTTTGATTATGCTTACTGTATTAAAAAAAAAAAAAAAAAAAAAAGGAGAAAAAAAATAATGAAGATCCTCTCAATATGCAACTCAGGACGCATCCTTTTCCTCTGTGGGACTACTTTCTTTTTGGAGACTTATGCAGCCTCCAAAAGGCCAGACATGTCACGGAAATACAAATAATTTCTGGGTTATTCTTCAATCTATTCAACAGATAATAAATCATCTCTTCTCAAATATCTGAGGAACACATTGGGAAATCTCCAAGAAAAGTTACAAACAAAAGCAGATAGGAAAATACGACAGTAGGGAAACCGCAAAGAAGATCTGGTGTTAGGTAAAACTATGTTTACAATAGCTCTGACAGCTACCTGAAATGAAACACGAAGTGGAGACAAGAGAGTTTTCACCTTTCCAGAAGGGAAAGATAAACACATTTCTAAAGAAATATATAAAGTAATGTAACAAACAGAACATAGACAGTACCCAGTAGAATGACAAAAGCTAGATTTTGTTGTTGTTGTTGTTGTTATTGTTTCTTGGTTTGTTTGGTATTTGCTTTGTTTAAGATACAAGGTCTGTAGGAAGATTAACTTCTGGTTAATGTTTTATTTTCTATCTAGCAGCCTTCTAGTAAATTTTTCATCTTAAAAGAAAAATTACTTTTAGCTTACTGCCCACCTTAGACTTCCACTTCCAAATATATAACTCAATGCATTTAGGAGTGTGTCTCAGTTCTGTTTCCCTTGTTTAGGTACAGAACTCAGCTAGATATTCATTACCTTACCAAAGAACACACTAAGGTTTCTGGTTGACACTGGACTAACTACTGGAAACATTCTGTGTCACCACAGTCTTAATAAAAATCACGAGGTTTATCAAAATCTTTCAGTCAGGTAACAATACCAGCCACTGTCCTATGTAACTATGAAGAAATTCAACATTTTAAGAAAAAGTGTTTAAATTATCTTTTAAACCACCCTACTATAAATTATGGCAATCTTAAATCAAGCATTGGAGTTCTTCCAATCCATAAGACAGACTACATTTTAATACAGTAATTAGTGAGCCCCACCAATTCACATAGGTTATTAACATTAAAGTAGCAAGCCAGGCTACAAAAAAAGAAAAAAAATCAAGGAGAGGAACAGTGAGACATGATCTTTTACTATCAAAAAAAGTATGCATACCTGTTTTCAAGAAGTTGTGATCCTACAGTTTCATATAATAGATGTACAGCTGAATGTGAGTAATTGCACATTCTTGAATGTTTAAACAAAAATAGTCAAGCACACAAACGCACCTTCCTGATAAACACAACACCAGCTTCCCTCAAAAAAAATTTTGAAAACGTACATCTGACAAATTTCATTCAATAGAAAGATGCGGCTTTTTTTTTTTTTTTTTTTTTTTTTTTTTAAGTCTATTCACAGTGAAATCTTCATTCTCATCCTACTGAAAAGGAATTACTGTCTTACTTTGAAATACAATTGACATAAGATAAACTGAACCTCCACTTAAAACTGCAAGTTGCAGAGGAGCTACTAACTTGCCAATCTGAACACTCAAGCTGGCTGCCATCAGAGCTGTACAGAATGCACAAGTTTAAATGACCTTACTTAGAATAAAGCAGATTTATTCAAATAACTGCATTCACAGCTTTCATGTGTTTTAACTCAATAAGAACCAAAGTACCTACTCATTTGTACCACTGGAGATCAACTCGAACAGGGAGTAAGATTAGACTTCCAATATCAGCAAGACATAACAATTAAGGGACACTGAAGTACAATCCCTCTAAGATTCAGACTTGCGTGTTGCTCAAAGCTATGCAGCCTGCTATTTATTTATTGCTTTCCAGATAAAAGTCATCTAATGAACATAAATGAATTTTTCCTTTACTTATAAGAAAACTATTATTCTGAGAAGTCATGTAAAGCCGAAAGAGAAAGAGCAACCAACTTGCCAGGTAATCAAACATAACATGCTAACAACCTTGTAAGTGGAATTACCACAACACATGTTAACCAACCTCCCTGGTCCCGCGCAAAGAGCTCACAGAAGTCATGATGTGTACAGGCTGTATCCTCCGTTGCTTCCATTCTTGGTTTAAGATTTCAGTTCTTTCCAGTATCTTCTGACGATTAGAATTAAACATACTCTAAAAGTTAATCACAATTGTGAACATTACAAATAAGCAGAAGACTCACCTGCTAAAATCTTAAGAAATTACATTTACTAAAAATTGAAACAGTTTAAAAAAAGCCTCGATATTGAACTGACAAATTTTGTTTAAATGTAGTCAGGCTTAATAGATTTCATTATCACTTTCTTTGAAAAGAAGTTCTCACATTTAGAGATGTAGAGATTTAGCACAGAATTAAATTCTAAATGGAATTAGGAAAGAGTACGTGGCTAAACAAATTGCCATACTTGCTCTTCAATTTCTTCCGATACTTAGCATGATTGATTCAATCACGTACAAATTTAACACATCTACTTTTAAGAATAGAGTTAAGACAACTTTTTAGTATGTTGACAAAATATTTCATGAAATTGTTATTGCAGGTGTTAAATGCAGAACAACTTTGAGAGTAACTCAATACTTAAGAAAATTTATTCTGATAACAGTTGTTAAACAAAAGTATCAAAACATCCCATACCTTTACTTCATCTGCGCGTCGGAATCTCTTGAGCTGCCTCAGTCTCATATATTCTGATTTTACACGTTTTCGCCAACAAATTGGTCCCTTCTCAGATTTTTTTCCTGTTTGACCCATGATTAGCCTGTAAGAGACAGTGTCATATTAGTCCTACCAAACCCAGCCTGTCTGCTTACAAAGGAAGCTAGAGTGATGGAAAAGCCAGGTCAGAGATATTTCTTTAATGTCTATTATATCCTTTTTTTTTTTTTATTCCCAATCAGACACTTTGAATACCATCCCAATCCAAACAACAACCCTCTCATACTTAAGTGATAGACACTGAAAAAAGTAATTTTAGTTACAAATTAACGAGTCATTTGGTCTAAGCACTACTAACTGCCACTTACTGTTCTCCTTAAGAAAATTAAACTGCCACATAAGCCCTAGCCATCAAAAATAGATATATATGGAAACTAATTACAATTAGAATAGCAAAAACAAACGAACAAACAACAACAACAAAAAACTCACACAACAGAATTCCCATCATTCTTTTCAGTACCTGAAACACAGTCTCAGAAAATCCCCCAACTATGGCCTAAAACCCAAGAGGAAAAAAAAAACAACACCTAGCATAATCAGTTTTTCCAGTAATAAATATAATTCTTACACAATACTTCATACTTGACAAGATAAACACACCGCACACTCTGGTCACTCATCTGAAAACAATGAGACTTACTAGAACATTCTTCTTGTGGTAGCTTCAAGCTGCTGTCTAGGGTACAATATGGGTAACTAACTTGGTTTGAAGGTAGCAAATAACAAATAACAAAAAAAACCCACAATATTGCTTATGCTAAGTTGCTTATTATAAACTTCTTCTAGATAAAGTAATAACATTAATCCGCAAAGATAACTGGGATACACACAATGTCTTCAGTCAAATAAATATAAAAAAAAGCCTAGAAATGTCCTTTTAAATGCTATGTTCATGGTAAGACAAAAAACATTTGAGTGAAAAGAAAGTGTACACATGTATACGTTATACATAAATTACAGATAAGAAAGCTCTTTCGATTAATATTGGCTTTCAGCAGAGGTCTTTCAAAACAAGCGTTAACACTTCTTCGGTTTCTCAGAAGTGTACATCTCTAAGGTAGAGCTATAGTGTTTCAGCACATAAGATGAAAGCATTGAATGTTGTTTTTTTTTGTTGTTGTTGTTTGTTTTTTATCCTCAATCTCAAGAGAATATGAAAAAAAAGGGGAGAGAATATTGTAAGAAAAAAGCATTTTCATACAGGACAGAGTTAATTCCCAAAGTGCAGCTGATCTGCCACCATTATATTAGGACTATTAGAATTGCCTGTGGCATTCTATTAACACCAACTAAAAGGTTTCCCAAAAAAACAACAACAACAACAAAAAAAAAAAAAAACCTATGCTTTTAAGAAACTAAGCTTCAGAAACTGAGATAATAAGTTGCGTGGAGTGGGATAGCTAATGCTGGGTAGTAAGTAGGAAATGAAAAAAAAATTAGATGAATTTTTACATAAAGGAGGCCTATCTTAAGACAGTATAATGTTAAACATTTTCAATTTAACAAATTGTCATGGTTTTATGATTTTTGGTACTGGTATTCCACATCATAACATCACGTAGTCCATTAAGAGTTGGAGAGTTAACACTCCAGCTCCATGGATCATTGATAGTATGGGTATACCTGCCTCAGAAAAGAAGAACTCCATTCCTCAGAGCACTGTGCGATGCTTTGCAATTTTACGTATTTTCCGCTCAGAGGGAAAAGATAAAAACTGCCTGCAGTCACAGGACACTCTCTTTTCCTTTGGGATCGACTCAGCAGTGGGTGCTTGCTGCCGTCTCGCCTTCAGCGTTTGCATAAGGCCTTCGGTTTATTGGACGCTCTCTCTCTTGCTCATTTTATTTGATTTGTTAGCTTCAATTCCAATTACATTGTATTATATTGTGTTGTTTTGCTCTCTAATATCTTATTTAGTAAATTAGCTTTCCTCCTCAGATTGTTGCCGCTGTTTTGTTCCTAGGCCCATCTCCCTTTTCCCTTTCCCCCTTCCCCTTTCCTGGGGTGTGGGTCTGCGGGTCCCCCGCACCAATTGTCACGGAACCAGGCCGAGCCAGTCCAGTAAACCATTGACACAAATTCTAAGAAAATGATATTAGATTGGTTTTGTGTAATGGTCCAATTCATATAGCCCCCAGGTCATCCATCTCCTTCTGTCTGAAGATTCTTTCTGGATTCTCCTAGCTATTTCTATTTCTCAAATCTTTCTTTCTTATTTCTTAGCCCTCTTTACTTAAAGGGTCTACAGAAACCATTTAACATTCTAAGTCCTGAAAATTTTATCTAGAAGGAAAACCATGCAGTCAACTCAATTATTATTTATGGACAGCTGATATCATTTCCAAAATAGAAACGAGAAAGAAAGTGTAACTCCAAAGCAGTTACACCATCTCTAGAGAAAGCTCACCTCCTGAAATAATCTTGTTCAATCTTATTTGGTCTCATACAAAGGAAGGAAACCTTGCCAGAACTCTGTGTGCCCTCTGTAAAACAGGGAAGGCTGAAAACTGCAGTAAGTTGCGTCCAAGAAACCCTAGTTTCCAGCTGGCCAGTAAGGGACAGACAAATTATCTCATTCCAGACTAAGCAACCACCTTTATGCCATGAAAAGCAAGCAGATGCATGTGCCTCATCTAAAGTCTTAAGTCCTTGGGTCAAATACTGATCATAACCCAGCCAGTTCCCCAAATTAAAACAAAATAAAAACAGAACTGTTCAGGCAGCATAGTTCAGAATAACTTTCACATTCAGATCAAAAAGCGGAATTTCAGCAACCAGAGAAAAAAAAAAAAAAGATTGAGATAACTTCTCCATATATATAAAAAAGCCCACCCTTCTGAAACAAACAAACAAACAAACAAAAACCCACCAACAAAAAACAAATGTAAAGTACCAAAAAACAAAGTATTCTGAATACACCTAAACTGGCCATCTTCCCAGAACATTCAACTTTGAAACATAATCTGATAAAAACTTCAAATCATCTTCCATTTGCAGGACTTGATACAGACTTAGAAACAACGTTTAAGTAATGCCAAATGACTGCTTAACTGCAAGTATACATTTTTCAGTTATATTAACCAAACGTTATTGCTTGAAACTCTTGGAAATGTACTCCTTAGTATTTTACTTCACACACTCTAAATACTTTTTAATGAATGTGTTCTAAAGGTAATCTGTTGCCAGTAGACTCTCATTGCAATTATCAAGCACATGAAAATAAACCATCAATAAAACACACACAATGCCAGACTTCAAGAAAAAGAAAACAAACAAACAAAAAAATTAATTCTTAGTGCTATAATCCGCAGGGCAAGCATTTGTCTCCTTTATTTATTCCAATATTTCATTAATATTGCAGATCTATGATAAAACAATGATCAAGAAACAGATTTACTCTTGGGCAAAGCAAGAAAATCCATTCACTGCTGCCATTTCAGAGTTGCTAACTGCTTCCATGTTAAGTTATGGAAGAGAAGAGGGCGAGGGGACAAGACAGTCATGAACAGCCTTTGCACCTGTGCTATGAACTGCTAAAAAATTAGCAGTTGCTCGTTGCTCTCTTTCTCAATTTTCTGAAGAAAAAAAATCTTTCAAATTTATCTAAGTAAACTTGCACACTCCCATGAAAAAAAGAAAAAGAAAAAATACTCTTAAGGACACTGTTACCTTGCATACTTCAGACACTAAACCACACCAGCAAAAATCTCTTAAGCAAGTACAACAACTGTTAATAAACTGTGCTAATTTTTCAATGTCCAAATACAGCATGTTCACTCACTGAAGAATCAGTCAATGATAGCTGAAAACACACGGCAGTAGTTGTTTTTTTCCCTTATATTATAGAATCATAGCATTTAAAGTGTACAGCGCAGCTTATTTTTAACCAATAAATACATATCTATGCTTTAAAACATATCTCATGCTATTTTCTGTGCTAAAGTTCTACATTATTAAGAGTACTTCACTTAAGACATATCTAACATTACCTGTTATAAAGTTAAACCCATCTTCAGACATTGTTTGGCAACAGTTTCACCTAAAAAAAAAAAAAAAAAAAAAATACATCCTCTGTATCAGAGGCCCTACATCATTCATTTCCACTTCTGCTCAACCTCCTTTATTGTGAGAACTCAAGTACTTATGATTATATTAGTCAAAGTAGGTCAGGAAAAAAAAAAAAAACTGTCTGAACAGCCCATAAATACACTTCATTTTTAAATACAAATTTTCAAAAAAATCAATTCTGCAAACAGGCTTGTTCAGCAGGCATAGAAATACCTGAAACAACACAAAGGAAAGATGGCAAGACTGAAGCAGAAACAAAAAAAGAGGAAACAAACTGAAACTGGAGAGGACAGGAGTTCAATAGAGATGTTCATCAAGACACATCACCAATGTACCAGTATATAAAAATTATTCTTACAATCTAGAAACAGGAAACAGTAAAAGACATCCATGCCAGCTGTGCCATTCTTTGGACACAAATGCCAGCAGAATTATAAGGCTTAACCTCCTAGATACCATGAAAAACAGCGCAATAAAGAAGTAGATTAATTCATGAATCTAGGTTATGCACCTGACTCTCAACAGCTCTCTTGTTCTTCCTCGTTCTTTGAAACATTAGTGGTTGCAAGTGATGTAGGTTAGTAATACTCATGACCAACTCCACCAGGATTCTACATTCTGCAAGAATGTACTTGATCACTCAAGAGATGGAAGCTGTTAGACAAGCTATCACCAATAAAAAAAAAAAAAGATTAATAAACTTAACAGAAGGACAGGAGCAATTAACAGCTTCAGATACACCCATACCATAACCTTAAACTGAGAAGTAAATGTCTGTCTCTAAGTATCCAACTCTCAAAATATTTACTCTCATTCTCCCTTTATTCCAGAACATCCCAGAGGACAAGCAGAATTACCAGCCTGTGTTTCAATCCCAGTATGACATTTCAGCATCAGCACTAACACAGGATAGACCAATGACAGTCATAGATAAATCTTCCAGGTCTGATTAGCACCCAGACTTGGAGGGAAGAAGAGCCATGCAACCAGGGCTAAGGGTACAAAGTAAAGCTCATCAATATCAGCAATCTGCTAGAGCTTCTTATCCTCCTGCATTAGATTACAACGCTTCTCTTCCATGTAGCATACACATCCACACAGTGTAATGTTGTTTCTCCTCTCAAGTCTTTGCATAATCAAATCAGTTAAGGTGGTGACCTATGTGATTAGTTTTCAAGAAGCACATTCTGTATTGTATAAGGCAGAAGATACAGCTGCCACTGATCAGTTCTGAGAACACCCAAGAAAGGTAGAGGTCATAATTCAGTAATAAAGAAGGAAGAGCTTACCGCTAACCAAGGATAAGGGCTCACTGGAAAACTCCCAAAGGAGGCAGTCTCCAAGAAGAGATGCTTCCCCTTTGACTGTCAGCAGTTTAAATGAGGTTACATTGTGGACCCTGGGTTTTATAGTTCAGTTCTGTCTCACACTCAGAAGTATATATATTTTTTTTCTTTTTCAATTCAACAGTTAGATTTGTACTAATAATAGGAAGTGAAAAATTAAGACTTTCAAGATGATGGCTCTATCAGCTTAAAATATTAAAAAATACTTAAGAAAATCACACGTAGGAATGCAACCTCCTAAGCAGAATCTTTCAAATGTACAATGCTTCTGCTTTTTCCAGACCTTATCAAAACTAGAAAAGTCATTTAGAGAATTTCAACAAATGCATAAAAGATTGAGGTCCATGGGAAGTGTGATTTCTTACACAAATAAGAGCTAAATCCAGATGACCACATAAGTTGTCTTCTACCCTTTCTACTGAGACATGCTCATCTATGCTAAACAGGAGTACAGGAGGCAACAGGGAAGTCTCAGCAAGGATTTCACTTCAATATAGAGATAAATTTATTCACTTTGAGTATAGTCCAGCAGAGAAACATAGTAAGCAGAGAGATTCTAGAATCTCCATTCTTGAAAACATTTAAAAAGTGGCCTGGAAAAGACACTGAATAGCCTGACACAACTTCAGTGTTGGCCTTGTCTGAGAGAGAGATAATGGGATCAGATAACCTCCACATTTCCCTGCCAACCTAAAACATTATGAGAGACAATTCTGTAATGGGCTTGCCATCTCAAAACCAAGGGCCATACTGCTTTTACCACCGATGCTATAGAGCTTGACTGGCTTTTTAATTCTGATTTAGCATTTCAGAAGATGAAAACAATCATCACTTACTCTCTGAAATTCTCAATATTTTTAAACAACTACAAGTATAATTTAGAAAACACTAGTACTATAAACAGAACAATTATTTCTGAATTAAAATGCTTAAGAGATTAAATGGAATTCTACTTCAGTGTACAATCACTGGTTGTTCTCATTGGTATAAACACCCCTATGTTAAAGTCTCCTTTAACAACTTCACAACTAGCTATTTCACACACTACAATCCTAGTGTATCCTAATCCTAATGTGCTTGTAAGTTTGAATGAGGCTTTCTCCACTTAACAGTACAATTGGAACCTTCAGTTTCTCCTCTTAAAAATATTAATTAAAAAAAGAAACTATTAAAGCGTTTCACTAATTAAGAATGTAGTCTAACTATAATATTATATATCCATCAAACTTAACATTAAAGAACTTAAGATGCAGTGCTCCTCTCAAAGGTAAGCTAAAGACCAATTTTCCTTAAATTAGAACACAGCAAAGTATAACTTCACAAGTTGTTCAAGAAACAATTGCACACTTTCTGAATTAATATTTCAAGACAACAGGCTCTCACTTGTTACTACCTCAGCAACATCTTGGGTTGATAGTTCCTAAGTTATACTTCAGGATATCCAAAATAACTAATTTTATTTTTTTCGCTATGTTCTTTAAGCAAGTATTTTAAGTTCAAACACTACTTTTTCTTCATTATTCCAAAAGATTTTCCACCCCCTTATACTTACCTATAAGGAATTACTCATCCAGAAGCTTATTCTCACCCTGTCAGCAACTGACTTTTCTGCTTTAACTTCCAGAATCTTTCCAGTCCTATTGTATTCAGATTTAAGCTAGAGCCACTAGTTTCTTTCTGCAGCATCTATTAATCCTTATATCTTTAGAAACATTCTGTAGTTTTGAAAACATAGTTACAACAGTTTTTCAGAAGTCATCAGTTTGACATTTAATTTCAAGTTTTAAAGTTGATTACTCTTCCTTGTTAAAGTCTCTCACTTTTTCAAATGTCATATTTTGTTAGAAACAATCCTCTACAATAGAATCACCACAATGTGGCCAATTCACTCTTTTGGTAGCCATCACATGCTATCTTGATCCAGATAGTCAACATATAGAAAAAAATTGCACATCCTTTTTTTCTTACAATTACATGAACAGCTATCATTAACTAAGAGCTTAATTATATACTAAATCCAACGAAATGCCATTCTTCTGTAAGAACTGACAGAAATCAGTTCACTGATTCCTTCACACTGTTAAATGTTGTGTCCTAGTTTATATATCTCATGCCATATGAGATACATGGCTGAGCTAAATAAATAACTTCAAGGATTTTTCTTATTTACAGTATCCTCAAACTAAAATTAGTTGGAATGTTTACTAATTTGCAATAGCATAGGTAGGACCTTATAAATGAGCTCATCAGTGTCATCATTTTCTTTGAATGGCTGATCTTAGCCCTCCTATGAGAACACGGCTGACAGCATTATTCTACATATACTCCTTACAGTCATTCCTGACACAAATAGCTAACATAAATCAAATGCAAGTGTGCTTAGATACAACTAAGTTACTTATGCTGCCTGCAAAGGATTCAAAGACCTGCAAGTACCCTGGCATTATGAGACGCTACAGAACGAATTCACATTTTATGGAAAACAAACAAAAAAAAAAGTCATGAAAAACATACAAACTTGTCAAACAGCAGTATATTCCTAACCATATAATGCCAATGCAGTTAGCTGCAATTCAGAAGATCCACAGACATACTTGCTCTCTGTTCCAGCTCTGTAACGTGATTACATACAGTGCTTTACACTGCACCCCTAGATTTTGCTGGGATCCAGTGTCTAGATTTGGTAGCAACCCCTGTTTTCCACCCACATGCTCGCATGGAGCACATCTACCTTTAATCAATCGTCCTTTCTAACCTGTTTTTAACACTTATATCGATCTCTTCAAACACCATTTTTCACTACTGACCAAACATTATCACAGACAAAACCTGTACATAGAAATAGAGGTGTGGACTTTTAGGTATCACTTTGACATTCTGCTAGCATTGCTACCTACAAAAAGAAACACTTGCCTGACACTTGTTACTGTATCTGCGTCATCATTTCCCTCCTGATTGCACCAGCATTTTTGCAGCCAGATACTGACAAAAGTAAGTCCTCTGGCTAAAAACAGGATTCTGTACTGAATAAAAGTGAGGCATCCACGCCTACTGTCTCCATCTAACCACACTGTGAAACTACGGCCTTATAGATTCGATTTTCAACTCCCCTGAGTGCTAAACACCTAAGACTGTAGATGATCTTCCGAGCGTACTCAGCTCATACTGAAACTCATACCACTTACTACTTGAAATGTTCACCCTGTAAAGTAAATTAAGACAGGAAGGAGACAAGACAATTCTAGTGATCACATTTTCTTCAATCATTTTCTCCATCTATTTATTTATTTATTTATTTTAAGAGTATTAATTTCACTCCCACTTCTTGTTTTCTCCTCTAATAGTTCATTCACAAAGCCTAAGGCCATATTTCTTGAATATTCCTTCCAGGAGTTTCTACCATCCTTCTAAGGCGATCAGGCAGAAATATAGATCTCTCTTCTTTTTCCTCTCAGAGTATTTCTCAGGAGAGGGAGAGAGGGAGAAACTTCTATAAATACTTCATAAAACCTATCCAAAACGGGTCTGTGGTTCTTAATATGCAAAATATGCAACCAATATAATTCAAAGACATTAAAAGAGGCAAGCAAAGCAAAACACAAGAACTCACCTAGTCTTGACAAAACAACTCTACCATTTTGTAAGATTTCTTACTAACTCTAGGTTAAATGAACAGGAAGTACCTGAATAAAATCCAAGAATGGAACTGTACTAGAAATCAAGATTATCTCACATTTTCTACCAATCGTAAAGAAGGGCATTAGCTTGTGGATTTTTACACTGCATTTGGATCTACATTTATATAATCTCATTTTACAGGAGTCCTCCATTTACAAGTTACTAAACAAGAAATAATAACATGGGTACTTCTCAGAGTCTCATTAAAAAATAGTAATAATAATAATTAAAAAATACTAACAAAAATGTAACAATCTACATTTTTTAAAAAGTAACAAAATATTGGTTCAGTATTTACCACCAACATCCATCTCTGATGTCACAGACCAACATAAAATAGGAAGCACTACTTTAGAAGCAGTCCTTACATAAGATTCTTTAGTAGATTGCTGAATCTACTTTCCTATGCAAAACTACAGCTTTTAAAGCTTCCCTTCAAAAATTAATTCATTTCCCTGTACCCTGGCAGTTTCAGCAGTAGAGAAAAAAGCAAATAAAAACAAAGTGTAATCGTCAAATATCACGTAACAATTTTAGAGATAAAGTTACTAAATTCCCATCATTATTATTTTATTCTAGAACATTTGATACTTTCAGAAGAATACTGCTTTAGAAATAAAAATGACAAGTTTATGTACTTGTCCTTTTGGGGACACATAAAGAAAAAGGTGAGCAGAAAACAGGAAATTATAACCAAGTAATTTACACTAAAGATGAAACCAAAATTGGCTCTAACTGAAAACTTACTTCAGTTTGGGCAACATTAGCAAAACATCATGTAGTGGGTAATGCAACTATTTATTTATTTGGGTATTTGCATGAATAATGCTTTTAAATATTCTCATTCACCCCTCAAATCTGTCTGGATCAAAAAACATTTTAAACATTTTTAAACTCCAAACAGTAGAAAAGCAAGTTCAGGCCTGATTTTGATGAAGTTTAGAAGTCACCATTAAGACCACGCCACATCTCATGAACAAGACCACGTTTGGGTATTTGTCAGAATACAGTAAAGTCTTAGACAACCCCTTATGCACAACCTCAAATGCACACCTCCACATTTCTCCAGTCACACTCATCCACAAACTCTAACACCATCATCTCTTAAAATGTAAGCTTTTTGATATCCTGGATAAAACTGGCAGAAAATAGCACTTGCAGCACTTAAGACATGTCTACACAGGCAAAATAATTCAGGGTATGAATGAAGTGCAGTGACTATTCCACCCTAACTTGTTTTGAGGACACACCTTTTTTTTTATTCTAAAGACTTTAAAATGCCCAAGATTTCTTCAATTCAATACACACACACGAACAATGCTCCATACTGAAAAAGCCCTGACACACAACAATTAAGAGATTCAACAGCTATAACATACCTTTTCTGCATAAGCAAAAAGCTGAAAATTTCAGAATGATTATTACCTTTCCATATATGCAGTAAGTTCATACAAAATTTACTGTGCAGAAGTACGTAAATGTTGGAGCAGAATCTGTATTTAGCACATTTAGTAAAATTGTCTAAAAAAATCCATAAACAAGCTTCAAGCAGTGAAAGCAACCAAGAGGGTCATTTAATTGCCTCTCATTTTGAAGTCCTCAAAATAACTGGGTATAGCATCCAGCATCCCTGTAACGTATATATATGATGATTAATCCATCAGTAGTTTACATTAAATTTTGTTTAAATTTACCACCCACTGCCTCATGGTGCTAACATCCACTGTTTGGTCTCCATAAATGTTCAGCAAGCATCTATGAATGTCAGTGGGTGCAATTTTTCTGAATGGAGGAATTCAGTCACATACATTTGCTTCATGTTCCCTTCCATGTCAGACATCTTTTTTTCATACTGTCCCTCTGCCACCATCTGTAACATAGCAACAAAATGTAATGGAATACTGCCAGGAAGGTTCAACCTCTACTGCCATACCACCAATATCTGCCCCGGACATCATGAGCCAACACAATAACATAGGAGGTACTACTGTCAGAGCTTCCCTTGTACACATAAACACCTGTGTGTGTGTAAGTATTTAGATACGATCACATTTTTTACTATCAAGATCCAAAATTCCTTCCTTTCAACTACTTTATCTCATTAAATCATGTCTGATGGCTTCGAGATTTAAACTGAATATGGAGGCCGTGAAAAGATGAATGCATAGATGGAGAAGCCAACCATATAAAAGGCAGAATTAAGAGAAAAAAAATAGATGCAATAAAAAATGACAAAGGAAACAGAGCTAGCTCTAAATTAATGAAGTATAAATCAATAAATAATAAATAAATCAATCAGACCCTCCTCTTTCCTGGAAATGTACAACACATCACAGAAAGCCCAGGACATGGACTGCTATGTTTGCATACATCATTATTTAAGCAAGTACCATATGCATAAATAAAAAAAGAAAAACTAATTTTGAAGTATTTCTTGCAACAGCACATTAAAGAAGTCTTTACTTGCATGCAGAATTATTACAGTATGTTCTGTTGGATTTACCTTATTTGTTAATATAATTTTATGTATCCAAATCAGAAGTTTTAGAAATTCTGTGCCACATTTTCAAGCAATTGCCAATATTGCACTGATCCATTCATATCATTACATTGTTACTTTTATCCACATTTAGGACATGCATAGTATATAACTAGATTTCCAGGTGTTCATTACACCTTATAAGTACTATTGATTTTACAATTAAATGGAGCGTGGTAGGCATTATAAATAATTCCAAAAATATAGTGTTCTTCACCCACTGAGCTAAGAGGTACAATCACCGAAACACTCTACATGCACATTTCAGCCAGGTAGCCTAAATATGGGCCTGACACACAACAATCTAGTATTTCCTTTTTCATATCTTTATGGACACAGAAAGACATCTTTACCTTTACCTTTTTTTTTTTTCCTCTCCTAATTTTGGAAGTGGTAATCCGTTTAAAAGCCTATAGTTAAATAGTCAGCTATATATTTAAAAAGTCCTCTTTTTCACTTTTTTTTATAATTAAGTTTAAAAAGTAAGATTATCACTTGCATACAGTACTGAATTTTCACTCCTATTTTTTAGAGTTGCCTCTAAGTTCAATTCAGTGTATAAACTCCAGTTTTGGAAGTAGCTTTCTTACTCTCACTGAAGACCCAAAACAAGTCCACAGTTAATTGAAATCTAGATGTACAGATAAAACAAGCTTGTAACAATCAAATTACCTGCTACTGTCAGTTACAGAAAACTGCGTTTCTACTGTTGTGTTTTTAGAAAATTTCACTGCTTTTTGTTTGGGCCTCATCAGCATCTTCCTCCTCCAACAAATTTCACTCTTTAGTTCTACCTCACACACAGTTAGTAATACATCCCAAAGTTTTTAACTGATATCTCTTAGCACAGGTCAAACACTCAATTTTTTTGTTTGTTTTCTTGCATCTTTAATTTAATAAAAGTCACGGGCACATACTTAAAAAATAAACCAAAGTAATCAGCTAAGTTGAACAAACACCTTTGCTACTCCCCAAAAAGGTCTCTCCCTGTTTCACATCTATTTTATTGAAGGCTTTTCTGTCTCATCTTCCTTCCCCCAGACATACAAGGTTAAATGAAATTATCACACGAACTATGACACCACTGAGTAAGTAATCCATTTAAAGACCGATTTAGCCATACCAGAATGTTTGCACAAGTCATATACATAGATGCTAAATATACAGATATATGTACAAATACATTTGGAGACACAGAGAACATAGCTGCTGCCTTCAGATGCCATTTCAGTGAGTTTGGCAGCATTCTTCACCTTCATACTATGATCCAACTACAACAGTGGTTGCAGTATTATTGTAAAAAAAAATTACTTTTAAAAATAATTCTCATTACTATTTGCCGCCTTTTCTTAAGAGCAGTCCTAGTTTTCTCAAGTAAACAAACAACACAAAATCATTAAGAATTATAGTCACAGTATAGTCTATTTTCTCAATTTTTTTATTTTTTTTTTAATCTGGACAGCTGAATCTTCCTTGGACACATAATCCTGTAAAGATCTACTTGTTTTAGTAAACTTCTGAATTTTTCTTGTTTGGCAAAAGCTGACAGGTCTTGAGCCTGAAATTCTCAGCATTCTCGCTGAGGAAAACGTTATTCTCCCTAAAATTTCAGATACTTCTTCAAGTAAGCTACAACAAATCGTAGCTAAGTGGAGAAAAGAACATGCAGATTATAGCCAGCAATGAAGTTTTCCACAATACTTTTGCTCAAGCACAACACAGACCAAGCATTTGTTAAATTTGTCTTCTGCCAGTATTATAGCCATTTTGAAAATTAACTTTCCCTGTTTCATCAAATGAAGATAACAGCATCTTTTAAAATCATTTTTCAGCCTTAATAATATAGCTGTAAATTTAACAAAACATATATATGCTGTATACAGCTGAAGAAGCAGAATGTCCATGTGAATGGTGACAATGAGGTATTTTTTTTGTTTTTTTAACTAACTTTCAGAGGAGCTTTGCAATGCACCAAATTATCTGTGAACCTACCTGGAGCGTACTAGATGATACATGAAGCTTATTCTGACATATTTTGCTTCACAGAAAGTAGCAGTTAGTTTACACCCGCCATACATACAGTTACTGCACTCAGTAACGTACTACAAGAACTCACTGCTTGCTAAGCCAAAATTTATTTGCAGATAAGCTGAAGTATATTTACATTTCACCTGCGAATGTATGAATGCTGCAGTATCACAGCACAAACATAAATCCATTAGAAGGCATATTTTTAACAAAATCACGTACCATATTTATATTTCAACTTGTTCACAATTCTACTTTGGCAAAAGGTAGAAGAGAAAAAAATACCACATGGAAAGCAAAGAAGTTTGAATTTCAAGTCTCCAGCCTAAGCTTACAGACTACTGCTTCTGATTTTAAAGTGAGCAAAGACATTTAATGTTCTTATGACAATAAAGATTTTCAGTGTCTGTCACTTTACAGAATAATATTACATACTAAAAAATGTCTAAAAATATATTTTTCCTTTTTTTCTCCCAAATTACAACCTTAAAATCCTACAAAATTCCAGAAGATAGTAGTTGTTAACATTACATAAATATTTTACTTCTCTCAGAGGGGAAAATAAAACATCTCCCTTACTCCTTTTTTTTTTTTTTTTGTTTTTAAATGAATACTCTATAACAAACAACATTTTGAAGTAATAAAGTGCATAAGCAATAAAGCACTATCTCTCAAAGTTAAAAAAAAAAAAAAAAAAAAAAAAAAAAAAACTCGACGCACTGCATAGAACTTTTGAACAATATCTCCTAAAGTACTGGAAGCATGTTTTCTGAAAGATTCTGTAAATCTTATTTATGTTTTAAATGATCTAACCTAAAGCAAGAGTAGCCATTATACACTGTGGACAAGTAATACTTACCCTTCTGAAGATGCATTATTGTTATCACAAATAAACATTCCCCGGACTCTCAATTTGATACAGACACTGGGGACAAACAAAGAATGACCTTTTAATTTTCACAAATCACAAAGAACCTGAATGTGCCAACCCGTAAAAAAAAAATAAATAAATAAAATAAAATAAAATAAAATGGGAGGTGGAAGGGGAGGAGGAAGAGAGAAAAAGAGAGAAAAGACTTATAGATGAGGGAATCTCAATTTAGAAGTTAAGTTTGTACTAAAAATACTATGAAGTCATTCACTGAAATACAGAACAGATGGATCTGCAACTTCTAGACTTGCACAAATACAAACCTATCCTGAAACAATTAAAAAGACTTGTTCAAACTCTTTTACCTAGAGACAAAAAAACTCAACTTCCAGCTCCATAGTTTAAAAAAAAAAAAAAAAGCCCCTAGTTCCAATGAAACAGTATTTCATAACTTTGAAGAAGTATCTTGAGTCAGGTACAGGTTCGTTATTCCGTTTTTGCTACATTATGCAGAGACCACTTCTCTTTTTGTCCATACCTAATGATTTTGGATCACTATACTTGTTAACACCAGATCCACACGCGATGCTACAATACACCAAATTCGTCACCTATGTGATCACACACATGCCTGTTATTCAAGCTAAGTTCTATCCCTTTCACACCTCCCCAAATACGTCGGTTTAAGAGATCACCCAGCACACTCTCACTTGGCGACACTGGGTCTCCAACTCAGCAGTTCCAGCTCCTTCCGAACTTCGTTGCAGCGCTCCGAAACGCCAGGAGCTGAGCAGTGTCCTTCCCGACAAGGAAGCTAGCTGGGCAGACTGACCCTCTCGCCCTCCTCTCTCCCGCTCTCGGTGCCCATGAAACTAGCGCGGGGACAGAAGCGCTCCGTCGCAGGCCAGGCGGCGGGACAGCAACGCGCGAGGGAGTGAATGGAAGCGCTCGGCTTCCGGGACACCGCGGGCACACGGGGCTGCCGCAGACCTACCCCACCTACTGGGTGGGGGCTACCGCCGCATAAGAACTTCCGCGCCGTGCTCCTCTCTCGGGGGGCAGAGACAGTGAGTCCGAAACGAGACGTCTGTCCTATCCAAGACCTCACTGGGCGTACGTTAAACACATGGATTCCCTCCCCGCCCCCCGCCGTCCTCTCAGTGAAACCGCACCAGAGGCAGCCGCCGCCACAGGAAGCTGGCAGGAACGGGAAGGAAGAGAGGGAGGAGGAGAGGAAGCAGCCAGCTCTTACCCGCTCTTTCTCCCGCACAGCGCCAGTCGCCCCCCCGCCCTAAGGCTCCGCTCTGTCGAGCGCGACGCGGCCAGGGAGGACAGAGCCAACTCAGACAAAAGGTACTGCCGGCTCTGTGCCGTTCCCTCAGCCGTCAACGGCTGCAAGGAGGGCGCGAAGCTCCCTGCCGCCCGCCGCCCTATCCCGTTCCTTCAGGCGCGGCGCAACGCGCCTTTCGGGGCCGAGGCGGACGCACCCTCTCTGTTTGCCGCCCCCCCATGACAAAGGGAGCTGGTTATAAATAACCTCTCCCAGCCCATAGCCCATGTGGTGGTTGCGGTCGCGGATGCCGCCGTCACCCGCTCACCCGTCCCCTCGCTCCAATCTCGTGCCACTGCCGCCCGGCTCCGCTTCGCTCCCCTGCTCTTCCTCCCCTTTTCCTCCGGCTACCGGATTCACCCTCCCGGACCGAGCGCCAAATGCAGCGGCCCAATCGGCATCACGCTCATTGGCGAGGGCCGAGCGCCGCCCCGATTGGACGGAAGCGGACGGAGAGCCCCACACCAATCAGGGACAACGATAGGCGGGGCGAGGGGCGGGAGTCCGTGCCCCACGTGCTCGAGGGAAGGAGTGGTTGGAGAGCTCTTTGTTCTCGCCCTGCTCGCTTAGGCAGGCGGTTTTGTGCTTTTTTTGCCCGGCCGCCTTAGCTGAGTGGGCAGCGGGGCTGGGGTTTGAAGTGCTCCGGCCGCAGCCTCACGGGGATTGGAGAGAAGAAGGAGGCGAGGGCCCTGACGTGAGCGGGGAGGGGCCTCGCATCTCAGTGCTGCCGAGTTTGAATCAGTTCGAAAGTGGGAGCAGTAACGGTTTTAACAGTCCTGTTGCTGCTTCCGCGCGCGGCGGAGAGGGGAGGGGACGCGACGCGACGCGACGCAGAACTGTGGGAGAGGCGTGGCGGCGTGCAGGTGGGAAGAGCCAGGCGGGGATGTGGGGGTAGTGCCGGGGGGAGCTGCTTACCTCATCAGGGCCTGCTCCCTGCCTATCCTTTCCGCAGCAGGCTCTCTCCCCTTCCCGGTCTCGCGCAGTGCTGAACGTTGCCTGGCTGAGTCACTTCCCAGAATATGTGATGCACGCTCCTACTGTGTCATCCGACCTTAATGCGCCCAAACTCTCATCTTCCTTTTTGTTTCATGCTGTTTCTAAACGAATTTAGGTAGCCTGCTGTTCTGCACTCAGCATGGATTCTTCACTGTCAAAATCCCATCATGCCCTGTCTTGGCAATGGTAGTAAATCACAGTAAAGGCAAGGTGTCCACTGCATCCGTCTGGTATTCTGTTATTAGTGACATGCTGCTCCAGCGTCTTCCCCTCATTTCTATTCTGTGATGCATGCTCATTTATGTCGACAAGATTGGTCTTTAAACCTCAACGATTTATTGCACCTTAGCCCTCTGTTATCTCACCGTTTGGCTGCAGCAGCCCTTCTTCATTGATGAAAAATAAAATTGCCAAGATAAGTTTCCCACCATAATCTTTCATCTGTTCTTGTAACCATTTTTCCTTCACATGCCTCCTGTGTTGAGCACTTCTGACATAGAACTGATTGTGAGCCTTGTCCCCTCACTGTCCTCAGTGTTTACTGACTGCCACCTTCCCCTTTCCTCATGAATCACTTGTGATGCCTTCAACAACCCCATCTCATTGTTGTGTGAAGCCCAAAAATGAGCACTGTCCACTGATGAGGTTCTGAGTGATAAAAATCTTATGAAAGAAGATCACTAACATAGCCTCGTGCCCAAATCTTTCAGCTGCATAATAGGACTAATGAGGCTCAAAGTTCTTTTAATGTGGAAGATAAATGATTTCTTATGTTTACATGTCACAGAATGATATATTGTCATACTCCTTCTCTGACCCTGTTACAGTTAGATGACCTTTTCCATTATTATGTTAAAAGTGTCAGCTTTGCAAAATATCAGTCATTTCTTGAAATTCAGCTGTTTAAATCTGTTCTGCCCCAAGATGGCTGCCACCGCCAAAATGGCTACCCAGTCTCTTCACAGCTTGCAACTTGTAGTTTTTCTTATTGTTAGAATTGCACTTCATGAGATCTGGCATTGCTAAATAAGCATAGTGTAACTTAAGGTAAGAAATACGTTCAGTCACAAGGTGAAAAAAATGTGAACTAGATTGCAGTACAAACTTCATCTTTTCTGTCTTGCGCAGAAAACTATTCACTTGCTATATGTGAAGCTAATGCTTACTAGAAAATAAAACACATTTTGAATGGAACTTTTCTTTCTGTTTTGCGCTGTGTGAAAACAATCTTTCCACTCTGAGTTTGAGTTCAAGACTCTTAAAGTGATGAGTCTTCAGTGAGGATCTCTATTAAGTGCCAATTTTCTGATCATTCAGGCTATTTCAAATAACATGGGGAATTTTGGCAGCTGTTTTTTTTTTTTTTTTTTTTTTGCACATGAATGTTTAATATTGCAATGAGCTGCTTATAAAGTTTCTATTTTCACAGAGTAAACCACTCAGTTCTGTTTCTACTCTTCATGATTAAAGAATGTCTGAACACTGATCTGCTTTATGAAGAAGAATTCAGACTAGATCTGTGGGAAAAAAAAATATTACAAAGATTTCTGAAATAATTATGAAATCTAGTATTCTGATGAGTTATTGTGAAAGGAGTCAGTTTTGGTGGCAATATGCAATAGTGCTTCTGAAAAAAGTAACTAATGTTGAAGAAATACATATTTTACCTAACAATCAAAATCAGACTTTGGAAGACATTATCTTATTTGGCTTAGATCCTTCTGGAATTGTTGAAATCTTTTGTCTCTTTTTTCCAAAAAAAAGTTTTCTTGAAGAGATTTTTCTGTGTTCCCAATACGTGAATGAAAAATGCCTGTTCAGGTTTTTCATGTATGACTAAAAAATGTAGAATAAGGATTGTTAGTGCTGGTTTACTAATATTGATTTGATACAATAGTTGTTTAACGATGTTATAGGATATTCATTAATTATGATCGCTTACACTGAGATGTACTAATATGTCACATTAAAAAAAAGGTGGTATATGATTACAGAGAAGAAGAAAAAAAAAGATATACTGTTACAAGGCAAACTCAATGGCTGACTGATTCATTTTAAAATTTTGATGCCTCAGATAAGGTGGTATTTCCAAGACAAAGATTATTCTTTATGCATTGTTATCTTAATAATTATCCTGATAGTCTGCTGACTCCCACAGTCAGAAACACTTGGTGTTTCCTCCACCTGTCAAGGGACCCAGGAAAAAAGTTGGCTAACTGCCTTAGCTTGAAATGTGCACGAGTGTTTGTCAGTTTTTCCATTGCCTGCCCTGCTTGTTTAAGACAGGCATAGCCAGGTTTCCCCACTGTTAGCCACCCAGAGCAGGCAGCTTGGTGTCTGGGTTTGTCATTCTAATAAATTGCCTTTTGACTTGCTGATCACAGTGTTGTTTCCCTTTATACTTGGAGATATAGCTGTAACAATGCTGTGCTTAACTTTTGAGTGGGTCCATTCTGCAGTGCAATCTGCTGGACTCATGTATTAGTCACATAGCTTTCAAAGTTTTGTTCTAGCTGGTTTTGAACTCAATTGCTCTTTGGTGGGGAGAGAAAGAGTATGCAGGCCCTTTTACACCTACCACTGCACTGCCCTACAAGCAAAACCTTTTGCACTGAAAATAATATCCAGTAGGCTGATCAGAAGTAAGATCCTTCCTCCCTCCTCTCCTTGCCCCCTTTCCTTCCCTTCCCCCCCCTCTTTCTTCCCTCTCTCTCCTCCCTCCCCTCCTTGCCCCCTTTCCTTCCCTTCCCCCCCCCCCCCCCCCCCCCCCCCCCCCCCCCCGTCCTTCCCTCCCTTCCCTCCTTCCCTCCCTTCCCACTTAGTTTTGTAATGCTCTTCCCAGGTCTGCTTTAGAAGATGTGCCTCACATTCAATATTCCATATTCATTCCGTTCCTAACTCTAATCTGTACTTTTGCAGGTGTCTTGGCTTATTTTGTGGATCAAATCCTGAACTTTAGTCCATGTGAATTTGGCAAGGTTTTACAAAATATTTACTAACATGGACGTGTACATATAGAACTAAAAGGGGAACCTAAAATGATGAATTTGTAAAGGCATAACATCGTTATGCACTGCAATAACTACATAGTTTAAGTCAGCAAGTGCCCAACTGGACCTGATGTCTTGTTACATTAAAACAAAACAAAACAAAAAGAAGAGTTCTTTTACTATGTTAATTTTTCGTGATACTTAATGACAATGCATAACAGCTAGCTGTGTTGAGATCAAATACATTTTACAGTGTTTTTCCATAAAATCCTAATGGTACTTAGGCACTAATTTCTCTGACAGAAATGCAACAGTATGTCCTGTTTCACAAACTATTTATTTGAATCACAGAATTGCACTGGTTGTAAAAGACTTGTAGAGATCACTGATCACCCTTGCAAAGTACATTCCCTACAGCAGGTTGCACACGTAAGTGTCTGAGTGTATACAACCTCTACAACCTCTGTAGGCAGCCTGTTCCAGTGCT
The DNA here is from genome assembly GCA_023055505.1 of Callipepla californica brunnescens. Lineage (NCBI taxonomy): Eukaryota > Metazoa > Chordata > Aves > Galliformes > Odontophoridae > Callipepla > Callipepla californica. The sequence continues at coordinate 571,048 of JALIRH010000057.1, read as the reverse complement.
CTGTCACTTTGACAGTAAATAAGTTCTTCCCTGCATTAGCATGGAACTTCCCATGTTCCAGTTTCTGCTATTTGCCCCTTGTTCTATTATTGCGTGCCACTGAAAGGAGTTCACCTCCATCAACTTGATTCCTACACATTAGATGTTTATAATTAGTAATCAGATCTCCTCTCAGCCTTCTCTTCTCCAGACTGAAGAGTCACAGGTCTCACAGATTCTTTTTCATCTCCCTTTTTCGTAAGGGAGCTTCTCCAGGCCCTTAATCATTTTTGTTGCCCTCCATTGGACTCCTTTTAGGAGATCTCTGTCTATTTTGATCTGGGGAGCCCAGAACTGGACACAGTTTCAGACTTCAGCTTTTCTATTGACTATATGTTTATCCATAGAATTTAATTGAATGTACTGGTGAAGTGACTTTGAATACAAAGGCCATTAGGCCAGATGAATAAATGTGGGAGCCCAGTCAAAGCAAAACATGATCTCCTCATGCTAAGCCAGTGCTTTTCAGGCTTGCTGAGTCTCGCACATTTTATGTAAGACTCCTGTTCAGCACTTCCCATTCTTGCCTATTGGCAGTGCCGTGCTGAGGCCTTGTCTGCTCTACCACCCCACAGGCCGCCAGCATGGAGCCTATGAATTGGAAAGAGGCTGTGGTACAGATCTGCATCTGCAGATGTGCCTTCAAAGTAAGTCCCATGTTCAAAACATCCCACCTAACAAAAATCCCTCCTGTTGTAGACTGTTCCTCTGTCATACAAGCAAAGTTGCTATTTGACTTGATGCACTTGTCTTGACAGAATATCTGGAAAATATCATAACTAAAAGAAAGCTGGGAAATGTAATGACAAGTGTACCTGTAATTATTGTTTCGAAGTGCTAACACTACAGTACCATGAAAACTGAGTAGACTGTGTGCATGGAAAAAAAAATCAGCTGTAACAGTAAATGCATTTCTAAACATGTCACAGATTTGATGAAGCACTATTAAAGGGAGTACAGATTTCTTTGCCATCTAGGGGCTATCTGTATTAAGTGCCGTGAACAGTAACACAAGCAGCTGGTTCTCCACTCTTCAGAAGCATTCATTTCACTCCAACTAACCTTCAGCTACCTGATCTTTCACTGTTTGTTCATCTCCTGTGTCACAGTACATTACCATACAGGTGCATAATATATTTCATACAAAGTGCAAGTGCTTTCAGCATGCTGGACCACCTCAGATCTATTATACTGAGTTCAAGGAGATTTTTCACTTCCCCTTGAGGGAAGGTGATGCAAGGCAAATAAAGGTGTAGGTGCATCACACAATTAACTTAAACTATTTCACTGAGTCGAAAACAGTATAGTATCTTTTTGGTTAAGAAGAAATGTTGCCAAAAGGAAAATTCAAATTGTTTTTATACAATAACGAAAGCAGCATTAGTCATTTTCTATTAACTCTTTCTTAACGTGCAGAGATAAAGCTTATTGCATTTCAAATTGTGAAAATGATTAATGGCTTCAATTAGAAATTAATTTGATTTTTTAAATTGCCTGCAGATAGTGATTTCACTTTAATGGATCTACTTTTGTTTATCTTGTTGTCACAGAAGCTTTTTTGGCTCTGTAGGAAAAATGCATTCCTTCATCTGCTTGTTTCTTATCTTTCCCTTCATTTTTTCCTGACCTGTATTTACTGATATATTCAAACCTTTGCTTTCAATCAAAATGGTCAAACTTATTAGAATTGCCATGAAATCATATGCTTGAGAGCTTAAATTCCAAAGCTGATTTCCAGCCGTATTTGACAGTGTGGTTGTATGATACTGTTGTGCGCCAATCATAGGTAAAGATTTGCCCAAAGAGAAAAAGCTGTAAATCTAAAGCTTCTAGTGGGCATTCAATGGGAGTTAATAGATGGTTTCCCTTTGAGCCACATCCAGGATTAAAAGCCTGAACTTTGACTATTCCACTTCTATGAGGGCTACTCTGAAAGTAACACCTATTTTATTATGTTAGCCCAAGATGTCAGAGGCAGATGTTGGTGGTATGGCAGTAGATGTTGAATCTTCCCACAAAAGTTCCATTACATTTTGTTGCTGTGTGACTGATAGCAGCAGAGGGACAGTATGACAAAATGGCATCTGATATAGAAATGTTTACAATGCAAAGGTGTGTGACTGAGTTCCTCCATGCCAGAATAATTGTTCCCACTAACTTTCATGGATGCTTGCTGAACATTTATGGAGATCAAACAGTGGATGTTAGCACCGTGAGGCAGTGAGTGGTGTGTTTCAGCGGTAATGACAGAGACATGAAAGACAAATCATTTTTGCGGGTTTTTACAAGCATGGCATACTGGCTCTTGTTCATCACTGGCAAAAACACATAGTTAGTGATGGTGACTGTGTTGAAAAATAGTATTTTTTTGTTGAGAATTTGCTCTATTAAATAGTGTTATTGTTCTCTTTGTTGTAATTTTCATGGAAATATGTGGGAGGCATTACTTTCAGAGCAACTTGCATATTCAGGAATTTTCTATGTCTATAGTGCTGTGTTATGCTTTATTTGCTCCTTCTTATTCTCTCTTTCTCATATAACCCAGCTTGTTATCTTTTTGTAAAGGTGCAGTCCTATGCCAGAGTTGCCTAATCATAATATATAAAATAGTAGGCATTGACCCTAGCTAATTTTTTTATTATATGTATGTGTATATACACATGAACTCATGCACTTCACATTAATTATCTCATAAAATTTGAAAATGAAAGTATTGTTTATCAACATAAACTTGATTAAAATTAAAAAAATCATTTACTGGACATAACTGGGAAAATCTACACTTTGTAGATGGATTTGAGGTTCTGTTAAAATCTCTCCAAAATTGGTAAGTTATGCTGTCAAAAAGTCACATTAAGACGTATGGTAAAGAGTTTATACTGGAAGTTAAAAACTGAAACTCACAAGCAGATTTAAAATAAGAGGTTCTTCACCACATTTTGTGAAAATGTACACAGTAGAAGTTTGTATGCTATTTGAATACACTTATAGGTTGTGCTAGTGTTTATATGCTGTTTCTTGTGATTCAGGAAGATTTTTAGATGATAGTATATTCTAAATTTCATCTCGTAGGCCTTAACTGCAGAAAAAAATGAAGTCAGGGACCATATTAAGAAGGTACCCTGTAATCCTACCCCTGTACTCAGCATTAGTGAGGCCTCACCTTGAGTATTGTGTTCAGTTTTGGGTACCTCAGTACAGAAAGGACATTGAGGTGCTGGAGCAGGTCCAAAAAAGGGCAACAAGGCTTGTGAGGGTTTGGAGAATATGCCCTACCAAGGAGATACTGAAGGAACTGGGGCTGTTTAGTCTGGGGAGGAGGAGAAGGCAGGCTGAGGGAGGAGGGGAAGGCTGAGGGAAGACCTTGTTGCTCTCTTCCAATATCTGAAAGGTGCTTACAGCAAGAGCAGGGTTGGTCTCTTCTCACTGGTGACAGGACACAGGGAAACGGCCTTAAGTTGCACCAGGGTAAGTTTAGGTGATATCAGGAAATACTTCTTTAAAGAAAGGGTTGTTAAGCACTGGAATTGGCTCCCCAGGTGGTTGAATCACTATCCATAGATGCATTTAAAAACCAATTGTATATGGCGCTGAGGGACATGGTTTAGCAGAGGGTTGTTAGAATTAGGGCAATATGGTTAGGTCGCGGTTGGACTGGATGATCTTTAACATCTTTTCCAACCTGAGTGATTCTACGTGTGCAAAGAGAGCATGGTGAGTCAAGATGCCAGTCCCTTCCCTCCCAACAGAAAGCAAGTATTACAGTATCCCTGGCTTTTTGTTTTTCAGTCTTAGCCTTGGGTGAGGGCTTTATTCTCAAATAAATGCAAATTTTAAACATTATTATGCAGACCCATTCACTGCTGTGACTTTATATCAATGAATTTATTTTATAATCTTAAGGATTTGCAGTTAGTTAGCAGTCTTTCTACCAAATGCATGGTTCTTTATCGTACATATATTTTTGAAAATCAAAATGGTAAAAACAGAAATAACTCTCCTGCAGTCCTAAGAAAGCCGTTGCTGATAGAACAGTGTTCTGTTTCTAAAATCAGAGGGTGATGCAAAGGTTTTCTTGATGTTTTATGGCAGGAAGAATCATCATTGCAGATACTCATATGTATATACAAATACAAACATACCTGTACATCAAAGTCTATCATATGCATCATTTGGTCATGAAATGAATTGGTGAAGTTTTATTGACCAGATGAATATGCTAGTCAGACTCCTAATGGAAAAATCGCTATTTTTTATTTGTATCAGACTTGTATCATAGCATAAAAAGGCCACTGGTGTAACAATTTAGAAATATTACACTTTCTTCTGTGAAGACTTACTGCTGAATATGAAGCATACAATGAAGAGAAAATAAGGGATCTTAATGTGACTAATTACATGTACTGGACTGTAACCAGCAAAATTCTGAAATAAATGAGTATCTGCACAGACTGATGTTGAAAAATACTCATAGAAGACTGATGGCTGATTATTATAAAAGTGTTAAAACTTAAATTTACATGCAGCTGGCCACATTTTGTTCACAGTAATGCTTAGTTAAATACATAATACCAAAGGCAGAAACTTGTTTTTCCTTTCAGAGCAAGCAAAGTAAAGAGAAAAAGCGGAGGTGAGACAAGACTTGCACAGTTCTAAATATTTACATTAGATGTTAAAATACTTCGAAATTACATTGAGGGATTGTTTCATGAGGTTCTGTACCAATCAGACTGAGAGTGTAATTCTGATTTTTTCAATTTATGTAAGTCTCAAGTGAATTTTAATTGGCGCTACTTCAGTGTTTCACTGCAAAAGGAGACAACATTCTAGAGCTTTAAGTATGAAAGACTGAGTCAACCAAGTGAATGAAACAGAGACTAATTAATTAAGTCAATATACATGCCATTGTTTCCTTTTGTGATCATTTTTATGCGTGAGTAAAAGGCAGGGCTATTGTAAGAATGAATGGGGTCAAGGTTGCTTAATAGTCTACATATGTGTGGTATTTCCACTTTCTGATTAGACTAATGAGTCAAGTGTTAAGAATATGTAAAACAGAGCTGAACTTGTTAAATAGTTTGAAGACAAATTCTTAAAAAATGAACAATAACATGTCATAACAAGCCTGGTTTCATCTGCATACATGCACCTCTGCATTGTGCAATCAGATATTCCAAAGTAGGTTGCTTTGAGACCACTGGTGTCAATACACGAGAGGTACTATTACCTCTTCCAGGATTCTTCTTACTATTGACATTATTCAAACTTGCATCAAATTCACAGATTTCAAAGTTTTAGACTTGACTAGTATTTGTGACTGATACCTATTTTTAATGACAGATGTTGTTCCTTTCTGCTTTTCCCTGTCTATACTACTGTGTATATGGATTTGCACAAGTGTGATTACCCATCATGAAATCGATCTAACAGTCCAAATGCACTTGCAGTTATTATCATACAATGCCATTTTGCCAACTGGTAGATGTTATTAAAATACTTTTCCTCAACTTGGAATACATTACTATGAGCCATTAAAAAAAATCTCAAATGAGTACTTACAAAAGATGTGTCTGTATTAAAAATGATTTAGGCAATAAATCTCTGAAGTTCTTGGATGAAATGAAATGTCATATTCATATGATATAGAAATTCCTGTAAAGTATGAAGGTAGACATATATTTTATAGTGGATATATCAAGTTCAACTTTTACCTTCTCAACTCATTTTCAAAAAAACCCAAAGCATTTGAAAACAATTCAGCAAATTATTAGTATTGTTCTATTAAAAAACAGTAAGTTTTATTAAAATCAACAGACAATAATAGTATACTGAATTTTGAAGTGTACTGAACTGCTACACTATTCTTCTTTTCCAGAAATAAGGCAGGTACAAAGTGCTTTCCACAGTTTCTTGGTATCTTTGACACATATAAAAAGTATTATCAAAAGCTGCATATAATTAAAGTCCTAGAATTCAAACTAAGCTCCCTTTTTGTTTATTCCTGAAAGTTATTTCCACAAGCAGTCAAGTACAAGATACGTATGCTTACAGGAAAATGTTCTTTATGTTAAGGAAAGAAAAGGTGCATATTTTTGGTTCCTCATTGCGTTAGCATTTTGATCTACTCTATTTTCGATCTCTGACCGACATTATTTCCTATATTAGGCCACTACAGCTTATGAGGTATGACCACAATTAACCACTGCAACATGAAATGAGTGTAAATTCAGACTCTGATTCCATGCTTTTATAAAACTTGAATTTCATATGTATTCTAGCACTGACCAAAACTACAATGACTACGAATTAGAAACACTGACCTAGTCAGTACAAAAATGTTTAGTTCCCGATACATTTGAATGAATTTCTAGCCTCCAAAGGATTTAGTGCTGGCAGGCCTTCATGACAGACTAAGTGCTGCCTAAGTTGCTTTAACCTGATTGCTTCCTTTGGATCCCCTGTTTACCATAGCTGATGCTCAACTTGCATGGGAGGTACAGCTGTGATTCACACCTTGCAGTCAGAGCCCACTCATCTGGACTAAACTGGGAATTTTGCAGTGCCCACATATAATAGTAATATCTGTGGAACAAAAAAGGTTGCAGGTCTTCCTGCCATGTCAAATGTTGCTTTGTCAGACTGCCCCTCTGCTGTCATCTGCTGCATGACAATAAAATGTAAGGGAATTTTGGTGGGAAGATTCAACCTGTACTGCCATATTATCAACATCTGCCTTTGACATCATCAGCCCACATAATAAAATAGGAGGCACTGCTTTCAGAGTAACCCACAAATATATATATATGTATATTCATATGCATTATTTATAAGCTTATTTTATGCAGAGAGTGAAAAAAAATAAGACCCACTAGACATAATTTGTGTTCATACAAATTTTGCAGAACAGATGTTTCTGTCCCCAATCTTGCTTTCACTAGTTACGTCTAACAATTTTAAAATAAAAGCAGAGAAAATCCTGCAAAACTGCAAACCTATTTCTACAGGCTTACAATATCATAATGTGGCATTACAGATGCTCACATGATGTAAAAACAGGCTCTCCTTATATTGTCAAATATACCTGTTAACTTTTATACAGATATTTAGGTTATATATATATTATTCTCTTCTGCTGTCATAGAATGTCTTGAAAGAGACCTCAAAAATCATTCCTCTGCCATAGACACTATTGCCACTGTCTAGATCAGGCTGATTGTAGCCCCATCTGACCTGGCCTTGAACACTTCCAAGGATGGGGCATCCACAACTCCTTTGGGTGATTGTTCAAATGGCTCTCTCTTTAATCTCCAAGTAAATGATTTCTTAACATCTAACAAATTTCTCTTCTTTTAGTTTAAAGACACTCCTTCTTGTCCTATAATTATTAGACCATGTAAAATGATGGTTTCTGCCCTGCTTTTAAGCTCCCTTCAAGTCATGGAAAACCACAAAGAGGTCTGTCTGAAGCCTTTTCTTCTGTACACCGAAAAAGCCCATATCCCTCACATTTCCCTCATAGGAGAGGTGCTGCAGCCCTTTGATCATTTTCATGGCAGTTCTCTGGACCTCCTATGGCTCCATACTGTTCTTTGGGGGCCCTAGACTTAGCCACAGTACTCCAGATGGGGCCTCACAAGGGCAAAGTAGAAGGGGACAGTCACCTCCCTTGTATTGCTGTTGTCAACGGTTTACTGGGATGGATCGGCCCAGTTCCGTGACGATTGGTGCAGGGGACCCACGGACCCACGCCCCAGGAAAGGGGAAGGGAAAGGGGAGATGGACCTAGAAAGCAAAACAGTGGCAACGATCTGAGGAGGAAAGCTAATTTACTAAATAAGATATCAGAAAGCAAAGTAACAGAATATAATACAGTATAATTGGAATTCAAGCTAATAAATCAAATAAAATGAGCAAGAGAGTGTCTGATAAACCAAAGGCCTTACGCTAACGCTGAAGGCGAGACAGCAGCGAGCACCCACTGCTGAGTCGATCCCGAAGGAAAGAGGGTGTCCCAGGACCGCAGAGGGTTTTTATCTGTTCCCTCTGAGCGGAAAATACGTAAAAATACAAAGCATTGCAAAGGTCCTCTGGGGAATGTAGTTCTTCTCTTCTGAGACAGGTATACCCGGAATTATCAATGATCCATGGGGCTGGAGTGTTAACTCTCCAACTCTTAATGGACTACGTGATGTTTATGATGTGGAATACCAGTACCAAAAATCATAAAACCATGACATTCCACCCCTTATTCCACATTGTTACATCATGCTTGATACATATAGAAAAACAATGATTAACTTGCATTAGATACACACACACACACACAACATATATATATGTATATACATGGAATTACTGACTGCACTCCCCCAACATCAAATTCCCTTCTGGTACACATTGAACATCCCCATTCTTCTGCATCAACCACCAAGTGGACCCAGGTCCCTGAGCAAAGACAGTTCCACGGAGAGGTTTGCCCTTTCCAGAAGCTGGAAGGACCCATACCGCTTTCCCCAACATGTTCTTTACATGTACTACAGGGACCTTATCTCCCTCTACAGTAGGTAGAGAGCTGGATTGGGCAGGACCATCGCGATTGATGGGCCCTCGAGTATTGACCAACCAGGTGGCTTCTGCCAAATGCTTCTCCCAGTGCTTAAATGTTCCGCCACCCATTGCTTTCAGCATGGTTTTTAACAACCCATTGTATCTTTCAATTTTAACAGAAGCTGGTGCATGATAGGGGATATGATAAATCCACTCAATGCCATGATCTTTGGCCCAATAATTTATAAGAGAATTTTTGAAATGAGTCCCATTATCTGACTCAATTCTCTCTGGAGTGCCATGTCACCATAGGACTTGTTTCTCAAAACCTAGAATGGTGTTTCGGGCGGTAGCATGGGGTACTGCATATGTTTCAAGCCACCCAGTGGTTGCTTCCACCATGGTGAGCACACAATGCTTACCATTGCGAGATCGTGGCAAGATGATGTAATCAACCTGCCATGCCTTCCCATATTTATACTTTTGCCATTGCCCTTCCCCCAAAAAAGGTTTCATCCTCTTGGCTTGTTTAATTGTGGCGCAGGTATCACAGTCATGGATAACCTGTGCAATAGCATCCATAGTCAAGTCCACCCCTCGGTCTCTAGCCCACTTATATGTTGCATCTCTTCCTTGGTGGCCCAAGGTCTCATGGGCCCATCAAGCTAAAAATAATTCACTCTTGTGTTGCCAGTCCAAGTCTACTTGAGCCATCTTAACTTTGGCAGCTCTATCTACCTGATGGTTATTCTGCTGTTCTTCAGCTGCCCAGTTTTTAGGAACACGAGCATCTACATGGTGCACCTTTACAACTATATTCTTTACTCGGACAGCAGTGTCTTTCCACAGTTCAGCAGCCCAAATAAGTTTACCCCCTCCGTTGCCAGCCATTTTGTTCCCATTGCTGTAACAACCCCCATAAAGCACTTGCCACCATCCATGAGTCAGTGTAAAGATAAAGCACTGGCCACCTCTCTCGTTCAGCAATATCTAAGGCCAGTTGGACAGCCTTTACCTCTGCAAATTGGCTTGATTCTCCTTCTCCTTCAGTGGCCTCTGCAACTCGTCGTGTGGGGCTCCACACAGCAGATTTCCATCTGCGGTGCTTACCCACAGTGCAACAGGATCCATCTGTGAACAGCGCATATCTCTTTTCATTGTCTGGTAGTTCATTATATGGTGGGGCCTCTTTAGCACGTGATACCTCCTCTGCTGGTGTTGTTCCAAACTTTTTACTTTCAGACCAGTCCATGATCACTTCCAGGATTCCTGGATGACTGAGGTTCCCCATCTGAGCTCGCTGTGTAATCAGTGCAATCCACTTACTCCAAGTGGCATCGGTAGCATGATGGGTAGAGGGAACCCTTCCTTTGAACATCCAGTTCAGCACTGGCAGTCAAGGTGCCAGAAGGAGCTGCGCTTCAGTACCGATTACTTCGGAAGCAGCTCAGACCCCCTCATACGCGGCTAAGATCTCCTCAGTTGGAGTGTAGCGCTCCTCAGACCCCCTGTATGCTCAACTCCAGAAACCAAGGGATCAGCCTTGGGTCTCTCCAGAAGCTCTTCGCCACCACAAACTCCAAGTGGGACCTTCCTTTCCAGCAGCAGTGTAGAGGATGTTCTTTACATCCTGTCCCGTCTGCACTGGCCCCAGGGCCACGGCACGGGCTATCTCTTGCTTAATTTGATCAAAAGACTGATGCTGCTCAGGGCCCAATACAAAATCATTCTTCTTCCTCGTCACCCAAAAGAGAGGGCTCACAATGAGACTACAGTTTGAAACATGCATTCTCCAAAAGCCCACTACACCCAGAAAAGCTTGGGTCTCTGTCTTACTAGTGGGTGGAGACACAGCAGTGATTTTGTCAATCACATCTGTTGGGATGTGATAACTTCCATCTTGCCACTTTATACCTAGGAACTGAATTTCCTGTGCAGGCCCTTTCAATTTGCTTCGCTTAATAGCAAAGCCTGCTCGCAGGAGGATCTGGATAATTTTCTCCCCTTTCTCAAAAACTTCCCCTGCTGTATTGCCCCACACAATGATGTCATCAATGTATTGTAAGTACTCAGGAGCACCACCCTGTTCCAACGCAGCTAGGATCAACCCATGGCAAATGGTTGGGCTTTGCTTCCACCCCTGGGACAAACGGTTCCAGGTGTACTGAACGCCTCTCCAGGTGAAAGCAAACTGCGGCCTGCATTCTGTGGCCAGAGGAATTGAAAAGAAGGCATTGGCAATGTCAGTGGTGGCATACCACTTGGCTGCTTTTGACTCCAGTTCGTACAGGAGTTGAAGCATGTCCGGCACAGCAGCACTCAGTGGGGGTGTGACTTCATTCAGGCCACGGTAATCTACCATCAGCCTCCATTCTCCACAGGCTTTACACACTGGCCATATGGGGCTATTAAAAGGTGAGTGAGTTTTGCTGATCACTCCCTGGCTCTCTAGCTGACGAATCAGGTTTTGAATGGGGAGCAAGGAATCCCTGTTGGTGCAATACTGCCATCTATGCACTGTTTTCGTAGCAATCGGTACCTGTTGCTCCTCCACGTGTAGCAACCCCACAACAGAAGGATCTTCTGACAGGCCAGGCAAAGCAGACAGCTGCTTAATCTGTGTCCACAGCAGCTATTCCAAAAGCCCATCAATAACCTTTGGGATCCTTAAAATATCCCCTTTTGAGGTAATCAATACCAAGTATACACGGAGCCCCTGGGCCAGTCACAATAGGTTGTTTTTGCCAGTCTTTACCAGTGAGGCAAATTTCAGCCTCCAATTTGGTCAGCTCTTGGGAACCCCCAGTCACCCTAGAAATATGGATTAATTCTGTCCCTTGGTGACTCGAGGGCATTAGAGTGCACTGTGCACCAGTGTCCACCAGTGCCTTATATTTTTGTGGTTCTGATATGCCAGGCCATCGAATCCACACAGTCCAATGCACTCTATTATCCCTTTCCCCACCCTGGCTGGGGGGCACAGGCTATTGTGCCTGGTAGGTATCTCGCTCAGTTCTGAAGGAGTACCATTCAGACAGGAGGACATCTTGCTCAGACAGGAGGGTGTCTTTTTCAGGTTGGAGGGCATCTTGCACAAACTGGAGACCATCTTGTTGAGAATGAGGGTTGTTGATTTCAGACTGGAGGGCATCTCTTTCAGGCTGGAGGGCATCTTTCTCAAACTGAAAAGCAACCTGCTTGGTCTGGAGGGTGTCTTGATCAGACTGGAGGCTGTCTAAATTGGACTGGAGAGTCTGATTGTCAGCTACAAGACTCTCTTTCTGGATCTGGACACTATCCCTCTCAGCTCAGAGACTCTCTCGCTCTATTTCAGGAACTCTATGCCTCTCTGAGATAGTATTGAATAAGGTCCGATTGGCATAAGCCAGACCCCAAATAATTTGGGCCTCCTCAGATCTGTCTGAGCCGCAACATTCCTGTCTCAAATATCTGCTTAGGTTCTCAGGATCTTGCACGTGTTCAGGGAAAAGGTCCCAGTATGTTTTGAGCATTAAAAGGGAAAAAACAATGAAAAGCAGCCCCATAAGAGCAGTTTAAAAAGAACTTTTTTTTTTCTTTACTATAACAAGCTAGCAGCACCCAAAAAAGTTTACAGATAACCCAGAACAACTGGCAGTATGCCCAGACTTCAAGGTCGTGTTATGCCATCCAGTTCCTGCAGTACAGATAAGCTTGCTAGCAAGAGACAGAGATTCACTCTAAAAGAGTGTCTCTGCCCGGCTAAGGCAGCTAGCTCAGTCGGTAGAGCATGAGACTCTTAATCTCAGGGTCATGGGTTCGAGCCCCACATTAGGTGCCAAAAAATGTCAATGGTTTACTGGGCTGGATCGGCCCGGTTCCGTGATGACTGGTGCAGGGGACCCACACCCCAGGAAAGGGGAAGGGAAAAGGGAGATGGACCTAGAAAACAAAACAGCGGCAACGATCTGAGGAGGAAAGTTAATTTACTAAATAAGATATCAGAAAGCAAAGTAACAGAATATAATTGGAATTCAAGCTAATAAATCAAATAAAATGAGCAAGAGAGTGTCTGATAAACCAAAGGCCTTACGCTAATGCTGAAGGCGAGATGGCAGCGAGCACCCACTGCTGAGTCGATCCCAAAGGAAAGAGGGTGTCCCGGGACCACAGAGGGTTTTTATCTGTTCCCTCTGAGTGGAAAACATGTAAAAATACAAAGCATTGCAAAGGTCCTCTGGGGAATGTAGTTCTTTTTCTCTTCTGAGTCAGGTATACCCGGAATTATCAATGATCCATGGGGCTGGAGTGTTAACTCTCCAACTCTTAATGGACTACATGATGTTTATGATGTGGAATACCAGTACCAAAAATCATAAAACCATGGCAGCTGTCCACTCTTCTTTTGATGTGGCCTAGGATGCATACAGAAAGTAAACTATGTATCTGGGATTGCTCCCAGCCCAAGTGCAACACCTTGCACTTGGCACTGTTGAACCTCAGATTCTTGTGGACCCACTCTTCAGGCTTTTCCAGATACCTTCAAATGGCATCCTTTCCTTCTATTGTGTCACCTGCTCCACTTACAACAGTGTAATTTGCACAGTTAATGAGAATGCACTCAATCCCACTATCCATGCTATTGATATAGGTGTTCAAGTGTATTAGTTTCAAGATGGACTACTTGGAGGGCACCACTCATCACCAGCCTGGACATAGTCATTGACCATAACCCTCTTGTTGTGACCATCCAACCAACTCTTTGTCCACTAAAGAGTTCGTCCTTCAAATATCTCTCTTTCCAACTTAGTGATAAGAATGTTGTGCAACCATAGAAAAAATCCTTACAGAAATCCATATAGATGCCAGCAGATGCTCTTCCTTTGACTCCTGATGTTGTCACTCCATTGTTGAAGGCCACCAGATTGGTTAGGCACAATCTGCATCTCATGTAGCCACTCTGGCTTTCTTGGATTGCTTCCTTATCTTTCCCCTTGTCTTATTGCCACACACTTCTGAGAAGAGTCTGGCTTCATCCCTTTGCCTCCCTTTGTGGACACTATCATCATCAAAGTCACTGATGAAGATGTTGAACAGGAATGGACCCAGCACCGACCCCTGAGGAAAACCGCTAAATTCAGGCCTCCAACTGGACTCTGTGCCACCAGTCACAGCCCCCTGAGCTCTGCCAGTCATCCAGTTCTCAGTCCACCTCACCATCCACTCATCTATTCCATTCTTCCTCAGATTTGTTCTAAGGATGCTGTGGGAGACAGTGTCAAATGCCTTGCTGAAATTAAGGTAGACTACATCCACTGCTCTCCCCCTAATCCAGCCAGACAGTAATGCCATCACAGAAGGCCACCAGGTCAGTTGAGCACAACCACCCCTTAACCTCATCTTGGTGAACCCATGCTGACTACTCCTGATAACTCTCTTCTCTTCCAGCTGCCTGGAGATGGCATCCAGAACAAGCTGGTCCATCACCTTTCCAGGGACAGAGGTGAGGCTGACTGGACTGTAGTTACCTGGATTCTCCTTCTTGCCTTTTTTGATGACTGGAGCGACCTTGGTTATCCTCCAGCCTTCAGGCATCTCTCACATTCTCCAAGACCTCTCAAAGTTGATAGACAGTGGCTCAGCAATCACCACTTCCAACTCTTTCAGCACACATGAATGGAAGTGCTTGGAAGAAGTTCTGTTTAAATGCTAACCAGCTCTCACAGGCCACTTACCTTCTAATACCTGGGATAGCTCCAGTGATGTCCCAGAATGGATCAAAGTCATCTCTCCTGAAGTCCAGGAGTCCTACTTTTTGGTTTGCTTCTTCCACTCAGTATCTTGAGCTCCATCCATGTGATCACTACATCCCAATCTGCCCCCAACCTTCACTTTCATAACAAGCCCATAAGAACAAGGTCCACTAACACCCCACCCCTCATTGACTCCTCCACCACCTGCATCAGAAAGTTATCTTAAACACATTGCAGGAACTGTCTAAAGCATGCGTGCCTGGTGGTCATGTTGCTTACCCAACAAGTATCTGGATAATTGAAGTCCCCTTATAAGAACCAGCACCTGGGATCTACCTGGCTACTTATGGTGGCTTGTAGAAGGCCTCATCAACATCCTCCTCCTAATCAGGGGGCCTATAACACACACCCACAACAGTGTCACACATACTAGCCTGCCCCTTAATTCTCACTCACAAGCTCTCTACTGGTACATCACCCTCTCCCAGGTGAAGTTAAATATATTTATCTGCTGTTTCACATAAAGAGTAATTCCACCACCTTGCCTTGCCAGACTGTCTTTCCTAAAAAGAACATAGCCATCCATGGCAGCATTCCAGTCATGCAAGCCATCACATCTCCATGACTGCAGTGAGATCATGGCCTTGTGACTGCACACAGATCTCTTAATTCCTCCTGTTTATTTCCCATGCCATGCACATTAGTATACAGACACTTTAGGGCAGCAGCAGGTGCCCTTAATGGATGCAAGAAGATTTCAGGCAGGGAATTCACAGTGGTAACTCCTCTGGGGAGTCCTCACAAATTCCTACAGGACAATCCAGAGGTTTTTCCCTGCAGTCTCCTACAATGACAACATCCCCATGACCTACTCTGTCCCAGTGACCTCCACCCTCTTCTTCCACCAAATCTAGCTGAAATTTCTGAATTACTCATTCCACCCTAACATAGCTTAAAGCTCTCTCAACAAGCCCTGCCAGCTCCTGGCCTAGGATCCACTTCCCCCTCAGGGACAGGTGAGACCCATCCACAGCCATCAGGCCAGGCACCAAGTAAACCACTCCATGATCAAAGAACCCAAAGTTCCTGTGGCAGCATCAGCCTTTCAGCCCCTTATTCAGAGCCTGAGTTTTCCTAGACCACTTCATATCCCTCACCACCCCTGAAGGCAGAGAGGAAAACAGCACTTGTGTTCCCACTCCCTCAACCAACCTGCCTTTACCCCTGAAATCCCTTTTGATTATTCTTAAGCTTCCCTGACTGATTTCATCACTGCTTGCCTGAACCATCAACATTGAATATTAATCAGAGGATTGAACCAGACCTGGGAGTTCTTTGGTGATGTCCCTGACCCAGGCCCCAGAGAGGCAGCACACCTCCCTTTTGGGTTGGGTCAGATCTGCATATGGGGGCCCTCTGTTCCCTTGAGAAGGAAATCACGTGCCACAGTTACCCTTCTGTCTTTCCTGGCAGAGGCAGTCTCAAGGTGTGGGGACAACTGCCTCACAGTCCTCTCTTGCCTCCCCACTCATGTCCTCATCAGTTTCCAACACTCCAAACATATTGCATAGGAGGGACCTGGGGAAGTGTGGTAGGCAGGCAGCAGGGGCATCCTTGACAGTGAGCTGGGACTTTTTTTTCAACGCTCCTCACATCTTAGATCTGTCTGTTTGCGTGTAAGAGACTATTATTTTATACCATTGCCTCAAAGTTTGCTAATGAACATGTCGAACGTGTCCAAGCAAGTCCTGGGCAAGGGTTGCAAAATCCTTTGTCTAAAGGACAAGCCAGATGGGCATGTCCTGGGGCAACGAAAGAGAGATAAGCTGCAGCTCAATGGCCGCTGAACACTCTTTTGTGTGGTACTCATCTCCGGGGGGATATAGCCATCTCAGGAGATGCTTGCCTGGCATCCTAGCGGGATTTGTCACTTAGGCAAGAAAAATGGAGGATAAAAGAGGGATCAACCACCATGTGATGGGGTGCTCTTCCATCAGAAGCCTCATGAGCTGATCCCTGCTGCTGACAAACTCCCTCCTGGGCCTGCTGCCTGAGACACGCTGCTTTCTCCTTGACCTTGCCACTCTTTCAAGGTGTTCTACCATCTGAACCCTCATGAGCTGATCACTGCTGCTGTCCCTCCAGTGCTGACCCCTCGCTGCTTCTCTGGTGCTGGCTGACACTTTTCCTGTGCTGACCCGGTGCCACTTCTCCAGGGCAACTGCTTGCTGCTCAAGGCTGCCCATCGCTGCTGCTGTTCTCCCCACTTTTGCCACCCCTGCTCTTCTGCCTCAGACCATCAGAGCCGCTTGAAACCGGACTGCCTCTAGGATCCTGGCTGATGACTTTCCCTGCATTGTACAAATCCTTGCTTCTTTCCTATCGCTCGCCTTCCCTTCCCCATTGCCCTTAACAGTGTCTGCCTTCCCCATCTCCCTGGTCAATACTGGTAATAAACTGATCAGGCCAGCATATGAACTGTTGCTACTTAATCTCACACCGGGTATACATATAATCAAAGAACCTCATCTCCCTCTTGTATATTGGAGCATGACACTGTGATAACCTCAAAAATGTGGTGGATCCCCTGCACTATCTCCCTGGCACACCTCCCTCTGTCCCACCAATGAGTCACTCCAGCAGTCTCCCACTCACACTCCCTCAATCTCTCCACCTCCTCCCTGAACTCCACCACCAGGTGGAGCAGCTCATCCACCTGCTCGCACCTTGCACAGGTGGAATCCTGGCCACCCTCCCCCAGCAGCAGCAGTCCCAGGCACTCCCTGCAGACAGAGGCCTGAACCACCACATTTCTCAGCAGGCCCTTCATCTAAGTAGTCATAGTCTAATTTTGGCAAGCCTGCTGTCTGGTGGAGACCATGGTTAAACCTACTGTCTCAGTCACTACCAATAAAAGAGGTGGTCACCTGAGCAAAAGGGACAGCACTTGTTCACCCTGCCACTTAACCCACCTCCCACACCTGCTGCTGCAGTACTCTACAGGCAGTATGGGCTGTCCCCACATTGACTTCCCCTCCCTGTTGTCAGTGGGCAGCAACAGCCTTTTCTCACCTGATGTGGGCAGAAGCTAGCTTAGCTCCCTATAATGCTGTTTATAGCCTAGTTGTCAAGGTCAAGAGATAAAGAGTGGACAGTGCCAGCTCCACTCCTGCTAGCTAAGCAGCCCTCCCACAAGCTGCCAGCCCTAGCACAGGCACAGCACTTTGCTGGCTTAAATAAATAAATTAATTAAAAGAGCTTCTTGGTTGGCCTTTTTGCTTTAGATCCTTTGCTCAGTGCAGTCTTTACCATATTGCTGTGGGGACCACAGGTAAGAAGTTATATAACTGTATATAAAATACCTCCAGCAGGATGCTGATTATGAATTTTATGAAGACCATTAGATTATTTGCCAACTATAAAGAAAATACATACCAACACTTCTTCACTCCTAACTAATATTTGAGTCTATTGATGCAAATTGAAAACACATATCCTTTTCATGCCTCACTGGTCCACTGCCTGACTGCTTAAGGAGATAGCTGTGGGAAAGAAGGCCTTGGGTTCTATCTTTGATCTCCCAGCCGCAGTGTGTTATCTAGAGAATTTCACACTTTTTATGCCTCTCTATTTCCTTTCAGAGAATAAAGATGATGCAGGCTTCTATAAAGCAATTCTTAAATACTGTACAGCAGAACATCAGATAAGTAATCACTGTTAGCTGATAATTATTTTTACTTTTTAGCATGCTTTTTTTTTTAAAAAAAAAAACACCTATTCCCTACAAAATCCAAGGTAACAAAAAATTATTAATATAAAAAAATATACAGCTCACTGTACTTAGAATTTCTTGCTGCTTTCTAATGGTATCTAACTTCTATAGTTTTTGAAAATATCAAAATAAAATTGAATATTGTATCAAAAGAAAAATGATTCTATTGGCTTCATTTTAGTTGTGTGTTACTGTTTCATGCAGGAAAAAAATCAAATAGCTCCTTCCTTCCAGATTATGTAGAGTTTTCTTAATGCATCCACTATTGGAAGTCACACAATAGTGCTGACTTCAATAACAGTACTGATTTCTATTTTTAGTTTGGTAGCACAGACAAAAGTTAAATAAAAATATTCACTTGTTTAACCGCAAAAAAATACTCTCACAAAAAGCAGCAGTTAACATATTTGTATTTACAGTTACAGTATTATTTCTAGAATATTTTAAATGAATATTTAGAAAATATACAGGATTTTAAGCCTTTGTTTTCAATATTTTTAAAAATGTTATTTCACTGCATGGTATATATCTTCCCTGAGTTGTTAGTAGAGCAAGCACAAAAAAACCAAACCCTTTACTACTGTTATTCTTGTAGAGCTAGAGAGTCAGCTGGGCTTTATTCAGCATTGTGAATCCCAAAAGGAATTATAACCTAATTCTAATGCGTGTATCTTTCTACCATTGGCAGCATGTGAAGCAGACAGAGTGCTCGATCACTGTCAGTGAACAGTACCATATTTTGAAAGGGACAGGGTGAGGTTCCCTTTGGGTGCTACCTTGTCATCTCCCTAGCACGCAGGCAGAACACTGTTGCAACTTACTGCATATCACACAGCACATATACAGCTTTCCTCACTGAGTGAAAGTTAAAAATGACCACACTCCTGGCCTTCCAACTTGACTAAGAGACAAAAAAAAAAAAAATCACCACAAAAAGCAGACCAACAGTCATCAAATCCACTCGCTATGGATTACAGACAACTGAAAGCTAGGAGACTCCACATTTATCCAGACACATTTAGTGACTAAATGCAGCCAACTTCACATTCAGTACTACAGATTTTTCTGTAGTTCTTTGATTAGCTTGTAATTAATATCTACTTATCTGTCAAAATGCTAATTTTAAGTATCCAGCAAAGTAACTCATTCAGCATCTTGATTTATGTGCAGGCTTAACTGTCCCTGCTAATTAATATTCTATTCAAATCAGGATAATTAGCATATATCTTAATTTATGTTGTTAACAACAGTAATTAAAAAGGAACTAGAATTTCTGCATATTGGTTCTGCAAGTGTAAGTATAATCCCAAGTTTCCTAGTTTTTGATTATCTTTTCTTACTTCTCACAGAGCAGGAGTAGGAACAAACATGCAGTTTTCCTGTTTGGTGTTCTTTATTTATGTTTTCTGATACTTGCCGCTTTTATAACACTTCTTTCTGATTTATACTCATTGTCCCTTTGGAATTTTGTTGGCATTTTGTTATTTCTAAATATTTTTCCCTGTCACGGTTTTAAGATTTTTTTTAATCAGTATTCCACATCATAACATCATGTAATGCTCTAAGAATTAAAGAGTTAATACTCCAGATCCATAGATCAATAATTCTGGGTATACCTGTCTCAGAGAGAGAGAAGAACTATGTACCCCAGAGGAATTTCCTTTTCCATTTAGAGGGAAAAATAAAACTGTTCATCTCTTCCAGTAGGGCAAGGTGTATTGCTACCACCTGTGCTCCCAAGGCTAACTACATCCCTTCACCACATATACAACCAGCAAATAAGACCATGACCTAATAGTTCCCATGCACACCACCCCTTTGCAGCATGACAGTATGACTAAGCACATCAAGGTCAAGCTATCCTTTACAGTCAAGATCATAACTGAATTCATGACAGATACAGCTTGCTACACTGCTGATATTATTTACTGTCAATTAAGTTCCACCTATCATGACATAAAAACTCCATAGTTCTCAACTATTTGTCCCTCCATATTGTTTTGGGAAAGACATTCAAAAAGTCCATCATTAAATACCACTGAAGAACAAGACATCATGGTAATTTTTCAGTGACACCAGAACTCCTCCTGGCTCAGCAATGTAAGGATATAAGGATAGGCTGTAGGAAACATAGCTGCTTTAAACCTAAGAAAGGTAGCAGTCACAATCCAGTAATAAAGAAGGACTTGCTTACCCCTATCTGAGGATCAGTGTTGGTTAAGAATTCCAGGGAAGGCAATCTCTAAGTACAAGTTCTTTCCTCATAGCTGCCCATCCTTCAATGAACTTTGGAAAGAATGGAGCCATGGTTTAGTCACATAGGTGAATTGTTTCCACCTGTGATCCCTGGGATGGCTACATACCTTCACCAGGTGCTTATTCACTGGTTCAGGCCATGACCTAACGGTTACCATGAATAATTGATTTCATTTTCATTGACTAGTTTATTCCAAAAATTATTTCTCATAAGAGGAAGTAGTACATTCAGTACATGAGCCTGGAAATATTAACTTGATAGAAAGGAGAATGAGCAGAGGCTAGAGGAAGAACAAATTCGTAGAACTCCTCATCATGCTCTAAGATGCATAAAAAACAAATAATTTGTTATATATTATTTATAGACAGGAGTTTCTAGGATGCTATGATGTCTTGAAACATATAGATAAAACTTAAAGTTTCTCCATAATACATGCATTATTTTACCTGAAAGTTTTTATCATCTTTTGCAGAAAATATGATGAAATTTATAACACAGAAATATAAAGGATAGTCATACTGATCTGTCTTTTTTCAATATATATGGATTAAAAAAACACTGCTCTTTATCTCTTTATAAGCCATTAAACGGGATTTATGTGATTTACACTTATAATCACAGTTGCAAATACACAAAAAATATACCTAAAAAGAACTGAGGGTGACATTCTGAGGACCTGTGTCCCCATATCAACAGCTATTTCTTCTCCAGTTATTGTAGGGTAAAAAACCCAAGAGAGTAGTAAGCAGAGAAAATAGCAAGGAAGAAGGTATATTTTGCTAGGCTTATCTGGATAGTAAACAGAGAAACAGTAAATAAAAAAAGACTCACCTTTTCCACATGGTTGAGGTTTGCTGATAACTCCACAGGAGATCCTTCCCCAGGGCTGGCTAGCCCTTAAATGGGGTCTGGGAGAGGTGGAGCCCGACTCCACTCCTTCCAGTCACACAGGTACATTGCCTTCACCTGTGCTCCTGCAGCTGACTTGGTGCTCACCTCAGGTGATCAATCAGTGGTTCAGGCCGTGATTCAACAGTTCACATACACTCCACCCCTTCACGATGTGAACCACTGATCAAATAAACTATAGAGTGAGCCTTCCTTAGTACAGAGATCCAATACATTGTGATGCTTACATAATTGCCCATCGGAATGCATATCAGTGTAATCTGGGATGAGTGATGATCAGTATATGGCTCGTATTCTTCCCTGGGCCAGTGTTCGGTGCTATCTACTGGAAGCATGCGGTCACGTGGTGCAGGTCCATCCTACACTCCATCAGTCCCAGGCAGACTATCACTGGATGTTGCACATGATCTTACAGCAACTCTGGAACACTTCAGCATTACTTGGTTCCTGACGGTGACTTATAAACTCACAAGGAGTAATATAGGTGTTTCAAAGGTACCAAGAGTGAAGGTCCGCCCTCCAGGGTAAGACACAGGCCGTATTCCTGTCTTGGGTCAACACTTCAGCTTGTACAAGGGCATGCCCTAGCCACCTGTACCAAACCTTTTGGCCAGATGTCTGTGGCTGAACAACTATATCAGGCACCAAAGGGGGTGCTCTGATCTGCCATAGAGATGTGATAGGGGTCCCTTAAGCAATAAAGACTGGAGTGTTGACCACAATATCAGCAGGCCATGTATTACCGGAGGGACTACCAAACTATGGGGAGTCAGGCAGTGGATCTTTCAGGTCCTGCCACAGGGGTACGTGCATTCACCAACATACTCTCATAACTTGGTGGTGCGTGACCTAGCTAATTGGAGGAAACCTAATAATGTAAACCTATACCAGTACACTGATGATCTCCTGTTAACATCCGACTCACTGGAGGCGGTAGGAGAGGCGGCAGATTCATTACCCGCCTACCTAGGTGAAAGAGGATGGGCTATAAATACTCAAAAAGGTGCAAGGTCCAGGTCTATCTGTAAAATTTCTAGCGGTGGTCTGGCCAGGAAAGACCAAAATACTACCCAGCGCCATCATAGATAAGGTTCAGGCATTCCCAGTCCCTACAACAGCAAAGCAGCTGCAGGAATTTCTAGGTATATTGGGATACTGGCGTTCCTTTATACCTCTACTTAAAGCCTACCAAAAATATACCATCCTTTTGCACTAACTTCCTTGAAGTGCTTTCCTTGGGGTTATTTGCCCTACAATTGGCGAGCCAGGCAGGCTTAAAAAGATATATATATATATATACTTATACAATAAGTAACCATGTCTTTCATTTGGAACCTTTTCAAATGGGGCAAGGGGGAGAACGTTATTCCCTTAGACCAAACAATTCCTGGTCAAATTCCAGGATTTATAGGGTCACCCTATTATGGTCTTGCCACCATTATTGAAAAATGGGGACCCCTGCGGGTTACAGGCAGTGTTTCTCCTTCTCCAGCCCGGCTGATGGATTATTTTCAAGGCCTAGATAAGGATATACTAGTTACAAAAGAACGTCGGCTAGCCGCTTCTGCAGTGGCTTGGCCTCTAATAATGGCTTTACATAAATTAGATGTAACAAATACAAACACAGAATCTGAAAATCAGTTATTAAGAGAGCGAATTGAGAAATTAGAACAACAGTTGGGCACATTAGTAGCAAAAAAGCCTGGACTAGATGTGCCAACAAGACAAATACGTACCATATCAGTGGAGGACACCCAGGTCCCTGAAGTAGCGGACCTGGATGTTTCAGAAGCCAAGATCTCTAAATCGGATCTCGAAGCTCCATCTACGGAGGATCCGTTTGAGATCCGACCAATCATAACTCAAAAAACAAAAGAAGTGCAAGATAGACCAGCGGGGGTGCCTCCTGACCAATGGCCCTCTGCTGAAACATGCTTGCATGTGACAGCTCGCCCGTATACGGCAAATGAGTTGATGGACCTAGTACAACGGTTCCATCAAAAACCAAGAGAAAGCGTACCATCATGGCTCCTGAGGTTATGGGATGCAGGAGCTGAAAGCGTGTTAGTCAGTGGGACAGAGATGTCAAAATTAGCATCTATAACTATACACCCAGCCCTGAGGCAAAGATTATATGCCGCCATCCATTACACTAATGAAAATCATTCTATTATAGATTGGTTGATGGCAGCATGCCGCCTAGCATGGCCTAATAAATCTGATATTCCACTTAATACCGGTTTATGGTCCTCTATGGAGGACCTCCAAACATACATCCAGGAACTGGGTATGAGAGAGGCCATGTATTCAGAAAACTTTGAAAGCCCTGATACAGAAAAATTTACAGCAGGTATGCAAGACCTAATACTACAGCAAGCCCCCTCTCACCTTTATGGGACTTTGGTTTCCATACTAAACCCCTTAGTGGCTTCGGAGGCTATCGTCCAACAGGCAGCCCAGTTGGTGGCAGATCTTGGGGAAACGGAGCGCATAAGAACTAGGCGCAATATCCGTATGATAGAAGAAGCTGAGGCATTCCCGATTAAAACTAGGAAGCCTGTCCCACGGATACCCCGATCGGGCCCCATACAGGTATCCCGGAAGACTATGTTTAATGATCTTATACGGGCCGGGGTTGCCTTTGCTAAAATCGATGGGCAACCCAACCATGTGTTGTTACAGCTTTGGAAGCAACTGAGAAATGATCAGAAATTTCAGAGTACTCCCAGAAAATCGGGAGTACGAATAATACAGGCAGCTCCAACAACAACTTGGAATTTGGCTGACTTTATAGTCCCAAATAGAAGGAAGAAACATCCACAAGTGTCACGAGCTACAGTGCCTGAACCACCTGTGGTAAAAGACTTAGACCTAGCGAACTTCATGGAGTAATGAAGAACTTTGGTCCCTTTAGGGTCTCCAGATGTGACCGGAGGCCCTATGTAGAATTAGAGATATTTTGGACAGATAGGAATATTCAAAAGGTGATGGCTCTAGTAGACACTGGTGCGGTAACATCAATTATATATGGAGACCCAACAAAATTTAAGGGCAATAGAGTGATGATTGGTGGGTTTGGGGGACAGACCATTCCGGTCACCCAAACATGGCTGAAATTGGGGGTTGGGCGTCTCCCACCCTGGGAGTATAAAGTGTCGATTGCCCCAATTCCAGAATACATCTTGGGCATAGACATTTTCTGGGGTCTGGCTCTCCAGACAACTGTGGGAGAATTCAGACTTCGACAGAGGTACATTAGTGTCCGGGCAATACAGACAGTATTGAGGGGCCATGCGAAACATGAGCCAATTTGTTTGCCGAAACCACGCCGGATTACTAATGTAAGACAGTATAGACTCCCGGGGGGGCAGGAAGAAATATCAAAAACAGTGCAGGAACTAGAAAAAGTAGGTATCATAAGACCTGCACATAGTCCATATAATTCCCCCATATGGCCAGTGCGGAAGTCGGATGGAACGTGGAGAATGACAGTAGATTATAGGGAATTAAATAAGGTCACGCCGCCCATCCATGCGGCCGTACCCAATATTGCTTCCCTAATGGACACACTTAGTAGAGAAATCAAGACCTACCATTGTGTCCTGGATTTGGCAAATGCATTTTTTAGTATTCCGATTGCCAAAGAATCGCAAGATCAATTTGCATTTACATGGGGAGGCAGGCAGTGGACCTTTTAGGTCCTGCCACAGGGGTACGTGCATTCACCAACATACCGTCATAACTTGGTGGCGTGTGACCTAGCTAATTGGAGGAAAGCTAATAATAACGTCAACCTATATCACTACATTGATGATCTCCTGTTAACATCCGACTCACTGGAAGCAGTAGGAGAGGCGGCAGATTCATTAACTGCCTACCTAGGTGAAAGAGGATGGGCTATCAATCCTCAAAAGGTGCAAGGTCCAGGCCTGTCTGTAAAATTTCTGGGGGTAGTCTGGTCAGGAAAGACCAGAGTGCTACCCAGTGCCATCATAGATAAGGTTCAGGCATTTCCAGTCCCTACAACAGCAAAGCAGCTGCAGGAATTTCTAGGTATATTGGGATACTGGCGTTCCTTTATACCTCATTTGGCGCAGCTGCTGAGACCTTTGTATAGACTCACAAAAAAGGGCCAATCATGGGATTGGGGGAGAACAGAACAGGATGCTTTCCAGCAGGCAAAACAGGTGGTGAAACAAGCCCAGGCATTGGGTATATTCGATCCTACCCTCCCAGCTGAATTAGATGTTCATGTTACTCAGGATGGCTTTGGCTGGGGCCTGTGGCAACATCAGAGTTCTGTTCGGACTCCCATTGGATTTTGGTCTCAGGTCTGGCATGGAGCAGAAGAAAGATATAGTATGATTGAAAAACAGCTATTGGCTGCCTATACTGCATTGCAAGCGGTAGAGCCAATAACCCAGACGGCTGAAGTCGTAGTTAAGACCACTCTTCCAATTCAGGGGTGGGTAAGAGATCTGACCCACCTTCCTAAGACAGGGGTGGCCCAAGCACAGATAGTGGCACGATGGGTCGCCTATCTCAGCCAGAGGAGTAGTCTGTCTTCCTCACCATTGAAAGAAGAACTCCAAAAGATTCTAGGCCCAGTGACGTATCACAGTGATGCACAAAAACAAGCCTTGGTTGCTCCGCCAGAGAAGAGTCCCGTCCAGGAAGGAAAATATCCCATTCCTGAAGATGCCTGGTACACGGATGGGTCCAGCAAGGGCAACCCAAGTAAGTGGAGAGCAGTAGCATACCATCCTGCCACAGACACAATATGGTTTGAAGAGGGGGATGGTCAAAGCAGCCAGTGGGCAGAGCTGTGGGCCATGTGGATGGTTATAACCAAAGAACCTGGTGACGGTATCCTGAATATCTGCACAGATAGTTGGGCTGTGTACTGGGGGCTTACTCTTTGGATCGCACAGTGGGCCACCCAGGACTGGACTATCCACTCCCGACCGATCTGGGGCAAAGATATGTGGTTAGACATATGGAATACAGTTAAACACAGAACTGTATGTGTCTACCATGTTTCTGGTCACCGACCCCTACAGTCACCAGGAAATGATGAAGCCAACACACTGGCCTGAGTTAGATGGGTTGAGAACTCACCATCTGAGAACATCGCCTACTGGTTACATCGAAAGTTGCAGCATGCTGGACAGAAGACCATGTGGGCAGCTGCCAAAGCATGGGGACTGCCCGTACAATTATCGGACGTAGCTCAAGCATGCAGAGACTGTGATGCCTGCTCCAGAATGAGACCGAGGTCGTTGCCTGAAACTACAGCCCATCTTGCTAGAGGACACAATCCTCTACAGCGATGGCAGGTTGATTATATTGGGCCCCTCCCTCGGTCTGAGGGGGCGAGATATGCCCTAACCTGTGTTGACACCGCAAGTGGGCTAATGCAGGCCTATCCAGTACCAAAAGCCAACCAGGCATATACTATCAAGGCGCTCACAAGATTGATGGCTGCCTATGGGACACCACAAGTCATTGAGAGCGACCAAGGGACTCATTTCACGGGTGCAATGATACAACGCTGGGCAGAAGAGAACAATATTGAGTGGCGATTCCACCTGCCATACAATCCAACGGGGGCAGGCCTTATTGAACGTTATAATGGCATTCTCAAGGCTGCTCTGAAGACAGACTCTCAGTCTCTGCAGGGGTGGACGAAGAGACTCCATGAAACCCTGTGAGATCTGAATGAAAGACCTAGAGATGGCAGACCCAGTGCCTTGAAAATGTTGCAAACAACATGGGCCTCCCCACTTAGGATCCAAATTACAGGTACAGATAATGAGGTAAGACCTCAGACTGGCCGTGAGAACAATCTTCTGCTCCCTGCCCCTGAGAACCTAAAACCAGGCACCAATAAAATAAGATGGCCTTGGAAGGTGCAGGTAGGACCACGATGGTGTGGCCTACTTGCACCTTGGGGGAGACTGTTGGAGGTGGGAGGTTCAGTAGTCCCTCCAGTAATTGGTACATGGCCTACTGATATTGTGGTCAACACTCCAGTCTTTATTCCTAAAGGAACCCCTATCATGTCTCTGTGGCAGATCAGGACACCCCCTCTAGTGCCTGATCTAATCATGCAGCCACAGACATCGGGCCGAAAAGTTTGGTACAGGCGGCCAGGGCATGCCCCTGTACAAGCTGAAGTGTTGACCCAAGACAGGAATATGGCCTGTATCTTACCCTGGAGAGCGGACCTCCCCCTCCTGGTACCTTTGAAACATCTATATTACTCCCCGTGAGTCTATGAGTCACCGGAGGGAACCAAATGATGCTGCAGAGTTCCAGAGTTGCTATAAGATCATGTGCAACATCCGGTGATGGTCTACCTGGGACTGATGAAGAGTAGGATGGACCTGCACAACATAACCGTGTGTTTCCAGTAGGCACCACCGAGCACTGGCCCAAGGAAGAACACGAGCCATACGATGATCATCACTCATCCCAGATTACATCGATACACATCGCGACGGGTTATTATGTAAAATGTCGCGATATATTGGGTCTCTGTATTAAGGAGGGCTCAACCTATAATTACTTAATCAGTGGTTCATGTCGTGAAGGGGTGGAGTGTATGGGAACTGTTGAATCACGGCCTGAACCACTGATTGATCACCTGAGGCAAGCCCTGAGTCAGCTGCAGGGGCACACCTGAGTGTGATTGGAAGGGGTGGAGTTTGACTCCACCTCTCCCAAGACCCCATTTAAGGGCTGACCACCAGCAGGGAAGGATCTCTTGTTGGAGATCCCTCCCTGGTGGAGTTATCGGCGAGCCCCAACCATCATCAAGGTGAGCCAATCTCTTTTGCTATTTATTTGTATACCATCTACTTAAAGCCTACCAAAAATATACCATCCTTTCGCGCTAACTTCCTTGAAGTGCTTTCCTTGGGGTTATTTGCCCTACACTGGGCAAAATACCAACAACCAAACACCACTCACTGTGCAATTCCAGAGCTGTTCAGGCTGTTCCCCACTGTTCACAGCCCCCAGCTGCTGCAGAGCCTTTAAGTTCTAACATTTTATCAGTGTTGGTAATAGGAAAATGAAATATGTCTTTCTGACTCCACTTTGCAAAAGATAAAGACAAATGAGTAAGCATGACATGACAAAGCCTCCATCCAACCTTCTCCTTGGGAATTAATAATAGTAAATGCATATCAGGTGACAAAGAAGCATTTTTCTACCGAAAGGGCAAGTGCACATGCATGAGAGGGAAAAGAAAAAGTTAAAATGGAAAAAACATTGCCTCGCTAGCCTTCATGTCAATTTTCAAATACTGATCACAAATTGTTTCAGTTGCAACATTTATGCTGTAAGCTTGTCAAATGTGATAACAAAAATCTGTATAAATAATCTTCCTCTTGATATGACCAAGTGACTTGAAATTTACTCAGCTGAGTGATACAGAAGTAGTGTAATGTTAACATTACAAAATTCTCTCATTAAGACTAAACAAACATTTTGAACAGCTGAAGGTCCAGTTAAACATAGTACCTTCTCTCAAGGCCAAATCACCCTTTCAGTAGAAGTTTGTTTTGCTGTTTCAACTAAATTCTGGAAGAATTTATTTAGATTCTTAGTGTAGGAAATAATAATTGCAGATATACTACATCACTAACTCCACTGATAAAAACTGAGCTATGTTTTCAACAAGCAAAGGTGCTAAAAAACTCTGAATATACAAATAACTATAGTCAGCAGAGATAAAGTAATTTTAATCAGTTTCCAGTGGAGAAACTCAAAGTTGCACGAGGGTTATGCAAGGAGAAAAGACGTTGCATAATTCCAAACAGTACACAATTCCCTCCCTGTCCTCAAGAGAACACAGAATATTTTCATAGGGTTACAGGTTCTCTCTCTTAGGACCAAAACCCTGAGAAGAGAAAAACCTACTATGGCCCCCGCCCTGTGAATATAAATCAGAAAGCATAAAATCTCTGCATTGAAGCATTTGCAAGCTCTCTCTCTTCCTTGTTTGTTGTACAGCTGTCTGCCAGAGTTGTGGTACTGTCCAGACATGTAGGTTTTTTCTCAATTGCAAGAAACTCTAACTGATGTTAACAGAGTAATATCGATTTACACACTGAAGGTATGAACCCAATTATCAGGAAGTATAAAAATGTACATGCTAGCTGGAATAAAACAGCTGCAGTACAGTGAAACATTCCCTTAAAACAAACAAACAAAATAAACAAACAAACAAAAAGCAACACAAAATTGAAAAACAAAACAAGTTTCAGAGAAGCCAAATATGGATAAATCAATTTGCAAACAGTTCATTTTTAATTCTTTTTTTTTTTTTTTTTTCAATGAAAGTATCTCTAGCCACAGTGAATAGCTATGGACTTTGGATAGTTCCCAGTACTTTCTACTCCTGTAGAGAATTCTCACTGCAAACGGGAAGACTGGGCAACATATCAGACCTGATTTGTGTTCCTACAATTGGTTTCAGAAGAAAAAGCTGGTCAGATAAAGATCTGTCCTTCTAATAAGCAAGTAAAAAGAAATCCATACTAAGACAAAAAGACTAGAAGTTACTCAGTATTAGCAACACATAAAGATAACGAAATTTTCATAGGAGAAAAGGAGAAAGAATAAATTGATATCATAGAACAGATCAGTATCTCAGTGACTGTCTGTGACTATATTTAATTGCAGTCCATGTTCTGAAAACATAAGCTAAAGATCATTTATGAAGGTTTTAGCTTGGGACAGTTAATAATACTGCAGTTTTTGTTTCAAAACAAAAAGTCGAAACATTGCTACTAATAATCCATTGAAATAACCAAGCACTTTGCCCTCTTACTACATATTTTCTCAACAAATAGGTATTTTTAGTATTCAAGAGAAGAAAGAACATTTATCGTATGATTCCAGATCAGATACGGAAAAAGTAGCCTTTCTCTCTGCTTTAATGCCTCCTGTGTTTCTGGTTTTACTCATGCTGAGAAAACACAGCTCCTCAAAATAAATTCAAGTGTATTACACTTGCTGCTGAGCTATCTTTCTGATGCAGTTCTGTGATTCTGTGATTCTATGATTAAGAGCTGAGGAGAATTTCTATTCCTGTCATGGTCAGTTTTGCCTGCCTCATACTTCTACTCATGATTATGTGCCATTTCAAAGGAGCCCAAAGATTTTTCAACTATTTACTTCATGAGATTTTGTTACTGTCACATGGACTCTTCTAAATTGGTCACGTAATAGCAATTGCAGATGCAATTTACAGGGCTGCAGTTGGAGAAAAGCAGGTGGTTCTGGAAAGGGTCTGGTAGGAGACATAATGAAAACACAGCAATGAATGAGGGATAGGTAGTCAATTTCTAGCTTATGCACCAGAAGCTTAAAGTACCAAACACTTACATCTCTTCTGTAGTGAACACCATAACAAAATGCAGCTTGGGCACATGAAACAGAATAGTTCAGGAGGAAAGGACCAGCCTTGGCTAGCAAGTCAGTCCTGAGGAGAAAACTGAGCCTTGCATCCTCTTGCATCTGATGCAGAAACACAGCCTTTTTCCCACACAGAGCTTTTTTTGAAGTATCTTTGGAAAACTGCAGGGTTCACTACAACAAAGTGTCTAGCAATTCGCTTTCTCTAAGGTGCCAGAAACCAAATTGGTTTTGAGATTCCACTTGTCTTCTACAGGGATTCAAGGGCAAAAATTTATGCATAGAAGAGAAAACATAGAAACAGTCAGAGAAGACCACAGCGCAGGAAATCTATCTTGTCTTTTACAAGATTAAGTCAGGTACAACTGGGAATAAAGTACAGGCTATAGGCATTCAAGACCATAATTAACAACTTCTTTACAGTCTGTCAATGGGAACATTAATCTAGTACTATACAAATCAAAGTGTAAACACTTTTGGCTGATCAATCTGATGTTTCTCTGTTGCCGGGGAGTTGGACTAGATGACCTTTACAGGACTCTTCCAACTCAAATGATTATCTAAGAACTATGAAATATGCTGATGGAAAGATACCTAGCAGTGGTATGTGCACACAGCTGCAATTCCACAAGATTAACTTTCTTCAGGAAAACAAAATAAAGAAATGTAGCTGCTGTCTACAATTAATCTAACAGCTTTTTTTGTTTGTTTGTTTTTAAATGAGCTTTTCTGGACTTACGCTGCATTCATTTTCAAATTATTTTCCGTGGAGGACCATTAGAGGATTTTTAACAAAAGAAACAATATTTACAGACAAACAAAAAACCCCACATAAACTACATTGTACTTATGTGATCCAGGAAGCCATTTTTGTGGAAAAACTGCCGGCTTTAGATAAAATTTGCCAGAGTTGATATTGAGAAAAAAATGCAGAGTGATCAATGAGAAAAGGTAACGAGTAATGAAGGGGCACGACCAAAAGCAGCCCTGCGCAGTGCGGAGGATAAGACACTCAGCACCGCCATACCCAGCAAGATGAGGGAGGTGCGCAGTGGAATGCGCCTCTAGATTTGCATACCGGCTTCCCAGAGTGCAGTGCGGCGGCGTCCCGCCCCCGATGGAGGGGGTTTTAATCTTACACTTACTCGAAATCGCAGCTTTTATCTAAACTCAGGAATTAGAAACTGAAGTATGTTGTCAGTGGAAGAGGGTGGAAGACAGGATATATATACATAGAAATAGATGACATCACCAGTACAAAAAAGTACTAGAAGATAAGACCTATAAATACTTTCTTGCAGCAAGAGCGGTATGGCTGGTCCGAAAGTAGTGGGGTATCTCAATTGATTGTTCACAGTCAGTTACAGATTGATCTCCTTGTTCTCTCTTTCCCCCCTTCCCACTGCTACATTTGACTAGTCTTTTGTGCTCTCGGCTTCATTTGGTCGGTCTCTGGTTTCCATATGAGTATTTTGCCTTTGTGTTACAGGAAAGGACCCAAAACGCAAAAGTAGAGCCTTTAAATTTGTATTTCAAGAATCCAATAGCCTCCTACCTGTTTTCACTGCTTTGTACGATAGAAGCGCGTGCGTAGCACACCCTATTAGTTGCCCCCGCTTGCAGGCAAGTTCTCAGTGACTCAGCTCATTAACGCTTCCTGCAGGGCTCTGCAGCACGGACTGCTAAGTGGCACGCCAAGGCCGCTCCAGGAGATGGTTTGCTGAAGTGGAGCACATCCCCCCGTGTTGAACATGTCTGGTCCTGCAGCTAGCAGGGAGAAGCGCAAGGTGCCGGTGGCTGCAAGCCAAAAGTCGGTTCGTAAGTTTGAAACCGTGGGCATGTGAGGAAATCACACCTCAGAAGCACAACAGGTCATCTTGTAGGTCCTTTCCAACCTAATGAATCTATGAATCTACGAATCTGCATGTCAGGAGTTTTGTGGTGAGATGAAAGAAAGAATAAAGGTGTCCTTGCAAACTGAAACCTGAGAGGAAAAAATAGTTAAACTTATCTACGATATATGGCAGGAGTTATCTAGCTTGGCAATTACTTGTAAGTTTTTGACAGGACAAAGAGATAGGCTTTATGAACTACTTGTAAATCTTGCTTGCTTAACAGGACAACAAACTGAATCCAGACTACAAAGTGAATCATGAGAACAGCTTCTCTACAGTAAAGACAACTGTAAATCATCCAGATACAAAGGTGCTACTCCCTGATGATTTATCTTTTGGGCCAGATGTGTTACACAAACAGATAAGAAAGCAGGACAGACATCCTGGCGTCCCAACAAGATAATCAAACAGATGCCATTCTTAATGGTGAGGAGCTCTCCCCCTTCAGGGTTTGAAAATTTACAACAAAACAGTTTAATCCCCTCAACAACCAGAGTTTGGAATGTGATGAATATGTATGTGCTATACCTTTAAATATGTACTCGTTTCTCTCTTTGGTGTGCATGTTTGGTGGAAAGATCCCCCATGCACCCAGCGCTGTAATAAAGGGAATACCTGCTTGACATATTGCATTGGTGTGTCAAGTTACTATGTCGGATTTCTCGGCATCAATTGGCGAGCCAGCCAGGAGACTCTCTGCTCGACTGCAGGACCCGCTGAGAGGGGGACTCCCCAGGCGCCCGCCGGCAGCTTGTCCGGAGGGGGACTCCAGCTCTCAGGAGGGTCATCACGGGAGCAGACAAGATCCTCTGGAAAAAGGTATTCTCTAGGTCTGGTTTCTCTTTCTACTCTCTTTTCCTTCTCTGATTCTTTTCTTTGGTAAAGGCCTTGGGTAAAAGGCACTCGTAAGTCGGGTTGGGCAACGCAGAGTGCGCGGCATGAGACTGCGTATCAGCCCTGAGGGCACTGAACTGGTTCGGCACGGGATGGAAACTGTGACTCTGCCTGTAACAGGGCACCGAGCTGGTTTGGCACGGGATGGAAACTGTGATTCTGCCTGAAAGTTAACGGGGGTTCCCTTACGGCACTGAATTATTTCGGCATGGGACGGAAACTGTGATTCTGCTTAGAAGGGAATTAGGCCCTGGCACAGTAGCCGCCAGGAAGGACATTTACAATTTAGGGTAGAACTGTCATTGTAACGTTGTACTGCCAGGAGGGCTTGCCATGAAAGTGACTACTGAAAAGAGTAAATGTCTGGTTTATATTTCGTTTCTGTATAAGAATTGTGTTTGCTATCATTACTGTCTGTGTAATAGTTAAATGTTTGTGCTGTCTGGAATTCCACTCCCTGTGTAAAACCCCTGTCTTGCTGAGGGACGTTGGTTATGGCTCTTCCCCAGGGAATTCGGTGTTCCCGTGCCCTGGGGAAGCAGGCAGACTCCATTACTCAGCAACACCAAACAAAGTTCTTATAAAAATCCCTGTTTTACTGGGGGACATTGGTTATGGCTCTTGTCCAGGGAATTCGGTGTTCCCGTGCCCTGGAGAAGCAGGTGGACTCCATTACCCAGTAAAACACAGAAGATTATCGATTATTACCTTGAGAACGGCCGAGATTAAAAAAGGGATCCCTCTGTGTTATATTTTGGCTCACTGAAAAAGGCACCACTGATGAGCCAGGGGAAATACTGAATGAGAAATAGGGAACATAAATGAAGTAACAGAACTGAGTATTCTAATCACGAGACTAAGTATTTGCTGTTTGTGAAAGCTTAAGAATTGTATTGTTTGACTCATGGGTTTTGAAAAAGGTGGGAAAAACTGTTCTGATGATGTATAGAAGTGTAATTGCTGGTGGTATATGGAAGTATAATTGTTGGAAGTGTAATTGAGGATACGAATTGTGGAACTATGGAAAAAAAAAAAAAAAACGCAAGAGAGATAAGGAAAATTTTTAGTTTGAGATGTTAGAACTTGTGACCGGCGGCAGCCGAGGCAGATGCGCGCCGGCACCGAAAATCCCCGCAGGGCCTCTCCCGCCGCGGCATCTCGGGCTGAGAGACAGAGCCGGGACCGGACACTGCTGCAGGAACAGCGCGTTACTGCGAGCGGGGCGGGGAGGGGACAGCGCGGGTGAGAACAGCCAGCATCTGCAGAGATCCAGGAAACCCGATATCCCAGGGATAGCACTGGAAGGGCCCAGGGGAGGGTTCCACCCCCACTGGAGCGAAAACTGCAAACTGCTTGTCCCAGGTTGAAGGGGCAGGGAACCGTCAGTCTCTGATTGCAAAAGCTGAATGACAGAAAATCGGGAAGTTTACCCTAGCAGAGTAATTGGTTAAACTGCAGCTAGGGGAGCAGGGTAAAGAAGTTAATTTTCTGGTGGATGCAGCTGCCCCTTACCCTGTGCTAAGTTAAGAATATTACCCGCAGATGCTGATTTTATAGCAGTAGTAGGAGCTACTGGTCAACAAGAAAAAGCTTACTTTTTGAGGCAATTAAATATAGGTGGGGAAAACAAGTAGAAATACATAAATTCCTGTACACGTCAGGTTCACTAACTTATTAGAACAAAAGAATGCAGAAATTGAATAAAATTGGAGCTAAAGGTCAAGGAAGAACAATTGATTGAAATTTTAAGTCTGGCTATAACCCATACTGGAAAAATGCTTTTTCCCCGGAAGTTAAAGAAATTTTGAATTAGGTATATCCAGGAATGTGATCATAGGGACTCCTGGAAGAACCAAAATGCAGCCCTAATAGGAGTTAAGCGCAGGAGACAGCCCAGACAGGGTAAAAGCAGTACACTTTGAGGGTACAAGATTGCAGAGGGATAAAATGAATAGTAGATAACTTTTTGGAGTTCAGTTATTAATGGAATGTGAATCTAAATGCAACATTTTGCAATTGAAAAATTGGATGGCAAGAACTACCATTTGGTACAAAATTGGGGTCAGTTAATAGAAATAAATCCATATACTTTATTAACTAAGTTAAGGAATGAGTAAGTGGGGTTTACCATTCTGGAATTGAAGGATGCCTTTTCTGCCTGAAAAAGGTTGAATTGGAAAACTCCACTATGGGGAGAGAAGACTCAGTTAACCTGAACAGTGTTACCCAGGGTTGTTGAAAACAGCCCTTGATTTTGAGAACCAGTCAGCTTATGAACTTGAAATTTGGGATCTTCCATCCCAGGGTGGAACTTTACTGCACTATGTGGATGCCACAGTACTTGGAACAGGACAAAAGAGGACTGTGTACAATGGACTGTGAGTCTGCTAAATTTTCTTGGTTTAAATGATTATCAAGTTTCTCAACAGAAATCTCAAAGAGGACTTGGAACGGAACAGAAGGAAGTAATTTGCTGAGCACCAGAACTCCGATGCAGAGCTACCTCTGATCCAGCAGTGCGACTGCTTGGAGACTGTCTATGCCAGTCGGCCAGACCTAAAGGAGGAATCACTGTATGGTGCTGAGGATTCCTGAACTCATCGACGGAAAAGTATGCATTTGGGGTAGTACCATTTGGAAAAGAACAAGGATTGAAAACTTGCACCTATTGAAAAGGACATCAGAGAGGTAACACTGTACAGGGAACTGGAAATAAGGTGGAAGATCAAGTGGCAGAAAAGGCAGCTGAAGGGAACTTAATTTCAGTGGTAAACTTAAAATTGATTAACCTGAGTCAAAATCTGTAAAATATTTTAAGGAAGATAGTAATCTAATTAATGATTTAGAAGGAAAGGACCAAACTGATGGATGGGCATATATGGATGCATTGTTGTGCCCTTTAGTATCTTATGGAAATTAGTTAAAACATATGGGGGGGGGGACAAACACTCTTTATAAGTATACAATACTAGTACCAGGAACAGGGTACAAAAGGGGCCTATCAGGAAGGGAACATTCCAGGAATAGATCAGTATTTCTTAGTGAAGGGGGTATCAGTACATGCTGGTTGTAACAGATACTTTTCTTGGTGGCCAGAAGCCTTTCCTTGAAGGACAAATAAGGGAAGGGAGGTTTCATGGGTACTACTGAATGAAATATTACCCAGGTTTGGGGTGCCTGATGTGCAGACGGAGGCACTCATTTTACTGCACAACCCATATAGGCCCAAGCAAGTGGTCAGTTAGAACAGATGAACTTAAACATAGACTGAATATGTCAGGAGACCAGTCTCTCTTGGTGTCAAACTCTCCCTACAGCTCTCTTAAGAAGCTATGGGAGAGTGCAATAGGGCAGTATGTACAAGCCCTAGGGTGGGAGTAGAATGTTGATTTTACATATGAATTTATTTCATGGTCCTTGCAGCCATCTAGCATTACAGAAAAGGGAAGTGGAGATTGTAAATTGATTGGCAATGCCCGAGTATAGCTAATAACAATTTATGTTTGTCTAGATGAGGAGCTGCGAGATATGGTTT
Source organism: Callipepla californica brunnescens (assembly GCA_023055505.1). NCBI lineage: Eukaryota > Metazoa > Chordata > Aves > Galliformes > Odontophoridae > Callipepla > Callipepla californica. The sequence goes on along the minus strand of JALIRH010000057.1, from coordinate 534,042 downwards.
AGTTGCCTGTAGTAGTGAGAAGACTGTTGGACTAGATGATCGCTTCCAACCTTGTGATTCTATGTTTAGCTAGTATGAATCTATGTAATATTTTGTCATATGACATGCCCAAGGAAGTAAGGGCAAGCTGGAACTTGCCTGTCTGAAAAGGCATCAGGGAGACCTGTTTGACACTCCTTGATGCTCTTTGTTTAACAAAAGAAATGTCCCTTGGACAGAAGGAAAGAGGCCTTGGAGAGAATTACTGTGTAAATATGGTAAGAGTTCTGAGACATCTTGGAAACAATAGGATGGACTGGTTGGCAGCACGATGGAGTAAGAAATGTAAATCTGTTAAGATAAAAACTGTAATGGTGTTCCCCTATTTGCTCAAGGCAGGGAACTATTCAACTGATCTAGGGGATTGGGTGTATGTTAAGAATTTCCCAGGTGACTCGTCAGAAGAAAAACGAAGTGGATCCTATCAAGCCCTGCTCACCACTTATACAGTGATCAAGATCAAGGAGGTTCCTGCGTGGATCCACTACTCCAGGATTAAGAAGGCCCCAGACACCGAGTGGACAGCCACCCCCAAAGGACCTCTGAAACTTATTATAAGGAAACAGAATGCTTAATATCCTGTATAACTAACTTTTGCTTTAGCTTGGCCAGAGAATACTTATATTAAGTTAACTGAAAAGCTCAGTCAAGCCTTGAATGTCTCAGATTGTTGGGTATGTACAGCCCTTCCTAGAGGGGAGGGAAGGGTGCCAGTTTATGGAGTAAGCTCACTAGCTGCTCCCTAATTTAGCCTGGCTAAAGCAACTGTTTGTAGCAATAGTTGTGCTGTTTATTCTCATAGTGATAACTTGCATAGGTGTGCAGTGTTTTCACTGGTGTTGTCAAAGGAGCCTAGATGATTACGCCACCTGGAAAAGAAATCACATAAACCACCAAGTAGAATCTGGGAATTATTTCAGGAAGGCATTAATGGACAGTAGCATGTTATAGGCAAAAGAATTTGCCTATTATATTGAAAAGGGGGGATTGAATCATGAGAACAGCTTCTCTACAGTAAAGACAACTGTAAATCATCCAGATACAAAGGTGCTACTCCCTGATGATTTATCTTTTGGGCCAGATGTGTTACACAAACAGATAAGAAAGCAGGACAGACATCCTGGCGTCCCAACAAGATAATCAAACAGATGCCATTCTTAATGGTGAGGAGCTCTCCCCCTTCAGGGTTTGAAAATTTACAACAAAACAGACCCTTAGGTTTAATCCCCTCAACAACCAGAGTTTGGAATGTGATGAATATGTATGTGCTATACCTTTAAATATGTACTCGTTTCTCTCTTTGGTGTGCATGTTTGGTGGAGAGATCCCCCATGCACCCAGCGCTGTAATAAAGGGAATACCTGCTTGACATATTGCATTGGTGTGTCAAGTTACTATGTCAGATTTCTCGGCATCAAAAGCATGTATGAACAAAGGAAACAAATGGGCGTACCCTCTGGGAGGGATGAGCACATGATAGGCAACCAAAAAGAATGTGAACCCTAAGTACCTTTGATACCTTTTCTTCGATCAGAAAACTCTAAGACTGAAGTTGGAGTGTTAGAAAGCAGACATTCGTTGAATAGCGCTGGATGCATGGGGGCAGTCCTCCTATCACACACAGATTACACAAAAGATCTTCAGTTTATACACGTGTTGTATATGCAAGTTTTCCAGGAGGTCTGTTACATATGCAGAAGTTTCCCAGAAGTAAGTTACATGTTCAGTAACTAATTCCAAGAAGGACCTCCCATTTCCTTGTTACAAAGACTCAGCAGAGCTTCCTTGTCTCCTCAGCTCAGAGAGACAGCTCTTCCTATTATCTAAACACAAACTTCAGGGCAGAGGTACCAATCAGTGAGCATGAGCAAGCTTAACAATATTATTACTTTTATCACCTTAGCCAATGGGGAAATGGGGAAGAGCTCGCTAGCATTAGGGCACAGGTGAGCAGAGGCAGAGACCCCAGGATGGTCTCCCCTTACGAGAGGTGGTGGGGCTGGAGGGGGGACCCTCTCCTTAACAAGATCCCTGTGGGTAGTGGCAAGAGGGCGAGCCAGACAGAGAGCTAAGCAGGAATTTGACCACAAGCCTTGGATGCAGGCTGTGTAAAGATAAGCTGACAAGGTCAAGATAACCACGTTTGAGGAGTGAAAAGAAACAGGACACTGTAACAGAAGGTGATAGAGAGCTGCTAGGCGACCAGCAGTGCTTTGTATTGTTATGATGTTTAACCTTAAGGAATGTAACCTTCACCCAATCAGATCTCAACACATGTTGCCTTTCTGTGTATATAAGCTTTGAGTTGTTGCTTAATAAACAAACATTAGCTTGCATCAAGCTGGGTTCCCGTCCCTTCATTGCAGCAGATCCCTTTCTCCTCTTCTGATATTGAGCCCTGGGAGAGGGTGGCGAAGAAATATAGGGATAATCTCTTGGAAGTTACTAGATGCTTCCAATTTTTGGTCAAGCAGCACGATTCTGATTGGAGTGATATTCAGTTGCTCCTTTACTGAAACCAAAAAACAATTGGCGCTTAAGTTGGCATTGGAAGCCACTCAGGCCCAAAACCATAGGGGAGACATAAAAGAGCACTTCCCACTACAAAATACCCAATCCAAACACAACTCCAGGTAGACACATGCTTGACCAATACCAAGAGTACATAAGGCAAGGGCTGGAAAAGGCTATACCACACACAATAAATTGGTCAGCCCTATATAGTATAAAACAGGCACCTCACGAATCCCCCACTGATTTTCTTGACAGGCTCTGAGAGGTAATACAGAAAAGCACCACCTTAGATCCAGAATCAGAGGTTGGGGTACAACAGCTTTTGTCTCTATTTATAGGACAATCTGCTCCCGATATTCAGAAAAAATTTCAGAGGATCCAGAGCCCTTGAGGGATATAATTGGGAGGACTTACTGAAGTAGGCTGGAGGGTATACTCTAACAGAGAGGAGGATATGCAAAGAAGGGAAAGAAAAGTCCTAGTGGCAGCAATTCAAAAGGCTGTTAGACCCTGGCCTCTAAAAGGACTGGAAAGGAAGAGGGAGGGCTGGGGCCCTCTCCAGACAGACCAGTGCGCTTTGGGTAAACAATACGGACATTGGCAGAGGGAGTGACCTCTGAAAAATAACAGAAAGCCCCAGTGGAACACCACACTGGACCCCTAATCAGAGGACTGATGTGGACCACGGTGGTCTTCCCTAGCAGATCCTTTGGCTAACCTCAAGCTAGGGGAAAGGGAACACAAAAGGGAATCTTTGGTGGATAGTGGAGCAACATACTCTGTACTAAATGTTTCTTTTACCTTTATGTTCTGATTATATACAGGTTACTGGAGGAACTAGCCATCCTGAGAATGCATTCTTCACAAAACCCATGAAATTCAGATTGGGTTTTACATGGGGAATACATCAATTTTTATACTTGCCAAATTTTCCTAAACCTTTAGTAGGTTGGGATTTATTGGAACAAATGGGAGCAGAATTCACCTTTGAGAAAGGAAGGTTGCAGCCCAAGGTATGAGATGAAATATTCATTGGGTTGTTTGGACTAGCACAAAACATAGAAAAAAGGAAAACAAGATACCCCAGAAATAAGCACATTAGTTTCCTCTGAGGTATGGGCAACAGATACTCCAGGGAGAGCAAAAATGGTGTTCCCCATTGTTGATTGCCCTAAAAGAACAGGTTGCCCCAATAAGGATTAAACAATATCCACTCAGAGATCAGGATAGGGAAGGAATCAGGCAATCATTGATAATTTTATCCAAAATGGATTACTGGTAGAGTGTGAATCTGAACACTCCCATCCTCCCAACCCAGAAGCCAGATGGGAAGTATTGATTAGTACACGATTTGAAAGCTATAAATCAGATAACTCAGAATTTATATCCCTTAGTGGCTAATCCATATACCTTACTATATATCCTGGTGAGGCATTTGTCTTGGTTTACAGTTTTGAATCTCAAGGACGCATTCTTCTGCATCTCCCTCACACCTGAAAGCCAGAGGTTGTTTGCCATTAAGTGGGAGAACCCATCGCCAAAAGAAAAGTACAGCTAACTTGGACAGTCTTGCCCCAGGGATTCAAAAATAGCCCTACCATCTCTGGGAACCAACTGGCCAAGGGTTTGGAGATCTGGCACTGACCTGAGGGAGAAGGAATACTGCAATACGTAGACGATTTGCTGATAGCCACAGAAACCTGAGAGGATTGCATAAAATGGACAGTAAGCCTTTTGAATTATTTGGGACAAGCTGGATATTGGGCTTCTCCTTCCAAGGCACAAATCTGCCTCCCAGAAAGTGAGTTGTGCATGCACATGGAGCTATATGGAAGGAGAGAGGACTTCAGACTTCTCAAGGGAAAGGCATCAAGTATGTCACTGAGAGTCTCCACCTATTGGAGGCTGTACAACTCCCAGAAAGAGTAGCAATTATGCATTGCAAGGCTCCCCAAACAGGATGTAACCCTAATGTGAAAGGCAACAACTGAGCTGATTTGGAGTATAAATTTGGTATAATTTGGCTGATTTTGAGCTGATTTGGTATAAAACTGCACACAAGAAGTTGATAGTTCCTTCCCCAGTTGGAAGTTTGTGCAGAGAGAACATGGGAAAAAGCATTAGGGAGCAGAGGTTTTATATAAGTACTTAAGTTACCTTCTGGTAACAGCCAGAAATGTATATAACATGATCCACAAGGTAACTGAACAGTGTGAAATCTGTTTAAGGGTGAATCCTCAGCAAGGTAGATCAATCCCACTTGGGGTAATTGGGAGGAGAAATTACCCTGGACAACAATGGCAAATAGACTTCACAGAACTGCCAATAAAAGGGGGTTACCAATATCTTTTTTAGTATTAACATATACCTTCTCAGGATGGCCAGAAGTGTACCCCTGTATGACCAACAAAGAAATAGAGGTAACCAAGGCTCTCCTGTATGAGGTAATACCATGCTTTGGAGTCCCTGCTGCTATGTCCTCAGATCATGGTCCCCACTTTATTGCCAAGGTTGTGCAGCAGGTTTGCCATCTTCTGGGAATCTGGTGGTATCTATCTGCACACACCCTACCAATCACAGTCTAGCAGACAGGTGGAAAAAAAAATGAACCACCTGATTACAACCCAGATTGTTAAGATAGAACAGGAGGTAAATCTGGATTGGCCTAAGGCTCTACCATTAGCCTTACTTAGAATTAGAACAAAACCCTGCTCAAAGGAGGGGTTGTCAACTTTTGAGATATTATATGTGAGGCTATATCAGGTCCAAGCCACGCAAAGTGATGGAGAGGATACATAATGCTTCTGCAAAACCAACTCAGGGCTATTGAGACATTTGGTTTTGGAACATGGGAATGAGTGCTAGGTGGTCCGGATGGATCCACCACACAAGGTGAAAGGGGGCGGCTGGACGACACATCCTATTACTGATACCAAGCTGAGACTGCAATGAAATCTGTCATAAGGACAAAGGCAGAGGACTTTGGTGATACAAGAGTAACCCTGCTTGCAGCGCTTGCTCTAACACTTGCATATGCTACGCCAATTAATATGGGATGTGGAGGCTGGTCAAAATGAGTGGAAGTTAGGAGAGTAGCCCTCAAATTGCCAGTGACTCTTGACGGTTGTCACGTAGAGGTAAAAGGGAACACAGTTCAAGGGAGAGAAGGGCAGGAACTTGCTATTGGGTGTCAGTATAGAAAATCATGACTTCCCCCTGGGGGATTTGACATTTATGAGGACAAAGAGTGTTCCTACAGCTCCTGCTGGTATTAGATTTCTCATGTTAACAAGAAGTGTTCCTACAGCCTCTGCTGGTATAATGTCACTCTCACTATGGGTAAGGATTCTAAGAACATCCTTATTGTAATTTGTCTCTGGGGTCCTACAGCCCCTGCTAGTCCAGGATCCCAGGAAGAAGACCCCATTGGGGCTCTAATAATAGTAAAAGTGCTCCCAAAGCTTCCAGATATTGTGCACATGAAAAATGGGAACATGAAGTATACCCATACCCCCATAAACTATTTGGAGCCCCTGAAAGTGAGGACCGCACCTGAGTTATGCCATAGTCAACAATAAGGAGGTAGAAATATTCCTCTGTGAGATGATAAAATAGAAAAGATACATATAGGAATGAACCTCTCTGTTATAAGGAAGCTATTACGACATCCAGAGCTCCTCCAAATAATACAGTGACAACAGGTCCAGAGTGAGAGAACTCTCTTCAGTATAAAGCATGGCCTGGAGGAGTTGCATGAAGTATTAAGAAAAATGGTGACCGTTGTTGGTGGCAAGTTTGTTAGAGTGGTCACCTACGGCTACTGGGATACCTTAAAACACCCCGTAGTGCACATTTTAATCTTTCAACTTGTGTGTTTATGCATTAATTTAGGTTTATGCCTGAGACCATGGAGATTGGCCATGAAACACAGGGCCATGGGAATTCAAGTAGCCATGAGTAAAAGAATTTACTCAGGAGGAAAGAAAGGGGGGGGGGGTTGAGCAGAGGTAGAGACCCTGGGATGATCCCTGTACAGGGTGGTTGTACAGGTGACCTGCGGAACCACACTCAGACTTGCAGAGAGTCAGAATGAAGGTGGTTTATTAGTTTAAGGTGCACACAGGCGTATGGGGCTAACACTGCCCCAATTGCACAACTAGTGGCTCTTAAGTAGACATACCACACAAAACGCACAATCATGAGTCCGTGAAAGGACAAATGCTAACTCATTCTAGACAATGGGTCATCCTACGTTAACTAATTCCGCAAAAGTCATCTTGCTCTTCACTCCTCCTTGGACATGCGCTGTGTATTGATAAGTCTTTTTGAAATATTGCATCCCCTGTAGTGGTTGGTGCAATTTCTTATCTGAAAGCTTCAGACCTGGAATTAAAAGAATCTACCACCTTGCAATGTGCCGTCAATAAGCAAAAGCCTTGACCTGTTTCTACCAGACTCCTCCCAAGTCCTGCCTATTCCTAGTAAACCACTCCTCAATCTCCACCTCTGGAGTGAGTGTTCCTCTCCGTGACTAATTCTGTGAAATTCAAGCAAGGCCCCTCCCCCCCCCGCCGGACAGGTACAGGGGGCCCCCTGTGTAACTCTCCTATACAGGAACCATCCCAGGGTCTCTGCCTCCACTCACAGGGGTTGTCCACTGTATATGTACGGGGTGAGGGGGTCCCGTAATTGAATTCACAGAATTAGCCAAGGGGAGGAACACTCACTCCAGAGGTGGAGACTTGGGAGTGGTTTGCTAGGAATAGGCAGGGTCTTGGGAGGGATTTGCCAGAATCGGGTCAAGGCTTTCATTTATCACTGATCCATTGCACCACTTTTTGTGGTGGTAAAATCCTTGAATTCCAGGTCTGAAGCTTCCAGGTAAGAAGCCAGGCCAATCATTAAGGGTAAAGTCATATTCAAAAAGAATATAGGTTACACACAGTGTGTGTCCAAGGAGGAGTGAAGAGCAAGAAGCCATTTGCGGAATTAGATAGCATAAGACCACCCATTATCTAAAAAGATAAGCATTTCTCACTTTGCGAAATCATGACTGTGTGTTGTGTGGTTGAGAGCCACTTGTTCTGAAATTGGGTGGTATCAGTCTCATGCGCTGGTATGCACCTTAAACTAATAAACTACTTTTATTCTGACTCTCTGCACATCTGTGTGCTGTTCCGCAGGTCACAGGGATAAAAGAGGAGCTGTTGTCACCAAATACTTCGAGGCACTCCATAGGGGCATGTCCTAGTGGACTTTCCCTTTATTTGAATAAAGAAACTCCTATATCTCTTTTTTGGCTAAAGATAATTGAGCAAGACCATTTGAGCAAAATTTTCGCAACAACTTGGGGGCTTATCTGGGATCTGTCCACTCTGGAGTCATTGGGTGTCTGTGAGTGAGCTGACAGGCTCCCTCATTGATTTTTAAAGTTCATCAACACCAGGGGACTGAGTTTTCAGGATCATACTGGAGACAGATGGGATGACAGACTAGGAAGTCTGTAAAGAAACTAAAAGGAAGGTAATGGAAGAGCCGAGGATTCTGTGAAGAAATCTCATTGGTGAGTTGAAATAGGGACTGGGGAGAGCAAAAAGGGAAGTGAGACAGGAACAGGTTAAAATAAAACCTAAGAACTGAGCAAGAGGGTGGGATGGACTGATAAGGCTATCTCAATGGAGCAAGCTGAAACTGCAAAACCAGAACGAGACAACAACAGCCTTCATCTTCAGGATCCCCGCCCATGACCACCAGGAGGCACAGCCCAGTGCATGCCCACCCAAAGGCAGGAAGCGGGGGAGGGGCAGGGGGAGGGCCAGATAGGCGACCTTTTAGTGGAGGAATGGAATATCCCATAACAAGGCTGGAATCTCCATTACCTAAGCCAGGAAGGGATCAGTGTTGGGTTTGCATAGAGAGAAAGGTGGTATTGTTTGAGAAACTGTCAGCAAAGACAAGCCAGTCTCTAGGAAGCCCCTATTCAGGAAAAAGTCCAATGAAAAGGACAACTCTGGGGTGCATCTTCAGTAATTCAAGGAGTCAGTGTGAATGATGAAAGGTACGCCTCCTTCAAATACTGTTGGTTGATGTGGGAGATAAATTTGTGATGCATGAGTTTTTGTATGTACCAAATTGTGATTGTAATTTATTGGGAATAGATTTAATGGCTAAATTGGGAATGCAAATTAATACAACCAAGAGATAAAGCAAATCTGATACTGCAGTAACCCTGTATAAATTATCAGGAAAAGCAGATGCAGAAGTGGTCCCTATGGTTTGGACTACATCAGGAAATTGCAGGAAACTGGAAATTGGAAATCGAACCTCCTCCAAGTTACACTGAAACAACCAGGACAAATATTCCTGTCTCAAAGGAAAGAATAAAGTTAGTGAGAGAGAGAAAGATTAAAATACGATGAACGCCTTTGGGGCAGGCACTAGGACCCAGCCATGGTAACATGTAATCCTGGAAGGAGTGGGGGGAAGCAAGAGGGAGAAGACAGATAAGGTAGCTGATGTGATGAATTGTAGGTGCTGTCAAATAACGAAGGAATAAACAAAGGGAAATTGAAGGGAAAAAAAATAAGCCGCGATTTTTGGAGCTGAATTAGCTGAAGCACAAACTTTCTCTGAGGGAAATGATTTGAAGAAGTAGCTACACAGAATATTCTGTTAATGCTTCCTTGCAACACCACAGTAGTCTTTGGATGTTGTGGATGAGGATTGTGATGTAGTATTGTAGATGAGGAGACATTTGAAGGCTGTTCCACTTTAACAAGGCAAAAGAAACAACAACGGAACGCCTAAAATATGTGTATGGCTGAATAGAGACATTCAGCTGGAACTCAGGAACAAAGTAAAGTTTATGGTCTTTGGAAGAGAGGGCAAGCAACTTGTGAAGATTACAAATACACAGCAGAGCTGTGCAGGGAGAAAATCAGAAAGGCCAAAGCCCAGCTAGAACTGAACTTAGCCACTAAGGTGAGAGACAACAATAAATATTTCTATAAATACATCAACAGTAAGAGAAAGGTTAGGGAGAATCTCCATCCCTTGTTGGATGGAGAGGGGAACATGGTGACTAAGGATCAGGGTAAGACTGAGGTACTTAATGCCTTCTTTGCCTCAGTCTTTAATAGTAGGAATAGTTGCTTCCTGGAAGATTGGGATGGGGAAGAGAGTAGGCCCTGCATACTCCATGATGAGATGGTTTGGGACCTGCTCTAAAAGCTGGACATGTGGGACCAGATGGACTGCACACCTAGAGTACTGAGGGAGTTGGCAGATGTGTGCTAAGCTACTCCATCATCCTTCAGCAGTCCTAGCTAAACAGGGATGTCCCAGTTTACTGCAGACTGCCAGATGTGACGCCCGTCTTCAAAAAGAGCCAGAAGCTGGCTGATAGGTCAGTAACTACAGACCTGTCAGTCTCACCTCAGTGCCAGGAAAGGTTATGGAATGGTTAATATCAGGAGCCATCATGGATCAATTAAAGGTCAACCAGGTGTGGGAATAGAATGTTGTCTTTTCATGAGAACAAGATAATTTATTTCATTGTCTCTGCAGACACCTAGCATCACAGAAATTAGAAATAAAGATTATAAATTGATTAGCAATATACAGGTATAGCTAATAACAATTTATGTTTAGACAGTATGAGTATATATGTAATATTTTGTTGCATGACATGCCCAAGAAATTGAGGGCAAGTTGGAGCTTATCTGTCTGAAGAGGCATCAGGAAGACCTGACACCCTCTTGTGTTCTTTGTTTTATAAAAGAAGTGTCCTTCAGACAGAAGGGAAGAGGCTTTGGAGAGAATCACCATATAAATACGATAAGAAGAGTTCTGAGACATCTTGGAAACAACAGGATGGTGTCTGGCAGGTGATAAGATAGAATAAGAATCAAAATGTAATTTACAAATGTAAATATTTGCTGGCACAAGGTAGGATACAAATTAACATGTGTCAGAATGTAATTAAAAAAGGTTAATCTGTGGTAAGACTGAACCTGGAGTACCCAGCCTATAGGAAAACAGGGTAGGGGGTAAGCTTCAGGGAGACAAAGTATAAAAACTGTAATGGTGTTCCTAGATGCACTCCTGTTAGCAGGACACCAGCCATTGCAGTCACAAATTAAAAATTTCTTCACCAGAGATCTTATCTTCTAAAAATTTACTGATGTTTCTGACACAGAGCATCAGGCCCTGTCAGCATAGGTTCATGGATAGTAGATTGTGTCCGAGAAATCTGATTTTGTTCTATGACAAGGTGACGTGCTTAGTGGATGAAGGTAAGGCTGCCAATGTGGACTTCAGTGAAGCCTTTGACACTGTCCCCACAACATCCTCATGGAGAAGCTAGCTGCCCTGGTTTGGATGAGCATATGCTCTGCTGAGTGAAACACTGGCTGGATGGCAAGGACCAAAGAGTTGTGTTCAATGGAGTTAAATCCAGTTGGCAGCCAGTCACAAGTAGTGTCCCCCAGGGTTTAGTACTAGGGCTACTCCTATTTGACATCTTTATCAATGATCTCGATGAGGGGATTAAGTGCACCCTCATTACGTTTGCAGACAACACCAACTTGGGAGGGAATGCTGATCTGCCAGAAGGTAAAAAAAAGCAGTACAGAGGGAACTGGTTAGACTGGATCGATAGGTGTAAAGGTAAAGGGACCAGTGCAAACAAGGAGATGTTACAAAAGGAAGAAAAATGAATGCTCATCCAACTCTGAGGATTGAGGCTTCCAGGAAAAGAACTCCAAGAAGAGAGATCTCCAACAAGAGATCCTTCCTCAATGGTAGTCAACCCTTAAATGAGGTCTGAGAAGGCTGAAGCCTGGCTCCACCCCTTCTGGTGAATTGCCTTCACCTGTGCTCCCAGGGCTGACCAGATGCCTTCAGGTGCTCAATCAGTGATTTAGGCTGTGACTTAGCAGTCCCTATATAATGGGCCAAGGTAAACCCTATGAGTTTCAATAGGGCCAAGCGGTGGGTCCTGCGTTTTGGTCACAACCCCAGGCAATCATACAGGCTTGGGAAGGAGTGTCCAGAAAGCTCCCTGATAGAAAGGGACCTTGGTGTACTAATGGACAGTCAGCTGAATGTGAGTCAGCAGCGTGCCCAGGTGCTCAAGAAGGCCAATGATATCTTGGCTTGTATCAGGAACAGTGTGGTGAGCAGGACTAGGGAAGTAATCCTCTCCCTGTACTCAGCACTGGTGAGGCCCCACCTTGAATACTGTGTTGAGTTTTAGGCACCTCAATACAGAAAGGACATTTTAAAAACATTTTAAAGAGGCTTCAGAATCTGTCACAGCATGTTAAGTGCAAAGCAGGTCCAAATAAGGGCAACAAGGCTTGTGAAGAGCCTGAAAAATATGTCCTATGAGGAGCAACTGAAGCAACTGTGTCTGTTTAGTCTGTGGGGAGATGTATCACTCTCTTCAAATACCTGAAAGGTGATTGCAGGAAGAGCAGAGTTGATCTCTTCTCACTGGTGAGAGGACAAGGGGAAATGGCCTCAAGTTGCACCAGAAGTTCAGGTTAGATACCAGGAAAAACTTCTTCACAGAGAGGGTTGTTAAGCAGTGGAACAGGCTCCCCAGGAAGTGGTTGAATCACCAATCTTGAATGTATTTAAAATCCATTTGGATATGGAGCTCAGGGACATGATTTAGCAATGGGTTGTTAGAGCTAGGGTATTATGGTTTGGTTGCAGTTGGACTTGATGATCTTGAAGTTCTTTTCAAACCTGAGCAATTCTGATTCTATGAAAGGCGTAACAAGTGAACGGGAAACGAAGAAATATATTCCAAAACTGGCAATAGAAACTTGCTTCCCTTGGGTCAGACTGCTACCTTTAGCCCATGCCAAAATAGACACAAAATCCATGGGAGACACAGGGTTATTTTCCTATGAGTTGCTCTTCAGCATGCCTTATCCAAATATCCTCCAACCTGGAAGAGGGAAGGAAATAACTAATATTTGCCTAAGATAATATGATACTGTCTCTTGTCAAATCTCTTTGGCAGGAGGCCAGCTATCACAAACCCTAACCTTAGACACTGCAGTGCATGGTATTCATTCTGGAGATTGGATCCTGGTAAAAGACTGAGAAGGATCACCACTCATAAATGGAATGGACAGTTTCAGGTGCTATTCACTACAGATACTACAGTGAAAACAGCATAACAAGGATGGACTGACCATACCCATGTGAGTTTATTTTCATTCAAAGAATGGCTTTTGTGTTTAAAGATTTGACAGCTCTGAATTGAACAGTAAGGATGATCCCTAAGAAAAATTGATGGAGGTAGATTAGTACAACCACTTATATTTCAGTGGGCTGAATACTGAATACAGTTGCTGAATACTGCTCTGGATTTACACCTGCTGTAGTTACAGGCTTTGTTATCTCTCCTTCAAATTTGTTGGAAGGATCTTGAACACTGATGAAGGCCAACTGCCCTCGGTAAAGACCTTTTTTTTTTTTTTTTTGGTAAAAGCTAAAGTGTCACTTCACAGGTGAATACAAAGTTGCCTTCCTTACTCAAAATAGTATCACTTTCAAGACATGATCCATTTCCTGATGGCACTTGTGATTCAGAAATCAATATTTTATATTTAAATTAGTGTAGCATGAGAACTTAACCAAAGCACTATGACTGTTATGTTATTACTTTTTTTTTTTTTCTTTTGGAAACAGATGCATAGCTTAACTGCAAGTTATTAGGCTCAATAAACAGCTGGAAGTTAAGCCTGATATATAAAACAATTAGAATAAATAGTAAATGATCCTGTCCAGTCTTGATTTCTCAACCTTTAAGGAAAATTTGGGCTATCATATGTTTTTGTTTTTTTGTTTGTTTGTTTTTTGTTTGTTTCCTTTGAGACTATCTTCTACTGCATTTTCTTTTACTCTGCTTCTATCACTTTCAGCAGCAATTTGCTAGGTTGTATTGCAGAATAACTCCCCTGTAACATAAGGCAAATTATACTGAATTTCAAGGAGGTTACATAGCTTAGATAAAGCAAGTAGCACATTTGATCAAGAGCATGTTGACAGTAATCAGCTTTCACCCATGAATAAACAAATATACTGGGGTTTTGAACAGCTAAGGAAATTCACTGGAATACTGAGTTACAGATAGTGATAAATTTTCTTTGCATGTTTGTGCTAAACGAAGCTGTACATCCTCCACTATTTTTATTTTTTAAATCAAGGACATCCCAAGGTTGGGATTTGAACAAACAATTTTCTGAAATGGAACCTTTCACCTTGCTGATGTATGGATTCACAGTAATTCAAACTTTTTCCTCCCTATGTGCAGGACTGAAATTGGAGTGGCTGCATCCTTCTCAAAATGGGCAGTCCTACCCCAGCTCCCGCCAAGAAACTTGCCCCAGAAGCCATAGTACAAAGGCTAGGGTGGCTGCATACATCAGCTGCTCATGGCACACTTGACTACTGATGAAGTGACAATAGTCTGTGGCTGTGGCCTCTGAAAGCAGGCACAAGAGCATCTACAGCAGTTGCTTCAGGGTCAAGCGACATCTAACACTAAACAAGCTGCCTGGTGTGCTTTATGAGATTCTGGACACTGAGAACAAATCAAGGTTGTGCATGCCCAGTTTTCTGCTTATGGCTTCCTGCAGCCTACCACAGGTTCAGACAGCAGAGGGCACCAAAGAAACTGCCCCAATCTCTGCTACCACGATGTGCAGCAATTCATGCAACAGCCCACACCTCATGCTAATGTCCCAGAAATACCTGGCAAATGGGATAAGCATTTCAGTGCCTTCAGCTAGGGTTGCTCACAGATCACCACTCCGCGCCAAAAAGGGAGATAAACAATCTGAGTACAGCAAGCTAAAGCCTTAACAAATACATGGCCTTGTATCACTTTAATGAGTGAGTTACATACTTGCCTAATGGAACTGGATGCAATTAATCCACAGGCTGCAGAACACAGTACTCTGACCCATGACCAAAAAGCATCCCGGAACATGGGCAGCTTACAGTAGCTTCTGACTTTTCCTGTGAGCTAGGGCAGAAATCTGACCACTAGCTAAAGGCTCTTCAGAAAGTAGTATTAACCCCTTATCATACACACTAATTCACATTTTACTTTCCAGGAGCCTGCTGCCTCAACATAGCCTTAAGAGTGAATAGACAGACTTCGTGGACCAGCTTCCTGCTCTGCAGTGCCTTGCTTGCTACCAGCCAGATCTTGGTCCATCCCCAGATCACCGTAATGAATGGTTTATAAAATTATTTTAAATAGAAACCATATGATATTGTTGTTCTCAGTACTAAAAAAGCTAGCACTTAACACAGTAACAGGACCCCAGGCCAATATTTACTTGACTTGACTGCTTTACAGTTAACATAGATACAAACACCTTATAAGCCACTGGCTATAGCAAAGTTGCTGCGAACTCCTTTCCTTGTTCTCACCCTGAATGCTCAGCTCTACCTAAACTGTACTAGGTTACAGGTCAATTTCTGTTTTCTCTAACTGTTATGTGTGAGCACACTGGAAGAGTCTTACATAAGGCCAAGCTCCCTGGGGGCTCAGAATTGATACTACTACAAAAGCCTAAAAGCCCAAACCCGAGTTGTTGGAGCTCCACTTGTAACTACATCCCAAAACAGCACCGTATGCTTGTGTTGTCATAGATAAGAGCAAGTGAGCCTTTTGACAATCCCCCTTGCTTTTCTGCACTGCATCCATTTTTCTGCCTTCTGTAAAAAGGGTAAAAAAAAAAATGATCACTGGTATGCAGGCAATACACTACTGTAGTTAAGGAAAGCATCCTAATGCACCCGAAAATAAAAAGCAGACAATAATAATGCATATTTGATAAAAATTCCAAAAGATGGTATGACTCGTACTCCTTAAAAGACATCAAGCACATGAAAAATAAAAATATTAAAAAAAAAAAAAAATCACCTGTCACACAGTTTTATCCAGCAGAGGCCTAATAGTGAAGCCTCTGAAATAACCCCACTGAAGTAACTGCGACCCTGGATGCCTCCTCATGCAGAAGTTAGGGAAAGCATGAAGGAACACTGCAAACACACCTTGTATTGCTGCAAAGGCTTTCTATGTGATGGTGAACTTTGTTTTAACCGAGGGTGGCTTCTGCCCATACTACCTCCTGTGGGTTGCAAAGATCTACAGCAGCAGCACAAGATCAGCAATAAGTTCACATCCACAAGAGGCGGGACTTTGTCAGCTTTGATGCTGTCCCCAAAAGGCAATGTTAGCATAGCTGTAGTACTCATAATCAGTAAAGGACTTTTTCCCCTCTCTTCTACATGTTCTATATTTATCCACGCCCTCCTGTTGGTCAGGCATCTTTTTTGGATGACATCTCTGCAAGCCTATAACTAATCTACTGTAACAACAAGTGATAAACAGGAGCAATTTAGTTTTGTAAAGGAAAGGTATCTGCTTCAGGATAGAAACTAAGCTATACTTTAAAAACAGAAATACTGATAGCAACTGGCAGAGACAGGACAGAACATGTTATTTTCTCTACATACATTCTCTATAACTAAAACAAAATTGTCTCTAAAATAAGTTAATGCTCAGCAAAGTCTGATCTCAGTCCTGCTGCTTATACACAGACACTTACCGAGAAGTTTTTTGAATAAAAAAATACTTTTTGAGGGCTCTACAGAGAAGCTGTAAACAGAAACACCGAATGATGTGAAGACAGCGCATTTTCCCCAAGTCTTAAAGGTGAAACATTGGCTAAGCTTAATATGTATCTGTATGTCTAGAGATAGTAGAAGAATGCCTTTTCTACTGTGGAAAGAGGAGACTATAACAAGTGGTTGTTTCCCTCACTACCAATACAAACTGAGGGAGGAAAGGATTGACAACAACCCTGCCAAAAAAGACCTGGTTGTACTGGTGGATGGGAAGCTGAACATGAGCCAGCAATGTGCCCTTGCATCTCAGAAGGCCAACCATATCCTGAACTGTATCAAAACCAGTGTGGCCAGCAGGTTGAGGGAGGCAATCCTGCCCCTCTATTCTGTGCTGATGAGGCCTCACCCAGAGTACTGTGTCCAGATACAGAGTCCTCAGTTCAGGAGAGACACAGACCTATTGGAGCACATTCAGAGGGCCACAAAAATGATCCACAGTATGGAATACCTCTCCTACATGGACAGGCTGGGAGAACTGGGGCTGTTCTCTTCAACATGACCTAGCTGTGGACATCCCTGTTCATGGCAGGGGGGTTGGACTAGAAAGAATCCTTCTAACTCTAAGGATTCTATGATTCCGTAACAGGGCCTGAGATAAGTGACTATACTACTTTAACACAAAGCACCTGAACAGGTGCTCAGCGCTTCTCAGCTGCTAATGAACAGAAGCCTATAGCAATCTAACTGCAGTACTGTACGGAGATTTGATACTGTCCCCTTCATTTGTTATGTGGTGGTGAGCAAGAGTTTTAGTTTATTTTTTAAGAACGAGAGCCTTCAAGCAGTCCCAGACACCTCTGTGAGAAGCATTCAGTCATACTTTGTGGAGAAGTTAACAAGCAGCAGGAAGGCAGCAAGCAGAGGCACATCCCTTCAACAGGGATGCAGAGTGCACCAGGAAAAGACAAGGATTACATGTTGCCTTGTCAGTGTCTTTGAATTCTTGGGCTATACATTAATGGCTATATCCTGCACATGTGTTTACTCTTCCTGCAGAGAAGATGGCATCTCACCAGATGAAAAAAAGATTGTGGTATAGTCTCTGATTTGCACATCCTCCAAGAAGTTGGAAACTAATGAGACAAGGACACACTGAAGGAAGATTGATTATATCAACCTTTTTTGCAAGACACAAAACAATGCTGTTAGGTGAGAAGCATTATCTCTGTACAAGTGTAAAGTTAAGTCCGCAGCAAATTTGCTGCAGTTACACTCAAGTGGCACACACTGCAGCATCAAAGCTCTGGGCAACAGTAATCTGCCTCTGTTTGGGCTGTAAGTCTGCCACCCCAACATGGCCTATAAACTCTTATGAAACAGAAACATTTAGCATCAAAGCCCACCTAAAAATACATATACCAAATGAAGCACAAAAGTGTATGTTTTTAATCCTTTGTACCTACAGTAGCTGTCACAGGAATAAAGTGCATGAGAAGGTCTCAGCATATTTCCTTAAGGATCCATAGCAAACACTTTCCCCTCTGCAACAGGAGACATAAACACATAGCTCTAATAACAAAATGCAAGCACTACTTTCACTAGATGGTATTTCTACTATGCTCCAATTACTCCAAAGCATATTTGAGAAGACTACATATATAATGTATGTATATACACACACACACACACACACACACACATTGTTGAATGTGAACTTGTAATTAGAATTCAATTAGAAAAAAAATAATGGTATTATAGCATCACCCTTTCTGCAGAGATGCACAAAGCAAAAGCAGGCAAGATCTAAAATGTATTTAGTTAGCAAGTCACTTTGCCTTACCTAAGCAGGATTCAATAATTTATCCACACTTAAAGAAAAAAAAAACCAAACACACCAAAACCCTTTCTTACTCTCAGCACTGAATACAGGCTTGGTCACCTGAATAAATATGCAGAAATACAGCAACAGAGAGTTTGGCTGATCCCCACCAAGCCTGCCAAAATAACTAGACCAACAAATAAGACAAATCTACTCGGCAGAAGGATTTGGGTCTCTTTTTGGTAGTTTCTTTTAACTTATTTAAAAAAAAAAAAAAAAAAAAAAACCATCACCACCACCACAAAACAGCTATATTGGAATCAAAGAACCAAGCTCAAGATAGTCACAAAAAAATAAATGATGTATTTTTCCTCCACAGATCAAAACTATAACAGACATATGACAAATGTATCAAAGTTCAGTGTCCAGAATTTTTTTCTGTAATACAAAAAGATACTGCAATTAGTTTACTGCTCAAGAATTTCCTTGTTCAAACTGCTGAACTCTTCTATCACTGAAGTTTTGACAGTAATTTTCTTTATGCTACAATGTACAAAGAATTCTTTATCACCCTAATCTTATCTAAAGCTCTTCTTTTGTTCTAGAGAGTTTTGTTGCATGCTCCTCTATAAATTTACTCAAATGCTCTAAATCTCTGTCACCACCTTCAAACTTAATAGGATTGTTCTTCTTGTCCCTTGGAGCAAAGTATATAGTAGGGAATCCTTCTACTTTGTAGTGGTCATTTGTCACATCGTTGGCAGTAGCATCCATCTTA
Organism: Callipepla californica brunnescens; assembly: GCA_023055505.1. Lineage (NCBI taxonomy): Eukaryota > Metazoa > Chordata > Aves > Galliformes > Odontophoridae > Callipepla > Callipepla californica. Next base: position 515,230 of record JALIRH010000057.1, on the reverse strand, counting down.
GCTATGATTAGATTTTTCTCATTCTTGTATTTTTTGCCTAGCTCAGTATACACTGGTTCTAGTTTCTTGCAGTGTCCACACCATGGGGCATAGAACTCTATGAGAACATCATTCTTTGGATCCATTATTATGGTATCAAAAGTTTTACCCACTATTACTTTCACAGGCCCTTTGTTATTTTTTGGCACTGGTTGTGACTTCACAATAGGCTTCAGTTTTCCTAGGAGAAAGGATAACACACACCATTGTTAGGTATAGTAAGAACAATCCTCGTATTTCCACTAAGAAAGAAAAGAGTTGAAGTACATCCTCACAGCAAAGAAATGCAATGCCCTAGTAATCAAGTTCACCTCCACAGGAAACACTGGCTAGCTTGCTGTTGACATTTAGTACAGTGAGTTTGTGAAACAATCACGTTGTTTCATAGTACACTATAAGCTTTCTCCCTCTGCTCACGGGTATTCAGCCATAATGTGCTTGACAGTGATTTAGGTATTATGCTAGGCACGAATATGAACCATCACCAGACACTTCAAAGCTACAAGAATGTTTTAGTCTTGCCAAATACATTTAGTGTTAGAATACCACTAGATGCCACAGCGCAGTTTAAACAACAAAATTAAAGAAGTGAGGCTAAATTAAAAAAAGAAGAAAAAAAAAAAAAGGAGAATTGTAGTGGCAAGGAACATCCAATAAGATTTAAGTCCTAGAGCATCTTAAGGTTTCACGTGTGATTTTACTGCAGCCATAACACCAGAAGTATATCCACTGAAGGAAAAAACAAAGCAAATGGCTCCTTCAACAAAACAAACCCTTTACCTTTTTTGAATGCCAGTACAAACTGCCTGAGGGAATCAGAGTCAAACTCTTCTGGCTCCATGGCATATTTCTTGCCACCTTCATCCAGAATGGCAACATTTACATCCTCTCCACTTTCAAGCAGACCTAGGTCTTTTATTTCAGAAGAATAATCTTCCTCATCAGAAACAGCGAACACATATTCAGGGAAGTCCTTGGCTACTTCAAGGACTTTGCCTCTCCAGTACTGGGTAGCTGAAGAATCAGAAAGCAGCAGAATTAGTAATTTCTAGTTCCTTATTGCTTGCTTCCTTCTAAAATAGAGAAAGAGCGAACTTAACTTACCAACACGATAGTCAAAACTGAAGTCTACAGCATAGTAGACAACCACTAGAGGACGCTTAGCGTATCTTTTAGCATCATTGGAAGGCTTGCGATGACCAACTAGAGGCAAAGCATGTTTCACTACATGCTCTTTGATATCTGATTCATCTGTAGAATCCTGCTTTAAAAAACAAAATGAAACAAAACAAAACAAAAAAAAAAAAACAAAACAAAAAAAAAAACACAAGGACAAGACATCATGTAAGTGGAGATTCTGTTACACAGTACTGGAATCTAGTATCAGTACATGCATGAATAAGGAAGGTATATGTTATAAACAATGCCCTCACCATATTCTTACTCACTTTAAGATCCAAAACATGTATCTTGGGCTCATGCTTTGATTGAAATTTTTCTGGCTGCATGACAACTAGTTTTCCAGGAGATAACTTCAATAATTTTGTAATATCACTGCTGAAAGTATGATGAAACTTGTAATCTTCTCTTAAACTGTTAGCTAAAAGATTAAAATTAAGGAGAATAAAAGTCACCAAGAACTGAATTGATGGCTTTCAACCAAAATCTTGCTACTGCAAGGACAGATCTCATTCAGCCACAGAACAACCCAGGGTCTTAGAGAACAGCTCTTGCTCCCAAACAAGGTGAAAAAATAATTTAAATATTTGAATACTATTCAACTGCTCATCTACAATGTCAGAAGCAAGTGTAACCATGGAAAGAGAAACTGCCTTTACTACACTGAAGGACCAAATAGAAACCTAGAATGCATGCATGCAGTTCAAGCACGAGACACAGACACTAATAAGAGGACACTTCCAGTGGAAGCAAACATTGCTGACATGTAAACATTGTTGGTCATGCTTAAGTGCTTTTTAAGAATAAGCACTGCCAGGAAGAGTCTTGCTAAAGTCATTCAGAGTTGGATAATGAACCTTCCTTCAGGTCCCCCCAGCTCAAACAAGCTCAGGAGCAGAGTCCAGCCTTTGGAACAGTCAAGTATAAAACCAGTGAAAGCAGATGGTATACCTAGCAAGACATTTTGATCTGCTCCTCAGCTAAGAATTCTCCTTTCTCTGTAGGTCACATATATTTAGGGACACATCAAAAATGTATTATTTCCTGTGACTGGCTGTGACTTCAGTCACATGTGCAAGATCTAGTATGAGGTTTTTTATCACCCCCTTGAGAGGAAGTGGAAGATCACTCTTCAGTCTCCTCCCTCTTCCATCTTTAAACACCCCTTACTGAATTCAAGAGAATAAATTAAGGAACTTTCCATGCCCAAAGTCTTGAGTAGGATCTCAACAAAACACATTTCTAATATTTTAAAACACGCATTACCTGCTTCCTGATAGAGCTGATAGGCTTCATCAGTTTCTCCACTAAATACACCAATGATGATGACATCATCTCCATCTTTCAGAAATTCCTGTACCTGCTTCGTAGCCTGAATCTGTTTAGATGGAGGACCAGCCTGTTCCATCATGTAGTCGACAATACCTGTTTGACAAACCCACACCCAAGAAATTGCTTAAATATTTATTAAACTGAAAGGTTCAGGCACTTCTTTCGCAGAAAAAAAAATAAAATAAAAAAAAATAAATCAATAGCATATTTCACATTGACACCTTCATTTCTGTGCAACCTTTCCAAAATAACCAACAAAATTAACAAGATGATGTCGATCTTTCAATGCTCCAGTTATGGATATTCTCTTTTAGGTTGGTTTCAGGAATTCCAGGTATGTCAGCTGACTTTTCAAGTAACCCACCTTTCTGAAGTTACTTAGTTATTCCGATCTTTTCTCTCATATTACAAGCCAGTGTTCAGCAATTCTATAGGGCATTCAAGTGCAATTAATGGCTGCCCATTTACTCATACAGCCTGCTTTAAATTATTTTTGTACTAAAGGAGCTTATTAAAGAGCATAAAGTTAAGTTACAAAGATTAAATAACTTTTATACTGATATAAACTATTAAAACTGATATACCTATGTAGGTACAAGAGCCTGTTTATTCCACTTCCCCATGCTATTCTTATGCTGCGAGCATATCTGTATACTCTATATACAAATATGTATACATATTTGTGTGTATATATATATTTGCAGTCAAGGCCTTAAAAAGATCAAGTGTCACAATACCATATTTCTCTCGTGGACCACTGTAGTCATAAGGTTTGCCTTTGCGAAAGATTTTCAGAGTTGGGTAGCCAGTAACATCAAACTTCTTTGCAAGCTCAGTTTCAGCAGTGGCATCGACTTTAGCCAGGGGAATGGGAGGTGTGCGCTTGCTGAGCTCCTGAGCGGCTTTCTCATATTCTGGAGCAAGCCTTTTGCAGTGTCCACACCTGAGGAAAAAGGAGGGTGGAGGGCAGTTTTAATAAGCCAGGTCCTGTTAGGTAGCTTCTACCTCTGCAGTAGAAGAGCCACAAGCCTCTTTAGAAGAACTGGAAGAGGCATAAGAGCAAAATATCTTCACCAGGTGTATTCAGAACAGGTGTGCTAGAAAAGCAGAGGCAACTGCCTTCATTCTTACCATGGGGCATAGAATTCCACTAGAATTATGTCAGCATCTTTCACGACATCATCAAAATTATCCTGGGTCAATACCAGAGCAGCTTCTGGTGGAGGGGTCCAACTGGGGTCAGAAATCTCCTTGACTTTGGCTACAATTGCTGAAAAACAGTTCAATAGCTCAGTTACAAAGTTTGCACTATCATTTCTGTAGTATATAAAGAGTAACTAATATCAAATTATTACATGAACTCCATTCTAAGAAGACAGAAGGGGTAGTTTTTCTTTCTGACTGGAATGAAGCTGGACACATTCATTAAGTGAGAAATAAGTGGTTTTTATATCCACTGACAATTTACAGACTTGCTGTTTCCTACAGGTCAATTCATCAAGCACACTACCTCCTACTGTAATCAAGCCACTATTCAGGAATTCTTACATGACTTAGAGCACCACTCACTACCAACAAAATTGTCCTCTAGCACACAAACTCTAGAAGATCAGGCCTTTGTAATATTTTTCTACTCAAGATAATGGAACTTGAAGTCCTTGATTATCAAAGGACTTTATGCAGCAAGACCATACACTTCCTTGCTTTGTTATACTGCAAAGGAACAATGCTTACCATCTTCTGTTCGAGAACCATCATAGTCAATAGCCTGGCCTTTTTTCAGGATTTTAATGGTTGGGTAACCACTGACATCAAAACGACTTGCTAGTGAAGTGGCTGCAGTAGCATCAATTTTGGCAACTGGAATAGGAGGGTCATTTTCCTTCAGGGTTTTGGCTATTTTTTCATACTCAGGAGCAAACTGCTTGCAATGCCCACACCTGTCAGAGAAATACATAAGTAGATATACAAATTCAAGACAGACATGGGGGAGTATTTTGCTACTCTACATTTCCAGAAGGCCTTCTGCCAGATGTTAACATCATCAACCTAACACTATTTGTCTTGCTGTATTTTCAGATCTGGGGGAAAGGGGAGGGGAATCGTCGTGGTGTGAGGGCAAGAGGAACAATAGCCAGGTACTGTTTGTACAAATCCCAACCTTTCTTTTTCCACTCCCCATTCAAAAGATTCTAAGTTTGGAAGACAATGTAAAAAAATTTAGTAATTACTTCTACAAAGTTGCAAACCTTGTACTGTGCTTCCCTCCCTGCCCCAGCTACCATCTCACTCAGATTTCAGCTTCTTACTAGTCTGGGTTTATCTTCTCTACATGGTATCCTAAATTCAAACTAAAGAGAAAAATGGACCAGAAGTCTATTGGGCCTTAATGAACTCTCTCCTCACACCCACCCCAGTATCTGGCCTATTTAAGTACATCAGGAGTCTTTGGGAAGAGCAGAAACTACTGCCGCAGAAGCTGGCAGAACAGGGGCACTGGCATACAAAGAACTGAATATAGTTTGATAAGCTGGAGACAAAGGAAAAGGAAGATACAAACTAGCATATAACAGCCTGTATCCTTTAGTCTCTCAACTGGCAGGAGGCAGCATAGAAATTAAAAAAACATACTAGTTTGAAGTGGTTACACATCCTTCTATGGCTTATACTAAGCTTCATGTTCAGTTTTCATGCTAGCAAACTACAACTGTCAAGCAGCGATAAGAGTTCTGTATAATGAGACTGGTGTTATTTAAAACAAAAGTCTATCTCAAGAAACATCATATTCCCCCCTCAACCATTCAAACACACACAAACTAATCACCTTGACTGCAAACACTTACTCTTGCTTTTCCCATTAATAATCCATATTACATTCACCCAGACAGATGCAAGAGAAGATGAATTCTGCCTAAAGGTCTCTGTATCCATGATAGGTTCCTATAGTACTTTGGAGTTATTCAGCATACACTGGTACAACAGCAGTGTCCAAGGCACTAGTCAAATTAGTAACACGAAGAAGCAATTACCTCACATCTTAACATCTTTCCAACAAGGACAAAAATTCAAACTTCCAAAGGACAACTTTCTTTCTAGGGAAGCTTCCTTCGTTTACATAGAGTCCACAAGTTCATGGTAGGCCATTAGGACAAGACAGTAAGCTGCAAAGTCATATCACACGGCCTTTCTGGGGCTGACTGGGATCATCTCTGCTCTTCAACAGGTACAGAGCACAGACGGAGCCAGGACAGTGCTGCCCAAGCGTCACAGGACTTTTTCAATCTAGGTGATTCTAGGATTCTTAATAATCTATATGACAGTTGTGACAGACACATGCTATTACGGTACAGGAGCAAGGGCACCTCCAGAACCATTTCCTACCCTGGAAAACAGCACAGTTCAGCGCCACTCCTATCCAAGTCTTTAAAACCAGTCATGATCCAAATATCTGCTTTTAACACAGCAGCTCGCTAATGTGAAAAAAATGCCATCAAGAATTTCTCACTCCTTAAAACCATTCCAATTTTTTATTGGAAAAAAAGTAGAAACAAACAAGCAACTATTTCCCTGGAGGCATTCAAGGCTAGGCTGGATGTGGTGCTGGGTAGCCTAGTCTAGTGGTTGGCAGCCCTGCACATAGTGGGGGGTTGACCTTTTCAACCCAGGTCATTCTATCTACCTCAAAATTAATAACCTCCCAACCTCACTTTCTAGGATTGCATACTGATAAAAAAGATCTTAGCACCCATCTCACTCTTCACTTAAGGAGGCATCAAAGGCCGTGAACCTACCATGGTGCATAGAACTCCAGGAGCACAATGTCCTTGCCTACAGTAAAGATGTCAAAGTTTGTATCATTCAAGACTAACACACCATTTTCTTCTTTAACTTCAGAATCATTATCTTCATCATCATCATCAACTTCTTGTATAACAGATTCTGGAAAAGTAAAACGTAAAAAGCAATCAATCAATATCAGCACAGATCAGGTTGTGTGAAGTTTAATGTTAAAATACTCTACCAACTTGACCACAGATTAAGCATACCTCATAGTCAGAAACATGTTAATTCCTGTTTCATGTATGATAGCTGCCCAAGTTCGCAAAGAAACTGGACTCAGGTGTTTGACCTGTCCCATTTCATTTCCACACATGGTCTGCTAGCTTCACCCAAGCCTCAGTACATATTTTGCTCTTCAAAGCAAGGTAAAACTGACACAGGGAGAATTAACACATTCCAACCTATGCAACACTTGCTACTAATGTATGCTCGTATCTTGCTGCTACATGGGGAAGCAGGACACCAGATATGTTTAGAGTTAATACCCAATTTCAGACGTGCAGAGTGAGTGCAAGATCACAACACCATCACAGAGCACCCACAAAACTCTTAACCCTACATGTGTGGAGATGTGAGGGACCCTTTGAAACAAATGGAGTCAGAACTGCCATCAGGAACTTCAGGGGAAACCTTTGGCTTAAGACCACCAATCCAGAATAGGCCTCTGGAGAAGACACTTGCTAAATTAGAGAAGCGGGGTTTACACATGAAATCTGGTGCCAAGACACATCCACTAGTTCAGCCTGCCTTGACTTGGAAGTTGAGACTGTTTCTCTAACATTTGATTGTTCACATCTTTTAAAAGATTTTTGTCTAAATTGATGTAATTCTAGTCAAATCTTACTGAATGTTTTTAAAGGAATTTCAGTCAGAGCACAAGTGATGAAAATACCTTATCCCTAATGTAAACCATATATCATTGAAACTAAGTACCTTTTAACCACCAGAAGCTCCAGTAATTAAAAAAGTAGAATGAAAACTGAAGTTTCCTTGTTCAAAACAGTGTATTATCTATGTAAGTTTAGTTAGCTTTTGCCTAAGTTCACATGAGTGACTGCAGCAAGGCAGTAGACAATGTACATGCAGTTTACTTGTTCGGGACAAGAATGCTGAAAATACTCCTGACTTCACCTGTAATGCAAGAATTAGAAGTGTGTAATAACCAGAGGGAGGTACAAACAATAAAAATAAAAAACACCAGTCTATTCTCAGGCCAGAAGCAAACTATAGCAACAAGCTCACCATAGACATAATACTTATTAAATAGCAGCAACCATTTTCCATGAAAAAAAGAAAAAAAGAAAGCTCACAAAAAATAAATAGACTCATTTAGAAGATATGCTTAGTTTAATTTGAATGCAGTTTTGTATGACACTAAAATATTCAAGTCTGATGAGGTGAGAGATCACAGAAAATTATTTATCACACAATAGGAGTCACATGGATCAAGTTTCTTAGCAACTACTACTGTTTCATCTGATTGAAGCTAAACTTCACAAATGGACAACAGCTTCGGTGTTGCTGCCTGAGAACAGCTGCAGGGAAGCGTTAAGCTTCCAGAAAGAACTACCAGAGTATTTACACTTAGGAACACCATGGTGCAAAAGCTAGTTTTTCAGGGTCCATCTTCAGAAAACATAAGTCAAGATACGTAACATGTTGCCAGGTGATTCAGAAGCCTTTTTATAAAACCAACCTTCCTCCTTCTTTCGTTTATTGACCGTACATTCCCTCCCTTTTCCTTCCTGCGTATGCAAAGCGAGTAGCAGTCATAACCCGCCCACCATCAGCTCCAGCCCAGTCTTTTCTGTGAGCGTATTTACTGCATTGACCTAATCAAAGTTCACTCCCCAAGGTCACAGTGCAACAAGCTGGGCTTCATCTGAGTTTTGCAACTCGCACAGGAGTGAACCCCCACATCTGCAATTCCGAGAGCCTGCACGCGGGAGCCGGCAGACATCGCACGGGGCAACGTTGCCCGAGGAGCAGCGGCACTAGCAAGTGGGGAACGCCAGCAGCTCGGGGCACGAAAGGACAACAGAGCGGTGCAGTTGTCAAGGAAGAAACAAGCACGCAAGAGATTCCCGAGAATACCTTTTGTTGATGCCGTTCTGAGCCAGAAAGCTCAGCACTCTGCTACAGATGTGGTCCACCGGACGAGCCTCAAGTGTCAGGCTAGGACGGGAAAGATACAGCACAGGAGAAAAGCCCGATGAGAACGCGCTCCTGCACGCTCCTGGCCGCTCGCGGAGCGGCTGGCACCGCCCAGGGAGCACAGCCCGGCCTCCCTACTGTACTCACAGCAGGTTTGGCGCAGGAAGCTAACGGGAAGTAAAGCCCGTTGCAGTTCATGGGAGGGATGCTTAATGCAAAACCCCCCCACCAAGTATGTCTATTCGACATACTAGCGCTCAACTAAAGCCAGAACAACTTCCTTTCAGCTTGTTTTGTCCAAGAAGAGACAAGCAACAGCGAAAGCCAATGGCAACAGGGGGAAACAGAAAACCAACTACCAACACACTGACTGAAAAAGAAAGCCTTCCAGAGCAGTAGAGAGCTACTCCGCACGGGGGATGAGGCAGACGCTGCTTAAGACGAGGCAGCGGGTGACAGACAGCCGGAAGTCCAGCAGCCGCGCATCCTGCATTCAGAGAAGACGGGCAATACAGGCTGCGCAGCAAGGCCAGGTCTCGATCTGCCAGCATCAGCTCTTCCAAAGAAGGCAGATCAAGCACTGGGCCACTCATCGCAGCCTCAGCTCGCCCAGAGGCCTCCGCCCCGCCCAGCTCCCAGCTGGGCCCCGGCGCCGCTCCGCCGCTCTCTCACCTCTGCCGTCCTCCTGCGCCACCAGTGCAGCCAGACGGACCATCACCAGCAACAGTACCCACAGTCCGCGCTGCCTCATCGCGCCACAAGCAAAGTAACACAACTTCCCAACACCCTCCCCCCCCCCGCCAGAACTCCCGGATTCACTGCATCCGCCGCGTAAAACAAAGCGCTTGCTCTGAGGTGCCTCCTCCCCATTGGCTGCTCGCAAGCCACCAACCACCGGCCGCCACGAAGAGCCACGGAAACAGCCGCAATCCAAGCAGCGACAGGAGAGGGACGGGGCTTCGTCGGGCTAGGGATTGGCGAGTACTCCAGGGGGCGGTAACAAGGGAAGGGAGGGAAGACCAGAGAGGAGGCGGGGAGAAGGACTGGAGTGAGGCGAAGAGAGGCGAGAAGAGGGAAGGAGAGAAAGGGAAGGTGGTGAGGAAGAGGGGAGGAAGGGGGAGGGAGGAGGGAGAAGGGGAGGAAGGGGGGAGGAAGGGGGGGAGGAGAGTAGGAGAAGGGGAGGAGAGGAGAAGAGGGGAGAGGATGACGGCGGGGAGGAGGAGCAGGAGGAAGGGGGGAGGAAAGGGGTTAGGAGGAGGGGAAGAGGGAGGGGGAGGGGGAGGGGGAGGGGGGAAAAGGGGGAGGAGAGTGGAGGTGGGAGAGGGGGAGAGGAGTGAAAGAAAGGGGAGGGGGGAGAGGAAAATGGGGAGAGTAGTGGGAGGGGAGAAGGGTGATAAATTTGGAAAGCTGCTGAAAGAAACCCTGTAGCCCCTGCTCTCACAGGGAGATTTGTGAAAGTGTGGGTTAGTGTTGTTACAGAAGCCTGGATCTTGGGCAGTTCCCATTGGACAAAGAGGCCCTTGGCAAAAAAAAAAAAAAAAAAAAAAAAGAAAATCACCATCTGCTTGGTTTTCTAGACTGGGGTAACAGGATAACACAGTGGTTCATAATTAAGACACCAAACAGAGACCACCAGTGGTATAGCTTGGTGAGCTTGGTGAAACTGTAAACAGTGTAAGTGTGGAATACACCAAGCACTTGGAAAAAGCGTAATAGTTGTGTAGCTTTTCCAAAAGATTCCTTTCTGTTCCCTAAAGGCTTGCATGCATGTAGGGATCACTGGAAGAGGACAGAAATTCTGGACTAACTTGTACTAATAACAGCACTGTGGCCTTTTGACAAGTACTTTTTCTTTGAGTTAGCCACAAAAGAAAAAAAAAACAAAAAAAAAACTCTTGTCAAGGGGGGTCTCCAGGTGGAACAGAGCCTTTAGTGGATATGTAGTCATAGGGTCATCTGTAGGTTAGATGCATGGAACTGTGAATGGCACAGGTCCATGGCAGCATATTAATGTGAGGAACTGGCCACACTTACAAGACACTTCTGCTCCGTATGTCATTAGGGAGCAAACAAGAACTGAAAACGTATGACCTCACAGAGCACCTAAAGAGCAGTTCTGGATAAATTTATTTCTGATATAGCTGCTGTGCTGCAGAAGACTCCATACTTTGGCTGCTTGAAAATGGGTTACATTTTGTGCATGATGTGTTTTCGTTTCTTTGTTACAAGTTAGTTTCTACCACTGCCAGACCAAGGTGATTCAGAATGAGACTGAATATTTCAAATCAAAAATCTAAATTGTGTTAGCCTTCTTTCAACCATTGGGGTTCAGAATATTCTGTATATCTCCCCCTAACAAATAGTATTCTAGATAGTGTTTACAGAAGTGACATCTTATTTTTAAAATACTTTTATTCTCCATTTCTTTATACTATATATACAAAGTCTGCAGTGAAATTAAGGAAGGAAACATTTAAATAGGAATTTTTAAAAAGGCATAATATCCAAAACAAAGCTAGAAATGTTGTTAGTGCAAAACAGAAATATATTATCTTGCAAGTTCATTGCAAAGCAGTGTTGAAAGTTATAAGCAGGATCACTTTCCCTTATGTTGTCAAGTTCCACAGAAATATGAGTAAAGTCATTTCTGGATGTTTGGATGTTTATTATATTAATAGGAATAAACCACTCTGTATAGATTTGCATTCTCAGAAACTGTTGACTTTTCCAACGTGTATCCTACGATTTACGGTCCCTCTAGAGTCTGCGCGCAAGACCCGCCTGACCGGGCCAAATGACTGCATCCATACACCGATGCGGTGAGCAGCAAATGGCGTCTATTGTTAGCAACACACTCTTCTTACAACTTTCTTCATCACAGTACTACCAATCACCTATGCTATGGTTATCTCTACCCAATAGATCTGTGGCATGTCTTGTCTTCTCCATATTTGGCCTTAGTTGTTGTTCTTTTCTTATCTTCAAGATAGTGTTACCATGGTTTCCCAGGAGTCAAGGGGCCCCTGCGGGTCCTATTGCTGTCTGGTGACCGCCACAGCCTCTTTCTAAGTTTTCAGTTAACTACATTTGCCCCTCCCCATGCTTAAGCAAATCTACTACAACCCGAGAGGACCCTAACCGCGTACATCCCGAAAGCCCCGTCTACGCCTAAACATGCCATTGTCTTCTCGGTGCAAGCCTTTACCCGTTACATCGCAAACACAACCTTCCTAGCAATCCTATTCTACCTTACCTAGTAATTCTTATTCTGTCAGCTTAACAATCTATCATTCTAAATATGAGTTTTTAAGCAAAGCGATAAGTGACATTTCCACTCAATGATCTCTCTATCTGAGACAGGCATCTGAACATCCATCATACTTTCAATTATAATGCAATCACGAGCAGTAAGCTGTGGGAATACAAAAAGTATATTTAGAGCTGCAGCTGTGGAACAGAATAAACAGCATGAGAGAGGAAGGCTGAGAACCAAGGACACTTCCAGAAGAAGAGGAAAACAAGTTCAAGTAAGCTGCATGCTAGCAGACCCCAATTGGAGGAAGAGTGCATGGCTTGGGAAGACTCACAGCCCTGATTGGATAATTGCCTGTATGCACGGTTAAGGACTGTTTTGGGAAGTTATACTGTTGACATGTAAAGGCGGGTGGGAAAGTTACAGAGAGTTTGTGAAAGTATATAAGGGATGTTAAAACCTGTAATAAAGGATTTGGATCGTTCACATCTGAGTCCGTGCCCGAGACACTGCAAATGGCGCCCACTGCGTGGTGCAAATCAAGCCGCGGCTGAGCAAGCCCGGTCCGGCAGCGTCGCCCGACTGAACTTCAGAGAGATTGTTTCGCGCGCGCCCGCACCATTCTGCAGAACAGAAGGTGAGCAGTCGGGAACCATGGGGAGTTCACTAATGAAGGAGCAATAAGTAAATCTTGAAGTATTACGGATAGTTTTAAAGTTCCAGGATCAGCCTGTATCTAACTCAGAATTAGCTACTTTTCTTAAATGGATAAGCAAAAATGTCCCTGAATTTCCAAAAACTGGGTTCTCTCTTGATGGAGAACTCTGGGACAAAATTGGCATAAAACTCTGGGAGGCTTCTATTACTAAAGACAGAACGGCTGCCAAACTTTTACCTGCTTGGCGCCAAATAATGGAAGGGCTTAAACAAATTCGACAAGGAAGAAGTTCTTCCGGCTATGCCCTATCGCCCTCCCTCCTACCCTCGCCGCTGCCCCCTGATTCGGGAAGCGGCCCCTGCCCGGACTCGATCCGCGGCTCCGACGCCCCCCCCGACCGGGGAGAAGAGAAACCGCAGCCCCCCCCCAGCGCTCCCGCCCTCCGTTCCGCCTCCGTCACTCGTCGCGCCGCTCCCGCCCTCCGCTCCGCCTCCGACGGTCGCTGCGTTCCTGCCGCCCTCCGTACCGCCCCCGCCGCTCGTCGCGCCGCCCCCGCCCTCCGTTCTGCCCCCGACGCTCGCCGCGCTCCCGCCCTACGTGCCGCCCCCGTCGCTCGTCGCGCCTCCCCCGCCCTCCGCTCCGCCCTCCGCTCCCCTCCGCTCCGCCCTCGACAGTCGCCGCGCCCCTGCCGCCGTCAGCCGCAGCTGCGTCGCGTACTGCTGCGGCTCTGCAGCCGGTGTGTAACTTGCTTAAAAATGAGAACGAACCAGAACCAGTGGATCTTTCAGATTCTGGTTCAGTAGACCCGGAAGACAAATCGAACATTCTTCCTCCTGACGATAATTTGGAGGGAGCGGGAAAGAAAATTTTTTCTACAGCGTCCTATGGGGTTTTAGAGCAGTGCAGAAAAGAAGCAATATTACGGGGTGATGCTGATATGTTGCAAGCCTTTCCTGTGTTGTATCATGCAAACCAGCCCCCCCAGTGGGAATCTCTGCCTTACGAGGCAGTGAAGGAGCTAAGGAAGTCAGTCAGAGATTATGGAATTCAGTCTCCCTTTACATATCATCTTTTGACTGCAATCGGTGACAGTTATGTTATGACCCCTCATGATTGGAAAATTTTGTTACGAACAATCCTGTCTCCTATGCAATACACCGTGTTTATGACCGAGTATCGGGAACTGGCTACTATCCAGGCTATGAATAATTTGAATAACTTCAATCACATCGGCATAGAGGAACTCATGGGGGAGGGGGTCCGGGCAATACCTCAGGCCCAGGCACAGATAGACAGGCAATGCTTTGAACAAGTTAAGACTTTGGTGTTGCGTGCTATCTGTCGGATACCCGACACTAATTCATCTAGTACATCATTTACATCAATTAGGCAGGAGGCCGCCGAGCCCTACATTAAATTTCTTGACCGTTTGCAAAATACACTAGAGAGGCAAGTAGAAAATCAAGCTGCCCGGGAAGCTTTGCTTAAGCAATTAGCAATAGAAAATGCAAATGCAGATTGTAGAAAGGTCCTACAATCTTTAAAGAATGCAGATCCATCCATTACTGACATGATTAAAGCCTGTCAAGATGTAGGAACAGAAAGCTATAAAATGGCTTCACTAGCAAACACCCTGGCAGCCCAGCTTGGTACAGGGAAAGCTCAAAAAATAAAGTGTTACAATTGTGGGGAACCTGGTCATGTACAAAGGGACTGTAAAAAGCCTAAACAAGCAGATAAAAATGCTTGTGCTGTTCCAACACGTCCCTGTCCCCGGTGTGGGAAGGGGCTGCACTGGGCGAGAGACTGCCAATCTAAACTCCCTGTTGCTGCACGGCCCTGCAGTCTGCCGGGAAATGGGAAGAAGAGCGCGAGGCCGCGTGCTATGACAGCAAATACGGTCCCGAATCCGCCGGCCGCTGCCTGGCCAGCTCACTCAGACCAGCCACTGCCGGCAGCGCAGGAGTGGATTTGGCCACCGCCCAGTCAGTGACGCTAACTGATACCGACGTGACTCTTATTCCAACAGGGGTAATGGGCCCCCTCGGGGACGCGCGCAGTGCCCTCCTGATAGGACGTTCTTCTGTTACACGGATGGGACTTTTTGTTTTACCAGGAGTTATAGATGCTGACCACACTGGGGAAATTAAGATAATGGCATGGACACCCTCACCCCCCTGCTTTATTCCCAAAGGTCAAAAAATAGCACAATTAGTCCCTTTTCATTCTATGGCTGAACCTGGTATTGGGGATCGAATTGGTGGATTTGGAAGCACGGACAAGCCTGCTGTGCTATGGACTACACAAGTATCACAAGACAAACCATTATTATCATGTTTAGTGAATGGCAGGCAGTTATTAGGCCTAGTGGATACTGGAGCTGATGTTACCATCATTAAGTCAAGCGAATGGCCCTCTGAATGGCCACTAAAATACCCTAATTCTGCTATTGTAGGAGTTGGGGGCTTGCAGCAGCCCAAACAAAGTGCCCGAATTTTATCTTTTGAAGGGCCTGACGGTCGCATTGCTCACACTGCTCCTTACATCTTGCCAGTTCCCTATACTCTGTGGGGTCGTGATCTCTTAAGTCAATGGGGCATGATTTTGCAGACAAATTTTCAATAAGGGCCATTGATTGGCAGCTACCTATACCCCTACTTTGGAAATCAGAACAACCAATCTGGGTAGATCAGTGGCCCTTAACAAAGGAAAAGTTGCTGCATTTACATGAGCTAGTTCAAGAACAGCTGGATGCTGGTCACATAGTGCCTACCACCAGCCCTTGGAATACTCCAGTGTTTGTTATCCTCAAGAAGAGTGGAAAATGGAGGCTTCTGCAGGACCTGCGTGCTATCAATGCAGTAATTGAGCCCATGGGGGCATTGCAGCCTGGTCTCCCTTCGCCTTCAATGTTACCATTGAATTGGCCTATAGCAGTCATTGATTTAAAAGACTGTTTTTTTACCATTTTGCTTCATCCAAAAGACGCACCACAATTTGCTTTCTCAGTGCCCTCCATCAACCAACAGAGCCCTGCTCAGCGATATCATTGGACTGTGTTACCACAAGGAATGCTTAATAGTCCAACAATATGTCAACTGACTGTAGCAAATGCAATACAACCAGTACGAAAAGCCAAACCTCACGTCCTTCTTTATCATTACATGGACGATATATTAATAACAGCAGAACAGGAAGAGACCCTAAAGGACACTTTAATGCTTGTAAGGCAGGCAGTTCAATCTGTTGGTTTACAAATAGCGGAAGAAAAAGTGCAAATTAGTTCTCCATGGAAATACTTAGGATGGAAAATTACATCTCATACCATTCAGCCACAAATCCTCAAAATAATACCTCACGTACAGACATTGAATGATCTGCAAAAATTGTTAGGAACCATTAACTGGTTACGGCCGCTTTTGGGTATTACTACTCAAGAGCTGCACCCTCTGTTCCAGCTACTCAAAGGAGATCCGGATTTAACCTCTAAGAGACAGTTAACACCACAAGCGTTACAATGCTTAGATTCAGTAATGACATCACTGCAACATCAATATAGCCATCGTGTTTGTTTATCACTGCCAGTAGCTCTTGTAATAATATCAAATTCCTATCAGCCATATAGCTTGTTATGTCAATGGGATACCTCAAGAAAAGATCCTCTCATTATCCTGGAATGGATATTCTTGCCACATACCTTTTCAAAAACCGTTACATCACGAGTGGAGATGTTTGCAATGCTAATACAGCGAGGTCGTCATCGTTTACAGATCTTACGAGCTCTTGACCCTGATTGCATCTACATACCTGCTACTAAAAAAGATTTAGATTGGTTGCTCGCACAGTCACTCGTTTTACAAACTGCTATGGCAGGCTATACTGGACAGATCTCCACTCATCCCCCAAAACATCAGTTACTGAATAATTTGAGTGATCTGCCCCTTTCTACTAATATTTTACTTTCACATGTTCCAATACCTAACGCTGTTACTGTATTTACAGATGGCTCCGGCAAGACACAGAGGGCAGTGGTTCTCTGGCGCGCGACTGCTACACAATGGCAGTCAGATGTACATGTTGTGGACAGATCACCTCAAGTTGTAGAACTCGCTGCGGTAGCTCGGGCTTTTCAAATTTTTTCAAATCAAAAGCTTAATATAATAACTGATTCTTTGTATGTTACAGGTATCATTCAGCGGATTGAAGGATCTTTTCTTAAGGAAGTTAACAACCCTGCTTTGTTTGCGCAGCTCAAGCGAGTTTTACATTATGTTTCTCACCGTACTCTCCCTTATTTTATTATGCATATTCGATCACACACTACATTGCCTGGTCCTTTAGCTGAGGGCAACCGTAAGGCTGATCAAGTCACAGTCGCCTTTGCTACACCTCAATTGTTCCAGCAAGCGCGACTCTCCCATCAGTTTTTTCATCAGAATAGGAGAGCTTTACAAAAACAATTCCAACTGACAGCAGATCAAGCCTGTAACATTATTCTAACATGCCCAGACTGCCAAGCAATTGCCCCTTTGCCTCAGATTGGGACAAATCCCCGTGGCACAGAGCCTCTTCAGCTGTGGCAGACAAATGTCACTCATGTTCCTGAATTTGGCCGTCTAAAATTTGTCCATGTAACAATAGACACTCATTCTTCATACATATTTGCCACAGCACATACAGGCGAACGCAGTCGCGATGCCCGTAAACATTGGTTATCTGCTTATGCTGCTATGGGGATTCCACATACTATAAAAACAGATAATGGACCTGCGTACACTTCTAAGGCCACTCGAACTTTCCTCCAAGAATGGGGTGTTAGATATATTACAGGCATTCCTCATTCTCCCACCGGGCAAGCTATCATTGAGCGTGCTCATCAAACATTGAAATCCATTCTTAATAAACAAAAAAGGGGGAATACGGGGGATACACCACAGGAAAGATTATGTAAGGCTTTGCTTGTGCTGAATTTTTTGAATCGTGATCATGCAGATACAACTCGTGTGGGCCGTCATTTTGGGGCCTCCCCAATGCTCAAAGAACGGCCAATGGTTAACATTCGGAATATGGCCACAGGGCATTGGGAAGGTCCTGTACCACTGATAACATGGGGTCGTGGATATGCTTGTGTTTCCACAGGGACTGGTCCCACATGGGTTCCAGCACAATATGTTCAGCCTCATTTCAAGGCAGAAAATAGCATCCAGCCTTTATGATTACTAGGACTCTATGCTTCTTTCATTCTTTTATTGTAGTAGTAGATCAAATGTGAAGAATTATTAGGCATTATCTAGATTGTTGTGTGCTTCTTCTATCTCAATAGTAGATCAAGTGTGAATTAGACAGGATTTGATGTTACCACTGTTGGAGTCGATGGAAATAACACTTCTAATGTATTAGGAACGCACGGTTATGATGTTATTAGCCTATCAGTTAACTTTTTTCTAATTTGCAAAGACAAAACCTGGAAACGAATCCTAGGCAAAGGTATGATTTGGTGTTTTAGAATGATCAATTCTTTTTCAATCCACTAATCAGAATAGTTTCTTTGTAATCATGCATCATTTGAGACAGAGGCATATGCTAAGAGAGCTAACCTTGATAGTTTATTCTGTTTTGCAAGCAGATGTTCCACTTGGGCTCTGTATCACGCGCTGGCCACGCGGATGCAGTGTACAAATGGAAAAATTTCTGCAGACCCTGAGAAGAGTAAAGGCACAGGAGAATCTGTGGTGGGTGTGAGGGGAAAAGTACACCTTGAAGTAGGGGACGCCCTGCTGGCACTGCCTATCACATCCACCACTGACATGTTCCTTTTCTCTCTTCTTTCTGGTAGTTTGCCATTTCTCAAGGGTCAATAGTTAATAATGTGCTTGCTTAGGGAGTTTCTGCTTCTCACATACATAAATCTAAAATGAATGTCTGTGTGTGTGTGAGTGCGTGTGTGTTGACTAAAAACCCTAACCCTCTGTGTTGCTCTGAATGCACAGTTCTCTTGTTTCTGCTATTGAGATGTCTTGTCTCTTAGATCCAGCATACCCTGAAACAGCACCGCTCAAGCTTCAGCCACAATCACCAAGTTAGCTGGCAAAGGAAAGTAGTATCACAAGTGATGCTCTAGCAGGCTTACCTACTGATGTTGATTCTATTTGGCATGCAATTTTATTCCTTCTATTCAGTTACTGGTACACAAAGAATGGGACCATCAGGGATTCTTTTCCAGGTTGCAGGAATCTAAAACCATGGGTGAAATGTGTCTTTGTTTACTTCTTGTTAAGTTTAAGAATATTTTGTGTCCTTAGAATATGATTACCTTGTCTCTTTTCTTACATTCAGCAATATTGTTAAAGAGTGTTATTAATTTGTAATAAGTTAATAGTTTGCTAATAAATAAAAAAGGGGGAATTGTGGGAATACAAAAAGTATATTTAGAGCTGCAGCTGTGGAACAGAATAAACAGCATGAGAGAGGAAGGCTGAGAACCAAGGACACTTCCAGAAGAAGAGGAAAACAAGTTCAAGTAAGCTGCATGCTAGCAGACCCCAATTGGAGGAAGAGTGCATGGCTTGGGAAGACTCACAGCCCTGATTGGATAATTGCCTGTATGCACGGTTAAGGACTGTTTTGGGAAGTTATACTGTTGACATGTAAAGGCGGGTGGGAAAGTTACAGAGAGTTTGTGAAAGTATATAAGGGATGTTAAAACCTGTAATAAAGGATTTGGATCGTTCACATCTGAGTCCGTGCCCGAGACACTGCAAATGGCGCCCACTGCGTGGTGCAAATCAAGCCGCGGCTGAGCAAGCCCGGTCCGGCAGCGTCGCCCGACTGAACTTCAGAGAGATTGTTTCGCGCGCGCCCGCACCATTCTGCAGAACAGAAGGTGAGCAGTCGGGAACCATGGGGAGTTCACTAATGAAGGAGCAATAAGTAAATCTTGAAGTATTACGGATAGTTTTAAAGTTCCAGGATCAGCCTGTATCTAACTCAGAATTAGCTACTTTTCTTAAATGGATAAGCAAAAATGTCCCTGAATTTCCAAAAACTGGGTTCTCTCTTGATGGAGAACTCTGGGACAAAATTGGCATAAAACTCTGGGAGGCTTCTATTACTAAAGACAGAACGGCTGCCAAACTTTTACCTGCTTGGCGCCAAATAATGGAAGGGCTTAAACAAATTCGACAAGGAAGAAGTTCTTCCGGCTATGCCCTATCGCCCTCCCTCCTACCCTCGCCGCTGCCCCCTGATTCGGGAAGCGGCCCCTGCCCGGACTCGATCCGCGGCTCCGACGCCCCCCCCGACCGGGGAGAAGAGAAACCGCAGCCCCCCCCCAGCGCTCCCGCCCTCCGTTCCGCCTCCGTCACTCGTCGCGCCGCTCCCGCCCTCCGCTCCGCCTCCGACGGTCGCTGCGTTCCTGCCGCCCTCCGTACCGCCCCCGCCGCTCGTCGCGCCGCCCCCGCCCTCCGTTCTGCCCCCGACGCTCGCCGCGCTCCCGCCCTACGTGCCGCCCCCGTCGCTCGTCGCGCCTCCCCCGCCCTCCGCTCCGCCCTCCGCTCCCCTCCGCTCCGCCCTCGACAGTCGCCGCGCCCCTGCCGCCGTCAGCCGCAGCTGCGTCGCGTACTGCTGCGGCTCTGCAGCCGGTGTGTAACTTGCTTAAAAATGAGAACGAACCAGAACCAGTGGATCTTTCAGATTCTGGTTCAGTAGACCCGGAAGACAAATCGAACATTCTTCCTCCTGACGATAATTTGGAGGGAGCGGGAAAGAAAATTTTTTCTACAGCGTCCTATGGGGTTTTAGAGCAGTGCAGAAAAGAAGCAATATTACGGGGTGATGCTGATATGTTGCAAGCCTTTCCTGTGTTGTATCATGCAAACCAGCCCCCCCAGTGGGAATCTCTGCCTTACGAGGCAGTGAAGGAGCTAAGGAAGTCAGTCAGAGATTATGGAATTCAGTCTCCCTTTACATATCATCTTTTGACTGCAATCGGTGACAGTTATGTTATGACCCCTCATGATTGGAAAATTTTGTTACGAACAATCCTGTCTCCTATGCAATACACCGTGTTTATGACCGAGTATCGGGAACTGGCTACTATCCAGGCTATGAATAATTTGAATAACTTCAATCACATCGGCATAGAGGAACTCATGGGGGAGGGGGTCCGGGCAATACCTCAGGCCCAGGCACAGATAGACAGGCAATGCTTTGAACAAGTTAAGACTTTGGTGTTGCGTGCTATCTGTCGGATACCCGACACTAATTCATCTAGTACATCATTTACATCAATTAGGCAGGAGGCCGCCGAGCCCTACATTAAATTTCTTGACCGTTTGCAAAATACACTAGAGAGGCAAGTAGAAAATCAAGCTGCCCGGGAAGCTTTGCTTAAGCAATTAGCAATAGAAAATGCAAATGCAGATTGTAGAAAGGTCCTACAATCTTTAAAGAATGCAGATCCATCCATTACTGACATGATTAAAGCCTGTCAAGATGTAGGAACAGAAAGCTATAAAATGGCTTCACTAGCAAACACCCTGGCAGCCCAGCTTGGTACAGGGAAAGCTCAAAAAATAAAGTGTTACAATTGTGGGGAACCTGGTCATGTACAAAGGGACTGTAAAAAGCCTAAACAAGCAGATAAAAATGCTTGTGCTGTTCCAACACGTCCCTGTCCCCGGTGTGGGAAGGGGCTGCACTGGGCGAGAGACTGCCAATCTAAACTCCCTGTTGCTGCACGGCCCTGCAGTCTGCCGGGAAATGGGAAGAAGAGCGCGAGGCCGCGTGCTATGACAGCAAATACGGTCCCGAATCCGCCGGCCGCTGCCTGGCCAGCTCACTCAGACCAGCCACTGCCGGCAGCGCAGGAGTGGATTTGGCCACCGCCCAGTCAGTGACGCTAACTGATACCGACGTGACTCTTATTCCAACAGGGGTAATGGGCCCCCTCGGGGACGCGCGCAGTGCCCTCCTGATAGGACGTTCTTCTGTTACACGGATGGGACTTTTTGTTTTACCAGGAGTTATAGATGCTGACCACACTGGGGAAATTAAGATAATGGCATGGACACCCTCACCCCCCTGCTTTATTCCCAAAGGTCAAAAAATAGCACAATTAGTCCCTTTTCATTCTATGGCTGAACCTGGTATTGGGGATCGAATTGGTGGATTTGGAAGCACGGACAAGCCTGCTGTGCTATGGACTACACAAGTATCACAAGACAAACCATTATTATCATGTTTAGTGAATGGCAGGCAGTTATTAGGCCTAGTGGATACTGGAGCTGATGTTACCATCATTAAGTCAAGCGAATGGCCCTCTGAATGGCCACTAAAATACCCTAATTCTGCTATTGTAGGAGTTGGGGGCTTGCAGCAGCCCAAACAAAGTGCCCGAATTTTATCTTTTGAAGGGCCTGACGGTCGCATTGCTCACACTGCTCCTTACATCTTGCCAGTTCCCTATACTCTGTGGGGTCGTGATCTCTTAAGTCAATGGGGCATGATTTTGCAGACAAATTTTCAATAAGGGCCATTGATTGGCAGCTACCTATACCCCTACTTTGGAAATCAGAACAACCAATCTGGGTAGATCAGTGGCCCTTAACAAAGGAAAAGTTGCTGCATTTACATGAGCTAGTTCAAGAACAGCTGGATGCTGGTCACATAGTGCCTACCACCAGCCCTTGGAATACTCCAGTGTTTGTTATCCTCAAGAAGAGTGGAAAATGGAGGCTTCTGCAGGACCTGCGTGCTATCAATGCAGTAATTGAGCCCATGGGGGCATTGCAGCCTGGTCTCCCTTCGCCTTCAATGTTACCATTGAATTGGCCTATAGCAGTCATTGATTTAAAAGACTGTTTTTTTACCATTTTGCTTCATCCAAAAGACGCACCACAATTTGCTTTCTCAGTGCCCTCCATCAACCAACAGAGCCCTGCTCAGCGATATCATTGGACTGTGTTACCACAAGGAATGCTTAATAGTCCAACAATATGTCAACTGACTGTAGCAAATGCAATACAACCAGTACGAAAAGCCAAACCTCACGTCCTTCTTTATCATTACATGGACGATATATTAATAACAGCAGAACAGGAAGAGACCCTAAAGGACACTTTAATGCTTGTAAGGCAGGCAGTTCAATCTGTTGGTTTACAAATAGCGGAAGAAAAAGTGCAAATTAGTTCTCCATGGAAATACTTAGGATGGAAAATTACATCTCATACCATTCAGCCACAAATCCTCAAAATAATACCTCACGTACAGACATTGAATGATCTGCAAAAATTGTTAGGAACCATTAACTGGTTACGGCCGCTTTTGGGTATTACTACTCAAGAGCTGCACCCTCTGTTCCAGCTACTCAAAGGAGATCCGGATTTAACCTCTAAGAGACAGTTAACACCACAAGCGTTACAATGCTTAGATTCAGTAATGACATCACTGCAACATCAATATAGCCATCGTGTTTGTTTATCACTGCCAGTAGCTCTTGTAATAATATCAAATTCCTATCAGCCATATAGCTTGTTATGTCAATGGGATACCTCAAGAAAAGATCCTCTCATTATCCTGGAATGGATATTCTTGCCACATACCTTTTCAAAAACCGTTACATCACGAGTGGAGATGTTTGCAATGCTAATACAGCGAGGTCGTCATCGTTTACAGATCTTACGAGCTCTTGACCCTGATTGCATCTACATACCTGCTACTAAAAAAGATTTAGATTGGTTGCTCGCACAGTCACTCGTTTTACAAACTGCTATGGCAGGCTATACTGGACAGATCTCCACTCATCCCCCAAAACATCAGTTACTGAATAATTTGAGTGATCTGCCCCTTTCTACTAATATTTTACTTTCACATGTTCCAATACCTAACGCTGTTACTGTATTTACAGATGGCTCCGGCAAGACACAGAGGGCAGTGGTTCTCTGGCGCGCGACTGCTACACAATGGCAGTCAGATGTACATGTTGTGGACAGATCACCTCAAGTTGTAGAACTCGCTGCGGTAGCTCGGGCTTTTCAAATTTTTTCAAATCAAAAGCTTAATATAATAACTGATTCTTTGTATGTTACAGGTATCATTCAGCGGATTGAAGGATCTTTTCTTAAGGAAGTTAACAACCCTGCTTTGTTTGCGCAGCTCAAGCGAGTTTTACATTATGTTTCTCACCGTACTCTCCCTTATTTTATTATGCATATTCGATCACACACTACATTGCCTGGTCCTTTAGCTGAGGGCAACCGTAAGGCTGATCAAGTCACAGTCGCCTTTGCTACACCTCAATTGTTCCAGCAAGCGCGACTCTCCCATCAGTTTTTTCATCAGAATAGGAGAGCTTTACAAAAACAATTCCAACTGACAGCAGATCAAGCCTGTAACATTATTCTAACATGCCCAGACTGCCAAGCAATTGCCCCTTTGCCTCAGATTGGGACAAATCCCCGTGGCACAGAGCCTCTTCAGCTGTGGCAGACAAATGTCACTCATGTTCCTGAATTTGGCCGTCTAAAATTTGTCCATGTAACAATAGACACTCATTCTTCATACATATTTGCCACAGCACATACAGGCGAACGCAGTCGCGATGCCCGTAAACATTGGTTATCTGCTTATGCTGCTATGGGGATTCCACATACTATAAAAACAGATAATGGACCTGCGTACACTTCTAAGGCCACTCGAACTTTCCTCCAAGAATGGGGTGTTAGATATATTACAGGCATTCCTCATTCTCCCACCGGGCAAGCTATCATTGAGCGTGCTCATCAAACATTGAAATCCATTCTTAATAAACAAAAAAGGGGGAATACGGGGGATACACCACAGGAAAGATTATGTAAGGCTTTGCTTGTGCTGAATTTTTTGAATCGTGATCATGCAGATACAACTCGTGTGGGCCGTCATTTTGGGGCCTCCCCAATGCTCAAAGAACGGCCAATGGTTAACATTCGGAATATGGCCACAGGGCATTGGGAAGGTCCTGTACCACTGATAACATGGGGTCGTGGATATGCTTGTGTTTCCACAGGGACTGGTCCCACATGGGTTCCAGCACAATATGTTCAGCCTCATTTCAAGGCAGAAAATAGCATCCAGCCTTTATGATTACTAGGACTCTATGCTTCTTTCATTCTTTTATTGTAGTAGTAGATCAAATGTGAAGAATTATTAGGCATTATCTAGATTGTTGTGTGCTTCTTCTATCTCAATAGTAGATCAAGTGTGAATTAGACAGGATTTGATGTTACCACTGTTGGAGTCGATGGAAATAACACTTCTAATGTATTAGGAACGCACGGTTATGATGTTATTAGCCTATCAGTTAACTTTTTTCTAATTTGCAAAGACAAAACCTGGAAACGAATCCTAGGCAAAGGTATGATTTGGTGTTTTAGAATGATCAATTCTTTTTCAATCCACTAATCAGAATAGTTTCTTTGTAATCATGCATCATTTGAGACAGAGGCATATGCTAAGAGAGCTAACCTTGATAGTTTATTCTGTTTTGCAAGCAGATGTTCCACTTGGGCTCTGTATCACGCGCTGGCCACGCGGATGCAGTGTACAAATGGAAAAATTTCTGCAGACCCTGAGAAGAGTAAAGGCACAGGAGAATCTGTGGTGGGTGTGAGGGGAAAAGTACACCTTGAAGTAGGGGACGCCCTGCTGGCACTGCCTATCACATCCACCACTGACATGTTCCTTTTCTCTCTTCTTTCTGGTAGTTTGCCATTTCTCAAGGGTCAATAGTTAATAATGTGCTTGCTTAGGGAGTTTCTGCTTCTCACATACATAAATCTAAAATGAATGTCTGTGTGTGTGTGAGTGCGTGTGTGTTGACTAAAAACCCTAACCCTCTGTGTTGCTCTGAATGCACAGTTCTCTTGTTTCTGCTATTGAGATGTCTTGTCTCTTAGATCCAGCATACCCTGAAACAGCACCGCTCAAGCTTCAGCCACAATCACCAAGTTAGCTGGCAAAGGAAAGTAGTATCACAAGTGATGCTCTAGCAGGCTTACCTACTGATGTTGATTCTATTTGGCATGCAATTTTATTCCTTCTATTCAGTTACTGGTACACAAAGAATGGGACCATCAGGGATTCTTTTCCAGGTTGCAGGAATCTAAAACCATGGGTGAAATGTGTCTTTGTTTACTTCTTGTTAAGTTTAAGAATATTTTGTGTCCTTAGAATATGATTACCTTGTCTCTTTTCTTACATTCAGCAATATTGTTAAAGAGTGTTATTAATTTGTAATAAGTTAATAGTTTGCTAATAAATAAAAAAGGGGGAATTGTGGGAATACAAAAAGTATATTTAGAGCTGCAGCTGTGGAACAGAATAAACAGCATGAGAGAGGAAGGCTGAGAACCAAGGACACTTCCAGAAGAAGAGGAAAACAAGTTCAAGTAAGCTGCATGCTAGCAGACCCCAATTGGAGGAAGAGTGCATGGCTTGGGAAGACTCACAGCCCTGATTGGATAATTGCCTGTATGCACGGTTAAGGACTGTTTTGGGAAGTTATACTGTTGACATGTAAAGGCGGGTGGGAAAGTTACAGAGAGTTTGTGAAAGTATATAAGGGATGTTAAAACCTGTAATAAAGGATTTGGATCGTTCACATCTGAGTCCGTGCCCGAGACACTGCAGTAAGCAAATCAGAATTAAACCTAACACAATTACTACTGGATGCAACACAAAATTAAAGATTCCAGTTGCTGTTGGGGACCATCCAAAAAAGCTTCCCACTAGTGGTGTTCTCCATCCTTCTTCACTCTCTCTAAGACGTGATGAAGCTCTTCCACATCATGGTGCACAGTGATCAAGGTTTTCTGTCCATTGTCTTGAATACGTTTTAGAAGTTGGCACAGATCATCATGTTGGAAAAGTTTCTTTACCAAAGTGAGATTCATTCCAATTGGTGCAGGCTCTAAGTCCTGAATCAGCATGTAGTTGGACTGCAGCAACTAGTGAGACATAACTGGAGCTGCATAGTTAAAATCACACCCTAGAATACTAGTAAAGTTACAAACACAGAAATTTGAATGATTACTAGCATCTACAGTGATATCATCTGCAAGTATGGTACTAGAAGACGTTCTCATACAAGCACATCCCTTTCCAATACATATAAGCACCATTTCGAATGTTGCATTGGGATGGATATCAAAATGACAAATGTTGTGCTTAGTGTCCAAACAGGTGTCCTGAGACTTAATGGTGTTACCTTCACAGATAAATCCTCATTGTTCTCGTACAGCACATGAGCTAACGTCCACAGTTTGCCATCTTCCTTTCTTCTGAAGCACCCATATTTGTTACTCAATTGGATAGAGCACAACCCTGTCATGATTTAACCCCAGTGCAATGATAGGATATATAGAAAACACCAAATCATTTTGTATTGTTAAAACAAAAGCTGTAGCATAGTTAGTTACAGGATCAAAACTAAGACTGACTAAATGTCACCAAGACTGAAATTTCCTTTCAAATTCGTTTGCATTATCCCAAATCACCTTTCAGATTTCTGTAGGCAGAGTACCTCCTTCACCTTCCCTCACAATTGCTGCTACCATGGATTGCATCCATATTTGGGCTTGGATGAAACTGAGAGCTAGAGAGGTATCGATCTGGGTGGCAGCAAGTGCACCAGCCAATAACTGGTGGCCTTTCATGTTCATCCCATCTCATTGTGGTAACAGATCTGATAACAACCACTGATTACATCCTAATGCTGATAGAGAAGACTGCAAAGGATGCTGCAGCGCATATAGATCACATGCTACAAACTAATTACACTCTTTAACAATATTGTTGAATGTAAGAAAGAGAGAAAGCAATCATATTGTAAGGACAAGAAATATTCTTAAACTTAATAAGAAGTGAACAAACACACGTTTCACCCATGGCTAAAGGTTCCTGCAACCTGGAAAAGAATCCCTGAGGGTCCCACTCTTTGTGTACCAGTAACTGATTAGAAGTAATAAAGTTGCATGTCATATAGAATCAACAGCAGGTAAGCCTGCTAGAGCATTACTAGTGATATTACTTTCCTTTGCCAGCTAACATCCTAACTTGGTAATTGTGGCTGAAGCTTGAGTGGTGCTCTTTCAGGGTATGCTGGATGTAAGAGACAAGACATCTCTAGAGCAGAAGCAAGCAAACTGCACATTCAGAGCAACACATAGGGTTAGAGTTTTTAGTCAACATACACACACTCACACACACGCAAACATCCATTTTAGACAAGTGTAAGTGAGAAGCAGAAACTCCCTAAGCAAGTGCATTATCAGCTATTGACCCATAAGAAATGGCAAGTTGACAGAGAGGAGAGAGAAAAGGAACATGCTAGTGGTGGATGCGATAGGCAGTGCCAGCAGGGCGTCCCCTGCTTCAAGGTGCACTTTTCCTCTCTCACCCATCACAGATTCTCTCCTGCTTTTATTCTTCTCAGGGTCTGCAGAGTTTTTCATTTGTACACCGCATCCGCGTGGCCAGTGCGTGATGCTGAGCCCAAATGGAACACCTGCTTGCAAAGTAGAATAAACTATAAAGGTTAGCTCTCTTTAAAAATACTTACAGTCATAAATATCAGTTGCCTTATAGCTATCAGAATACTTTGTTTCTTCCCAAGATCGTTCTTCTGTCAGGGGCCTTTAGGTTCCTAATATGAGTGCTATTTATTCAAGATTCTCTGTTAGAATCATATGTTGAATTGAAGTAAGATAGTGTGTACTTTTGTCTCAAGTGATGCATAATCATATTTTTAAAATTCTGATTAGTGGATGAAAGAGAGTGTATCATTCTCTAGTACAGGGTCATCCCTTTGCCTGGGATTCCTTTCCAGGTTTTGTCTTGACAAACTAAGAAAAAGCTAATTGGTAGGCTAATAACATCATAACCATGCGTTCTTAATACATTAAAAGTACTATTTCCATAGACTCCAACGTTGCTAACATCAACTCTTGTCTAATTCACATTTGATCTACTATTGAAATAGAAGAAACACACAACAACCTCCTAACGACCTGCAAATACTGATACTAATTTATCTGATGACTCATTTCTATCAATCAAGCAAGGGGACTGCCGAGCCCTATGTTACATTTAATGACCCGCCTAAGCAATTAGCTGTAAAAAATGCAAGTGCGGACTGTTAGAAAGTTTTACAATCCCTAAAGAATGCAGATCCATCCATCACTGACATGATCAAAGCCTCTCTCCTTTATTTGCATAGCTGGCAGTTGTGCTGGGCTCCAGCAATTGTCAAGTAACCCCTGCTAAGGTAGGTCCTGGATCCCAAGGCACACCGAGTGAGCCCAGGACCAAAGCCTCCAATACATTTAAAGTGAGGGGTGATCTCAACCCTCGTTTCTCTCCATCTCCCCCACCCGCAGGTGTAGGCGGGGACAGCCAACCCCTGGGCGTAACCGAGGACGGCCAACCCCGCCCCTCTCGAGAAGCGGCAGGCGCTCCACGCCGCCCCAACTCCCCCACCCCCAGAGAGAGAGCAAGCATTCCAGACCGTTTAACTTCTCCCAACTCCCCCGCTGGGGGTGTAAGGTTACGCAAAGAAGGATATATGCAAGGATACGGGGGTGGTGCCGTTGGCGACGATGGCGACTCTTCTTCTTTTCCGGTATTGTCGTTTCAAGGGTGGTCGGTGTGTCCGACACCGTCTTGTCTTGCGGCAGGTTCCTAAAGGGGTTAGAACCTCCCGCCCGCAGCAACTCTCCACCGCCCGGATCCAAACCCAGCAACTCCCTGGCAAGGTTTTCGTCAGGCTTCTCTTCCCTTGCTGCCTTTAAAGCCCCCAGAATCAAACCCCAAATTTTTAACTCCGCTGCCCTTTGAGTCAGCATAGCTTTCTGGGAGAGTGCTGCTGTCAGCACGTCCCACCGCCCGGGGTCATACACCTCGTAGAGGAAGTTTAAAAGTCCCTCCTTTTCCAGGAAGATAAGGATCACGGCCACATCCTTCTTAGAAGGAGCACTCTTGCCGCAATAGTCCTTAGACAAATAAAGGAGTACCTTAATCAATTGCTCCATACCGGCATGGCACCGCTATCCCGATTCAGGAACGCCTAGCTGCCTACCGCAGTATCCACACCGCTCCCGGCTTCCGTGGCCGCTGATGGATTCAGCGCTCAGGACGCCACGGGCACCGCTGCCCGACTGTTACCGTCGGCGCATTAATGCTGAGGTCGCCCTACCGGCCTTCCGTGGTCCTGGTTCCACGGGCTTGCAGGCACGTCGGGGTCACCATTTGTTGACTTTTCCAACGTGTATCCTACGATTACGGTCCCTCTAGGGTCTGCACGCAAGACCCTCCTGACCGGGCCAAATGACTGCATCCATACACCGATGCGGTGAGCAGCAAATGGCGTTTATTGTTAGCAACACACTCTTCTTA
The DNA here is from genome assembly GCA_023055505.1 of Callipepla californica brunnescens. Lineage (NCBI taxonomy): Eukaryota > Metazoa > Chordata > Aves > Galliformes > Odontophoridae > Callipepla > Callipepla californica. Next base: position 485,348 of record JALIRH010000057.1, on the reverse strand, counting down.
CAACCTTCTTCATCACAGTACTACTAATCACCTATGCTATGGTTATCTCTACCCAATAGATCTGTGGCATGTCTTGTCTTCTCCATATTTGGCCTTAGTTGTTGTTCTTCTCTTATCTTCAAGATAGTGTTACCATGGTTTCCCAGGAGTCAAGGGGCCCCTGCGGGTCCTATTGCTGTCTGGTGACCGCCACAGCTTCTTTCTAAGTTTTTAGTTAACTACAGAAACAAGCAGACAAGTATGACACTCCTTAAACATGTTTATTTCAGGAATGTCTAGTAAGCATCTTTCCTGGTGTTTTAAGTTGCCCCCTCCTCAACCAGAGGGAAGCCTTCCATTTCCCGGACTCTCCTTCTTCCCTTCAGGGTGCAGGAGTCTCAAGGGGGAGTCTGTGAAGTGAAGACTGAAGAAGGCATTTAGCATCTCCACCTTCTCAACACCCCCATTACCAGGACACCTTCCTCCTTCAGCAGGGGGCCGACATTATCCCTAGTCTTCCTTTTACTGCCTGATGATCTTTAAGACCAACTCACTCCCATGGGCAGCATTGCCACACACTAAATCAGGCTGCCCAGGGCCCCATTCAGCCAGGCTTTGTACACCTACAGGGGCATCCATAACTTCTTTGGGCAACCTATTCCAGCACCTCACCACTCTCAGAAAAAGAATTTCTTTTTAACATCTAAGTTTAAGCTAAAAGAGGGAAGCATTAAGACGTTCCACCTTGACCTATCATTATCAGACTGCATAAAAAGCCATACTCCTGATAGAGGGGGATTGAATTTGACCCATTGTTTTAGCATTTTCGCAGACCACCACAAGAAAAACAGACTCTAATCCCTCTAGTCAACTGGATGAGGACCATCTGGAGGAAGGGGCAGGGCTGTAGGATAAGATAAGGAAGTAAGTAGCAGGGACCTAGGTGGTAAGATATGGGATAATTGGGAAGGAGTAGGACTGTAGTCAGCAGAACCAGGGGGAAAAAAAGGGAATCACTGCAGAGTTCAAAAGGACACTGCAAATAAGACTGCTTACTTCATCCAAGAACCACCACCAGATGGGGAGGAAGACACTGAGCCTTCATCCACTGACCACCTAAGGAAATCAAAGAGCATGCGTCAGGGGGAGGGATGAAAACAATGAATTTGTAAACAAATGTCATGAAACCTGTTGAATATGTATGAGCTTGACTTACAAATACATAACGCTTCTGCTGGTAAATGTTCAAGTTTGGTGGAGCTATCCCCCTTGCACCTGATGCTTGTGCATATGCTGAGTGAACATACCTGCTTTATAACCTAACTCTGGGTTATAGAGTTTAATTGTGTAAATCACTCCCTCTTGTTTATAACTCTTTATTCAAGAAAGGCCACAATGAGGTCTCCCCAGTGTCCTCTATTGTTCAGTCTGAACATGCACAACTGCTGAAAAGGCAAAGTGACCAGCACAAACAAGGAGATGTTACAAAAATGAAAAGGAAATGAAAACAGTTTGCTTTCTTCCTCTCTCTCTCTCAAGCTCTAACATCAAAGCACAGATGGTAGTGAATGTTGTTTTATAAAACAAGAACCCCCTCACTGCATTTCCTTCTTTAAGTAGGAAAGACTGAGATTTGATTCATTTCATAGATTCATAGATTCATAGATTCATTAGGTTGGAAGGGACCTACAAGATCATCTAGCCCAACCATCCTCCTACCACCATCCCTCCCCACTAAACTACTAAATTAAATCCCTTAGCAACTCATCTAAACACTTCTTGAACAGCACTAGGGATGGTGCCTCAACCACCTCCCTAGGCAGGCCATTCCAGTGCCTGACTACTCTTTCAGAGAAAAATTTTTTCCTCAAATCTAATCTAAATCTTCCCCAGCACAACTTGTGGCCATTCCCTCTCGTCCTGTCATTAGTTACCTGGGAGAAGAGGCCGACCCCCTCCTCACCACAGCCCCCCTTCAGGAAGTGGTAGAGTGCAGTGAGGTCTCCTCTGAGCCTCCTTTTCTCCAGACTAAACAATCCCAGCTCCCTCAGCCGCTCCTCGTAAGACTTGTGCTCCAGACCCCTCACCAGTTTTGTTGCCCTTCTCTGAACACGCTCCAGGGCCTCGATGTCTTTCTTGTAGCGAGGGGCCCAAAACTGAACGCAGTACTCGAGGTGCGGCCACACCAGAGCTGAGTACGTGGTCACCTCCCTGCTCCTGCTGGCCACACTATTCCTAATACAGGCCAGGATGCCATTGGCCTTCTTGGCCACCTGGGCACACTGCCGGCTCATACTGAGCCGAGCATCAACCAACACCCCAGGTCCTTTTCCTCTATACACTCCTCAAGCCATTCTGCCCCAAGCCTATAGCATTGCATGGGGTTATTGTGGCCAAAGTGCAGGACCCGGCACTTGGCCTTATTGAACCTCATCCCATTGACCTCAGCCCAACTGTCTAGCCTATCCAGATCCCGCTGAAGGGCCTCCCTACCCTCAGGCAGATCGACACATCCTCCCAACTTGGTGTCATCCGCAAACTTACTGAGGGTACACTCAATCCCCTCATCCAGGTCATCAATAAAGATATTAAACAAGATGGGCCCCAATACCGACCCTTGGGGGACACCACTCGTGACAGGACGCCAGCTGGACTTGACTCCATTAACCACTACCCACTGGGCATGGCCCTCTAGCCAATTCTCAACCCAGAGAAGAGTGAACCTGTCCACACCATGGGCTGCCAGCTTCTGCAGGAGAATACTGTGGGAGACCGTGTCAAAGGCTTTGCTGAAGTCCAGGTAGACTACATCAACAGCCTTTCCCTCATCTACCAGTCTGGTCACCCAATCATAGAAGGAGATGAGGTTGGACAAGCATGACCTGCCCTTTGTGAACCTGTGCTGGCTGGGTCTGATCCCCTGGTTGCCATGCACGTGTCATGTGATCTCCCTCAGGATCAACTGCTCCATAACTGCAGTAAAGGAGAACAAAAAATCCTTTTATAAATATATTAATAGTAAAAGAAGAACTAAGGAGAATTTCCCTACTTTACTTGATGCGGCAGGGAATGTAACCACAGAGGATAAGGAAAAGGCTGAGGTTCTCAATGCCTTCTTCACGTCTGTCTTTAATAGACAGACCAGTTATCCTCAGGATACTCCTCGCCCTGACCTGGAAGTCTGGGACGAAGCGCATCATACGCCCCCTGTGATCCCAGCAGAGACAGTCAGAGACCTGCTCCTCCATCTGAACTGCCACAAGTCCATGGGGCCAGATGGGATCCACCCAAGGGTGCTGAGGGAGCTGGCAGAGGTGATTGCCAAGCCGCTTTCTGCCATCTATCAGCATTCCTGGTCATCTGGAGAGGTCCCGGAAGATTGGAGGCTTGCCGATGTGACTCCCATCTACAAGAAAGGCCGTAAGGAAGATCCGGGGAACTACAGGCCTGTCAGCCTGACCTCGGTATCAGGGAAAGTTATGGAGCAATTGATCTTGAGGGAGATCACACGGCACGTGCATGGCAATCAGGGGATCAGACCCAGCCAGCACGGGTTCACAAAGGGCAGGTCGTGCTTGTCCAACCTCATCTCCTTCTACGACTGGGTGACCAGACTGGTAGATGAGGGAAAGGCTGTTGATGTAGTCTACCTGGACTTCAGCAAAGCCTTTGACACGGTCTCCCACAGTATTCTCCTGCAGAAGCTGGCAGCCCATGGTGTGGACAGGTTCACTCTTCTCTGGGTTGAGAATTGGCTAGAGGGCCATGCCCAGTGGGTAGTGGTTAATGGAGTCAAGTCCAGCTGGCGTCCTGTCACGAGTGGTGTCCCCCAAGGGTCGGTATTGGGGCCCATCTTGTTTAATATCTTTATTGATGACCTGGATGAGGGGATTGAGTGTACCCTCAGTAAGTTTGCGGATGACACCAAGTTGGGAGGATGTGTCGATCTGCCTGAGGGTAGGGAGGCCCTTCAGCGGGATCTGGATAGGCTAGACAGTTGGGCTGAGGTCAATGGGATGAGATTCAATAAGGCCAAGTGCCGGGTCCTGCACTTTGGCCACAATAACCCCATGTAATGCTATAGGCTTGGGGCAGAATGGCTTGAGGAGTGTATAGAGGAAAAGGACCTGGGGTGTTGGTTGATGCTCGGCTCAGTATGAGCCGGCAGTGTGCCCAGGTGGCCAAGAAGGCCAATGGCATCCTGGCCTGTATTAGGAATAGTGTGGCCAGCAGGAGCAGGGAGGTGATCATCCCCCTGTACTCAGCTCTGGTGCGGCCGCACCTCGAGTACTGTGTTCAGTTTTGGGCCCCTCACTACAAGAGAGACATCGAGGCCCTGGAGCGTGTTCAGAGAAGGGCAACAAAACTGGTGAGGGGTCTGGAGCACAGATCTTACGAGGAGCGGCTGAGGGAGCTGGGATTGTTTAGTTTGGGGAAAAGGAGGCTCAGAGGAGACCTCATTGCACTCTACCACTTCCTGAAGGGAGGCTGTGGTAAGGAGGGGGTTGGCCTCTTCTCCCAGGTAACTAATGACAGGACGAGAGGGAATGGCCACAAGTTGTGCCGGGGAAGATTTAGATTAGACTTGAGGAAAAATTTTTTCTCTGAGAGAGTGGTCCGGCACTGGAATGGCCTGCCTAGGGAGGTGGTTGAGGCACCGTCCCTAGCGCTGTTCAAGAAGCGTTTAGATGAGGTGCTGAGGGAATTGATTTAGTAGCTTGGTGGGTAGGGATGGTGGTGTGAGGAAGGTTGGACTAGATGATCTTGTAGGTCCTTTCCAACCTAATGTATCTATGAATCTATGAATCTATAACTTTCCCTGATACCGAGGTCAGGCTGACAGGCCTGTAGTTCCCCAGGTCTTACTTACGGCCTTTCTTGTAGATGGGAGTCACATCGGCAAGCCTCCAATCTTGTGGGGCCTCTCCAGATAACCAGGAATGCTGATAGATGGCAGAAAGCGGCTTGGCAATCACCTCTGCCAGCTCCCTCAGCACCCTTGGGTGGATCCCATCTGTCCCCATGGACTTGTGGCAGTTCAGATGGAGGAGCAGGTCTCTGACTGTCTCTGCTGGGATCACAGGGGGCGTATTATGCGCTTCATCCCAGACTTCCAGGTCAGGGCGAAAAGTATCCTGAGGATAACTGATCTGTCTATTAAAGACAGATTTGAAGAAGGCATTGAGAACCTCAGCCTTTTCCTTATCCTCCATGGTTGCATTCCCTGCCACATCAAGTAAAGGAGGGAAATTCTCCTTAGTTCTTCTTTTACTGTTTGTATATTTGTAAAAGGATTTTTTTGCTCTTCTTTACTGCAGTAGCCAGTCTAAGTTCAAGCTGAGCTTTTGCATTTCTAACTTCCTGCCTGCAAATCTTGGCAAGTTCTCTGTAGTCTCCCCAAGTAGCCTGTCCCATCTTCTGGAGGACATAGACTCTCTTTTTCTACCGGAGTCTCAACAAAAGATCCTGGTTCATCCACACTGGCCTTCTTCCCCTCCGGCTTGACTTACGGGACTCAGGGACAGCCTGCACCTGTGCCTTTAAGATTTCCATCTTGAGGAGCATCCAGGCTTCCTGGACCCCTTTACCCCTCAGGAGCGAGTCCCAGGGGACCCTTGCAACAAGCGTCCTGAACAGGTCAAAGTCTGCCCTCCGGAAGTCCAAGGTAGCAGTTTTGCTAGCCACCCTCTTGACGTCACCAAGAATAGCAAACTCTACCATTTCATGGTCACTCTGCCCAAGACAATCCCCAACCTTCACATCTCCTACTAGTCCTTCTCTGTTAGTGAAGAGCAGGTCTAGCAGGGCACCTCCCCTGGTAGGTTCTTGCACCAGCTGTGGCAGGAAGCTATCTTCCACACACTCCAGAAATCTCATGGACTGCTTCCTCTGCACGGTATTATATTTCCAGCATATATCAGGGAAGTTGAAGTCCCCCATGAGAACAAGTGCTGGCCATTGTTCAACATCTACTAGTTGCTTGTAGAACACCTCATCTACCTCTTCATCCTGACTAGGTGGTCTATAACAGACCCCCACCACGGTGTCACCCCTACACCCCTACCATCCCCCTGATGGGATCCCCCTTATCCATAGACACTCTACTTTGTCATTTCCAACCTCAAGCTCTTCAACATCAAGACACTCTTTGATATAGAGAGCTATGCCACCACCCTTTCTTCCCCGTCTGTCCCTTCTGAAGAGCTTGTAGCCATCAATCCCAGTACTCTAGTCATAGGAGGGGTCCCACCATGTTTCTATAATAGCAACGAGATCATAGTTTAGCCTGCCTCACAATGACTTCAAGCTCCTCTTGTTTGTTGCCCATGCTGCATGCATTGGTGTAGATGCACTTCAGCTGAGACATCTGCCTCACCCCTTGCTCCAGCACAGCCCCCCCTGGGCTCTTTACTGGTGAGCCCTGTTTTATCCCCTTCCCCCGTCACAGCTGGTTTAGAGCTCTCTTGACGAGTCCAGCTAGCTCCTGTGCTTGAATTTGTTTCCCCCTTTGAGACAGGTGCATTCTATCAGCAGATAACAGGCCAGGAGACGAGTAAACTGCTCCATGGTCAAAAAACCCAAAGTGTCTGTCTCTACACCAACCTCTCAGCCAATTATTCATCACCTGTGTTTTCCTAGCCCATTCCGTGTCCTTCACCGCCCGAGAAGGTATGGAAGAAAACACCACTTGTGCTCCCACCCCTTGAACTAATCGCCCTAAACCCCTTTTCATAGATCACAGGCTTCTCTGAGTTATGTCATCACTGTCTGCTTGAACTATGAGTAATGGATAGTAGTCAGTGGGGTGTATCAAATCCAGAAGTCTCCTAGTTATGTCCCTGACCTGGGCCCCAGGGAGACAGCACACTTCCCTACGGCTTGGGTCCGGTCTCAGTTCCCTTGAGAAGGGAGCCACCCACTACGATCACCTTTCTTTCTTTCTTGGCAGTGGCAGTCTCAGTGCACGGAGTCGACTGCCTTGCCATTGGTGACCTCCTGGGAGAATCAACGTCCAACACTGCAAACCTATTGCTTAGGGGGACTTGAGAACATGAGGTAGGCAGAGGGGGAGATCGCCTACGGTACTGAGCAGGGACTCTCTGCCAGCCCTCACCATTCCTCAGATACCCCCCCTCTGCCTGACGGGGCAGGTCACGGAGTCCACCACCAATTTTGGGATATCTCCCCGGTGCCTTTCTCTCTGGCACTTGAGGGAGCTACTCCACCAGTCAATCTCCCACTCGCAGTCCCTGATGGCCCTCAGTCTCTCAACCTTGTCTTTCAGCTCTGTTACCATGCTAAGCAGATTTGCCTCTAACCTAATCTAGAAATCTCTGTTACCAGTAGAGAGGTAGGAGAAACTGAAAAAACTTAAGCTACACAAAACCCCAGGCATTGCTTCAAGGGTTAAATTAAAAAAAAAAATCTCCTGAGGCAAAACCTCCCACAGTTCCCCTTGATACAATGCAGTCTTGCTTGAGAGACTTCCATTAAGAAATCTTACTGCTTGTGAATATCTGTACCAGCTGGCTACCTCAGTAAAGACTTCTATTGATCCACAGACTCCCATAGTTTGCCTTGCAGATATGACTAAGCCAACCCCAAAAGCTAAGATCTCAGACATCAAAGATATTTAGACAACTGACTACTGTTTAGCTAGTGACATCTTACTAATTCAAGAGGAAGAATTCACTGCCTAAATAGTTTTCAGGATTGGATGTCAATTACATTGGCATAAATCAGGTTCAGAAAGCCCATCTTCCTTTCCACCTCCACCCCTAAGAGTGTAATCCTTGCCGGGTTCTGGGACCAAACAAACTGGAAAGGGCATTTGATGCTCTGTGCTACCACCTACAGAGCACCTGTAGCCACTTCAGATTAAATGAATCCCAACAGTAAATACTGCTGGTCACCTTATGGCACGTACTCATTTCCCATGGCCTCTGCAGACTTCAGTGAAAAAGAAACACTTTCACAAAAGAAATCAGGAGATACAGAAGGGGCAATGGAGAGCGGGAAGTATGCATCATGTTTGCATCAAGTTGGAATACAGGTTGCATTTACATTTGATGCTTTGCTTTCAGAAACTGTTCTCGAGGTCCACTAATTATTTTTCCATTCATTAGTGTTGAAAATCATACATTTAGAATAGTCATTTTGGTAGAGAAGCATTTTCACTATCTTTTTCTGTTCTGTTTCAAAAAATCAGGTGTTCTGGCTTGCATCTTTGTTTTACTCACAGACTCACCTGGATCGCTTAAATTCAGCACTCCCACACTATTTTTCACTCTTTATTCTACCTGTCACAGCTGCAGGACACCATGACAGATTTACAAGGAAATAACACACAAAAAAGTTGATTTGGTTCATAATCTCATCTCCCATTTGTTGTCCCCCCCCCCAAAGTTGAGCTCAAACTTCCTAGGAGTTAGACACTGCATTCAATGCAAAAGGAATGCAGGACCTTACAGAATTCAGATTTCAGTACACATTTCTTCATGATTTTCACAGGATGAGATATGGTCTTTTAAAAAAGATAGTAAGAATAGGAGTTTGGAGCCAGGATTTGTACCCAACTCTCCAAATGCCTGGTGGCTCACCCCTGGCCAAAAGAAGTGAAGATTCTTCTGTGAAATAGGATTACAAAGCGCAAACAACTGTATCCAGCTTTTGAAATCTTCACAGAGGAACTTTCCCAGATAATATCACATAATACCTCTCAATATGGGCATACATGTTACTGACAAAGACTTCTCTAAAATCTAGATAAATATCCAGCTTTACTAAGAGAGTCATTCAACTCATACAAGAAACTGAAAGGCAGACATCTTGCAAACAATGAAGGAACAAATGGTTAGACAACAACTACTTGTTTAAAAAGCCTGCTTGTCTGTTAAATATCTTGTTTAAGCCTTTGAGTTTCTCCTTCTCTCAGTTTCTATACTGAGAAGTGGAATAAAAGAAGGATGTTATGAACAAAATGTTGAGATGTTATGATAGATGCATCATTATCTCTGAGTTGCTTAGATCCTACCCTACAGTCAGGGGACAACTTCTAAGCATCTACACTTCAAACGGGAAACAGTTTCAGTTATGTGCCCATGCGTCAGCTACCTCAGCTCACACTTTTCTTCATGCCAGGAGACATACATACATATCACAGCAAATTCAATTTCTGCAATTTCTGGTCTTTCAGGAAACAATCATGCTGTTCTTTTGCCACCTTTGCAAAGAGGGACAACACAACAGTTGTTTCTGTGTACTGATATTAAAAAGCTGTAGACAGAAGGACAGGCAGAAGGCAGTGGTGTGAGTTTGGAGAAGTGAGGTCCGAGTCCCTACCAAGACAAGCTTCCTACAGTGCTCAGTGATCGCTTACGCTGAGGTACATTGTCTCATGCAGTAGGTTTCGAGGGAGGTAAAGCTACTTCATGAGTCGCGCCTCCCCTAGTCAGCAGGGGTCGCTACTGTGATGGAGTCACCCAAGACTCAGAGGAATAATACACATCGATTTATTAGAGCTTTCTTAACAACAGCTAATACTCGGAGAAAAAAATTGGCTAATTCGCTAATTACAATTAATAAACACTATAGGCAAGAAAATATTAGGCCATGACTACTACAAAGATTAAAAGAATAAAAAAGGTAAAGAGGAAAAAGAAGCCGTTAGAAAATGGGGAGAAAGGCACACACAAGTAAAAATTCTCTGAAGTAACTGATAACCTGTTCGCTTTAGTTGAAGAAGAATTTTGTTTTTCTTAAATGTGAAGACTATTTATCAAAAGCCTTAATTTCATGTCATAAAATTTCCAGGGCTCCCAAGTGGCTTTTCTGCCATGAAATTTTTATGTTTTTGTTTGTTTGTATCTATCCTTTCCAACTTAAAGCAAAAGTATTACATTATCAGTTATCAGATATCCTTAAAACCATTTATTTAGCATTATTAAGAAAGCAACTAACACGATCAAGAACTGTCTGGCACTATTGATTTAGCTGTTTCTTTCTGGTAAAAAAAAAAATAATAAATAAAACCTGCTAGCTTTCAGAACCACAGCAACAATGTCTCTCCATTACTCGTGAAGATTTTGGAGTGTAATTTCACATGACAAGAGTTACAGTAACATCAGGAGCTCTTCCCCCTTATAAAAGTTACTGGTTGGTTCACTAACCTCAAAGTTGCACAATTCATCATGTGCCAAGACAGGTGTTGGGCTTTTTTTATTTTTATTCTTATTTTTTCCCCCATATTCCTTTATAGCTGGTAAGGAGAAAAAAAAAAAAAAAAAAAAAAAGAGTGATCAAGGTAAGATTTTTAGCAGACCTCAAGATATGGAGAATCACAAATATTCTATGTATTTGACATTACATTCTTGTGACAGATAGATCAAGACAGTGCTATCGAACACTGCCAATGTAAATACCAATTTAGTCATGGGTGTTTTCTAAAATACAAAGCTGGTAAGAGTATGAAGTTAGAAAACAAAGTTTATGAACTATTCAGATAACCAATCTACAAGGCCTGATTTTCTTTTCTCCTATCCATGATGAATTAGTTGCATCCTGGGGGTTAATGTGGAGTGAAGTTCAGAGCTGACATCTGCCACAAACTTCTGACCAGACCACAACATACTGCACCTGTGAGTCCTAAGACAACCTACCTGATGACGAATAATTAAAAGCAAATAAATAAGGCATATAAGTATTTCTGGCAATAGAGTTTATCTCACCTTAAGTGCAAGGTTTGAAGGATGCCTGCATTTTTACCATGCCTGTTTGCAACCCAGGCTCTCTAATGCAAACTAACCTTCACCGATGAAATTTTTCCCCGTTTCTGCACTCGGAACTGCTTCAGCGGTGCCGGACTGGAACTCCCAGCTGGAACAGCAAGCAGCGCTGCTCAGTTCAAGTTTCGGGGAGGAGGCACATATCGTACTGCAGTAGGCAGCAATCCCTGCAAGATGCTGCTCAAGGGAAGAAGCTCCATCGTACCCACAGCGCAGCCGCCCTTCAGCCGCTCAGTCTCGCGTCTGTGAGGGCGGAAAGCCTGCTGGACGACAAGCAACTCCCTACTACCCCATCTCTCCCTGGCCCGGCGCCCCGCTTACCCCAAAGTAGCAGGACGGGAAGCTGCCGCCGGCAGCGGCCGGACGCCTCCATCCCAGTGCGGATGGGGTCGCAAAGCACAGAGCCCACATGGGGGAGGGGGTTGGGGGGGTGGGAGGGGGTGGGCTGGTCGGTAACTGCACAATGCCACATCTGTCTAACTCCTTCCCGGTCCCAGGTGGCAGCAAGGCCGGTGCAGGAGAGCGCAGCGTCTCCGGAGTCGGGTTGCACCCAGACTGGGACAGGGCAGGCCGAAAGGATCTGCGCGGGGGAGGTGGGGTGAGGGTGCGCCGGCAGCGTGCGCGCGTTTTCCATGAGCGCGAGTAGCGGACAGACGCGCCTGCGTGAGGGTGTGTATTGCACTACACAGCTGGGTATGCCTGTGTACATCTATGTTGGTGCATTCATTTGCGCGCCTATGCCTGTGTACATCCGTACGCACACATATATCCATGTGTGTGAATGCACCTATGTGCACACATGAATGAGTGTACACCCATGTGCATGCGTGTGTGCACTATGTATGGCCACTTGGACATGCATGCATACAAGTGTGATTCATACACACACCTATGTGTGTGTACATCATATGCATGCACATATGCATAGCCATGTCTCCAGGACCCCCAAAAACCACAACAAGCCGTAGGATACCACTCCCAAGAAGCTAAACTGAAGGAGGTGTTCACACTCACACCTACAGGGAACATGTGCACTGCCAGCATCAAAGGGGGGAAGCAGGGAACTCTCCCCCCATTCCAGGAGCTGAAGTAATCTCTACCTCTTGCCTCTGCAACCCAGTAGCAGGTTGAAGACTGGAGGACCACCTGTGTTAGACCATCTGCAGCACCTACATGGTAACTCACTTAATATCTACAGTTGAACACAGGGTAGAAGCTAACCTAGTTCCAGAGTAGAGCGTCCACCAGCTCTACAAATGTTTGATTTATTTTTGTGTTGTTGCTTCATCTCTGCCTGGCCCTGTCCACACAGAGAATGGTAAGGCTCTTCATTTTTATAAATACTGGAAAACTGTGACTTTGAGCTCTTTCTCTAAGAAACAAGCATCTCCACAAAGAAACACCAGACTGAGAAGCTGCTACAGAAGCCTTTTCTAAGCTAAAAGTATTTGTACTGCTCATGAATAAAAAGCCACAATATGCCTCAGTAACTGCCTTTCAGTAAAACACTAAATCACAGTCATCATTGTTAAAGGTCAAGCATACCATAAAACTGAATTTCAGCTATATTTCCACGCCATAAGCAGGAATGTAGCTGCTTTTATTTTTTCAGTCATTTTGCTCCCATGGACTTTAAATGTCTAGAATGGTGCTTTCAAACTCTTTTGGATAGTGGGACCCTAGTGCAGCAGAATTAGGCCTTGCACATACATTCAAATGCTCTTGGTGTGCTGAGTAGCTTGCAAGTCTCCAACAGATGCAGTTATCTGGGCTGAGAGAAGTGGCAAATTTGGGAAGCCACTGAGGGGGCTGTGAATCCTAGGTGTTGAAGCAGCACTGCAGACGTGTCACATACAATGAATTTTTCTATCATTTGTGTACTACATTTCCTCTCAGATGAGAGGAAATCATGTAATACTGTAAGCCATAAATAACCCATAGCTTAGCGGGAGGTCATCATTCAGCACAGGGACTGCTGCTTCTGCTTTTCCAAGAGCATTTGCAAGCCACCTCTGTCAGCGGGAAGTGCATAACACAGAACAGCGACATGATGGAAGCTCTGTATGCTGCATACTTAACATAGCATCCTTCCTATCAACGTCAACTTGATTGCCCTATTAAAATCTGCTACAGGCAATATCTGAAATTACTATTAGTATTCTGAAGAATTTTAATTGATGTTTAGGAGTACCAAAACACATACTTGGCATATGCAGTAAACAACATACTTCACAATATACTATATATAATCAACATTTTTGTTACAAAGGATACGGAGACAATGCCTCCAGTTTCCTCACCTGTATTCACTATCCTCATCTCTTTCAGGTGTGAATGTCACTTTTTTCACCTTGCAAGGTTCAATAGGCACTTCCCATTTTTTGCTTGCAGCAAAGAGTATCAAGGTGCAATTGTTATCTTCAAGGTAGAAAAATAGCTAAAATATATTGATAAATTAACTAATTTAGAGATAGTTACATTGTAGTAAGCCACAGGTCAACGTGCTAGGTGATATCTTCAGCAACATGAACTAAAACTGGTACACATGATGATCAGATGAATCCATGAACTATAATAGGGTTAGAACCATCAGTGAGAGCAACTTCTGATGATCTAAGGTTTTCGTTAAGACTCTCCCCTCAGCTGCAGCAGCACCAATGTCACCTTTCCTTGTAAACTGTAGTCATGGCCCAGACAGATCGCCTACATGCTTGTGTAGAAAGAGACCTTGTTGGATACGGGCTGGAAAGTTTTCTTCTCCTCTTCCTAAAGCAAGATTTTTGCATTAAGATTTTTAAAACTATATTTGAGAAGAATTGCTCACTCCTGCGAGGTCTGAAAGAGTAGCTTCACTTCATCTCTGTTTTTCAACTACAGTAGGTCACCACGCTTTCTCATTCAGTGACCTAGGAACATGCCTTTCCTATTCTAGCAATTAAAAAGAAGAGATAAAAAGCACCAGATAATCAAAATAACACCTTCTTTTGGTGCAGGTTTTGGGTGACAGTTAGGTGAGGGTTGTGGTAATCTGATGCTCTGTGTAAGGTTTAGGGTTGGGCTTCAACTTGGGGCAGGTATTAGGGGAGGATTTAGGGTAGGGTTAGGGTTAGGCTAGGGGTTCAGTTTAGGTTTGGGGTAGGGCTTTGTATTATGGTAAGTGTTAGGTTTCCGGTTAGGATTAGGAATGGAATGAGGGGCAAGGTAAGGTTTAGTACTCAGGTTAGGGTTCGGGTTTTGGTTAGGATTAGAGTCAGTGTTTAGGTTACGGTTAGGATAATATTTAGTGTAAAGTTTAGGTTTAGGGTTAGGTTTTTCGTGTGGATTTAGGTTTAGTGTTACGGTTTTATTTGATCATATTCTTTTTCCTTTACTATTTTCAACACCTTTTATCTAGCCAAGTAAATTTGAGAGAGTTTTTTATTATTATTATTTTTTCCTTAGGAAAGTGATTTGCTGCTTTCTTGTTCTATCAGCAGGAAATCCCATGAGCTGAGTATGTAGAAGACAGTAATATTTCTTCTGTTGAAGCAGTTGTGTCTTCATAATAACAGAGAAAAAGTGGTCTTGTAACCTGGCCAGTCAAGCACTGAACAAATAGGACTGAATACATTACAATTCCTATTCCTAAATCCCAACACTAACCCAAAACCAAACCCAGTGCCTGTCATTCACTCAGCCTAACACTCAAACAAACCCCAAACCTAAACCTAACCCTAAATCTAATCTTACCTCTATCCCTTAACCTAGTCCTAACCCAAGGCTGATCCCTACCCTGGCCCAAAAACTCAAATTAACCCTACCCCTAATCCTAAACCTAAATCTACACAAAAACCTAACACTAACCCTGATGCTTTTCCTGTTATACTAACACTTACACCAACCCGAAACGAAACCCTAATCCTAACCCTAGTACTAAACCATACCTTTCCCTTAAACCTGTACCAAACCCTAACCTGAAAAATCCAAACACCAACCCAATTCCTATTATTTAACATCACCTTAACCCAAATTCAAACCCTAGGCCTAGCCCTTCTCTCACTTCAAACAAACCTGCACCTAAACCTAACCGGAAATCTAATCCTAAACCTAACCCTTACATTTGCCCTAGCCATAACAAGAACCATCTTCCTATACCTAACCCTAACCTCAACCCTTACCCTAACTTAACCCTAACCCTATAAGAATCCCAACCCTCTGACACTAACCTGAAACCGAATTTGAAACCTAATCCTACTCCTAGCCTTAACCGTAAACCAAGGCCTAACCTTACCATGACCCCTACACTGCAACTAACTCTACCCCTAACCCTAACACAGATTGAATCCTAAACCTAAACCTAATCCTAACCCTAAAACTAATCCTAACACGAGAACACAATCTAATCCTAGCCATAAATCTAAACAGAAATTGAAAACTATCCCAAACACTAACTCTCACCCTAACACCAACCCCAAGTTTAAATCCAAGACTAAACCGAACACAAAGCATCAGATTACCACAAGGCTCACCTAACTCTAACCCCAACCCGAACACTAATTCTTACCCACATCCCAATCCAAACACAAACCCTTTTCCAATTCCAAACCCAAAAGAATCACAAAATGAAACCCAATGCCTACCATTTCAGCCTAAGGATCAAACTAACCCTACCCCTAAACGAAACACTATATCTAATCCTAACCCAAAACTTAAGCCAAACACGAACCATGAAAATTAACCTTACCCTAATCCTAAATAGAACGGTAACCCTACCCAAACCCTAAGCCCAGTTCTATCCCTATCACTAACCTGAAACCTAATTCTAAACAGAACCGTCATCCTAATGGTAATCCAAAGCCTAATCCTACTCTGAACTTGACACTCAAACTAACCCTACCCCTAACCCCGAACACCAATCGAATCCTCAATCTAAACCAAACACTAAACTTAAACCTTACCTTAACACTAACACATATGCTAAACGTAAACCTCACCCTACTGTGACCCTTACACACCAGCTAACCCTGCCTCAATCCCTAAATACAGATCAAATCCTAAACCTAAACCTAACCCTAAACCTAAACTTAATGCTAACACTCAACCTAATCCTATCCCTAAATAGAATCATCATATTGAGAAACACTTTCTCCCTAACCCTAATCCTAAATCTAATCCGAAACCTAAAAGAATCCCAAACCCTTCCCATATTTCTAACCCAGTGCCGAATCCTACCCTGACCCAAAGTCTCCAATTTTCACTACACCTTACCATAAAACTAAATCAACACCAAAACCTACCCCTGACACTAAACCTAACACTAATTCTTATCCTAACCGTAACCCAAACACTTACCCTAATCCTAACCTGTTGCAGTCAGGGTTTTGGCGGGTGGAAGATATCGTGCTGTACGGGAAGATAGGGCCACCTCTCAGCCGATAGCCTTAGTTCGTGGTGTAAGTAGGTGGAGACAACATTGTAACCTTAGGTGATAAAAGTACTGTGTAGCCCACCAATAAACGCCTTTTGCCGTCCACCACATTGGCGACTGCGAGCAAGTAGACCGAGCACCCTGGGGTTGGCTGCCGTGCCTTTCCCAAGAAGGGCCACCACGCCTTTGAGAGGCAACACTAACCAAAACCCAAACCCTAACCTGAGCACAAAGCCTTACCTTGCCCCTCATTCTATTCTGAACCCTAACCGGAAATCTAACACTTACCCTAATACCAACCCTTTCCCTAAACAGAAACCTATCCCTACCAGAAGTGGAACCCTAGCAAAAACTCCTACTTTAACACCAACCCCAAGTTGATGCCCAAGCCTAAACCTGACACATAACATCAGATTACCACAACCCTCACCTAACTCTAACCCCAACCCCAACACTAATACTTACCCTAGCTATGTGATGGTCCTCATACCCAATTCCAATTCCTAAACCCAATGCAAACACCACGCCAAAAGCAATGCCTACCATTTTCCAAACCTGAAACTTAAAGTCAACCTAAACCTTACTTTAACCGTATATCAAACCCTAACCATTAGCCTCATTGTAACTCTAAGTTTGCCTTGAATCTAAATCTGACCCTAAAACCAACCCCAACTTAAAGCCCAAGCCTAAACCTAAAGCTAAGCATCAGATTACCGCAGATCTCACCTAACCTATCCCTACTTCTAACCCCAAACCCAATCCAAACACCAAACCTATTCCTAACCTAACACTAAGCCAGAACTGAACCCAAGGCCTACCCCTTCTCTCAGCCTAACACTCAAACTAACCTAGACCCGAAACCAACCCTAAATCAAATCCTAACCCTCCCCCTTACTCTATCCTGTACCCAAGCAAGGCATAACCCTTCTCTGATCCTAAAACTAAAGAGAGCTCTACCCCATACTCTAAACCTTCATCTACACCAAAACCTAACCCTATCCCTAATCCAAAACCTAACCCTAAACCTAACCCTAACTCTAACCTTAATCCTAAACCTAAACCTTACTCTAACCTTAATCCTAATCCTAACCTTAACCCTAAGCCTTCTCTGAACCTAAAACTAAAGAGAACCCTAGCCCTTGCACTAAACCTTCAGCTACACAAAAAACTAACCCTAATCTAAACCTAAAACAAACCCTAAACCTAACCGTAAACCTAACCCAAAGCATCAGATTACCACAACCCTAACCTGACACACTCAAACACATCCTTCCCCTTATTTGAAACACAAGTGAAATCCTAAATGGAAACTTAATAATAAACCTAATCCTTGTTATGGGTATGAAGAGAACACACCAACCATTGCCAACAGTAAGGAATTTATTGAGCAAGCAAGAAATGAGCGGAACAGCGCTGGGCAGCCGGGAGTCTCCCCTGCACCAGAGGTACTCAACAGGGCCCCCCAACCCCTCTTTTAATTGTCCCTTATCTCTGCACTCATGTCTTATCTTTCTGTTCCTGGGTTGCGCTGGCGGTTATCTGGGGGTCGTTCTCTGCCCCCTGGTGATCGAGATGATGAAGTTTTCCTCAGCTCCGATCACACGCGCTCAAGAGGAGATTTTCACTTCTTTTTCTTTTGCAGTTTCTCAGAAGGTCACTGCTATCTGTTGTTCATTGTCCAGGTGTTAGAACTAAGCGCTGTGGCTCCAACTTGCACAAACTACAAAGTTTTTAGACAAAACATTGATATATCTATTTTGAGTCTTCTACAAACTACATAGTTCTCAGAAAAAAGAAAATGCTGAAAAACACTGACACATCTGTCTCGAGTTGGTTTGATTAACAAGTACAGAATTCATTTTTACCACAATCCGTCCTTCTCTTTTTCTCATCTTGTACATCAAACCGTATCACTGCATCTTGGGCTAAAACATGATCTTTTCCTTTTATTTGTTCCAGGCAGTGTTTCATTGCAATTATCTTATTCAGTATATAGAGACCAGAAGCAGCATTAGGATCAGTGGGACTAGGGGACCATCTATAGTGTATAATAAATTCGTGAGCGAAATAGAACAGCTGAACCAATTTTCATACCAATTTTACTTGGTCCCTTTTTCTTGTTTCTGTTTTTCAAGCTCTTCTCATAGTGTAGCCATAGTGTCCCTAACTACCGTTGTATGATCAACATAGGAACAACACTCCTCCCCCACTGCTACACATCGTCCCCCTTGTTGTAATAATAGAAGATCTAATCCTTGTCTACTCTGTAGGCCCACCTCTGATAGGAATGTGTTGGATTTTTCCAGAGCGGTTATTGATTTTTCAGTGTGGTCCAGAACTTCACCAACAGCTGTTCTCAGTGAAGTAAACTGTTGATCTAATTGGTGGGGTTTGTTGTCTGTTTTCACCATTGTTGTCGTTAACAATAATATTGTTACTATTGTTGGTGCACTCATTTTCCAGAATGAATGCCTTCAAGTTGTTATTTCTTAGCCCCCCTGTATGGGAACTGTTGAAACACGGCCTGAACCACTGATTGATCACCTGAGGCAAGCCCTGAGTCAGCTGCAGGGGCACACCTGAGTGTGATTGGAAGGGGTGGAGTTTGAATCCACCTCTCCCAAGACCCCATTTAAGGGCTGACCACCAGCAGGGAAGGATCTCTTGTTGGAGATCCCTCCCTGGTGGAGTTATCGGCGAGCCCCAACCATCATCGAGGTGAGCCAATCTCTTTTGCTATTTATTTGTATACCATCTACTTAAAGCCTACCAAAAATATACCATCCTTTCGCACTAACTTCCTTGAAGTGCTTTCCTTGGGGTTATTTGCCCTACACACCCCCATTTCTCCTTTTTTTTTTTTTTTTTTTTTTTCCCAATGCCAATACAGTGAGCACCTTCAGTACAGCTTCGTGAGGCCTTCCAGATTAGGAGACAAAGGTCAAGGTGATTCCACCTCGGAGGTGATTCTCATAGCCCCACCGCTGTATGCCTCTGCATCTCTCTCTGAGTCTTTTGCTTAGAGCAGCAGGGTGTATGATCTTCTCGGCAGCAGTCATATTCTTCAGGGGAACCTCCTCTTTCCTTGTCTTATAGATCTTCCCAGTCTCTATTTATAGTTCCTTTTTGAATTTTAGCCTCTTAATTTCTCACAAAACTATCTCCCAATTATCTTAAAAGGTATTCATAGGAAGAGTGAGTTCATCGTATACAATGCACAATACTTATACAATATACATACAAAGCATGCAATGAAATGACTGAGTTATCTTGCCTGCTAAAAAAAAAATAAAAAACCAAAAAAACAAAAAAAAAGTTTTACATTTTTCTTAGAGTGATTTTTAGATTGTCTGAAGTCTTGGACACCTCCCACTGGGGTCCTGTGTCACGGGTTGGTCCTTTCACTCGGCTTGCATGGATCCATCCATGGCTCAGCTGTCCGGATCGCTGTTTCTGTTGTTAATAAAACAAGAAAAGGTCCTTCCCAGCGGGGAGTTAGAGATGACTCTTTCCACGTTTTAATTTAAACCTTGTCTCCTGGACTGATTCGATGTATTGCCATGTCTAGTGGAGGCCGTTGGACCACCAGTCCTTCCATTCTTCATTCATTCCTTCTCTTATTCATTTCAATTCAATATTCCTGGAGTCATTTTTCTTCTACCTTGGGATGTTCCGATGGGAGTTCTAAATCATATGGCATTCCATATCCCATTTCAAAAGGTGATATTCCAGTCTCTCTTCTTGGTTCTGTTCTTCAATTAAGTAGTGCCAGGGGCAAACACTTCATCCAAGACATCTTGGTTTCAATCATTCCTTTAGTAAGCCGCTTTGGAAGTTCCCCATTCGGCCTTTCTAGTTTTCCAGAGCTCTGTGGGTGCCATGGGGTGTGATATTCCCATTTGGTCCCCATTGGAGCTAAAGCCTCTTACGCTGCCTTTGATACAAAGTGAGGGTCTCTATCTGAATCTGCAACTTCCATGTTCCCATATCTGGGGATAATATGTTCGAACAATGTCTTGATTACTGTCTGGGCTGTTGCCCTAGCGGTGGGGTAGGCCTCCAGAAAATGTGTTCAATGGGCGATTCTTCCTAAGAAGTATTTCTATCTTCCAACCTTGGGGAGATCTGTGAAGTCTATCTGCATTTGAGCAAAAGGTCTGACAGCCCATTCCCTTCCTCTCTGTATTTTTTCCCTCAGTTGTTGTTTCTTTCCTTTCCTCCAAATCATCCAATGATCTACAATTCCTTTGGCTATGCTAGAAATGCCTATACACATCTATTTAATTGTGAATTGGTCCACCAAGGCCTGAACCCCGCAATGAGTCTGCTTATGAAATTCTCCTCATCTTCTCCAAGCTTTAGGGATTACCTCTCTTCCATCAGCTAATAACCATTGTTCCTCCTTTTCCTCAACCTCCATTTGTCGAAGCCGCTCTTTTCGCTTCTTCATCAGCAAAATTAGTTCCCCTTATTTGAGCCGACATCGCCCTCTGGTGCCTTTACGCGTACTACTGCGGTTTTCTCTGGTTCTCGCCCTCAGAGTTTGTCTTATTAACGACTGGTGAATTAACCCTTTCCCGGGCGAGTTTACCAATCCTCTTTCCTCCCATCTTTTTCCCAAGGTATGGACTACCCCATACGCATACCTGGAATCTGTAGAGATAGTCCCAATGCTTCCTTTCAACATTTGAAGGGCTGTAAGGATTGCATATAATTTCACAGCCTGAGCTGACCACGTTCTGTCCAATGGTCCCGATTCAATTACTGGAAATGTTTTCCCGTTTATTAGAGCATACCCTGATTTTCCTTTTCCTTCTACCACCCGGGAGGAGACATCTACAAATAATTTTCCCCCTCCTAACAACTTCTCCTCTTCTAAGTCCTCCCCTCTTTTAGCCTGATACTCTATACACTGAATGCAATCATGGCTTAAATCTTCATCTGGTTCCCCATAGAAAAATTGAGCAGGATCTTGCAAACTTGGAGTTTCTATTTCTAATTGAGGAGAATGGATTAGGATTCCTTCCTATTTCAATAGTCTAGCGTCTGTAATCCACTTGTCTGCTTTTTCTTGTAGTACTCCCCTTATTGTCATGTGGAGTATACACTTGTAATTCACCCCCGAAAGTCATCTTCCCTGCTTCTTCTACTAACAGAGCTACAGCAACTATTGATCGTAGACAGGTAGGCCACCCACGGCTAACGGGATCCATTCCTGGGTCACTACTCCAAAAGCGATCCCTTTGTCTGTATTTACAAAAAGGTAAAATGGGCTTTTTAGATCAGGTAAGCTTAACGCTGGTGCATGAAGAAGATCTACCTTGAAGTCTTCTAATCTTTGCTCATCCTCCTGGCTCCACTTTCTTCAGCCATCTTGTATTAGTTTCTGCTATAAAAGCTTTACCTTACTGCTATCATTCTCAATTCATTGTCAACAGCATCCTAGCAGCCCTAACATCTGCCTCACCTGCCTCTTGCCTCTTGGGGCTTTTAAAGATCAAATCCCATTTGCCCGTTCTGGATCTAATGTCTTATTTCCCTTGCTTAACCAATGTCCCAAATATTTCACTTCCACTTCTGTAAATTGGCATTTTGCCTTTGAAACTTGGAACCCCTTTGAACCAAAGAAATTCAATAGTTTAATGCTCTCCTGTCTAACTGTCTCCTCGCCTGCTCCAGCTAATAGTAAGTCATCTACATATTGCACTAAGGTTACCTGTGGGTTTGGTTCATCAGTTTTTAGTACTTGCTCAAGGGCTTGCCCAAGCAAGTTAGGGGATTCTGTGAATCCCTGTGGGAGCACTGTCCCTCTGAGTTGTTGTTTTCTATGGGTGTTTGGATCTTCCCACTCGAAGACAAAGTAGTCTCTGCATTCTGCCGTCAGGGGGCAGGTCCAAAAAGCATCCTTGAAATCAATTACACTATACTACTGAGATTCTGGCTTCAATTGACCGAGCAGGGTATAGGGATTTGCCACTACTGGGAAGCGGGGAATTGTTCTCTCCTTAATTTCCCTTGAGTCGTGGACCAATCTGTATGTGCCATAAGGTTTTTTTTACAGGGAGTATGGGAGTATTCTAGGGAGACATACAGGGCTCTAATAGTTCTTTAGATATTAATCTCTCCATTTCAGGTTGTAGCCCTGATTTACCTTCCTGTGAAATGGGATATTGTTTCATCCTAATTGGAATGCCTGAGTCCTTTAGAATCACTTCAAAGGGTTCTATGTCTAACTTCCCTACTGATTCTGGACTCTACCAAACTTCTGGGTTAATTCTAGCCTCATCTTCTATCGTTAGAGTACGTTGCTGAACAGTTAATTCTCTATCTTTTACTTCCAAATTTATTCCTAACTCCACAATTAAATCTCTCCCTAGCAAATTCTATTCTGCTTCAGGTACCAATAAAAAAGACTCAGTTCCATAGGTGCTAGGTGATTCTATTTCTACCTGCTTTACAACAGGTACCATAAAAGGTTCCCCTTTTGCTCCAATTACTTTTAGCTCTTCCGAGGATAAAGAACATCCTCAAGGTAAATATTGAACAGTTGATCTTTCTGCCCCAGACCCTACCAAAAATTCCATTTCCTGACGCTGAGAACCCAATTTCAATTTTATCAAGGGCTCGTTTCTTTCCCGGCTCCCCAGCACGTAGAGTCCCTGACCCCCTCAGTCCTCCTGAAACATTTTCTCGTCCCAGATTCTCTTTCTACAGTCTTTCTTCATGTGTCCCTTTTTCTGACAGTAGAAGCATTCTACTGTCCTCATATCTCTGGGTCTGTTCTACTTGGGTTGAAGCGCATTGTCTGCCTGAGGAATATTCCCTCTTCTCCTTGCCTGGAACGCCCCCTTCTGTCCTTCTCTTACCGCGGCTATCAGACTTCCAGCTTGCCTCTTCTGAGTCTCCTCCTCTCTCCTTACGTATACTTTCTGAGCCTCTCTCAGCAATTCGTCTAATCCTCTCTCCTGCCAGTCCTCCAGCTTCTCCAGTTTCCTTCCAATATCTGTCCAGGACCTAGCTACAAACTGTGTTTTCAGGAGAGCTCGCCCCACGGGGTAGCAGGATCTGATCCTGAATAGAACTGTACATTTCTGCATAGTCTCTCTAACCACTCAGTAGGGCTTTCATCTTTTTTCCGTTGCTTGCTAAAAGCCTTATTGATATTCTGTCCCCGAGGGACAGATTCTCTAATCCCTTGAATAATAATAACTCGTAAATCTGCCATGTGAGTACCATGTTCCTGGCTCTGATTATCCCAATTGGGCCGCTGTAAGGGCCACTTTAGATCTGCTCCTGGGCCAGCCGGGTGTTGTTGATCCCAGATTCACGTACCTGCCCTCCTGATCATATCCCTTTCTTCTGCTCTAAATAGTATGCCCAAAATTGCCTGTGTTTCATCCCAGGTATAAAGGCTGGGACCTGAAGATTGATCTAGCCTCTCGGAGACCCCTCAAGGATCCTCCAGCAAATTCCCCATCTCCTTCTTAAATTCCCTTATGTATCTCCTGAGTTGAAGGGAACTGAAACATAGCCAGCTCCTGGCTTTGATCCTCTGGTAGCTACGGGTATTTCTCTTAAAGGGAGAACGTTTCCTCCTTGACCCCTCTCCTGCCTAGCTTGCCTTCTAGTGATCCTTCTCCTAGGGAAGTCTAGGGGTTCACATTCAGTTCGTCTCCCAAGTCAGATTCAGCTTGCTCTGGCGGAGCCGCTGGATTCTGTTCGGGGGAGCCTAAGGGGGGGGGGGATAGTGTATAATGTCCTCCTCTGTTGTATTCCTTTTTGTAATTAGGGGGAACAGAAAGGTTCCAATATCAGATTCTACCCATCGTTTGCGTACTCACCATCTTCCAGATTAAAAGACTGTTTTTCATTCGCATAAGCATTTAGAGCCTGGCAGATCTGGTCCTCAAAGGACCCAAATACTGGCCAGAACAGCTGATCTGCCCTTCTCTGCTTTCCTCCCCATACCTCCATACAATCATGTACCATCTTCACCTCACTCTTTCCTCGTCTAGAGGGAGAATCACCCCAATGTTTTAACATTAAACCCAGGGTGCTTTCTAGTGGTATGTCCAGTAGCTTTACCTGCGAGCTGTACCTAGAGTTTGGAGCTACAGGTCTCTGCACAGAAGTTACTCTAGCCCAGGGGATCCGAGTCACGGCACCAAATTGTTAGAGGTGTGAAGAGAACGATACGCACCAACTGTTGCCAACAGTAAGGAATTTATTGAGCAAGCAAGAAATGAGCGGAACAGCGCTGGGCGGCCGGGAGTCTCCTCTGCACCAGAGGTGCTCAACAGGGCCCCCCAACCCCTCTTTTAATTGTCCCTTATCTCTGCACTCATGTCTTATCTTTCTGTTCCTGGGTTGCGCTGGCGGTTATCTGGGGGTCGTTCTCTGCCCCCTGGTGATCGAGATGATGAAGTTTTCCTCAGCTCCAATCACGCGCGCTCAAGAGGAGATTTTCACTTCTTTTTCTTTTGCAGTTTCTCAGAAGGTCACTGCTATCTGTTGTTCATTGTCCAGGTGTTAGAACTAAGCGCTGTGGCTCCAACTTGCACAAACTACAAAGTTTTTAGACAAAACATCGATATATCTCTTTTGAGACTTCTACAAACTACATAGTTCTCAGAAAAAAAAACACGCTGAAAAACACTGACACATCTGTCTCGAGTCGGTTTGATTAACAAGTAGAGAACTCATTTTTACCACAATCCTTACCCTAAGCCTAACACTCACCTTAAACCTAACCCTAACCCTGTACCTAGCCTGAACCCTAAGCATAACCCTAAACCTATCCATATTCCTATCCTCAACAGTAACCCAAACCCTAATCCTAACACTGACACTCAACCTAGTTCTAATGCTGTATCTAACCTTAGAACTAAAACAAACCCTATCCCTAAGCCTAATCCTAAATCTAATTCTAACCCTTACCTATACACTATCCCTATCCCCAAAACCCTTATCCCCAAAACCCTTTTCCTATACCTAACCCTAACACCAATCCCAGGCCTAACCCTAACACTAACCTGAAACCTAATCCTATTCCTAACCTTAACCCTAACCAGAGGCCTAACCCTAATGTGACCCTTACACTCAAACTGACCCTGCCCCTAACCCTAAACACAGATCACATCTTAAAACTAACCCTAAACTTAACCCTAATGCTACTCCTAACACGAACAGTTAACCTACTTCTGTTCCTGACGCTATAACTCAAATTATCCCTAACCCTTACCCTAAACCAAAATCTACACCAAAACCTAACCCTAACCAGTCGCAAAAAAGGCCTGAATCCATACAGCCTTTTCACTGTGAAAATTTGGGAGAGAAAATCTGGCTTATCATGTAGATCTCGGGTTTAAAGAAATCTAAAAACAAAACAAAGCATGCAGTTCCCAGATTCCCAGCAAAATTTTTCCCCATACTTTCACCACCATAGATTGAGAAGACCATTTGCTGGACTTACACAGTGTCAGCAGGGTGAACCACATTTTGTCAGTGCACATTAATTACCACTTGCTCCACAGGCACAGGACAGACGGCCTCAGCAGGTAAGCACCCAGCCACTACAGGGATACACTTTCTGATTCACACTGCTGCAAAACAGCACCCATCTTTTTTGCAAGTACCTGCTGTAAACCGTAACACAGAAACTCTAGCAGCTACGGAAATCAGGAAAGAAATACTTCAAGAACTAATCAATACTTCTACTCAAAGGACGTATGAATATACTTCAAGTAGACTTCAGCTTCCAGGACCACGACATCCCAAGGTCCTGGAACAGAAAAACAACTCCTAATTTAATTCCAGAACTGGATCAAGAAATTAAGTCAGTGAGATCAAGACATTCACCCAGACAGCCACAGCTCATCAACCTCACCTTCATTTCCACCCAACAGAATAATGTTACGTAAACTACATAGCATAACACGCCCTGCCCCCTTTCTTGCAATATCCTGAATATAAAATCCCTTTTCTTTTTTTTTCCGTTATCCAAAATTTACATAGAAATACCTTCTTGATCATATTTAACGTGCACTCAAAAACAGCATCAAAGATCTGAGGTATTTCAGCAGCGATGTGCCCACCCAGCATGTTTACAGCAACAGCCACAGCACCCAGTACTGCAGGCTCTCTAGCAGCTGGAACATTTCTCTGGTAGTCAATGAGAGCGGCACCCAACAAGGGAGGAACAAAGTTTTCAGCAACCTAAATTAAGAGCAAGACATGGTTAGAGCAGTGCAGTTACCCAACAAAGCCTCACACAGCAGTTGGGAAAGAAGCTAAAAATGAACTTACACGTCCACATGCTTCCCACACACTGTGTTCATCCAGCAGTGCTTGCCTGAGGGCTCTCTTACACCTTCCTGCTTCCCCTTAGGACTGCTCTCAGCTGACACTACCTGAAGCACTCAAAACACAGCTCAGGCCCACCCCTGTATGATCACAGCTTATCATCCTTCTGCAGATATTGCAGTTCTGAAGCCAGTTCTTGTGAACAGAACAGTGTTAACTGCACTGCAGCAAAAGAGCAGAGTTCCTCCTGAATGTGTCATATCAACTCTTTGTATGCCATATTTACTTACCATCTGAGGATCGTTGGACCTGCTCACCCAGCCAGAAATCAGTTCTAAAGTTTCCCTTTTCACAGTCCTCATCCTTCTAACCAAGGGCTGCTTGGTTTCCACTTCGACTGAAAGGTAGCAAAGCTGCACTGAATCTGGGTTAAGATGCGTCAACAAACAGATGCCCTTCAACTCGTTCCCGAAGATTCAGAATGTTTCATTTTTATACCCAAATGACAAAGAAGGAAGATCTCTCATTCATATTATGCAGATTAAAACCATTTTCCCATTACTTCAGCTCCATGGATCCAAGTTGCAATTTAGTATTCCAGTGCTACTGCTGACAGCACACTCTGCCAGCACAACTCAGAAACAATGCTGCAGCTTCTTTTTCAAGGAAGGGAATGTTCCTTCAGCTCTCAGGATCATGCTTACCTCTGGCTCTCACTGCGTGATGAGAAGAACCAACCTATACAGCGTTCTAAAGCACGCTCCTGATTTTGTCACAAACATAATTGTTCCAACTTGTCTTTACTACAAGGAGCCTAATTCTTACTTCATTTTCTCACGTCCAAGTCCATGTAAGTCTCGTCAGTAGAACTTGCCCTAACTGAGTGCACAGCCACACACTCATAACAGTACATCCAAGGAAAACCTCACCAGACTGCAGCCAGGGAAACAAAGGCAGAACTGCTCCTGCTGCCATCAGAGATAACAACTGTGAGAGCACACTCTGAGCCGAGTGCCATCTCAATAGCTGTTGCTCGAGTAAAATGTCACCACTACAAGTCCTAGCAACTGCTTCCTATTTCTCTCGTTGTGTTTTATTTTTGTTTTAAGCACCTTCTGGCCATTAGAGCTGCAGAATCAAAAGAATGCATTAAGTTCTGAGAAGCTACGTCAAGGTGTATTAATTGCATGGGTAAGAAAGTCTGTCAGAACACAGCTCCAATAACCGAGTCACTTCATTCCTCAAGGGATGCTCCAGCAGCACATTCTACTTGGATATCACAGACCCAATTTTTTCCAGGTAACAGTGGTTAGGTAACTCGAGTAGCTCCTGATTCCTCCTCAGTGATTACCAGTCTAGTTTGTGACAAATCTGAGGCGCCTTCACTGAAGTTACACTTCTGTAATCAAGCTGTTTCAGTAGTAGAATATCACCAAACCAAAACTCTGCCAACGTCCTAGGGTCTTTTCTGATCTAAAACGATTCAGTCAGAACTTACAACTGTGTCTCCACAAGACTGCTATTAGTCACCAGTCTCCGGTACCCTTCCTAAACTCACACTTGAAGAGCTTTCCTCCTTCCGCAATCAGAGTTTCTTTGAACAAAACACCTGGCTAACAAAAACAAGAACCTAAGCAAGCACATTTTCAGGCATTCTCTTGCCCAAACGCACACACAAAGAAACAACAAAAACCACCACCACCAACAGACACGCAATGAGATAAGTCCAGCAAATTCACAACCTGATCACGTGCACTGCCCATCCCGCTGTTAGGAAGGATGTGGAATTTCTTACCGTCAGCCTCAAGAGCTGCAGACATGTTTTCACTTGGGCACTTGGACACATTCAGCATATCTAAATCAATTCTTCCCAGCTGAATCACAAAGGGGCGGCCAGCTGCTTTCCATGCCCTTACGCTGCTTTTCAGAATGCTACCAAGCTGCGTAACGGCTTCAGGATCCTTCAGAACATCAACATTCTGTGGAAAAGATCTGAGCTAACTCCATTCAGTCAATGAAAACGCCATTTATCTTCTAATACAAAAACGGTCACTTTCACGTGTTTATCTTACACGCTGTGTTAAAGCATGTTCTGTCAAGTTCTTCAACTGGATTTAAACCAGTCTCAATTGTTTAGGTCTCCTTCAACACTTCTACTGCCAGATCAACCATTGCTTTATAAAAGTTCAGCACAGCCAAGTTCACTTCATTCCACAGGTAATAAAAAAATGGAATAACAACAAACATTCAGCACTTTTACTTTAGTTGAATACACAAAATGTACGGTCTGACTTTTGTAGCCTGACGAATTCTGCAGTCCCATACTGGATTAGGGAGCAGCATGTGTTTTTCTATCAGACGCTCCTGTACAGACCGGTCTGTCTGCGCCCCAACCACGTATCCTACTGCTCCACAGAACGGATGCACCTGATTGAAAAACAAGAAGTCCAACAGAAAGTTAAGGAAGACTAACCCAAAATGTACAGCGTTCAGGTAGTAAAAGTTCAAAATGGGTTTCCAATGACTAAATACCCACTTCCCACCTCAGTTCACAAGATTCTTCTCCATCCTTTCCTTCCTTACTCCACATTTAAAGCAAGCCTCTGCTCCCCTCCAATACAGGCAGGAAATTAGAAATGCAAAAGCCCAGCTCCAACTTAGACTGGCTACTGCAGTAAAGCAGAGCAAAAAATCCTTTTACAAATATATTAACAGTAAAAGAACTAAGGAGAATTTCTCTCCTTTACTTGATGCGGCAGGGAATGGAACCACAGAGGATAAGGAAAAGGCTGAGGTTCTCAATGCCTTCTTCACGTCTCTCTTTAATAGACAGATCAGTTAACTCAGGATACTTTTCGCCCTGACCTGGAAGTCTGGGACGAAGCGCATCATACACCCCCTGTGATCCTAGCAGAGACAGTCAGAGACCTGCTCCTCCATCTGAACTGCCGCAAGTCCGTGGGACCAGATGGGATCCACCCAAGGGTGCTGAGGGAGCTGGCAGAGGTGATTGCCAAGCCGCTTTCTGCCATCTATCAGCATTCCTGGTCATCTGGAGAGGTCCCACAAGATTGGAGGCTTGCTGATCTGACTCCCATCTACAAGAAAGACTGTAAGGAAGTGTCATGGTTTTATGATTTTTTGGTACTGGTGTTCCACATCATGGCATCATGTGGTGCATTGGGAGTCAGGGAGAAAACTACATTCCCCAGAGGACTTGGCAATGCTTTGTATTTTTTCACGTGTTTTCCGCTCAGAGGGAACAGATAAAAACTCTCTGTGGTCACGGGACGTTCTCTCTTTCCTCTAGGATCACTTAGGAGTGGGTGCTCGCTGCCGTCCGTCTTCAGCGTTAGCGTAAGGCCTTCGGTTTATCGGGCACTCACTCTCTCTCTCTCTCCCTCTCTCTCTCTCTCTCTCTCTCTCTCTCTCTCTTACTCGTTTTGTTTGATTCATTGGGCTTAATTCCAAATTGTATTGCATTATATTGTGTTATTTACTTCCTGATGTCTTATTTAGTAAACTAGCTTCTCCCCCTCAGATTGTTGCCGCTGTTTTGTTTTGGGGCTTATCTCCCTTTTTCCCTTTCCCCCTTCCCCTTGTCCGGGGTGTGGGCCTGTGGGTCTCCTTCCTCGGTTGTGGCGGGGCCGGGCCGAACCAGCTCACAAACCCCTGACATTTTTGGCGCCCAACGTGGGGCACGACCAGCTGCCTTAGCCAGGCAGAGACAAACTTTTAGAGTACATCTCTTTCTGTTGTTAACAAGCTTATCTGTACTGCAAGTGCTGTACAGCAAAACACGACCTTGAAGTCCGGGCGTACTGCCAGTTGTTTTGGGATATCTGTAAACTTCTTTTGGGTACTGCCAGATTGTTTTAGTACAAGAAAAAAAAAATAATAATAATAAAAAGATGTCTTTTCTGTTTCTGTTAAAACTGCCCTTACAGGGATTGTACTTCACCGCTTTTTCCTTCTTAATGCTCAAAACGTACTGGAACTTGGTTAAGTTTGCCATTCTGTTCCATTGGGTCTGGTCCCTATATGATAAATTAAAAGCAATGATAGAGGCATCTGCCAGATACCAGGGCACCCCAGCTAATGGAACAAACGATAACATGTTAACGAACCATGTGATGTTTGAATGGGTATCCAGGTTCCCCTCTCAGTTTTTTATGAATTTTCAAGATCACAGCTTAGGGATGGTGTTAATAATTGGGATATTAGTCCTCCTGCATGTAGTAGCACTTTACATCATGTGCAGGAAGCTTCTCCCAGAAACAGAGAATGTTGAATGGCAGGGAGAGTGGAGAGTTTTAGGAAAGAAATTAGAAGGATGGGGACACCCGGTGTCATGGGATTTTTCTCCTGAACAATTGCAGGATCCTGAGGAGCTAGGCCTGTATCTGAGTAAAGGGTGCTGCGGCTCAGAAAGATCTGAGGTGGAACAGCTTATTTGGGGCTTGGCTTATGCTTACCGAGGTTTATATACTATTATGAAGAGAGAGAGTGTCCAAACTGAGGCCCAAACCAAAGAGGAAAACCTCCCGCTCACACCTGACCAGCCAAAGGAAGCACCAGTATCAAAGTCCGTTGCCCCTGTGGAAGGCAAGAAATGGAAACGTGTGTCCTCGCGCCTAGAACGCAAAGAAGAGGTGCCGAAAGAAGAGGAAGATATAGGTGAGGGGGTGGCCACAACCTCACCACCATCGAGAAAGGCAACAGAGAAAAGTGAGAAACATGGAGAAGAAAGTGATGATGAAGGTGAAGAGAAAGTTAAAGTTAGGACGTTTTGTTGGCCCATGAAAATGTCTGAGATCCAAGGCTCAAGAAAGGAGTTTG
The DNA here is from genome assembly GCA_023055505.1 of Callipepla californica brunnescens. Classification (NCBI taxonomy): domain Eukaryota; kingdom Metazoa; phylum Chordata; class Aves; order Galliformes; family Odontophoridae; genus Callipepla; species Callipepla californica. The sequence goes on along the minus strand of JALIRH010000057.1, from coordinate 454,037 downwards.
TTCGACGTCCAGATGAGAGTATTGTCACTTGGTTGCTTCGGTGTTGGGACAACGGGGCCAACAGTGTGTCCCTTGATAGTAATGAAGCTCGCCAACTAGGAAACATTGCCCGAGATCCGGCTGTCGACAGAGGAATCAGCAGGTATATGGATGGAATCGCCAGCCTCTGGCAACGAATGCTAGTAGCTGTGAGGGAAAGATATCCCTACAAGAGTGACCTGGCACCTAAAGTGAAAAGGTGGAAAACTATTGAGGAAGGCATCCAGTATTTGAGAGAAACAGCTGTGGTGGAAATGCTGTATGATCCCACGTTTGATCCTGACGATCGGGACCATGATCCGGAGAAAGTAAGCAGTACACCCGAAATATGTCAGAAGCTTTCAAAGTCAGCACCAGAAAGGTACGCCGGTACACTAGTGACAACGTTCAACAGATATGAGGACCAAGACAGAAAACCCCCAGTTTTTGAACTAATTCTTACACTTCAAAACTTCGAACAAAAATTTCCGCCGCCATATGCGTCCATTTCAGCCATATCAAAGTTAGAAGGACAAATGGAAGATATACTGGGAAAATTATCCCAACTGATTGATAGGGTTGAATCGGTTGCAGCTATCAGAAGCAAACACCGTCCTGCTCGAGCAAATGACAGCACTAACTTCACTAACTTCATGTCGCGCGCGGCTTTGTGGAGTTACTTACGTGCAAATGGAGAAGATATGAAGGAATGGCATCAAAAACCCACCCCTGCACTGCGAGTACGGGTGAGAGAATTACAACACAGACCAACTACCAGCGAAGTTGTTCCCGTCACTACAGGTAATGAATAGAGGGGCCCTGCCCTCAGCCAGAGGAGGGAGAGGGATAATAGAGTGTATTGGACTGCGTGGATTCGGTGGCCTGGCACATCAAACCCACAGAAATATGAGGCACTGGTGGATACTGGTGCACAATGTACTCTAATGCCTTCCAGTTATAAAGGGGCAGAATTGATTCATATCTCTGGAGTGACTGGGGGCTTTCAGGAATTGTCTGTGCTGGAGGCAGAAATAAGCCTCACGGGTAAAGACTGGCAGAAGCATCCTATAGTGACCGGACAGGGGGCCCCATGCATACTTGGTATAGACTATCTCAGAAGGGGGCACTTTTAAGGATCCCAAGAGGTATCGATGGGCTTTTGGAATAGCTACTGTGGACACAGATAGCATTAAGCAACTATCTGTTTTACCTGGCCTGTCAGAAGATCCATCTGTTGTGGGGTTGCTACAAGTGGAGGAGCAACAGGTACCAACTGCTACAAAAACGGTGCACAGACGGCAGTACCGCACCAACAGGGATTCCTTGCTCCCCATTCATCATCTGATTCGTCAGCTAGAGAGCCAGGGAGTGATCAGCAAAACTCACTCCCCGTTTAACAGCCCCATATGGCCAGTGCGTAAAGCCAATGGAGAATGGAGGTTGACGGTAGATTACCGTGGCCTGAATGAAGTCACACATCCACTGAGTGCTGCTGTGCCGGACCTGCTTCAACTCCAGTATGAACTGGAGTCAAAAGCAGCCAAGTGGTATGCCACCATTGACATTGCTAACGCCTTCTTTTCAATTCCCTTGGCCACAGAATGCAGGCCACAGTTTGCCTTCACCTGGAGAGGCGTTCAGTACACCTGGAACCGTTTGCCCCAGGGGTGGAAGCACAGCCCAACCATTTGCCATGGGTTGATCCAAACTGCATTGGAACAGGGTGCTGCTCCTGAGCATCTGCAGTACATCGATGATATTGTTGTATGGGGCAATACAGCAGAGGAAGTTTTTAAGAAAGGAGAGACAATAATACAGATCCTCCTGCAAGCTGGCTTCGCTATTAAGCGAAGCAAGGTGAAAGGACCTGCACAAGAAATTCAGTTCCTAGGCATAAAGTGGCAAGATGGACGTCGTCACATCCCAACAGATGGGACTGACAAAATTACTGCCATGTCTCCACCCACCAGTAAGACAGAGAGCCAAGCTTTTCTGGGTGTAGTGGGATTTTGGAGACTGCATGTTCCAAACTACAGCCTCATTGTGAGCCCCCTTTATCAGGTGACCCGGAAGAAGAATGATTTTGTGTGGGGCCCTGAGCAGCAGCAGGCTTTTGAGCAAATTAAGCAGGAGATAGCCCGTGCCGTGGCCCTGGGGCCAGTGCGGACGGGACAGGATGTAAAGAACATCCTCTACACTGCTGCTGGAAAGGAAGGTCCCACTTGGAGTTTGTGGCAAAGAGCTTCTGGAGAGACCCCAGGCCGACCCCTTGGTTTCTGGAGTTGAGTTTACAGGGGGTCTGAGGAGCGCTACACTCCAACTGAGAAGGAGATCTTAGCCGCATATCAGGGGGTTCGAGCTGCTTCCGAAGTAATCGGTACTGAAACGCAGCTCCTTCTGGCACCTCGACTGCCAGTACTGAACTGGATGTTTAAAGGAACAGTTCCCTCTACCCATCATGCTACTGATGCCACTTGGAGTAAGTGGATTGCGCTGATTACACAGTGAGCTCGGATGGGGAACCCCAACCGTTCAGGAATCCTGGAGGTGATCATGGACTGGCCTGAAGGTAAAAAGTTTGGAACAACACCAGCAGAGGAGGTGTCACGTGCTAAAGAAGCCCCACCATATAATGAACTAACAGAAGATGAAAAGAGATACGCCCTGTTCACAGATGGATCGTGTCGCTTTGTGGGAAAGCACCGCAGATGGAAATCTGCTGTGTGGAGTCCCATGCAACAAGTTGCAGAGGCCACTGAAGGAGAAGGAGAATCAAGTCAATTTGCAGAGGTAAAGGCTGTCCAATTAGCCTTAAATATTGCTGAACGTGAGAGGTGGCAAGTGCTTTATCTTTACACTGACTCATGGATGGTGGCAAATGCTTTATGGGGGTGGTTACAGCAATGGGAACAAAATGGTTGGCAACGGAAGGGTAAACCTATTTGAGCCGCTGAACTGTGGAAAGGCATTGCTGCCCGAATAAAGAACATGGTTGTAAAGGTGCGCCATGTAGATGCTCATGTTCCTAAAAGCCGGGCAACTGAAGAACAACAAAACAACCACCAGGTAGATGGAGCTGCCAAAGTTAAGGTGACTCAAGTAGACTTGGACTGGCAACAGAAGAGTGAATTATTTCTAGCTCGGTGGGCCCATGAGACCTCGGGCCATCAAGGAAGAGATGCAACATATAAGTGGGCTAGAGACCGAGGGGTGGACTTAACTATGGATGCCATCACACAGGTGATCCATGACTGTGATACATGCGCCGCAATTAAACAAGCCAAGAGGATGAAACCTCTTTGGGAGGAAGGGCGATGACAAAAATATAAATATGGGGAGGCGTGGCAGGTTGATTATATCACCTTGCCACGATCTCGCAATGGTAAGCGTTATGTGCTCACCATGGTGGAAGCGACCACTGGGTGGCTTGAAACATATGCAGTACCCCATGCTACCGCCCGAAACACCATTCTAGGTCTGGAGAAACAAGTCCTGTGGCGACATGGTACTCCAGAAAGAATTGAGTCTGATAATGGAAGTCATTTTAAAAATTCTCTTGTAAATACTTGGGCCAAAGATCATGGCATTGAGTGGATTTATCATATCCCCTATCATGCACCAGCTTCTGGTAAAATTGAAAGGTACAATGGATTGTTAAAAACAATGTTGAAAGCAATGGGTGGTGGAACATTTAAGCACTGGGAGAAAAAATTGTCAGAAGCCACCTGGTTGGTCAACACCCGAGGATCCATCAATCGCAATGGTCCTGCCCAGTCCAGCTCTCTGCCTACTGTAGAGGGAGATAAGGTCCCTGTAGTACATGTAAAGAACATGTTGGGAAAAGCAGTTTGGGTCCTTCCAGCTTCTGGAGAGGGTAAACCTCTCCGTGGAACTGTCCTTGCTCAGGGACCTGGGTCTAACTGGTGGGTGATGCAGAAGAATGGGGATGTTCAGTGTGTACCACAAGGGAATTTGATGTCTGGAGACCGCCCTCAGTAATTCTATGTATATACTTGTATATATGTTGTGTGTGTGTATCTAATGCGTGTTAATCATTGTTCTTCTGTAGGTATCAAGCATGATATAGTGATGTGGAATAAGGGGTGGAATGTCATGGTTTTATGATTTTTTGGTACTGGTATTCCACATCATGGCATCATGTGGTGCATTGGGAGTCAGGGAGAAAACTACATTCCCCAGAGGACTTGGCAATGCTTTGTATTTTTTCACGTGCTTTCCGCTCAGAGGGAACAGATAAAAACTCTCTGCGGTCACGGGACGTTCTCTCTTTCCTCTAGGATCACTTAGGAGTGGGTGCTCGCTGCCGTCCGCCTTCAGTGTTAGCGTAAGGCCGTCGGTTTATCAGGCACTCACTCTCTCTCTCTCTCTCTCTCTCTCTCTCCCTCTCACTCATTTTGTTTGATTCATTGAGCTTAATTCCAAATTGTATTGCATTATACTGTGTTATTTATTTCCTGATGTCTTATTTAGTAAACTAGCTTCTCCCCCTCAGATTGTTGCCGCTGTTTTGTTTTGGGGCTTATCTCCCTTTTTCCCTTTCCCCCTTCCCCTTGTCCGGGGTGTGGGCCTGTGGGTCTCCTTCCTCGGTTGTGGCGGGGCTGGGCCGAACCAGCTCACAAACCCCTGACAGGAAGATCTGGGGAACTACAGGCCTGTCAGCCTGACCTCGGTATCAGGGAAAGTTATGGAGCGGTTGATCTTGAGGGAGATCACATGGCACGTGCATGGCAACCAGGGGATCAGACCCAGCCAGCACGGGTTCACAAAGGGCAGCTTGTGCTTGTCCAGCCTCCTCTCCTTCTACGACTGGGTGACCAGACTGGTAGATGAGGGAAAGGCTGTTGATGTAGTCTACCTGGACTTCAGCAAAGCCTCTGACACGGTCTCCCACGGTATTCTCCTGGGGAAACTGGCAGCCCGTGGTGTGGGCAGGTTCACGAGAATTGGCTAGAGGGCCGTGCTCAGTGGGTAGTGGTTAATGGAGTTAAGTCCAGCTGGTGTCCCGTTATGAGTGGTGTCCCCCGAGGGTCGGTATTGGGGCCCATCCTGTTTAATATCTTTCTTGATGACCTGGACGAGGGGATTGAGTGTACCCTCAGTAAGTTTGCGGATGACACCAAGCTGGGAGGATGTGTCGATGTGCCTGAGGGTAGGGAGGCCCTTCAGCGGGATCTGGATAGGCTGAACAGCTGGGCTGAGCTCAACAGGATGAGGTTCAAGAAGGCCAAGTGCCGCGTGCTGCACTTTGGCCACGGTAACCCCATGCAATGCTATAGGCTTGGGGCAGAATGGCTTGAAGACTGTACAGAGGAAAAGGACCTGGGGGTGTTGGTTGATGCCCAGCTCAACATGAGCGGGCAGTGTGTCCAGGTGGCCAAGAAGGCCAATGGCATCCTGGCCTGTATTAGAAATAGTGTAGCCAGCAGGAGCAGGGAGGTGATCATCCCCTGGACTCAGCTCTGATGCGGCCGCACCTCGAGTACTGTGTTCAGCTTTGGGCCCCTCACTACAAGAAAGACATCGAGGCCCTGGAGCGTGTTCAGAGAAGGGCAACAAAACTGGTGAGGGGTCTGGAGCACAAGTCTTACGAGGAGCGGCTGAGGGAGCTGGGATTGTTTAGTCTGGAGAAAAGGAGGCTCAGAGGAGACCTCACTGCACTCTACCACTTCCTGAAGGGAGGCTGTGGTGAGGAGGGGTGTCACCGGTTTGTGGGCCAGTTCGGCCCGGTTCCGTGACAACTGAGGCAGGGGACCCACGGGCCCACACCCCGGACAAGGGGAAGGGGGAAAAGGGAGATGGGCCTAGAAACAAAACAGCGGCAACGATCCGAGGAGGAAAGCTAGTTTACTAAATAAGATAGCAGAAAGTAAAATGACACAATATAATAGGAATTGAGGCTAACGAATCAAGCAAAATGAGCGAGAGAGAGTGTCCGATAAACTGAAGGCCTTACGCTAAAGCTGAAGGCGAGACGGCAGCGAGCACCCACTGCTGAGTCGATCCCAAAGGAAAGAGAGCATCCTGTGACTGCAGACAGTTTTTATCTTTTCCCTCTGAGCGGAAAACACGTAAAAATACAAAGTATCGTAAATTCCTCTGGGGAATGGAGTTCTCCCTCTCTTCTGAGACAGGCATACCCATAACTATCGATGACCCACAATCCCATGACCCACAATCCCATGTGCATGGGAATTGTTGAATCACGGCCCGAACCACTGATTGATCACCTGAGGCGAGCCCTGAGTCAGCTGCAGGGGCACAAGTGAGTGTGATTGGAAGGGGTGGAGTTTGACTCCACCTCTCCCAAGACCCCATCTAAGGGCTGACCACCACCAAGGAAGGATCTCTGGTTGGAGATCCCTCCCTAGTGGAGTTATCAGCAAGCCTTGACCATCTCCAAAGGTGAGCCACTCTTTCCTCATTAACTATCTGTATACCATCTACTTAAGCCCATCTAAAATATACCATCTTTGGCACCATTTCTTTTGGATGCTATTCCTGGGGGTTATTTGCCCTACACCATGACAAGGGGGTCGGCCTCTTCTCCCAGATAACTAATGACAGAACGAGAGGGAATGGCCACAAGCTGTGCCGAGGAAGATTTAGATTAGATTTGAGGACCAATTTTTTCTCTGAAAGAGTGGTCAGGCACTGGAATGGCCTGCCTAAGGAGGGGGTTGAGGCACCATCCCCAGCGCTGTTCAAGAAGCGTTTAGATGAGGTGCTAAGGGGATTTGATTTAGTAGCTTAGTGGGTAGGGATGGTGGTAGGAGGACGGTTGGACTAGATGATCTTGGAGGTCCTTTCCAACCTCACGTATCTATCAATCTATGAATCCTACTATGTACGTTCCAGAGACTTCCTTGCTTTTGCCACCATATCCTGAAGTAAGCCCTCTTCAGGCACGTGCTTTCTCTTACAATAGCTCCATTTCTTTCTTTCATGGAACTTTGGGCTGACTCAAGTGCAGGAAAAACAGAAGCTGGAACTCATTACCTCCTCTGCCCCACATTCCCAAGTTACTGCAATGCATCAGCCTATGCTGTGCGTGCACTGCACTCCATCAGAGCACATTCCCCTGCAGGTACTCTCTTGCCCCTGCACATGCCAGACCCATAAGTACACTACCACAGCAGAACATTCTCCTTTGCTAATCAAGACCTCAAATTTACATTTACCATCTCATTTCAAAGCATTCTAGAAATAAAGAATTTCAACTCAGCACTCTTTACATTATGAAGATCTTAAGTGGAATTCTTGGAAGGAGAATGAATCTGACCGTACCACCTGTAACATAACACTCTCACTGACACACACCGTGACTGAGAAACACAATTCAAGTCTTAAAGACTACTACCAATTCATTTTTGATGTGTCACGATGCTGACTGCCTTCACAAATTCACTCACACTCCTGAATTCAATGTACCTGATGTGGCTGAAGGTCACAGATGACCGGATTAATATTGTTCAAGATTTCATCAATGCAAGGCATCACTTCTCCCACCTGAACCTGAACAAAATGTCGGCGGCACTTCTGTGCTATTTTTATCAAGGTATAACAAGCCGTATCTCACAAGCCATATCCTGGACTCCATCGTGGGTTTCTAAATTAAATCACATCAGTTACTGCTTTCTATTTCCCCCAGACATGCACATATACTGAGCATAATTTGTTTTTCATTCAGAAAGTCAGAACAGCAAGTGAAAGAGATGGTCACCATGCAGGAACTCAAAGAACTTGCTGACTGCTGCCTTCAAAAACTCCCAGGGAGCTCTCAAAGAACGTGGGTATTGGCCTACTATGTACGTTCTGTTGGATGCAATAGTGGCTTTATTGTCTGTTCCTCTCTTTTGTTCACAGAGCCCTGGGGGATCCTACAGTATAACATACTTTTTCTCCCAAGTTTTCTCCCAAGTTTTCTCCCAAGTTCACAGACCGGATGAGCAGTATAAAGGCTAAAATAAGCGGCAGGAACCATACAGGAAAGTAGTTGCTATTATCAAGCTCAAAGCCAAAATATTTTAAGAAAAGAAAGAAAAAAAAAAAAAAAAAGAACAAACCAACCAACTGCCCCAGTTTAGGATCAGGACAGTTCCTTAAGTTTCAACCAAACCAAGAACACCGCATTTTCAGTCACGTGATTTAGATGCAACTAATAACTGCTGCAGGGCAGACTGCAGCAACCCAAAGTGCTGAGTACTGAGCAACCAGCTGATAAACATACAGGTGTTACAGAGCAAGCAGGGGAAACTAACTCCTCTCTGCCTATGGCATCACAGTGACACATTCCACTTCTGTAGGCAACGTCTTCTTCCCATGCTCTTTCCACACACACTTACTAAAACTTCAGCAGCAGAAGAGAAGGTGCTAGCTGCTTCAACGCAACGCACGTTACTTTGCTTCGTTAAGGTTACTCTTACTTCATTAGTACCTCCTTCCTGTGTCTGTGGCATTCCTAAAGCAAAATCTTTCATCATAAGACAAATTTTCTCTCCAAAATGTTCACAGTGAAAAGGCTGTATGGATTCAGGCCTTTTTTGTGACTGAGGAATTCATCAGCCTAAAATTCAGAATATGACATTCCCCATTCAATTATTCTCATCAACGTTTACTAGACAGGGCAGCTCACTGAAGAACACAGAGCAGGATCTTTTGAAGCTCAATTTCTTGAGCATGAATTACAAAGCTCAACAAAGCTGTCAGTCTTGTGCCACGGTACCTTCATTCCTGTCACAAGGGATCTTTTTTCATCCTCTTCATGCATCGCCCGCTGACTGAGCCTATTGCCCAACAGAGCGCATTCAGGTTTCCCAGGAGCAGTCTGTCCCATGCACTCATTGTGAAGCTTTTCAGCCATTATTCATTCTGTGTCTGCACAGTCCAGATGCGTAAGATACACTGAAAGACAATTAACAATAACAGTAAGCAGGCAGATTTTTTTAAGCAACAAACTGGATCGCATCTCTATTAAGTTGAATTCTTCTAAGAGAGACAAAATCAAAATGCCAAACGCAACGGTTCTCTTGTGAACTTGTGACAGAGCAAGCTAAAGATTTAAACCCAGATCTGCTAGGATTGTATGATATGAGAGAGAATGACCTTGTGTATCGGACAGATCAGTAAAGTTCCTAAGTTCAATTAATAACGTGTACATATTCGTGAGCTGTTGGCAATATGGATCTGGCTAGCTCTGAGGGACAGCACACTACATTTAGCAATTTTCCTCTTTTCGTTAATTCAGTGCCATTACCTCTGCTGGTTTTAGTAAACCACCGTTACAACGGAGACGGTTCTCCTGAACTACACCAGGCGAGAAGTTTCAGCTTTAACAGCTCAGACAATTCCATCAGCCCCTGAAATGACTGGGGCCGCTAATGGAAGCCAAATTCAAAATCTCACCAAACTGAGAGCAGCATTAGGGTCAGATTCAGCAATGGATTTTTACAGTGCCACTTTTCCTGTCACTCCATACACTGGATCTGGAAACATCACTAAGGCTGAGAATATGCCGAAGCAGTTTCAGTACAGCAAGGAGAAGTTTTAATATTAAAAATATAGAGATCAGAATAAATCTACTGTTAACTATACTGCACAAGTACAGCAGTGAGAACACACGAGCACAGTAGTGAGAATACAAAAAAGTGTGTTTTACATTCATAAAGCCGTTAACAAACACTCACTGCTCCCTTCCCCTGTTTGCATTTAAAAGAAAAATGTTCTCACTGAAGTCTCATGAACTGACCCTACAGCTGAGATATGGCGATGACTTTCAGCTTCCCCTCCTCCCCTGCCCCCTGCGTAACCCTGCTGCACGCATGCTCCTGGTGCAGCCGCACAGACCTACAGGACAGCAGTTCTCGCCACTTACCCAATGCTTCTCTCATATTTCTATAGAAGGTTATGGAATCTGTATCCTTCATGAATTCTCGTACGACGTCCCCTGGATCATTTCCACCACGAGCACTCCTTCAGGTTTAGCCATACTGCCAACCATCAGCGATCAAACCTAAACGTTACAAAGGGGAGCTCCAACTGAACTGCACCGTGACGTGAAAATAAAGGTGTGTGTCCTGCACTTCCTCAGGCCATCTCATACACAAGCAAACGGGAAGGACGAATTCTGAAGGGATACGCTAACTAAAAACCCATTCAGAGTACAGCTGATCTCTATCTCTGCAAGAATCAGAGTTATTTAAAACAAGTATCATACCGTCCAGAGCTTCAGAAGATGTATGTCTTAAAGATCTTTTCAACACAAGCACGTTTTCTCCTCAAACACCTACCCTTTAATTGGCACTGCAGCTCTTATACAACTGAGTCTGTAACAATGCATCTGTTTTTAATGCTATGGTAAACTGCCTTGTTTTGTAAGTCTCATTCCTGAGGAGAAAACACAACTCCTCCAGACCATCGAATAAAGTATCAAGTTATCCTCCTTCTCTGAACAGCAGTCAGCTCCACCTGCATGAACCCCGGTACGATCCACACTGGAAACCATTACTTACAGAAACTGGTAGCAAGATTTAGCAGATCTACTACACAAATCCTAGACAGCAATTCTATTACCAAGTTACCACAAAGCTTCTGAGCTGCTCACATGGGAGAAAATAGGTTTGGTACATTTAAATAAACCATACAGATACGTATTCTTTTCTTTGATGTTTAGAAGCGGGACTATTCATGGTGCGCTGAATCAATTCCCAATTACCCAAAGCAAGGGAAGCTCTCTGAAGTCATCCTTTACACAGAGAAGCCTCTGAATTTAGGAGCAGCGTCCAAACTCGCACAGTATTTGTACTGAAGCGTGGATTACCTTGGATAATACAGGCAAACAAAGCTGTCTCCTTGGAGGAACATCAAAGCGCTGACTTCCAGAAAGCAGTGGAGAAGCAGATGGTGAGAACGGACTTTCCCTGCAGCGCTCAGCAGTAAAGGATTCCAATGTTCAAGACAAATCTGGAAAACTTCAGTTTCTTCTACTTCCGATACCAATAACAGATCATGAAGAGCCTGGAAAAGTGTTTCAAGCATCTATTTACTAATTACTTTGAACATGGAAGTAGATTGAGAGCATATCACTTCAAGTTTTGCTATCCTAACACCGAAAAAATGCTGAATGAGAGTAGAATCCATTCACAAGGTACAGTAACACTGCAGGGACGTTTACTGCTCAAAGTTATGAGCAACGGAGCACCTGAACAAAGCACAGCGCCACGTCAGCCGATGTTATTTGGAAAGCGAGCATCAAATCTTAAGCAGACTAGCCTAAAGATATCTAAAAAAGAAATCCAACAGCCAAATTTGTCCCTTTCTGTATGTCAACGGTTTACCGGGCTGGATCGGCCCAGTTCCGCGACAATTGGTGCGGGGGACCCACGGACCCACGGCCCAGGAAAGGGGAAGGGGGAAAGGGAAAAGGGAGATGGGCCTAGGAACAAAACAGCAGCAACGACCTGAGGAGGAAAGCTAATTTACTAAAGAAGATCTCAGAAAGCAAAATACACAATATGATACAATATAATTGGAATTGAAGCTAATGAATCAAATCAAATGAGCAAGAGAATGTCTGATAAGCCGAAGGCCTTACGCTAACGCTGAAGGCGAGACGGTAGCGAGCACTCACTGCCGAGTGATCCCAAAGGAAAGAGAGCGTCCCGTGACAGCAGACAGTTTTGATCTTTCCCTCTGAGCGGAAACACGGAACAATGCAAAGCATCGCACAGTGCTCTGAGGAATGGAGTTCTTCTTTTCTTCTGGGACAGGCATACCCAGAACTATCAATGACCCACGGAGCTGGAGCATTAACTCTCCAACTCCCAGCGCACCACATGACGTCATGATGTGGAATACCAATACCAAAAATCACAAAGCCATGGCACTGTATTATCAGAATTCCACCCACCCTCTGAGCTTCTACAAGATGTTTTATTTTAGATCCTTCCAAAGAAACAACCCTTAAATGCTCATTTTAAGGACTGCTATTCTCAATACTCACTGCTGCTCTGCTTTCCAAACCCTCTGGGAATCTGGAAGAAAACCTTCCAAAACCACACTGCTTATCTGCATCCAGTGCAAGACATCTACGAGAACATTTTCACCGTTCCCGACCGAACAGCCGCCGTGCAGACTGAGAAGTTCTGAGCCTGTCACGGAACCAAAAAGAACGGAGCCATCTGTAAAGTACATTTTGCTTCCACAGCTAAGACACTCAGCAATTCAAAGCACTCCAGGCAGAAGGCAGATTGGACATCTCTAGCTCAGATCCCTCCCTGACAGGGATTCAAAACCACCTTCACATTATTCCCACACACATCCATTTCTGTCAGCAGTTTCACTTTCAAGAGCTTCTCTAGCTTCTTCCACTAGTCTAGAAGACTGCAATGAACCCACACAGCAATTCCAGAAGATCAGCTACATGCAGAGTAGGAATAACCAGATTAGAACTGCACAGCTCCTTTGAGAAGGCTTCTTACCCACACTGTCATCTGTTACACTGGGAGTTACAGCAGTGACACCTGCAGCAATCTGAAGCCACTCTAACAAATTCTGTGGAACATTTCAACATGCTAAATGGTTCAGAGCTGAGTTTTGCAGTTGTCCATTTAAATAAGCCAGTTTTAACTATCTTGATATAATAAAATGGTAACAGAGCTAGAATTTGCTATGTGCAAAGGGCTACCGAGAGAAGGAATGCGTTGCCAGCATCAGATGGAAAGTGACAAGAATTCAGATCCCTTACAAGTGCTAGGGGAAAAAAGAGAGCGCCGCGCGGTCCCGGAATTCTGCCCCGCACCTCCCCCGCTGCCGCTGCCGCTGTCCCTGTCCCTGCCCAGCCCCACCCCCAAAGCTCACAGTGCCTTCCGTACAGCCGTCGCCGCCGCTCCAACGCGCGGTTTCCGCGGTTGCCACGGCAACGGAGCCGTCACCGCAGCCGCCATAGTACTCCACCGCTCCGTTCATCTGCGGGGGGGATGGGGACTTCCGTTTCCGGCTTCAGGGACCGGCGCACGCGTAGTGCTATTCCCAGAGCCGCGCGCAGTGGGGGTGGGGCTGTTCGGCCACAGCGTTGGCGGGGGGGGGGGGAGGTCGCCGAACGTGGAGCTCCTGGGGGAGCTACAGCGGCTGCTCACGCACACGCAGGTGGGGGAGAGGAGGGGAGGGGAGGAGGGGGGGAGTAGGGTGGCGGAGGGAGAAGGGGGGAATAGGGTGTGGGTGGGGTGGGGCGGAGTTGGGTGGGGGACGGGGATGTGGGGCTGGGGTTGGGGCTAATGGGGCTCGATGCTCGGTTCTAAGTCCGGGTGCTCAGTTAGGGGTCTGGGGGCTCTGTTATGGGGCTGGGGCTGCAGATGTGGGGTCGGGGTTATTGGGCTGAGGTCGGGGTTGTGGGACCGGGGCCGTCGATGTGGGGGGGGGGGGGGGGATCAGCCAGTCCTCATTGGTGGGCAACCATGGAAGGGGCGGGGACTCCAACAACAGGGGCGGGGGGGAACCAGCAGCCCCACTGCTGCCCCATAGCCGCCCCATAGCTTCCTCATAGCTGCCCCACTGCAGCCCCATAGCTGCCCCATGGCTGCCCCACTGCAGCCACATAGGTGCCCCACTGCTGCCCCATAGGTGCCCCACTGCTGCCCCATAGGTGCCCCATAGCCGCCTCAGAGCTTTCTCACTGCTGCTTCATAGCTGCCCCATAGCCTCCCCATTGCTTCCTCTTAGCAGCCACACTGCTGCCCCATAGCTGCTTGATAAGTGCCTCATACCTGGCCCATAGCTGCCTCACTGCTGCCCCATAGCCTCCTCATAGCCTCCTCATATCTGCCCAACTGCTGCTCCATATTCTCCCCATAGCTGCCCCATAGCCTCCTCATAGCTGTTCTATAGCTAGCTCACTGCTGCCCCATAGCTGCCCCATAGCCTCCTCTTAGCTGCCCCACTGTGGCCCCATAGCTGACCCACTACTGCCTCACTGCTGCCCCATAGCTTCCCAATAGCTGCCTCACCGTTGCCACATATGTGCCCCATAGCCTCCCCATAGCCTCATCATAGCTACCCCATAGCTGCCTCACTGGTGCACCATAGCTGTCCCATAGCCTCGCCATAGCCTCATCATAGCTGCCCCACTGCTGCCCCATTGCTACCTCCCTGCTGCCTTATAGCTGCCCCATGGCTGCCTAATACCCACCCCATAGCTACCCCATAGCCTCCCCGTAGCCTCCTCATAGCTGTCTCACTGCTACCCTGTAACTGCCGCATGGCTGCATCATAGCTCCCTCATGGCCGCCCCATAGCTTCCTCACTGCTGCCCCATAGCTGCTCCATAGCCTCCTCATAGCTGCCTCACTGCTGCCCCATATCCAACCCTTGGCTCCCTCATGGCCGCCCAATAGCTGCCCCACTGCTGCCCCATAGATGCCTTATATCTGCCCGACTACTGCCACATAGTCGCTCTATATTTGCCCCATAGCCTCCCTATAGCCTCCTCATAGCTACCCAATAGCTGCCCTATAGGCTCCCCATAGCCTCCTCATAGCTGACCCATAGCTGTCCCATCGCTACCTCACTGCTGCCCCATTGCTGCCCCATGGCTGCCTAATAGCCGCCCGATAGCTGCCCCACTGCTTCCCAATAGCTGCCCGACTACTGCCACATAGCTGCTCTATAGCTGCCCAATAGCCTCCCCATGGTCTCCTCATAGTCGCCCCATAGCTTTCTCACTGCTGCTTCATAGCTGCCCCATAGCCTCCCCATTGCTTCCTCTTAGCTGCCTTACCGCTGCCCCATAGCTGCTTGATAAGTGCCTCATACCTGTCCCATGGCTGCCTCACTGCTGCCCCATAGCCTCCTCATAGCCTCCTCATACCTGCCCCACTGCTGCTGCATATTCTCCCCATAGCTGCCCCATACCCTCCCCATAGCCTCCTCGTAGCTGTTCTATAGCTAGCTCACTGCTTCCCCATACCTGCCCCATAGCCTCCCCATAGCCTACTCTTAGCTGCCGAACTGCGGCCCCATAGCTGCAGTACTAATGCCCCATAGCTGACCCACTACTGCCTCACTGCTGCCCCATAGCTTCCCAATAGCTGCCTCACCGTTGCCACATATGTGCCCCATAGCCTCCCCATAGCCTCCTCATAGCTACCCCATAGCTGCCTCACTGGTGCACCATAGCTGTCCCATAGCCTCCCCACAGCCTCCTCATGCTGTCCCACTGCTGCCCCATAGCTGCCCCATGGCTGCCTCATAGCTGTAAAACTGCTGCCCCAAAGACGGCCCATGGCTGCCTCACTGATGCACAATAGCTGCCCCATAGCCTCCCCATAGCCTCTTTATAGCTGCCCCACTGCTGCCTTACTAATGCCCCATAGTTGACCCATTATGCCGCTCCTCACTGCTGCCCCGTAGCCTCCCCATAGCTGCCTCACTACAGCCCCATAGCTGCCAATGGCTGCCTCATCGCCGCCAGATAGCCGCCCCATAGCTGCTCCATAGTCTCCCAATAGCCTCCTCATAGCTGCAACACTGCTGCACCATAGCTGCCTCATAGCCGCTCCATAGCTGCCCCACAACTGCCCCATAGCCTCCTCATAGCTGCCCCACTGCTGCCCCATAGCCGCCCCATAGCTGCCCCACTGCTAACCCATAGCTGCCCCACCACTGCCCCATAGCCTCCTCATAGCTGCCCCACAACTGCCCCATAGCCGCCCCATAGCTTCCCCACTGCTGCTCCACAGCCTCCCCAAATTCTGCTCATAGCTGCCCCACTGCTGCCCCATATCTGCCTCATGGCTGCCTCATAGCCGCACCATAGCTGCCCCACTGCTGCCCCGTATCTGCCCCACTGCTGCCTCATGGCCGCACCATAGCTGCCCCACTGCTGCCCCATAGATTCCCAATGTCTGCCTCATAGCCGCCCCGTAGCTGCCCCACTGCTGCCTCATAGCCTCCCCATAGCCTCTTCATAGCTGCCTCACTGCTGCCCCACAGCCGCCCCATGGCTGCCTCATACCTGCCCCATAGCTGCCTCATAGGCTCCTCGTAGCTGCCCCATAGCTTCCTCAATGCAGCCCCAGAGCTGCCCAACTGCTGCCCCATGGTTGCCTCATAGCTTTTCCATAGCTGCCCCATAGCCACCCCATAGCCTCTTCATAGCTGCCCCACTGCTGCCCCATAGCTGCCTCATAGCCGCTCCATAGCTGCTGCATAGGCTCCTCGTAGCTGCCCCATAGCTTCCTCAATGCGGCCCCAGAGCTGCCCAACTGCTGCCCCATGGTTGCCTCATAGCTTTTCCATAGCTGCCCCATAGCCACCCCATAGCCTCCTCATACCTGTCCCATAGCTGCCTCTCTGCTGCCCCATAGCTGCCCCGTAGCCTCCTCAGAGCTACCCCACTACTGCCCCATTCCTGCTCCACTGCTGCTACATATCCAGCCCATAGATGTCTCACTGGTGTCCCATTGCCACCCCATGGCTGCCTAATAGCCGCCCCATTGCTGCCCCACTGCTGCCCCATAGCTGCACCATGGCTGCCTCATAGCCGTCCAATAGCTGCCCTATAGCCTACCCATAGCCTCCTCATAGCTGCCGTACTGCTGCCCCATAGCTGCCCCACTATTGCCTCACTGCTGCCCCGTAGCCTCCCCATGGCTGCCTCACTGCTGCCCCTAGCTGCCTCACTGGTGCCCCATACGTACCCCATGGCTGCCTCAGAGCCACCCCATAGCTGCCCAATTACTGCCCCACAGCCACCCCGTCGCTGCCCCATAGCCTCCCCATACTTGCCCCATAGTTGTCTCACTGCTGCCCCATAGATGCAAAATGGCTGCCTCATAGCTGCCCTTTAGCTGCCCCACTACTGCCCCAGAGCCACCCCATAGCTACCTCTCTGCTCCACCATAGCTTCCCTATGTCTGCCTCATCGCCGCCCCATAGCTGCCTCATAACCTCTCGATATCTGCTCCATAGCTGCCCCACTGCTGCCCCATACCTGCCCCATAGACTCCCAGTAGCCTCCTCATAGCTGACCCATAGCCGTCCCATAGCTGCCTCACTGCTGCCCCATAGGTGCCCAATGGCTGCCTAATAGCCGCCCGATAGCTGTGCCACTGCTTCCCAATAGCTGCCCAATAGCTGCCCCACTACTGCCCCATAGCCACTCTATAGCTGCCTCATAGGCTTCCCACAGCCTCCTCATAGCTGCCTCATTCCTGCCTCACTGCTTTCCAATAGCTGCCCCGTAGCCTCCCCATAGTCTCCTCATAGTTGTCCCACTGCTGCCCCACAGCCGCCCCATAGCTGCCTCACTGCTGCTTCATAGCTGCCCCATAGCCTCCCCATTGCCTCCTCTTAGCTGCCACACCGCTGCCCCATAGCTGCTTGATAAGTGCCTCATACCTGTCCCATAGCTGCCTCACTGCTGCCCGATAGCCTCCTCATAGCCTCCTCATATCTGCCCCATAGCTGCTCCATATCCGCCCCATAGCTGCCCGACTCCTGCCCCGTAGCCTCCCCATAGCTGCCTCACTGGTGCCCCAAAACTGCCTCACTGCTGCCCCATAGCTGCCCCATAGCGTCCCCATAGCCTCCTCATAGCTGTCCAACTGCTGCCCCATAGGTGCCTCACTGCTTCCCCACTACTGCCCCATAGCCTCCTCATAGCTACCCCATAGCTGCCTCACTTCTGCCCCTTATCTGCCCCACTACTTCGCCATAGCTGCCCCACTAATGCCCCATAGCTGCCCCATAGCCTCTCCTGAGCCGCCACATAGATGCCTCACTACTGCCCCATAGCTGCCCAACTGCTGCCTCATAGCTGCCAAGCTACTGCCCCATAGCCGCCCCAAAGCTGTTTCAAATCTGCTCCATAGCTGCCCCATAGCCTCCTCATAGCTGCCCATCTGCTGCACCATAGCTGCTTCACTGCTGCCACATATCTGCCCCATAGCCTCCTCATAGCTGCCTCACTGCTGCTTCATAGCTGCCCCATAGCCTCCCCATTGCCTCCTCTTAGCTGCCTTACCGCTGCCCCATAGCTGCTTGATAAGTGCCTCATACCTGTCCCATGGCTGCCTCACTGCATCCCCATAGCCTCCTCATATCTGCCGGACTGCTGCTCCATATCTGCTCCATAGCTGCCCGACTGCTGCCCCATAACTGCCCCATAGCCTCTCCATAGCCTCCGCATAGCTGTTCTATAGCTATCTCACTGCTGCCCCATAGCTGCCCCATAGCCTCCCCATAGCCTCCTCTTAGCTGCCCCACTGCGGCCCCATAGCTGCAGCACTAATGCCCCATAGCTGACCCACTACTGCCTCACTGCTGCCCCATAGCCTCCCCACAGCCTCTTCGTAGCTACCCAACAGCTGCCTCACTGGTGCTCCATAGCTGCCCCATAGCCTCGCCATAGCCTCATCACAGCTGCCCCACTGCTGCCCCATTGCTACCTCCCTGCTGCCCCATAGCTGCCCCATGGCTGCCTAATACCCGCCCCATAGCTGCCCCATAGCCTCCCCGTAGCCTCCTCATAGCTGTCTCACTGCTACCCCATAGCTGCCGCATGGCTGCATCATAGCTGCCTCGTAGCCGCCCAATAGTCGCCCCAAAGCTTCCTCACTGCTGCTCCATAGCTGCTCCATAGCCTCCTCATAGCTGCCCCACTGCAGCCCCATAGCTGCCTCACTGCTGCCCCATAGCCACCCCTTGGCTGTCTAATAGCCGCCAAATAGCTGCCCCACTGCTGCCCCATTGATGCCTTATATCTGCCCGACTAATGCCACATAGCCACTATATACCTGCCCCATAGCCTCCCCATAGCCTCCTCATAGCTGCCCCATAGCTGCCCTATAGTTTCCTTATAGCCTCCTCATAACTGTCCCACTGGTGCCCCATAGCTGCCCCATGGCTGCCTCACTGGTGTACCATAGCTGCCCCGTTGACTCACCATAGCCTCATCATAGCTTCCCCACTGCTGCCCCATTGCTACCTCCCTGCTGCCCCATAGCTGCCCCAATGCTGCCTAATACCCGACCCATAGCTGCCCCATAGCCTCCCCATAGCTGTCTCACTGCTACCCCATAGCTGCCCCATGGCTGCATCGTAGCTGCCTCATAGCCGCCCCATAGCTTCCTCACTGCTGCCCCATTGCTGCCCCATAGCCTCTCCATAGCCTCCTCATAGCTGCCCCACTGCAGCCCCATAGCTGCCTCACTGTTGCCCCATAGCACCCCATGGCTGCCTAGTAGCTGCCCCATAGCTGCCCCTTACCTGCCTCACTGTAGCCCCATAGCTGCCCGACTACTGCCCGATAGCCTCCCCATAGCCTCCTCATAGCTGTCCCACTGCTGCCCCATAGCTGCCCCATGTCTGCCTCAAAGCTGCCTCATTGCTGCCCCGAAGACGCCCCATAGCTTCCTCACTGATGCACCATAGCTGCCCCATAGCCTCCCCATAGCCTCTTTATAGCTGCCCCACAGCTGCCCCATAGCTGCCCCACTAATGCCCCATAGTTGACTCTCTCCTCCCTCATTGCTGCCTCGTAGCCTCCCCATAGCTGCCTCACTGGTTCCCCCTAGCCTCCCCATAGCTGCCCCATAGCCTCCCCATAGCGTTCTCATAGCTGCCCAACTGCTGTCCCATAGCTGCCTCACTACTTCTCCACTACTGCCCCATAGCTTTCTCATAGCTACCCCATAGCTGCCTCACTGCTGCCCCATATCTGCCCCACTACTTCCCAATAGCTGTCCCACTAATGCCCCATAGCCTCTCAATAACCGTCCCATATCTGCCCCACTGCTGCCCCATAGCTGCTCCATAGCCTCCCCATAACCTCCTCATAGCTGCCCCATAGCTGCCCCATAGCTACCTCACTGCTGCCCCATACGTGCCCCATGGCTGCCTCAAAGCTGCCAAAATGCTGCCCCAAAGCCGCCCCATAGCTTCCTCACTGATGCAGCATAGCTGCCCCATAGCCTCCCATAGCCTCCTTATAGCTGCCTCACTGCTACCCCATAGCTGCCCCATAGCCTCCCCATTGCCTACTCAAAGCTGCCCCACTGCTGCCCCATGGCTGCCTCATTTCTGCCCCATACCTGCCCCACTGCTGCCCCATAGCCACCCCATAGTTGCCTCACTTCTGCCCCATAGCTGCCTCATATCCTCCCCATAGCCTCCTCATAGATGTTACAAGTGCTAGGGGAAAAACGAGAGCGCCGCGCGGCCCAGGAATCCTGCCCCGCCCCTCCCCCGCTGCCGCTGTCCCTGCCCAGCCCCACCCCCAAAGCTCACAGTGCCTTCCGTACAGCCGTCGCCGCCGCTCCAACGTGCGGTTTCCGCGGTTCCCACGGCAACGGAGCCGCCGCCGCCGCCGCCGCTCCAACGCGCGGTTTCCGCGGTTCCCACGGCAACGGAGCCGCCTCCGCTCCAACGCGCGGTTTCCGCCGTGCCGCCGCCGCCATAGTACTCTACCGCTCCATTCATCTGCGGGGGGTGGGGACTTCCGTTTCCGGCTTCCGGGACCGGCGCACGCGTAGTGCTATTCCCAGAGCCGCGCGCATTGGGGGTGGGGCTGTTCGGCCACGGCGTTGGCGGGGGGGGGGGAGGTCGCCGAACGTGGAGCTCCTGGGGGAGCTACAGCGGCTGCTCACGCACACGCAGGTGGGGGAGAGGAGGGGAGGGGAGTAGGGTGGCGGAGGGAGAAGGGGGGAATAGGGTGTGGGTGGGGTGTGGGTGGGGTGGGGCGGAGTTGGCTGGGGGCCGGGGATGTGGGGCTGGGGTTGGGGCTAATGGGGCTCGATGCTCGGTTCTAAGTCCGGGTGCTCAGTTAGGGGTCTGGGGGCTCCGTTATGGGGCTGGGGCTGCAGATGTGGGGTCGGGGTTATTGGGCTGAGGTCGGGGTTGTGGGACCGGGGCCGTCGATGTGGGGGGGGGGGGGGATCAGCCAGTCCTCATTGGTGGGCAACCATGGAAGGGGCGGGGACTCCAACAGGGGCGGGGGGTTACCAGCAGCCCCACTGCTGCCCCATAGCAGCCCCATAGCTGCCCCATGGCTGCCCCACTGCTGACCCATTGCTGCCTTATAGCTGCCCAATAGCTGCCCACTGCTGCCCCATTGCTGCCTCACTGCAGCCCTATAGCTGCCAATGACTGCCCCATAACCTCGTCATAGCTGCCCCACTGCTGCCCCATAGCCACCCCATAGCTGCCCCACTGCTAACCCATAGTTGCCCCACTACTGCCCCATACCTTCCCCACTGCTGCTCCACAGCCTTCCCAAAGCCTGCTCATAGCTGCCCCACTGCTGCCCCAAATCTGCCTCATGGCTGCCTCATAGCCGCACCATAGCTGCCCCGCTGCTACCCTATAGCTGCCCTATAGCTTCCTCGTAGCTGCCCCACTGCTGCGCCATAGATGCAAAATGGCTGCCTCATAGCTGCTCTGTAGCTGCCCCACTGCTGCCCCATAGCCTCTTCATAGCTGCCTCACTGCTGCCCCACAGCCGCCCCATGGCTGCCTCATACCTGCCCCATAGCGGCCTTATAGCCGCTCCATACATGCCCCATAGTCTCCCTATAGCCTCCTCATTGCTGCCCCACTACTGCCCCATAGCTGCCCCATGGCTGCCTTATAGCCGTCCCATAGCTGCCCCACTGCAGCCCCATAGCTGCCAATGGCTGCCCCATAACCTCCTCATAGCTGCCCCACTGCTGCCCCATAGCTGCCCTATAGCTGCCCCACTGCTAACCCATAGTTGCCCCACTACTGCCCCATAGCTTCCCATCTGCTGCTCCACAGCTTCCCCAAAGCCTGCTCATAGCTGCCCCACTGCTGCCCCGTATCTGCCTCATGGCTGCCTCATAGCCACACCATAGCTGCCCCGCTGCTGCCCCATAACTGCACCGTGGCTGCCTCATAGCCGTTACATAGCTGCCCCATAGCCTCCCCATAGCCTCCTCATAGCTACCTCACTGCTACCCCATAGCTGCCCCACTGCTGCCCCATAGCCACCCCACAGCTGCTCCACTGTTGCCCCATAGCTGCCTCACTGCTACACAATAGCTACCCCTTGGCTGCCTCATAGCCGCCCTATAGCTGACCCACTGCTGCCCTATAGCTGCTCCACTACTGCCCCATAGCTGCCCCACTGGTTTCTCATACCTACCCCATGGCTGCCTCCTAGCCGCCCCATAGCCACCCCGTCGCTGCCCCATAGCCTCCCCATACTTGCCCCGTAGCTGTCTCACTGCTGCCCCATAGCTGCCCCACGGCTGCCTCATAGCTGCCCTTTAGCTGCCTTACTTATGCCTTAGAGCCGCCCCATAGCTGCCTCCCTGTTCCACCATAGCTTCCCTATGTCTGCCTCATCACCGCCCCGTAGCTGCTTCATAACCTCTCGATATCTGCTCCATAGCTGCCCCTCTGCTGCCCCATAGCTGCCCCATAGCCTCCTCATAGCTGCCCCATAGCTGCCTCACTGCTGCCCCATAGGTGCCCAATGGCTGCCTAATAGCTGCCCCATAGCTGCCCCACAGCTGCCTTATAGCTGCCCTACTACTGCCCCATAGCCGCTCTATAGCTGCCCCATAGCCTCCTCATAGCTGCCCCATAGCTGCCACATTGCCTCCCCATACCCTTCTCATAGCTGCCCCATTGCTGCCTCACTGCTGCCCCATAGCTTCCCCATAGCTGACTCACCGTTGCTGCATATCTGCCCCATAGCCTCCCCACAGCCTCCTCATAGCTACCCCGTAGCTGCCTCACTGTTGCACCATAACTGCCCCATAGCTTCACCATAGCCTCATCATAGCTCCCCACTGCTGCCTCTTAGCTGCCTTATAGCTACACCACTACTGCCCCATAGCCTCCTCATAGCTACCCCATAGCTGCCTCACTGATGCCTTACATCAGCTCCACTACTGCCCCATATCTGCCCCACTGCTGCCCCCTAGCTGCCCCATAGCCTCTCCATACCCTCCTCATAGCTGCCCCACTGCAGCCCCATAGGTGCCTCACTGCTGCCCCATTGTTACCTTATATCTGCCCAACTACTGCCACACTGGCGCTCTATAGCTGTCCCATAGCCTCCCCATAGCCTCCTCATAGCTGCCCCATAGCTAGCTCACTGCTGCCCCATAGCATCCCTATAACCTCCTCATAGCTGTCCCACTGCTGCCCCATTGCTGCCCCAGGGCTGCCTCAAAGCTACCAAAATGCTGCCCCAAAGCCGACCCATAGCTTCCTCACTGATGCACCATAGCTGCCCCATAGATTCCCCATAGCCTCCTCATAGCTGCCTTACTGCTACTCCATAGCTCCCTCACTGCTTCCCCATAGCTGCCCCATAGCTGCCTCACTGTTGCCCCATAACTGCTCCATGGCTACCCTATAGCTGCCTCACTGCTGCCCCATAGCTTCCCCATCGCTGCCTCATAGCCGCCCCATTGCTGCCCCATGGCTTCCCAATAGCATCCTCATAGCTGCCCCGTTGCTTCCCCTTAGCTTCCACACTGCTGCCCCATGGCTACCCCACTACTGCCCCATAGCCGCCCCGTAGCCTCCTCAAAGCTGCCCCACTGCTGCCCCATGGCTGCCTCTTTGCTGCCCCATATCTTCCCCACTGCTGCCCTATAGTCACCCCATAGCTGCCTCACTTCTGCCCCATAGCTGCCTCATATCCTCCCCATAGCCTCCTCATAGATGCCTCACTGCTACACAATAGCTGCTCCACTACTGCCCCACAGCTGCCCCATAGCTGCCTCACTGCAGCCCCACAGCTACTTTTTGTCTGCCTCAAAGATGCCCCATAGCTTCCTCATGGCCTTCCCATAGCCTCATCATAGCTGCCCCATAGCCGCCCCATAGCTGCCTCATAGCTACCCCATGACTGCCTCTCTGCTGCCCCATATCTGCCCAACTACTGCCCCATAGCTTCCCCACTGCTGCCCCATAGCTGCCTCATAGCCTCTCCAGAGACTCCTCATAGCTGCCCCACTTCAGCCCCATAGCCGCCCCATAGCTGTCCCACTGCTGCCCCATAGCTGCCTTATAGGTGCCCCACTACTGCCACATTGCCACTCTATAGCTGCCCCATAGCCACCCCATAGCTGCCCCCATAGCCTTCTCATAGCTTCCTTACTGCTCCCCAATAGCTGCCCCACTGCTGCCCCATAGCTGCACCGTGGCTGCCCCATAGCCTCCCCATAGCCTCCCCATAGCCTCATCATAGCTGCCTCACTGCTACCCCATAGCTCCCTCGCTGCTTCCCCATAGCTGCCTCATGGCTGCCTCATAGCTGCCCCATAGCTGCCCCTCTACTGCCCCATAGCCACCCCATAGCTGCCTCACTTCTCCCCCATAGCTACATTTTGTCTGCCTCAAAGCTGCCCCATTGCTTCCCCATGGCCTTCCCATAGCCTCGTCATAGCTGCCAAACTGCTGACCCATAGCTGCCTTACTTCTGCCCCTTTGCTGCCCCATGGCTCCCTTATAGCCGCATCATAGCTGCTTCACTGCTCCCCCGTAGCTGCTCCATGTCTGCCTCATCGCCGCCCCATAGCTGCCCCATAGCCTCTCGATAGCTGCCCCACTGCTGCCCCACTGCTGCCCCATAGCTGCCCCATAGCCTCCCCATGGCCTCCTCATAGCTGCCTCACTGCTGCCTGATTGCTGCCTCACTTCTGCCCCATAGCTGCCCAATGGCTTCCCCATAGCCGCCCTATAGCTGCCCAACTACTGCCCAATAGCCTCCCATAGCTGCCTCACTGCTCCACCATAGCTGCCCAATGTCTGCCTCATCGCCGCCCCATAGCTGCCCCATAGCCTCCTCATAGCTGCCCCATGGCTGCCCCACTGCTGCCACATAGCTGCCCCACTGCTGCCACATAGCTGCCCCACTGCTGCCTCATAGTGGCCCCATAGCCTCCTCAGAGCTGCTCGATAGCTGCCTCATAGCCGCCAGATAGCCACCCCATAGCAGCTCCATAGCCTCCCCATAAGCTTCCTCATAGCTGCAACACTGCTGCACCATAGCTGCCTTATAGCTGCCCTACTACTGCCCCATAGCTACCCCATAGCTGCCCCACTGCTGCCCCATAGCTTCCCCGTAGCCTCCTCATTGCTACCCCATTGTTGCCTCACTGCAGCCCCATAGCTGCCCCATAGCTGCCCCACTGCTGCCCCATAGCTTCCCCGTAGCCTCCTCATTGCTACCCCATTGTTGCCTCACTGCAGCCCCATATCTGCCCCATAGCCTCCCCATAGCCTCCTCATACCTTTCTTTTCTCTTATTCTGACATTCTGACATTCTGACATTCTGACATTCTGAGGTACTCTCATTATCGCATTGCAACATTGTTACATTCTAATATTCTCACATTCTGAAGTTCTGGCATTATGACAACCTGCTCATATTTTCACATTCTGACATTATGGCATTCTAGCATTGTGACATAGTGACATTCTGGAATTGTGACAACCTGTCATTCTGACATTCTGTCATTGTGATACTCTCACATTCTGCTATTGTGACATTCAGATATTTGGACATTCTGAAATTCTGGAATTGTGACATTCTGTCATTCTCACATTGTGACAATGCAAAATTCTGATATTGTGAAATTCTGACTCTCATTGTGACATTGTGAGATTCTCACATCGTGGCATTGTGACATTCTCACTTTCTCACATTCTGACATGTTAACATTGTGACATTCTAACATTCTCTCATTGTGATTTTCGGCCATATTTATAATTTGACATTGTGTCGTTCTGTCACAGTCGTATGTTGTCATTGCGACATTCTATCTTTGTGACACACTGATATTGTGACTTTGTGGCATTGTGATACACTGACATTCTGAAATTGTGGCAATCTGTCATTGTGACATACTGACATTGTGACTCTGTGACATTCTGACATTCTGACATTCTCACACTGTGTCATTCGGTCATTGTCATATTCTCACTTTCTGATATTCTCTCATTGTGATATTGTGACGTTGTGACAATTTGACATTCTGACATTTAGAAATTCTGACATCATGACATTTTCTCTTTCCCTTATTCTGACATTTTGACACTGTGACATTCTGAGGTACTCTCATTGTAACATTGTTACCTTGTGACATTCTAATATTCTCACCTTCTGAAGTTCTGGCATTATGACAGTCTACCATTGTGATATTCTCACTTTCTGATATTATGACATTCTAGCATTGTGACATAGTGACATTCTGACATTGTGACAACTGTCATTCTGACATTCTCACATTATGACATTGTGACATTCAGATATTTGGACATTCTGAAATTCTGGAATTGTGACATTGTGATAATGCAACATTCTGATATTGTGACATGATGGCATTGTGACACTGTGACATTCTGAAATTCTAACTCTCCCTCATTCTGACGTTCAGACATCCTCACATTGTGACATTGTGACATTGTAAAACTCTGACTCTCTCTCATGGTGACATTCAGACTTTCACACATTTTGACATTGTGACATTCTGAAATTCTGGAATTGTGACATTGTGATAATGCAACATTCTGATATTGTGACATGATGCCATTGTGACACTGTGACATTCTGAAATTCTAACTCTCCCTCATTCTGACGTTCAGACATTCTCACATTGTGACATTGTAAAACTCTGACTCTCTCTCATTGTGACATTCAGACTTTCACACATTTTGACATTGTGACATTCTCACATTCTGACATTCTGGCATTCTGACATTCTCACACTGTGTCATTCGGTCATTGTCATATTCTCACTTTCTGATATTCTCTCATTGTGATATTGTGACGTTGTGACAATTTGACATTCTGACGTTAAGACATTCTGACATCATGACATTCTCTCTTTCCCTCATTCTGACATTTTGACATTGTGACATTCTGAGATACTCTCATTGTAACATTGTTACATTGTGGCATTCTAATATTCTCACCTTCTGATGTTATGGCATTATGACAATCTACCATTGTGATATTCTCACCTTGTGACACTGTGACATTCTAGCATTTTGACAATGCGTCATTCTGACGTTGTGACGTAGTGACATTCTGGAATTTTGAAAATCTTTCATTCTGACATTCTGTCATTGTGACAATCTCAGAATCTGACATAGTGACATTCTGATATTTTCACATTCTGAAATTCTGTAATCGTGACAATCTGTCATTCTCACATTGTGGTATTTGTGACGTTCTTACACTGTTACATATTGATATTCTGACATTGAGACATTTTGTCATTGTGACAGTGATATTCTGTCATTTTGACATTTTGACATTCTCACATTCTCACTTTCTTACGTTGTGAGAGTCGGTCATTGTGATATTCTTTCTTTTTCGTATCCTCTTATTGTGACTTTTTGACACAGTCATATTCCCTAATCTTGTAATTGTGACACAGTGAAGATTTGACATTCTGACATTAAGACATTCTGACGTTATGACATTCTCACTTTCTCACATTCTGACATGTTGACATGGTTGCATTCTAACATTCTCTCATTGCTATATTCTGACATATTTCTATTCTGTCATTGTGACATTCTCTCACAGACACATGCTGCCATTGTGACATTCTATCATTGAGACATTCTGACATTGTGACATTCTGAGATACTCTCATGGTGACATTGTTACATTGTGACATTCTAATAGTATGGGAACTGTTGAATCATGGCCTGAACCACTGATTGATCACCTGAGGCAAGCCCTGAGTCAGCTGCAGGGGCACAAGTGAGTGTGATTGGAAGGGGTGGAGTTTGACTCCACCTCTCCCAAGACCCCATTTAAGGGCTGACCTCCAGCAGGGAAGGTTCTCTTGTTAGAGATCCCTCCCTTTTGGAGTTATTAGTGAGCCTCGACCATCATCAAGGTGAGCTCCTCTCTTTTATTACTGTTTGTATACCATTTTCTTAAGCCTACCTAAAATATACCGCCTTTCGCACAATTTCCATTGAGTGCTTTTTTGGGGGTTATTTGCCCTATACTAATGTTCTGATTTTCTCACATTGTGACATTCAGTCACTGTCATATTCTCACTTTCTGATATTCTCTTGCTGTGCTATTGTGGCATTGTGACAAGTTGACATTCTGACTTCATGACATTCTCTCTTTCCCTCATTCTGACATTGTGACATTGTCACGTTCTGACATTGTCATGTTCTGACATTCGGTCGTTGTGATATTCTCACTTTTTCATATTCTCTCTTTGTGACATTGTGACACAGTCATATTCCCTGATTTTGTAATTGTGACGTTGTGACAATTTGGCATTCTGACATCATTAAGGCATTCTGACATCATTAAGGCATTCTGACATCATTAAGGCATTCTGACATCATTAAGGCATTCTGACATCATTAAGGCATTCTGACATCATTAAGGCATTCTGACATCATCAAGGCATTCTGACATCATGGCATTCTGACATGGCATTCTCTCTTTCTCGCATTGTGACTTCGTAGCATTGTGAGATTTTCTCATTGTGAGATTCTAATATTCTCACATTCTGACCTTCTGAAGATCTCTATTTGTGACATTGTGACATTCTGACATTCTCAAATTCTTACATTGTGACATTCGTTCATTGGCATATTCTCACTTTCTGATATTCTCTCATTGTGATATTGTGACTTTGTGACAATTTGACATTCTGACATTTAGACATTCTGGCATCATGACATTCTCTCTTTCCCTCATTCTGATATTCTGACATTGTGACATTCTCACTTTCTCGTATTCTGACATTCTGATATATCAATAAACTGTAATTGTGACATTCTCTCGTTGTGGCATTGTGACATTCTCTCATTCTGACACTGAAATTCTGAGATTTGTGATATTGTGACATTCTCATACTGTGACATTCAGACACTCTCACATTGGTTCATTCTGACATTCTGACGTTATGACATTTTGATGTTGTGACATTCACTCACTCACATTCTGGCGTTTTCACATTCTGACATTCTCACAATCTGGCATTCTAAAATTGTGACAGTCTCTCATTGTGACATTCACTCATTCTCACATTCTGATAGCTTGACAGTCTCTCTTTGTGACATTTTGAGGTTCTCTCGTTGTGACATTGTGACATTCTGACATTCCGATATTTTGACTTTCTCTCATTACCACATTCTGACATTCTGAAATTGTGGGAATCTGTCATTCTGACGTTCTGTCGTTGTGATATTTGGACTTTGTGACATTTTGACATTTTGAAGTTCTGACATTCTGAGATACTCTCATTGTGACACTGTGAAATTGTCATTCACTTTGTGTTATTATCTCTCATTGTGAAGTTGTGACATTTTGATATTCCCCAATTTTCTAATTGCGACATTCTCGCATTCTCACATTCTCACATTCTCACATTCTCACATTCTCACATTCTCACATTCGGTCATTCTCACATTCTCACATTCGGTCATTGTGATGTTCTCACATTCGATCATTGTGATGTTCTCACTTTTTCATATTCTCTCATTGTGACGTTTTGACACAGTGTCACGCTCCAAAATAAAGGAGGGAGACGAGGTTCTTTATTTGTATGTGTATACCCGATGGTGAGATTAAAACGCAGTGGTTCAAATTTTAGCCCAACCAGTTTATTACAATAAGTAGTTTTTTAGGGATATGGGGAAGGGAAGATGGGTGATAGAAAAGAGATGAAAAGCGAAGAGACTTGGCAGAAAGCAAGAAAGAGAAAGAGAGAGCATCACCACCGTGGATCTGGCGAGGTCCGTAGTCCGTTGGTCTCAGGAATTCGTCTGGTCTCCACGGGGGATGGGAGAAAGCTGGGAAGTTTTGCAGCAAGCAGGCGCTGTGCAGGGGGGTTCTTCCAAAGAGGTTTTTCCCTCAGGAAAGTCTCTTCTTCAAAGTCTTTGGTTTAGTGGTGTCGAGAAAACCAACTGAGCAACTCGACACACCAATGAGTTCTGTCAAGCGGCGCGCTGGGTACATGGGGGATTGCTTCATCAAACATGCGCACGTAAGAGAGAAATGAATACATATTTAAAGGTATAGCACATGCATATTCATCACATTCCAAACTCTGGTTATCGAGGGGATTAAACCTAAAGGTCAGTTTTGCTTTAAATTTTCAAACCTTGAAGGGGGAAAGCTCCTCACCATTCATGTGGGTGTTTTGTTTTAAGAGAGGCTTATCTTGTTGGGACAACAGGGTGTCTATCCTGCTTTCTTTAGCTGCCTCCGTGTTCTGGCATTAGTTTGATTTGTGCCCACCCAAGACATCTGGCCCAACAGATAAATCAACAGGGAGTAGTACCTTCGGTGCCATACAAGTATTATTGTCCTTTGTGATGATCAGCTTCTCCAAGCAGTTGTCAATTAGAGTCTTATAGCCAGAAAGACCTCATGAAGCAAGCTTTGAGACAACAAAAGTCAAAAACAGTTTCTGTCTTTCACACAGTCATATTCCCTGAATTTTAATTGGGAGGTTGTGACGATTTCACATTCTGACATTAAGACATTCTGACATCATGACATTCTCTCTTTCTCACATTCTGACATGCTGACATTGTGACATTCTAATATTCTCTCATTGTGACATTGTTACATTCTGACATAGTGATATTCTGACATAGTGATATTCTGACATAGTGATATTCTGACATAGTGATATTCTGACATAGTGATATTCTGACATAGTGATATTCTGACATTGTGATATTCTGACATTGTGATATTCTGACATTGTGGCTTTGTGACTGTGATATTCTCGCAGTGTCAAATTCTGTGATTCTGACATTCTGACATTGTGACATCGTGGCATTTTGGGAATCTGGCATAGTGATATTGTGATATTCTCACATTTTGTCATTCTCACATTCTGACAATCTGATATTGTGACATTCTCAGATTGTTACATTGTTGCATTCTGAAATTCTCTCATTGTGACATTGTGAAGTTGTGAAATTTTGACATTATGACATTATGATGTTATGTCTTTGTTACATTCTGAGATTGTGCCAATGTTACATTCTTATATTCAGATACCGTGGCATTGTCACATTGTGACAATCTGCCATTGTGACATTCTCAACTTAGGACATTCTGATATTCTTGCATTCTGACGTTGTGACATTCTGACATTCTGAAATTCTGACATTCTCACATAATCACATTCTGACCTCATTTCGTTCTTACATTCTGACATTCTGTTATTCTGACATTCTCATATTCTCACTTTGTGAGATTGTGACGTTCTGACATTCTCACGTACTCACATTCTGACATTCTGAAAATGCGACCTTCTGACATTGTGACGCTGTAATATTCTGACTGTGAAATTTTTACCTTCTGGTATTGTGACAGTCTTTCATTTTTGCACTGTGACATTCTGACACTGTGACATTTTTAGATTCTCACATTGTGATATTTTGGCATTGTGAAATTCTAACATTGTGACACTGACATTCTGACATTGTGATACTTTGATATTGTGACATTGTCACATTCTGACATTGTGACATTTTGACATGCTGACACTGTGACATTGTATCACCTTTTACTAGAGACGTTTACTGTGCATGCTCTAGTTCGCGAGTCACAATGCTCATGCGCTCTCTGCAGTTCCTGCGCATGCGTACTGTGTCGATACGTATTGCGCTTGCTTCGCTGCCTCGCAACACATTTAAGCATTGTGATTAATCATAGTAATTAAACAATACTATTACACACTGTAATTAAGCTTTGCAATGCAATGAAGAAATGCAATTAAGCAATGATTTATTCATTTATCGCTTCTTGATGGATTCATTAATTGCCGCTGTATTGATTTATTGCGATTGATTCTCGGGTGGGGGTGCGGCGGAGCTTGGAGGGCTTCAAAAGCGCAGCCCCATAGCTCCCCTTCCCTGCCTACTCCATAGCTCCGCTCCCTACCCCGTAGAGCCGCCCCTTAGCCCCACCTCTCCATGCCCCGCAGCGGTCCTCCTCACCCTTCATCCCACTACATAGCGTTGTTGCTTTTAGGGTCTGTCACGCTCCAATGTAAAGGAGGGAGTTGAGTTTCTTCTTTGATGTGTATACCCAGCATGAAATTAAGACTCAGTGGGCCAAATGTTAGCCCAACCAGTTTATTACAAACACTAGTTGCTTAGGGATATAGGGATGGGAACGTGAGCGATAGAAAAGAGATAAAAAGGCAAGGAGTCTTGGCAGAAAGCAAGAGAGATGTAATCACCACCGTGGATCCAGCGAGGTCTGTAGTTGGTCCGTTGATCTCAGGAACTCATCTGGTCACCGCAAGGGATGGGAGATGGCAGCAAGCAGGCCTCAGGGTCTGTCTTTGGGAGTCTTCCTCACAGATTTTTACTTTGGGAGTTCTCCTCCTCCAAAATCCTTGGTTCAGTGAAGGCCTTTTATCCCCAGTTTCTCAGATGTTTTTACCTTTTCTCTTTGTGTGAGATATCTGGCCTAACAGATATGCCAGCAGTGGATGTTGACCTCATTGCCATGCAGGAGCATTGTTGTATTTTTGTGGTGGTCAGCTTCTCCAAGCCATACCCCCTACCAGAAAAGACTATTTGCCCCTATTTCTGCTTATGTTGATGACCATAAGCAGAGACAGTGAGGCACGGTAACACCCATCTGGGTAACCGGCAGTTATCAGTCAGAGTCTTGTCACCAGAAAAGGCCTTATGAAGCAAGCTTTGAGACAAAAGAAAACGGTTTCTGTCTTTCACAGGGTCACCCTCTGTCTTTCACCCTCCCCTGTGGAGGTCCAGGCATGCCTTGAAAATGAGTAGCAGGTGAGGCTTTCCTTATTTACTGGTTGTGCTTATCCTACCTGGATTAGCCTTATAAAAATATACTGTCCTCCTTCCTTATTTTGTGTGGGTAGTATTCTTTTGGGTTAGACACTGTAGACACCCTAAACTTCAGATGTAAACCCTTGCAGTTTCAGCCCCAAAGCCTAGAACTCAGTCCTTGCTAATCCACACCAAATTCCTGCACCAAAACATGACTATTTCTCCCAAAAGGTAGTCCTAAATCCTCACGATTTCCCTCAAACTCCGGTCCTAAATCCTGCAATTTCACCCCAGAGAGCAGTGACAAATCCCGGCTAATTCATTCAGAATTCCATCCCTGTTTCTCGATACTTCAGCCCAAAGAAAAGAATCTAGAAGGATTAAATGTTGTACCAAATAAGAAAAAGATAAATATATAAAAGAAAAGAGAAAGTACATAATAAGTATAAAATACATAGACATATATATAGGGGGGATACATATATTATATATAGCGCTAGGGTTAGGGTTACGGTTTGGTTAAGGTTATGGTAAGGGTTAGGGTAGGCTTAGGGTGAGGGTTACGGTTAGGATTAATGTAAGGGTTTAGGGTTAGGGTTAGTGTTAGGGTTTAGGGTTAGGGTTAGTGTTAGGGTTTAGAATAAAGGTTAGGGATAGGGTAGGGTTAGGGTTACGGTTAGGGTAGGGTTAAAGTTGGGGTTAGGATTAGGGTTAGAGTTAGGGTAGGGTTAGGGTTAGGGTAGGGTTAGGGTAAGGAATCAGTAGGGTAAGGGTTAGAGTTAGGGTTAGGGATCAGAAGGGTTAGGTTTAGGGTTTAAGGTTAGGGATAGGTTTAGGGTAAGGTTAAGGTTTAGGGTTAGGGTTAGGTGTAGGGTTAGGGTTTAGGGTTAGGGTTAGGTGTAGGGTTAGGGTTTAGGGTTAGGATTAGGGTTAAGGTTTAGGGTAGGGTTAGGGGTTAGGGTTAGGGGTTAGTGTTAGGGTTAGGGTTGGGGTTAGGTTTAGGGTAGGATTGAGGTTAGGGTAGGGTAAGGGTTAGGAGTAGGATTAGGTTTAAGGGTTAGGGTAGGGTTAGGGTAAGGGCTAGGGGTAGGGTTAGGGTGTAGGGTTAGGTTTAGGGTGTAGGGTTAGTGTAGGGCTAGGGTTAGGGGTTAGGTTTAGGGTAGGGTT
Organism: Callipepla californica brunnescens; assembly: GCA_023055505.1. Classification (NCBI taxonomy): domain Eukaryota; kingdom Metazoa; phylum Chordata; class Aves; order Galliformes; family Odontophoridae; genus Callipepla; species Callipepla californica. Next base: position 420,044 of record JALIRH010000057.1, on the reverse strand, counting down.
GAGGTTAGGGTTAGGGTAGTGTAAGGGTTAGGGGTAGGGTTAGGAGTAGGATTAGGGTTAGGGCTTAGGGGTTGGGGTTAGGGGTTAGGGTCACTGTTAGGGTAGGGTTAGGGTAGAGTTAGGGTTAGTGTTAGGGTTAGGGTAGGGTTAGGGTTAGTGTTAGGGTTATGGTTAGGTTAGGGTTAGGGTAAGGATTAGGGTTAGGGGTTAGGGTAAATGTTAGGGTAGGGTTAGGGTTAGTGTTAGGGTTAGGGTTAAGTGTTAGGGTAGGGTTAGTGTCAGGGTCAGGGTTAAGGGTAGGGTGTGAGTCAGGGTTAGAGTCCATCAATATGTTTAGGGTAGGGTTTGGGTTAGGGGTTAGGGGTTTGGGCTAGGGTAGGGTTAGGGCTAGGGTAGGGTTAGGGGTTAGGGTTAGGGTTAGGGGCAGCGTTAGGGTTAGGGTAGGGTTGAGGTTAGGGTTAGGGTAGGGTAAGGGTTAGAGGTAGGGTTAGGGTTAGGGGCACGGTTAGAGTTAGGGCTTAGGGGTTGGGGTTAGGGGTTAGGGTCACGGTTACGGTAGGGTTAGGGTTAATGTTAGGGTAAGTGTTAGGTTAGGGTTAGGGTTAGGGTTAGTGTTAGGGTTAGGATCCATCAATTGGGTTAGGCTAGGGTTAGGGTTTAGGGTTAGGGTTAGGTGTTAGGGTTAAGGGTTAGGGTTAGGGTAGAATTTTGGTTAGGGTTAGGGTAGAATTTTGGTTAGGGTTAGGGTAGAATTAGGGTTAGATTTAAGGGTTAGTGTAGGGTTAGGGTAGGATTAGGGTTAGGTTAGGGTTAGGGTTAGGTGTTAGGGTAAGGGTTAGGGTAGGATTAGGGTAGGGTTAGGGTTAAGGGTTAGAGTAGGTTTAGCGATAGGTAAGGGTTAGGGTAAGGGTTAGGGTCAGGGATAGGGGTAGGGTCAGTGTTTGGGTTAGGGTATGGTTAGGGTAAGGGCGAGGGTTAGGGTTAGGAGTAGGGTTAGGGTAAGGGTGTAGGGTTAGGGTTAGGGTAGGGCTGCGGTTAGGGTTAGGGTAGGGTAAGGGGTAGGGGTATGGGTGGGGTTAGGGTAGGGTTAGGGTTAGGGTTGGATTTGAATTTACGGTAAGGGTTAGGGTTAGGGGTTAGGGTCAGTGTCAGGGTTACGGGTTAGGGGTAGGGATAGGGTAAGAGTTAGGGTTAGGATTAGAGTTAGGGTAAGGTTAGGGTATTATTAGGGTTAGGGTAGGGTTAGAGTTAGGGTAGGGTTAGGGTAGGGTTTGGGTTAAGGGTTAGGGTAGGGTTAGGGATAGGTAAGGGTTAGGGTTAGGGGTTAGGGTTAGGGTCAGTGATAGGGGTCAGGGTTTTGGTTAGGGTATGGATAAGGTACGGGCTAGGGTTAGGGTAGGGGTAGGGTTAGGGAAGGGTTAGGGTAGGGTTAGGGTTAGGGGCAGGATTAGGGTTAGGGGTTGGGGTTAGGGGTTAGGGTTAGGCTAGGGTTAGGGCTAGGGTAGGGCTAGGGTAGGGTTAGGGGTTAGTGTTAGGGTTAGGGTTGGGGTTAGGTTTAGGGTAGGGTTGAGGTTAGGGTTAGGGTAGGGTTAGGGTTAGGGGCAGGGTTAGGTTTAGGAGTTGGTGTTAGTGGTTAGGGTCACGGTTAGGGTAGGGTTAGGGTAGGGTTATGCTTAGTGTTAGGGTTATGGTTAGGTAAGGGTTAGGGTAAATGTTAGGGTAGTTTTAGGGTAGGGTTAGGGTTAAGGGTTAGGGTAGGGTTTGGGTAGGGTTAGGGTTAGGTAAGGGTAGGGTAGGGTTAGGGTCAGGGGCAGGGTTAAGGGTAGGGTTTGAGTCAGGGTTAGGGTCAGGGTTAGGTTTAGTGTAGGGTTAGGGTAAGTGTTAGGGTAAGGGTTAGGATTATGTTAGGGTTAGGGGTTAGGGTTAAAGTTAGGGGTTTGGGGTTAGTCTTAGGGTTAGGGGTTAGTGTTAGAGTTAGGGGCAAAGTTAGGGTTAGGGGCAGGGTTAGGGGTTGGGGTTAGGGGTTAGGGTCACGGTTAAGGTAGGGTTAGGGTAGGGTTAGGGTTAGTGCTAGGGTAAGGGTTAGGGTAGGGTTAGAGTAGGGTTAGGGTTACGGTTAGGGTCCATCAATAGGGTTAGGGTAGGGTTAGGGTTTAGGGTTAGGGTTAAATGTTAGGGTTAGGGTTTAGGGTTAGGGTAGGTTTAGGGTTAGGGTTAAGTGTTAGGGTAGGGTTGGGGTTTAGGGGTAGGGGTTAGGGTTAGGGGTTAGGGTTTGGGTTTCGGGTTAGGGGTAGGGGTTGGTTTAGGGTTAGGGGTAGGGTTAGGGTTAGGGTTATGGTTAGGTTGGATTAGGGTTACAGTTAGGGTGGGGTAAGGGTAGGGTTAGGGGTAGGGTTAGGGGTAGGGTTTAGGTTAGGGTTAAGGGTTAGGTTAGGGTTAGGCTAGGTTTAGGGTTAGGGTAAGGGTTAGGGTGAGGGTTGGTGTTAGGGTAGGATTAGGGTTAGGTTCAGGGTTAGGGTAGTGTTAGGGTTTAGGGTTTGGTGGTAGGGGTAGGTTTAGGGTTAGGGTTTTGGTTAGGTTGGATTAGGGTTAGGGTTAGGGTTGGGTAAGGGTTAGGGGTTGGATTACGGGTAGGGTTAGTGTAGTGTTAGTTTTACGGTTAGGATCCATCAATTGGGTTAGGCTAGGGTTAGGGGTTAGGGTTAGGTGTTAGGGTTAAGGGTTAGGGTTAGGGTAGGGTTAGGTTTTAGGTTTAGGGTTAGGGTAGGGTTAGGGTTAGGGTAGAAATTTGGTTAGGGTTAGGGTAGAATTTTGGTTAGGGTTAGGGTAGAATTAGGGTTAGATTTAAGGGTTAGTGTTAGGGGTAGGGTAGGGTTAGGGATAGGTAAGGGTTAGGTTTAGGGTTAGGGTCAGGGATAGGGTTAGGGTTAGGGTTAGGGTAGGGTAAGGGGTAGGGGCATGGGTAGGGTTAGGGTAGGGTTAGGGTTAGGGTTGGATTAGAATTTACGGTAAGGGTTAGGGTTAGGGGTTAGGGTCAGTGTCAGGGTTACGGGTTAGGGATAGGGTAAGAGTTAGGGTTAGGGTTAGAATTAGGGTAGGGTTAGGGTATTGTTAGGGTTAGGTTTAGGGTAGGGTTAGGGTTAGGGTAGGTTTAGGGTTAGGGTAGGGTTTGGGTTAGGGTAGGGTTTGGGTTAGGGGTTAGGGGTTAGGGCTAGGGTAGGGTTGGGGTTAGTGTTAGGGTTAGGGGTTAGTGTTAGGATTAGGGGCAGGGTTAGGGCTTAGGGGTTGGGGGTTGGGGTTAGGGGTTAGGGTCATTGTTTAGGTAGGGTTAGGGTTAGTGTTAGGGTACGGGTTCGGGTAGGGTTAGGGTAGGGTTAGGGTTAGCGTTAGGGTTACGGTTAGGGTCCATCAATAGGGTTAGGGTAGGGTTAGGGTTTAGGGTTAGGGTAAAATGTTAGGGTTAGGGGTCAGGGTTAGGGTAGGGTTAGGGGTAGGGGTAGGGGTAGGGTTAGGGTTTAGAGTTAGGGGTAGGGGTTGGTTTAGGGTTAGGGGTAGGGTTAGGGTTAGGTTGGATTAGGGTTATGGTTAGGGTTGGGTAAGGGTAGGGTTAGGAGTAGGGTTAAGGTTAGTGTAAGGGTTAGGGTGAGGGTTGGTGTTAGGGTAGGATTAGGGTTTGGTTCAGGGTTAGGGTAGTGTTAGGGTTAGGGTATGGTTAGGAGTTAGGGTTAGGGTAGGGTTAGGGTTAGGGGTTTAGGGTTAGGGGATTAGTGTTAGGGGTAGGGGTAGGGTAAGGTTTAGGTTTAGGGTAGGGTTATGGTTAGGGTTAGGATAGGGTTAATGTAGGATAGGGTTAGTGATAGGGTAAGACTTTGGGTTAGGGTTAGTGTTAGGGTAGGGTAAGGGTTAGCGTTAGGTTTAGGGTTAGGGTTAGAGTTAGGTTAGGGCTAGGGTTATGGTTAGGGTTAGGTTTAATGTAGGGTTAGGGTTAGTGTTAGGGTTAGGCTTAGTTTTAAGGTTAGGGTTAGGTTAGGGATAGGGTTAGGTTTATGGTAAGAGTTAGAGATTGGGATACGGTTAGGTTTAGGGTTAAGAATACGGTTCGGGTTTGATTAGGGTTAGGGTTAGTGTTAGGAATCAATTTGGAGGAAGGAAAAGTTTAGGAATTGGTTCATTGTTAGGGTTAGTCTTCAAGTTAGCAATAGAGTAAGGGTTAGTGTTCGGGTTAGGGTCCGGTTAGGAATAGGGTTCTGAATAGGGTGAGGTTTGGGAATAGGATGAGGTTTAGGATTAGGGTTCGGGTCAGATTTAGCACTATGTTTCAGGTTCCTTTTAGGTTTAGTGATAAGGATTAGGGGTACGTTTAGGTACTGTACGATGCTAAGTGTTAGCTTCTGGGTGGGGGTTGGGGTTAGATTAAGGGTGAGGGTTAGGGTTAGGACTAGATTTAGGATTAGGTTTAGGAATAGGTTTTCTTTGATTGTTAGGGTGAGAGAAAGGTTAGGCCTTGGGTTTGTTTTTGGAATAGTTTTGGGTTTCAGAATAGGAATTGGGTTAGTATTTGGAATCTGATTGGTTTAGTATTAGTGTTAGGGTGGGGGTTAGAAGTTAGGTGAGCGTTGTGGTAATCTAATGCCTTGTGTTAGGCTTAGGGTTGGGCTTTTACTTGAGGTTGGTGTTAGGGTAAGCTTTAGTCTGAAGGTAGATTTAGAGTTCAAATTGTGGTCATGCTGTGAAAGACAGAAACTGTTTTTTACTTTTGTTGTCTCAAAGCTTGCTTCATGAGGCCTTTCTGGCTATAAGACTCTAATTGACAACTGCAAATCATCTAGATGGTTGTCGCGGTGCCTCAGTGTCTCTGTTTGTGGTTGTAAAGATAAGCAGAAATAGGGGCAAGTAGTCTTTTTCGGGGTACGGCTTGGAGAAGCTGATCACCGCAAAGGAAAATAGTACTTGTATGGCACCGAAGGTGCTACTCCCTGTTGATTTATCTGTTGGGCCAGATGTGTTGGGTGGACATAAATCAAACTAATGCCAGAACATGGAGGCAGCTAAAGAAAGCAGGACAGACATCCTGTTGTCCCAACAAGATAACCAAACAGACGTCTCTCTTATAACAAGACACCCACAGGAATGGTGAGGAGCTCTCCCCCTTCAAGGTTTGAAAGTTTACAGCAAAATTGACCCTTAGGTTTAATCCCCTCGTTAACCAGAGTTTGGAATGTGATGAATATGCATGTGCTATACCTTTAAATATGTATTCGTTTCTCTCTTTGTTGTGCATGTTTGGTGGAGCGATCCCCCATGTACCCAGCGCTGTAATGGGGGGAATAGCTGCTTGACATAACTCATTGATGTGTCGAGTTGCTCAGTTGGTTTTCTCGGCACCACTAAACCAAAGACTTTGAAGAAGAGACTTTCCTGAGGGAAAAACCTCTTTGGAAGACCCCCCCCCTGCACGGTGCCTGCTTGCTGTGAAACTTCCCGGCTTTCTCCCATCCCCCGCGGAGACCAGACGAGTTCCTGAGATCAACGGACTACGGACCTCGCCGGATCCACAGTGGTGATGCTCTCTCTTTCTCTCTCTCTCTCTCTTGCTTTCTGCCAAGTCTCCTTGCTTTTCATCTCTTTTCTATCGCCCACCTTCCCTTCCCCATATCCCTAAGCAACTAGTAATTGTAATAAACTGGTTGGGCTAACATTTGACCCGCTGTGTCTTAATCTCGCCATCGGGTATACACATACATATAAAGAACCTCGTCTCCCTCCTTTATATTGGAGCGTGACACATGCTTTGGATTAGTTTTAGAGTTAGGGTAAGATTTAGGTTTCCTTTCAGTGTTAGGCTGTGAGAATTGTAGGCTTTGTGTTTTTGGGTTTATGTTGGGTTTAGGAATTGGAGTAGTGTTTGGGATAGTATTAGCGTTAAGGCTGGGGTTAGAGTTAGGTGATGGCTGTGGTAATCTAATGCTTTGTGTTAGGTTTAGGGTTGGGCTTCAATTTGGGGTTGGTTTTAAGGTCCCATTTAGATTTCAGGTAGAATTGGAGTTAAATTGAGGTAACGGTTAGGATTAGATTTAGGGTTCTGATAAGGGTTAGGTTAGGGTTAGGGTTTGGTTCCAAGTTGTTTTTAGGGTTAGGGTTAACGTTAGGTTTCAGGATAGGGTTAGGAATCTAGTTAGGTGTTAGGTAAGGTTTAGTCCTAGGGTTTCAGTTCGGGTTAGGTGAAGCGTTAGTTTTACAGTTAGAATAAGAGTTAGGGTTAGGGTTAGGTTTTGGTGTAGATTTAGGTTTAGGGTAAGGGTTAGGGATGTAGATGAAGGTTTAGTGGAAGGGGTAGGGTTCTCTTTAGTTTTAGGACCAGGGAAGGGTTAAGACTTGGATAAGGGTGAGTTTTGGTATTTGATTTAGCGTTCCGTTCAGGTCTAGGTTAGTTTGAGTGTTAGGCTGAGAGAAGGGGTAGGCCTTGGGTTTGGTTCTGGCTTAGTGTTAGGTTTAGGAATAGGAATAGTTCTGGTGTTTGGATTGGGAGAGCAGCCCCATAGCTACCTTTTGGCTGCCACATAGCTGCCCCATACCTTCCCCATAGCCATCCCATAGCCTCATCATAGCTGCCTCGATGTGGCCCCATAGCTGCCTCGATGTGGCCCCATAGCTGCCCAACTGCTGCCTTATGGCTGCCCCATGGTTGCCTCATAGCCGTACCATAGCTGCCCCATAGCCATACCATAGCTTCCTCATAGCTACCCCATAGCTGCCTCACTGCTGCTCCATATCTGCCCAACTACTGCCCCATAGATGCTCCACTGCAGCCCCATAGCTGCCCCATAGCCTCTCCAGAGACTCCTCATAGCTGCCCCACTTCAGCCCCATAGCCGCCCCATAGCTGCCTTTAGGTGCCCCACTACTGCTACATTGCCACTCTATAGCTGCCTCATAGCCATTTCATAGCTGCCCCATAGCTGCATCACTGCTGCCACATAGCCTCCCCATAGCCTCCTCATAGCTGCCTCACTGCTGCCCCATATCTGCCCAACTTCTGCCTAATTGCTGCCCCATTGCTGCCCCATAGCTGCCCCACGGCTGCCTCATAGTTGCCCCATAGCTGTCTCATAGCCACCCCATAGCAGCCCCCATAGCCTTCTCATAGCTTCCTTACTGCTGCCCAATAGCTGCCCCACTGCTGCCCCATAGCTGCACCGTGGCTGCCTCATAGCCGTCCCATAGCTGCCCCATAGCCTCCCCATAGCCTCCTCATAGCTACCTCACTGCTAACCCATAGCTCCCTCGCTGCTTCTCCATAGCTGCCCCATGGCTACCTCATAGCTGCCCCACTACTGCCCAATAGCCATCCCATAGCTGCCTCACTGCAGCCCCATAGCTACATTTTGTCTTCCTCAAAGCTGCCCCATCGCTTCTCCATGGCCTTCCCATAGCCTCGTCATAGCTGCCAAACTGCTGACCCATAGCTGCCTTACTACTGCCCCATAACTGCCCCATGTCTGCCTCATCGCGGCCCATAGCTGCCCCATAGCCTCTCGATAGCTACCCCATAACTGCCCCTCTGCTGACCCATAGCTGCCCAATAGCCTCCCCATAGCTGCCTCACTGCTGCGTAATTGCTGTCTCACTTCTGCCCCATAGCTGCCCAGTGGCTTCCTCATAGCCGCCCCATAGCTGCCCCACTGCTGCCCCATAGCTGCCTTATAGCTGCCCTACTACTGCCTCACTGCTGCCCCATAGCTGCCTCACTGCTGCCCCATAGCTGCCTCACTGCTGCCCCATAGCTGCCCCATAGCTTCCCCATAGTTGCCTCACTGCTACCCCATAGCCTCGTCATATCTGCCCCACTGCTGCCCCATAGGTGCCTCACTGCTGCCCCATAGCTGCCCCAGGGCTTCCTCATATCTGACCCATAGCTGCCCCATAGCTGCCTCACTTCTGCCCCATGTCTGCTTTATAACTACCCATGGCTGCCCTATAGCTGCACCATAGCTGCCCTGTAGTTGCCCCATAGATGCCTCATAGTTGCTGCATAGCTGCCCCACATCCCCGCCCCACATCTCTACCCCACACATGTGTCTTGCAGCATCCTGCGGAAGGAGTTGGATAAAATTGCTGAGATCAAATCACTGCTGGAGGAGCAGCGCATCAGTACGGCCCCATAGCGTGACCCACAACTGCCCCCGATTCCTCTGCATCCCCCCCCATATCTCCCCCCATTTCACCCCATATCCTCCCCCCTATCCTTCCCCTTTACCCCCCTCATACCTCCCCCACATCCCCCCCATCTCACCCCATATCCCCCTCATCATTTCACCCCATCCCCCCATAATTTCACCCCCTGTCTCCCCCCAGCAGCGAAGATGGTGGGCGTTTACAGTGACGCGGATCCCCCCCAGAAGATGATGCGTCGCAGGGTTCTGATGACGCTGCTGCAGCAATCCGCCATGACGCTGCCCCTCTGGCTCGGGAAACCCAGCGACAAGTGGGTCCCGCCCCATAGCGCCGCGTTTTGCCCCATAGCACAGCTCCCTGCCCCATAGTGCCGCCTCCCTCCCCATAGAGCCAAGCCCCGCCCCTTTTCGCTCTTGCTTCCTGGTTGTCACGCCCCTCGTTCTAAGCCCCGCCCCCTATCGTTCCCGGTTCTCATTAAAGCCCCGCCCCTCACTGAAGCCCCACTCCCACAGCCATGACGCTGCCCCTACGGATTGGGAAACCCGGGGACAAGTGGGTCTTGCCCCATAGTACCGTGTTGTGCCCCATAGCGCAGCTCCGTGCCCCATAGAGCCAAGCCCCGCCCCTCACTGAAGTCCCGCCCCTTTATTTCCTGGTTCCCTGCCCCTCTCTTTCCATAGGCTTACCACTACCACTCCCGCTAAGCCCCACCCCCTGCCCCCCAATAGGCCACCCCTCCTCCTCAGCTTCTCCCCCTTTCCCTCATAGGCCGCCTGTTCCACCTACTCCCAGCCCCCTTTCCCCGATTGGCCGTGTGCTCGCGCTAAGCCCCGCCCCCTCGCTGTGCGGGGCGGTGCCCGCGTGCGGGGACTATGTGGCATGGCCGCGGGACAAAGTGGCCGCGCGTCAAAGCCGTGGATGGCGAAGAGCAGTGGATCCTGGCTGAGGTCGTCAGCTACAGCCACGCCGCCAACAAGTGGGGCGATACGGGGTGATAGGGGGGCGGTCTGGGGTGATATTGGGAGATATGGGGTGAAATAGGGGCGATAGGGGGTGGTATGGGGCGATATGGGGCAGTATGGGGCAATGTGGGGTGATATAGGAACAATGTGGGATGATATGGGGCGATATGGGGAGATAATGGGGAGATATGGGGTGAAATAGGGGCAATAGGGGGTGTTATGGGCGATATGGGGCAGTATGGGGCGATATGGGGATGATATGGGGTGATACGGGGAGATAACGGGGAGATATGGGGGGAAATAGGGGCAATATGGGACGATAAGGGGTGAAATGGGGTAATATAGGGGCGATATGGGGGTGATAGGGGGTTTTATGCGGTGATAAGAAGCGATATGGGGCGATATGGGGTGATAGGGGGCAATATCGGGGCCATAGGGAGTGATATGGGGGAGATATTGGGGCAATATGGGATGATATGGGGTGATATGGAGTGATATTGGGGGATGTGGAGTGAAATAGGGGTGATAGGAGGTGATATAGGGGGCAATATGGGGTGATATAAGAGCAATATGGAATGATATGGGGTGATATGGGCCGATATGGGGTGACATAGGGGTGATAGTGGGTGATGGGGTGATATGGGGGAAGTATGGGGCAAATGGGGTGATATGGGGTGATAAGGGGTGATACGAAGTCATATGGGGTGATATTAGGAGATATGGGGTGAAATAGGGGCGACATGGGGTTAGGATTGGGGTGACGCCTTTGTGCCCCCAGGTACGAGGTGGATGACATGGATGAGGAGGGCAAAGAGTGAGTGCCCCACAGCTGCCCCTTCAAACCCCCACAGCCCCATCCCTGCCCCATATCTCCCCCATATCTCCCTATAGCTCCCCATATCTCCCCATATCACCCCTTATCATATCTCTTATCTCTTCCCCTGCAGACAGCACACACTGAGCTGGCGCCGCGTGATCCCACTGCCCCTGTGCCCCCATATCTCCCCATTTTTCCTGCATATCTCCCCATATCTTATCTCTTATCTCCCGCAGACGGCGCACGCTGAGCCAGCGCTGCGTGATCCCACTGCCCCTGTCCCCCCATATCACCCCATATCTCCCCATATCACCCCATATCTTATCTCATATCTCTTATCTCTTCCCCCGCAGACAGCACACACTGAGCCGGCGCCGTGTGATCCCGCTGCTGCAGTGGAAGGCGAACCCAGAGACGGACCCCGAAGCGCTGTTCCAGCGGGAGCAGCTCGTGCTGGCCCTATACCCGCAGACCACCTGCTTCTACTGTGCCCTCATCCACGTGCCCCCGCAGGCGGGTATGACCCCGAACCCACAGCACAAAGCACGGCCCCAAAAGGGCAGGGACTCACCCCAATACCCGGCCCCAAAAGAGCAGGAACTGACCCCAAAACCCAGCCCCAAAACATACCGCCCTGACCCCAAACCCACAGCACAAAACCCCCACCCCAAAAACACCACCCTGCCCCAAACCCACAGCACAAAACCCGGCCCCAAAAGGGCACGAACTGACCCCATAACCCAGCCCTATAAGGTCGATATCTGACCCCAAAACTCAGCGCCAAAATCCTGCAATTCCACCCCAAAATCTCCATTATCAGCCCCAGAATCCCATTATTTCCCCCAAATGTCAGCCCCAAATCCCATTAGTTCCCCCCTGACCCCACAATTTTCCCCCTGACCCCATAATTCCCCCCCATGACCCTATAATTTCCCCCCCAACCCCATAAATTCCCCCCTGTGACCCCATTACTTCACCTCCTGACCCTGTTACTTCCCCTATTCCCCCCCGACCCTATACTTGCCCTAGAACAGCCGCAGGACGATTCCTCGGTGCTGTTTGAGGTCACGTCAGCCCCAAACCCCATTACTTTCCCCCCGTCCCCATAATTCCCCTATTCCCCCCGTGACCCCATTAATTTCCCCCCTGACCCTATTAGTTCCCCTGTTCCCCCCAACCCTTTAAATTCCCCCTGACCCCATTGCTTTCCTCCCGACCCCATAAATTCCCCCTGACTCCATAATTGCCCTATAACAGCCGCAGGATGATTCCTCAGTGCTGTTTGAGGACACGTTGTACGCTGACGGATATTCATCGCCGCTCAACGTCGCACAGCGCTATGTCATGGCCTGCAGGGACACCAAGAAGAAGCGACCCCATGGGGCCGTTTTGGGGCCGTTCCAGGATTTGGGGTTTTTTGGGTCATGAGGGCCGATTTACGGTCACTTTGGGGTCACTCTGGAGCCCTTTGGGGCGCAGTGCTGCGTCGTGGCCTGCAGAGAAACCAAGAAGTGACCCCATAGGGGATTTGATATGGTCCTTATGGGGTCGTTATAGGGTTTTGGGGTCACTTTTGGGTCATTTTGGGGCCCTTTGGGGCGCAGCGCTTCCAAGAAGTGTTGGAAGTAAGCTGGGATATTTGGGGTCATTTTGCGTCATTTTTGGGGTCGCGTCGGGGTCACTTTGGGTCATTGCACGTTGGGGCATGGCCCAAATGCGGGGCTTAACGTTGGCCACGCCCACTCGCTTCCCACCAGCTTCCGGTTTCCCACTTCCAGTCGTTCTGCAGCGGGTGCGCTTCCGCCTCGTTACCCACAGTGCCCCGCTCGCTGCCGGAAATCTGCGCTCCCAGAAGTTTCAGTCATTTCCGGTCATTGTGCCTCGTTCCAGTGGCGCTGTTCTGCCTCGCTACCCCACGCCCCGCCCTTTCCGCAGCCGATCTGTGCTGTGATTGGCCGAGCTGTGCCGTGGGGCAGGAAGCGGCCGCAAGGTGGAACCAGAGCTGGAAGCAGAGCACGTGGTCAGTGGCGGGGCGGGAGGGGCGGTTATGGGGCCGGGGTCAGGTTATGGGGTTATGGGGCAGGGATTTGGGGCTGGGGTCGCGGGTGTGGGGTCCGGGCTTGGGGCAGAGCTGTGGGGCAGAGTTCTGGGTCCAGGTGCACTGATTGGGGCAGAGCTGTGGGATGCGGGGCTGAGCTGTGGGGTGGATCTGTGGGGCAGAGCTGTGGCGGCTGGGGGGCGGAGGTGTGGTGCAGGTATGAGCAGATGTGGGGCTCAGATGCGGGGCTGAGCTGTGGGATGTGAGGCTGATCCATGGGGCAGAGCTGTGGAATGTAGGGCTGATCTGTGGGGCAGGTAGGTATGTGGGGCAGAGCTGTGGGATGTGGGGCAGGTATGTGCAGATTGGGGTTGAGCTGTGGGGCTGAGGTGTGGGATATGGGGCAGCACTATGGGGCTGAGTTGTGGGGTTGAGCCGTGGGGCAGAGCTGTGGGATGTGGGGCAGATCTGTGGGTCCGTGGGTCCAGGTGTGGGCTTTGGGGCAGATCTGTGGGGCAGAGCCACAAGGCTGAGCTCTGGGGCCAGGTGTGGGATGAGGGGCTGAGCTGTGGTGCAGAGCTGAGGGATGTGGGGCTGAGCTGTGGGGTCAGGTGTGGGGTTTGGGGCAGATGTGTGGGGCAGAGCCACAGGGCTGAGCTCTGGGGCCAGGTGTGGGATGAGGGGCTGAGCTGTGGGACGTGGGGCTGAGCTGTGGGGCCAGGGGATGAGGGGCAGAGATGTGGGGCAAATGTGTGGGATGTGGGGCAGCGCTGTGGGGCTGAGCTGTGGATGTTTGGGGTGAAGGTGTGCGGCAGTTATGCCCCACAGAGGTGCTCCCGCAGGAGGTGGAGGAGATGCAGTGGCGGCATTCTGAGGGGAATAGGTCACTGCCCCATTGCTGCCCCACAGCTGCCCCCTAGCCACCCCATTGAGATCCACTGAGATCAGTGGAGACCCCATAGAGATCCGTAGGGACCCCATGGAGATCCATAGTGACCCATGGCTGCCCCATAATTGCCCCACATCCGCCCCATAGCTGGGCGTGGCTTCGCTCTGGGCACGCCCCCTTCTGCGGGACCCACAGCGACCCATAGAGACTCACAGCGACCCATAGCGGGACCCACAGCGACCCAACCGACCCACAGCAACCTATAGGGGGAACCACAGCAACCCACAGAGACCGATAGCTCACACAGCGACCCCCAGTGACCCACAGCGGGACACACAGCGACCCATAGAGACCCACAGCGACTCACTGAGACCCACAGTGACCCATAGCTGGACCCACAGACACCCACAGCAACCCAAAGTGACCCACAGCTTGACCCATAGCGACCCATGCCAGGAACCACAGCGACCCATTGGGACCCATAGCGATCCACAGCGACCCATGGAAAACCACAGGGAGCAATAGGGAGCCACAGAGATACAGCGACATCACGTGAGAGCGCCCCCTGGTGTCGTGGAGGGGGAACTGCAGCCCCTTAGGAATCTCCTGGGGCACGTAGAGACCAACAGCGCCTCATAGCAGGACCCACAGCGTGACCCACAGCGACCCACGCCAGGACCCACAGCGACCCATTGCGACCCTTAGCAACACATAGAGACTTATAGCGATCCACATCGACCCATAGCGACCGATGGAGACACATAGCAAGACCCACAGTGACCCATAGCGTCCCATAGAGACCCGCAGCGAAACGTAGCAGCCCACAGAGATCGATAGCGACCCATAGTGACCAATAGCGACCCATAGTGACCCACAGCGACCCATAGCGCCCAATAGGAAACCACTGATAGCAATAAGGAGCCATAGAGACACAGCGACATTATGTGAGAGCGCCCCCTGGTGGCGTGAAGGGGAACTGCAGCCCCTTAGGGATCTCCTGGGGCACGTAGAGATCCATAGCAGAACCCACACCGACCCACAGCGAACCCTATTGGGGCCCATAGCGTGAAACAGCGACCCACAGCAACCCATAGAGACCCACAGCGACCCATGGCAACACATAGAGACTCATAGCAAACCACAGCAAGCCACAGCGACCCACAGTGACCCATAGAGACCCACCGCGACCAATAGTGGGACCCACAGCGACCCAAAGTGACCCACAGCTTGACCCAAAGCAACCCATGCCGGGACCCACAGCGACCCATAGAAAACCACAGAGAGCAATAGGAAGGCACAGAGACATCACGTGTGAGCGCCCCCTCCCCTGGTGGCGTGGAGGGGAATTGCAGCCCCTTAGGGATCTCCTGGGGCACATAGAGACCCACAGCGACCCATAGCAGGACCCACAGTGACCCACAGCAAACCATATTGGGACCCATAGCGGGACCCATAGAGACCCACAGACTGTTACAATGAAGGGTCGGGAACCCAGCTTGATGCTAGCTAATGTTCAATTTATTAAGCAACAACTCAAAGCTTAGATAAACAGAGAAGCAGTGTGTGTTAGGATCTAACTGGGGGAAGCTACAAGGATCTAATTGAGGGAATTTACACTCCTCAGTGTTAACAGGTCAAGAATATAAAACACTCCTAGTCATCTAAACAAACAGTTTCTTATTGCTATCCATTACAGTCTTCTGTTTCTTTTCACTCCTTAGACATGGTTGTCTCAAGCTTATCAGCTTATCTTTACACAGCCTACGTCCAAGGTTTGTGGCCTGATTCCTGCTTAGCTAACAGTTCTGTCTGACTCCCACTTTTGCCATCACCCACTTCTCATCCTTTCTGTTATGAATATTTTCTTTGTAGCATTGTCAATCATCTTTTTGCGCACATTGTAAAATACAAGGAAGTAACAGCAAAAGCGTTACAACGATCATCGCAATGTAGCACATCATTTTTAAGATACTGTGGAGCCATCCGGTGAGACCCCCATCCCGAGAATAATTTGTCCAACCAGTCCCAATCCCTCTGTTCCTGCAGTTTCTTCACTCCATCCCGTATGGTCTTGATACTTGCTTGAATTGAAACGGAATGTTCTGACAGGTTCATGCAGCACATTCCTTCGAAATCCTCCCAGCCATGGCCTTGCGCCAGAAGTAGGAAATCAGTAGCAGCGCAATTTTGTGGCGCAGCATGTCTGACACTGTCCGCATCAAGTAAAAGACCTGTTAAAGCTAAACTAGTGGCATTTCCTTGTTTTGCTAAGCAAGAACCCAGTTTGTTCAGTGTTGCCAAAGCTTTAGCAAAAGCAACCTGCGGTGTGAAAAAGGAAACGGCTCCTATGGTCTCCCTGTTCCAAAACTTCATGTTATCATCACAATCTGATCTGAAGGTGTGGGTCATTCTCCTAAAACGGTGATGAGAATATTTCTTTCTCCATTGCAAGACAGTTGTCTCATTTTGGGTAAGGATGGTTAAACGCCCGAGACTACATGGCCCACCTCTAATGTAAGAAGGAATGGCAGGCCATGCCCGGTCAGCGCAACTACGGAAAACTCCAGCTGGTAACTGTAAAGGAGCATTTACTGATTTTGAAAGGCTGGGTGAGGTGTAATTACACCACAGAGTTTGGTTATTGATGGCTGCGTCTACGGGACTGACATCCCATAGTTTGGTTTTATTTTTTCCAGTAGAATGGAATCTCAGGCAGAAGTCCATTTTTATAGATCCTAAGAAATCTATTTCTTGTGGCTCTAATTTGGCAGACGGAAGATATGGAACCCATCCGTCCCAATTATCTACTGAATTTGTGCCAGTAAAGATTGCTCGTGAGGGACCAGGGATTGGCCACTCGTCTATGAGAAAGCCCACCAAGCAGGTAGAGAAGGGATTTTGTGCAGTTGCAGTGGCTAAGCAAAGTGTTTCCTGATGAGTAATATTAGCAAGTGTAAGCCACACATTCGTTTTTGGGAGGGTAATAAAACCAGTAGAGAGTCCTGAAATTTCAAGAAGTCAAGTCCATACAGTAGCTGGTCTCATCCTTCCTTGGTTGTGTTTTCATCTGTTGTCGACAAAGTCTGTTCCTCCCGGTATGGTTTCACGTTCTTTGCGGGAATCCACCTGGGGCCTTTTCCTGTGGAGACACAAGCATAACCTCTCCCCCATGTGACAAGAGGATATGGCCCCATTATCATACCTGTTTCTGGGTGGCGAATCAACACCGGAGCCTTGATTCTTCTTTCCAATGTGATATTTGAGCTAAAATGTCGGAGTATCGGGGGATTGGTATCTAGCAGAGAAGAATTCAAAAAGTGAAAAACATATAGAGCTTTATGTAGTCGCTCCTCAGGAGGGGAAGCTCCCATTCCCCCTTTCTGTTGTGCTAATAGACGCTTTAAAGATTGGTGTGACCGCTCAATTGACCTGGAGGGGAATGAGGGATCGCGGTGATGTGCATAATGCCCCAAGAATCCAGGAAGGCTTTTGTCGCAGCAGAGGTTATTGGGAGGGATACCTAATGTAGCAAAAGCACGCAGCAAACGCTTGCGAACATCTCGTGCCTTTTCTCCTGTATGACAAGAGGAAAATAAAGCTCCGGAAAAAGTATCAATCGAGGAATGTATATATCTTAGCTTACCAAACTCTGGGTAATGTGTGACATCCATTTGCCATAGCTGGAGGCTCTGCAGATCTCTGGGGTTAACCCCCCCTGCTATTGATGGGAAAGAATGCCTCTGGCAGTCGGGACATACCGCAGTAATGTTTGATGCTTGCTGGGAGGTAAGCCCAAACTGTCGTTTAAGACCTCCAGCATTCTGATGAAAGAAGGAGTGGCTAAGTTTAGCTTGCGCTATTTGGTCTGGTAAAACACGGACTGACAGTGTCAACATATCAGCTTGACGATTCCCTTCTGCCGTGAAGCCGGGTAAAGATGTGTGTGAGCGGATGTGCATTACAAGATAAGGATGAGTGTGGGAGTCTAAAAGAAAAATAAGTTCCTGGAACAAAATAAACAATGAAGAGTGAGAAATATTGCGTAATACGGATGCTTCTGCTCGCTGAACAATTCCTGCAACAGAAGCTGAGTCGGTAATAGGATTGAAAGGTGTGGACCATTTCCAAAAACCTCGGACAACAGCAGCTGGTTCCACTATTTGTGGAGAACCAGAAACAATTTCAATATCCGAATCCCATTGCTTCTGTTGATTATTCCACCATCAAATAACTGATTTGTGTGATCTTCCAGACCCATCCGTAATCTGGTAAGGGCCTGCAGCGGCTGATCACTTCTTTTTGGTGTGGATGTGAAGTGAACATTGAGGTTCAATAGCTTGTGTGATGGTGCGTGGGAAGTAAGGCTGCCTGTATAGCTTGCCAATGCCATGCTAAAGGCATCTGCTTGCTGATCAAGCCATTGTAAATACACATTCGTCATGGGTAAACAAATCCAGGAAAAGTCTACCCCTGATAACATCAGCAAGCGCTGCCTAGCTTTGATTCTCAGGGAAGCAAACATCTCATGCTGTGTCAGGATTGTCTTTGTCAACTGGTTTGGCAAAAAAATCCATTCAATAATTAATAGCGGGTCTGGCCTTTGAAAATCCCACTGAAAAATTAGCGCATGAGGTTGTCGAGCAGGGTTGAGGATCATTAGAATAAAAGGTAACTCCGGGGCACACCGATGAGCTTGTCTGTTAGTGCTAGCTGCACAACTTTTTGCAAGGCACTAGCCGCTTCAGAGCCAAGATGGCAGGGAGAGTGTAAATCAGAATCCCCTTTCAGTAGTTCCAAAAGAGGATACCAATCTGCATTAGAGATACCCAACAGCGGTCAGACCCAGTTAATTGATCCCAACCATTTTTGTACATCGTGTCAATTTTTCACATCAGTTTGTCTTTGTAAGGGCTAGGGAATGATAGTCTGGGCTCTGATGCACCCGCCTAAATATTTCCATGGTGATGTTTTCTGAATTTTTTCAGGCGCAATACAGAAACCTGCCAAATTAACAGCAGTTGTAAGGAGGGCTACTGCTTCCTCCATGATCTCGTGATGTTGCGCGGCCACTAAGATGTTGTCCATCTAGTGATACGATAAAACATTTGGCATTGTGTCTCGAATGGGGCTAAGCACTTTAGCTACATACCACTGACAAATGGTGGGGCTATTTTTCATTCCTTGTGGCAGCACAACCCACTGGTATCTCTGCAACGGGGCTTGCATGTTGATGCTTGGAACTGAAAAAGCAAATGGAGGGGCTTCCTCAGGGTGTAATGGACTATTAAAAAAGCAGTCTTGAAGATCAGTGCCAGTCAAATGCCAGTCTCGGGGAATCATAGTGGGTGACAGGAGGCCTGGTTGAAGGGCTCCCATATTTTCCATTGCATCATTCATTTTTCTGAGGTCATGGAACAAGCGCCATTGACCAGTTTGTTTCTTAATGACAAATCCAGGTGAGTTCCAAGGATTAGTGGAGGTACAATATGTCCTTTTGCTAATTGTTCCGCTACCAAGTCTTGGAGGGCGCAAAGTTTTTCTAGCGGAAGGGGCCATTGATCCACCCATCTAGGGGTATCTGTTTTCCATATTAGCTTAAGGGTGTCGCGCCTCTCAATGGCCCCTCCCGAAAATCTGACTTGATAGTGACTCCCCACTGAGCCATAACATCACGGCCCCATAAATATCATCGGAATTGGCAACACAAACGGTTTGATAGTAGCTACCCGATCTTCAGGTCCTCTGATTGGAATGAACTCAGCACTTTGCTGGCTGTTCCTTGCACCTCCCACCCCAGCTAATGTATGGGATGATTTGTATGATGTAACCCAAAACCAAAGCCAAGGCCTACCCCTTCTCTCACCCTGACACTCGAACCAAACCTCTGCCTAAACCTAACCCTAATATCTAAGCCTAAGCCTAACCCTTACAATTGCCCTAACCCTAACACTAACCCTTTTCCTATACCTAACCCTGACCTCAACCCTGATCCTAACCTATCCCGAACCCTAACACCAACCCGTAACATCATTTGAATCCTAATCCTATTCCAAACCTTAACCCTATCCCAAGGCCTAACCCTACTCTGACCTTTACACTCAAACTAACCCAACCTCGATCAATAAATACAAATAGAATCCTAAACCTAAACCTAACCTTAAACCTACTGCTAACACCAAAAGTCAGCCTACTTTTCTCCCTAAATCTAATCACAAATCTCAAAAAATCTTTGTCCCTAACCCTAATCATAAATCCAGTCCAAACTCTGAAACTTTCCCAAAACCTATGCCTATTCCTAACACTTACTCTTACCCTAAGTCTATCCCTAACACTAACCCTTCTCCCAGACACAACCCTAAAGCCAACACTAATCCTAACCTAATCTTTATCCTAATCCTAAACCTAATCCTAACTCTTACCCTAATTCTAACTCTACCCTAAACCCTAACTCTGACCCTAAAACCAAACCCACATTTAAGCACAACCCTAATCCCGACACCTAGCATCAGATTACCACAACCCTAACGGAACCCTAACCCTAACCCTAACACTAATGCTATTACTATCCCAAACCCTAACCCAAGTACTAGACCAAACCATACCCCTATCCCTCACCCTAAAACTAACAACCCTAACTAAACTCTAACCGTAAGCCTATCCCTAATACTAACACTAATCATCTTTTAAACACCAATGTTATTCCTATTCCTAAACCTTACCCAATCTCAAAATGAAATCCAAGGCCGGTGCCTTCTCACACCCTAACGATCAAACCAAACCTACATCTAAACTTAACCCTAAATCCAATCTTTACCCTAAACCATACACTTGCCCTGGCCTTAACACTAACCCTTTACCTATACCTAACCCTAACCTTAACACTAATTTGAGGCCTATCCCTAATAGGAACCCAAAACCTAATTGGAATCGGAATCCTGTTCTTAACCTTAACCCTAACACGACTTAACTCTACTCTGACCCTAAAAGTCAAATTAACCCTACTCCTTACCCTAAACCTCAATCTAAACCTAAACCTAACCCTAAACCTAAACATCACAAGAACACTCAACCTAATCCTAGCACTAACCTAAACTAAAACTAAAACAACTTTTTTGCTAACCCTAATCCTAAATCTAACCCTAACCCCAAAACTCCCCCAAACCTGACCCTAAACCTAATCCACCCCAAAATTCTTACCCTAACCCTAACCCCAAACACCCTAATACTAGAACTAAACCAATCCTTCACCCTAACCCTAAACCTAACAATTTAACTCTGACCCTAAAACTCAAATTCACCCTACATACACTTTATGCTACCTAGGTTAGGGTCGGGCTCAATCTGGGTTTTGTGTTGGGGTCAAAGGGATAGGGTTAGGGTAGAGTTCGAGTTAGGATGAAGGTAATGCTTACAGATATGTTTAGAGAATGGAACAGGGTTAGGGTTAAGGTTAGGGTAAGGTTGAAGGTTAGGCTCAGGGTCAGATTTAGGGTTAGAGTTTGGGTTCCTTTTAGGTTTAGGGATAGGGTTAGGGTACGGTTAGGTATTGTACAACGCTAAGTGTTAGCTTCTGGGTAAGGGTTCGGGTTAGGGTAAGGGTTAGATTCAGGGTTAGGGTTAGCATTAGGGTTAGGGTTAGCATTAGCATCAGGGTTAGGGTTATGGTAAGAGTTAGGATAGGGATTGGGATACAGTTAGGGTAAGGCTTAGGAATAGGGTTAGGGTTACATTAAGGTTAGGGTTAGTGTTTGGATAAGGGGTAGGGTTAGGAATAAAGTTAGAGTAAGGGTTAGGGCTAGGGTTAGGGTTAGGGTAGGGTTAAGGATAGGGTAGGGTTAAGGTTAGGGTAGGGTTAGGGTTAGGGTTAGGGTAAGGGTTAGGGTTAGGGTTAGGGTTGGGTTAGGGTTAGGGTTGGGTTAGGGTTTGGGTTATGGTAACAGGATAGGGATTGTGATACGGTTAGGGTAAGGGTTAGGAATATGGATAGGGTTTGATTAGGGTAAGGGTTATTGTTTGGATTAGGGGTAGGGTTACGAATAAAGTTAGAGTTAAGGTTAGGATTAGGGTTAGGGTTAGGGTTAGGGTTGGGTTAGGGTTAGGGTTAGGTTAGGGTTTGGGTTATGGTAACAGGATAGGGATACTAGATAGTGGGTCACTTTGGGTTGCTGTGGGTGTCTGTGGGTCCAGCTATGGGTCACTGTGGGTCTCAGTGAGTCGCTGTGGGTCTCTATGGGTCGCTGTGTGTCCCGCTGTGGGTCACTGGGGGTCGCTGTGTGAGCTATCGGTCTCTGTGGGTTGCTGTGGTTCCCCCTATAGGTTGCTGTGGGTCGGTTGGGTCGCTGTGGGTCCCGCTATGGGTCGCTGTGAGTCTCTATGGGTCGCTGTGGGTCAGTGTGGGTCGCTGTGGGTCGCTGTGGGTCCCGCAGAAGGGGGCGTGCCCAGAGCGAAGCCACGCCCAGCTATGGGGCGGATGTGGGGCAATTATGGGGCAGCCATGGGTCACTATGGATCTCCATGGGGTCCCTACGGATCTCTATGGGGTCTCCACTGATCTCAGTGGATCTCAATGGGGTGGCTAGGGGGCAGCTGTGGGGCAGCAATGGGGCAGTGACCTATTCCCCTCAGAATGCCGCCACTGCATCTCCTCCACCTCCTGCGGGAGCACCTCTGTGGGGCATAACTGCCGCACACCTTCACCCCAAACATCCACAGCTCAGCCCCACAGCGCTGCCCCACATCCCACACATTTGCCCCACATCTCTGCCCCTCATCCCCTGGCCCCACAGCTCAGCCCCACATCCCACAGCTCAGCCCCTCATCCCACACCTGGCCCCAGAGCTCAGCCCTGTGGCTCTGCCCCACACATCTGCCCCAAACCCCACACCTGACCCCACAGCTCAGCCCCACATCCCTCAGCTCTGCACCACAGCTCAGCCCCTCATCCCACACCTGGCCCCAGAGCTCAGCCTTGTGGCTCTGCCCCACAGATCTGCCCCAAAGCCCACACCTGGACCCACGGACCCACAGATCTGCCCCACATCCCACAGCTCTGCCCCACGGCTCAACCCCACAACTCAGCCCCATAGTGCTGCCCCATATCCCACACCTCAGCCCCACAGCTCAACCCCAATCTGCACATACCTGCCCCACATCCCACAGCTCTGCCCCACATACCTACCTGCCCCACAGATCAGCCCTACATTCCACAGCTCTGCCCCATGGATCAGCCTCACATCCCACAGCTCAGCCCCGCATCTGAGCCCCACATCTGCTCATACCTGCACCACACCTCCGCCCCCCAGCCGCCACAGCTCTGCCCCACAGATCCACCCCACAGCTCAGCCCCGCATCCCACAGCTCTGCCCCAATCAGTGCACCTGGACCCAGAACTCTGCCCCACAGCTCTGCCCCAAGCCCGGACCCCACACCCGCGACCCCAGCCCCAAATCCCTGCCCCATAACCCCATAACCTGACCCCGGCCCCATAACCGCCCCTCCCGCCCCGCCACTGACCACGTGCTCTGCTTCCAGCTCTGGTTCCACCTTGCGGCCGCTTCCTGCCCCACGGCACAGCTCGGCCAATCACAGCACAGATCGGCTGCGGAAAGGGCGGGGCGTGGGGTAGCGAGGCAGAACAGCGCCACTGGAACGAGGCACAATGACCGGAAATGACTGAAACTTCTGGGAGCGCAGATTTCCGGCAGCGAGCGGGGCACTGTGGGTAACGAGGCGGAAGCGCACCCGCTGCAGAACGACTGGAAGTGGGAAACCGGAAGCTGGTGGGAAGCGAGTGGGCGTGGCCAACGTTAAGCCCCGCATTTGGGCCATGCCCCAACGTGCAATGACCCAAAGTGACCCCGACGCGACCCCAAAAATGACGCAAAATGACCCCAAATATCCCAGCTTACTTCCAACACTTCTTGGAAGCGCTGCGCCCCAAAGGGCCCCAAAATGACCCAAAAGTGACCCCAAAACCCTATAACGACCCCATAAGGACCATATCAAATCCCCTATGGGGTCACTTCTTGGTTTCTCTGCAGGCCACGACGCAGCACTGCGCCCCAAAGGGCTCCAGAGTGACCCCAAAGTGACCGTAAATCGGCCCTCATGACCCCAAAAACCCCAAATCCTGGAACGGCCCCAAAACGGCCCCATGGGGTCGCTTCTTCTTGGTGTCCCTGCAGGCCATGACATAGCGCTGTGCAACGTTGAGCGGCGATGAATATCCGTCAGCGTACAACGTGTCCTCAAACAGCACTGAGGAATCATCCTGCGGCTGTTATAGGGCAATTATGGAGTCAGGGGGAATTTATGGGGTCGGGAGGAAAGCAATGGGGTCAGGGGGAATTTAAAGGGTTGGGGGGAACAGGGGAACTAATAGGGTCAGGGGGGAAATTAATGGGGTCACGGGGGGAATAGGGGAATTATGGGGACGGGGGGAAAGTAATGGGGTTTGGGGCTGACGTGACCTCAAACAGCACCGAGGAATCGTCCTGCGGCTGTTCTAGGGCAAGTATAGGGTCGGGGGGGAATAGGGGAAGTAACAGGGTCAGGAGGTGAAGTAATGGGGTCACAGGGGGGAATTTATGGGGTTGGGGGGGAAATTATAGGGTCATGGGGGGGAATTATGGGGTCAGGGGGAAAATTGTGGGGTCAGGGGGGAACTAATGGGATTTGGGGCTGACATTTGGGGGAAATAATGGGATTCTGGGGCTGATAATGGAGATTTTGGGGTGGAATTGCAGGATTTTGGCGCTGAGTTTTGGGGTCAGATATCGACCTTATAGGGCTGGGTTATGGGGTCAGTTCGTGCCCTTTTGGGGCCGGGTTTTGTGCTGTGGGTTTGGGGCAGGGTGGTGTTTTTGGGGTGGGGGTTTTGTGCTGTGGGTTTGGGGTCAGGGCGGTATGTTTTGGGGCTGGGTTTTGGGGTCAGTTCCTGCTCTTTTGGGGCCGGGTATTGGGGTGAGTCCCTGCCCTTTTGGGGCCGTGCTTTGTGCTGTGGGTTCGGGGTCATACCCGCCTGCGGGGGCACGTGGATGAGGGCACAGTAGAAGCAGGTGGTCTGCGGGTATAGGGCCAGCACGAGCTGCTCCCGCTGGAACAGCGCTTTGGGGTCCGTCTCTGGGTTCGCCTTCCACTGCAGCAGCGGGATCACACGGCGCCGGCTCAGTGTGTGCTGTCTGCGGGGGAAGAGATAAGAGATATGAGATAAGATATGGGGTGATATGGGGAGATATGGGGTGATATGGGGGGACAGGGGCAGTGGGATCACGCAGCGCTGGCTCAGCGTGCGCCGTCTGCGGGAGATAAGAGATAAGATATGGGGAGATATGCAGGAAAAATGGGGAGATATGGGGGCACAGGGGCAGTGGGATCACGCGGCGCCAGCTCAGTGTGTGCTGTCTGCAGGGGAAGAGATAAGAGATATGATAAGGGGTGATATGGGGAGATATGGGGAGCTATAGGGAGATATGGGGGAGATATGGGGCAGGGATGGGGCTGTGGGGGTTTGAAGGGGCAGCTGTGGGGCACTCACTCTTTGCCCTCCTCATCCATGTCATCCACCTCGTACCTGGGGGCACAAAGGCGTCACCACAATGTTAACCCCAATCCTAACCCCATGTCGCCCCTATTTCACCCCATATCTCCTAATATCACCCCATATGACTTCGTATCACCCCTTATCACCCCATATCACCCCATTTGCCCCATACTTCCCCCATATCACCCCATCACCCACTATCACTCCTATGTCACCCCATATCGGCCCATATCACCCCATATCATTCCATATTGCTCTTATATCACCCCATATTGCCCCCTATATCACCTCCTATCACCCCTATTTCACTCCACATCCCCCAATATCACTCCATATCACCCCATATCATCCCATATTGCCCCAATATCTCCCCCATATCACTCCCTATGGCCCCGATATTGCCCCCTATCACCCCATATCGCCCCATATCGCTTCTTATCACCGCATAAAACCCCCTATCACCCCCATATCGCCCCTATATTACCCCATTTCACCCCTTATCGTCCCATATTGCCCCTATTTCCCCCCATATCTCCCCGTTATCTCCCCGTATCACCCCATATCATCCCCATATCGCCCCATACTGCCCCATATCGCCCATAACACCCCCTATTGCCCCTATTTCACCCCATATCTCCCCATTATCTCCCCATATCGCCCCATATCATCCCACATTGTTCCTATATCACCCCACATTGCCCCATACTGCCCCATATCGCCCCATACCACCCCCTATCGCCCCTATTTCACCCCATATCTCCCAATATCACCCCAGACCGCCCCCCTATCACCCCGTATCGCCCCACTTGTTGGCGGCGTGGCTGTAGCTGACGACCTCAGCCAGGATCCACTGCTCTTCGCCATCCACGGCTTTGACGCGCGGCCACTTTGTCCCGCGGCCATGCCACATAGTCCCCGCACGCGGGCACCGCCCCGCACAGCGAGGGGGCGGGGCTTAGCGCGAGCACACGGCCAATCGGGGAAAGGGGGCTGGGAGTAGGTGGAACAGGCGGCCTATGAGGGAAAGGGGGAGAAGCTGAGGAGGAGGGGTGGCCTATTGGGGGGCAGGGGGTGGGGCTTAGCGGGAGTGGTAGTGGTAAGCCTATGGAAAGAGAGGGGCAGGGAACCAGGAAATAAAGGGGCGGGACTTCAGTGAGGGGCGGGGCTTGGCTCTATGGGGCACGGAGCTGCGCTATGGGGCACAACACGGTACTATGGGGCAAGACCCACTTGTCCCCGGGTTTCCCAATCCGTAGGGGCAGCGTCATGGCTGTGGGAGTGGGGCTTCAGTGAGGGGCGGGGCTTTAATGAGAACCGGGAACGATAGGGGGCGGGGCTTAGAACGAGGGGCGTGACAACCAGGAAGCAAGAGCGAAAAGGGGCGGGGCTTGGCTCTATGGGGAGGGAGGCGGCACTATGGGGCAGGGAGCTGTGCTATGGGGCAAAACGCGGCGCTATGGGGCGGGACCCACTTGTCGCTGGGTTTCCCGAGCCAGAGGGGCAGCGTCATGGCGGATTGCTGCAGCAGCGTCATCAGAACCCTGCGACGCATCATCTTCTGGGGGGGATCCGCGTCACTGTAAACGCCCACCATCTTCGCTGCTGGGGGGAGACAGGGGGTGAAATTATGGGGGGATGGGGTGAAATGATGAGGGGGATATGGGGTGAGATGGGGGGGATGTGGGGGAGGTATGAGGGGGGTAAAGGGGAAGGATAGGGGGGAGGATATGGGGTGAAATGGGGGGAGATATGGGGGGGGATGCAGAGGAATCGGGGGCAGTTGTGGGTCACGCTATGGGGCCGTACTGATGCGCTGCTCCTCCAGCAATGATTTGATCTCAGCAATTTTATCCAACTCCTTCCGCAGGATGCTGCAAGACACATGTGTGGGGTAGAGATGTGGGGCGGGGATGTGGGGCAGCTATGCAGCAACTATGAGGCATCTATGGGGCAACTACAGGGCAGCTATGGTGCAGCTATAGGGCAGCCATGGGTAGTTATAAAGCAGACATGGGGCAGAAGTGAGGCAGCTATGGGGCAGCTATGGGTCAGCTATGGGTCAGATATGAGGAAGCCCTGGGGCAGCTATGGGGCAGCAGTGAGGCACCTATGGGGCAGCAGTGGGGCAGATATGACGAGGCTATGGGGTAGCAGTGAGGCAACTATGGGGAAGCTATGGGGCAGCTATGGGGCAGCAGTGAGGCAGCTATGGGGCGGCTATGGGGCAGTAGTAGGGCAGCTATAAGGCAGCTATGGGGCAGCAGTGGGGCAGCTATGGGGCGGCTATGAGGAAGCCACTGGGCAGCTATGGGGCAGAAGTGAGACAGCAATTACGCAGCAGTGAGGCAGCTATGGGGAGGCTATTGGGCAGCTATGGGTCAGCAGAGGGGCAGTTATGGGGTAGCTATCGAGAGGCTATGGGGCAGCTATGGGCCGCGATGAGGCAGACATGGGGCAGTTATGGGGCAGTAGTAAGGCAGCTATGGGTCAGCAGTTTGGCAGCTATGACGAGGCTATGGGAAGGCCATGGAGAAGCGATGGGGCAGCTTTGAGGAAGACAAAATGTAGCTATGGGGCTGCAGTGAGGCAGCTATGGGATGGCTATTGGGCAGTAGTGGGGCAGCTATGAGGTAGCCATGGGGCAGCTATGGAGAAGCAGCGAGGGAGCTATGGGTTAGCAGTGAGGTAGCTATGAGGAGGCTATGGGGAGGCTATGGGGCAGCTATGGGACGGCTATGAGGCAGCCACGGTGCAGCTATGGGGCAGCAGTGGGGCAGCTATTGGGCAGCAGTAAGGAAGCTATGAGAAGGCTATGGGGGCTGCTATGGGGTGGCTATGAGACAGCTATGGGGCAACTATGAGGCAGCCGTGGGGCAGCTATGGGGCAGCAGTGGGGCAGCAATTAGGCAGAAGTTGGGCAGATATGGGGCAGCAGTGAGGCAGCTATGAGGAGGCTATGGGGAGGCTATGTGGCAGCAGTGATGCAGCTATGGGGCAGCTATGAAATGGCTATGAGGCAGCTATAGAGTGGCAATGTAGCAGTAGTGGGGCACCTAAAGGCAGCTATGGGGCGGCTATGGGGCTGAAGTGGGGCAGCTATGAGGAGTCTCTGGAGAGGCTATGGGGCAGCTATGGGGCTGCAGTGGAGCATCTATGGGGCAGTAGTTGGGCAGATATGGAGCAGCAGTGAGGCAGCTATGGGGTAGCTATGAGGAAGCTATGGTATGGCTATGGGGCAGCTATGGTACGGCTATGAGGCAACCATGGGGCAGCCATAAGGCAGCAGTTGGGCAGCTATGGGGCCACATCGAGGCAGCTATGGGGCCACATCGAGGCAGCTATGATGAGGCTATGGGATGGCTATGGGGAAGGTATGGGGCAGCTATGTGGCAGCCAAAAGGTAGCTATGGGGCTGCTCTCCCAATCCAAACACCAGAACTATTCCTATTCCTAAACCTAACACTAAGCCAGAACCAAACCCAAGGCCTACCCCTTCTCTCAGCCTAACACTCAAACTAACCTAGACCTGAACGGAACGCTAAATCAAATACCAAAACTCACCCTTATCCAAGTCTTAACCCTTCCCTGGTCCTAAAACTAAAGAGAACCCTACCCCTTCCACTAAACCTTCATCTACATCCCTAACCCTTACCCTAAACCTAAATCTACACCAAAACCTAACCCTAACCCTAACTCTTATTCTAACTGTAAAACTAACGCTTCACCTAACCCGAACTGAAACCCTAGGACTAAACCTTACCTAACACCTAACTAGATTCCTAACCCTATCCTGAAACCTAACGTTAACCCTAACCCTAAAAACAACTTGGAACCAAACCCTAACCCTAACCTAACCCTTATCAGAACCCTAAATCTAATCCTAACCGTTACCTCAATTTAACTCCAATTCTACCTGAAATCTAAATGGGACCTTAAAACCAACCCCAAATTGAAGCCCAACCCTAAACCTAACACAAAGCATTAGATTACCACAGCCATCACCTAACTCTAACCCCAGCCTTAACGCTAATACTATCCCAAACACTACTCCAATTCCTAAACCCAACATAAACCCAAAAACACAAAGCCTACAATTCTCACAGCCTAACACTGAAAGGAAACCTAAATCTTACCCTAACTCTAAAACTAATCCAAAGCATGTGTCACGCTCCAATATAAAGGAGGGAGACGAGGTTCTTTATATGTATGTGTATACCCGATGGCGAGATTAAGACACAGCGGGTCAAATGTTAGCCCAACCAGTTTATTACAATTACTAGTTGCTTAGGGATATGGGGAAGGGAAGGTGGGCGATAGAAAAGAGATGAAAAGCAAGGAGACTTGGCAGAAAGCAAGAGAGAGAGAGAGAGAAAGAGAGAGCATCACCACTGTGGATCCGGCGAGGTCCGTAGTCCGTTGATCTCAGGAACTCGTCTGGTCTCCGCGGGGGATGGGAGAAAGCCGGGAAGTTTCACAGCAAGCAGGCACCGTGCAGGGGGGGGGTCTTCCAAAGAGGTTTTTCCCTCAGGAAAGTCTCTTCTTCAAAGTCTTTGGTTTAGTGGTGCCGAGAAAACCAACTGAGCAACTCGACACATCAATGAGTTATGTCAAGCAGCTATTCCCCCCATTACAGCGCTGGGTACATGGGGGATCGCTCCACCAAACATGCACAACAAAGAGAGAAACGAATACATATTTAAAGGTATAGCACATGCATATTCATCACATTCCAAACTCTGGTTAACGAGGGGATTAAACCTAAGGGTCAATTTTGCTGTAAACTTTCAAACCTTGAAGGGGGAGAGCTCCTCACCATTCCTGTGGGTGTCTTGTTATAAGAGAGACGTCTGTTTGGTTATCTTGTTGGGACAACAGGATGTCTGTCCTGCTTTCTTTAGCTGCCTCCATGTTCTGGCATTAGTTTGATTTATGTCCACCCAACACATCTGGCCCAACAGATAAATCAACAGGGAGTAGCACCTTCGGTGCCATACAAGTACTATTTTCCTTTGCGGTGATCAGCTTCTCCAAGCCGTACCCCGAAAAAGACTACTTGCCCCTATTTCTGCTTATCTTTACAACCACAAACAGAGACACTGAGGCACCGCGACAACCATCTAGATGATTTGCAGTTGTCAATTAGAGTCTTATAGCCAGAAAGGCCTCATGAAGCAAGCTTTGAGACAACAAAAGTAAAAAACAGTTTCTGTCTTTCACAGCATGACCACAATTTGAACTCTAAATCTACCTTCAGACTAAAGCTTACCCTAACACCAACCTCAAGTAAAAGCCCAACCCTAAGCCTAACACAAGGCATTAGATTACCACAACGCTCACCTAACTTCTAACCCCCACCCTAACACTAATACTAAACCAATCAGATTCCAAATACTAACCCAATTCCTATTCTGAAACCCAAAACTATTCCAAAAACAAACCCAAGGCCTAACCTTTCTCTCACCCTAACAATCAAAGAAAACCTATTCCTAAACCTAATCCTAAATCTAGTCCTAACCCTAACCCTCACCCTTAATCTAACCCCAACCCCCACCCAGAAGCTAACACTTAGCATCGTACAGTACCTAAACGTACCCCTAATCCTTATCACTAAACCTAAAAGGAACCTGAAACATAGTGCTAAATCTGACCCGAACCCTAATCCTAAACCTCATCCTATTCCCAAACCTCACCCTATTCAGAACCCTATTCCTAACCGGACCCTAACCCGAACACTAACCCTTACTCTATTGCTAACTTGAAGACTAACCCTAACAATGAACCAATTCCTAAACTTTTCCTTCCTCCAAATTGATTCCTAACACTAACCCTAACCCTAATCAAACCCGAACCGTATTCTTAACCCTAAACCTAACCGTATCCCAATCTCTAACTCTTACCATAAACCTAACCCTATCCCTAACCTAACCCTAACCTTAAAACTAAGCCTAACCCTAACACTAACCCTAACCCTACATTAAACCTAACCCTAACCCTAACCATAACCCTAGCCCTAACCTAACTCTAACCCTAAACCTAACGCTAACCCTTACCCTACCCTAACACTAACCCTAACCCAAAGTCTTACCCTATCACTAACCCTATCCTACATTAACCCTATCCTAACCCTAACCATAACCCTACCCTAAACCTAAACCTTACCCTACCCCTACCCCTAACACTAATCCCCTAACCCTAAACCCCTAACCCTAACCCTACCCTAACCCTAACTCCTAACCATACCCTAACCCTAACACTACCCTAACCCTGAACCAAACCCTAATCCTACCCTAACACCAACCCTCACCCTAACCCTTACACTAACCTTAACCCTACTCCTAACCCTACCCTTACCCAACCCTAACCATAACCCTAATCCAACCTAACCCTAACCCTACCCCTAACCCTAAACCAACCCCTACCCCTAACTCTAAACCCTAACCCTACCCCTACCCCTACCCCTAACCCTACCCTAACCCTGACCCCTAACCCTAACATTTTACCCTAACCCTAAACCCTAACCCTACCCTAACCCTATTGATGGACCCTAACCGTAACCCTAACGCTAACCCTAACCCTACCCTAACCCTACCCGAACCCGTACCCTAACACTAACCCTAACCCTACCTAAACAATGACCCTAACCCCTAACCCCAACCCCCAACCCCTAAGCCCTAACCCTGCCCCTAATCCTAACACTAACCCCTAACCCTAACACTAACCCCAACCCTACCCTAGCCCTAACCCCTAACCCCTAACCCAAACCCTACCCTAACCCAAACCCTACCCTAACCCTAAACCTACCCTAACCCTAACCCTACCCTAAACCTAACCCTAACAATACCCTAACCCTACCCTAATTCTAACCCTAACCCTAACTCTTACCCTATCCCTAACCCGTAACCCTGACACTGACCCTAACCCCTAACCCTAACCCTTACCGTAAATTCTAATCCAACCCTAACCCTAACCCTACCCTAACCCTACCCATGCCCCTACCCCTTACCCTACCCTAACCCTAACCCTAACCCTATCCCTGACCCTAACCCTAAACCTAACCCTTACCTATCCCTAACCCTACCCTACCCCTAACACTAACCCTTAAATCTAACCCTAATTCTACCCTAACCCTAACCAAAATTCTACCCTAACCCTAACCAAATTTCTACCCTAACCCTAACCCTACCCTAACCCTAAACCTAAAACCTAACCCTACCCTAACCCTAACCCTTAACCCTAACACCTAACCCTAACCCCTAACCCTAGCCTAACCCAATTGATGGATCCTAACCGTAAAACTAACACTACACTAACCCTACCCGTAATCCAACCCCTAACCCTTACCCAACCCTAACCCTAACCCTAATCCAACCTAACCAAAACCCTAACCCTAAACCTACCCCTACCACCAAACCCTAAACCCTAACACTACCCTAACCCTGAACCTAACCCTAATCCTACCCTAACACCAACCCTCACCCTAACCCTTACCCTAACCCTAAACCTAGCCTAACCCTAACCTAACCCTTAACCCTAACCTAAACCCTACCCCTAACCCTACCCCTAACCCTACCCTTACCCCACCCTAACTATAACCCTAATCCAACCTAACCATAACCCTAACCCTAACCCTACCCCTAACCCTAAACCAACCCCTACCCCTAACCCGAAACCCAAACCCTAACCCCTAACCCTAACCCCTACCCCTAAACCCCAACCCTACCCTAACACTTAACCCTAACCCTAAACCTACCCTAACCCTAAACCCTAACCCTAACATTTAACCCTAACCCTAAACCCTAACCCTACCCTAACCCTATTGATGGACCCTAACCGTAACCCTAACCCTACTCTAACCCTACCCTAACCCTTACCCTAGCACTAACCCTAACCCTACCCTAACCCTACCTTAACCGTGACCCTAACCCCTAACCCCAACCCCTAACCCTGCCCCTAACCCTAACTTTGCCCCTAACTCTAACACTAACCCCTAACCCTAAGACTAACCCCAAACCCCTAACTTTAACCCTAACCCCTAACCCTAACATAATCCTAACCCTTACCCTAACACTTACCCTAACCCTACACTAAACCTAACCCTGACCCTAACCCTCACTCAAACCCTACCCTTAACCCTGCCCCTGACCCTAACCCTACCCTACCCTTACCTAACCCTAACCCTACCCAAACCCTACCCTAACCCTTAACCCTAACCCTACCCTAAAACTACCCTAACATTTACCCTAACCCTTACCTAACCATAACCCTAACACTAAGCATAACCCTACCCTAACCCTACCCTAACCGTGACCCTAACCACTAACACCAACTCCTAAACCTAACCCTGCCCCTAACCCTAACCCTACCCTAACCCTAACCTCAACCCTACCCTAAACCTAACCCCAACCCTAACCCTAACACTAACCCCTAACCCTACCCTAGCCCTACCCTAGCCCTAACCCTAGCCTAACCCTAACCCCTAACCCCAACCCCTAACCCTAATCCTGCCCCTAACCCTAACCCTACCCTAACCCTTCCCTAACCCTACCCCTACCCTAACCCTAGCCCGTACCTTATCCATACCCTAACCAAAACCCTGACCCCTATCACTGACCCTAACCCTAACCCCTAACCCTAACCCTTACCTATCCCTAACCCTACCCTAACCCTTAACCCAAACCCTACCCTAACCCTACCCTAACTCTAACCCTACCCTAACCCTAATAATACCCTAACCTTACCCTAACTCTAATCCTAACCCTAACTCTTACCCTATCCCTACCCCTAACCCGTAACCCTGACACTGACCCTAACCCCTAACCCTAACCCTTACCGTAAATTCAAATCCAACCCTAACCCTAACCCTACCCTAACCCCACCCATACCCCTACCCCTTACCCTACCCTAACCCTAACCGCAGCCCTACCCTAACCCTAACCCTACACCCTTACCCTAACCCTACTCCTAACCCTAACCCTCGCCCTTACCCTAACCATACCCTAACCCAAACACTGACCCTACCCCTATCCCTGACCCTAACCCTTACCCTAACCCTTACCTATCGCTAAACCTACTCTAACCCTTAACCCTAACCCTACCCTAATCCTACCCTAACCCTTACCCTAACACCTAACCCTAACCCTAACCTAACCCTAATCCTACCCTAACCCTACACTAACCCTTAAATCTAACCCTAATTCTACCCTAACCCTAACCAAAATTCTACCCTAACCCTAACCAAAATTCTACCCTAACCCTAACCCTTAACCCTAACACCTAACCCTAACCCTAAACCCTAACCCTAGCCTAACCCAATTGATGGATCCTAACCCTAACACTAACCCTAACCCTAACCCTAACCTAACACTTACCCTAACATTAACCCTAACCCTACCGTAACCGTGACCCTAACCCCTAACCCCAACCCCTAAGCCCTAACTCTAACCGTGCCCCTAACCCTAACCCTACCTCTAACCCTTACCCTACCCTAACCCTAACCTCAACCCTACCCTAACCCTAACGCTGCCCCTAACCCTAACCCTAACCCCTAACCCTACCCTAGCCCTAACCCTACCCTAGCCCAAACCCCTAACCCCTAACCCAAACCCTACCCTAAACATATTGATGGACTCTAACCCTGACTCACACCCTACCCTTAACCCTGACCCTGACACTAACCCTACCCTAACACTTAACCCTAACCCTAACACTAACCCTAACCCTACCCTAACATTTACCCTAACCCCTAACCCTAATCCTTACCCTAACCCTAACCTAACCATAACCCTAACACTAACCCTAACCCTACCCTAACCCTAACACTAACCCTAACTCTACCCTAACCCTACCCTAACAGTGACCCTAACCCCTAACCCCAACCCCTAAGCCCTAACCCTAATCCTACTCCTAACCCTACCCCTAACCCTTACACTACCCTAACCCTAACCTCAACCCTACCCTAAACCTAACCCCTAACCCTAGCCCTACACTAACCCTACACCCTAAACCTAACCCTACACCCTAACCCTACCCCTAGCCCTTACCCTAACCCTACCCTAACCCTTAAACCTAATCCTACTCCTAACCCTTACCCTACCCTAACCTCAATCCTACCCTAAACCTAACCCCAACCCTAACCCTAACACTAACCCCTAACCCTAACCCCTAACCCTACCCTAAACCTTAACCCTAATCCTAACCCTAAACCCTAACCCTACACCTAACCCTAACCCTAAACCCTAACCCTACACCTAACCCTAACCCTAAACCTTAACCTTACCCTAAACCTATCCCTAACCTTAAACCCTAAACCTAACCCTTCTGATCCCTAACCCTAACTCTAACCCTTACCCTACTGATTCCTTACCCTAACCCTACCCTAACCCTAACCCTACCCTAACTCTAACCCTAATCCTAACCCCAACTTTAACCCTACCCTAACCGTAACCCTAACCCTACCCTATCCCTAACCTTTATTCTAAACCCTAACA
This sequence comes from Callipepla californica brunnescens, assembly GCA_023055505.1. Taxonomy (NCBI): domain Eukaryota; kingdom Metazoa; phylum Chordata; class Aves; order Galliformes; family Odontophoridae; genus Callipepla; species Callipepla californica. The sequence continues at coordinate 385,134 of JALIRH010000057.1, read as the reverse complement.
CTAACCCTAACCCTAAACCCTAACACTAACCCTAACCCTAAACCCTTACATTAATCCTAACCGTAACCCTCACCCTAAGCCTACCCTAACCCTTACCATAACCTTAACCAAACCGTAACCCTAACCCTAGCGCTATATATAATATATGTATCCCCCCTATATATATGTCTATGTATTTTATACTTATTATGTACTTTCTCTTTTCTTTTATATATTTATCTTTTTCTTATTTGGTACAACATTTAATCCTTCTAGATTCTTTTCTTTGGGCTGAAGTATCGAGAAACAGGGATGGAATTCTGAATGAATTAGCCGGGATTTGTCACTGCTCTCTGGGGTGAAATTGCAGGATTTAGGACCGGAGTTTGAGGGAAATCGTGAGGATTTAGGACTACCTTTTGGGAGAAATAGTCATGTTTTGGTGCAGGAATTTGGTGTGGATTAGCAAGGACTGAGTTCTAGGCTTTGGGGCTGAAACTGCAAGGGTTTACATCTGAAGTTTAGGGTGTCTACAGTGTCTAACCCAAAAGAATACTACCCACACAAAATAAGGAAGGAGGACAGTATATTTTTATAAGGCTAATCCAGGTAGGATAAGCACAACCAGTAAATAAGGAAAGCCTCACCTGCTACTCATTTTCAAGGCATGCCTGGACCTCCACAGGGGAGGGTGAAAGACAGAGGGTGACCCTGTGAAAGACAGAAACCGTTTTCTTTTGTCTCAAAGCTTGCTTCATAAGGCCTTTTCTGGTGACAAGACTCTGACTGATAACTGCCGGTTACCCAGATGGGTGTTACCGTGCCTCACTGTCTCTGCTTATGGTCATCAACATAAGCAGAAATAGGGGCAAATAGTCTTTTCTGGTAGGGGGTATGGCTTGGAGAAGCTGACCACCACAAAAATACAACAATGCTCCTGCATGGCAATGAGGTCAACATCCACTGCTGGCATATCTGTTAGGCCAGATATCTCACACAAAGAGAAAAGGTAAAAACATCTGAGAAACTGGGGATAAAAGGCCTTCACTGAACCAAGGATTTTGGAGGAGGAGAACTCCCAAAGTAAAAATCTGTGAGGAAGACTCCCAAAGACAGACCCTGAGGCCTGCTTGCTGCCATCTCCCATCCCTTGCGGTGACCAGATGAGTTCCTGAGATCAACGGACCAACTACAGACCCCGCTGGATCCACGGTGGTGATTACATCTCTCTTGCTTTCTGCCAAGACTCCTTGCCTTTTTATCTCTTTTCTATCGCTCACGTTCCCATCCCTATATCCCTAAGCAACTAGTGTTTGTAATAAACTGGTTGGGCTAACATTTGGCCCACTGAGTCTTAATTTCATGCTGGGTATACACATCAAAGAAGAAACTCAACTCCCTCCTTTACATTGGAGCGTGACAGACCCTAAAAGCAACAACGCTATGTAGTGGGATGAAGGGTGAGGAGGACCGCTGCGGGGCATGGAGAGGTGGGGCTAAGGGGCGGCTCTACGGGGTAGGGAGCGGAGCTATGGAGTAGGCAGGGAAGGGGAGCTATGGGGCTGCGCTTTTGAAGCCCTCCAAGCTCCGCCGCACCCCCACCCGAGAATCAATCGCAATAAATCAATACAGCGGCAATTAATGAATCCATCAAGAAGCGATAAATGAATAAATCATTGCTTAATTGCATTTCTTCATTGCATTGCAAAGCTTAATTACAGTGTGTAATAGTATTGTTTAATTACTATGATTAATCACAATGCTTAAATGTGTTGCGAGGCAGCGAAGCAAGCGCAATACGTATCGACACAGTACGCATGCGCAGGAACTGCAGAGAGCGCATGAGCATTGTGACTCGCGAACTAGAGCATGCACAGTAAACGTCTCTAGTAAAAGGTGATACAATGTCACAGTGTCAGCATGTCAAAATGTCACAATGTCAGAATGTGACAATGTCACAATATCAAAGTATCACAATGTCAGAATGTCAGTGTCACAATGTTAGAATTTCACAATGCCAAAATATCACAATGTGAGAATCTAAAAATGTCACAGTGTCAGAATGTCACAGTGCAAAAATGAAAGACTGTCACAATACCAGAAGGTAAAAATTTCACAGTCAGAATATTACAGCGTCACAATGTCAGAAGGTCGCATTTTCAGAATGTCAGAATGTGAGTACGTGAGAATGTCAGAACGTCACAATCTCACAAAGTGAGAATATGAGAATGTCAGAATAACAGAATGTCAGAATGTAAGAACGAAATGAGGTCAGAATGTGATTATGTGAGAATGTCAGAATTTCAGAATGTCAGAATGTCACAACGTCAGAATGCAAGAATATCAGAATGTCCTAAGTTGAGAATGTCACAATGGCAGATTGTCACAATGTGACAATGCCACGGTATCTGAATATAAGAATGTAACATTGGCACAATCTCAGAATGTAACAAAGACATAACATCATAATGTCATAATGTCAAAATTTCACAACTTCACAATGTCACAATGAGAGAATTTCAGAATGCAACAATGTAACAATCTGAGAATGTCACAATATCAGATTGTCAGAATGTGAGAATGACAAAATGTGAGAATATCACAATATCACTATGCCAGATTCCCAAAATGCCACGATGTCACAATGTCAGAATGTCAGAATCACAGAATTTGACACTGCGAGAATATCACAGTCACAAAGCCACAATGTCAGAATATCACAATGTCAGAATATCACAATGTCAGAATATCACAATGTCAGAATATCACTATGTCAGAATATCACTATGTCAGAATATCACTATGTCAGAATATCACTATGTCAGAATATCACTATGTCACAATGTCAGAATGTAACAATGTCACAATGAGAGAATATTAGAATGTCACAATGTCAGCATGTCAGAATGTGAGAAAGAGAGAATGTCATGATGTCAGAATGTCTTAATGTCAGAATGTGAAATCGTCACAACCTCCCAATTAAAATTCAGGGAATATGACTGTGTGAAAGACAGAAACTGTTTTTGACTTTTGTTGTCTCAAAGCTTGCTTCATGAGGTCTTTCTGGCTATAAGACTCTAATTGACAACTGCTTGGAGAAGCTGATCATCACAAAGGACAATAATACTTGTATGGCACCGAAGGTACTACTCCCTGTTGATTTATCTGTTGGGCCAGATGTCTTGGGTGGGCACAAATCAAACTAATGCCAGAACACGGAGGCAGCTAAAGAAAGCAGGATAGACACCCTGTTGTCCCAACAAGATAAGCCTCTCTTAAAACAAAACACCCACATGAATGGTGAGGAGCTTTCCCCCTTCAAGGTTTGAAAATTTAAAGCAAAACTGACCTTTAGGTTTAATCCCCTCGATAACCAGAGTTTGGAATGTGATGAATATGCATGTGCTATACCTTTAAATATGTATTCATTTCTCTCTTACGTGCGCATGTTTGATGAAGCAATCCCCCATGTACCCAGCGCGCCGCTTGACAGAACTCATTGGTGTGTCGAGTTGCTCAGTTGGTTTTCTCGACACCACTAAACCAAAGACTTTGAAGAAGAGACTTTCCTGAGGGAAAAACCTCTTTGGAAGAACCCCCCTGCACAGCGCCTGCTTGCTGCAAAACTTCCCAGCTTTCTCCCATCCCCCGTGGAGACCAGACGAATTCCTGAGACCAACGGACTACGGACCTCGCCAGATCCACGGTGGTGATGCTCTCTCTTTCTCTTTCTTGCTTTCTGCCAAGTCTCTTCGCTTTTCATCTCTTTTCTATCACCCATCTTCCCTTCCCCATATCCCTAAAAAACTACTTATTGTAATAAACTGGTTGGGCTAAAATTTGAACCACTGCGTTTTAATCTCACCATCGGGTATACACATACAAATAAAGAACCTCGTCTCCCTCCTTTATTTTGGAGCGTGACACTGTGTCAAAACGTCACAATGAGAGAATATGAAAAAGTGAGAACATCACAATGATCGAATGTGAGAACATCACAATGACCGAATGTGAGAATGTGAGAATGACCGAATGTGAGAATGTGAGAATGTGAGAATGTGAGAATGTGAGAATGCGAGAATGTCGCAATTAGAAAATTGGGGAATATCAAAATGTCACAACTTCACAATGAGAGATAATAACACAAAGTGAATGACAATTTCACAGTGTCACAATGAGAGTATCTCAGAATGTCAGAACTTCAAAATGTCAAAATGTCACAAAGTCCAAATATCACAACGACAGAACGTCAGAATGACAGATTCCCACAATTTCAGAATGTCAGAATGTGGTAATGAGAGAAAGTCAAAATATCGGAATGTCAGAATGTCACAATGTCACAACGAGAGAACCTCAAAATGTCACAAAGAGAGACTGTCAAGCTATCAGAATGTGAGAATGAGTGAATGTCACAATGAGAGACTGTCACAATTTTAGAATGCCAGATTGTGAGAATGTCAGAATGTGAAAACGCCAGAATGTGAGTGAGTGAATGTCACAACATCAAAATGTCATAACGTCAGAATGTCAGAATGAACCAATGTGAGAGTGTCTGAATGTCACAGTATGAGAATGTCACAATATCACAAATCTCAGAATTTCAGTGTCAGAATGAGAGAATGTCACAATGCCACAACGAGAGAATGTCACAATTACAGTTTATTGATATATCAGAATGTCAGAATACGAGAAAGTGAGAATGTCACAATGTCAGAATATCAGAATGAGGGAAAGAGAGAATGTCATGATGCCAGAATGTCTAAATGTCAGAATGTCAAATTGTCACAAAGTCACAATATCACAATGAGAGAATATCAGAAAGTGAGAATATGCCAATGAACGAATGTCACAATGTAAGAATTTGAGAATGTCAGAATGTCACAATGTCACAAATAGAGATCTTCAGAAGGTCAGAATGTGAGAATATTAGAATCTCACAATGAGAAAATCTCACAATGCTACGAAGTCACAATGCGAGAAAGAGAGAATGCCATGTCAGAATGCCATGATGTCAGAATGCCTTGATGATGTCAGAATGCCTTAATGATGTCAGAATGCCTTAATGATGTCAGAATGCCTTAATGATGTCAGAATGCCTTAATGATGTCAGAATGCCTTAATGATGTCAGAATGCCTTAATGATGTCAGAATGCCAAATTGTCACAACGTCACAATTACAAAATCAGGGAATATGACTGTGTCACAATGTCACAAAGAGAGAATATGAAAAAGTGAGAATATCACAACGACCGAATGTCAGAACATGACAATGTCAGAACGTGACAATGTCACAATGTCAGAATGAGGGAAAGAGAGAATGTCATGAAGTCAGAATGTCAACTTGTCACAATGCCACAATAGCACAGCAAGAGAATATCAGAAAGTGAGAATATGACAGTGACTGAATGTCACAATGTGAGAAAATCAGAACATTAGTATAGGGCAAATAACCCCCAAAAAAGCACTCCATGGAAATTGTGCGAAAGGCGGTATATTTTAGGTAGGCTTAAGAAAATGGTATACAAACAGTAATAAAAGAGAGGAGCTCACCTTGATGATGGTCGAGGCTCACTAATAACTCCAAAAGGGAGGGATCTCTAACAAGAGAACCTTCCCTGCTGGAGGTCAGCCCTTAAATGGGGTCTTGGGAGAGGTGGAGTCAAACTCCACCCCTTCCAATCACACTCACTTGTGCCCCTGCAGCTGACTCAGGGCTTGCCTCAGGTGATCAATCAGTGGTTCAGGCCATGATTCAACAGTTCCCATACAATTAGAATGTCACAATGTAACAATGTCACCATGAGAGTATCTCAGAATGTCACAATGTCAGAATGTCTCAATGATAGAATGTCACAATGGCAGCATGTGTCTGTGAGAGAATGTCACAATGACAGAATAGAAATATGTCAGAATATAGCAATGAGAGAATGTTAGAATGCAACCATGTCAACATGTCAGAATGTGAGAAAGTGAGAATGTCATAACGTCAGAATGTCTTAATGTCAGAATGTCAAATCTTCACTGTGTCACAATTACAAGATTAGGGAATATGACTGTGTCAAAAAGTCACAATAAGAGGATACGAAAAAGAAAGAATATCACAATGACCGACTCTCACAACGTAAGAAAGTGAGAATGTGAGAATGTCAAAATGTCAAAATGACAGAATATCACTGTCACAATGACAAAATGTCTCAATGTCAGAATATCAATATGTAACAGTGTAAGAACGTCACAAATACCACAATGTGAGAATGACAGATTGTCACGATTACAGAATTTCAGAATGTGAAAATATCAGAATGTCACTATGTCAGATTCTGAGATTGTCACAATGACAGAATGTCAGAATGAAAGATTTTCAAAATTCCAGAATGTCACTACGTCACAACGTCAGAATGACGCATTGTCAAAATGCTAGAATGTCACAGTGTCACAAGGTGAGAATATCACAATGGTAGATTGTCATAATGCCATAACATCAGAAGGTGAGAATATTAGAATGCCACAATGTAACAATGTTACAATGAGAGTATCTCAGAATGTCACAATGTCAAAATGTCAGAATGAGGGAAAGAGAGAATGTCATGATGTCAGAATGTCTTAACGTCAGAATGTCAAATTGTCACAACGTCACAATATCACAATGAGAGAATATCAGAAAGTGAGAATATGACAATGACCGAATGACACAGTGTGAGAATGTCAGAATGCCAGAATGTCAGAATGTGAGAATGTCACAATGTCAAAATGTGTGAAAGTCTGAATGTCACAATGAGAGAGAGTCAGAGTTTTACAATGTCACAATGTGAGAATGTCTGAACGTCAGAATGAGGGAGAGTTAGAATTTCAGAATGTCACAGTGTCACAATGGCATCATGTCACAATATCAGAATGTTGCATTATCACAATGTCACAATTCCAGAATTTCAGAATGTCACAATGTCAAAATGTGTGAAAGTCTGAATGTCACCATGAGAGAGAGTCAGAGTTTTACAATGTCACAATGTCACAATGTGAGGATGTCTGAACGTCAGAATGAGGGAGAGTTAGAATTTCAGAATGTCACAGTGTCACAATGCCATCATGTCACAATATCAGAATGTTGCATTATCACAATGTCACAATTCCAGAATTTCAGAATGTCCAAATATCTGAATGTCACAATGTCATAATGTGAGAATGTCAGAATGACAGTTGTCACAATGTCAGAATGTCACTATGTCACAATGCTAGAATGTCATAATATCAGAAAGTGAGAATATCACAATGGTAGACTGTCATAATGCCAGAACTTCAGAAGGTGAGAATATTAGAATGTCACAAGGTAACAATGTTACAATGAGAGTACCTCAGAATGTCACAGTGTCAAAATGTCAGAATAAGGGAAAGAGAAAATGTCATGATGTCAGAATTTCTAAATGTCAGAATGTCAAATTGTCACAACGTCACAATATCACAATGAGAGAATATCAGAAAGTGAGAATATGACAATGACCGAATGACACAGTGTGAGAATGTCAGAATGTCAGAATGTCACAGAGTCACAATGTCAGTATGTCACAATGACAGATTGCCACAATTTCAGAATGTCAGTGTATCACAATGCCACAAAGTCACAATATCAGTGTGTCACAAAGATAGAATGTCGCAATGACAACATACGACTGTGACAGAACAACACAATGTCAAATTATAAATATGGCCGAAAATCACAATGAGAGAATGTTAGAATGTCACAATGTTAACATGTCAGAATGTGAGAAAGTGAGAATGTCACAATGCCACGATGTGAGAATCTCACAATGTCACAATGAGAGAGAGTCAGAATTTCACAATATCAGAATTTTGCATTGTCACAATGTGAGAATGACAGAATGTCACATTTCCAGAATTTCAGAATGTCACAATTCCAGAATTTCAGAATGTCCAAATATCTGAATGTCACAATAGCAGAATGTGAGAGTATCACAATGACAGAATGTCAGAATGACAGGTTGTCACAATTCCAGAATGTCACTATGTCACAATGCTAGAATGCCATAATGTCAGAATGTGAAAATATCACAAGAGCAGGTTGTCATAATGCCAGAACTTCAGAATGTGAGAATATTAGAATGTAACAATGTTGCAATGCGATAATGAGAGTACCTCAGAATGTCAGAATGTCAGAATGTCAGAATGTCAGAATAAGAGAAAAGAAAGGTATGAGGAGGCTATGGGGAGGCTATGGGGCAGATATGGGGCTGCAGTGAGGCAACAATGGGGTAGCAATGAGGAGGCTACGGGGAAGCTATGGGGCAGCAGTGGGGCAGCTATGGGGCAGCTATGGGGCTGCAGTGAGGCAACAATGGGGTAGCAATGAGGAGGCTACGGGGAAGCTATGGGGCAGCAGTGGGGCAGCTATGGGGTAGCTATGGGGCAGTAGTAGGGCAGCTATAAGGCAGCTATGGTGCAGCAGTGTTGCAGCTATGAGGAAGCTTATGGGGAGGCTATGGAGCTGCTATGGGGTGGCTATCTGGCGGCTATGAGGCAGCTATCGAGCAGCTCTGAGGAGGCTATGGGGCCACTATGAGGCAGCAGTGGGGCAGCTATGTGGCAGCAGTGGGGCAGCTATGTGGCAGCAGTGGGGCAGCCATGGGGCAGCTATGAGGAGGCTATGGGGCAGCTATGGGGCGGCGATGAGGCAGACATTGGGCAGCTATGGTGGAGCAGTGAGGCAGCTATGGGAGGCTATTGGGCAGTAGTTGGGCAGCTATAGGGCGGCTATGGGGAAGCCATTGGGCAGCTATGGGGCAGAAGTGAGGCAGCAATCAGGCAGCAGTGAGGCAGCTATGAGGAGGCCATGGGGAGGCTATGGGGCAGCTATGGGGCAGCAGTGGGGCAGCAGTGGGGCAGCTATCGAGAGGCTATGGGGCAGCTATGGGGCGGCGATGAGGCAGACATGGAGCAGCTACGGGGGAGCAGTGAAGCAGCTATGATGCGGCTATAAGGGAGCCATGGGGCAGCAAAGGGGCAGAAGTAAGGCAGCTATGGGTCAGCAGTTTGGCAACTATGACGAGGCTATGGGAAGGCCATGGGGAAGCAATGGGGCAGCTTTGAGGCAGACAAAATGTAGCTATGGGGGAGAAGTGAGGCAGCTATGGGGTGGCTATGGGGCAGTAGAGGGGCAGCTATGGGGCAGCTATGAGGCAGCCATGAGGCAGCTATGGGGAAGCAGCGAGGGAGCTATGGGGTAGCAGTGAGGCAGCTATGATGAGGCTATGGGGAGGCTATGGGGAGGCTATGGGGCAGCCACGGTGCAGCTATGGGGCAGCAGTGGGGCAGCTATTGGGGAGCAGTAAGGAAGCTATGAGAAGGCTATGGGGGCAGCTATGGGGTGGCTATGGGGCAGCTATAGAGTGGCAATGTGGCAGTAGTGGGGCACCTATAAGGCAGCTATGGGGCAGCAGTGGGACAGCTATGGGGCGGCTATGGGGCTGAAGTGGGGCAGCTATGAGGAGTCTCTGGAGAGGCTATGAGGCAGCTATGGGGCAGCAGTGGGGAAGCTATGGGGCAGTAGTTGGGCAGATATGGGGCAGCAGAGAGGCAGTCATGGGGTAGCTATGAGGCAGCTATGGGGCGGCTATGGGGCAGCTATGATGAGGCTATGGGAAGGCCATGAGGAAGCTATGGGGCATCTTTGAGGCAGACAAAAAGTAGCTGTGGGGCTGCAGTGAGGCAGCTATGGGGCAGCTGTGGGGCAGTAGTGGAGCAGCTATTGTGTAGCAGTGAGGCATCTATGAGGAGGCTATGGGGAGGATATGAGGCAGCTATGGGGCAGAAGTGAGGCAGCTATGGGGTGACTATAGGGCAGCAGTGGGGAAGATATGGGGCAGCAAAGAGGCAGCCATGGGGCAGCAGTGGGGCAGCTTTGAGGAGGCTACGGGGCGGCTATGGGGCAGTAGTGGGGTAGCCATGGGGCAGCAGTGTGGAAGCTAAGGGGAAGCAACGGGGCAGCTATGAGGATGCTATTGGGAAGCCATGGGGCAGCAATGGGGCGGCTATGAGGCAGCGATGGGGAAGCTATGGGGCAGCAGTGAGGCAGCTATAGGGTAGCCATGGAGCAGTTATGGGGCAACAGTGAGGCAGCTATGGGGCAGCTATGGGGAAGCAGTGAGGGAGCTATGGAGTAGCAGTAAGGCAGCTATGAGGAGGCTATGGGGAATCTATGGGGCAGCTATGGTGCATCAGTGAGGAAGCTATGGGTCGGCTTTGGGGCAGCATTTTGGTAGCTTTGAGGCAGCCCTGGGGCAGCAATGGGGCAGCAGTGGGACAGCTATGAGGAGGTTATAGGGATGCTATGGGGCAGCAGTGAGCTAGCTATGGGGCAGCTATGAGGAGGCTATGGGGAGGCTATGGGACAGCTATAGAGCGCCAGTGTGGCAGTAGTTGGGCAGATATAAGGTAACAATGGGGCAGCAGTGAGGCACCTATGGGGCTGCAGTGGGGCAGCTATGAGGAGGGTATGGAGAGGCTATGGGGCAGCTAGGGGGCAGCAGTGGGGCAGATATGGGGCAGTAGTGGAGCTGATGTAAGGCATCAGTGAGGCAGCTATGGGGTAGCTATGAGGAGGCTATGGGGCAGTAGTGGTGTAGCTATAAGGCAGCTAAGAGGCAGCAGTGGGGAGCTATGATGAGGCTATGGTGAAGCTATGGGGCAGTTATGGTGCAACAGTGAGGCAGCTACGGGGTAGCTATGAGGAGGCTGTGGGGAGGCTATGGGGCAGATATGCAGCAACGGTGAGTCAGCTATGGGGAAGCTATGGGGCAGCAGTGAGGCAGCAATGGGGCAGCTATGAGAAGGGTATGGGGAGGCAATGTGGCAGCTATGGGGCAGCTATGAGGAGGCTATGGGGCAGCTATAGAGCGGCTATGGGGCAGTAGTAGGGCAGCTATAAGGCAGCTGTGGGGCAGCTATGGGGCAGCTATTAGGCAGCCATTGGGCACCTATGGGGCAGCAGTGAGGCAGCTATGGGGCAGCTATGAGGAGGCTATGGGGCAGCTATGGGGCAGCAGAGGGGCAGCTATGGAGCAGATATCGAGAGGTTATGAAGCAGCTACGGGGCGGTGATGAGGCAGACATAGGGAAGCTATGGTGGAACAGGGAGGCAGCTATGGGGCGGCTCTAAGGCATAAGTAAGGCAGCTAAAGGGCAGCTATGAGGCAGCCGTGGGGCAGCTATGGGGCAGCAGTGAGACAGCTACGGGGCAAGTATGGGGAGGCTATGGGGCAGCGACGGGGTGGCTATGGGGCGGCTAGGAGGCAGCCATGGGGTAGGTATGAGAAACCAGTGGGGCAGCTATGGGGCAGTAGTGGAGCAGCTATAGGGCAGCAGTGGGTCAGCTATAGGGCGGCTATGAGGCAGCCAAGGGGTAGCTATTGTGTAGCAGTGAGGCAGCTATGGGGCAACAGTGGAGCAGCTGTGGGGTGGCTATGGGGCAGCAGTGGGGCAGCTATGGGGTAGCAGTGAGGTAGCTATGAGGAGGCTATGGGGAGGCTATGGGGCAGCTATGTAACGGCTATGAGGCAGCCACGGTGCAGTTATGGGGCAGCAGCGGGGCAGCTATGGTGTGGCTATGAGGCAGCCATGAGGCAGATACGGGGCAGCAGTGGGGCAGCTATGAGCAGGCTTTGGGGAAGCTGTGGAGCAGCAGATGGGAAGCTATGGGGCAGTAGTGGGGCAACTATGGGTTAGAAGTGGGGCAGCTATAGGGCAGCTATGGGGCAGCAGTGGGGCAGCTATGAGGAGGTTATGGGGCAGCCATTGGCAGCTATGGGGCTGCAGTGGGGCAGCTATGGGACGGCTATAAGGCAGCCATGGGGCAGCTATGGGGCAGTAGTGGGGCAGCAATGAGGAGGCTATAGGGAGACTATGGGGCATGTATGGAGCGGCTATAAGGCCGCTATGGGGCAGGTATGAGGCAGCCATGGGGCGGCTGTGGGGCAGCAGTGAGGCAGCTATGAAGAGGCTATGGGGCAGCAGTGGGGCAGCTACAGAGCAGCTATGAGGCAGCCATTTTGCATCTATGGCGCAGCAGTGGGGCAGCTACGAGGAAGCTATAGGGCAGCTATAGGGTAGCAGCGGGGCAGCTATGGTGCGGCTATGAGGCAGCCATGAGGCAGATTTGGGGCAGCAGTGGGGCAGCTATGAGCAGGCTTTGGGAAGGCTGTGGAGCAGCAGTGGGGAAGGTATGGGGCAGTAGTGGGGCAACTATGGGTTAGCAGTGGGGCAGCTATGGGGTGGCTATGGGGCAGCAGTGGGGCAGCTATGACGAGGTTATGGGGCAGTCATTGGCAGCTATAGGGCTGCAGTGAGGCAGCAATGGGGCAGCAGTGGGCAGCTATTGGGCAGCTATAAGGCAGCAATGGGTCAGCAGTGGGGCAGCCATGGGGCAGCTATGGGGCTGCTATGGGGCAGCAGTGGGGCTGCTGGTAACCCCCCGCCCCTGTTGGAGTCCCCGCCCCTTCCATGGTTGCCCACCAATGAGGACTGGCTGATCCCCCCCCCCCCCCACATCGACGGCCCCGGTCCCACAACCCCGACCTCAGCCCAATAACCCCGACCCCACATCTGCAGCCCCAGCCCCATAACGGAGCCCCCAGACCCCTAACTGAGCACCCGGACTTAGAACCGAGCATCGAGCCCCATTAGCCCCAACCCCAGCCCCACATCCCCGGCCCCCAGCCAACTCCGCCCCACCCCACCCACACCCCACCCACACCCTATTCCCCCCTTCTCCCTCCGCCACCCTACTCCCCTCCCCTCCTCTCCCCCACCTGCGTGTGCGTGAGCAGCCGCTGTAGCTCCCCCAGGAGCTCCACGTTCGGCGACCTCCCCCCCCCCCGCCAACGCCGTGGCCGAACAGCCCCACCCCCAATGCGCGCGGCTCTGGGAATAGCACTACGCGTGCGCCGGTCCCGGAAGCCGGAAACGGAAGTCCCCACCCCCCGCAGATGAATGGAGCGGTAGAGTACTATGGCGGCGGCGGCACGGCGGAAACCGCGCGTTGGAGCGGAGGCGGCTCCGTTGCCGTGGGAACCGCGGAAACCGCGCGTTGGAGCGGCGGCGGCGGCGGCGGCTCCGTTGCCGTGGGAACCGCGGAAACCGCACGTTGGAGCGGCGGCGACGGCTGTACGGAAGGCACTGTGAGCTTTGGGGGTGGGGCTGGGCAGGGACAGCGGCAGCGGGGGAGGGGCGAGGCAGGATTCCTGGGCCGCGCGGCGCTCTCGTTTTTCCCCTAGCACTTGTAACATCTATGAGGAGGCTATGGGGAGGATATGAGGCAGCTATGGGGCAGAAGTGAGGCAACTATGGGGTGGCTATGGGGCAGCAGTGGGGCAGGTATGGGGCAGAAATGAGGCAGCCATGGGGCAGCAGTGGGGCAGCTTTGAGTAGGCAATGGGGAGGCTATGGGGCAGCTATGGGGTAGCAGTGAGGCAGCTATAAGGAGGCTATGGGAGGCTATGGGGCAGCTATGCTGCATCAGTGAGGAAGCTATGGGGCGGCTTTGGGGCAGCATTTTGGCAGCTTTGAGGCAGCCATGGGGCACGTATGGGGCAGCAGTGAGGTAGCTATGGGGCAGCTATGGGGCAGCTATGAGGAGGTTATGGGGAGGCTATGGAGCAGCTATGGGGCAGCAGTGGGGCAGATATGGGACGGTTATTGAGAGGCTATGGGGCATTAGTGGGACAGCTATTGGGAAGTAGTGGGGCAGATATGGGGCAGCAGTGAGGCAGCTATGGGGTAGCTATGAGAAAGCTATGGGGCAGTAGTGGAGAAGTAGTGAGGCAGCTATGGGACAGCAGTTGGGCAGCTATGAGAACGCTATGGGGAGGCTATGGGGCAGCTATGGGGAGGCTAGGGGGAACCAGTGAGGCAGCTATGGGGAGGCTACGAGGCAGCAATGAGGGAGGAGAGAGTCAACTATGGGGCATTAGTGGGGCAGCTATGGGGCAGCTGTGGGGCAGCTATAAAGAGGCTATGGGGAGGCTATGGGGCAGCTATGGTGCATCAGTGAGGAAGCTATGGGGCGTCTTCGGGGCAGCAATGAGGCAGCTTTGAGGCAGACATGGGGCAGCTATGGGGCAGCAGTGGGACAGCTATGAGGAGGCTATGGGGAGGCTATCGGGCAGTAGTCGGGCAGCTATGGGGCTACAGTGAGGCAGGTAAGGGGCAGCTATGGGGCAGCTACTAGGCAGCCATGGGGTGCTATGGGGCAACAGTGAGGCAGCTATGGGGCTGCAGTGGGGCAGCTATGAGGAGGCTATGGAGAGGCTATGGGGCAGCAATGGGGCAGCAGTGAGGAAGCTATGGGGCGGCTATGAGGCAGCTACGATGCAGCCATGGGGCAGCTATGGGGTAGCAGTGAGACAGCTATGGGGAGGCTATGGGGCAGCTATGGGTCGGGTATTAGGCAGCATTGGGGCAGCTATGGGGCAGCAGGGAGGTAGCAATGGGGCAGCAGTGGGGAAGCTATGATGAGGCTATGGTGAGTCAACGGGGCAGCTATGGTACACCAGTGAGGCAGCCATGGGGCAGCTATGGGGCACCAGTGGGACAGTTATGAGGAGGCTATAAGGAAACTATAGGGCAGCTATGGGGCAGCTATGAGGAGGCTATGGGGAGGCTATGGGGCAGGTATATAGTGGCTATGTGGCATTAGTCGGGCAGATATAAGGCATCAATGGGGCAGCAGTGGGGCAGCTATTTGGCGGCTATTAGACAGCCAAGGGGTGGCTATGGGGCAGCAGTGAGGCAGCTATGGGGCTGCAGTGGGGCAGCTATGAGGAGGCTATGGAGCAGCTATGGAGCAGCAGTGAGGAAGCTTTGGGGCGACTATTGGGCGGCTACGAGGCAGCTATGATGCAGCCATGCGGCAGCTATGGGGTAGCAGTGAGACAGCTATGAGGAGGCTACGGGGAGGCTATGGGGCAGCTATGGGGCGGGTATTAGGCAGCCATGGGGCAGCTATGGGGCAGCAGGGAGGTAGCAATGGGGCAGCAGTGGGGCAGCTGTGATGAGGCTATGGCGAGGCTATGGGGCAGCTATGGAGCACCAGTGAGGCAGCTGTTGGGTAGCTACGAAGAGGCTGTGGGGAGGCTATGGGGCAGCAGTGAGGCAGTAGTGGGTCAGCTATGGGGCATTAGTGCTGCAGCTATGGGGCCGCAGTGGGGCAGCTAAGAGGAGGCTATGGGGAGGCTATGGGGCAGCTATGGGGCAGCAGTGAGATAGCTATAGAACAGCTATGCGGAGGCTATGGAGAGGCTATGGGGCAGTTATGGGGCAGCAGTCGGGCAGCTATGGAGCAGATATGGAGCAGCAGTCCGGCAGATATGAGGAGGCTATGGGGATGCAGTGAGGCAGCCATGGGACAGGTATGAGGCACTTATCAAGCAGCTATGGGGCAGCGGTAAGGCAGCTAAGAGGAGGCAATGGGGAGGCTATGGGGCAGCTATGAAGCAGCAGTGAGGCAGCTATGAGGAGGCTATGGGGCAGATATGTGGCAGCAGTGAAGCAGCTATGGTGCAGCAGATGGGCAGCTATGAGGAGGCTATGGGGCAGCTATGGAGCAGATTTGAAACAGCTTTGGGGCGGCTATGGGGCAGTAGCTTGGCAGCTATGAGGCAGCAGTTGGGCAGCTATGGGGCAGTAGTGAGGCATCTATGTGGCGGCTCAGGAGAGGCTATGGGGCAGCTATGGGGCATTAGTGGGGCAGCTATGGCGAAGTAGTGGGGCAGATAAGGGGCAGAAGTGAGGCAGCTATGGGGTAGCTATGAGGAGGCTATGGGGCAGTAGTGGGGAAGCAGTGAGGCACCTATGGGGCAGCAGTTGGACAGCTATGAGGAGGCTATGGGGACGCTATGGGGCAGCTATGGGGCAGCAGTGAGGCAGTTTTGGGGCACCAGTGAGGCAGCTATGGGGAGGCTACGGGGCAGGAGTCGGGCAGCTATGGGGCGGATATGGAGCAGCTATGGGGCAGATATGAGGAGGCTATGAGGAGGCTATCGGGCAGCAGTGAGGCAGCTATGGGACAGGTATGAGGCACTTATCAAGCAGCTATGGGGCAGCTAAGAAGCAGCAGTGAGGCAGCTATGGGGCGCCTGTGGGGCAGCAGTGGGACAACTATGAGGAGACTATGGGGAGGCTACGGGGCAGCTATTGGGAAGCAGTGAGGCAGGAATGAGGCAGCTATGAGGAGGCTGTGGGAAGCCTATGAGGCAGCTATAGAGTGGCTATGGGGCAGTAGTGGGGCAGCTATTGGGCAGCTATTGGGAAGCAGTGGCACAGCTATCGGGCGGCTATTAGGCAGCCATTGGGCACCTATGGGGCAGCAGTGAGGCAGCTATGGGACGGCTATGGGTCAGCTATGAGGAGGCTACTGGGAGTCTATGGGGCAGGTATGGGGCAGCAGTGGGGCAGCTATGGAGCAGATATCGAGAGGTTATGAGGCAGCTATGGGGCGGCGATGAGGCAGACATAGGGAAGCTATGGTGGAGCAGGGAGGCAGCTATGGGGTGGCTCTGGGGCAGTAGTGGGGCAGCTAAAGGGCAGCTATGAGGCAGCCATTTTGCATCTATGGGGCAGCAATGAGACAGCTACGGGGCAAGTATGGGGAGGCTATGGGGCAGCTATGGGGCAGCAGTAAGGCAGCTATGAGGAGGCTATGGGGAGGCTATGGGGCAGAAGTGGGGCAGCTATGGGGTAGCCATGGGGCAGACATCAAACGGCTATGGGGCAGTAGTGGGGCAGCTAAGAGGAGGCTATGGACCAGCTATGGGGCGGCTACGAGGCAGCCATGGGGCAGCTATGGGGAAGCAGTGAGGGAGCTATGAGGAGGCTATGGGTAGGCTATAGGGCAGCTATTGGACGGCTACGAGGCAGCCATGGTGCAGCTATGGGGCAGCAGTGGGGCAGCAATGGGGCAGCTATTAGGCAGCCATGGGGTGGCAATGGGACACCAGTGAGACATCTATGGGCTGGATATGTAGCAGCAGTGGGGCAGGAATGGGGCAGTAGTGGGGTAGCTCTGAGGAGGCTACGGGGCAGCTATGGGGCAGCAGAGAGGCAGCTATGGGACAGGTATGAGGAGGCTATGGGGAGGCTATGGGGCAGCTATGGAAAAGCTATGAGGCAACCATGGGGCAGCAGTTGGGCAGCTCTGGGGCCGCATCGAGGAAGCTATGGGGCAGCTACGAGGAGCCTATGCAGCAGCTATGGAGCGGCTATGAGGCAGCTATGGGGCAGCAGTGGGGCAGCTATGAAGAGGCTATGGGGTGGCTATGGGACAGCTATGGAAAAGCTATGAGGCAACCATGGGGCAGCAGTTGGGCAGCTCTGGGGCCGCATCAAGGAAGCTATGGGGCAGCTACGAGGAGCCTATTCAGCAGCTATGGAGCGGCTATGAGGCAGCTATGGGGCAGCAGTGGGCCAGCTATGAAGAGGCTATGGGGTGGCTATGGGGCAGCTATGGAAAAGCTATGAGGCAACCATGGGGCAGCAGTTGGGCAGCTCTGGGGCCGCATTGAGGAAGCTATGGGGCAGCTACGAGGAGCCTATGAGGCAGCTATGGGGCAGGTATGAAGCAGCCATGGGGCGGCTGTGGGGCAGCAGTGAGGCAGCTATGAAGAGGCTATGGGGAGGCTATGGGACAGCTATGGTGCACCAGTGAGGCAGCTATGGCGTAGCTATGAGGAGGCTAAGGGGAGGCTATGGGGCACATATGTGGCAACGGTGAGGCAGCAGTGGGGCAGCTACGGGGCGGCTATGAGGCAGACATTGGGAATCTACGGGGCAGCAGTGGGGCAGCTATGGTGCGGCCATGAGGCAGCAGTGGGGCAGATACGGGGCAGCAGTGGGGCAGCTATGAGCAGGATTTGGGGAGGCTGTGGAGCAGCAGTGGGGAAGCTATGGGGCAGTAGTGGGGCAACTATGGATTAGCAGTGGGGCAGCTATGAGGAGGCTATGGGGCAGTTGTGGGGCAGCTATGGAGCGGCTATTAGGCAGCTATAGTGCAGCAGTGTTGCAGCTATGAGGAGGCTATTGGGAGACTATGGAGCAGCTGTGGGGCAGCTATCTGGCGGCGATGAGGCAGCCATTGGCAGCTATGGGGCTGCAGTGAGGCAGCTATGGGGAGGCTACGGGGCAGCAGTGAGGAGCAGCATAGTGGGTCAACTATGGGGCATTAGTAAGGCAGCAGTGGGGCAGCTATAAAGAGGCAATGGGGAGGCTATGGGGCAGCTATTGTGCATCAGTGAGGAAGCTACGAGGCGGCAATGGGGCAGCAGTTTGGCAGTTATGAGGCAGCCATGGGGCAGCTATGGGGCAGCAGTAAGGCAGCTATGAGGAGGCTATGGGGAGGCTATGGGGCAGAAGTGGGGCAGCTATGGGGTAGCCATGGGGCAGACATCAAACGGCTATGGGGCAGTAGTGGGGCAGCTAAGAGGAGGCTATGAACCAGCTATGGGGCGGTCATGAGGCAGCCATGGGGCAGCTATGGGGAAGCAGTGAGGGAGCTATGAGGAGGCTATGGGTAATCTATAGGGCAGCTATTGGACGGCTATGAGGCAGCCATGGTGCAGCTATGGGGCAGCAGTGGGGCAGCAATGGGGCGGCTATTAGGCAGCCATGGGGTGGCAATGGGACACCAGTGAGACATCTATGGGCTGGATATGTAGCAGCAGTGGGGCAGGAATGGGGCAGTAGTGGGGTAGCTCTGAGGAGGCCACGGGGCAGCTATGGGGCAGCAGAGAGGCAGCTATGGGACAGGTATGAGGAGGCTATGGGGAGGCTACAGGGCAGCTATGAAGCTGCAGTGAGGCGGCTATGGGGCAGCAGTGGGGCAGCTATGAAGAGGCTATGGGGTGGCTATGGGGCAGCTATGGAAAAGCTATGAGGCAACCATGGGGCAGCAGTGGGGCAGCTACGAGGAAGCTATAGGGCAGCTGTGGGGCAGCAGCGGGGCAGCTATGGTGCAGCCATGAGGCAGCAGTGGGGCAGATACGGGGCAGCAGTGGGGCAGCTATGGTGCGGCTATGAGGTAGCCATGAGGCAGATATGGGGCAGCAGTGGGGCAGCTATGAGCAGGATTTGGGGAGGCTGTGGAGCAGCAGTGGGGAAGCTATGGGGCAGTAGTGGGGCAACTATGGATTAGCAGTGGGGCAGCTATGAGGAGGCTATGGGGCAGTTGTGGGGCAGCTATGAGGAGGCTATGGGGCAGTTGTGGGGCAGCTATGGAGCGGCTATGAGGCAGCTATAGTGCAGCAGTGTTGCAGCTATGAGGAGGCTATTGGGAGACTATGGAGCAGCTATGGGGCAGCTATCTGGCGGCGATGAGGCAGCCATTGGCAGCTATGGGGCTGCAGTGAGGCAGCTATGGGGAGGCTACGGGGCAGCAGTGAGGAGCAGCATAATGGGTCAACTATGGGGCTTTAGTAAGGCAGCAGTGGGGCAGCTATAAAGAGGCTATGGGGCAGCTATTGTGCATCAGTGAGGTAGCTATGGGGCGTCTTTGGGGCAGCAGTGTTACAGCTATGAGGCAGCCATGGGGCAGCTATGGGGCAGCAGAGGGACAGCATGAGGAGGCTGTGGGGAGGCTATGGGACAGCTATGGTGCACCAGTGAGGCAGCTATGGGGTAGCTATGAGGAGGCTATGGCGAGGCTATGGGGCACATAAGTGGCAACGGTGTGGCAGCTATTGGGAAGCTATGGGGCAGCAGTGAGGCAGTAGTGGGTCAGCTATGGGGCATTAGTACTGCAGCTATGGGGCCGCAGTGGGGCAGCTAAGAGTAGGCTATGGGGAGGCTATGGGGCAGGTATGGGGAAGCAGTGAGCTAGCTATAGAACAGCTACGAGGAGGCTATGGGGAGGGTATGGGGCAGCTATGGGGAGAATATGCAGCAGCAGTGGGGCAGGTATGAGGAGGCTATGAGGAGGCTCTGGGGCAGCAGTGAGGCAGCTATGGGACAGGTATGAGACAATTATCAAGCAGCTATGGGGCAGCGGTGTCGCAGCTAAGAGGAAGCAATGGGGAGGCTATGGGGCAGCTGTGAAGCAGCAGTGAGAAAGCTATGGGGCGACTATGAGGAGACTATGGGGAGGCTATTGGGCAGCTATAGAGCAGCTATGTGGCAGTAGTCGGGCAGCTATTGGGAAGCAGTGGAGCAGCTATCGGGCGGCTATTAGGCAGCCATGGGGCAGCAATGGGGCAGCAGTGAGGTAGCTATGGGACAGCTATGGGTCAGCTATGAGGAGGCTATGGGGAGCCTATAGGGCAGCTATTGGGTAGCTATGAGGAGGCTATAGGGAGGCTATGGGGCAAATATAGAGCGACTATGTGGCAGTAGTCGGGCAGATATAAGGCATCTATGGGGCAGCAGTGGGGCAGCTATTGGGCGGCTATGAGGAAGCCAAGGGTTGGATATGGGGCAGCAGTGAGGCAGCTATGAGGAGGCTATGGAGCAGCTATGGGGCAGCAGTGAGGAAGCTATGGGGCGGCCATGAGGGAGCTATGATGCAGCCATGCGGCAGTTACGGGGTAGCAGTGAGACAGCTATGAGGAGGCTACGGGGAGGCTATGGGGTAGCTATGGGGTGGGTATTAGGCAGCCATGGGGCAGCTATGGGGCAGCAGGGAGGTAGCAATGGGGCAGCAGTGGGGCAGCTATGATGAGGCTATGGCGAGGCTATGGGGCAGCTATGGAGCACCAGTGAGGCAGCTATGGGGTAGCTATGAGGAGGCTATGGGGAGGCTATGGGGCACATATGTGGCAACGGTGAGGCAGCTATTTGGAAGCTATGGGGCAGCAGTGAGGCAGTAGTGGGTCAGCTATGGGGCATTAGTACTGCAGCTATGGGGCCACAGTGGGGCAGCTATGAGGAGGCTATGGGGCGGCTATGGGGCAGCAGTGGGGCTGCTGGTTCCCCCCCGCCCCTGTTGTTGGAGTCCCCGCCCCTTCCATGGTTGCCCACCAATGAGGACTGGCTGATTCCCCCCCCCCCCCCCCCCCCCCGCCACATCGACGGCCCCAGTCCCACAACCCCGACCTCAGCCCAATAACCCCGACCCCACATCTGCAGCCCCAGCCCCATAACAGAGCCCTCAGACCCCTAACTGAGAACCCGGACTTAGAACCGAGCATCGAGCCCCATTAGCCCCAACCCCAGCCCCACATCCCCGTCCCCCACCCAACTCCGCCCCACCCCACCCACACCCTATTCCCCCCTTCTCCCTCCGCCACCCTACTCCCCCCCCCCTCATTCCCCTCCCCTCCCCTCCCCCACCTGCGTGTGCGTGAGCAGCCGCTGTAGCTCCCCCAGGAGCTCCACGTTGCGCGACCTCCCCCCCCCCCCGCCAACGCCGTGGCCGAAAAGCCCCACCCCCACTGCGCGCGGCTCTGGGAATAGCGCTACGCGTGCGCCGGTCCCGGAAGCCGGAAACGGAAGTCCCCATCCCCCCCGCAGATGAACGGAGTGGTGGAGTACTTCGGCGGCGGCGGTGGCGGCTCCGTTGCCGTGGCAACCGCGGAAACCGCTCGTTGGAGCGGCGGCTGCGGCTGTACGGGTCGGCACTGTGAGCTTTGGGGGTGGGGCTGGGCAGGGACAGGGACAAGGGTAGCGGCAGCGGGGGAGGGGCGGGGCAGAATTCCGGGACCGCGCGGCGCTCTCTTTTTTCCCCTAGCACTTGTAAGGGATCTGAATTCTTGTCACTTTCCATCTGATGCTGGCAACGCATTCCTTCTCTCGGTAGCCCTTTGCACATAGCAAATTCTAGCTCTGTTACCATTTTATTATATCAAGATAGTTAAAACTGGCTTATTTAAATGGACAACTGCAAAACTCAGCTCTGAACCATTTAGCATGTTGAAATGTTCCACAGAATTTGTTAGAGTGGCTTCAGATTGCTGCAGGTGTCACTGCTGTAACTCCCAGTGTAACAGATGACAGTGTGGGTAAGAAGCCTTCTCAAAGGCGCTGTGCAGTTCTAATCTGGTTATTCCTACTCTGCATGTAGCTGATCTTCTGGAATTGCTGTGTGGGTTCATTGCAGTCTTCTAGACTAGGGGAAGAAGCTAGAGAAGCTCTTGAAAGTGAAACTGCTGACAGAAATGGATGTGTGTGGGAATAATGTGAAGGTGGTTTTGAATCCCTGTCAGGGAGGGATTTGAGCTAGAGATGTCCAATCTGCCTTCTGCCTGGAGTGCTTTGAATTGCTGAGTGTCTTAGCTGTGGAAGCAAAATGTACTTTACAGATGGCTCCGTTCTTTTTGGTTCCGTGACAGGCTCAGAACTTCTCAGTCTGC
Source organism: Callipepla californica brunnescens (assembly GCA_023055505.1). Lineage (NCBI taxonomy): Eukaryota > Metazoa > Chordata > Aves > Galliformes > Odontophoridae > Callipepla > Callipepla californica. The sequence continues at coordinate 362,815 of JALIRH010000057.1, read as the reverse complement.
ACGGCGGCTGTTCGGTCGGGAACGGTGAAAATGTTCTCGTAGATGTCTTGCACTGGATGCAGATAAGCAGTGTGGTTTTGGAAGGTTTTCTTCCAGATTCCCAGAGGGTTTGGAAAGCAGAGCAGCAGTGAGTATTGAGAATAGCAGTCCTTAAAATGAGCATTTAAGGGTTGTTTCTTTGGAAGGATCTAAAATAAAACATCTTGTAGAAGCTCAGAGGGTGGGTGGAATTCTGATAATACAGTGCCATGGCTTTGTGATTTTTGGTATTGGTATTCCACATCATGACGTCATGTGGTGCGCTGGGAGTTGGAGAGTTAATGCTCCAGCTCCGTGGGTCATTGATAGTTCTGGGTATGCCTGTCCCAGAAGAAAAGAAGAACTCCATTCCTCAGAGCACTGTGCGATGCTTTGCATTGTTCCGTGTTTCCGCTCAGAGGGAAAGATCAAAACTGTCTGCTGTCACGGGACGCTCTCTTTCCTTTGGGATCACTCGGCAGTGGGTGCTCGCTACCGTCTCGCCTTCAGCGTTAGCGTAAGGCCTTCGGCTTATCAGACATTCTCTTGCTCATTTGATTTGATTCATTAGCTTCAATTCCAATTATATTGTATCATATTGTGTATTTTGCTTTCTGAGATCTTCTTTAGTAAATTAGCTTTCCTCCTCAGGTCGTTGCTGCTGTTTTGTTCCTAGGCCCATCTCCCTTTTCCCTTTCCCCCTTCCCCTTTCCTGGGCCGTGGGTCCGTGGGTCCCCCGCACCAATTGTCGCGGAACCGGGCCGATCCAGCCCGGTAAACCGTTGACATACAGAAAGGGACAAATTTGGCTGTTGGATTTCTTTTTTAGATATCTTTAGGCTAGTCTGCTTAAGATTTGATGCTCGCTTTCCAAATACCATCGGCTGACGTGGTGCTGTGCTTTGTTCAGGTGCTCCGTTGCTCATAACTTTGAGCAGTAAACGTCCCTGCAGTGTTACTGTACCTTGTGAATGGATTCTACTCTCATTCAGCATTTTTTCGGTGTTAGGATAGCAAAACTTGAAGTGATATGCTCTCAATCTACTTCCGTGTTCAAAGTAATTAGTAAATAGATGCTTGAAACACTTTTCCAGGCTCTTCATGATCTGTTATTGGTATCGGAAGTAGAAGAAACTGAAGTTTTCCAGATTTGTCTTGAACATTGGAATCCTTTACTGCTGAGCGCTGCAGGGAAAGTCCGTTCTCACCATCTGCTTCTCCACTGCTTTCTGGAAGTCAGCGCTTTGATGTTCCTCCAAGGAGACAGCTTTGTTTGCCTGTATTATCCAAGGTAATCCACGCTTCAGTACAAATACTGTGCAAGTTTGGACGCTGCTCCTAAATTCAGAGGCTTCTCTGTGTAAAGGATGACTTCAGAGAGCTTCCCTTGCTTTGGGTAATTGGGAATTGATTCAGCGCACCGTGAATAGTCCCGCTTCTAAACATCAAAGAAAAGAATACGTATCTGTATGGTTTATTTAAATGTACCAAACCTATTTTCTCCCATGTGAGCAGCTCAGAAGCTTCGTGGTAACTTGGTAATAGAATTGCTGTCTAGGATTTGTGTAGTAGATCTGCTAAATCTTGCTACCAGTTTCTGTAAGTAATGGTTTCCAGTGTGGATCGTACCGGGGTTCATGCAGGTGGAGCTGACTGCTGTTCAGAGGAGGATAACTTGATACTTTATTCGATGGTCTGGAGGAGTTGTGTTTTCTCCTCAGGAATGAGACTTACAAAACAAGGCAGTTTACCATAGCATTAAAAACAGATGCATTGTTACAGACTCAGTTGTAGAAGAGCTGCAGTGCCAATTAAAGGGCAGGTGTTTGAGGAGAAAACGTGCTTGTGTTGAAAAGATCTTTAAGACATACATCTTCTGAAGCTCTGGACGGTATGATACTTGTTTTAAATAACTCTGATTCTTGCAGAGATAGAGATCAGCTGTACTCTGAATGGGTTTTTAGTTAGCGTATCCCTTCAGAATTCGTCCTTCCCGTTTGCTTGTGTATGAGATGGCCCGAGGAAGTGCAGGACACACACCTTTATTTTCACGTCACGGTGCAGTTCAGTTGGAGCTCCCCTTTGTAACGTTTAGGTTCGATCGCTGATGGTTGGCAGTATGGCTAAACCTGAAGGAGTGCTCGTGGTGGAAATGATCCAGGGGACGTCGTACGAGAATTCATGAAGGATACAGATTCCATAACCTTCTATAGAAATATGAGAGAAGCATTGGGTAAGTGGCGAGAACTGCTGTCCTGTAGGTCTGTGCGGCTGCACCAGGAGCATGCGTGCAGCAGGGTTACGCGGGGGGCAGGGGAGGAGGGGAAGCTGAAAGTCATCGCCATATCTCAGCTGTAGGGTCAGTTCATGAGACTTCAGTGAGAACATTTTTCTTTTAAATGCAAACAGGGGAAGGGAGCAGTGAGTGTTTGTTAACGGCTTTATGAATGTAAAACACACTTTTTTGTATTCTCACTACTGTGCTCGTGTGTTCTCACTGCTGTACTTGTGCAGTATAGTTAACAGTAGATTTATTCTGATCTCTATATTTTTAATATTAAAACTTCTCCTTGCTGTACTGAAACTGCTTCGGCATATTCTCAGCCTTAGTGATGTTTCCAGATCCAGTGTATGGAGTGACAGGAAAAGTGGCACTGTAAAAATCCATTGCTGAATCTGACCCTAATGCTGCTCTCAGTTTGGTGAGATTTTGAATTTGGCTTCCATTAGCGGCCCCAGTAATTTCAGGGGCTGATGGAATTGTCTGAGCTGTTAAAGCTGAAACTTCTCGCCTGGTGTAGTTCAGGAGAACCGTCTCCGTTGTAACGGTGGTTTACTAAAACCAGCAGAGGTAATGGCACTGAATTAACGAAAAGAGGAAAATTGCTAAATGCAGTGTGCTGTCCCTCAGAGCTAGCCAGATCCATATTGCCAACAGCTCACGAATATGTACACGTTATTAATTGAACTTAGGAACTTTACTGATCTGTCCGATACACAAGGTCATTCTCTCTCATGTCATACAATCCTAGCAGATCTGGGTTTAAATCTTTAGCTTGCTCTGTCACAAGTTCACAAGAGAACCGTTGCGTTTGGCATTTTGATTTTGTCTCTCTTAGAAGAATTCAACTTAATAGAGATGCGATCCAGTTTGTTGCTTAAAAAAATCTGCCTGCTTACTGTTATTGTTAATTGTCTTTCAGTGTATCTTACACATCTGGACTGTGCAGACACAGAATGAATAATGGCTGAAAAGCTTCACAATGAGTGCATGGGACAGACTGCTCCTGGGAAACCTGAATGCGCTCTGTTGGGCAATAGGCTCAGTCAGCGGGCGATGCATGAAGAGGATGAAAAAAGATCCCTTGTGACAGGAATGAAGGTACCGTGGCACAAGACTGACAGCTTTGTTGAGCTTTGTAATTCATGCTCAAGAAATTGAGCTTCAAAAGATCCTGCTCTGTGTTCTTCAGTGAGCTGCCCTGTCTAGTAAACGTTGATGAGAATGGGGAATGTCATATTCTGAATTTTAGGCTGATGAATTCCTCAGTCACAAAAAAGGCCTGAATCCATACAGCCTTTTCACTGTGAACATTTTGGAGAGAAAATTTGTCTTATGATGAAAGATTTTGCTTTAGGAATGCCACAGACACAGGAAGGAGGTACTAATGAAGTAAGAGTAACCTTAACGAAGCAAAGTAACGTGCGTTGCGTTGAAGCAGCTAGCACCTTCTCTTCTGCTGCTGAAGTTTTAGTAAGTGTGTGTGGAAAGAGCATGGGAAGAAGACGTTGCCTACAGAAGTGGAATGTGTCACTGTGATGCCATAGGCAGAGAGGAGTTAGTTTCCCCTGCTTGCTGTGTAACACCTGTATGTTTATCAGCTGGTTGCTCAGTACTCAGCACTTTGGGTTGCTGCAGTCTGCCCTGCAGCAGTTATTAGTTGCATCTAAATCACGTGACTGAAAATGCGGTGTTCTTGGTTTGGTTGAAACTTAAGGAACTGTCCTGATCCTAAACTGGGGCAGTTGGTTGGTTTGTTATTTTTTTTTTTTTTCTTTCTTTTCTTAAAATATTTTGGCTTTGAGCTTGATAATAGCAACTACTTTCCTGTATGGTTCCTGCCGCTTATTTTAGCCTTTATACTGCTCATCCGGTCTGTGAACTTGGGAGAAAACTAATGGTATGTTATACTGTAGGATCCCCCAGGGCTCTGTGAACAAAAGAGAGGAACAGACAATAAAGCCACTATTGCATCCAACAGAACGTACATAGTAGGCCAATACCCACGTTCTTTGAGAGCTCCCTGGGAGTTTTTGAAGGCAGCAGTCAGCAAGTTCTTTGAGTTCCTGCATGGTGACCATCTCTTTCACTTGCTGTTCTGACTTTCTGAATGAAAAACAAATTATGCTCAGTATATGTGCATGTCTGGGGGAAATAGAAAGCAGTAACTGATGTGATTTAATTTAGAAACCCACGATGGAGTCCAGGATATGGCTTGTGAGATACGGCTTGTGATACCTTGATAAAAATAGCACAGAAGTGCCGCCGACATTTTGTTCAGGTTCAGGTGGGAGAAGTGATGCCTTGCATTGATGAAATCTTGAACAATATTAATCCGGTCATCTGTGACCTTCAGCCACATCAGGTACATTGAATTCAGGAGTGTGAGTGAATTTGTGAAGGCAGTCAGCGTCGTGACACATCAAAAATGAATTGGTAGTAGTCTTTAAGACTTGAATTGTGTTTCTCAGTCACGGTGTGTGTCAGTGAGAGTGTTATGTTACCGGTGGTCCGGTCAGATTCATTCTCCTTCCAAGAATTCCACTTAAGATCTTCATAATGTAAAGAGTGCTGAGTTGAAATTCTTTATTTCTAGAATGCTTTGAAATGAGATGGTAAATGTAAATTTGAGGTCTTGATTAGCGAAGGAGAATGTTCTGCTGTGGTAGTGTACTTATGGGTCTGGCATGTGCAGGGGCAAGAGAGTACCTGCAGGGGAATGTGCTCTGATGGAGTGCAGTGCACGCACAGCATAGGCTGATGCATTGCAGTAACTTGGGAATGTGGGGCAGAGGAGGTAATGAGTTCCAGCTTCTGTTTTTCCTGCACTTGAGTCAGCCCAAAGTTCCATGAAAGAAAGAAATGGAGCTATTGTAAGAGAAAGCACGTGCCTGAAGAGGGCTTACTTCAGGATATGGTGGTAAAAGCAAGGAAGTCTCTGGAACGTACATAGTAGGATTCATAGATTGATAGATACGTGAGGTTGGAAAGGACCTCCAAGATCATCTAGTCCAACCGTCCTCCTACCACCATCCCTACCCACTAAGCTACTAAATCAAATCCCCTTAGCACCTCATCTAAACGCTTCTTGAACAGCGCTGGGGATGGTGCCTCAACCCCCTCCTTAGGCAGGCCATTCCAGTGCCTGACCACTCTTTCAGAGAAAAAATTGGTCCTCAAATCTAATCTAAATCTTCCTCGGCACAGCTTGTGGCCATTCCCTCTCGTTCTGTCATTAGTTATCTGGGAGAAGAGGCCGACCCCCTTGTCATGGTGTAGGGCAAATAACCCCCAGGAATAGCATCCAAAAGAAATGGTGCCAAAGATGGTATATTTTAGATGGGCTTAAGTAGATGGTATACAGATAGTTAATGAGGAAAGAGTGGCTCACCTTTGGAGATGGTCAAGGCTTGCCGGTAACTCCACTAGGGAGGGATCTCCAACCAGAGATCCTTCCCTGGTGGTGGTCAGCCCTTAGATGGGGTCTTGGGAGAGGTGGAGTCAAACTCCACCCCTTCCAATCACACTCACTTGTGCCCCTGCAGCTGACTCAGGGCTCGCCTCAGGTGATCAATCAGTGGTTCGGGCCGTGATTCAACAATTCCCATGCACATGGGATTGTGGGTCATGGGATTGTGGGTCATCGATAGTTATGGGTATGCCTGTCTCAGAAGAGAGGGAGAACTCCATTCCCCAGAGGAATTTACGATACTTTGTATTTTTACGTGTTTTCCACTCAGAGGGAAAAGATAAAAACTGTCTGCAGTCACAGGACGCTCTCTTTCCTTTGGGATCGACTCAGCAGTGGGTGCTCGCTGCCGTCTCGCCTTCAGCTTTAGCGTAAGGCCTTCAGTTTATCGGACACTCTCTCTCGCTCATTTTGTTTGATTCGTTAGCCTCAATTCCTATTATATTGTGTCATTTTACTTTCTGCTATCTTATTTAGTAAACTAGCTTTCCTCCTCGGATCGTTGCCATTGTTTTGTTTCTAGGCCCATCTCCCTTTTCCCCCTTCCCCTTGTCCGGGGTGTGGGCCCGTGGGTCCCCTGCCTCAGTTGTCACGGAACTGGGCCGAACTGGCCCACAAACCGGTGACACCCCTCCTCACCACAGCCTCCCTTCAGGAAGTGGTAGAGTGCAGTGAGGTCTCCTCTGAGCCTCCTTTTCTCCAGACTAAACAATCCCAGCTCCCTCAGCCGCTCCTCGTAAGACTTGTGCTCCAGACCCCTCACCAGTTTTGTTGCCCTTCTCTGAACACGCTCCAGGGCCTCGATGTCTTTCTTGTAGTGAGGGGCCCAAAGCTGAACACAGTACTCGAGGTGCGGCCGCATCAGAGCTGAGTCCAGGGGATGATCACCTCCCTGCTCCTGCTGGCTCCACTATTTCTAATACAGGCCAGGATGCCATTGGCCTTCTTGGCCACCTGGACACACTGCCCGCTCATGTTGAGCTGGGCATCAACCAACACCCCCAGGTCCTTTTCCTCTGTACAGTCTTCAAGCCATTCTGCCCCAAGCCTATAGCATTGCATGGGGTTACCGTGGCCAAAGTGCAGCACGCGGCACTTGGCCTTCTTGAACCTCATCCCGTTGAGCTCAGCCCAGCTGTTCAGCCTATCCAGATCCCGCTGAAGGGCCTCCCTACCCTCAGGCAGATCGACACATCCTCCCAGCTTGGTGTCATCCGCAAACTTACTGAGGGTACACTCAATCCCCTCGTCCAGGTCATCAAGAAAGATATTAAACAGGATGGGCCCCAATACCGACCCTCGGGGGACACCACTCATAACGGGACACCAGCTGGACTTAACTCCATTAACCACTACCCACTGAGCACGGCCCTCTAGCCAATTCTCGTGAACCTGCCCACACCACGGGCTGCCAGTTTCCCCAGGAGAATACCGTGGGAGACCGTGTCAGAGGCTTTGCTGAAGTCCAGGTAGACTACATCAACAGCCTTTCCCTCATCTACCAGTCTGGTCACCCAGTCGTAGAAGGAGAGGAGGCTGGACAAGCACGAGCTGCCCTTTGTGAACCCGTGCTGGCTGGGTCTGATCCCCTGGTTGCCATGCACGTGCCATGTGATCTCCCTCAAGATCAACCGCTCCATAACTTTCCCTGATACCGAGGTCAGGCTGACAGGCCTGTAGTTCCCCAGATCTTCCTGTCAGGGGTTTGTGAGCTGGTTCGGCCCGGCCCCGCCACAACCAAGGAAGGAGATCCACAGGCCCACACCCCGGACAAGGGGAAGGGGGAAAGGGAAAAAGGGAGATAAGCCCCAAAACAAAGCAGCGGCAACAATCTGAGGGGGAAAAGCTAGTTTACTAAATAAGACATCAGGAAGTAAATAACACAATATAATGCAATACAATTTGGAATTAAGCTCAATGAATCAAACAAAATGAGTGAGAGAGAGAGAGAGAGAGTGAGTGCCCGATAAACCGACGGCCTTACGCTAACACTGAAGGCGAACGGCAGCGAGCACCCACTCCTAAGTGATCCTAGAGGAAAGAGAGAACGTCCCGTGACCGCAGAGAGTTTTTATCTGTTCCCTCTGAGCGGAAAGCACATGAAAAAATACAAAGCATTGCCAAGTCCTCTGGGGAATGTAGTTTTCTCCCTGACTCCCAATGCACCACATGATGCCATGATGTGGAATACCAGTACCAAAAAATCATAAAAACATGACATTCCACCCCTTATTCCACATCACTACATCATGCTTGATACCTACAGAAAAACAATGATTAACATGCATTAGATACACACACACAACATATATACAAGTATATACATAGAATTACTGAGGGCGGTCTCCAGACATCAAATTCCCTTGTGGTACACACTGAACATCCCCATTCTTCTGCATCACCCACCAGTTAGACCCAGGTCCCTGAGCAAGGACAGTTCCACGGAGAGGTTTACCCTCTCCAGAAGCTGGAAGGACCCAAACTGCTTTTCCCAACATGTTCATTACATGTACTACAGGGACCTTATCTCCCTCTACAGTAGGCAGAGAGCTGGACTGGGCAGGACCATTGCGATTGATGGATCCTCGGGTGTTGACCAACCAGGTGGCTTCTGACAATTTTTTCTCCCAGTGCTTAAATGTTCCACCACCCATTGCTTTCAACATTGTTTTTAACAATCCATTGTACCTTTCAATTTTACCAGAAGCTGGTGCATGATAGGGGATATGATAAATCCACTCAATGCCATGATCTTTGGCCCAAGTATTTACAAGAGAATTTTTAAAATGACTTCCATTATCAGACTCAATTCTTTCTGGAGTACCATGTCGCCACAGGACTTGTTTCTCCAGACCTAGAATGGTGTTTCGGGCGGTAGCATGGGGTACTGCATATGTTTCAAGCCACCCAGTGGTCGCTTCCACCATGGTGAGCACATAACGCTTACCACTGTGAGATCGTGGCAAGGTGATATAATCAACCTGCCACGCCTCCCCATATTTATATTTTTGTCATCGCCCTTCCTCCCAAAGAGGTTTCATCCTCTTGGCTTGTTTAATTGCGGCGCATGTATCACAGTCATGGATCACCTGTGCGATGGCATCCATAGTTAAGTCCACCCCTCGGTCTCTAGCCCACTTATATGTTGCATCTCTTCCTTGATGGCCCGAGGTCTCATGGGCCCACCGAGCTAGAAATAATGCACTCTTATGTTGCCAGTCCAAGTCTACTTGAGTCACCTTAACTTTGGCAGCTCCATCTACCTGGTGGTTGTTTTGTTGTTCTTCAGTTGCCCGGCCTTTAGGAACAGGAGCATCTACATGGCGCACCTTTACAACCATGTTCTTTATTCGGGCAGCAATGTCTTTCCACAGTTCAGCGGCTCAAATAGGTTTACCCTTCCGTTGCCAACCATTTTGTTCCCATTGCTGTAACCACCCCCATAAAGCATTTGCCACCATCCATGAGTCAGTGTAAAGATAAAGCACTTGCCACCTCTCACGTTCAGCAATATTTAAGGCTAATTGGACAGCCTTTACCTCTGCAAATTGACTTGATTCTCCTTCTCCTTCAGTGGCCTCTGCAACTTGTTGCATGGGACTCCACACAGCAGATTTCCATTTGCGGTGCTTTCCCACAAAGCGACACGATCCATCTGTGAACAGGGCGTATCTCTTTTCATCTTCTGTTAGTTCATTATATGGTGGGGCTTCTTTAGCACGTGACACCTCCTCTGCTGGTGTTGTTCCAAACTTTTTACCTTCAGGCCAGTCCATGATCACCTCCAGGATTCCTGGACGGTTGGGGTTCCCCATCCGAGCTCGCTGTGTAATCAGCGCAATCCACTTACTCCAAGTGGCATCAGTAGCATGATGGGTAGAGGGAACTGTTCCTTTAAACATCCAGTTCAGTACTGGCAGTCGAGGTGCCAGAAGGAGCTGCGTTTCAGTACCGATTACTTCGGAAGCAGCTCGAACCCCCTCATATGCGGCTAAGATCTCCTTCTCAGTTGGAGTGTAGCGCTCCTCAGACCCCCTGTAAACTCAACTCCAGAAACCAAGGGGTCGGCCTGGGGTCTCTCCAGAAGCTCTTTGCCACAAACTCCAAGTGGGACCTTCCTTTCCAGCAGCAGTGTAGAGGATGTTCTTTACATCCTGTCCCGTCCGCACTGGCCCCAGGGCCACGGCACGGGCTATCTCCTGCTTAATTTGCTCAAAAGCCTGCTGCTGCTCAGGGCCCCACACAAAATCATTCTTCTTCCGGGTCACCTGATAAAGGGGGCTCACAATGAGGCTGTAGTTTGGAACATGCAGTCTCCAAAATCCCACTACACCCAGAAAAGCTTGGCTCTCTGTCTTACTGGTGGGTGGAGACATGGCAGTAATTTTGTCAATCACATCTGTTGGGATGTGACGACGTCCATCTTGCCACTTTATGCCTAGGAACTGAATTTCTTGTGCAGGTCCTTTCACCTTGCTTCGCTTAATAGCGAAGCCAGCTTGCAGGAGGATCTGTATTATTGTCTCTCCTTTCTTAAAAACTTCCTCTGCTGTATTGCCCCATACAACAATATCATCGATGTACTGCAGATGCTCAGGAGCAGCACCCTGTTCCAATGCAGTTTGGATCAACCCATGGCAAATGGTTGGGCTGTGCTTCCACCCCTGGGGCAAACGGTTCCAGGTGTACTGAACGCCTCTCCAGGTGAAGGCAAACTGTGGCCTGCATTCTGTGGCCAAGGGAATTGAAAAGAAGGCGTTAGCAATGTCAATGGTGGCATACCACTTGGCTGCTTTTGACTCCAGTTCATACTGGAGTTGAAGCATGTCCGGCACAGCAGCACTCAGTGGAGGTGTGACTTCATTCAGGCCACGGTAATCTACCGTCAACCTCCATTCTCCGTTGGCTTTACGCACTGGCCATATGGGGCTGTTAAACGGGGAGTGAGTTTTGCTGATCACTCCCTGGTTCTCTAGCTGACGAATCAAGATTATAAATGGGGAGCAAGGAATCCCTGTTGGTGCGGTACTGCCGTCTGTGCACCGTTTTTGTAGCAGTTGGTACCTGTTGCTCCTCCACTTGTAGCAACCCCACAACAGATGGATCTTCTGACAGGCCAGGTAAAACAGATAGTTGCTTAATGCTATCGGTGTCCACAGTAGCTATTCCAAAAGCCCATCGATACCTCTTGGGATCCTTAAAAGTGCCCCCTTCTGAGATAGTCTATACCAAGTATGCATGGGGCCCCCTGTCCGGTCACTATAGGATGCTTCTGCCAGTCTTTACCCGTGAGGCTTATTTCTGCCTCCAGCACAGACAATTCCTGAAAGCCCCCAGTCACTCCAGAGATATGAATCAATTCTGCCCCTTTATAAGTTGAAGGCATTAGAGTACATTGTGCACCAGTATCCACCAGTGCCTCCTATTTCTGTGGGTTTGATGTGCCAGGCCACCGAATCCACGCAGTCCAATACACTCTATTATCCCTCTCCCTCCTCTGGCTGAGGGCAGGGCACCTCTATTCATTACCTGTAGTGACGGGAACAACTTCGCTGGTAGTTGGTCTGTGTTGTAATTCTCTCACCCGTACTCGCAGTGCAGGGGTGGGTTTTTGATGCCATTCCTTCGTATCTTCTCCATTTGCACGTAAGTAACTCCACAAAGCCGCGCGCGACATGAAGTTAGTGAAGTTAGTGCTGTCATTTGCTCGAGCAGGACGGCGTTTGCTTCTGATAGCTGCAACCGATTCAACCCTATCAATCAGTTGGGATAATTTTCCCAGTATATCTTCCATTTGTCCTTCTAACTTTGATATGGCTGAAATGGACGCGTATGGCGGCGGAAATTTTTGTTCGAAGTTTTGAAGTGTAAGAATTAGTTCAAAAACTGGGGGTTTTCTGTCTTGGTCCTCATATCTGTTGAACGTTGTCACTAGTGTACCGGCGTACCTTTCTGGTGCTGACTTTGAAAGCTTCTGACATATTTCGGGTGTACTCCTTACTTTCTCCGGATCATGGTCCCGATCGTCAGGATCAAAGGTGGGATCATACAGCATTTCCGCCACAGCTGTTTCTCTCAAATACTGGATGCCTTCCTCAATAGTTTTCCACCTTTTCACTTTAGGTGCCAGGTCACTCTTGTAGGGATATCTTTCCCTCACAGCTACTAGCATTCGTTGCCAGAGGCTGGCGATTCCATCCATATACCTGCTGATTCCTCTGTCGACAGCCGGATCTCAGGCAATGTTTCCTAGTTGGCGAGCTTCATTACTATCAAGGGACACACTATTGGCCCCGTTGTCCCAACACCGAAGCAACCAAGTGACAATACTCTCATCTGGACGTCGAACAAACTCCTTTCTTGAGCCTTGGATCTCAGACATTTTCATGGGCCAACGAAACGTCCTAACTTTAACTTTCTCTTCACCTTCATCATCACTTTCTTCTCCATGTTTCTCACTTTTCTTTGTTGCCTTTCTCGATGGTGGTGGGGTTGTGGCCACCTCCTCACCTATATCTTCCTCTTCTTTCAGCACCTCTTCTTTGCGTTCTAGGCGCGAGGACACACGTTTCCATTTCTTGCCTTCCACAGGGGCAACGGACTTTGATACTGGTGCTTCCTTTGGCTGGTCAGGTGTGAGCGGGAGGTTTTCCTCTTTGGTTTGGGCCTCAGTTTGGACACTCTCTCTCTTCATAATAGTATATAAACCTCGGTAAGCATAAGCCAAGCCCGAAATAAGCTGTTCCACCTCAGATCTTTCTGAGCCACAGCACCCTTTACTCAGATACAGGCCTAGCTCCTCAGGATCCTGCAATTGTTCAGGAGAGAAATCCCATGACACCGGGTGTCCCCATCCTTCTAATTTCTTTCCTAAAACTCTCCACTCTCCCTGCCATTCAACATTCTCTGTTTCTGGGAGAAGCTTCCTGCACATGATGTAAAGTGCTACTACATGCAGGACGACTAATATCCCAATTATTAACACCATCCCTAAGCTGTGATCTTGAAAATTCATAAAAAACTGAGAGGGGAACCTGGATACCCATTCAAACATCACATGGTTCGTTAACATGTTATCGTTTGTTCCATTAGCTGGGGTGCCCTGGGATCTGGCAGGTGCCTCTATCATTGCTTTTAATTTATCATATAGGGACCAGACCCAATGGAACAGAATGGCAAACTTAACCAAGTTCCAGTACGTTTTGAGCATTAAGAAGGAAAAAGCGGTGAAGTACAATCCCTGTAAGGGCAGTTTTAACAGAAACAGAAAAGACATCTTTTTATTATTTTTTTTTTTTCTTGTACTAAAACAATCTGGCAGTACCCAAAAGAAGTTTACAGATATCCCAAAACAACTGGCAGTATGCTCGGACTTCAAGGTTGTGTTTTGCTGTACAGCACTTGCAGTACAGATAAGCTTGTTAACAACAGAAAGAGATGTACTCTAAAAGTTTGTCTCTGCCTGGCTAAGGCAGCTGGTCGTGCCCCACGTTGGGCGCCAAAAATGTCAGGGGTTTGTGAGCTGGTTCGGCCCGGCCCCGCGACAACCGAGGAAGGAGACCCACAGTCCCACACCCCGGACAAGGGGAAGGGGGAAAGGGAAAAAGGGAGATAAGCCCCAAAACAAAGCAGCGGCAACAATCTGAGGGGGAAAAGCTAGTTTACTAAATAAGACATCAGGAAGTAAATAACACAATATAATGCAATACAGTTTGGAATTAAGCCCAATGAATCAAACAAAACGAGTAAGAGAGAGAGAGAGAGAGAGAGAGGGGGGGGGGGGGGGAGAGAGAGAGAGAGTGAGTGCCCGATAAACCGAAGGCCTTACGCTAACGCTGAAGGCGGACGGCAGCGAGCACCCACTCCTAAGTGATCATAGAGGAAAGAGAGAACGTCCCGTGACTGCAGAGAGTTTTTATCTGTTCCCTCTGAGCGGAAAACACGTGAAAAAATACAAAGCATTGCCAAGTCCTCTGGGGAATGTAGTTTTCTCCCTGACTCCCAATGCACCACATGATGCCATGATGTGGAATACCAGTACCAAAAAATCATAAAACCATGACACTTCCTTACGGTCTTTCTTGTAGATGGGAGTCACATCGGCAAGCCTCCAATCTTGTGGGACCTCTCCAGATGACCAGGAATGCTGATAGATGGCAGAAAGCGGCTTGGCAATCACCTCTGCCAGCTCCCTCAGCACCCTTGGGTGGATCCCATCTGGTCCCACGGACTTGCGGCAGTTCAGATGGAGGAGCAGGTCTCTGACTGTCTCTGCTAGGATCACAGGGGGTGTATGATGCGCTTCGTCCCAGACTTCCAGGTCAGGGCGAAAAGTATCCTGAGTTAACTGATCTGTCTATTAAAGAGAGACGTGAAGAAGGCATTGAGAACCTCAGCCTTTTCCTTATCCTCTGTGGTTCCATTCCCTGCCGCATCAAGTAAAGGAGAGAAATTCTCCTTAGTTCTTTTACTGTTAATATATTTGTAAAAGGATTTTTTGCTCTGCTTTACTGCAGTAGCCAGTCTAAGTTGGAGCTGGGCTTTTGCATTTCTAATTTCCTGCCTGTATTGGAGGGGAGCAGAGGCTTGCTTTAAATGTGGAGTAAGGAAGGAAAGGATGGAGAAGGATCTTGTGAACTGAGGTGGGAAGTGGGTATTTAGTCATTGGAAAGCCATTTTGAACTTTTACTACCTGAACGCTGTACATTTTGGGTTAGTCTTCCTTAACTTTCTGTTGGACTTCTTGTTTTTCAATCAGGTGCATCCGTTCTGTGGAGCAGTAGGATACGTGGTTGGGGCGCAGACAGACCGGACTGTACAGGAGCGTCTGATAGAAAAACACATGCTGCTCCCTAATCCAGTATGGGACTGCAGAATTCGGCAGGCTACAAAAGTCAGACGGTACATTTTGTGTATTCAACTAAAGTAAAAGTGCTGAATGTTTGTTGTTATTCCATTTTTTTTTCCCTGTGGAATGAAGTGAACTTGGCTGTGCTGAACTTTTATAAAGCAATGGTTGATCTGGCAGTAGAAGTGTTGAAGGAGACCTAAACAATTGAGACTGGTTTAAATCCAGTTGAAGAACTTGACAGAACATGCTTTAACACAGCGTGTAAGATAAACACGTGAAAGTGACCGTTTTTGTATTAGAAGATAAATGGCGTTTTCATTGACTGAAGGGAGTTAGCTCAGATCTTTTCCACAGAATGTTGATGTTCTGAAGGATCCTGAAGCCGTTACGCAGCTTGGTAGCATTCTGAAAAGCAGCGTAAGGGCATGGAAAGCAGCTGGCCGCCCCTTTGTGATTCAGCTGGGAAGAATTGATTTAGATATGCTGAATGTGTCCAAGTGCCCAAGTGAAAACATGTCTGCAGCTCTTGAGGCTGACGGTAAGAAATTCCACGTCCTTCCTAACAGCGGGATGGGCAGTGCACGTGATCAGGTTGTGAATTTGCTGGGCTTATCTCATTGCGTGTCTGTTGGTGGTGGTGGTTTTTGTTGTTTCTTTGTGTGTGCGTTTGGGCAAGAGAATGCCTGAAAATGTGCTTGCTTAGGTTCTTGTTTTTGTTAGCCAGGTGTTTTGTTCAAAGAAACTCTGATTCCGGAAGGAGGAAAGCTCTTCAAGTGTGAGTTTAGGAAGGGTACCGGAGACTGGTGACTAATAGCAGTCTTAGATGGGCTTAAGTAGATGGTATACAGATAGTTAATGAGGAAAGAGTGGCTCACCTTTGGAGATGGTCAAGGCTTGCCGGTAACTCCACTAGGGAGGGATCTCCAACCAGAGATCCTTCCCTGGTGGTGGTCAGCCCTTAGATGGGGTCTTGGGAGAGGTGGAGTCAAACTCCACCCCTTCCAATCACACTCACTTGTGCCCCTGCAGCTGACTCAGGGCTCGCCTCAGGTGATCAATCAGTGGTTCGGGCCGTGATTCAACAATTCCCATGCACATGGGATTGTGGGTCATGGGTTCGTTGCAGGATCCTGAGGAGCTAGGCCTGTATCTGAGTAAAGGGTGCTGTGGCTCAGAAAGATCTGAGGTGGAACAGCTTATTTGGGGCTTGGCTTATGCTTACCGAGGTTTATATACTATTATGAAGAGAGAGAGTGTCCAAACTGAGGCCCAAACCAAAGAGGAAAACCTCCCGCTCACACCTGACCAGCCAAAGGAAGCACCAGTATCAAAGTCCGTTGCCCCTGTGGAAGGCAAGAAATGGAAACGTGTGTCCTCGCGCCTAGAACGCAAAGAAGAGGTGCTGAAAGAAGAGGAAGATATAGGTGAGGAGGTGGCCACAACCCCACCACCATCGAGAAAGGCAACAAAGAAAAGTGAGAAACATGGAGAAGAAAGTGATGATGAAGGATGAGGACTGTAAAAAGGGAAACTTTAGAACTGATTTCTGGCTGGGTGAGCAGGTCCAAACGATCCTCAGATGGTAAGTAAATATGGCATACAAAGAGTTGATACGACACATTCAGGAGGAACTCTGCTCTTTTGCTGCAGTGCAATTAACACTGTTCTGTTCACAAGAACTGGCTTCAGAACTGCAATATCTGCAGAAGGATGATAAGCTGTGATCATACAGGGGTGGGCCTGAGCTGTGTTTTGAGTGCTTCAGGTAGTGTCAGCTGAGAGCAGTCCTAAGGGGAAGCAGGAAGGTGTAAGAGAGCCCTCAGGCAAGCACTGCTGGATGAACACAGTGTGTGGGAAGCATGTGGACGTGTAAGTTCATTTTTAGCTTCTTTCCCAACTGCTGTGTGAGGCCTTGTTGGGTAACTGCACTGCTCTAACCATGTCTTGCTCTTGATGTAGGTTGCTGAAAACTTTGTTCCTCCCTTGTTGGGTGCCGCTCTCATTGACTACCAGAGAAATGTTCCAGCTGCTAGAGAGCCTGCAGTACTGGGTGCTGTGGCTGTGGCTGTAAACAAGCTGGGTGGGCACATCGCTGCTGAAATACCTCCGATCTTTGATGCTGTTTTTGAGTGCACGTTAAATATGATCAAGAAGGTATTTCTATGTAAATTTTGGATAACGGAAAAAAAAAAGAAAAGGGATTTTATATTCAGGATATTGCAAGAAAGGGGGCAGGGCGTGTTATGCTATGTAGTTTACGTAACATTATTCTGTTGGGTGGAAATGAAGGTGAGGTTGATGAGCTGTGGCTGTCTGGGTGAATGTCTTGATCTCACTGACTTAATTTCTTGATCCAGTTCTGGAATTAAATTCGGAGTTGTTTTTCTGTTCCAGGACCTTGGGATGTCGTGGTCCTGGAAGCTGAAGTATACTTGAAGTGTATTCATACGTCCTTTGAGTAGAAGTATTGATTAGTTCTTGAAGTATTTCTTTCCTGATTTCCGTAGCTGCTAGAGTTTCTGTGTTACGGTTTACAGCAGGTACTTGCACAATAGATGGGTGCCGTTTTGCAGCAGTGTGAATCAGAAAGTGTATCCCTGTAGTGGCTGGGTGCTTACCTGCTGAGGCCGTCTGTCCTGTGCCTGTGGAGCAAGTGGTAATTAATGTTGTGCACTGACCAAATGTGGTTCACCCTGCTGACACTGTGTAAGTCCAGCAAATGGTCTTCTCAATCTATGGTGGTGAAAGTATGGGGAAAAATGTTGCTGTGAATCTGGGAACTGCATGCTTTGTTTAGTTTTTAGATTTCTTTAAAGCTGAGATCTACATGATAAGCCAGATTTTCTCTCCCAAATTTTCACAGTGAAAAGGCTGTATGGATTCAGGCCTTTTTTGCGACTGGTTAGGGTTAGGGTTTAGGCTAGGGTTAGGGTCAGGTTCAGGGTCAGGGTTAGGGTTAGGGTTAGGTTTTGGTGTAGATTTCGGTTTAGGGTAAGGGTTAGGGATAATTTGAGTGTTAGCGTCAGGGACAGAAGTAGGTGAAGTGTTCATGTTAGGAGTAGCATTAGGGTTAAGTTTAGGGTTAGATTTAGGATTTGATTTGTATGTAGGGTTAGGGGTAGGGTTAGTTTGAGTGTCAGGGTGAGGTAAGGGGTAGGCCTCGGGTTTGGCTTTGTGTTAAGTAAAGGTTTAGGAATAGTTGTAGGGTTAGTGTTTGGATTAGGATTTGGTTTAATATTGGGAACATGTTTTGGGATAGATTTAGGTGAGGGTTGTGGTGATCTGATGCTTTTGGTTAGGTTTAGGGTTGGGCTTCCACTTGGGTTTTGTGGTAGGGTCTGAGTTTGGGTTAGGGTTAGGGTAGAGTTAGAATTAGGATTTGGGAAATGCTTCGAGTTCTGTTTAGGGTAAGGATTAGTGTTAGATTTAGGGATTGAGTTAGGGTTAGGATTATGGTTAGGGCTAGGGTTCTGTTAGGTTTTGGGTTAGGGTTACGGGTAAGTTTATTTTAGTACTAGGGTAAGGTTATGTTTAGGGTTAGGGTTACGATTAGGGAAAGATTGAGTTTTACAGTGTTAGGGTAAGTTTAGGTTATGGAATAGGGTTAGGTGTAAGATTGGGTTTAGTAATAGGGTTAGGTTTAGATTCTGGGTTAGGGTTAGAGATAGGGAAAGGGTTTGGGATTGTTTTAGGTTTTGGATTAGGTTTAGGATTAGGGTTAGGGAAAAAGTTTTTCTCAGTTTTATGATTGTGTTTAGAGCTAGGATTAGGTTGAGTGTTCATGTTAGCATTAGGGGAAGTTTTAGGTTTAGGTTTAGGTTTAGGATGCGATCTGTGTTTAGGGTTAGGGGCAGGGTCAGTTTGAGTGTAAGGGTGACATTAGGGTTAGGCCTCTGGTTAGGGTTAAGGTTAGGAATAGGATTAGGTTTCAGGTTAGTGTTAGGGTTAGGCCTGGGATTGGTGTTAGGGTTAGGTTAAGGTAAGTCTTGTGGTTAGGGTTAGGTATAGGAAACGGGTTTTGGGGATAGGGATAGTGTATAGGTAAAGGTTAGAATTCGATTTAGGATTAGGCTTAGGGATAGGGTTTGTTTTAGTTCCAAGGTTAGATACAGCATTAGAACTAGGTTGAGTGTCAGTGTTAGGATTAGGGTTTGGGTTACTGTTGAGGATAGGAATAGGGATAGGTTTAGGGTTATGCTTAGGGTTCAGGCTAGGTACAGGGTTAGGGTTAGGTTTAAGGTGAGTGTTAGGCTTAGGGTAAGGATTGTGGTAAAAATGAGTTCTCTACTTGTTAATCAAACCGACTCGAGACAGATGTGTCAGTGTTTTTCAGCGTGTTTTTTTTTTTTTTTCTGAGAACTATGTAGTTTGTAGAAGTCTCAAAATAGATATATCGATGTTTTGTCTAAAAACTTTGTAGTTTGTGCAAGTTGGAGCCACAGCGCTTAGTTCTAACACCTGGACAATGAACAACAGATAGCAGTGACCTTTGGAGAAACTGCAAAAGAAAAAGAAGTGAAAATCTCCTCTTGAGCGCGCGTGATCGGAGCTGAGGAAAACTATGGCCTTCATCATCTCGATCACCAGGGGGCAGAGAATGACCCCCAGATAACAGCCAGCGCAGCCCAGGAAGAGAAAGATAAGACATGAATGCAGAGATAAGGGACAATGAAAAGAGGGGTTGGGGGGCCCTGTTGAACACCTCTGGTGCAGAGGAGACTCCCAGCCGCCCAGCGCTGTTCCGCTCATTTCTTGCTTGCTCAATAAATTCCTTACTGTTGGCAACAGTTGGTGCGTATCGTTCTCTTCACACCTCTAACAATTTGGTGTCGTGACTCGGATCCAGGTGACTCTGCTGTGGAATTCCCACTCCAGGGGAGCACCCCGTCTTCGGACGGCCCCTGGGCTGAGTAACTTCTGTGCAGAGACCTGTAGCTCCGAACTCTAGGTACAGCTCGCAGGTAAAGCTACTGGACATACCACTAGAAAGCCCCCTAGGTTTCATGTTAAAACATTGGGGTGATTCTCTCTCTAGACGAGGAAAGAGTGAGGTGAAGATGGTACATGATTGTATGGAGGTATGGGGAGGAAAGCAGAGAAGGGCAGATCAGCTGTTCTGGCCGGTATTTGGGTCCTTTGAGGACCGGATCCGCCAGGCTCTAAATGCTTATGCAAATGAAAAACAGCCTTTGAATCTGGAAGATGGTGAGTATGCAAATGATGTGTAGAATCTGATATTGGAACCTTTCTGTTCCCCCTAATTAAAAAAAGGAATACAACAGAGGAGGACATTATACACTATCCCCCTGCCTTACGCTCCCCCCGAACAGAATCCAGCGGCTCCGCTGGAGCAAGCTGAATCTGACTTGGGAGACGAACCTGAATGTGAACCCCTAGACTTCCCTAGGAGAAGGATCACTAGAAGGCAAGCTAGGCAGGAGAGGGGTCAAGGAGGAAACGTTCTCCCTTTAAGAGAAATACCCGTAGCTACCAGAGGATCAAAGCCAGGAGCTGGCTATGTTTCAGTTCCCTTCAACTCAGGAGATACATAAGGGAATTTCAGAAGGAGATGGGGAATTTGCTGGAGGATCCTTGAGGGGTCTCCGAGAGGCTAGATCAATCTTCAGGTCCCAGCCTTTATACCTGGGATGAAACACAGGCAATTTTGGGCATACTATTTAGAGCAGAAGAAAGGGATATGATCAGGAGGGCAGGTACGTGAATCTGGGATCAGCAACACCCGGCTGGCCCAGGAGCAGATCTAAAGTGGCCCTTACAGCGGCCCAATTGGGATAATCAGAGCCAGGAACATGGTACTCACATGGCAGATTTACGAGTTATTATTATTCAAGGGATTAGAGAATCTGTCCCTCGGGGACAGAATATCAATAAGGCTTTTAGCAAGCAACGGAAAAAAGATGAAACCCCTACTGAGTGGTTAGAGAGACTATGCAGAAATGTACAGTTCTATTCAGGATTAGATCCTGCTACCCCGTGGGGCGAGCTCTCCTGAAAACACAGTTTGTAGCTAGGTCCTGGACAGATATTGGAAGGAAACTAGAGAAGCTGGAGGACTGGCAGGAGAGAGGATTAGACGAATTGCTGAGAGAGGCTCAGAAAGTATACGTAAGAAGAGAGGAGGAGACTCGGAAGAGGCAAGCTGGAAGTCTGATAGCCGCGGTAAGAGAAGGACAGAAGGGGGCGTTCTAGGCAAGGAGAAGAGGGAATATTCCTCAGGCAGACAATGCACTTCAACCCAAGCAGAACAGACCCAGAGATATGAGGACAGTCGAATGCTTCTACTGTCAGAAAAAGGGACACATGAAGAAAGACTGTAGAAAGAGAATCTGGGACGAGCAAATGTTTCAGGAGGACTGAGGGGGTCAGGGACTCTACGTGCTGGGGACCCGGGAAAGAAACGAGCCCTTGATAAAATTGAAATTGGGTTCTCAGCGTCAGGAAATGGAATTTTTGGTAGGGTCTGGGGCAGAAAGATCGACTGTTCAATATTTACCTTGAGGATGTTCTTTATCCTCGGAAGAGCTACAAGTAATTGGAGCAAAAGGGGAACCTTTTATGGTACCTGTTGTAAAGCAGGTAGAAATAGAATCACCTAGCACCTATGGAACTGAGTCTTTTTTATTGGTACCTGAAGCAGAATAGAATTTGCTAGGGAGAGATTGAATTGTGGAGTTAGGAATAAATTTGGAAGTAAAAGATAGAGAATTAACTGTTCAGCAACGTACTCTAACGATAGAAGATGAGGCTAGAATTAACCCAGAAGTTTGGTAGAGTCCAGAATCAGTAGGGAAGTTAGACATAGAACCCTTTGAAGTGATTCTAAAGGACTCAGGCATTCCAATTAGGATGAAACAATATCCCATTTCACAGGAAGGTAAATCAGGGCTACAACCTGAAATGGAGAGATTAATATCTAAAGAACTATTAGAGCCCTGTATGTCTCCCTAGAATACTCCCATACTCCCTGTAAAAAAAACCTTATGGCACATACAGATTGGTCCACGACTCAAGGGAAATTAAGGAGAGAACAATTCCCCGCTTCCTAGTAGTGGCAAACCCCTATACCCTGCTCGGTCAATTGAAGCCAGAATCTCAGTAGTATAGTGTAATTGATTTCAAGGATGCTTTTTGGACCTGCCCCCTGACGGCAGAATGCAGAGACTACTTTGTCTTCGAGTGGGAAGATCCAAACCCCCATAGAAAACAACAACTCAGAGGGACAGTGCTCCCACAGGGATTCACAGAATCCCCTAACTTGTTTGGGCAAGCCCTTGAGCAAGTACTAAAAACTGAGGAACCAAACCCACAGGTAACCTTAGTGCAATATGTAGATGACTTACTATTAGCTGGAGCAGGCGAGGAGACAGTTAGACAGGAGAGCATTAAACTATTGAATTTCTTTGGTTCAAAGGGGTTCCAAGTTTCAAAGGCAAAATGCCAATTTACAGAAGAGGAAGTGAAATATTTGGGACATTGGTTAAGCAAGGGAAATAAGACATTAGATCCAGAACGGGCAAATGGGATTTGATCTTTAAAAGCCCCAAGAGGCAAGAGGCAGGTGAGGCAGATGTTAGGGCTGCTAGGATGCTGTTGACAATGGATTGAGAATGATAGCAGTAAGGTAAAGCTTTTATAGCAGAAACTAATACAAGATGGCTGAATAAAGTGGAGCCAGGAGGATGAGCAAAGATTAGAAGACTTCAAGGTAGATCTTGTTCATGCACCAGCGTTAAGCTTACCTGATCTAAAAAGTCCATTTTACCTTTTTGTAAATACAGACGAAGGGATCGCTTTTGGAGTAGTGACCCAGGAATGGGCCGGGAAGAAGAAGCCAGCAGGATACTTTTCAAAACTCTTGGATCCCATTAGCCGTGGGTGGCCTACCTGTCTACGATCAATAGTTGCTGTAGCTCTGTTAGTAGAAGAAGCAGGGAAGATGACTTTCAGGGGTGAATTACAAGTGTATAGTCCACATGACAATAAGGGGAGTACTACAAGAAAAAGCAGAGAAGTGGATTACAGACGCTAGACTATTGAAATAGGAAGGAATCCTAATCCATTCTCCTCAATTAGAAATAGAAACTCCAAGTTTGCCAAATCCTGCTCAATTTTTCTATGGGGAACCAGATGAAGATTTAAGCCATGATTGCATTCAGTGTATAGAGTATCAGGCTAAAAGAGGGGAGGACTTAGAAGAGGAGAAGTTATTAGGAGGGGGCAAATTATTTGTAGATGGCTCCTCCCGGGTGGTAGAAGGAAAAGGAAAATCAGGGGATGCTCTAATAAATGGGAAAACATTTCCAGTAATTGAATCGGGACCATTGGACAGAACGTGGTCAGCTCAGGCTGTGAAATTATATGCAATCCTTACAGCCCTTCAAATGTTGAAAGGAAGCATTGGGACTATCTCTACAGATTCTAGGTATGCGTATGGGGTAGTCCATACCTTGGGAAAAAGATGGGAGGAAAGAGGATTGGTAAACTCGCCCGGGAAAGGGTTAATTCACCAGTCGTTAATAAGACAAACTCTGAGGGCAAGAAGCGAACCAGAGAAAAGCGCAGTAGTACACGTAAAGGCACCAGAGGGCGATGTCGACTCAAATAAGGGGAACTAATTTTGCTGATGAAGAAGCGAAAAGAGCGGCTCCGACAAATGGAGGTTGAGGAAAAGGAGGGAAAATGGTTATTAGCTGATGGAAGAGAGGTAATCCCTAAGGCTTGGAGAAGATGAGGAGAATTTCCTAAGCAGACTCATTGCGGGGTTCAGGCCTTGGTGGACCAATTCACAATGAAATAGATGTGTATAGGCATTTCTAGCATAGCCAAAGGAATTGTAGATCATTGGATGATTTGGAGGAAAGGAAATAAAAAACAACTGAGGGAAAAAATACAGGGAGGAAGGGAATGGGCTGTCAGACCTTTTGCTCAAATGCAGATAGACTTCACAGATCTCCCCAAGGTTGGAAGATAGAAATACTTCTTAGGAAGAATCGCCCATTGAACACATTTTCTGGAGGCCTACCCCACCGCTAGGGCAACAGCCCAGACAGTAATCAAGACATTGTTCGAACATATTATCCCCAGATATGGGAACATGGAAGTTGCAGATTCAGATAGAGACCCTCACTTTGTATCAAAGGCAGCGTAAGAGGCTTTAGCTCCAATGGGGACCAAATGGGAATATCACACCCCATGGCACCCACAGAGCTCTGGAAAACTAGAAAGGCCGAATGGGGAACTTCCAAAGCGGCTTACTAAAGGAATGATTGAAACCAAGATGTCTTGGATGAAGTGTTTGCCCCTGGCACTACTTAATTGAAGAACAGAACGAAGAAGAGAGACTGGAATATCACCTTTTGAAATGGGATATGGAATGCCATATGGTTTAGAACTCCCATCGGAACATCCCAAGGTAGAAGAAAAATGACTCCAGGAATATTGAATTGAAATGAATAAGAGAAGGAATGAATGAAGAATGGAAGGACTGGTGGTCCAACGGCCTCCGCTAGATATGGCAATACATCGAATCAGTCCAGGAGACAAGGTTTAAATTAAAACGTGGAAAGAGTCATCTCTAACTCCCCGCTGGGAAGGACCTTTTCTTGTTTTATTAACAACAGAAACAGCCATCCGGACAGCTGAGCGCAGATGGATCCATGCAAGCCATGTGAAAGGACCAATCCGTGACACAGGACCCCAGTGGGAGGTGTCCAAGACTTCGGACGATCTACAAACCACTCTAAGAAAAATGTAAAACTTTTTTTTTTTTTTTTTTTAACAGACGAGAAAACTCAGTCATTTCATTGTATGCTTTAGTATGTATATTGTATATGTATTGTGCATTGTATACGATGAAGATTGGTGAACTCACTCTTCCTATGAATTCCATTTAGGATTTCACTTTGCTTCAAATAAGGGGAAGGATGCCTTTGAGTGTAAGTGTCAGGTTAGGGTTGTGGTAATCTGATGCTCTGGGTTAGGTTTAGGGTTTGTTTTAGGATTAGGTTAGGGATATTTTTTTGTGTAGCTGAAGGTTTAGTGCAAGGGCTAGGGTTCTCTTTAGTTTTAGATTCAGAGAAGGCTTAGGGTTAAGGTTAGGATTAGGATTAGGGTTAGGGTAAGGTTTAGGTTTAGGATTAAGGATAGAGTTAGGGCTAGGTTTTGGATTAGAGATAGGGTTAGGTTTTGGTGTAGATGAAGGTTTAGAGTATGGGGTAGAGCTCTCTTTAGTTTTAGGATCAGAGAAGGGTTACGCCTTGCTTGGGTACAGGATAGAGTAAGGGGGAGGGTTAGGATTTGATTTAGGGTTGGTTTTGGGTCTAGGTTAGTTTGAGTGTTAGGCTGAGAGAAGGGGTAGGCCTTGGATTGGGTTCTGGCTTAGTGTTAGGTTAGGAATAGGTTTGGTGTTTGGATTGGGTTTGGGATTAGAAGTAGGGATAGGTTAGGTGAGATCTGGGGTAATCTGATGCTTAGCTCTAGGTTTAGGGTTGGGCTTTGAGTTGGGGTTGGTTTTAGGGTCAGATTTCGATTCAAGGCAGACTTAAAGTCACAATGAGGCTAATGGTCAGGGTTTGATATACGGTTAGAGTAAGGTTTAGGTTGACTTTAAGTTTCAGGTTTGGAAAATGGTAGGCATTGCTTTTGGTGTGGTGTTTGCGTTGGGTTTAGGAATTGGAATAGGGTAGGAGGACCATCACATAGCTAGGGTAAGTCTTAGTGTTAGGGTTGGGGTTAGAGTTTAGGTGAGGGTTGTGGTAATCTGATGCTATGTGTCAGGTTTAGGCTTGGGCATCAACTTGGGGTTGGTGTTAAAGTAGGAGTTTTTGCTTGGGTTCCGCTTCTGCTAGGGATAGGTTTCTGTTTAGGGAAAGGGTTGGTATCAGGGTAAGTGTTAGGTTTCCGGTTAGGGTTCAGAATAGAATGAGGGGCAAGGTAAGGCTTTGTGCTCGGGTTAGGGCTTGGGTTTTGGTTCGGATTAGGGTAAGTGTTTGGGTTAGGGTTAGGATAAGAATTAGTGTTAGGTTTAGTGTCAGGGGTGGGTTTTGGTGTTGATTTAGTTTTATGGTAAGGGGTAGTGAAAATGGGTCAGGGTAGGGTTCAGTATTGGGTTAGAGCTATGGAAAGGGTTTGGGATTCTTTGAGGTTTCGGATTCGATTTAGGATTAGGGTTAGGGAGAATGTTTCTCAATGTGATGATTCTATTTAGGGATAGGATTAGGTTGAGTGTTGATGTGTTTGGGATAGTTTTGAATTTCTGTTTCGATTTCTGGCTAGGATGAGGTTGTGTTCTGGTGTTAGGATTAGTTTTAGGGTTAGGATTAGGTTTTGTTTTAGGATTCCATTTGTGTTAGGCTTAGGGGTAGAGTTAGTTGGAGTGTAGGGCTCACGGTAAGGTTAGGCCTTGGGTTAAGGTTAAGGTTAGGAGTAGGATTAGGTTTCCAATTGGGTTTTGGGTTAGTGTCAGAGGGTTGGGATTCTTGATAGGGTTAGGGTTAGGTTAGGTTAAGGGTTGAAGTTAGGGTTAGGTCTAGGAAGACGGTTCTTGTTCTGGCTAGGGCAAATGTAAGGGTTAGGTTTAGGATGAGATTTGCGGTAAGGTTTAGGTGCAGGTTTGTTTGAAGAGAGAGAAGGGCTAGGCCTAGGGTTTGAATTTGGGTGAAGGTGATGTGAAATGATAGGAATAGGGTTGGTGTTTGGATTTTTCAGGTTCGGGTTTGGTCCAGGTTTAGGAGAAAGGTAGGGTTTAGTACTAGGGTTAGGGTGAGGGTTTGGTTTCGGTTTGCTGTAAGTGCTGGTGTAACAAGAACAGCGTTGGGGTTAGTGTTAGGTTTTTGTGTAGATTTAGGTTTAGGATGAGGGGAAGGCTTAGTTCGAGGAATCAGAGAGGTCCGTGTGTATGGAAAGGAAAAGAGGAGAGATGGTGTTTGAAGGCGGTAAGAAAAAGGCCATCAAGAAGGTGAGAGAAAAAGTAGGAAAACGTAGACGCAGATGAAGGAATGATGCAGACATACGTTGCATTCAGTAGCAGAGCAGAAAGAAAAGAGAAAGTTCCAGACCAATAACATCGGGATCCAGCACGTGTTTTCTGAACTCATCAGGAACGGAGTGACTTTCAGGTGTTAAACCGTGCCTAGTTGGAATAGGACCGATGCCGGCTGATTAGAGAAGGCGCTATTGAGTGCACGGCAGCCGGCTGACAGGCGTCTGGCTTCAGCAGCAAAAGCAGCAGTAGCCGCGATTGACGCAATTGAATGGGAATCCGCGGCTAAGCGCGGTTCGAGCATCAAACTCTCGGCCGCTTTGCTCTGCTTCTTAAAGGGAGCTATTCCGATGCTCCGGTGACAAGGTTTTCTGGGGAACCCTTAGAAGCGGTGGAATCACAGACGCCTTTGGGAAACAGCTTTCTGTACTTAACGCCTCTCCATTGCTTCCATAGTTCTGAAAAGCATACCTTTTTGAGAGAGAATGAGAAAGATCCACGTGTATTGTAAGAAAATTGAAGTGAATGTGTTAGATGAAGGAAGTCAAAAGGATAACAGCGCTGGTCAGAGAAAAGAATGAAAACGTGCTCGTAGATGAATGAATGATGCAGACATACGTTGCATTCAGTAGCAGAGCAGAATGAGAATCAAAACTTTCCCTCCCATTAACACTGGGATCCAGCGCACATTCTCTTACAACACCAGAAACGGAGTCACTTTCACGTTTAAAACGCGAATTTCTGGAATAGAAACGCTGCCGGCTGATTATTAAAGCCGCTATTCAGTGCACTGCTGCCGTCTGATTGGCGTCTTACTTAGGCGGCA
This sequence comes from Callipepla californica brunnescens, assembly GCA_023055505.1. Classification (NCBI taxonomy): domain Eukaryota; kingdom Metazoa; phylum Chordata; class Aves; order Galliformes; family Odontophoridae; genus Callipepla; species Callipepla californica. The sequence continues at coordinate 335,369 of JALIRH010000057.1, read as the reverse complement.
AATGCAGCAGTAGTGGCGATTGATGAGATTCGTGCGGAATCCGCGGTTCTGCGCGGATGGAGCATAAGCTCGCTGTCGGTTTGCTCTGCTTGTTAAAGGTGGTTTTGCAATGCTCCGATGACATAGTTATTGGGGAACATTTAGAAGCGGTGGAATCACACAGTGCATTTAGTAGAAGAAACAGCTTTCCGTATTGAACCTTTCAAATTTTCGTCCTTACCTCTGAATACCATACATTTCTAAAACAGAATCGGGAATGATCCTTGAGATCGACAAGACAAAGTTGTTGGACGGTGTTACCTAAAGGAACTAAGAAGAATAACCAGGCTTGTCAGAGAAAAGTATGAAAACGGGCTCGCAGATGAATGAATGATGCAGACATACGTTGCATTCAGTAGCAGAGCAGAATGAGAATCAAAACTTTCCCTCCCACTAACATTGGGATCCAGCATACATTCACTTCCAACTCCTGAAACGGAGTCACTTTCACGTGTAAACCGCGATTTCTTGGAGTAGGACCGCTACCGGCTGATTATTGGAAAGCCGCGATTCAGTGCACTTCTGCCGTCTGACTGGAGCCTTTCTCAGCGGCAAAAGCAGCAGGAGCCGCGATTGACGCGATTGAATCGGAATCCGCTCTAAGCGCGGTTCGAGCATCAAACTCTCGGCCGCTTTGCTCTGCTTCTTAAAGGGAGCTATTCCGATGCTCCGGTGACAAGGTTTTCTGGGGAACATTTAGGAGCGGTGAAATCACACACGCCTTTGGGAGAGGAAGCAGCTTTCCGTACTTCCGCCTCTCCATTGCTACCATAGTTCTGAAAAACATACCTTTTTGAGAGAGAATGAGAAAGATCCACGTGTATTGTAAGAAAATTGAAGTGAATGTGTTAGATTAAGGAAGTCAAAAGTATAACAGAACAGATCAGAGAAAAGAATGAAAACGGGCTCGCAGATGAAAGAACGATTCAGACATACGTTGCATACAGTAGTAGAGAAGAATGAGAATCAAAACTTTCCCTCCCAATAACACTGAGATCCAGCATACATTCTCTTACAACACCAGAAACGGAGTTACTTTCACGTGTAAACCGCGATTTGTTGGAATAGGACCGCTACCGGCTGATTATTGAAGACGCGATTCAGTGCACTTCTGCCGTCTGACTGGCGTCTTGCTTCAGCGGCAAAAGCAGCAGGAGCCGCGAATGATGCGATTGAATCGGAATCTGCGGTTCAGCGCTGTTCGAGCATCAAACTCTCGTCCGCTTTGCTCTGCTTCTTAAAGGGAGCTATTCCGATGCTCCGGTGACAAGGTTTTCTGGGGAACATTTAGGAGAGGTGAAATCACCCAAGCCTTTGGGAGTGGAAACAGCTTTCCGTACTTAACGCCTCTCCATTGCTTCCATAGTTCTGAAAAAGATACCTTTTTGAGAGAAAATGAGAAAGATCCAAGTGTATTGTAAGGAAATTGAAGTGAATGTGTTAGATTAATGATGTAAATAGGACAATAACACTGGTCAAAGAAAAGAATGAAAACGTGCTCGTAGATGAATGAATGATGCAGACATACGTTGCATTCAATAGCAGAGCAGAATGAGAATCAAAACTTTACCTCCCATTAACACTGGGATCCAGCACGCATTCTCTTACAACATCAGAATTGGAGTCACTTTCACGTGTAAATAGCGAATTGATGGAATTAGATCGCTACCGGCTGATTTTTGAAAAGCCGCGATTCAGTGCACTTCTGCCATCTGTTTGGCGTCTTTCTTCTGCGGCAAATGCAGTAGTAGCCGCGATTGATGCGATTCAAACCTGATACGCGGTTATTCGAGCGGTTCGAACATTAACACGCTGCCGGTTTGCTTTGCCTGTTAAAGAAGGCTTTTGCAACTCTCCGCTGACAGTGTTTTTGGGGAACACTTTGAAGCGGTGAATCAAACATACATTTGGTAAAAGAAACAGCTTGACGTACTTAACGCTACTATTTCACTTCCTTAGATCTGAATACCATACCGTTCCATATGAAAAAGGGAGTGATCAGTTTGGCAAGAAAAACTTTCGTGACGGTATTAACTAGATGTACTAAAAGAGACAATAACACTTGTCAGAGAAAGGAATGAAAACGTGCTCACAGATGAATGAATGATGCCGACATACGTTGCATTCAGTAGTAGAGCAGAATGAGAATCAAAACTTTCCCTCCAACTAACATTGGGATCCAGCATACATTCACTTGCAACTCCTGAAACGGACTCACTTTCACGTATAATCCGCGATATGTTTTAATAGGACCGCTACCGGCTGATTATTGAAGCCGCGATTTAGTGCACGGCAGCTGGATGATGCGCATCTTTCTTAAACGACAAAATCTGCAGTAGCCGCGATTGGTTCGGTTCGAGATGAATACGCAGTTCTGCGTGGTTCAAACATAAAGCTCGCTGCCTGTTTTCTGTGCATGTTAAAGGTGGCTTTAGCAATGCTCTGATGACAGTGTTTTTGGGGAACATTTAGAAGCCGTGGAATCACACAATGCATTTAGTAGAAGAAACAGCTTTCCGTAATGAATGTTTCTGTTTTGCTTCTTTAACTCTGAATACCATACCGTTCCAATGGAGAATACGAAAGATGCTTGTGTTCGACAAGAAAATGTTTTTTCATGTGTTAACTAGAGGAACTAAAAAGAATAACAACACTGGTCAGAGAAAAGAATGAAAACGTGCTCGCAGATGAAAGAACGATTCAGACATACGTTGCATACAGTAACAGAGAAGAATGGGAATCAAAACTTTCCCTCCCAATAACACTGGGATCCAGCATACATTCACTTCCAAAAGCATAAACGGAGTCACTACCATGTGTAAACCGCGATTTGTTGGAATAGGACCGCTACCGGCTGATTATTGAAGTCGCGATTCAGTGTACTTTTGCCGGCTGACTGGCGTCTTTCTTCAGCGGCAAAAGCAGCAGTAGCCGCGGTTGATGCGATTCGATAAGAACCCGCTGTTAGTTGCGGTTCAAACATTAAACCGCTGCCTATTTGCTCTGCATGTTAAAGTTGGCTGTAGCAATGCTCCGATGACAGTGTTTTTTGGGGAACACTTAGAAGCGGTGGAATCACACATACATTTGGTAAAAGAAACAGCTTGACGTACTTAACGCTACAATTTCACTTCCTTAGATCTGAATATCATACCGTTCCAAAAGAGAATCGGAAAGATACTTGTGTTCGACAAGAAAAAGTTTTTTCATGCATTAACTAGAGGTACTAAAAAGAATAACAACACAAGTCAGAGACAAGAATGAAAACGGGCTCGCAGATGAAAGAACGATTCAGACATACGTTGCATACAGTAACAGAGAAGAATGAGAATCAAAACTTTCCCTCCCAATAACACTGAGATCCAGCATACATTCTCTTACAACACCAGAAACGGAGTTACTTTCACGTGTAAACCGCGATTTGTTGGAATAGGACCGCTACCGGCTGATTATTGAAGGCGCGATTCAGTGCACTTCTGCCGTCTGACTGGCGTCTTGCTTCAGCGGCAAAAGCAGCAGGAGCCGCGAATGATGCGATTGAATCGGAATCTGCGGTTCAGCGCTGTTCGAGCATCAAACTCTCGTCCGCTTTGCTCTGCTTCTTAAAGGGAGCTATTCCGATGCTCCGGTGACAAGGTTTTCTGGGGAACATTTAGGAGAGGTGAAATCACCCAAGCCTTTGGGAGTGGAAACAGCTTTCCGTACTTAACGCCTCTCCATTGCTTCCATAGTTCTGAAAAAGATACCTTTTTGAGAGAAAATGAGAAAGATCCAAGTGTATTGTAAGGAAATTGAAGTGAATGTGTTAGATTAATGATGTAAATAGGACAATAACACTGGTCAAAGAAAAGAATGAAAACGTGCTCGTAGATGAATGAATGATGCAGACATACGTTGCATTCAATAGCAGAGCAGAATGAGAATCAAAACTTTACCTCCCATTAACACTGGGATCCAGCACGCATTCTCTTACAACATCAGAATTGGAGTCACTTTCACGTGTAAATAGCGAATTGATGGAATTAGATCGCTACCGGCTGATTTTTGAAAAGCCGCGATTCAGTGCACTTCTGCCATCTGTTTGGCGTCTTTCTTCTGCGGCAAATGCAGTAGTAGCCGCGATTGATGCGATTCAAACCTGATACGCGGTTATTCGAGCGGTTCGAACATTAACACGCTGCCGGTTTGCTTTGCCTGTTAAAGAAGGCTTTTGCAACTCTCCGCTGACAGTGTTTTTGGGGAACACTTTGAAGCGGTGAATCAAACATACATTTGGTAAAAGAAACAGCTTGACGTACTTAACGCTACTATTTCACTTCCTTAGATCTGAATACCATACCGTTCCATATGAAAAAGGGAGTGATCAGTTTGGCAAGAAAAACTTTCGTGACGGTATTAACTAGATGTACTAAAAGAGACAATAACACTTGTCAGAGAAAGGAATGAAAACGTGCTCACAGATGAATGAATGATGCCGACATACGTTGCATTCAGTAGTAGAGCAGAATGAGAATCAAAACTTTCCCTCCAACTAACATTGGGATCCAGCATACATTCACTTGCAACTCCTGAAACGGACTCACTTTCACGTATAATCCGCGATATGTTTTAATAGGACCGCTACCGGCTGATTATTGAAGCCGCGATTTAGTGCACGGCAGCTGGATGATGCGCATCTTTCTTAAACGACAAAATCTGCAGTAGCCGCGATTGGTTCGGTTCGAGATGAATACGCAGTTCTGCGTGGTTCAAACATAAAGCTCGCTGCCTGTTTTCTGTGCATGTTAAAGGTGGCTTTAGCAATGCTCTGATGACAGTGTTTTTGGGGAACATTTAGAAGCCGTGGAATCACACAATGCATTTAGTAGAAGAAACAGCTTTCCGTAATGAATGTTTCTGTTTTGCTTCTTTAACTCTGAATACCATACCGTTCCAATGGAGAATACGAAAGATGCTTGTGTTCGACAAGAAAATGTTTTTTCATGTGTTAACTAGAGGAACTAAAAAGAATAACAACACTGGTCAGAGAAAAGAATGAAAACGTGCTCGCAGATGAAAGAACGATTCAGACATACGTTGCATACAGTAACAGAGAAGAATGGGAATCAAAACTTTCCCTCCCAATAACACTGGGATCCAGCATACATTCACTTCCAAAAGCATAAACGGAGTCACTACCATGTGTAAACCGCGATTTGTTGGAATAGGACCGCTACCGGCTGATTATTGAAGTCGCGATTCAGTGTACTTTTGCCGGCTGACTGGCGTCTTTCTTCAGCGGCAAAAGCAGCAGTAGCCGCGGTTGATGCGATTCGATAAGAACCCGCTGTTAGTTGCGGTTCAAACATTAAACCGCTGCCTATTTGCTCTGCATGTTAAAGTTGGCTGTAGCAATGCTCCGATGACAGTGTTTTTTGGGGAACACTTAGAAGCGGTGGAATCACACATACATTTGGTAAAAGAAACAGCTTGACGTACTTAACGCTACAATTTCACTTCCTTAGATCTGAATATCATACCGTTCCAAAAGAGAATCGGAAAGATACTTGTGTTCGACAAGAAAAAGTTTTTTCATGCATTAACTAGAGGTACTAAAAAGAATAACAACACAAGTCAGAGACAAGAATGAAAACGGGCTCGCAGATGAAAGAACGATTCAGACATACGTTGCATACAGTAACAGAGAAGAATGAGAATCAAAACTTTCCCTCCCAATAACACTGAGATCCAGCATACATTCTCTTACAACACCAGAAACGGAGTTACTTTCACGTGTAAACCGCGATTTGTTGGAATAGGACCGCTACCGGCTGATTATTGAAGGCGCGATTCAGTGCACTTCTGCCGTCTGACTGGCGTCTTGCTTCAGCGGCAAAAGCAGCAGGAGCCGCGAATGATGCGATTGAATCGGAATCTGCGGTTCAGCGCTGTTCGAGCATCAAACTCTCGTCCGCTTTGCTCTGCTTCTTAAAGGGAGCTATTCCGATGCTCCGGTGACAAGGTTTTCTGGGGAACATTTAGGAGAGGTGAAATCACCCAAGCCTTTGGGAGTGGAAACAGCTTTCCGTACTTAACGCCTCTCCATTGCTTCCATAGTTCTGAAAAAGATACCTTTTTGAGAGAAAATGAGAAAGATCCAAGTGTATTGTAAGGAAATTGAAGTGAATGTGTTAGATTAATGATGTAAATAGGACAATAACACTGGTCAAAGAAAAGAATGAAAACGTGCTCGTAGATGAATGAATGATGCAGACATACGTTGCATTCAATAGCAGAGCAGAATGAGAATCAAAACTTTACCTCCCATTAACACTGGGATCCAGCACGCATTCTCTTACAACATCAGAATTGGAGTCACTTTCACGTGTAAATAGCGAATTGATGGAATTAGATCGCTACCGGCTGATTTTTGAAAAGCCGCGATTCAGTGCACTTCTGCCATCTGTTTGGCGTCTTTCTTCTGCGGCAAATGCAGTAGTAGCCGCGATTGATGCGATTCAAACCTGATACGCGGTTATTCGAGCGGTTCGAACATTAACACGCTGCCGGTTTGCTTTGCCTGTTAAAGAAGGCTTTTGCAACTCTCCGCTGACAGTGTTTTTGGGGAACACTTTGAAGCGGTGAATCAAACATACATTTGGTAAAAGAAACAGCTTGACGTACTTAACGCTACTATTTCACTTCCTTAGATCTGAATACCATACCGTTCCATATGAAAAAGGGAGTGATCAGTTTGGCAAGAAAAACTTTCGTGACGGTATTAACTAGATGTACTAAAAGAGACAATAACACTTGTCAGAGAAAGGAATGAAAACGTGCTCACAGATGAATGAATGATGCCGACATACGTTGCATTCAGTAGTAGAGCAGAATGAGAATCAAAACTTTCCCTCCAACTAACATTGGGATCCAGCATACATTCACTTGCAACTCCTGAAACGGACTCACTTTCACGTATAATCCGCGATATGTTTTAATAGGACCGCTACCGGCTGATTATTGAAGCCGCGATTTAGTGCACGGCAGCTGGATGATGCGCATCTTTCTTAAACGACAAAATCTGCAGTAGCCGCGATTGGTTCGGTTCGAGATGAATACGCAGTTCTGCGTGGTTCAAACATAAAGCTCGCTGCCTGTTTTCTGTGCATGTTAAAGGTGGCTTTAGCAATGCTCTGATGACAGTGTTTTTGGGGAACATTTAGAAGCCGTGGAATCACACAATGCATTTAGTAGAAGAAACAGCTTTCCGTAATGAATGTTTCTGTTTTGCTTCTTTAACTCTGAATACCATACCGTTCCAATGGAGAATACGAAAGATGCTTGTGTTCGACAAGAAAATGTTTTTTCATGTGTTAACTAGAGGAACTAAAAAGAATAACAACACTGGTCAGAGAAAAGAATGAAAACGTGCTCGCAGATGAAAGAACGATTCAGACATACGTTGCATACAGTAACAGAGAAGAATGGGAATCAAAACTTTCCCTCCCAATAACACTGGGATCCAGCATACATTCACTTCCAAAAGCATAAACGGAGTCACTACCATGTGTAAACCGCGATTTGTTGGAATAGGACCGCTACCGGCTGATTATTGAAGTCGCGATTCAGTGTACTTTTGCCGGCTGACTGGCGTCTTTCTTCAGCGGCAAAAGCAGCAGTAGCCGCGGTTGATGCGATTCGATAAGAACCCGCTGTTAGTTGCGGTTCAAACATTAAACCGCTGCCTATTTGCTCTGCATGTTAAAGTTGGCTGTAGCAATGCTCCGATGACAGTGTTTTTTGGGGAACACTTAGAAGCGGTGGAATCACACATACATTTGGTAAAAGAAACAGCTTGACGTACTTAACGCTACAATTTCACTTCCTTAGATCTGAATATCATACCGTTCCAAAAGAGAATCGGAAAGATACTTGTGTTCGACAAGAAAAAGTTTTTTCATGCATTAACTAGAGGTACTAAAAAGAATAACAACACAAGTCAGAGACAAGAATGAAAACGGGCTCGCAGATGAAAGAACGATTCAGACATACGTTGCATACAGTAACAGAGAAGAATGAGAATCAAAACTTTCCCTCCCAATAACACTGAGATCCAGCATACATTCTCTTACAACACCAGAAACGGAGTTACTTTCACGTGTAAACCGCGATTTGTTGGAATAGGACCGCTACCGGCTGATTATTGAAGGCGCGATTCAGTGCACTTCTGCCGTCTGACTGGCGTCTTGCTTCAGCGGCAAAAGCAGCAGGAGCCGCGAATGATGCGATTGAATCGGAATCTGCGGTTCAGCGCTGTTCGAGCATCAAACTCTCGTCCGCTTTGCTCTGCTTCTTAAAGGGAGCTATTCCGATGCTCCGGTGACAAGGTTTTCTGGGGAACATTTAGGAGAGGTGAAATCACACAAGCCTTTGGGAGTGGAAACAGCTTTCCGTACTTAACGCCTCTCCATTGCTTCCATAGTTCTGAAAAAGATACCTTTTTGAGAGAAAATGAGAAAGATCCAAATGTATTGTAAGAAAATTGAAGTGAATGTGTTAGATTAATGATGTAAAAAGGACAATAACACAGGTCAAAGAAAAGAATGAAAACGTGCTCGTAGATGAATGAATGATGCAGACATACGTTGCATTCAATAGCAGAGCAGAATGAGAATCAAAACTTTCCCTCCCATTAACACCGGGATCCAGCACACAATCTCATACAACACTAGAAACGGAGTCACTTTCAAGTGTAAAACACGATTTGTTGGAATAGGGCCGCTACCGGCTGATTTTTGAAAAGCCGCGATTCCGTACACGGCAGCTGGATGATGCGCGTCTTACTTAAACGTCAAAATCTTCAGTTGCCGCGATTGGTTCGATTCGAGCTGAATACGCGGTTCTGCGCGGTTCAAACATAAAGCTCGCTGCCGCTTTGCTGTGCATGGTAAAGGTGGCTTTTGCAATGCTCCCGTGACGTAGTTTTTGGGGAACATTCAGAAGCGGTGGAATCACATAATGCATTTAGTAGAAGAAACAGCTTTCCGTAATAAACTATTCTATTTTGTACCTTTAGATCTGAATACCATACCGTTCCAAATGAGAATCGGAAAGATGCTTGTGTTCCTCTATAAGAAGTGGTTTGACGGTTTTAACTAGAGGTATTAAAAAGAATAACAACACTGGTCATAGAAAAGAACGAAAACGTGCTCGTAGATGAATGAATGATGCAGACATACATTGCATTCAGTAGCTGAGCAGAATGAGAATAAAATCTTTCCCTCCCACTAACATTGGGATCCAGCATACATTCAATTCAACTCCTTAAAAAGGAGTCACTTTCACGTGTAAAACGCGATTTGCTGGAATATAACCGTCGGCGGATAATTAAATCTGCTCTTCAGTACACGGCTGCTGGCTGACTGGCATCTTTCTTCAGCATCTATTGATGCAATTCGAACGGAATCCACGGCTCAGCGCGGTTCGAACCAGAGTTAGCTGTCGATTTCCTATGTTTGCTAAAGGTGGCTTTAGCAATGCTCCTATGACAGTGGTTTTGGGGAACATGTAGAAGCCGTAGAATCACACATACATTAGGTAGAAAAAACAGCCTTACGTACTTAACGCTACTATTTCACTTCATTAGCTCTGAATACCATGCCGTTCCAAATGAAAAACAAAATGATCCATATGTTCAACAAGAAAAACTTGCGTGACGGTATTAACTAGTGGAACTAAAAAGGGAAACAACACTGGTCAGAGAAAAGAATGAAAACGGGCTTGCAGATGAATGAATGATGCAGACATACGTTTCATTCAGTAGTAGCGCAGAATGAGAATCAAAACTTTCCCTCTCACTAAGACTGGGATCAGGCATGCATTCACTTACCACTCCTGAAGCGGAGTCACTTTCACGTATAAACCGCGATATGTTGGAATAGAAATGTTGCCGGCTGATTATTGAAGCCGCGGTTCAGCGCACATCTTTCAACTGACTGGCGTCTTTCTTCAGCGGCAAAAGCAGCAGTAGCCGCGATTGATGCGATTCGAGCGAAATCCGCGGTTCTGCGCGGTTCGAATATAATGCTCGCTGCCGGTTTGCTCTGCTTGTTTAAGGTGGCTTTAGCAATGCTCCGTTGTCAGTGTTTTGGGGAACATTTAGAAGCGGTGGAAACACATGCATTATGTGGAAGAAACAGCTTTCCGTACCTAACGTTTCTATTTTTCTTCCTTAGTTCTGAATGCCATACCGTTCCAAATAAAAATAGGCAAGATATTAGTGTTCGATAAGAAAAACTGGTGTGACGGTATTAACTAGAGGAACTAAAAAAGATAACAACACTGGTCAGAGAAAAGAATGAAAACGGGCTCGCAGATGAATGAATGATGCAGACATACGTTGCATTCAGTAGCAGAGCAGAATGAGAATCAAAACTTTCCCTCCCACTAACATTGGGATCCAGCATACATTCTCTTACAGCACCAGAAACGGAGTCACTTTCACGTGTAAACCGCGATTTGTTGAAATAGGACCGCTACCGGATGATTAGAAAAGCCGCGATTCAATGAATGGCAGTATTCAGACTGGTGTCTTTCTTCAGCGGCAAAAGCAGCAGTAGCCGCGATTGATGCGATTCGAGAGGAACCCGCAGTAATTCGCGGTTCGAACATTAAACCGCTGCCTAATTGCTCTGCATGTTAAAGGTAGCTTCTGCAATGCTCCGATGACAGTGTTTTTGGGGAACACTTAGAAGCGGTGGAATCACACATACATTTGCTAGAAGAAACAGCTTGACGTACTTAACGCTACAATTTCACTTCCTTAGATCTGAATACCATACCGTTCCAAAAGAGAATCGGAAAGATACTTGCGTTCGACAAGAAAAACTTGTGTGACGGTATTAACTAGATGTACTAAAACGGATAACAACACAAGTCAGAGAAAGGAAAGAAAACGAGCTCGCAGATGAATGAATGATGCAGACATACGTTGCATTCAGTAGCTGAGCAGAATGAGAATAGAAACTTTCCCTCCCACTAACATTGGGATCCAGCATACATTCACTTCCAACTCCTGAAACGGAGTCACTTTCACGTGTAAACCGCGATTTCTTGGAGTAGGACCGCTACCGGCTGATTATTGGTAAGCCGAGATTCAGTGCACTTCTGCCGGCTGACTGGAGCCTTTCTCAGCGGCAAAAGCAGCCGGAGCCGCGATTGACGCAATTGAATCGGAATCCGCGGCTAAGCGCGGTTCGAACGTAAAACTCTCGGCCGCTTTGCTCTGCTTCTTAAATGAGCTATTCCGATGCTCCGGTGACAAGGTTTTCTGGGGAACATTTAGGAGCGGTGAAATCACACACGCCTTTGGGAGAGGAACCAGCTTTCCGTACTTCACGCCTCTCCATTGCTACCATAGTTCTGAAAAACATACCTTTTTGAGAGAAAATGAGAAAGATCCACGTGTATTGTAAGAAAATTGAAGTGAATGTGTTAGATTAAGGAAGTCAAAAGGATAACAGCACAGATCAGAGAAAAGAATGAAAACGTGCTCGTAGATGAATGAATGATGCAGACATACGTTGCATTCAGTAGCAGAGCAGAATGAGAATCAAAACTTTACCTCCCATTAACACTGGGATCCAGCACGCATTCTCTTACAACATCAGAATTGGAGTCACTTTCACGTGTAAAACGCGAATTGATGGAATTAGATCGCTACCGGCTGATTTTTGAAAAGCCGCGATTCAGTGCACTTCTGCCGGCTGTCTGGCGTCTTTCTTCAGCGGCAAATGCTGTAGTAGCCGCGATTGATGCGATTCGAGCCTGAGACGCGGTTCTTCGCGGTTCGAACATTAACACGCTGCCGGTTTGCTTAGCTTGTTAAAGAAGGCTTTTGCAACTCTCCGCTGACAGTGTTTTTGGGGAACACTTAGAAGCGGTGAATCAAACATACATTAGGTAGAAAAACAGCTTGACGTACTTAACGCTACTATTTCACTTCCTTAGCTCTGAATACCATGCCGTTCCAAATGAAAAACAAAATGATCCGTTTGTTCAACAAGAAAAACTTGCGTGACGGTATTAACTAGAGGAACTAAAAAGGGTAACAACACTGGTCAGAGAAAAGAATGAAAACGTGCTCGCAGATGAATGAATGATGCAGACATACGTTGCATTCAGTAGCAGAGCAGAATGAGAATCAAAACTTTCCCTCCCATTAACATTGGGATCCAGCACACATTCTCTTACAACATCAGAATTGGAGTCACTTTCACGTGTAAACCGCGAATTGATGGAATTAGACCGGTACCGGCTGATTTATGAAAAGCCGCGATTCGGTGCACTTCTGCCATCTGACTGGCGTCTTTCTTCAGCGGCAAAAGCAGCAGTAACCGCGATTGATGCGATTCAAACCTGATAGTCGGTTATTGGTGGTTTGAACATTAACACCCTGCCGGTTTGCTTTGCCTGTTAAAGAAGGCTTTTGCAACTCACCGCTGACAGTGTTCTTCAGCGTCTTTCTTCAGCGGCAAAAGCAGCAGTAGCCGCGGTTGATTCGATTCGAGAAGAACCCGCTGTTAGTCGCGGTTCAAACATTAAACCGCTGCCTATTTGCTCTGCATGTTAAAGGTGGCTTTAGCAATGCGCCGATGACAGTGTTTTTTGGGGAACTCTTAGAAGCGGTGGAATCACACATACATTTGGTAAAAGAATCAGCTTGACGTACTTAACGCTACAATTTCACGTCCTTAGGTCTGAATACCTTACCGTTCCAAAAGAGAATCGGAAAGATACTTGTGTTCGACAAGTAAAACTTGTGTGACGGTATTAACTAGATGTACTAAAAAGGATAACAAGACTGGTCAGTGAAAGGAATGAAAACGTGCTCACAGATGAATGAATGATGCAAGACATACGTTGCATACATGAACAGAGCAGAATGAGAATAGAAACTTTCCCTCCCACTAACATTGGGATCCAGCATACATTCACTTCCAACTTCTGAAACGGACTCACTTTCACGTGTAAACCGCGATTTGTTGGAATAGGACCGCTACCGGCTGATTTTTGAAAATCCGCGACGGCAGCTGACGTCTGACTGGCGTCTTGCTTCAGCGGCAAAAGCAGCAGGAGCCGCGGTTGATGCGATAGAATCGGAATTCGCAGATCAGCGCGGTTCGAACATAAAGCTCGCTGCTGGTGTGATCTACTTGTTAAAGGAGGCTTTTGCGATGCTTCGGTTAAAGGGTTTCTTGGGGAACATTTAGAAGCAGTGGAATCACACATGTGATTTGTCTAGAGGAGAAATGACACCTCAGACTATTGCTAACCTGAAACCTAATCCAAGGTCCAACGTTTACCCTATCCACAATCTTTGCCCTAACTCACAACCTAACCCTCAACCTCAACCTAACCAGAACCCTAAGCCTTACTTGAAATGCTAAACCTAACCCTAACCTCAAACCTAGCACTAACCCTACTCCCAACCAAAACCACAACTCTAATATAAAACCTAACTTACTCTAAATCTAAAGCTAAGCCTAAAACTTATCCTTGACCCAAATCGTCTCCATAAGAATCACTGTAGCTATTACCCGAATCCTAACTCTACCTTCAAGCTGTCCCTAACTCTGATCCTAATCCAAAACCCAAATTGAAGCCCAACCCTAAACCTTGAACAAAGCATCAGATTACCACAACCCTCACCTAACTCGAAACCAAAACCAAAACCTAGCCCTAAGGCTAACCCCAAACCCAATCCAAACCCCAAACCTACTCCTATTCCTAAACCTTATCTTAACCCTAAACCAAACCCAAGGCCCTCCCCATCTCTCAGCCTAACACTCAAACTAACCTAGACCCGAAACTAACCCTACATTTATCCTAACCTTATCCATATTCTAAGGCCTAACCCTACTCTGACCAGAAAGCTCATGTTGTCTAAAATCTATCCCTTACCTAAAACCTAAATCGACAAAAAATCCTAACCCGAAACCTAAACCTAACTCTTCTCCTAACTAGAACACCAGCACTTCACCTTACCCTAACTGGAAACCTAGGACTAAATCCTTACCTTGTCCAGAACCCAAACCAGAATTCGAACCTCTACCCTAACCAAAACCCTTCCCCTAAACCTAAACCTAATGCTACCCTCAACCAAACCCTAGCCCTAAATCCTACCCTAACACCAACACCACGTTTAAGCTCAACCTCAAGCCTCAAAGAAAGCATCAGATTACCGCAGATCTCACTGAACACTGACCCCAATCCAATCCCTAGTACTAACCCCAAAGCCAATCCAAACACCAAAGCTATTCCTATTCCTAAACCTAACACTAAGCCAGAACCAAACCCAAGGCCTACCCCTTCTCTCAGCCTAACACTCAAACTAACCTAGACCTGAACGCAATGCTAAATCAAATACTAAAACTCACCCTTATCCAAGGCCCTTTTAGGACCCTTCCCTGATCCTAAAACTAAAGAGAACCCTACCCTTTCCACTAACCCTTCATCTACATCCCTAACCCTTACCCTAAACCTAAATCTACACCAAAACCTAACCCTAACCCTAACATGTCTTCTAACTGTAAAACTAACGCTTCACCTAACCCAAACTGAAACACTAGGACTAAACCTTACCTAACACCTAACTAGATTCCTAACCCTATCCTGAAACCTAACGTTAACCCTAACCCTAAAAACAACTTGGAACCAAACCCTAACCCTAACCTAACCCTTATCAGAACCCTAAATCTAATCCTAACCGTTACCTCAGTTTAACTCCAATTCTACCTGAAATCTAAATGGGACCTTAAAACCAACCCCAAGTTGAAGCCCAACCCTAAACCTAACACAAAGCATTAGATTACCACAGCCATCACCTAACTCTAACCCCAGCCTTAACGCTAATACTATCCCAAACACTACTCCAATTCCTAAACCCAACACAAACCCAAAAACACAAAGCCTACAATTCTCACAGCCTAACACTGAAAGGAAATCTAAATCTTACCCTAACTCTAAAACTATTCCAAAGCATGACCGCAATTTGAACTCTAAATCTACCTTCAGACTAAAGCTTACCCTAACACCAACCTCAAGTAAAAGCCCAACCCTAAGCCTAACACAAAGCATTAGATTACCACAACGCTCACCTAACTTCTAACCCCCACCCTAACACTAACACTAAAGCAATCAGATTCCAAATACTAACCCAATTCCTATTCTGAAACCCAAAACTATTCCAAAAACAAACCCAAGGCCTAACCTTTCTCTCACCCTAACAATCAAAGAAAACCTATTCCTAAACCTAATCCTAAATCTAGTCCTAACCCTAACCCTCACACTTAATCTAACCCCAACCCCCATCCAGAAGCTAACACTTAGCATCGTACAATACATAAACGTACCCCTAATCCTTATCACTAACCCTAAAAGGAACCTGAAAGAGCGCTAAACCTGACCCTAACCCTAACCCTGAAGACTAACGCTAACAATGAACCAATTCCTAAACCTTTACCTTCCTCCAAATTGATTCCTAACACTAACCCTAACACTAATCAAACGCGAACCCTATTCTTAACCCTAAACCTAAACGTATCCCAATCCCTAACTCTTACCATAACCCAATCCCTATCTCTAACCCTAACCCTAACCCTAATCCTAACCCTAACCCTAACCCTAACCCTAATCCTAACCCTAACCCTAACCCTAACCCTACCCCTAACCCTAACCCTAACCCTAACCCTAACCCTAACCCTAACCCTAATCCTAACCCTAACCCTACCCTAACCCTAACCCTTACCCTAACCCTAAACCTTACCCTAAAAATACACATAACCCTAACCCTAAATCTAGCACTAACCTAACCCTAACACTAACCTTTAACCCTACCCTAACCCTTACCCTTCCCTAACCCTAACGCTAACACTAACCCTAACCCTAACCCTAACCCTAACCCTAACCCTAACCCTAACCCTAACCCTAACCCTAACCCTAAACCTACCCAAACCCTAACCCTAACCCTAACCCTAATTCTAACCCTGACACTTACCCTTACCCTATTTCTAAACCTTACCTTAACT
Source organism: Callipepla californica brunnescens (assembly GCA_023055505.1). Taxonomy (NCBI): domain Eukaryota; kingdom Metazoa; phylum Chordata; class Aves; order Galliformes; family Odontophoridae; genus Callipepla; species Callipepla californica. The sequence continues at coordinate 319,263 of JALIRH010000057.1, read as the reverse complement.
TTATCACAATCCCTATCCTAATTCTTACCCTAACCCTAAACCTAATTCTAAACCTACCCAAACCCTAACCCTACCCTAACCCTAACCCTAACCCTAACCCTAACCCTAATGCTAACCCTAACCCTAACCCTAACCCTAACTGTTACCCTTACCCTTACCCTATTCCTAACCCTTACCTTAACTGTATCACAATCCCTATCCTAATTCTTACCCTAACCCTATCCCTTACCTAACCGTAACCCTACCCCTACCCCTAACCTCAACCCTAACCCTAACCCTAACCCTAACCCTAACCCTAACCCTAACCCTAAATTTAACCCTAACCCTAACCCTTACCCTAACACTAACCCTAACCCTACTTTACCCTAACCCTAACCCTAACACTAACTCTAACTTTATTCCTAACCCTAACACTAATCCAATCCTAAACCCTAACCCTAATCCTAACCCTAACACTAACTTTATTCGTAACCCTACCCCTAATCCAAACAATAACCCTTACCCTAATCAAACCCTATCCATATTCCTAACCCTTACCCTAACCGTATCACAATCCCTATCCTGTTACCATAACCCAAACCCTAACCTAACCCTAACCCTAACCCAACCCTAACCCTAACCCTAACCCTAACCTAACCCTAACCCTAACCCTAATCCTAACCCTAACTCTAACTTTATTCGTAACCCTACCCCTAATCCAAACAATAACCCTTACCCTAATCAAACCCTATCCATATTCCTAACCCTTACCCTAACCGTATCACAATCCCTATCCTGTTACCATAACCCAAACCCTAACCTAACCCTAACCCTAACCCTAACCCAACCCTAACCCTAACCCTAACCTAACCCTAACCCTAACCCTAACCCTAACCCTAACTTTAACCCTAACTCTAACCCTAACCCTAACCCTAACCCTAACCCTAACCCTAACCCTAACCCTAACCCTAACCCTAACCCTACCCTAACCCTAACCCTACCCTAACCTTAACCCTACCCTAACCGTATCCCTACCCTAACCCTAGCCCTAACCCTTACTCTAATTTTATTCCTAACCCTACCCCTTATCTAAACACTAAACCTAACCGTAATGTAACCCTAACCCTATTCCTAAGCCTTAGCCTAACTGTATCCCAATCCCTATCCTAACTCTTACCATAACCCTAACCCTGATGCTAATGCTAACCATAACCCTAATGCTAACCCTAACCCTGAATCTAACCCTTACCCTAACCCGAACCCTTACCCAGAAGCTAACACTTAGCGTTGTACAATACCTAACCGTACCCTAACCCTATCCCTAAACCTAAAAGGAACCCAAACTCTAACCCTAAATCTGTCCCTGAGCCTAACCTTCAACCTTACCCTAACCTTAACCCTAACCCTGTTCCATTCTCTAAACATATCTGTAAGCATTACCTTCATCCTAACTCGAACTCTACCCTAACCCTATCCCTTTGACCCCAACACAAAACCCAGATTGAGCCCGACCCTAACCTAGGTAGCATAAAGTGTATGTAGGGTGAATTTGAGTTTTAGGGTCAGAGTTAAATTGTTAGTTTTAGGGTTAGGGTGAAGGATTGCTTTAGTTCTAGGATTAGGGTGTTTGGGGTTAGGGTTAGGGTAAGGATTTTGGAGTGGATTAGGTTTAGGGTCAGGTTTGGGGGAGTTTTGGGGTTAGGGTTAGATTTAGGATTAGGGTTAGCAAAAAAGTTGTTTTAATTTTAGTTTAGGTTAGTGCTAGGATTAGGTTGAGTGTTCTTGTTAAGTTTAGGTTTAGGGTTAGGTTTAGGTTTAGATTGAGGTTTAGGGTAAGGAGTAGGGTTAATTTGACTTTTAGGGTCAGAGTAGAGTTAAGTCGTGTTAGGGTTAAGGTGAGGAACAGGATTCCGATTCCAATTAGGTTTTGGGTTCCTATTAGGGATAGGCCTCAAATTAGTGTTAAGGTTAGGGTTAGGGTTAGGTAAAGGGTTAGTGTTAAGGCCAGGGCAAGTGTATGGTTTAGGGTAAAGATTGGATTTAGGGTTAGGTTTAGATGTAGGTTTGGTTTGATCGTTAGGGTGTGAGAAGGCACCGGCCTTGGATTTCATTTGGAGATTGGGTAAGGTTTAGGAATAGGAATAACATTGGTGTTTAAAAGATGATTAGTGTTAGTATTAGGGATAGGCTTACGGTTAGAGTTTAGTTAGGGTTGTTAGTTTTAGGGTGAGGGATAGGGGTATGGTTTGGTCTAGTACTTGGGTTAGGGTTTGGGATAGTAATAGCATTAGTGTTAGGGTTAGGGTTAGGGTTCCGTTAGGGTTGTGGTCATCTGATGCTAGGTGTCGGGATTAGGGTTGTGCTTAAATGTGGGTTTGGTTTTAGGGTCAGAGTTAGGGTTTAGGGTAGAGTTAGATTTAGGGTAAGAGTTAGGATTAGGTTTAGGATTAGGATAAAGATTAGGTTAGGATTAGTGTTGGCTTTAGGGTTGTGTCTGGGAGAAGGGTTAGTGTTAGGGATAGACTTAGGGTAAGAGTAAGTGTTAGGAATAGGCATAGGTTTTGGGAAAGTTTCAGAGTTTGGACTGGATTTATGATTAGGGTTAGGGACAAAGATTTTTTGAGATTTATGATTAGATTTAGGGAGAAAAGTAGGCTGACTTGTGGTGTTAGCAGTAGGTTTAGGTTTAGGTTTAGGTTTAGGATTCCATTTGTATTTATTGATCGAGGTTGGGTTAGTTGGAGTGTAAAGGTCAGAGTAGGGTTAGGCCTTGGGATAGGGTTAAGGTTTGGAATAGGATTAGGATTCAAATGATGTTACGGGTTGGTGTTAGGGTTAGGGAAAGGTTAGGATCAGGGTTGAGGTCAGGGTTAGGTATAGGAAAAGGGTTAGTGTTAGGGTTAGGGCAATTGGAAGGGTTAGGCTTAGGCTTAGATATTAGGGTTAGGTTTAGGCGGAGGTTTGGTTCGAGTGTCAGGGTGAGAGAAGGGGTAGGCCTTGGGTTTGGTTTTGGGTTACATCATACAAATCATCACATACATTAGCTGGGGTGGGAGGTGCAAGGAACAGCCAGCAAAGTGCTGAGTTCATTCCAATCAGAGGACCTGAAGATCGGGTAGCTACTATCAAACCGTTTGTGTTGCCAATTCCGATGATATTTATGGGGCCGTGATGTTATGGCTCAGTGGGGAGTCACTATCAAGTCAGATTTTCGGGAGGGGCCATTGAGAGGTGCGACGCCCTTAAGCTAATATGGAAAACAGATACCCCTAGATGGGTGGATCAATGGCCCCTTCCGCTAGAAAAACTTTGCTCCCTCCAAGACTTGGTAGCAGAACAATTAGCAAAAGGACATATTGTACCTCCACTAATCCTTGGAACTCACCTGGATTTGTCATTAAGAAACAAACTGGTCAATGGCGCTTGTTCCATGACCTCAGAAAAATGAATGATGCAATGGAAAATATGGGAGCCCTTCAACCAGGCCTCCTGTCACCCACTATGATTCCCCGAGACTGGCATTTGACTGGCACTGATCTTCAAGACTGCTTTTTTAATAGTCCATTACACCCTGAGGAAGCCCCTCCATTTGCTTTTTCAGTTCCAAGCATCAACATGCAAGCCCCGTTGCAGAGATACCAGTGGGTTGTGCTGCCACAAGGAATGAAAAATAGCCCCACCATTTGTCAGTGGTATGTAGCTAAAGTGCTTAGCCCCATTCCAGACACAATGCCAAATGTTTTATCGTATCACTAGATGGACAACATCTTAGTAACCGCGCAACATCACGAGATCATGGAGGAAGCAGTAGCCCTCCTTACAACTGCTGTTAATTCGGCAGGTTTCTGTATTGCGCCTGAAAAAATTCAGAAAACATCACCATGGAAATATTTAGGCGGGTGCATCAGAGCCCAGACTATCATTCCCTAGCCCTTACAAAGACAAACTGATGTGAAAAATTGACACGATGTAAAAAAATGGTTGGGATCAATTAACTGGGTCTGACCGCTGTTGGGTATCTCTAATGCAGATTGGTATCCTCTTTTGGAACTACTGAAAGGGGATTCTGATTTACACTCTCCCTGCCGTCTTGGCTCTGAAGCGGCTAGTGCCTTGCAAAAAGTTGCCGCAGCTAGCACTAACAGACAAGCTCATCGGTGTGCCCCGGAGTTACCTTTTTTTCTAATGATCCTCAACCCTGCTCGACAACCTCATGCGCTAATTTTTCAGTGGGATTTTCAAAGGCCAGACCCACTATTCATTATTGAATGGATTTTTTTGCCAAACCAGTTGACAAAGACAATCCTGACACAGCATGAGATGTTTGCTTCCCTGAGAATCAAAGCTAGGCAGCGCTTGCTGATGTTATCAGGGGTAGACTTTTCCTCTATTTGTTTACCCGTGACGAATGTGTATTTACAATGGCTTGATCAGCAAGCAGATGCCTTTAGCATGGCATTGGCAAGCTATACAGGCAGCCTTACTTCCCACGCACCGTCACACAAGCTATTGAACCTCAACGTTCACTTCACATCCACACCAAAAAGAAGTGATCAGCCGCTGCAGGCCCTTACCAGATTACGGATGGGTCTGGAAGATCACACAAATCAGTTATTTGATGGTGGGATAATCAACAGAAGCAATGGGATTCGGATATTGAAATTGTTTCTGGTTCTCCACAAATAGTGGAACCAGCTGCTGTTGTCCGAGGTTTTTGGAAATGGTCCACACCTTTCAATCCTATTACCGACTCAGCTTCTGTTGCAGGAATTGTTCAGCGAGCAGAAGCATCCGTATTACGCAATATTTCTCACTCTTCATTGTTTATTTTGTTCCAGGAACTTATTTTTCTTTTAGACTCCCGCACTCATTTTGTAATGCACATCCGCTCACACACATCTTTACCCGGTTTCACGGCAGAAGGGAATCGTCAAGCTGATATGTTGACACTGTCAGTCCGTGTTTTACCAGACCAAATAGCGCAAGCTAAACTTAGCCACTCCTTCTTTCATCAGAATGCTGGAGGTCTTAAACGACAGTTTGGGCTTACCTCCCAACAAGCATCAAACATTACTGCGGTATGTCCCGACTGCCAGAGGCATTCTTTCCCATCAATAGCAGGGGGGGTTAACCCCAGAGATCTGCAGAGCCTCCAGCTATGGCAAATGGATGTCACACATTACCCATGGTTTGGTAAGCTGAAATATACACATTCCTCGATTGATACTTTTTCCGGAGCTTTATTTTCCTCTTGTCATACAGGAGAAAAGGCACGAGATGTTCGCAAGCGTTTGCTGCGTGCTTTTGCTACATTAGGTATCCCTCCCAATTACCTCTGCTGCGACAAAAGCCTTCCTGGATTCTTGGGGCATTATGCACATCACCGCGATCCCTCATTCCCCTACAGGTCAATTGAGCAGTCACACCAATCTTTAAAGCGTCTATTAGCACAACAGAAAGGGGGAATGGGAGCTTCCCCTCCTGAGGAGCGACTACATAAAGCTCTTTATGTTTTTCACTTTTTGAATTCTTCTCTGCTAGATACCAATCCCCCGATACTCCGACATTTTAGCTCGAATATCACATTGGAATGAAGAATCAAGGCTCCGGTGTTGATTCGCCACCCAGAAACAGGTATGATAATGGGGCCATATCCTCTTGTCACATGGGGGAGAGGTTATGCTTGTGTCTCCACAGGAAAAGGCCCCAGGTGGATTCCCACAAAGAACGTGAAACCATACCGGGAGGAACAGACTTGGTCGACAACAGATGAAAACACAACCAAGGAAGGATGAGACCAGCTACTGTATGGACTTGACTTCTTGAAATTTCAGGACTCTCTACTGGTTTTATTACCCTCCCAAAAACGAATGTGTGGCTTACACTTGCTAATATTACTCATCAGGAAACACTTTGCTTAGCCACTGCAACTGCACAAAATCCCTTCTCTACCTGCTTGGTGGGCTTTCTCATAGACAAGTGGCCAATCCCTGGTCCCTCACGAGCAATCTTTACTGGCACAAATTCAGGAGATAATTGGGACGGATGGGTTCCATATCTTCCGTCTGCCAAATTAGAGCCACAAGAAATAGATTTCTTAGGATCTATAAAAATGGACTTCTGCCTGAGATTCCATTCTACTGGAAAAAATAAAACCAAACTATGGGATGTCAGTCCCGTAGACGCAGCCTTCAATAACCAAACTCTATGGTGTAATTACACCTCACCCAGCCTTTCAAAATCAGTAAATGCTCCTTTACAGTTACCAGCTGGAGTTTTCCGTAGTTGCGCTGACCGAGCATGGCCTGCCATTCCTTCTTACATTAGAGGTGGGCCATGTAGTCTCGGGCGTTTAACCATCCTTACCCAAAATGAGACAACTGTCTTGCAATGGAGAAAGAAATATTCTCATCACCGTTTTTAGGAGAATCACCTTCAGACCAGATTGTGAGGATAACATGAAGTTTTGGAACAGGGAGACCATAGGAGCCGTTTCCTTTTTCACACCGCAGGTTGCTTTTGCTAAAGCTTTGGCAACACTGAACAAACTGGGTTCTTGCTTAGCAAAACAAGGAAATGCCACTAGTTTAGCTTTAACAGGTCTTTTACTTGATGCGGACAGTGTCAGACATGCTGCGCCACAAAATTGCGCTGCTACTGATTTCCTACTTCTGGCGCAAGGCTGGGAGGATTTCGAAGGAATGTGCTGCACGAACCTGTCAGAACATTCCGTTTCAATTCAAGCAAGTATCAAGACCATATGGGATGGAGTGAAGAAACTGCAGGAACAGAGGGATTGGGACTGGTTGGACAAATTATTCTCGGGATGGGGGTCTCACCAGATGGCTCCACAGTATCTTAAAACTGATGTGCTACATTGCGATGATCGTTGTAACGCTTTTGCTGTTACTTCCTTGTATTTTACAATGTGCGCAAAAAGATGATTGACAATGCTACAAAGAAAATATTCATAACAGAAAGGATGAGAAGTGGGTGATGGCAAAAGTGGGAGTCAGACAGAACTGTTAGCTAAGCAGGAATCAGGCCATAAACCTTGGACGTAGGCTGTGTAAAGATAAGCTGATAAGCTTGAGACAACCATGTCTAAGGAGTGAAAAGAAACAGAAGACAGTAATGGATAGCAATAAGAAACTGTTTGTTTAGATGACTAGGAGTGTTTTATATTCTTGACCTGTTAACACTGAGGAGTGTAAATTCCCTCAATTAGATCCTTGTAGCTTCCCCCAGTTAGATCCTAACACACACTGCTTCTCTGTTTATCTAAGCTTTGAGTTGTTGCTTAATAAATGGAACATTAGCTAGCATCAAGCTGGGTTCCCGACCCTTCATTGTAACAGTCTGTGGGTCTCTATGGGTCCCGCTATGGGTCCCAATATGGTTTGCTGCGGGTCACTGTGGGTCCTGCTATGGGTCGCTGTGGGTCTCTATATGCCCCAGGAGATCCCTAAGGGGCTGCAGTTCCCCTCCACGCCACCAGGGGAGGGGGCGCTCTCACGTGATGTCTCTGTGCCTTCCTATTGCTCTCTGTGGTTTTCTATGGGTCGCTGTGGGTCCCGCCATGGGTTGCTTTGGGTCAAGCTGTGGGTCACTTTGGGTCACTGTGGGTCCCGCTATTGGTTGCGGTGGGTCTCTATGGGTCACTGTGGGTCGCTGTGGCTTGCTGTGGTTTGCTATGAGTCTCTATGTGTTGCCATGGGTCGCTGTGGGTCTCTATGGGTTGCTGTGGGTCGCTGTGGGTCACGCTATGGGCCCCAATAGGGTTCGCTGTGGGTCGGTGTGGGTTCTGCTATGGATCTCTACGTGCCCCAGGAGATCCCTAAGGGGCTGCAGTTCCCCTTCACGCCACCAGGGGGAGCTCTCACACGATGTCGCTGTGTCTCTATGGCTTCCTATTGCTCTCTGTGTTTTCCTATTGGACGCTATGTGTCGCTATGGGCCCCAATATGGTTCGCTGTGGGTTACTGTGGGTCACTGTGGATCGCTATGGGTTGCTATGGATCGCTTTGGTTTGCTGTGGGTCCTGCTATGGGTCTCTGTGGGTCTCTAAGGTTCCCAATGGATCCCTAAGGGGCTGCAGTTCCCCTCCACGCCACCAGGGGGCGCTCTCACATAATGTCGCTGTGTCTCTATGGCTCCTTATTGCTATCAGTGGTTTCCTATTGGGCGCTATGGGTCGCTGTGGGTCACTATGGGTCGCTATTGGTCACTATGGGTCGCTATCGATCTCTGTGGGCTGCTACGTTTCGCTGCGGGTCTCTATGGGACGCTATGGGTCACTGTGGGTCTTGCTATGTGTCTCCATGGGTTGCTATGGGTCGATGTGGATCGCTATAAGTCTCTATGTGTTGCTAAGGGTCGCAATGGGTCGCTGTGGGTCCTGGCGTGGGTCGCTGTGGGTGTCTGTGGGTCCAGCTATGGGTCATTGTGGGTCGCAGTGAGTCGCAGTGGGTTGCTACGGGTCTCTACGGGACGCTATGGGTCGCTGTAGGTCCTGCTATGGGTCACTGTGGGTCGCTTTGGGTCTCTATGGGTCACAGTGGGTCTCTGTGGGTTGCTTTGGGTTGGTGTGGGTCGCTGTGTGTTGCGATGGGTCGCTATCGGTCACTATTGGTTGTAATCGGTCTCTGTGGGTTGCTGTGAGTTGCTGTGGGCCCCCCTATAGGTTGCTGTGGGTCGGCTGGGTCGCTGTGGGTCTCTATGGGTCACTGTGGGTTGCTGTGGATGGCTGTGTGTTGCTGTGCCTCTATGAGTCGCTATGGGTTGCAGTGCGTCGCAATGGGTCAATGTGGTCTGTTACGGGTCGCTGTGGGTCACGCTGTGGGTCCTGCTATGAGGCGCTGTTGGTCTCTACGTGCCCCAGGAGATTCCTAAGGGGCTGTAGTTCCCCCTCCACGACACCAGGGGGCGCTCTCACGTGATGTCGCTGTGTCTCTGTGGCTCCCTATTGCTCCCTGTGGTTTTCCATGGGTCGCTGTGGATCGCTATGGGTCCCAATGGGTCGCTGTGGTTCCTGGCATGGGTCGCTATGGGTCAAGCTGTGGGTCACTTTGGGTTGCTGTGGGTGTCTGTGGGTCCAGCTATGGGTCACTGTGGGTCTCAGTGAGTCGCTGTGGGTCTCTATGGGTCGCTGTGTGTCCTGCTGTGGGTCACTGGGGGTCGCTGTGTGAGCTATCGGTCTCTGTGGGTTGCTGTGGTTCCCCCTATAGGTTGCTGTGGGTCGGTTGGGTCGCTGTGGGTCCCGCTATGGGTCGCTGTGAGTCTCTATGGGTCGCTGTGGGTCGCTGTGGGTCAGTGTGGGTCAGTATGGGTCGCTGTGGGTCCCGCAGAAGGGGGCGTGCCCAGAGCGAAGCCACGCCCAGCTATGGGGCGGATGTGGGGCAGCTATGGGGCAGCCATGGGTCACTATGGATCTCCATGGGGTCCCTACGGATCTCTATGGGGTCTCCACTGATCTCAGTGGATCTCAATGGGGTGGCTAGGGGGCAGCTGTGGGGCAGCAATGGGGCAGTGACCTATTCCCCTCAGAATGCCGCCACTGCATCTCCTCCACCTCCTGCGGGAGCACCTCTGTGGGGCATAACTCTGCCCCACACCTTCACCCCAAACATCCACAGCTCAGCCCCACAGCGCTGCCCCACATCCCACACATTTGCCCCACATCTCTGCCCCTCATCCCCTGGCCCCACAGCTCAGCCCCACATCCCACAGCTCAGCCCCTCATCCCACACCTGGCCCCAGAGCTCAGCCCTGTGGCTCTGCCCCACACATCTGCCCCAAAGCCCACACCTGGACCCACGGACCCACAGATCTGCCTTACATCCCACAGCTCTGCCCCACGGCTCAACCCCACAACTCAGCCCCATAGTGCTGCCCCATATCCCACACCTCAGCCCCACAGCTCAACCCCAATCTGCACATACCTGCCCCACATCCCACAGCTCTGCCCCACATACCTACCTGCCCCACAGATCAGCCCTACATTCCACAGCTCTGCCCCATGGATCAGCCTCACATCCCGCAGCTCAGCCCCGCATCTGAGCCCCACATCTGCTCATACCTGCACCACACCTCCGCCCCCCAGCCGCCACAGCTCTGCCCCACAGATCCACCCCACAGCTCAGCCCCGCATCCCACAGCTCTGCCCCAATCAGTGCACCTGGACCCAGAACTCTGCCCCACAGCTCTGCCCCAAGCCCGGACCCCACACCCGCGACCCCAGCCCCAAATCCCTGCCCCATAACCCCATAACCTGACCCCGGCCCCATAACCGCCCCTCCCGCCCCGCCACTGACCACGTGCTCTGCTTCCAGCTCCGGTTCCACCATGCGGCCGCTTCCGGCCCCACGGCACAGCTCGGCCAATCACAGCACAGATCGGCTGCGGAAAGGGCGGGGCGTGGGGTAGCGAGGCAGAACAGCGCCACTGGAACGAGGCACAATGACCGGAAATGACTGAAACTTCTGGGAGCGCAGATTTCCGGCAGCGAGCGGGGCACTGTGGGTAACGAGGCGGAAGCGCACCCTCTGCAGAACGACTGGAAGTGGGAAACTGGAAGCTGGTGGGAAGCGAGTGGGCGTGGCCAACGTTAAGCCCCGCATTCGGGCCATGCCCCAACGTGCAATGACCCAAAGTGACCCCGACACGACCCCAAAAATGACGCAAAATGACCCCAAATATCCCAGATTACTTCCAACACTTCTTGGAAGCGCTGCGCCCCAAAGGGCCCCAAAATGACCCAAAAGTGACCCCAAAACCCTATAACGACCCCATAAGGACCATATCAAATCCCCTATGGGGTCACTTCTTGGTTTCTCTGCAGGCCACGACGCAGCACTGCACCCCAAAGGGCTCCAGAGTGACCCCAAAGTGACTGTAAATCGGCCCTCATGACCCCAAAAACCCCAAATCCTGGAACGGCCCCAAAACGGCCCCATGGGGTCGCTTCTTCTTGGTGTCCCTGCAGGCCACGACATAGCGCTGTGCAACGTTGAGCGGCGATGAATATCCGTCAGCGTACAACGTGTTCTCAAACAGCACCGAGGAATCATCCTGCGGCTGTTATAGGGCAATTATGGGGTCAGGGGGAATTTATGGGGTCGGGAGGAAAGCAATGGGGTCAGGGGGAATTTAAAGGGTTGGGGGGAACAAGGGAACTAATAGGGTCAGGGGGGAAATTAATGGGGTCACGGGGGGAATAGGGGAATTATGGGGACGGGGTGGAAAGTAATGGGGTTTGGGGCTGACGTGACCTCAAACAGCACCGAGGAATCGTCCTGCGGCTGTTCTAGGGCAATTATAGGGTCGGGGGGGGAATAGGGGAAGTAACAGGGTCAGGAGGTGAAGTAATGGGGTCACAGGGGGGAATTGATGGGGTTGGGGGGGAAATTATAGGGTCATGGGGGGGAATTATGGGGTCAGGGGGGAACTAATGGGATTTGGGGCTGACATTTGGGGGAAATAATGGGATTCTGGGGCTGATAATGGAGATTTTGGGGTGGAATTGCAGGATTTTGGCGCTGAGTTTTGGGGTCAGATATCGACCTTATAGGGCTGGGTTATGGGGTCAGTTCGTGCCCTTTTGGGGCCGGGTTTTGTGCTGTGGGTTTGGGGCAGGGTGGTGTTTTTGGGGTGGGGGTTTTGTGCTGTGGGTTTGGGGTCAGGGCAGTATGTTTTGGGGCTGGGTTTTGGGGTTAGTTCCTGCTCTTTTGGGGCCGGGTATTGGGGTGAGTCCCTGCCCTTTTGGGGCCGTGCTTTGTGCTGTGGGTTCGGGGTCATACCCACCTGCGGGGGCACGTGGATGAGGGCACAGTAGAAGCAGGTGGTCTGCGGGTATAGGGCCAGCACGAGCTGCTCCCGCTGGAACAGCGCTTCGGGGTCCGTCTCTGGGTTCGCCTTCCACTGCAGCAGCGGGATCACACGGCGCCGGCTCAGTGTGTGCTGTCTGCGGGGGAAGAGATAAGAGATATGAGATAAGATATGGGGTGATATGGGGAGATATGGGGTGATATGGGGGGACAGGGGCAGTGGGATCACGCAGCGCTGGCTCAGCGTGCGCCGTCTGCGGGAGATAAGAGATAAGATATGGGGAGATATGCAGGAAAAATGGGGAGATATGGGGGCACAGGGGCAGTGGGATCACGCGGCGCCAGCTCAGTGTGTGCTGTCTGCAGGGGAAGAGATAAGAGATATGATAAGGGGTGATATGGGGAGATATGGGGAGCTATAGGGAGATATGGGGGAGATATGGGGCAGGGATGGGGCTGTGGGGGTTTGAAGGGGCAGCTGTGGGGCACTCACTCTTTGCCCTCCTCATCCATGTCATCCACCTCGTACCTGGGGGCACAAAGGCGTCACCACAATGTTAACCCCAATCCTAACCCCATGTCGCCCCTATTTCACCCCATATCTCCTAATATCACCCCATATGACTTCGTATCACCCCTTATCACCCCATATCACCCCATTTGCCCCATACTTCCCCCATATCACCCCATCACCCACTATCACCCCTATGTCACCCCATATCGGCCCATATCACCCCATATCATTCCATATTGCTCTTATATCACCCCATATTGCCCCCTATATCACCTCCTATCACCCCTATTTCACTCCACATCCCCCAATATCACTCCATATCACCCCATATCATCCCATATTGCCCCAATATCTCCCCCATATCACTCCCTATGGCCCCGATATTGCCCCCTATCACCCCATATCGCCCCATATCGCTTCTTATCACCGCATAAAACCCCCTATCACCCCCATATCGCCCCTATATTACCCCATTTCACCCCTTATCGTCCCATATTGCCCCTATTTCCCCCCATATCTCCCCATTATCTCCCCGTATCGCCCCATATCATCCCCATATCGCCCCATACTGCCCCATATCGCCCATAACACCCCCTATTGCCCCTATTTCACCCCATATCTCCCCATTATCTCCCCATATCGCCCCATATCATCCCACATTGTTCCTATATCACCCCACATTGCCCCATACTGCCCCATATCGCCCCATACCACCCCCTATCGCCCCTATTTCACCCCATATCTCCCAATAACACCCCATACCGCCCCCCTATCACCCCGTATCGCCCCACTTGTTGGCGGCGTGGCTGTAGCTGACGACCTCAGCCAGGATCCACTGCTCTTCGCCATCCACGGCTTTGACGCGCGGCCACTTTGTCCCGCGGCCAAGCCACATAGTCCCCGCACGCGGGCACCGCCCCGCACAGCGGCGGTAGCCTATCAGGGCGAGGGGGCGGGGCTTAGCGCGAGCACACGGCCAATCGGGGAAAGGGGGCTGGGAGTAGGTGGAACAGGCGGCCTATGAGGGAAAGGGGGAGAAGCTGAGGAGGAGGGGTGGCCTATTGGGGGGCAGGGGGTGGGGCTTAGCGGGAGTGGTAGTGGTAAGCCTATGGAAAGAGAGGGGCAGGGAACCAGGAAATAAAGGGACGGGACTTCAGTGAGGGGCGGGGCTTGGCTCTATGGGGCAGGGAGCTGCGCTATGGGGCACAACAGGGTACTATGGGGCAAGACCCACTTGTCCCCGGGTTTCCCAATCCGTAGGGGCAGCGTCATGGCTGTGGGAGTGGGGCTTCAGTGAGGGGCGGGGCTTTAATGAGAACCGGGAACGATAGGGGGCGGGGCTTAGAACGAGGGGCGTGACAACCAGGAAGCAAGAGCGAAAAGGGGCGGGGCTTGGCTCTATGGGGAGGGAGGCGGCACTATGGGGCAGGGAGCTGTGCTATGGGGCAAAACGCGGCGCTATAGGGCGGGACCCACTTGTCGCTGGCTTTCCCGAGCCAGAGGGGCAGCGTCATGGCGGATCTGGGTTAGGGTTAGGATTAGGGTTAGGGTTAGGTTAGGGTTAGGGTTAGGGTTAGGGTTAGGGTTAGGGTTAGGGTTAGGGTTAGGGTTAGGTAAGGGTTAGGGTTAGGGTAAGAATTAGGATAGGGATTGTGATACAGTTAAGGTAAGGGTTAGGAATTAGAGTTAGGGTTAGGGTTAGGATTAGGGTTAGGGTTAGGTTAGGGTTAGGGTTAGGGTTAAGGTTAGAGTTAGGGTTAGGGTTAGGGTTAGGGTTAGGTAAGGGTTAGGGTTAGGGTAAGAATTAGGATAGGGATTGTGATACAGTTAAGGTAAGGGTTAGGAATTAGGGTTAGGGTTAGGGTTAGGGTTAGGTTTAGGTTTAGGTTTAGGGTTAGTGTTAGGGTTAGTGTTAGGGTAGGTTAGGGTTAGGGTATGGTAGGGTTAGGGTTAGGGTAGGGTAAGGGTTAGCATTAGGTTTAGGGTTAGGGTTAGGGTTAGAGTTAGGTTAGGGCTAGGGTTAGGGTTAGGGTTAGGGTTAGGGTTAATGTAGTTTAGGGCTAGGGTTAGGGTTAGGGTTAGGATAGGGTTAATGTAGGGTTAGGGTTAGTGCTAGGAATCAGTTTGGAGGAAGGAAAAGGTATAGGAATTGGTTCATTGTTAGCGTTAGTCTTCAGGGTTAGGGTTCGGATTTAGCACTATGTTTCAGGTTCCTTTTAGGTTTAGTGATAAGGATTAGGGGTACGTTTAGGTATTGTACAATGCTAAGTGTTAGCTTCTGGGTGGGGGTTGGGGTTAGATTAAGGGTGAGGGTTAGGGTTAGGACTAGATTTAGGATTAGGTTTAGGAATAGGTTTTCTTTGATTGTTAGGGTGAGAGAAAGGTTAGGCCTTGGGTTTGTTTTTGGAATAGTTTTGGGTTTCAGAATAGGAATTGGGTTAGTATTTGGAATCTGATTGCTTTAGTATTAGTGTTAGGGTGGGGGTTAGAAGTTAGGTGAGCGTTGTGGTAATCTAATGCTTTGTGTTAGGCTTAGGGTTGGGCTTTTACTTGAGGTTGGTGTTAGGGTCAGCTTTAGTTTGAAGGTAGATTTAGAGTTTAAATTGTGGTCATGCTTTGGATTAGTTTTAGAGTTAGGGTAAGATTTAGGTTTCCTTTCAGTGTTAGGCTGTGAGAATTGTAGGCTTTGTGTTTTTGGGTTTGTGTTGGGTTTAGGAATTGGAATAGTGTTTGGGATAGTATTAGCGTTAAGGCTGGGGTTAGAGTTAGGTGATGGCTGTGGTAATCTAATGCTTTGTGTTAGGTTTAGGGTTGGGCTTAAATTTGGGGTTGGTTTTAAGGTCCCATTTAGATTTCAGGAAGAATTGGAGTTAAATTGAGGTAACGGTTAGGATTAGATTTAGGGTTCTGATAAGGGTTAGGTTAGGGTTAGGGTTTGGTTCCAAGTTGTTTTTAGGGTTAGGGTTAACGTTAGGTTTCAGGATAGGGTTAGGAATATAGCTAGGTGTTAGGTAAGGTTTAGTCCTGGGGTTTCAGTTCGGGTTAGGTGAAGCGTTAGTTTTACAGTTAGAAGACATGTTAGGGTTAGGGTTAGGTTTTGGTGTAGATTTAGGTTTAGGGTAAGGGTTAGGGATGTAGATGAAGGGTTCTCTTTAGTTTTAGGACCAGGGAAGGGTCCTAAAAGGGCCTTGGCTAAGGGTGAGTTTTAGTATTTGATTTAGCGTTGCGTTCAGGTCTAGGTTAGTTTGAGTGTCAGGCTGAGAGAAGGGGTAGGCCTTGGGTTTGGTTCTGGCTTAGTGTTAGGTTTAGGAATAGGAATAGTTTTGGTGTTTGGATTGGGTTTGGGGTTAGTAGTAGGGATTGGATTGGGGTTAGTGTTAGGTGAGATCTGCGGTAATCTGATGCTTTCTTTGAGGCTTGAGGTTTGAGCTTAAACGTGGTGTTGGTTTTAGGGTAGGATTTAGGGCTAGGGTTTGGTTGAGGGTAGCATTAGGTTTAGGTTTAGGGGAAGGGTTTTGGTTAGGGTAGAGGTTAGAATTCTGGTTTGGGTTAGGAATAGGGTTCTGGACAAGGTAAGGATTTAGTCCTAGGTTTCCAGTTAGGGTAAGGTGAAGTGCTGGTGTTCTAGTTAGGAGAAGAGTTAGGTTGAGGTTTCGGGTTAGGTTTTTTTGTCGATTTAGGTTTTAGGTAAGGGGTAGATTTTAGACAACATGAGCTTTCTGGTCAGAGTAGGGTTAGGCCTTAGAATATGGATAAGATTAGGATAAATGTAGGGTTAGTTTCGGGTTTAGGTTAGTTTGAGTGTTAGGCTGAGAGAAGGGGAGGGCCTTGGGTTTGGGTTTGGTTTAGGGTTAAGATAAGGTTTAGGAATAGGAGTAGGTTTGGGGTTTGGATTGGGTTTGGGGTTAGCTTTAGGGCTAGGTTTTGGTTTTGGTTTCGAGTTAGGTGAGGGTTGTGGTAATCTGATGCTTTGTTCAAGGTTTAGGGTTGGGCTTCAATTTGGGTTTTGGATTAGGATCAGAGTTAGGGATAGCTTGAAGGTAGAGTTAGGATTTGGGTAATAGCTACAGTGATTCTTATGGAGACGATTTGGGTCAAGGGTAAGTATTAGGCTTAGCTTTAGATTTAGAGTTAGCTTTAGGTTTAGGATTAGAGTTGTGGTTTTGGTTGGGAGTAGGGTTAGTGCTAGGTTTGAGGTTAGGGTTAGGGTTAGGTTTAGCATTTCAAGTAAGGCTTAGGGTTATGCTTAGCTTGAGGTTGAGGGTTAGGTTGTGAGTTAGGGCAGAGATTGTGGATAGGGTAAAGGTTGGAGCTTGGATTAGGTTTCGGGTTAGCAATAGTCTTAGGTGTCATTTCTCCTGTAGACAAATCAGGTGTGATTCCACTGCTTCGAAATGTTCAGCAAGAAACCGTATAATCAGAGCACCGCAAAAGCCCCCTTTACCAAGTAGATCACACCAGCAGCGAGGTTTCTGTTCGAATGGCGCTGATCTGCGAATTCCGATTCTATGGCATCAATCGCGGCTCCTGCGGCTTTTGCCGCTGAAGAAAGACGAGCGTCATCAAGGTGCCGTGCAATGAATAGCGGCTTCAAGAATCAGCCGGCAGAGGTCCTAATCAAGCAAATCGCGGTTTCCATGTGAAAGTGACTCCGTTTCAGGAGTTGGAAGTGAATGGAAGCTGAATCCTAATATTAATGGGAGGGTAAGTTTTGATTCTCATTCTGCTCTGCAACTGTATACAACGTATGTCTGCATGATTCATTCATCTGCGAGCACGTTTTCATTCTTTTTCTCTGAGCAGTGTTCTTCTCCTTTTTAGTACCTCTAGATAATACCGACACACCAGTTTTGATGTCGAAGAAACGGATCATTCCGATGTTCATTTGAACGGTATGATATTCAGAGCTAAAGAAGTCAAATAGTAGCGTTGAATACGTCAAGCTGTTTTTTCTACCAAATGCATTGTGTGATTCAACCGCTTCGAAATGTTCCCCAAAAACACTGTCATCGGAGCATTGCAAAAGCCTTCTTTAAAAAGCAGAGCAAAACGGCTGCGAGCTTTCTATTTGAAACGAGAAGAACTGCGTATCAGGCTCGAATCGCATCAATCGCGGCACCTGCTGCTTTTGCCGCTGAAGAAAGACGCCAATAAAACGACAGACGTGCACTGAATAGCGGCATCAATAATTGCCGGTTGCGGTCAAATTTCATCCAATCGCGTCTAACACGTGAAAGTGACTCGGTTTCAGGAGTTGGAAGTGAATGTGTGCTGGATCCCAATGTTAGTGGGAGGGAAAGTTTAGATTCTCATTCTGCTCTACTACTGAATGCAACGTACGGCTGAATCGTTCATTCATCTGTGAGCACGTTTTCATTCTTTTCTCTGACCAGTGCTGTTATCCGTTTTACTTCCTTAATCTAACACATTCACTTCAATTTTCTTACAATACCGGTGGATCTTTCTCATTCTCTCTCAAAAAGGTATGTTTTCAGAACTATGGAAGCAATGGAGAGGCGTTAAGTACGGAAAGCTGGTTCCTCTCCCAAAGGCGTGTGTGATTCTACCGCTTCTAAATGTTCCCCAGAAAACCTTGTCACCGGAGCATCGGAATAGCCCCCTTTAAGAAGCAGAGAAAAAGCGGCCGAGAGTTTGATACTCGAACCACGCTTAGCCGCGGATTCCCATTCAATCGCACCAGTCGCGGCTCCTGCTGCTTTTGCCGCTGAAGAAAGACGCTAGTCAGCCGGTAAAAGTGCACTGAATCGCGGCTTCAGTAATCAGCCGGTAGCTGTTCTTCTCCAACAAATTGCGGTTTACACGTGAAAGTGACTCGGTTTCAGGAGTTGTATGTGTATGTATGTTGCATCCCAATGTTAGTGGGAGGGAAAGTTTTGATTCTCATTCTGCTCTACTACAGAATGCAACGTATGTCTGCATCGTTCATTCATCTACGAGCACGTTTTCATTCTTTTCTCTGAGCAGTCTTGTTACCTTTTTTAGTTCCTCTAGTTAATACCGTCACACAAGTTTTTCTTGCCAAACAAACAATTCATTCCCTTTTTCTTTTGGAACGGTATGGTATTCAGAGCTAAAAAGTCAAATAGTAGCGTTAAGTACGTCAAGCTGTTTCTTCTTCCAAATGTATATTTGATTCCTCCTCTTCTAAGTGTTCCCCAAAAGCACTGCCAGTGGAGATTTGCTAAAGCCACCTTAAACAAACATAGCAAACCGGCAGCGTGTTAATGTTCGAACCGCGAAGAACTTTGAATTCAGCTCGAATCGCATCAATCGCGGCTCCTGCTGCTTTTGCCGCTGAAGAAAGACGCCAGTCAGGCGGCAGCTATGCACTGAATTGCGGCTTCAATAATCAGCCGGCAGCGGTTCTTCTCCAACAATTCGCGGTTTACACGTGAAAGTGACTCGGTTTCAGGAGTTGTAAGTGAATGGATGCTGGATCCCAATGTTAATGGGAGGGTAAGATTTTATTCTCATTCTGCTCTGTTACTGTATGCAACAATGTCTGCATCGTTCATTCATCTACGAGCACGTTAGCATTCTTTTCTCTGACCAGTCTTGTTATGCTTTTTAGTAAATCTAGTTAATACACTAAAAAACTTTCTCTTGTCGAACACAAGTATCTCTCCGATTCTCCTTCGGAACCGTATGGTATTCAGAGTTAAAGAAGAAAAAGAGAAACGTTTACTACGGAAACTGTTACTTCTCCTAAATGCATTGTGTGATTCCACAGCTTCTAATGTTTCCCAAAAACACTGTCATCAGAGCATTGCTTAAGCCACCTTTAACATGCACAGCAAACCAGCAGCGAGCTTTATGTTCGAACAGCGCGGAACCGCGTGTCAGGTTCGAATCGCATCAATCACGGCTACTAAAGCTTTTGCCGCTGAAGAAAGACGCTAGTCAGACGGCAACAGAGCACTGAATCGCGGCTTTTCAAAAGTTAGCCGTTGGCTGTCTAATTCCAACAAATCGCGGTTTAGACTTGAAAGTGACTCCGTTTCAGGAGTTGTAAGTGAATGTAAGCTGAATACCAGTGTTAGTGAGAGGGAAAGTTTTAATTCTTATTCTGCTCTGTTACTGTATGCAACGTACGTCTGAATCGTTCATTCATCTGCGAGCACGTTTTCATTCTTTTCTCTGACCAGTGCTGTTATCCTTTTTACTTCCTTAATGTAATACACTCACTTGAATTTTCTTACAATACCGGCGGATCTTTCTCATTCTCTCTCAAAAAGGTATGTTTTTCAGAACTATGAAAGCAATGGAGAGACGTTAAGTACGGAAAGATAATTCCTCTCCCAAAGGTGTGTGTGATTCCACCGCTTCTAAGGGTTCCCCAGAAAACCTTGTCACCGGAGCATCGGAATAGCCCCCTTTAGAAGCAGAGAAAAAGCGGCAGAGAATTTGATGCTCGAACCGCGCTTAGCCGCGGATTCCGATTCAATCGCACCAATCGCGGCTCCTGCTGCTTTTGCCGCTGAAGAAAGACGCCAGTCAGACGGTAAAAGTGCACTGAATCGCGGCATCAAAAATCAGCTGGTATCGGTTCTTCTTTAACAAATCGCGGTTTACACGTGAAAGTGACTCGGTTTCAGGAGTTGTAAGTGTATGTATGCTGCATCCCAATTTTAGTGAGAGGGAAAGTTTTGATTCTCATTCTGCTCTACTACTGAATGCAACGTACGTCTGCATCGTTCATTCATCTACGAGCCTGTTTTCATTCTTTTCTCTGAGCAGTCTTGTTACCTTTTTTAGTTCCTCTAGTTAATACCCTCTCACAAGTTTTTCTTGCCAAACAAACAATTCATTCCCTTTTTCTTTTGGAACGGTATGGTATTCAGAGCTAAAAAGTCAAATAGTAGCGTTAATACGTCAAGCTGTTTCTTCTATCAAATGTATATTTGATTCCACCTCTTCTAAGTGTTCCCCAAAAGCACTGCCAGTGGAGATTTGCTAAAGCCACTTTAAACAAACATAGCAAACCGGCAGCGTGTTAATGTTCGAACCGCGAAGAACTTTGAATTCAGCTCGGATCGCATCAATCACGGCTACTAAAGCTTTTGCCTCTGAAGAAAGACGCCAGTCAGACAGCAGCAGTGCACTGAATCGCGGCTTTTCAAAAATCAGCCGGTAGCGGTTCTTCTCCAACAATTCGCGGTTTACACGTGAAAGTGACTCGGTTTCTGGAGTTGGAAGAGAATGTGTGCTGGATCCCAGTGTTAATGGGAAGGAAAGTTTTGATTCTCATTCTGCTCTGCTACTGAATGCAACGTATGTCTGCATCGTTCATTCATCTGCGAGCACGTTTTCCTTCTTTTCTCTGACCAGTGCTGTTGTCCTTTTTACTTCCTCAATCTAACACATTCACTTCAATTTTCTTACAATACCCGCGGATCTTTCTCATTCTCTCTCAAAAAGGTATGTTTTTCAGAACTATGGAAGCAATGGAGAGGCGTTAAGTACGGAAAGCTGGTTCCTCTCCCAAAGGCGTGTGTGATTCTACCGCTTCTAAATGTTCCCCAGAAAACCTTGTCACCGGAGCATCGGAATAGCCCCCTTTAAGAAGCAGAGAAAAAGCGGCAGAGAGTTTGATGCTCGAACCGCGCTTAGCCGCGGATTCCGATTCAATCGCACCAGTCGCGGCTCCTGCTGCTTTTGCCGCTGAAGAAAGACGCCAGTCAGCCGGTAAAAGTGCACTGAATCGCGGCTTCAGTAATCAGCCGGTAGCGGTTCTTCTCCAACAAATCGCGGTTTACACGTGAAAGTGACTCGGTTTCAGGAGTTGTAAGTGTATGTATGCTGCATCCCAATTTTAGTAGGAGGGAAAGTTTTGATTCTCATTCCGCTCTGCTACTGAATGCAACGTATGTCTGCATCGTTCATTCATCTACGAGCACGTTTTCATTCTTTACTCTGACCAGTGTTGTTATTCTTTTTCGTACTTCTAGTTAATACATGGAAAAACTTTTTCTTGTCGAACACAAGTATCTTTCGATTCTCTTTTGCAAAAGTATGGTATTCAGAGATAAAGAAGCAAAATAGAAAAGTTTATTACGGAAAGCTGTTTCTTCTACTAATTGCATTGTGTGATTGCACCGCTTCTAAATGTTCCCCAAAAACACTGTCATCTGAGCATTGCAAAAGCTCCCTTTAACAAACATAGCAAACCGGTAGCGTGCTAATGTTCGAACCGCGGAAAACCGTGAATCATGTTCGAATCGCATCAATCGCGGCTCCTGCTGCTTTTGCTGCTGAAGAAAGAAGCCAGTCATTTGAAAGACGTGCACTGAATAGCGTCTTCAGTAATCAGCCGGCAGCGTTTCTATTCCAACAAATCGCGGTTTAAACCTGAAAGTGACTCCAATCTTGGTGTTGTAAGTGAATGGATGCTGGATCCCAGTTTTATTGAGAAGGGAAAGTTTTGATTCTCATTCTGCTCTACTACTGAATGCAACGTATGTCTGCATCGTTCATTCATCTACGAGCACGTTTTCATTCTTTTCTCTGACCAGTCTTGTTATTCCTTTTCCTACCACTAGTTAATATAGTCACACAAGTTTTTACTTGCCAAACAAACAATTCATTCCCTTTTTCTTTTGGAACGGTATGGTATTCAGAGCTAAAAAGTCCAATAGTAGCGTTAAGTACTTCAAGCTGTTTCTTCTACCAAATGTATGTTTGATTCACCACTTCTAAGTGTTCCCCAAAAACACTGTCAGCGGAGCATTGCAAAAGCCACTTTTAACAAGCAAAGCAAACCGGCAGCGTGTTAATGTTCGAACCGCGAAGAACCGCGTCTCAGGCTCGAATCGCATCAATCGCGGCTACTGCTGCTTTTGCCGCTGAAGAAAGACGTCAGTCAGACGGCAGCAGTGCACTGAATCGCGGCTTTTCAAAAATCAGCCGGTAGCGGTCCTATTCCAACAATTCGCGGTTTACACGTGAAAGTGACTCGGTTTCAGGAGTTGGAAGAGAATGTGTGCTGGATCCCAGTGTTAATGGGAAGGAAAGTTTTGATTCTCATTCTGCTCTGCTACTGAATGCAACGTATGTCTGCATCGTTCATTCATCTGCGAGCATGTTTTCCTTCTTTTCTCTGACCAGTGCTCTTATCCTTTTTACTTCCTCAATCTAACACATTCACTTGAATTTTCTTACAATACCGGCGGATCTTTCTCATTCTCTCTCAAAAAGGTATGTTTTTCAGAACTATGGAAGCAATGGAGAGGCGTTAAGTACGGAAAGCTGGTTCCTCTCCCAAAGGCGTGTGTGATTCCACCGCTTCTAAGGGTTCCCCAGAAAACCTTGTCACCGGAGCATCGAAATAGCCCCCTTTAAGAAGCAGAGCAAAGCGGCCGAGAGTTTGATGCTCGAACCGCGCCGAGCCGCGGATTCCCATTCACTCGCATCAATCGCGGCTCCTGCTGCTTTTGCCACTGAAGAAAGACGCCAGTCAGCCGGTTGCCGTGCACTGAATCGCGGCTTCAGTAATCAGCCGGTAGCGGTTCTATTCCAACAAATCGCGGTTTACACGTGAAAGTGACTCGGTTTCAGGAGTTGTAAGTGTATGTATGCTGCATCCCAATGTTAGTGGGAGGGAAAGTTTTGATTCTCATTCTGCTCTACTACAAAATGCAACGTATGTCTGCATCGTTCATTCATCTACGAGCACGTTTTCATTCTTTTCTCTGAGCAGTCTTGTTATTCCTTTTCCTACCTCTTTTTAATATCGTCACACAAGTTTTTCTTGCCAAACAAACAATTCATTCCCTTTTTCTTTTGGAACGGTATGGTATTCAGAGCTAAAAAGTCCAATAGTAGCGTTAAGTACGTTAAACTTTTTCTTCTACCAAATGTATGTTTGATTCCACCTCTTCTAAGTGTTCCCCAAAAACACTGTCAGCGGAGCGTTGCAAAAGCCACTTTTAACAAACATAGCAAACCGGCAGCGTGTTAATGTTCGAACCGCGAAGAACCGCGTCTCAGGCTCGAATCGCATCAATCGCGGCTACTGCTGCTTTTGCCGCTGAAGAAAGACTCCAGTCAGACAGCAGCAGTGCACTGAATCGCGGCTTTTCAAAAATCAGCCGGTAGCGGTTCTTCTCCAACAATTCGCGGTTTACACGTGAAAGTGACTCGGTTTCAGGAGTTGGAAGAGAATGTGTGCTGGATCCCAGTTTTAATAGGAGTGAAAGTTTTAATTCTTATTCTGCTCTGTTACTGTATGCAACGTACGTCTGAATCGTTCATTCATCTGCGAGCACGTTTTCGTTCTTTTCTCTGACCAGTGCTGTTATCCTTTTTACTTCCTTAATCTAACACATTCACTTCAATTTTCTTACAATACCCGCGGATCTTTCTCATTCTCTCTCAAAAAGGTATGTTTTCAGAACTATGGAAGCAATGGAGAGGCGTTAAGTACGGAAAGCTGGTTCCTCTCCCAAAGGCATGTGTGATTCTACCGCTTCTAAATGTTCCCCAGAAAACCTTGTCACCGGAGCATCGGAATAGCCCCCTTTAAGAAGCAGAGAAAAAGCGGCAGAGAGTTTGATGCTCGAACCGCGCTTAGCCGCGGATTCCGATTCAATCGCACCAGTCGCGGCTCCTGCTGCTTTTGCCGCTGAAGAAAGACGCTAGTCAGCCGGTAAAAGTGCACGGAATCGCGGCTTCAGTAATCAGCCGGTAGCGGTTCTTTTCCAACAAATCGCGGTTTACACGTGAAAGTGACTCGGTTTCAGGAGTTGTATGTGTATGTATGCTGCATCCCAATGTTAGTGGGAGGGAAAGTTTTGATTCTCATTCTGCTCTACTACAGAATGCAACGTATGTCTGCATCGTTCATTCATCTACGAGCACGTTTTCATTCTTTTCTCTGAGCAGTCTTGTTACCTTTTTTAGTTCCTCTAGTTAATACCGTCACACAAGTTTTTCTTGCCAAACAAACAATTCATTCCCTTTTTCTTTTGGAACGGTATGGTATTCAGAGCTAAAAAGTCCAATAGTAGCGTTAAGTACGTTAAACTTTTTCTTCTACCAAATGTATGTTTGATTCCACCTCTTCTAAGTGTTCCCCAAAAACACTGTCAGCGGAGCGTTGCAAAAGCCACTTTTAACAAACATAGCAAACCGGCAGCGTGTTAATGTTCGAACCGCGAAGAACCGCGTATCAGGCTCGAATCGCATCAATCGCGGCTCCTGCTGCTTTTGCCGCTGAAGAAAGACGCCAGTCAGCCGGCTGCCGTGCACTCAATAGCGCCTTCTCTAATCAGCCGGCATCGGTCCTATTCCAACACATACGCTAAAGCTAAACCTCACCCTACTCTCACCCTTACGCACCAGCTAACCCTGCCTCAATCCCTACATACAGATCAAATCCGAAACCTAAACCTAACCCTAAACCTCAACTTCATGCTAACATCAACACTCAACCTAATCCTATCCCTAAATAGAATCATCACATTGAGAAACACTTTCTCCCTAACCCTAATCCGAAATCGAATCCGAAACCTCAAAGAATCCCAAACCCTTTCCATAGCTCTAACCCAATGCTGAACCCTACCCTGACCCACTTTCACTACCCCTTACCATAAAACTCAATCAACACCAAAACCCACCCCTGACACTAAACCTAACACTAATTCTTATCCTAACCCTAACCCAAACACTTACCCTAATCCGAACCAAAACCCAAGCCCTAACCCGAGCACAAAGCCTTACCTTGCCCCTCATTCTATTCTGAACCCTAACCGGAAACCTAACACTTACCCTGATACCAACCCTTTCCCTAAACAGAAACCTATCCCTAGCAGAAGCGGAACCCAAGCAAAAACTCCTACTTTAACACCAACCCCAAGTTGATGCCCAAGCCTAAACCTGACACATAGCATCAGATTACCACAACCCTCACCTAAACTCTATCCCCAACCCTAACACTAAGATTTACCCTAGCTATCTGATGGTCCTCATACCCTATTCCAATTCCTAAACCCAAGGCAAACACCACACCAAAAGCAATGCCTACCATTTTCCAAACCTGACACTTAAAGTCAACCTAAACCTTACTCTAACCGTATATCAAACCCTGACCATTAGCCTCATTGTGACTCTAAGTCTGCCTTCAATCGAAATCTGACCCTAAAACCAACCCCAACTCAAAGCCCAACCCTAAACCTAAAGCTAAGCATCAGATTACCGCAGATCTCACCTAACCTATCCCTACTTCTAATCCCAAACCCAATCCAAACGCCAAACCTATTCCTAACCTAACACTAAGCCAGAACCCAACCCAAGGCCTACCCCTTCTCTCAGCCTAACACTCAAACTAACCTAGACCCAAAACCAACCCTAAATCAAATCCTAACCCTCCCCCTTACTCTATCCTGTACCCAAGCAAGGCGTAACCCTTCTCTGATCCTAAAACTAAAGAGAGCTCTACCCCATACTCTAAACCTTCATCTACA
This sequence comes from Callipepla californica brunnescens, assembly GCA_023055505.1. Lineage (NCBI taxonomy): Eukaryota > Metazoa > Chordata > Aves > Galliformes > Odontophoridae > Callipepla > Callipepla californica. Next base: position 293,464 of record JALIRH010000057.1, on the reverse strand, counting down.
CCAAAACCTAACCCTATCTCTAATCCAAAACCTAGCCCTAACTCTATCCTTAATCCTAAACCTAAACCTTACCCTAACCCTAATCCTAATCCTAACCTTAACCCTAAGCCTTCTCTGAATCTAAAACTAAAGAGAACCCTAGCCCTTGCACTAAACCTTCAGCTACACAAAAAAATATCCCTAACCTAATCCTAAAACAAACCCTAAACCTAACCCAGAGCATCAGATTACCACAACCCTAACCTGACACTTACACTCAAAGGCATCCTTCCCCTTATTTGAAGCAAAGTGAAATCCTAAATGGAATTCATAGGAAGAGTGAGTTCACCAATCTTCATCGTATACAATGCACAATACATATACAATATACATACAAAGCGTACAAGGAAATGACTGAGTTTTCTCGTCTGTTAAAACAAAACAAAACAAAACAAAACAAAAAAATGTTTTACATTTTTCTTAGAGTGGTTTGTAGATCGTCCGAAGTCTTGGACACCTCCCACTGGGGTCCTGTGTCACGGATTGGTCCTTTCACATGGCTTGCATGGATCCATCTGCGCTCAGCTGTCCGGATGGCTGTTTCTGTTGTTAATAAAACAAGAAAAGGTCCTTCCCAGCGGGGAGTTAGAGATGACTCTTTCCACGTTTTAATTTAAACCTTGTCTCCTGGACTGATTCCATGTATTGCCATATCTAGCGGAGGCCGTTGGACCACCAGTCCTTCCATTCTTCATTCATTCCTTCTCTTATTCATTTCAATTCAATATTCCTGTATTTTCTTCTACCTTGGGATGTTCCGATGGGAGTTCTAAATCATATGGCATTCCATATCCCATTTCAAAAGGTGATATTCCAGTCTCTCTTCTTCGTTCTGTTCTTCAGTTAAGTAGTGCCAGTGGCAAACACTTCATCCAAGACATCTTGGTTTCAATCATTCCTTTAGTAAGCCGCTTTGGAAGTTCCCCATTCGACCTTTCTACTTTTCCAGAGCTCTGTGGGTGCCATGGGGTGCGATATTCCCATTTGGTCCCCATTGGAGCTAAAGCCTCTTACACTGCCTTTAATACAAAGTGAGGGTCTCTAGCTGAATCTGCAACTTCCATGTTCCCATATCTGGGGATAATATGTTCGAACAATGTCTTGATTACTGTCTGGGCTGTTGCCCTAGCGGTGGGGTAGGCCTCCAGAAAATGTGTTCAATGGGCGATTCTTCCTAAGAAGTACTTCTATCTTCCAACCCTGGGGAGATCTGTGAAGTCTATCTGCATTTGAGCAAAAGGTCTGACAGCCCATTCCCTTCCTCCCTGTACTTTTTCCCTCAGTTGTTGTTTCTTTCCTTTCCTCCAAATCATCCAATGATCTACAATTCCTTTGGCTATGCTAGAAATGCCTATACACATCTATTTCATTGTGAATTGGTCCACCAAGGCCTGAAGCCCGCAATGAGTCTGCTTCGGAAATTCTCATCTTCTCCAAGCTTTAGGGATTACCTCTCTTCCATCAGCTAATAACCATTTTCCCTCCTTTTCCTCAACCTCCATTTGTCGGAGCCGCTCTTTTCGCTTCTTCATCAGCAAAATTAGTTCCCCTTATTTCAGCCGACATCGCCCTCTGGTGCCTTTCCGTGTACTACTGCGCTTTTCTCTGGTTCTCTTCTTGCCCTCAGAGTTTGTCTTCTTAATGACTGGTGAATTAACCCTTTCCCGGGTGAGTTTACCAATCCTCTTTCCTCCCATCTTTTTCCCAAGGTATGGACTACCCCATACGCATACCTAGAATCTGTAGAGATAGTCCCAATGCTTCCTTTCAACATTTGAAGGGCTGTAAGGATTGTATAGAATTTCACAGCCTGAGCTGACCACATTCTGTCCAATGCTCCCGATTCAATTACTGGAAATGTTTTCCCGTTTAGTAGAGCATCCCCTGATTTTCCTTTTCCTTCTACCACCCGGGAGGAGCCATCTACAAATCATTTGCCCCCTTCTAATAACTTCTCCTCTTCTAAGTCCTCCCCTCTTTTAGCCTGATACTCTATACACTGAATGCAATCATGGCTTAAATCTTCATCTGGTTCCCCATAGAAAAATTGAGCAGGATTTGGCAAACTTGGAGTTTCTATTTCTAATTGAGGAGAATGGATTAGGATTCCTTCCTATTTCAATAGTCTAGCATCTGTAATCCACTTCTCTGCTTTTTCTTGGAGTACTCCCCTTATTGTCATGTGGACTATACACTTGTAATTCACCCCTGAAAGTCATCTTCCCTGCTTCTTCTACTAACAGAGCTACAGCAACTATTGCTCGTAGACAGGTAGGCCACCCACGGCTAACGGGATCCAAGAGTTTTGAAAAGTATCCTGCTGGCTTCTTCTTCCCGGCCCATTCCTGGCTCACTACTCCAAAAGCGATCCCTTCGTCTGTATTTACAAAAAGGTAAAATGGGCTTTTTAGATCAGGTAAGCTTAACGCTGGTGCATGAAGAAGATCTACCTTGAAGTCTTCTAATCTTTGCTCATCCTCCTGGCTCCACTTTCTTCAGCCATCTTGTACTAGTTTCTGCTATAAAAGCTTTACCTTACTGCTATCATTCTCAATCCATTGTCGACAGCATCCTAGCAGCCCTAACATCTGCCTCACCTGCCTCTTGCCTCTTGGGGCTTTTCAAGATCAAATCCCATTTGCCCGTTCTGGATCTAATGTCTTATTTCCCTTGCTTAACCAATGTCCCAAATATTTCACTTCCTCTTCTGTAAATTGGCATTTTGCCTTTGAAACTTGGAACCCCTTTGAACCAAAGAAATGCAATAGTTTAATGCTCTCCTGTCTAACTGTCTCCTCGCCTGCTCCAGCTAATAGTAAGTCATCTACATATTGCACTAAGGTTGCCTGTGGGTTTAGTTCATCAGTTTTTAGTACTTGCTCAAGGGCTTGCCCAAACAAGTTAGGGATTCTGTGAATCCCTGTGGGAGCACTGTCCCTCTGAGTTGTTGTTTTCTATGGGTGTTTGGATCTTCCCACTCGAAGACAAAGTAGTCTCTGCATTCTGCCATCAGGGGGCAGGTCCAAAAAGCATCCTTGAAATCAATTCCAATATACTACTGAGATTCTGGCTTCAATTGACCGAGCAGCGTATAGGGGTTTGCCACTACTGGGAAGCGGGGAATTGTTCTCTCCTTAATTTCCCTTGAGTCGTGGACCAATCTGTATGTGCCATAAGGTTTTTTTTTTTACATGGAGTATGGGAGTATTCTAGGGAGACATACAAGGCTCTAATAGTTCTTTAGATATTAATCTCTCCATTTCAGGTTGTAGCCCTGATTTACCTTCCTGTGAAATGGGATATTGTTTCACCCTAATTGGAATGCCTGGGTCCTTTAGAATCACTTCAAAGGGTTCTATGTCTAACTTCCCTACTGATTCTGGACTCTACCAAACTTCTGGGTTAATTCTAGCCTCATCTTCTATCGTTAGAGTACGTTGCTGAACAGTTAATTCTCTATCTTTTACTTCCAAATGTATTCCTAACTCCACAATTCAATCTCTCCCTAGCAAATTCTATTCTGCTTCAGGTACCAATAAAAAAGACTCAGTTCCATAGGTGCTAGGTGATTCTATTTCTACCTGCTTTACAACAGGTACCATAAAAGGTTCCCTTTTTGTTCCAATTACTTGTAGCTCTTCCGAGGATAAAGAACATCCTCGAGGTAAATATTGAACAGTCGATCTTTCTGCCCCAGACTCTACCAAAAATTCCATTTCCTGACGCTGAGAACCCAATTTCAATTTTATCAAGGGCTTGTTTCTTTCCCAGGTCCCCAGCACATAGAGTCCCTGACCCCCTCAGTCCTCCTGAAACATTTGCTCGTCCCAGATTCTCTTTCTACAGTCTTTCTTCATGTGTCCCTTTTTCTGACAGTAGAAGCATTCAACTGTCCTCATATCTCTGGGTCTGTTCTGCTTGGGTTGAAGCGCATTTTCTGCCCGAGGAATATTCCCTCTTCTCCTTGCCTGGAACGCCCCCTTCTGTCCTTCTCTTACTGCGGCTATCAGACTTCCAGCTTGCCTCTTCTGAGTCTCCTCCTCTCTCCTTAACGTATACTTTCTGAGCCTCTCTCAGCAATTCATCTAATCCTCTCTCCTGCCAGTCCTCCAGCTTCTCTAGTTTCCTTCCAATATCTGTCCAGGACCTAGCTTCAAACCGCGTTTTCAGGAGAGCTCGCCCCACGGGGTAGCAGGATCTAATCCTGAATAGAACTGTACATTTCTGCATAGTCTCTCTAACCACTCAGTAGGAGTTTCATCTTTTTTCCGTTGCTTGCCTTATTTGCCTTATTGATATTCTGTCCCCGAGGGACAGATTCTCTAATCCCTTGAATAATAAGAACTCGCAAATCTGCCATGTGAGTACCATGTTCCTGGCTCTGATTATCCCAATTGTGCCGCTGTAAGGGTCACTTCAGATCTGCTCCTGGGCCAGCCGGGTGTTGCTGATCCCAGATTCACGTACCTGCCCTCCTGATCATATCCCTTTCTTCTGCTCTAAATAGTATGCCCAAAATTGCCTGTGTTTCATCCCAAGTTTAATGGTTTGGACCTGAAGATTGATCTAGCCTCTCGGAGACCCCTCAAGGATCCTCCAGCAAATTCCCCATCTCCTTCTGAAATTCCCTTATGTATCTCCTGAGTTGAAGGGAACTGAAACATAGCCAGCTCCTGGCTTTGATCCTCTGGTAGCTACGGGTATTTCTCTTAAAGGGAGAACGTTTCCTCCTTGACCCCTCTCCTGCCTAGCTTGCCTTCTAGTGATCCTTCTCCTAGGGAAGTCTAGGGGTTCACATTCAGGTTCATCTCCCAAGTCAGATTCAGCTTGCTCCGGCGGAGCCGCTGGAATCTGTTCGGGGGGAGCGTAAGGCGGGGGGATAGTGTATAATGTCCTCCTCTGTTGTATTCCTTTTTTTAATTAGGGGGAACAGAAAGGTTCCAATATCAGATTCTACACATCATTTGCATACTCACCATCTTCCAGATTCAAAGGCTGTTTTTCATTTGCATAAGCGTTTAGAGCCTGGCAGATCCGGTCCTCAAAGGACCCAAATACTGGCCAGAACAGCTGATCTGCCCTTCTCTGCTTTCCTCCCCATACCTCCATACAGTCATGTACCATCTTCACCTCACTCTTTCCTCGTCTAGAGGGAGAATCACCCCAATGTTTTAACATTAAACCTAGGGGACTTTCTAGTGGTATGTCCGGTAGCTTTACCTGCGAGCTGTACCTAGAGTTCGGAGCTACAGGTCTCTGCACAGAAGTTCCCCAGCCCAGGGGCCGTCCGAAGACGGGGTGCTCCCCTGGAGTGGGAATTCCACAGCAGAGTCGCCTGGATCCGAGTCACGGCATCAAATTGTTAGAGGTGTGAAGAGAACGATACGCACCAACTGTTGCCAACAGTAAGGAATTTATTGAGCAAGCAAGAAATGAGCGGAACAGCGCTGGGCGGCTGGGAGTCTCCTCTGCACCAGAGGTGCTCAACAGGGCCCCCCAACCCCTCTTTTCATTGTCCCTTATCTCTGCATTCATGTCTTATCTTTCTCTTCCTGGGCTGCGCTGGCTGTTATCTGGGGGTCGTTCTCTGCCCCCTGGCGATCGAGATGATGAAGGCCATAGTTTTCCTCAGCTCCGATCACGCGCGCTCAAGAGAAGATTTTCACTTCTTTTTCTTTTGCAGTTTCTCCAAAGGTCACTGCTATCTGTTGTTCATTGTCCAGGTGTTAGAACTAAGCGCTGTGGCTCCAACTTGCACAAACTACAGTTTTTAGACAAAACATCGATATATCTCTTTTGAGACTTCTACAAACTACATAGTTCTCAGAAAAAAAAACACGCTGAAAAACACGGACACATCTGTCTCGAGTCGGTTTGATTAACAAGTAGAGAACTCATTTTTACCACAATCCTTACCCTAAGCCTAACACTCACCTTAAACCTAACCCTAACCCTGTACCTAGCCTGAACCCTAAGCATAACCCTAAACCTATCCCTATTCCTATCCTCAACAGTAACCCAAACCCTAATCCTAACACTGACACTCAACCTAGTTCTAATGCTGTATCTAACCTTAGAACTCAAACAAACCCTATCCCTAAGCCTAATCCTAAATCGAATTCTAACCCTTACCTATACACTATCCCTATCCCCAAAACCCTTTTCCTACACCTAACCCTAACCACAAGACTTACCTTAACCTAACCCTAACACCAATCCCAGGCCTAACCCTAACACTAACCTGAAACCTAATCCTATTCCTAACCTTAACCCTAACCAGAGGCCTAACCCTAATATGACCCTTACACTCAAACTGACCCTGCCCCTAACCCTAAACACAGATCGCATCCTAAACCTAAACCTAAACCTAAAACTTCCCCTAATGCTAACATGAACACTCAACCTAATCCTAGCTCTAAACACAATCATAAAACTGAGAAAAACTTTTTCCCTAACCCTAATCCTAAACCTAATCCAAAACCTAAAACAATCCCAAACCCTTTCCCTATCTCTAACCCTAACCCAGAATCTAAACCTAACCCTATTACTAAACCCAATCTTACACCTAACCCTATTCCATAACCTAAACTTACCCTAACACTGTATCACTAAATCTTTCCCTAATCGTAACCCTAACCCTAAACATAACCTTACCCTAGTACTAAAACAAACTTACCCATAACCCTAACCCAAAACCTAACAGAACCCTAGTCCTAACCATAATCCTAACCCTAACTCAAACCCTAAATCTAACACTAATCCTTACCCTAAACAGAACTCGAAGCATTTCCCAAATCCTAATTCTAACTCTACCCTAACCCTAACCCAAACTCAGACCCTACCACAAAACCCAAGTGGAAGCCCAACCCTAAACCTAACCAAAAGCATCAGATCACCACAACCCTCACCTAAATCTATCCCAAAACATGTTCCTAATATTAAACCAAATCCTAATCCAAACACTAACCCTACAACTATTCCTAAACCTTTACTTAACACAAAGCCAAACCCGAGGCCTACCCCTTACCTCACCCTGACACTCAAACTAACCCTACCCCTAACCCTACATACAAATCCAATCCTAAGTCTAACCCTAAACTTAACCCTAATGCTACTCCTAACATGAACACTTCACCTACTTCTGTCCCTGACGCTAACACTCAGATTATCCCTAACCCTTACCCTAAACCGAAATCTACACCAAAACCTAACCCTTGCCCTAACCCTGACCCTGAAGCTGACCCTAACCCTAGCCTAAACCCTAACCCTAACCAGTCGCAGAAAAGGCCTGAATCCATACAGCCTTTTCACTGTGAAAATCTGGGAGAGAAAATCTGGCTTACCATGGAGATCTCAGCTTTAAGGAAATCTAAAAACAAAACAAAGCATGCAGTTCCCAGATTCACAGCAACATTTTTCCCCATACTTTCACCACCATAGATTGAGAAGACCATTTGCTGGACTTACACAGTGTCAGCAGGGTGAACCACATTTGGTCAGTGCACAACATTAATTACCACTTGCTCCACAGGCACAGGACAGACGGCCTCAGCGGTTAAGCACCCAGCCACTACAGGGATACACTTTCTGATTCACACTGCTGCAAAACGGCACCCATCTATTGTGCAAGTACCTGCTGTAAACCGTAACACAGAAACTCTAGCAGCTACGGAAATCAGGAAAGAAATACTTCAAGAACTAATCAATACTTCTACTCAAAGGACGTATGAATATACTTCAAGTAGACTTCAGCTTCCAGGACCACGACATCCCAAGGTCCTGGAACAGAAAAACAACTCCGAATTTAATTCCAGAACTGGATCAAGAAATTAAGTCAGTGAGATCAAGACATTCACCCAGACAGCCACAGCTCATCAACCTCACCTTCATTTCCACCCAACAGAATAATGCTATGTAAACTACATAGCATAACACGCCCTGCCCCCTTTCTTGCAATATCCTGAATATAAAATCCCTTTTCTTTTTTTTTACGTTATCCAAAATTTACATAGGAATACCTTCTTGATCATATTTAACGTGCACTCAAAAACAGCATCAAAGATCTGAGGTATTTCAGCAGCGATGTGCCCACCCAGCTTCTTTACAGCCACAGCCACAGCACCCAGTACTGCAGGCTCTCTAGCAGCTGGAACATTTCTCTGGTAGTCAATGAGAGCGGCACCCAACAAGGGAGGAACAAAGTTTTCAGCAACCTACATCAAGAGCAAGACATGCTTAGAGCAGTGCAGTTACCCAACAAAGCCTCACACAGCAGTTCGGAAAGAAGCTAAAAATGAACTTACACGCCCACATGCTTCCCACACACTGTGTTCATCCAGCAGTGCTTGCCTGAGGGCTCTCCTACACCTTCCTGCTTCCCCTTAGGACTGCTCTCAGCTGACACTACCTGAAGCACTCAAAACACAGCTCAGGCCTACCCCTGTATGATCACAGCTTATCATCCTTCCTGCAGATATTGCAGTTCTGAAGCCAGTTCTTGTGAACAGAACAGTGTTAACTGCACTGCAGCAAAAGAGCAGAGTTCCTCCTGAATGTGTCCTATCAACTCTTTGTATGCCATATTTACTTACCATCTGAGGATCGTTGGACCTGCTCACCCAGCCAGAAATCAGTTCTAAACTTTCCCTTTTTACAGTCCTCATCCTTCTAACCAAGGGCTGCTTGGTTTCCACTTCGCCTGAAAGGTAGCAAAGCTGCACTGAATCTGGGTTAAGATGCGTCAACAAACAGATTCCCCTCAACTCCTTCCAGAAGATTGAGAATGTTTCATTTTTATACCCAAATGACAAAGAAGGAAGATCTCTCGTTCATATTATGCAGATTAAAACCATTTTCCCATTACTTCAGCTCCATGGATCCAAGTTGCAATTTAGTATTCCACTGCTACTGCTGACAGCACACTCTGCCAGTACAACTCAGAAACAATGCTGCAGCTTCTTTTTCAAGGAAGGGAATGTTCCTTCAGCTCTCAGGATCATGCTTACCTCTGGCTCTCACTGCGTGATGAGAAGAACCAACCTATACAGTGTTCTAAAGCACGCTCCTGATTTGGTCACAAACATAATTGTTCCAACTTGTCTTTACTACAAGGAGCCTAATTCTTGCTTCATTTTCTCACGTCCAAGTCCATGCAAGTCTCGTCAGTAGAACTTGCCCTAACTGAGTGCACAGACACACACTCATAACAGTACATCCAAGGAAAACCTCACCAGACTGCAGCCAGGGAAACAAAGGCAGAACTGCTCCTGCTGCCATCAGAGATAACAACTGTGAGAACACACTCTGAGCCGAGTGCCATCTCAATAGCTGTTGCTCGAGTAAAATCTCACCACTACAAGTCCTAGCAACTGCTTCCTATTTCTCTCGTTGTGTTTTCTTTTTGTTTTAAGCACCTTCTGGCAATTAGAGCTGCAGAATCAAAAGAATGCATTAAGTTCTGAGAAGCTACGTCAAGGTGTATTCATTGCATGGGTAAGAAAGTCTGTCAGAACACAGCTCCAATAACCGAGTCACTTCATTCCTCAAGGGATGCTCCAGCAGCACATTCTACTTGGATATCACAGACCCAATTTTTTCCAGGTAACAGTGGTTAGGTAACTCGAGTAGCTCCTAATTCCTCCTCAGTGATTACCAGTCTAGTTTGTGACAAATCTGAGGCGCCTTCACTGAAGTTACACTTCTGTAAGAAAGCTGTTTCAGTAGTAGAATATCACCAAACCAAAACTCTGCCAACGTCCTAGGGTCTTTTCTTATCTAAAACGATGAAGTCAGAACTTACAACTGTGTCTCCACAAGACTGCTATTAGTCAGCAGTCTCCGGTACCCTTCCTAAACTCACACTTGAAGAGCTTTCCTCCTTCCGGAATCAGAGTTTCTTTGAACAAAACATCTGGCTAACAAAAACAAGAACCTAAGCAAGCACATTTTCAGGCATTCTCTTGCCCAAACGCACACACAAAGAAACAACAAAAACCACCACCACCAACAGACACGCAATGAGATAAGCCCAGCAAATTCACAACCTGATCACGTGCACTGCCCATCCCGCTGTTAGGAAGGACGTGCAATTTCTTACCGTCAGCCTCAAGAGCTGCAGACATGTTTTCACTTGGGCACTTGGACATATTCAGCATATCTAAATCAATTCTTCCCAGCTGAATCACAAAGGGGCGGCCAGCTGCTTTCCATGCCCTTACGCTGCTTTTCAGAATGCTACCAAGCTGCGTAACGGCTTCAGGATCCTTCAGAACATCAACATTCTGTGGAAAAGAACTGAGCTAACTCCATTCAGTCAATGAAAACGCCATTTATCTTCTAATACAAAAACGGTCACTTTCACGTGTTTATCTTACACGCTGTGTTAAAGCATGTTCTGTCAAGTTCTTCAACTGGATTTAAACCAGTCTCAGTTGTTTAGGTCTCCTTCAACACTTCTACTGCCAGATCAACCATTGCTTTATAAAAGTTCAGCACAGCCAAGTTCACTTCATTCCACAGATAAAAAAAAAATGGAATAACAACAAACATTCAGCACTTTTACTTTAGTTGAATACACAAAATGTACCGTCTGACTTTTGTTGCCTGCCGAATTCTGCAGTCCTATACTGGATTAGGGAGCAGCATGTGTTTTTCTATCAGATGCTCCTGTACAGTCCGGTCTGTCTGCGCCCCAACCACGTATCCTACTGCTCCACAGAACGGATGCACCTGATTGAAAAACAAGAAGTCCAACAGAAAGTTAAGGAAGACTAACCCAAAATGTACAGCGTTCAGGTAGTAAAAGTTCAAAATGGCTTTCCAATGACTAAATACCCACTTCCCACCTCAGTTCACAAGATCCTTCTCCATCCTTTCCTTCCTTACTCCACATTTAAAGCAAGCCTCTGCTCCCCTCCAATACAGGCAGGAAATTAGAAATGCAAAAGCCCAGCTCCAACTTAGACTGGCTACTGCAGTAAAGCAGAGCAAAAAATCCTTTTACAAATATATTAACAGTAAAAGAACTAAGGAGAATTTCTCTCCTTTACTTGATGCGGCAGGGAATGGAACCACAGAGGATAAGGAAAAGGCTGAGGTTCTCAATGCCTTCTTCACGTCTCTCTTCAATAGACAGATCAGTTAACTCAGGATACTTTTTGCCCTGACCTGGAAGTCTGGGACGAAGCGCATCATACACCCCCTGTGATCCTAGCAGAGACAGTCAGAGACCTGCTCCTCCATCTGAACTGCCGCAAGTCCATGGGACCAGATGGGATCCAACCAAGGGTGCTGAGGGAGCTGGCAGAGGTGATTGCCAAGCCGCTTTCTGTCATCTATCAGCATTCCTGGTCATCTGGAGAGGTCCCACAAGATTGGAGGCTTGCCGATGTGACTCCCATCTACAAAAAAGACCGTAAGGAAGTGTCATGGTTTTATGATTTTTTGGTACTGGTATTCCACATCATGGCATCATGTGGTGCATTGAGAGTCAGGGAGAAAACTACATTCCCCAGAGGACTTGGCAATGCTTTGTATTTTTTCACGTGTTTTCCGCTCAGAGGGAACAGATAAAAACTCTCTGCGGTCACGGGACATTCTCTCTTTCCTCTAGGATCACTTAGGAGTGGGTGCTCGCTGCCGTCCGCCTTCAGCGTTAGCGCAAGGCCTTCGGTTTATCAGGCACTCACTCTCTCTCTCTCTCTCTCTCTCTCTCTCTCTCTCTGTCTTACTCGTTTTGTTTGATTCATTGGGCTTAATTCCAAATTGTATTGCATTATACTGTGTTATTTACTTCCTGATGTCTTATTTAGTAAATTAGCTTTTCCCCCTCAGATCGTTGCCGCTGTTTTGTTTTGGGGCTTATCTCCCTTTTTCCCTTTCCCCCTTCCCCTTGTCCGGGGTGTGGGCCTGTGGGTCTCCTTCCTCGGTTGTCGCAGGGCCGGGCTGAACTGGCTCACAAACCCCTGACATTTTTGGCGCCCAACGTGGGGCACAACCAGCTGCCTTAGCCAGGCAGAGACAAACTTTTAGAGTACATCTCTGTCTGTTGTTAACAAGCTTATCTGTACTGCAAGTGCTGTACAGCAAAACATGACCTTGAAGTCCGGGCGTACTGTCAGTTGTTTTGGGATATCTGTAAACTTCTTTTGGGTACTGCCAGATTGTTTTAGTACAAGAAAAAAAAAAATAATAATAAAAAGATGTCTTTTCTGTTTCTGTTAAAACTGCCCTTACAGGGATTGTACTTCACCGCTTTTTCCCTCTTAATGCTCAAAACGTACTGGAACTTGGTTAAGTTTGCCATTCTGTTCCATTGGGTCTGGTCCCTGTATGATAAATTAAAAGCAATGATAGAGGAACCTGCCAGATCCCAGGGCACCCCAGCTAATGGAACAAAGGATAACATGTTAACGAACCATGTGATCCATGGTTCCCCTCTCAGTTTTGTATGAATTTTCAAGATCACAGCTTAGGGATGGTGTTAATAATTGGGATATTAGTCCTCCTGCATGTAGTAGCACTTTACATCATGTGCAGGAAGCTTCTCCCAGAAACAGAGAATGTTGAATGGCAGGGAGAGTGGAGAGTTTTAGGAAAGAAATGAGAAGGATGGGGACACCCGGTGTCATGGGATCTTTCTCCTGAACAATTGCAGGATCCTGAGGAGCTAGGCCTGTATCTGAGTAAAGGGTGCTGCGGCTCAGAAAGATCTGAGGTGGAACACTTATCTGGGGCTTGGCCTATGCTTACCGAGGTTTATATACTATTATGAAGAGAGAGAGTGTCCAAACTGAGGCCCAAACCAAAGAGGAAAACCTCCCGGTCACACCTGACCAGCCAAAGGAAGCACCAGTATCAAAGTCAGTTGCCCCTGTGGAAGGCAAGAAATGGAAACGTGTGTCCTCACGCCTAGAACGCAAAGAAGAGGTGCCGAAAGAAGAGGAAGATATAGGTGAGGGGGTGGCCACAACCCCATCACCATCGAGAAAGGCAACAAAGAAAAGTGAGAGACATGGAGAAGAAAGTGATGATGAAGGTGAAGAGAAAGTTAAAGTTACGACGTTTCGTTGGCCCGTGAAAATGTCTGAGATCCAAGGCTCAAGAAAGGAGTTTATTCGACGTCCAGATGAGAGTATTGTCACTTGGTTGCTTCGGTGTTGGGACAACCGGGCCAACAGTGTGTCCCTTGATAGTAACGAAGCTCGCCAACTAGGAAACATTGCCCGAGATCCGGCTGTCGACAGAGGAATCAGCAGGTATATGGATGGAATCGCCAGCCTCTGGCAACGAATGCTAGTAGCTGTGAGGGAAAGATATCCCTACAAGAGTGACCTGGCACCTAAAGTGAAAAGGTGGAAAACTATTGAGGAAGGCATCCAGTATTTGAGAGAAACAGCTGTGGCGGAAATGCTGTATGATCCCACCTTTGATCCTGACGATCGGGACCATGATCCGGAGAAAGTAAGGAGTACACCCGAAATATGTCAGAAGCTTTCAAAGTCAGCACCAGAAAGGTACGCCGGTACACTAGTGACAACGTTCAACAGATATGAGGACCAAGACAGAAAACCCCCAGTTTTTGAACTAATTCTTACACTTCAAAACTTCAAACAAAAATTTCCGCTGCCATACGCGTCCATTTCAGCCATATCAAAGTTAGAAGGACAAATGGAAGATATACTGGGAAAATTATCCCAACTGATTGATAGGGTTGAATCGGTTGCAGCTATCAGAAGCAAACGCCATCCTGCTCGAGCAAATGACAGCACTAACTTCACTAACTTCATGTCGCGTGCGGCTTTGTGGAGTTACTTACGTGCAAATGGAGAAGATATGAAGGAATGACATCAAAAACCCACCCCTGCACTGCGAGTACGGGTGAGAGAATTACAACACAGACCAACTACCAGCGAAGTTGTTCCCGTCACTACAGGTAATGAATAGAGGGGCCCTGCCCTCAGCCAGAGGAGGGAGAGGGATAATAGAGTGTATTGGACTGTGTGGATTCGGTGGCCTGGCACATCAAACCCACAGAAATAGGAGGCACTGGTGGATACTGGTGCACAATGTACTCTAACGCCTTCAAGTTATAAAGGGGCAGAATTGATTCATCTCTCTGGAGTGACTGGCGGCTTTCAGGAATTGTCTGTGCTGGAGGCAGAAATAAGCCTCACGGGTAAAGACTGGCAGAAGCATCTTATAGTGATTGGACAGGGGCCCCACGCATACTTGGTATAGACTATCTCAGAAGGGGGCACTTTAAGGATCCCAAGGGGTAGCGATGGGCTTTTGGAATAGCTACTGTGGACACAGATAGCATTAAGCAACTATCTGTTTTACCTGGCCTGTCAGAAGATCCATCTGTTGTGGGGTTGCTACAAGTGGAGGAGCAACAGGTACCAATTGCTACAAAAACGGTGCACAGACGGCAGTACCGCACCAACAGGGATTCCTTGCTCCCCATTCATCATCTGATTCGTCAGCTAGAGAGCCAGGGAGTGATCAGCAAAACTCACTCCCCGTTTAACAGCCCCATATGGCCAGTGCGTAAAGCCAACAGAGAATGGAGGTTGACGGTAGATTACCGTGGCCTGAACGAAGTCACACCTCCACTGAGTGCTGCTGTGCCAGACATGCTTCAACTCCAGTATGAACTGGAGTCAAAAGCAGCCAAGTGGTATGCCACCATTGACATTGCTAACGCCTTCTTTTCAATTCCCTTGGCCACAGAATGCAGGCCACAGTTTGCCTTCACCTGGAGAGGCGTTCAGTACACCTGGAACCGTTTGCCCCAGGGGTGGAAGCACAGCCCAACCATTTGCCATGGGTTGATCCAAACTGCATTGGAACAGGGTGCTGCTCCTGAGCATCTGCAGTACATCGATGATATTGCTGTATGGGGCAATACAGCAGAGGAAGTTTTTAAGAAAGGAGAGACAATAATACAGATCCTCCTGCGAGCTGGCTTCGCTATTAAGCGAAGCAAAGTGAAAGGACCTGCACAAGAAATTCAGTTCCTAGGCATAAAGTGGCAAGATGGACATCGTCACATCCCAACAGATGGGATTGACAAAATTACTGCCATGTCTCCACCCACCAGTAAGACAGAGAGCCAAACTTTTCTGGGTGTAGTGGGATTTTGGAGACTGCATGTTCCAAACTACAGCCTCATTGTGAGCCCCCTTTATCAGGTGACCTCTGGAAGAAGAATGATTTTGTGTGGGGCCCTGAGCAGCAGCAGGCTTTTGAGCAAATGAAGCAGGAGATAGCCCGTGCCGTGGCCCTGGGGCCAGTGCGGACGGGACAGGATGTAAAGAACATCCTCTACACTGCTGCTGGAAAGGAAGGTCCCACTTGGAGTTTGTGGCAAAGAGCTTCTGGAGAGACCCCAGGCCGACCCCTTGGTTTCTGGAGTCGAGGGGGTCTGAGGAGCGCTACACTCCAACTGAGAAGGAGATCTTAGCCGCATATCAGGGGGTTCGAGCTGCTTCTGAAGTAATCGGTACTGAAACGCAGCTCCTTCTGGCACCTCGACTGCCAGTACTGAACTGGATGTTTAAAGGAACAGTTCCCTCTACCCATCATGCTACTGATGCCACTTGGAGTAAGTGGATTGCGCTGATTACACAGCGAGCTCGGATGGGGAACCCCAACCGTTCAGGAATCCTGGAGGTGATCATGGACTGGCCTGAAGGTAAAAAGTTTGGAACAACACCAGCAGAGGAGGTGTCACGTGCTAAAGAAGCCTCACCATATAATGAACTAACAGAAGATGAAAAGAGATACGCCCTGTTCACAGATGGATTGTGTCGCTTTGTGGGAAAGCCCGATTGCTGCCCCATAGCTGCCCCATAGCCCCGCCATAGCTTCCTCTTAGATGCCCCACTGCAGCCCCATAGCTGCCTCACTGCTGCCCCATCACTGACCCACTACTGCCTCACTGCTGCCCCATAGCTTCCCAATAGCTGCCTCACCGTTGCCGCATATCTGCCCCATAGCATCCCCACAGCCTCCTCATAGCTACCCAATAGCTGCCTCACTGGTGCACCATAGCTGCCCCAGAGCCTCGCCATAGCCTCATCATAGCTGCCCCACTGCTGCCCCATTGCTACCTCCCTGCTGCCCCATAGCCGCCCCATGGCTGTCTAATACCCGCCCCATAACTGCCCTATAGCCTCCCCGTAGCCTCCTCATAGCTGTCTCACTGCTACCCCATAGCTGTCTCATAGCCGCCCCATAGCCACCCCATAGCTTCCTCACTGCTGCCCCATAGCTGCTCCATAGCCTCCCCATAGCCTCCTCAGAGCTGCCCCATAGCTGCCCTATAGCCTCCTCATAGCTGTCCCACTGCTGCCCCATAGCTGCCCCGTGGCTGCCTCATAGCTGTCAAACTGCTGCCCCATTGACGCCCCATAGCTTCCTCACTGATGCACCATAGCTGCCCCATAGCCTCCCCATAGCCTCTTTATAGCTGCCCCACTGCTGCCCCTTAGATGCCCAATGGCTGCCTCATAGCCGCCCCGTAGCTGCCCCACTGCTGCCCCATAGCCTCCCCATAGCCTCTTCATAGCTGCCTCACTGCTGCCCCACAGCCGCCCCATGGCTGCCTCATACCTGCCCCATAGCTGCCTCATAGCCGCTCCATAGCTGCTGCATAGGCTCCTCGGAGCTGCCCCATAGCTTCCTCAATGCGGCCCCAGAGCTGCCCAACTGCAGCCCCATGGTTGCCTCATAGCTTTTCCATAGCTGCCCCATAGCCTCCCCATAGCCGCCCCATAGCTGCCTCACTGCAGCTTCATAGCTGCCCCGTAGTCTCCCCATAGCCTCCTCATACCTGTCCCATCGCTGCCTCTCTGCTGCCCCATAGTTGCCCCGTAGCCTCCTCATAGCTACCCCACTACTGCCCCATACCTGCCCCACTGCTGCTACATATCCACCCCATAGATGTCTCACTGGTGTCCCATTGCCACCCCATGGCTGCCTAATAGCCGCCCCATTGCTGCCCCACTGCTGCCCCATAGCTGCACCATGGCTGCCTCATAGCTGTCCAATACCTGCCCTATAGCCTACCCATAGCCTCCTCATAGCTCTCTCACTGCTTCCCCATAGTTGCCCCATGGCTGCCTTGTAGCCGCCCCATAGCTGGTCCATAGCCTCCTCTTAGCTGCCCCACTGCTGCCCCATAGCCGTTTGATGGCTGCCCCATGGCTACCCCATAGCTGCCCCACTTCTGCCCCATAGCCTCCCCATAGTCTCCTCATAGCTGCCTCACTGCTGCCCCATAGCTGCCTCATAACTGCAAAACTGCTGCCCCATTGCCGCCTCGTAGCTTCCTCACTGATGCACAATAGCTGCCCCATAGCCTCCCCATAGCTTCCTCTTAGCTGCCCCACTGCAGCCCCATAGCTGCAGCACTTATGCCCCATAGCTGACCCACTACTGCCTCACTGCTGCCCCATAGCCTCCCCATAGCTGCCTCACTGCTGCCCCTAGCTGCCTCAGTGGTGCCCCAGACGTACCCCATGGCTGCCCCATAGCCTCCCCATAGCTGCCTCACTGGTGCCCCAGACGTACCCCATGGCTGCCTCATAGCCGCCCCATAGCTGCCCCATTACTGCCCCATAGCCTCCCCATACTTGCCCCATAGCTGTCTCACTGCTGCCCCATAGCCACCCCATAGCTGCCTCCCTGCTCCACCATAGCTTCCCTATGTCTGCCTCATCGCCACCCCATAGCTGCCTCATAACCTCTCGATATCTGCTCCATAGCTGCCCCACTGCTGCCCCATACCTGCCCCATAGCCTCCCCATAGCCGTCCCATAGCTGCCTCACTGCTGCCCCATGGTGCCCAATGGCTGCCTAATAGCCGCCCGATAGCCTTGCCACTGCTTCCCAATAGCTGCCCAATAGCTGCCCCACTACTGCCCCATAGCCGCTCTATAGCTGCCTCATCGGCTTCCCATAGCCTCCTCATAGCTGCCTCATTGCTGCCTCACTGCTGCCCAATAGCTGCCCCATAGCCTCCCCATAGTCTCCTCATAGTTGCCCCACTGCTGCCCCATAGACGCCCCATAGCTGCCTCACTGCTGCTTCATAGCTGCCCCATAGCCTCCCAATTGCCTCCTCTTAGCTGCCACACCGCTGCCCCAGAGCTGCTTGATAAGTGCCTCATACCTGTCCCATAGCTGCCTCACTGCTGCCCCATAGCCTCCTCATAGCCTCCTCATATCTGCCCCACTGCTGCTCCATATCCGCCCCATAGCTGCCCGACTGCTGCCCCGTAGCCTCCCCATAGCTGCCTCACTGGTGCCCCAAAACTGCCTCACTGCAGCCCCATAGCCTCCCCATAGCCTCCTCATAGCTGCCCAACTGCTGCCCCATAGCTGCCTCACTGCTTCCCCACTACTGCCCCATAGCCTCCTCATAGCTACCTCATATCTGCCCCACTGCTGCTCCATATCCGCCCCATAGCTGCCCGACTGCTGCCCCGTAGCCTCCCCATAGCTGCCTCACTGGTGCCCCAAAACTGCCTCACTGCTGCCCCATAGCCTCCCCATAGCCTCCTCATAGCTGCCCAACTGCTGCCCCATAGCTGCCTCACTGCTTCCCCACTACTGCCCCATAGCCTCCTCATAGCTACCTCATAGCTGCCTCACTTCTGCCCCTTACCTGCCCCACTACTTCCCCATAGCTGCCCCACTAATGCCCCATAGCTGCCCCATAGCCTCTCCTGAGCCGCCACATAGCTGCCTCACTACTGCCCCATAGCTGCCCAACTGCTGCCTCATAGCTGCCAAACTACTGCCCCATAGCCGCCCCAAAGCTGTTTCAAATCTGCTCCATAGCTGCCCCATAGCCTCCTCATAGCTGTTCTATAGCTAGCTCACTGCTGCCCCATAGCTGCCCCATAGCCTCCCTATAGCTTCCTCTTAGATGCCCCACTGCGGCCCCATAGCTGCAGCACTAATGCCCCATAGCTGACCCACTACTGCCTCACTGCTGCCCCATAGCTTCTCAATAGCTACCTCAACGTTGCCACATATCTGCCCCATAGCTTCCCCACAGCCTCTTCATAGCTACCCAATAGCTGCCTCACTGGTGCACCATAGCTGCCCCAGAGCCTCGCCATAGCCTCATCATAGCTGCTCCACTGCTGCCCCATTGCTACCTCCCTGCTGCCCCATAGCCGCCCCATGGCTGCCTAATAGCCGCCCAATAGCTGCCCCACTGCTGCCCCATTGATGCCTTATATCTGCCCGACTACTGCCACATAGCCACTATATACCTGCCCCATAGCCTCCCCATAGCCTCCTCATAGCTGCCCCATAGCTGCCCTCTAGCCTCCTCATAGCTTTCCCACTGCTGTCCCATAGCTGCCCTGTGACTGCCTCATAGCTGTCAAACTGCTGCCCTAAAGACGCCCCATAGCTTCCTCACTGATGCACCATAGCTGCCGCACAGCCTCTCCATAGCCTCTTTATAGCTGCCCAACTGCTGCCCCATAGCTGCCTCACTGCTTCCCCACTACTGCCCAATAGCTACCCCATAGCTGCCTCACTGCTGCCCCATATCTGCCCCACTACTTCCCCATAGCTGCCCCACTAATGCCCCATAGCTGCCCCATAGCCTCTCCTGAGCTGCCACATAGCTGCCTCACTACTGCCCCAACTGCTGCCCAACTGCTGCCTCATAGCTGCCAAACTACTGCCCCACAGCCGCCCCAAAGCTGTTTCAAATCTGCTCCATAGCTGCCCCATAGCCTCCTCATAGCTGCCCAACTGCTGCCCCATAGCTGACTCACTGCTAACCCATAGCTGCCCCATGGCTGCCTTATAGCCGCACCATAGCTGCTTCACTGCTGCCACATATCTGACCCATAGCCGCCTCATAACTGCCTCACTGCTGCTTCATAGCCGCCCCATAGCCTCCTCATATCTGCCCCACTGCTGCCACATAGCTGTCTTACTACTGCCCCATACCTGCCCCACTGCTGCTCCATATCCGCCCCATAGCTGCCCGACTGCTGCCCCATATCTGCCCCATAGCCTCCTCATAGCTGTTCTAAAGCTAGCTCACTGCTGTCCGATAGCTGCCCCATAGCCTCCCCATAGCCTCCTCTTAACTGCCCCACTCGGCCCCATAGCTGCAGCACTAATGCCCCATAGCTGACCGACTACTCCCTCATTGCTGCCCCATAGCTTCCCCATAGCTACCTCACCGTTGCCACATATCTACCCCATATCCTCCCCACAGCCTCCTCAAAGCTACCCCATAGCTGCCTCACTGTTGCACCATAGCTGCCCCATAGCCTCTCCATACCCTCCTCATTGCTGCCCCATAGCTGCCCCATAGCTTCCCCACAGCCTCCTCATAACTGTCCCATTGGTGCCCCATAGCTGCCCCATGGCTGCCTCACTGGTGTACCATAGCTGCCCCATGGCTGCCTCACTGGTGTACCATAGCTGCCCCGTAGACTCACCATAGCCTCATCATAGCTTCCCAACTGCTGCCCCATTGCTACCTCCCTGCTGCCCTATAGCTGCCCCATAGCTGCTCCATAGCCTCCCCATAGCCTCCTCATAACTGCCCCACTAATGCCCCATAGCTGCCGCACTAATGCCCCATATTTGACTCTCTACTCCCTCACTGCTGCCCCGTAGCCTCCCTATAGCTGCCTCACTGGTGCCCCATATCTGCCTCACTGGTGCCCCATAGCTGCCTCACTGGTGCCCCATAGCTGCCTCACTGGTGCCCCACAGCCTTCTCATAGCTGCCTCACTACTTCCTCACTGCTGCCCCATAGCTTTCTCATAGCTACCCCATAGCTGCCTCACTGCTGCCCCATATCTGCCCCACTACTTCCCCATAGCTGCCCCACTAATGCCCCATAGCTGCCACATAGCCTCTTAATAACCGTCCCATATCTGCCCCACTGCTGCTCCATTGCCTCCCCATAACCTCCTCATAGCTGACCCATAGCTGCCCCATAGCTACCTCACTGCTGCCCCATACGTGCCCCATGGCTGCCTAATTCCCGCCCCATAGCTGCCCCACTGCTGCCTTATATCTGCCCAACTACTGCCACATAGGCGCTCTATAGCTGCCCCATAGCCTCCCCTTAGCCTCCTCATAGCTGCCCCATAGCTAGCTCTCTGCTGCCACATAGCTTCCCCATAGCCTCCTCATAGCTGTCCCACTGCTGCCCCATAGCTGCCAAAATGCTGCCCCAAAGCCGCCCCATAGCTTCCTCACTGATGCACCATAGCTGCCCCATAGCCTCCCATAGCCTCCTTATAGCTGCCTCACTGCTACTCCATAGCTCCATCACTGCTTCCTCATAGCTGCCCCACTACTGCCTCATAGCTGCTTGATGGCTGCCTAATAGCCGCCCCATACCTGCCCCACTCTTGCCCCATAACTGCCCCATGGCTACCCTTAGAGCTGCCCCACTTCTGTCCCATAGCTGCCCCATAGCTGCCCCACTGCTGCCCCGTGGCTGCCTCATTTCTGCCCCATACCTGCCTTACTGCAGCCCCATAGCCGCCCCATAGCCACCCCATAGCTGCCTCATATCCTCCCCATAGCCTCCTCATAGATGTTACAAGTGCTAGGGGAAAAAAGAGAGCGCCGCGCGGCCCCGGAATCCTGCCCCGCCCCTCCCCCGCTGCCGCTGCCGCTGCCGCTGCCCCTGCCCAGCCCCACCCCCAAAGCTCACAGTGCCTCCCGTACAGCCGCCGCCCGCCGCTCCAACGTGCGGTTTCCGCGGCAACGGAGCCGCCGCCGCCGCCGCCGCTCCAACGCGCGGTTTCCGCAGTTTCCGCAGTTTCCGCGGTTCCCACGGCAACGGAGCCGCCGCCGCCGCCGCCGCTCCAACGCGCGGTTTCCGCGGTTTCCGCGGCGCCGCCACCCGCCGCCGCCATAGTACTCCACCGCTCCGTTCATCTGCGGGGGGGGGGGGACTTCCGTTTCCGGCTTCCGGGACCGGCGCACGCGTAGTGCTATTCCCAGAGCCGCGCGCAGTGGGGGTGGGGCTGTTCGGCCATGGCGTTGGCGGGGGGGGGAGGTCGCGCAACGTGGAGCTCCTGGGGGAGCTACAGCGGCTGCTCGCGCACACGCAGGTGGGAAAGGGGAGGGGGGGGAGGAGTGGGGGTGGCGGAGGGAGAAGGGGGGAATAGGGTGTGGGTGGGGTGGGGCGGAGTTGGGTGAGGGACGGGGATGTGGGGCTGGGGTTGGGGCTAATGGGGCTCGATGCTCGGTTCTAAGTCCGGGTGCTCAGTTAGGGGTCTGAAGGCTCTGTTATGGGGCTGGGGCTGCAGATGTGGGGTCGGGGTTATGGGGCTGGGGTCGGGGTTGTGGGTCCGGGGCCGTCGATGTGGGGGAGGGATCAGCCAGTCCTCATTGGTGGGCAACCATGGAAGGGGCGAGGACTCCAACAAAAGAAGCGGGGGGAAACCAGCAGCCCCACTGCTGCCCCATAGCCTCCTCATAGCTGCCCCACTGCAGCCCCATAGCTGCCCCATGGCTGCCCCACTGCTGCCCCGCTGCCACCCCATAGCCACCCCACTGCTGCCCCATAGCTGCCCCACTACTGCCTCATAGTGGCCCCATAGCCTCCTCAGAGCTGCCCGATAGCTGCCTCATAGCCACCAGATAGCCGCCCCATAGCTGCTCCATAGCCTCCCCATAGCCTCCTCATAGCTGCAACACTGCTGCACCATAGCTGCTCCATGGCTGTATAATAGTCGCCCGATAGCTGCCCCACGGCTTCCCAATAGCTGCCCAATAGCTGCCCGACTACTGCCACATAGCCGCTCTATACCTGCCCAATAGCCTCCTCATAGCTGTCCCACTGCAGCCCCATACCTGCCCCATGGCTGCCCCATTGCTGCCACATAGCCACCCCACTGCTGCCCCATAGCTGCCCCACTACTGCCTCATAGCGGCCTCATAGCCTCCTCAGAGCTGCCCGATATCTGCATCACTGCTGCCTTAGAGCCGCCCCATAGCTGCCCCACTGCTGCCCCATTGCTGCCTCACTGCAGCCCCATAGCTGCCAATGGCTGCCCCATAACCTCCTCATAGCTGCCCCACTGCTGCCCCATAGCCGCCCCATAGCTGCCCCACTGCTAACTTATAGTTGCCCCACTACTGCCCCATAGCTTCCCCACTGCTGCTCCACAGCCGCCCCAAAGCCTGCTCATAGCTGCCCCACTGCTGCCCCATATCTGCCTCATGGCTGCCTCATAGCCGCACCATAGCTGCCCCACTGCTGCCCCGTGTCTGCCTCATGGCTGCCTCATAGCCGCACCATAGCTGCCCCACTGCTGTCCCATAGCTGCCCTATAGCTTCCTCGTAGCTGCCCCACTGCTGCCCCATAGATGCAAAATGGCTGCCTCATAGCCGCTCCGTAGCTGCCCCACTGCTGCCCTATAGCATTTCCATAGCCTCTTCATAGCTGCCTCACTGCTGCCCCACAGCCACCCCATGGCTGCCTCATACCTGCCCCATAGCTGCCTCCTAGCCGCTCCATACATGCCCCATAGTCTCCCTATAGCGTCCTCATTGCTGCCCCACTACTGCCCCATAGCTGCCCCACTACTGCGTTATTGCTGCCCCACTGCTGCCCCATAGCTGCCCCATAACGTCCTCATAGCTGCCCCATAGCTGCCCCATACCTGCCTCACTGCTGCCCAATAGGTGCCCAAAGGCTGCCTAATAGCCGCCCCATAGCTGCCCCACTGCTTCCCAATAGCTGCCTTATATCTGCCCGACTGCTGCCCCATAGCTGCCTCATAGCCTCCCCATAGTCTCCTCATAGTTGCCCACACTGCTGCCCCATAGCCTTCCCATAGCTGCCTTAGCTGCCCCACTGCTGCCCCATATCTGCCCCATAGCCTCCTCAAGGCCTCCTCATAGCTAACCCATAGCTGCCTCACTCGTGCCCCATAGCTGCCTCTCTGCTGCCCCATAGCTGCCCCATAGCCTCCTCATAGCTGCCTCACTGCTGCCCCATATCTGCCCAACTTCTGCCTAATTGCTGCCTCACTGCTGCACCATAGCTGCCCTACGGCTGCCTCATAGTTGCCCCATAGCTGTCTCATAGCCACCCGATAGCTGCCTCCATAGCCTTCTCGTAGCTTCCTTACTGCTGCCCCATAGCTGCACCGTGGCTGCCCCATAACTGCACCGTGGCTGCCTCATAGCCGTTACATATCTGCCCCATAGCCTCCCCATAGCTTCCTCATAGCTGCCTCACTGCTACCCCATAGCTCCCTCGCTGCTTCCCCATAGGTGCCCCATGGCTACCTCATAGCTGCCCCACTGCTGTCCCATAGCTGCCCCATGGCTGCCTCATAGCCACCCCATAGCTGACCCACTGCTGCCTCATAGCCACCCCATAGCTGACCCACCGCTGCCTCATAGCTGCTCCACTACTGCCCCATAGCTGCCTCACTGGTTTCTCATACCTACCCCATGGCTGCCTCATAACCTCACCATAGCTGCCCCACTACTGCCCCATAGCCACCCCGTCGCTGCCCCATAGCCTCCCCATACTTGCCCCATAGCTGTCTCACTGCTGCCCCATAGCTGCCCCATGGCTGCCTCATAGCCGTCCAATAGCTGCCCGACTACTGCCCCATAGCTGCCTCATAGCCTCCCCATAGTCTCCTCATAGTTGCCCACACTGCTGCCCCATAGCCTCCCCATAGCTGCCTTAGCTGCCCCACTGCTGCACCACATCTGCCCCATAGCCTCCTCATAGCTGACCCATAGCTGCTTGATAAGTGCCTCATACCTGTTGTATAACTGCCTCACTGCTGCCCCATAGCTGCCCCATAGTTTCCTCAGAGCCTCCTCATATTTGCCCCACTGCTGCCCCGTAGCTGCCTTACTACTGCCCCATACCTGCCTCACTGCTGCCCCATAGCTTCCCCGTCGCTGCCTCATAGCCGCCCCATTGCTGCCCCATGGCTTCCCAATAGCATCCTCAAAGCTGCCCCATTGCTTCCCCTTAGCTTCCTCACTGCTGCCCCATAGCTACCCCACTACTGCCCCATAGCCGCCCCGTAGCCTCAAAGCTGCCCCACTGCTGCCCCATGGCTGCCTCTTTGTTGCCCCATACCTGCCCCACTGCTGCCCTATAGCCACCCCATAGCTGCCTCACTTCTGCCCCATAGCTGCCTCATATCCTCCCCATAGCCTCCTCATAGATGCCTCACTGCTACACAATAGCTGCCCCACAGCTGCCCCATAGCTGCCTCACTGCAGCCCCACAGCTACTTTTTGTCTGCCTCAAAGATGCCCCATAGCTTCCTCATGGCCTTCCCATAGTCTCATCATAGCTGCCCCACTGCTGCCCCATAGCTGCCTTACTACTGCCCCTTGCTGCCCCAAGGCTCGCTTATAGCTACACCATAGCTGTTTCACTACTGCCACATAGCTGCCCCATGGCTGCCCCATAGCTGCTCAACTGCTGCCCCATAGTCGCCCCATAGCTGCCCCACTGCTGCCCCATACCTGCTTCATAGCCTCCCCATAGTCTCCTCCTGCTACCCCACTGCTGCCCCATAGCTGCTCCATAGCCTCTCAAGAGACTCCTCATAGCTGCCCCACTTCAGCCCCATAGCCGCCCCATAGCTGCCTCACTGCTGCCCCATTGCCACCCCATGGCTGCCTAATAGCCGCCCCATAGCTGTCCCACTGCTGCCCCATAGCTGCCTTATAGGTGCCCCACTACTGCCACATTGCCGCTCTATAGCTGCCCCATAGCCACCCCATAGCTGCCCCCATAGCCTTCTCAATAGCTTCCTTACTGCTGCCCATAGCTGCCCCACTGCTGCCCCATAGCTGCACCGTGGCTGCCCCATAGCCTCCCCATAGCCTCATCATAGCTGCCTCACTGCTACCCCATAGCTCCCTCGCTGCTTCCCCATATAGCTGCCCCATGGCTACCTCATAGCTGCCCCATAGCTGCCCCACTACTGCCCCATAGCCACCCCATAGCTGCCTCACTGCTCCCCCATAGCTACATTTTGTCTGCCTCAGAGCTGCCCCATCGCTTCCCCATGGCCTTCCCATAGCCTCGTCATAGCTGCCAAACTACTGACCCATAGCCGCTTCACTACTGCCCCATAGCTGCCCAATGGCTTCCCCATAGCCGCCCTATAGCTGCCCAACTACTGCCCCATAGCCTCCCCATAGCTGCCTCACTGCTCCCCCATAGCTGCCCCATGTCTGCCTCATCGCCGCCCCATAGCTGCCCCATAGCCTCTCGATAGCTGACCCATAGCTGCCCCATAGCCTCCTCATAGCTGCCTCACTGCTTCCTGATTGCTGCCTCACTTCTGCCCCATAGCTGCCCAATGGCTTCCTCATAGCCGCCCCATAGCTGCCCCACTGCTGCCCCATAGCTGCCTTATAGCTGCCCTACTACTGCCCCATAGCTGCCCCACTGCTGCCCAATAGCTGCCCCATAGCTTCCCCATAGCCTCCTCATACCTTTCTTTTCTCTTATTCTGGCATTCTGACATTCTGACATTGTGACATTCTGAGATACTCTCATTGTCACATTGCAACATTGTTACATTCTAATATTCTCCCATTCTGAACTTCTGGAATTATGACAACCTGCCATTGTGACATTCTCCCATTCTGACATTATGACATTCTAATATTCTCACATTCTGAAGTTCTGGCATTATGACAACCTGCCCTTGTGCTATTTTCACATTCTGACATTCTGACATTCTAGCATTGTGACATAGTGACATTCTGGAATTGTGACAACCTGTCATTCTGACATTCTGTCATTGTGATACTCTCACATTCTGCTATTGTGACATTCAGATATTTGGACATTCTGAAATTCTGGAATTGTGACATTCTGAAATTCTGGAAATGTGACAATCTGTCATTCTCACATTGTGACAATGCAAAATTCTGATACTGTGAAATTCTGACTCTCTCTCATTGTGACATTGTGAGATTCTCACATCGTGGCATTGTGGCATTCTCACTTTCTCACGTTCTGACATGTTAACATTGTGACATTCTAACATTCTCTCATTGTGATTTTCGGCCATATTTATCATCTGACATTGTGACGTTCTGTCACAGTCATATGTTGTCATTGTGACATTCTATCTTCATGACATACTGATATTGTGACTTTGTGGCATTGTGATACACTGACATTCTGAAATTGTGGCAATCTGTCATTGTGACTCTGTGACATTCTCCAATTCTGACATTCTCACATTCTAACGTTCTCACATTGTGTCATTCGGTCATTGTCATATTCTCACTTTCTGATATTCTCTCATTGTGATATCGTGACGTTGTGACAATTTGACATTCTGACATTAAGACATTCCGACATCATGAGATTCTCTCTTTCTCTCATTCTGACATTTTGACATTGTGACATTCTCACTTTCTCATATTCTGCCATTCTGATATTCTGGCATTGTGACATTCTGAGATACTCACATTGTAACATTGTGACATTGTGACATTCTAATATTCTCACCTTCTGAAGTTCTGGCATTATGACGATCTGCCATTGTGATATTCTCACTTTCTGATATTATGACATTCTAGCGTTGTGACATAGTGAAATTGTGACATTGTGACATTCAGACATGTTGACATTCTGAAATTCTGGAATTGTGACAACCTGTCATTCTCACATTGTGACAATGCAACATTCTGATATTGTGACATGATGACATTGTGACACTGTGACATTCTGAAATTCTAACTCTCCCTCATTCTGACGTTCAGACATTCTCACATTGTGACATTGTAAAACTCTGACTCTCTCTCATGGTGACATTCAGACATTCACACATTCTGACATTCTGACATTCTGGCATTCTGACATTCTCACAATGTGTCATTCGGTCATTGCCATATTCTCACTTTCTGATATTCTCTCATTGTGATATTGTGACGTTGTGACAATTTGACATTCTGACGTTAAGACATTCTGACATCATGACATTCTCTCTTTCCCTCATTCTGACATTTTGACATTGTGACATTCTGAGATACTCTCATGGTGACATTGTGACATTGTGGCATTCTAATATTCTCACCTTCTGATGTTCTGGCATTATGACAATCTGCCATTGTGATGTTCTCACCTTGTGACATTGTGACATTCTAGCATTTTGACAATGCGTCATTCTGACGTTGTGACATAGTGACATTCTGGAATTTGGAAAATCTTTCATTCTGACATTCTGTCATTGTGACATTCTCAGAATCTGACATTGTGACATTCTGATATTTTCACATTCTGAAATTCTGTAATCGTGACAATCTGTCATTCTCCCATTGTGGTATTTGTGACGTTCTTACACTGTTACATATTGATATTCTGACCTTGAGACATTGCGACATTGTGACATAGTGATATTCTGTCATTCTGACATTTTGACATTCTCACATTCTCACTTTCTTACATTGTGACACTCGGTCATTGTGATATTCTCTCTTTTTCATCTCCTCTTATTGTGACTTTCTGACACAGTCATATTCCCTAATCTTGTAGTTGTGACACAGTGAAGATTTGACATTCTGACATTAAGACACTCTGACATCATGACATTCTCACTTTCTCCCATTCTGACATGTTGACATTGTTGCATTCTAACATTCTCTCATTGCTATATTCTGACATATTTCTATTCTGTCATTGTGGCATTCTCTCACAGACACATGCTGCCATTTTGACATTCTATCGTTGTGACATTCTGACATTGTGACATTCTGAGATACTCTCATGGTGACATTCTGACATTCTAATTGTATGGGAACTGTTGAATCATGGCCTGAACCACTGATTGATCACCTGAGGCAAGCCCTGAGTCAGCTGCAGGGGCACAAGTGAGTGTGATTGGAAGGGGTGGAGTTTGACTCCACCTCTGCCAAGACCCCATTTAAGGGCTGACCTCCAGCAGGGAAGGTTCTCTTGTTAGAGATCCCTCCCTTTTGGAGTTATTAGCGAGCCTCGACCATCATCAAGGTGAGCTCCTCTCTTTTCTTCTTGTTTGTATACCATTTTCTTAAGCCTACCTAAAATATACCGCCTTTCGCACAATTTCCATGGAGTGCTTTTTTGGGGGTTATTTGCCCTATACTAATATTCTGACTTTCTCACATCGTGACATTCAGTCACTGTCATAATTCTCACTTTCTGATATTCTCTTACTGTGCTATTGTGGCATTGTGACAAGTTGACATTCTGACTTCATGACATTCTCTCTTTCCCTCATTCTGACATTGTGACATTGTCACGTTCTGACATTCGGTCGTTGTGATATTCTCACTTTTTCATATTCTCTCTTTGTGACATTGTGACACAGTCATATTCCCTGATTTTGTAATTCTGATATTCTGACGTTCTGACGTTCTGACATTCTCACAATGTGTCATTCATTCACTGGCATATTCTCACTTTCTGATATTCTCTCATTGTGATATTGTGACTTTGTGACAATTTGACATTCTGGCATCATGACATTCTCTCTTTCCCTCATTCTGATATTCTGACATTGGGACATTCTCACTTTCTCGTATTCTGACATTCTGATATATCAATAATCTGTAATTGCGACATTCTCTCATTGTGGCATTGTGACATTCTCTCATTCTGACACTGAAATTCTGAGATTTGTGATATTGTGACGTTCTCATACTGTGACATTCAGGCACTCTCACATTGGTTCATTCTGACATTCTGACGTTATGACATTTTGATGTTGTGACATTCACTCACTCCCATTCTGGCGTTTTCACATTCTGACATTCTCACAATCTGGCATTCTAAAATTGTGGCCATCTCTCATTGTGACATTCACTCATTCTCACATTCTGATAGTTTGACAGTCTCTCTTGGTGACATTTTGAGGTTCTCTCGTTGTGACATTGTGATATTCTGACCTTCTGATGTTCTGACATTTTGACATTATAGCATTGTGACACTCTGACATTCTCTCCTTGTGACATTCTGACATTCCGATATTTTGACTTTCTCTCATTACCACATTCTGACATTCTGAAACTGTGGGAATCTGTCATTCTGACATTCTGTCATTGTGATATTTGGACTTTGTGACATTTTGACATTTTGAAGTTCTGACATTCTGAGATCCTCTCATTGTGACACTGTGACATTGTCATTCACTTGGTGTTATTATCTCTCATTGTGACGTTGTGACATTTTGATATTCCCCGATTTTCTAATTGCGACATTCTGACATTCGGTCATTGTGATGTTCTCACTTTTTCATATTCTCTCATTGTGACGTTTTGACACAGTGTCACGCTCCAAAATAAAGGAGGGAGATGAGGTTCTTTATATGTATGTGTATACCCGATGGTGAGATTAAAAGGCAATGGTTCAAATTTTAGCCCAGCCAGTTTATTACAATAAGTAGTTTTTTAGGGATATGGGGAAGGGAAGATGGGTGATAGAAAAGAGATGAAAAGCGAAGAGACTTGGCAGAAAGCAAGAAAGAGAAAGAGAGAGCATCAGCACTGTGGATCTGTCGAGGTCCGTAGTCCGTTGGTCTCAGGAATTCGTCTGGTCTCCGCGGGGGATGGGAGAAAGCCGGGAAGTTTTGCAGCAAGCAGGCGCTGTGCAGGGGGGTTCTTCCAAAGAGGTTTTTCCCTCAGGAAAGTCTCTTCTTCAAAGTCTTTGGTTTAGTGGTGTCGAGAAAACCAACTGAGCAACTCGACACACCAATGAGTTCTGTCAAGCGGCGCGCTGGGTACATGGGGGATTGCTTCACCAAACATGCGCACGTAAGAGAGAAATGAATAGCTATTTAAAGGTATAGCACATGCATATTCATCACATTCCAGACTCTGGTTATCGAGGGGATTAAACCTAAAGGTCAGTTTTGCTTTAAATTTTCAAACCTTGAAGGAGGAAAGCTCCTCACCATTCATGTGGGTGTTTTGTTTTAAGAGAGGCTTGTCTTGTAGGGACAACAGGGTGTCTATCCTGCTTTCTTTAGCTGCCTCCGTGTTCTGGCATTAGTTTGATTTGTGCCCACCCAACACATCTGGCCCAACAGATAAATCAACAGGAGTAGTACTTTCGGTGCCATACAAGTATTATTGTCCTTTGTGATGATCAGCTTCTCCAAGCAGTTGTCAATTAGAGTCTTCTAGCCAGAAAGACCTCATGAAGCAAGCTTTGAGACAACAAAAGTCAAAAACAGTTGCTGTCTTTCACACACAGTCATATTCCCTGAATTTTAATTGGGAGGTTGTGACGATTTGACATTCTGACATTAAGACATTCTGACATCATGACATTCTCCCTTTCTCACATTCTGACATGTTGACATTGTGACATTCTAATATTCTCTCATTGTGACATTGTGACATTCTGACATTCTTATATTCTCACCTTCTGATGTTCTGGCATTCTGACAATCTGCCATAGTGACATTCTGACATTGTGATATTGTGATATTATGACATTGTGGCTTTGTGACTTTGTGATATTCTCGCAGTGTCAAATTCTGTGATTCTGACATTCTGAGATTGTGACATCGTGGCATTTTGGGAATCTGGCATAGTGATATTGTGATATTCTCACATTTTGTCATTCTGACATTCTGACAATCTGATATTGTGACATTCTCAGATTGTTACATTGCTGCGTTCTGAAATTCTCTCATTGTGACATTGTGAAGTTGTGAAATTCTGACATTCTGACATTATGATGTGATGTCTTTGTTACATTCTGAGATTGTGCCAATGTTACATTCTTCTATTCAGATACATTGTGACATTCTCAACTTAGGACATTCTGATATTCTTGCATTCTGACGTTGTGACATTCTGACATTCTGAAATTCGGACATTCTCACATAATCACATTCTGACATCATTTCGTTCTCACATTCTGACATTCTGTTATTCTGACATTCTCATATTCTCACTTTGTGACATTGTGACGTTCTGACATCCTCACGTACTGACATTCTGAAAATGCGACCTTCTGACATTGTGACACTGTAATATTCTGACTGTGAAATTTTTACCTTCTGGTATTGTGACAGTCTTTCATTTTTGCATTGTGACATTCTGACACTGTGACATTTTTAGATTCTCACATTGTGATATTTTGGCATTGTGAAATTCTAACCTTGTGACACTGACATTCTAACATTGTGATACTTTGATATTGTGACTGTCACATTCTGACACCGTTAGGGTAGGGTTAGGGTTAGGTTTAAGGGGTAGGGTAGGGATGGGGTAGGGTTAGGGTTAGATAATGGTTAGGGTAAGTATTAGGGTCAGGGTTAAGGGTAGGGTGTGAGGTAGGGTTAGGGTTTTAGGGTTAGGGTAGGGTTAGGGTTAGGTTAGGGTAGGGTTTAGGGTTAGGGTGTAGGGTTAGGGTAAGGGTAGGGTTAGGGTTAGGGGTTAAGGTTAGGGGTTAGGGTCAGGGGTTAGGTTTAGGGATAGGGTCAGGGTTAGGGTTAGAATTAGGGTAGGGTTAGGTTTAGGGTAAGGGTTAGGGTTAGGGTAGGGTAAGGGTTAGGGTTAGGGTTGGGTAAGGGTTAGGGGTAGGATTACGGGTAGGGTTAGTGTTACAGTTAGGGTCCATCAATAGGGTTAGCAAAGGGTTAGGTGTTAGGGTTAGGTGTTAGGGTTAGGGTAGAACTAGGGTCCATCAATAGGGTTATGGTAGGGTTAGGGTTTAGGGTTAGGGTAGGGTTAGGGTTAGAGTAGAATTAGGGTTAGATTGGAGGGTTAGGGTAGGGTTAGGGTTAAGGGTTAGGGTTAAGGGTTAGGGTAGGGTTAGAGATAGGTAAGGGTTAGGGTTAGGGATAGGGTAAGGGTTAGGGTTAGGGTAGGGCTAGGGTTAGGGATAGGTAAGGGTTAGGGTAAGGGTTAGTGTAGGGTTAGGGGTAGGGGTATGGGTAGGGTTAGGGTAGAGTTAGGGTTAGGGTTGGATTAGAATTTTCGGTAAGGGTTAGGGTTAGGAGTTAGGGTCAGTGTCAGGGTTAGGGCTTAGCGTTAGGGATAGGGTAAGAGTTAGGGTAGGGTTAGTGTTAGGGTTAGAGTTAGGGTAAGGGTAGGGTTAGGGTAGGTTTAGGGTAAGGTTAGGGTTTGGGTTAGGGGTTAGGGGTTAGGGCTAGGGTAGGGTTAGGTCTAGGGTAGGGCTAGGGTAGGGTTAGGGGTTTGTGTTAGGGTTAGGGGCAGGGTTAGGGTTAGGATTAGGGTAGGGTTTGGGTTAGGTAAGGGTTTGGGGTTAGGGCTTATGGGTTGGGGTTAGGGGTTAGGGTCACGGTTAGGGTAGGGTAAGGTTAGGGTTAGTGTTAGGGTTATGGTTAGGGGTTAGGGTAAATGTTAGGGTAGGGTTAGGGTTAAGGGTTAGGGTAGGGTTAGGGTTAGGTAAGGGTTAGGGTAGGGTTAAGGAGGGTTAAGGGTAGGGTTTGAGTCAGGGGTAGGGTAGGGTTAGGGTTAGGGTAGGGTTAGGGGTTAGTGTTAGGGTAGAATTAGGGTTAGATTTGAGGGTTAGTGTAGGGTTAGGGTTAGGTAAGGGATAGGGTTAGGGTTAGGTTTTAGGGTAGGGTTAGGGTAGGGTTAGGGATAGGTAAGGGTTAGGGTCAGGGATAGGGTTAGGGTCAGTGTTAGGGTTAGGGTATGGTTAGGGTTAGGGCAGGGTTAGGGTAGGGCTAGGGTTAAGGGTTAGGGTTAAAATTAGGGGTTAGGTGTTAGGGCTAGGGTAGGGTTAGGGGTTAGTGTGAGGGTTAGGGGCAGGGTTAGGGTTAGGGTAGGGTTGGGGTTAGGGGCAGGGTTAGGGTTAGGGCTTAGGGGTTGGGGTTAGGGGTTAGGGTCACGGTTAGTGCAGGGTTAGGGTTAGTGTTAGGGTAAGGGTTAGGGTAGGGTTAGGGGTTAGGGTACGGTTAGTTTTAGTGTTACTGTTATGGTTAGGTAAGGGTTAGGGGTTAGGGTAAATGTTAGGGTAGTGTTAGGGTTAGGGTAGGGTTAGGGTTAGGTAAGGGTTAGGGTAGGGTTTGAGTCAGGGTTAGGTTTAGGGTGGGGTTAGGGTTAGGGTAGAATTAGGGTTAGATTTGAGGGTTAGTGTAGGGATAGGGTTAGGTAAGGGATAGGGTTAGGGTTAGGGGTTAGGGTAAGTGTTAGAGTAGGGTTAGGGTTAAGGGTTAGGGTAGGGTTAGGGATAGGTAAGGGTTAGGGTCAGGGATAGGGTTAGGGTCAGTGTTAGGGTTAGGGCAGGGTTAGGGTAGGGCTAGGGTTAAGGGTTAGGGTTAAAATTAGGGGTTAGGGGTTAGGGCTAGGGTAGGGTTAGGGGTTAGTGTTAGGGTTAGGGGCAGGGTTAGGGTTAGGGTAGGGTTGGGGTTAGGGGCAGGGTTAGGGTTAGGGCTTAGGGGTTGGGGTTGGGGGTAAGGGTCACGGTTAGTGCAGGGTTAGGGTTAGTGTTAGGGAAAGGGTTAGGGTAGGGTTAGGGGTTAGGGTAGGGTTAGTTTTAGTATTAGTGTTATGGTTAGGTAAGGTTTAAAGGTTAGGGTAAATGTTAGGGTAGTGTCAGGGTAAGGGTTAGGGTAGGGCTAGGGTCGGGGTTAAGGGCAGGGTTTGAGTCAGGGTTATGGTTAGGGTAGGGTTAGGGGTTAGGGTTAGGGTAGAATTAGGGTTAGATTTGAGGGTTAGTGTAGGGTTAGGGTTAGGGGTTAGGGTAAGGGTTAGGGTAGGGTTCGGGTTAAGGGTTAGGGTAGGGTTAGGGATAGGTAAGGGTTAGAGTAAGGGTTAGGGTCAGGGATAGGGGTAGGGTCAGTGTTAGGGTTAGGGTATGGTTAGGGTTAGGGGCAGGGTTATGGTTAGGGTAGGGTTAGGGTTAGGGGTTAGGGTTAAAATTAGGCTTTAGGGCTAGGGTAGGGTTAGGGCGAGGATAGGGCTAGGGTAGGGTTAGGTGTTAGGGGCAGGGTTAGGGTTAGGGTGGGGTTAGGGCTTAGGAGTTAGGGTTAGGGCTTAGGGGTTGGGGTTAAGGGTTAGGGTTAGGTTTAGTGTTAGGGTTATGGTCAGGTAAGGGTTAGGGGTTAGGGTAAATGTTAGGGTAGTGTTAGGGTAGTGTTAGGGTGAGGGTTAGGGTAGGGTTAGGGTTAGGGTACGGTTAGGGTAAGTGTTATGGTTAGGGTAGGATTAGGGTTAGGTTTTGGGTCCATCAATAGGGTTAGGGTTAGTTTAGATTAGGGTTAGTGTAGGGTTAGTGTTAGGGTTAGGGGTTAGGGTTAAGGTAGAATTAGGGTCCATCAACAGGGTTATGGTAGGATTAGGGTTTAGGGTTAGGGTAGGGTTAGGGTTAGGGGTTAGGGTTAGAGTAGAATTAGGGTTAGATTGGAGGGTTAGGGTTAGGGTTAGAGTAGGGTTAGAGATAGGTAAGGGTTAGGGTAGGGTTAGGGTCAGGGTCAGGGTTAAGGGTAGGGTTTGAGTGAGGGTTAGGGTAGGGTTAGGGTCAGGGTTAAGGGTTGGGTTTGAGTCAGGGTTAGGGTCAGGGTTAGGGTTAGGGTAAGTGTTAGGGTTAGGTTTTGGGTCCATTAATAGGGTTAGGGTTAGTTTAGATTAGGGTTAGTGTAGGGTTAGGGTTAGGGTTAGGGTTTAGGGTTAGGGTTAGTTTAGATTAGGGTTAGTGTAGGGTTAGTGTTAGGGTTAGGGTTTAGGGTTAGGGGTTACGGTAAGGGTTAGGGTTAGGGGTTAGGGTCAGGGATAGGGTCAATGTTAGGGTTAGGGTAAGGGTTAGGGTTAGGGGTTAAGTTTAGGGTAGGGTTAGGGTTAGGGTAGGGTTATGGTAAGGAATCAGTAGGGTTAGGGTTAGAGTTAGGGTTAGGGATCTGGTGGGTTGGGGTTAGGGTTTAAGGTTAGGGTTAGGTTTAGGGTAGGGTTAGGGTAGGGTTAAGGTTTAGGGTTAGGGTTAGGGATAGGTAAGGGTTAGGGTAAGGGATAGGGTTAGGGTGAGGGGTAGGGTTAGGGTAGGGCTACGGTTAGGGGTTAGGGTTAGGGGTTAGGGTTAGGGTAGTGTTAGGGTTAGGGTGAGGGGTAGGGTTAGGGTAGGGCTACGGTTAGGGGTTAGGGTTAGGGGTTAGGGTTAGGGTAGTGTTAGGGTTAGGTTAGGGTTAGGGGTAGGGGTATGGGTAGGGTTAGGGTAGGGTTAGGGTTAGGTTGGATTAGAATTTACGGTAAGGGTTAGGTTTAGTGGTTAGGGTCAGTGTCAGGGTTAGGGGTTAGGGTTAGGGATAGGGTAAGAGTTAGGGTTAGGGTTAGAGTTAGGGTAGGGTTATAGTTAGGTTTAGGGTAGGGTTAGGGTAAGGGTAGAGTTAGAGTAGGTTTAGGGTAAGGGTAGGGTAGTGTTAGGGTAGGGTATGGGTTAGGGATTAGGGCTAGGGTAGGGTTAGGGGTTAGTGTTAGGTTTAGGGTTAGGGTAGGGTTGTGGTTAGGGTTAGGGTAGGGTTGGGGTTAGGGACAGGGTTAGGGTTTGGGCTTACGGGTTGGGGATAGGGGTTAGGGTCACGGTTAGGGTAGGGTTAGGTTAGGTTTAGGGTTAGTGTTAGGGTTATGGTTAGGTAAGGGTTAGGGTAAATGTTAGGGTAGGGTTAGGGTTAGGGTTATGGGTTAGGATTATGGGCTAGGGGTAGGTAAGGTTTAGGGTAGGGTTAGGGTCAGGGTCAGGGTTAAGGGTAGGGTTTGAGTCAGGGTTAGGGTAGGGTTAGGGGTAGGGTTAGGGTAGGGTTAGGGATAGGTAAGGGTTAGGGTAAGGGTTAGGGTTAGGGATAGGGTAGGGTTAGGGTTAGGGTAGGGCTAGATGTAGGGGTTAGGGGTAGGGGTATGGTTAGGGTTAGGGTAGGGTTAGGGATAGGTAAGGGTTAGGGTAAGGGTTAGGGATAGGGTAGGGTTAGGCTTAGGGTAGGGCTAGATGTAGGGGTTAGGGGTAGGGGTATGGGTAAGGGTTAGGGTAGGGTTAGGGTTAAGGGTTAGAGTAGGGTTAGGGATAGGTAAGGGTTAGGGTAAGGGTTAGGGTTAGGGTCAGGGATGGTGTAGGGTCAGTTTTAGGGTTAGGGTATGGTTAGTGTAAGGGGTAGGGTTAGGGTTAGGGTAGGGCTAGGGTTAGTGTTAGGGTTAAAATTAGGGGTTAGGAGTTAGGGCTAGGGTAGGGTTAGGGGTTAGTGTTAGGGTTAGTGTAGGGTTGGGGTTAGGGTTAGGGTTGGGTTGGGGTTAGGGGCAGGGTTAGGGTTAGGGCTTTGGGGTTGGGGTTAGGGGTTAGGGTCACGGTTAGGGTAGGTTTAGGGTTAGTGTTAGGGTAAGGGTTAGGGTAGGGTTAGGGGTTAGAGTAGGGTTAGTTTTAGTGTTAGGGTTATGGTTAGGTAAGGGTTAGGGGTTAGGGTAAATGTTAGGGTAGTGTTAGGGTTAGGGTAGGGTTAGGGTTAGGTAAGGGTTAGGGTAGGGTTAGGGTCAGGGTTAAGGGTAGGGTTTGAGTCAGGGTTAGGGTCAGGGTTAGGGTTAGGGTACGGTTAGGTTAAGTGTTATGGTTAGTGTAGGGTTAGGGTTAGGTTTTGGGTCCATCAATAGGGTTAGGGTTAGTTTAGATTAGGGTTAGTGTAGGGTTAGGGTTAGGGTTTAGGGTTAGGGGTTAAGGTTAGGGGTTAGGGTTAGGGTAGGGTTAGGGGTTACTGTAAGGGTTAGGGTTAGGGGTTAGGGTCAGGGTAAGGGTTAGGGTTAGAGTTAGGGTAGGGTTTGGTTTAGGGTAAGGGTTAGGGTAGGGTTAGGGTTGGGTTAGGGTTAGGGTAGGGTTAGGGTTAGGGGTTAGGGTAGCGTCAGGGGTTAAGGTTAGGATAAGGGTTAGGGGTTAGGGTTAAGGTTAGGGTAAGGGTAGGGTTAGGGATAGGGTTGGGGTTAGGGTTAGGGTAGGGTTAGGGTAGGGCTAGGGTTAGGGTTAGGGTTATGGTAAGGGTTAGGGCAGAGTTAGGGTTAAGGTTAGGGTAAGGGTAGGGTTAGGGATAGGGTTGGGGTTAGGGTAGGGCTAGGGTTAGGGTTAGGGTTATGGTAAGGGTTAGGGCAGGGTTAGGGTTAGTGTTAGGGTAAGGGTTAGGGATAGGTAAGGGTCAGGGTTAGGGTCAATGTTAGGGTAAGGGTTAGGGTAGGGTTAGTGTTAGGGTTGGGTTGGGATTAGGGTAGGGTTAGGGTTAGGGGTTAGGGTAGAGTCAGGGGTTACGGTTAGGATAAGTGTTAGGGTAGGGTTAAGGGTTAGGGTTAGGGTAGGGTTAAAGTTGGGGTTAGGAATAGGGTTAGGGTTAGGTTAGAGTTAGGGTAGGGTTAGGGTAAGGAATCAGTAGGGTTAGGGTTAGGAATAGGGTTAGGGATCTGGTGGGTTAGGGTTAGGGTTTAAGGTTAGGGTTAGGTTTAGGGTAGGGTTAGGGTAGGGTTAAGGTTTAGGGTTAGGGTTAGGTTTAGGGGTTAGGGTAGGGCTAGGGTTAGGGGTTAGGGGTTGGGTTAGTGTAGGGGTAGGGGTATGGGTAGGGTTAGGGTTAGGGGTTAGGGTATGGTCAGGGGTTACGGTTAGGTTAAGGTTTAGGGTTAGAGTAGGGTTAGGAGTTAGGGTTAGGGTTAGGGTTAAGGATAGGGTTGGGGTTAGGGTTAGGGTAGGGCTAGTGTTAGGTTAGGGTTAGGTGTTTGGGTCAGGGTTAGTGTAGGGTTAATGTTAGGGTAGGGGTTAGGATTAGGTTTATGGTAAGGGTTAGGGTAGGGTTAGGGTAAGAGTTAGGGAAAGGTAAGGGTTAGGGTAAGGGTTAGGGTTAGGGTCAGTGTTAGGGTCAGGGTTAGGCTTATAGTATGGTTAGGGTAAGGGTTAGGGGTTAGGGTAGGGTTAGGGTAGGGGTAGGGGTAAGGGTAGGGGTATGGGTAGGGTTAAGGTAAGGGTAGGGTTAGGGTTAGGTTTGGATTAGAGGTTACGGTAAGGGTTAGGGTTAGGGGTTAGGGTCAGTGTCAGGGTTAGGGTTAGGGTAGGGTTAGTGTTAGGGTAAGGTTTAGGGTTAGGGTTATGGTAAGCGTTAGGGTTAGAGTTAGGGTAGGGTTAGGGTAGGGTTAGGGTGAGGGTAGGGTTTGGGTTAGTGGTTAGGGTTAAGGTTAGGGGTTAGGGCTGGGGTAGGTTTAGGGCTAGGGTAGGGTTGGGTTTAGGGTTAGGGTGGGGTAAGGGTTAGGGGCAGGATAAGGGCTTAGGGGTTGGGGTTAGGGGTTAGGATTAGGGTAGGGTTAGGGTAAGGGTTAGGGTAGGGTAAGGGTTAGGGTTTACGGTAGGGTTAGGGTTAGTGTTAGGGTAGGGTTATGGTTAAGTAAGGGTTAGGGTTAGGGTAAAGGTTAGGGTAGGGTTAGGGTTAGGTTTAAGGGGTAGGGTTAGGGTTAGATAATGGTTATGGTAAGTATTAGGGTCAGGGTTACGGGTAGGGTGTGAGTCAGGGTTAGGGTTTTAGGGTTAGGGTTAGGTTTTGGGTCGATCAATAGGGTTAGGGTTAGATTAGGGTAGGGTTAGGATAGGGTTAGGGTAGGGTTTGTGTTAGGGTTAGGGTGTAGGGTTAGGGTTAGGGTAGGGTTAGGGTTAGGGGTTAAGGTTAGGGGTTAGTGTTAGGGTAGGGTAGGGGTAGGGTTAGGGTAGGGTAAGGGTTAGGGGTTAGGATTAGGGTTAAGGTGTTAGGAGTTAGGGTTAGGGTAGGGTTAGGGTTAGGGTTAGGGTTAGAATAGGGTAAGGGTTAGGGGTAGGGTTACGGGTAGGGTTAGGGTAAAGTTAGGGTTAGGGTTCCGGTTACGGTTAGGGTCCATCAATAGGGTTAGGGTTTAGGGTTAGGGGTTAGGGTTAGGTGTATGGGTAGGGGTAGGGTTAGGGTTAGGGTTAGGTTGGATTAGGGTTAGGGTTAGGGTTGGGTAAGGGTTAGGGGTAGGATTACGGGTAGGGTTAGTGTTATGGTTAGGGTCCATCAATAGGGTTAGGCAAGGTTTAGGGTTAGGGTTAGGTGTTAGGGTAAGGGGTTAGGGTTAGGGTAGGGTTAGGGTCCATCAATAGGGTTATGGTAGGGTTAGGGTTATGGATAGGGTTAGAGTTAGGGTAGGGTTAGAGTTAGGGTTAGGGTAGGGTTAGGGTAAGGGTAGAGTTAGGGTAGGTTTATGGTAAGGGTAGGGTAGTGTTAGGGTAGGGTATGGGTTAGGGGTTAGGGTTAAGGTTAGGGGTTAGGGCTCGGGTAGGGTTAGGGGTTAGTGTTAGGGTTAGGGGCAGGGTTAGGGTTAGGGTAGGGTTGGGGTTAGGGTTAGGGTAGGGTTGGGGTTAGGGACAGGGTTAGGGTTTGGGCTTACGGGTTGGGGATAGGGGTTAGGGTCACGGTTAGGGTAGGGTTAGGTTAGGTTTAGGGTTAGTGTTAGGGTTATGGTTAGGTAAGGGTTAGGGGTTAGGGTAAATGTTAGGGTAGGGTTAGGGTTGGGTTAGGGTTAGTGTTAGGGTTAGGGTTATGGCTTAGGGGTAGGTAAGGGTTAGGGTAGGGTTAGGGTCAGGGTCAGGGTTAAGGGTAGGGTTTGAGTCAGGGTCAGGGTCAGGGTTAGGGTTAGCACAGGGTTAGGGTAGGGTTAGGTGTTAGGGTAGGGTTAGGGTTAGTGTTAGAGTTATGGTTAGGTAGGGGTTAGGGTAAGGGTTAGGGGTTAGGGTAAATGTTAGGGTAGGTTTAGGGTTAAGGATTAGGGTAGAGTTAGGGTTAGGTAAGGGTTAGGGTATGGTTAGGGTCAGGGTTAAGGGTAGGGTTAGGGTTAGGGTAGAATTAGGGTTAGATTTGAGGGTTAGGGTAGGGTTAGGGGTTAGGGTAAGGGTTAGGGTTGGATTAGAATTTACGGTAAGGGTTAGGGTTAGGGGTTAGGGTCAGTATTAGGGTTAGGGGTTAGGGTTAGGGATAGGGTAAGAGTTAGGGTAGGGTTAGGGTAGGGTTAGAGTTAGGGTAGGGTTAGTGTTAGGGTTAGGGTACGTTTAGGGTTTGGGTAAGGGTTAGGGTGAGGGTTGGTGTTAGGGTAGGATTAGGGTTAGGTTCAGGGTTAGGGTAGTGTTAGGGTTCAGGGTTAGGGTTGTGGTAAGTTTTAGGGGATTAGTGTTAGGGGGTAGGGTTAGGGTTAGGATTGGGATTAGGTTTAGGTTAGGGTTATGGTTAGGGTTAGGATAGGGTTAATGTAGGGTTAGGGTTAGTGATAGAGTAAGACTTAGGGTTAGGGTTATGGTAAGAGTTAGGGATTGGGATACGGTTTGATTTAGGGTTAAGAATAGGGTTCGGGTTTGATTAGGGTTAGGGTTAGTGTTAGGAATCAATTTGGAGGAAGGAAAAGGTTTAGGAATTGGTTCATTGTTAGGGTTAGTCTTCAAGTTAGTAATAGAGTAAGGGTTAGTGTTCGGGTTAGGAATAGGGTTCTGAATAGGGCGAGGTTTGGGAATAGGATGAAGTTTAGGGTTAGGGTTCGGGTCAGATTTAGCACTATGTTTCAGGTTCCTTTTAGGTTTAGTGATAAGGATTAGGGGTACGTTTAGGTATTGTACAATGCTAAGTGTTAGCTTCTGGGTGGGGGTTGGGGTTTGTCATGGTTTTATGATTTTTTGGTACTGGTATTCCACATCATAACATCATGTATTGCATTAGGAGTTGAAGAGCTAATACTCCAGCTCCATAGATCATTGATAATTCCAGGTATACCTGTCTGAGAAGAGAAGAAGCACTACATTCCCCAGAGGACTTTGCGATGCTTTGTATTTTTACGTGTTTTCCGCTCAGAGGGAACAGATAAAAACCCTCAGCGGTCACGGGACACTCTCTTTCCTTCGGGATCGACTCAGCAGTGGGTGCTCGCTGCCGTATCGCCTTCAGCGTTAGCGTAAGGCCTTCGGTTTATCGGACACTCTCTCTTGCTCATTTTGTTTGATTCATTAGCCTCAATTCCAATTACATTGTATTATATTGTGTTATTTTGCTTTCTAATATCTTATTTAGTAAATTAGCTTTCCTCCTCAGATCGTTGCCGCTGTTTTGTTTCTAGGCCCATCTCCCTTTTCCCTTTTCCCTTTTTCCTTGCCCTTTCCTGGGGCGTGGGTCCGTGGGTCCCCGCAGCAATCGTCACGGAACCGGGCCGATCCAGCCCGGTAAACCATTGACAGGGTTAGATTAAGGGTGAGGGTTAGGATTAGGACTAGATTTAGGATTAGGTTTAGGAATAGGTTTTCTTTGATTGTTAGAGTGAGAGAAAGGTTAGGCCTTGGGTTTGTTTTTGGAATAGTTTTGGGTTTCAGAATAGGAATTGGGTTAGTATTTGGAATCTGTTTTGGTTTAGTATTAGTGTTAGGGTCAGGGTTAGAAGTTAGGTGATGGCTGTGGTAATCTAATGCTTTGTGTTAGGCTTAGGGTTGGGCTTAAATTTGGGGTTGGTTTTAAGGTCCCATTTAGATTTCAGGTAGAATTGGAGTTAAATTAAGGTAACGGTTAGGATTAGATTTAGGGTTCTGATAAGGGTTAGGTTAGGGTTAGGGTTTGGTTCCAAGTTGTTTTTAGGGTTAGGGTTAACGTTAGGTTTCAGGATAGGGTTAGGAATATAGCTAGGTGTTAGGTAAGGTTTAATCCTAGGGTTTCAGTTCGGGTTAGGTGAAGCATTAGTTTTACAGTTAGAAGACATGTTAGGGTTAGGGTTAGGTTTTGGTGTAGATTTAGGTTTAGGGTAAGGGTTAGGGATGTAGATGAAGGTTTAGTGGAAGGGGTAGGGTTCTCTTTAGTTTTAGGACCCACAGCACAGAACCCGGCCCCAAAAGGGCACGAACGGACCCCATAACCCAGCCCTATAATGTCGATATCTGACCCCAAAACTCAGCACCAAAATCCTGCAATTCCACCCCAAAATCTCCATTATCAGCCCCAGAATCCGATTATTTCCCCCAAATGTCAGCCCCAAATCCCATTAGTTCCCCCCTGACCCCACAATTTTCCCCCGACCCCATAATTCCCCCCCATGACCCTATAATTTCCCCCCCAACCCCATCAATTCCCCCCTGTGACCCCATTACTTCACCTCCTGACCCTGTTACTTCCCCTATTCCCCCCGACCCTATAATTGCCCTAGAACAGCCACAGGACGATTCCTCGGTGCTGTTTGAGGTCACATCAGCCCAACCCCATTACTTTCCCCGCGTCCCCATAATTCACCTGTTCCCCCCGTGACCCCATTAATTTCCCCTCTGACCCTATTAGTTCCCCTGTTCCCCCTCCAACCCTTTAAATTCCCCCTGACCCCATAATTCCCCCTGACCCCATTGCTTTCCTCCCGACCCCATAAATTCCCCCTGACCCCATAATTGCTCTATAACAGCCGCAGGATGATTCCTCGGTGCTGTTTGAGGACACGTTGTACGCTGACGGATATTCATCGCCACTCAACGTCGCACAGCGCTACGTTGTGGCCTGCAGGGACACCAAGAAGAAGCGACCCCGTGTGGCCGTTTTGGGGCCGTTCCAGGATTTGGGTTTTTTGGGGTCATTAGGGCTGATTTACGGTCACTTTGGGGTCACTCTGGAGCACTTTGGGGTGCAGTGCTGCATCGTGGCCTGCAGAGACACCAAGAAGTGACCCCATAGGGGATTTGATATGGTCCTTATGGGGTCGTTATAGGGTTTTGGGGTCACTTTGGGGTCATTTTGGGGCCCTTTGGGGCGCAGCGCTTCCAAGAAGTGTTGGAAGTAATCTGGGATATTTGGGGTCATTTTGCGTCACATCGGGGTCACTTCGGGTCATTGCACGTTGGGGCGTGGCTCGAATGCGAGGCTTAACGTTGGCCATGCCCACTCGCTTCCCACTGGCTTCCGGTTTCCCACTTCCAGGCGTGCTTCCGCCTCCTTACCCACAATGCCCCGCTCGCTGCCGGAAATCCGCGCTCCCAGAAGTTTCAGTCATTTCCGGTCATCGTGCCTCGTTCCAGTGGCACTGTTCCGCCTCGCTACCCCACACCCCGCCCTTTCCGCTGCCGATCTGTGCTGTGATTGGCCGAGCTGTGCCGTGGGGCCGGAAGCGGCCGCATGGTGGAAGCGGAGCTGGAAGCAGAGCACGTGGTCAGTGGCAGGGCGGGAGGGGCGGTTATGGGGCCGGGGTCAGGTTATGGGGTTATGGGGCAGGGATTTGGGGCTGGGGTCGTGGGTGTGGGGTCCAGGCTTGGGGCAGAGCTGTGGGGCAGAGTTGTGGGTCCAGGTGCACTGATTGGGGCAGAGCTGTTGGATGCGGGGCTGAGCTGTGGGGTGGATCTGTGGGGCAGAGCTGTGGCGGTTGGGGGGCGGAGGTGTGGTGCAGGTATGAGCAGATGTGGGGCTCAGATGCGGGGCTGAGCTGCGGGATGTGAGGCTGATCCATGGGGCAGAGCTGTGGAATGTGGGGCTGATCTGTGGGGCAGGTAGGTATGTGGGGCAGAGCTGTGGGATGTGGGGCAGGTATGTGCAGATTGGGGTTGAGCCGTGGGG
The DNA here is from genome assembly GCA_023055505.1 of Callipepla californica brunnescens. NCBI lineage: Eukaryota > Metazoa > Chordata > Aves > Galliformes > Odontophoridae > Callipepla > Callipepla californica. The sequence goes on along the minus strand of JALIRH010000057.1, from coordinate 248,878 downwards.
CAGAGCTGTGGGATGTGGGGCAGATCTGTGGGTCCAGGTGTGGGGTTTGGGGCAGATGTGTGGGGCAGAGCCACAGGGCTGAGCTCTGGGGCCAGGTGTGGGATGAGGGGCTGAGCTGTGGGATGTGGGGCTGAGCTGTGTGGCCAGGGGATGAGGGGCAGAGATGTGGGGCAAATGTGTGGGATGTGGGGCAGCGCTGTGGGGCTGAGCTGTGGTGTGGATGTTTGGGGTGAAGGTGTGGGGCAGAGTTCTGCCCCACAGAGGTGCTCCCGCAGGAGGTGGAGGAGATGCAGTGGCGGCATTCTGAGGGGAATAGGTCAGTGCCCCATTGCTGCCCCACAGCTGCCCCATAGCCACCCCATTGAGATCCACTGAGATCAGTGGAGACCCCATTGAGATCCGTAGGGACCCCATGGAGATCCATGGTGACCCATGGCTGCCCCGTAGCTGCCCCACATCCGCCCCATAGCTGGGCGTGGCTTCGCTCTGGGCACACCGCCTTCTGCGGGACCCACAGCGACCCACACTGACCCACAGTGACCCACACTGACCCATAGAGACCCACAGCGACCCATAGAGACTCACAGCGACCCATAGCGGGACCCACAGCGACCCAACCGACCCACAGCAACCTATAGGGGGAACCACAGCAACCCACAGAGACCGATAGCTCACACAGCGACCCACAGTGACCCACAGCGGGACCCACAGCGACCCATAGAGACCCACAGCGACCCATAGAAACACATAGAGACTCATAGTTACCCACAGCGACTTATAGAGACCCACAGCGACTCACTGAGACCCACAGTGACCTATAGCTGGACCCACAGACACCCACAGCAACCCAAAGTGACCCACAGCTTGACCCATAGCGACCCATGCCAGGAACCACAGCGATCCATTGGGACCCATAGCGATCCACAGCGACCCATGGAAAACCACAGGGAGCAAGAGGGAGCCACAGAGACACAGCGACATCATGTGAGAGCGCCGCCTGGTGTCGTGGAGGGGGAACTGCAGCTCCTTAGGAATCTCCTGGGGCACATAGAGACCAACAGCGCCTCATAGCAGGACCCACACTGACCCACAGCGAACCATATTGGGACCCACAGCGTAACCCACAGCGACCCGTAACAGACCACATTGACCCATTGCGACGCACTGCAACCCATAGCGACTCATAGAGGCACAGCGACACACAGCCATCCACAGCAACCCATAGCGACCCAGCCGACCCACAGCAACCTATAGGGGGGCCCACAGCGACTCACAGCAACCCACAGAGACCGATTACAACCAATAGTGACCGATAGCGACCCACCGCGACACACAGCGACCCACACCGACCCATAGCAACCCACAGTGACCCACAGAGACCCACTGAGACCCATAGAGACCCAAAGCGACCCACAGCGACCCATAGCAGGACCTAGAGTGACCCATAGCGTCCCGAAGAGACCCGTAGCGACTCACTGCGACCCACAATGACCCATAGCTGGACCCACAGACACCCACAGCATGACCCACAGCGACCCATTGCAACCCTTAGCAACATGTAGAGACTTATAGCGATCCACATCGACCCATAGCGACCCATGGATACACATAGCAAGACCCACAGTGACCCATAGCGTCCCATAGAGACCCGCAGCAAAACGTAGCAGCCCACAGAGATCGATAGCGACGCATAGTGACCCACAGCGACCCATAGCGCCCAATAGGAAACCACTGATAGCAATAAGGAGCCCTAGAGACCCAGCGACATTACGTGAGAGCGCCCCCTGGTGGCGTGGAGGGGAACTGCAGCCCCTTAGGGATCCATTGGGAACCTTAGAGACCCACAGAGACCCATAGCAGGACCCACAGCAAACCAAAGCGATCCATAGCAACCCATAGCGATCCACAGTGACCCACAGTAACCCACAGCGAAGCATATTGGGACCCATAGCGACACATAGCGCCCAATAGGAAAACACAGAGAGCAATAGGAAGCCGTAGAGACACAGCGACATCATGTGAGAGCTCCCTCTGGTGGCGTGAAGGGGAACTGCAGCCCCTTAGGGATCTCCTGGGGCACGTAGAGACCCATAGCAGGACCCACACCGACCCACAGCGAACCCTATTGGGACCCATAGCGTGACCCACAGCGACCCACAGCAACCCATAGAGACTCATAGCAAACCACAGCAACCCACAGTGACCCATAGCGAGACCCACAGCGACCCACAGTGACCCACAGCTTGACCCAAAGCAACCCATGCCGGGACCCACAGCGACCCATAGAAAACCTCAGAGAGCAATAGGAAGGCACAGAGACATCACGTGAGAGCGCCCCCTCCCCTGGTGGCGTGGAGGGGAACTGCAGCCCCTTAGGGATCTCCTGGGGCATATAGAGACCCACAGCGACCCATAGCAGGACCCACAGTGACCCACAGCAAACCATATTGGGACCCATAGCGGGACCCAGAGAGACCCACAGACTGTTACAATGAAGGGTCGGGAACCCAGCTTGATGCTAGCTAATGTTCCATTTATTAAGCAACAACTCAAAGCTTAGATAGACAGAGAAGCAGTGTGTGTTAGGATCTAACTGGGGGAAGCTGCAAGGATCTAATTGAGGGAATTTACACTCCTCAGTGTTAACAGGTCAAGAATATAAAACACTCCTAGTCATCTAAACAAACAGTTTCTTATTGCTATCCATTACTGTCTTCTGTTTCTTTTCACTCCTTAGACATGGTTGTCTCAAGCTTATCAGCTTATCTTTACACAGCCTACGTCCAAGGTTTATGGCCTGATTCCTGCTTAGCTAACAGTTCCGTCTGACTCCCACTTTTGCCATCACCCACTTCTCCCCCTTTCTGTTATGAATATTTTCTTTGTAGCATTGTCAATCATCTTTTTGCGCACATTGTAAAATGCAAGGAAGTAACAGCAAAAGCGTTACAACGATCATCGCAATGTAGCACATCATTTTTAAGATACTGTGGAGCCATCCGGTGAGACCCCCATCCCGAGAATAATTTGTCCAACCAGTCCCAATCCCTCTGTTCCTGCAGTTTCTACACTCCATCCCGTATGGTCTTGATACTTGCTTGAATTGAAACGGAATGTTCTGACAGGTTCATGCAGCACATTCCTTCAAAATCCTCCCAGCCATGGCCTTGCGCCAGAAGTAGGAAATCAGTAGCAGCGCAATTTTGTGGCGCAGCATGTCTGACACTGTCCGCATCAAGTAAAAGACCTGTTAAAGCTAAACTAGTGGCATTTCCTTGTTTTGCTAAGCAAGAACCCAGTTTGTTCAGTGTTGCCAAAGCTTTAGCAACAGCAACCTGCGGTGTGAAAAAGGAAATGGCTCCTATGGTCTCCCTGTTCCAAAACTTCATGTTATCATCACAATCTGATCTGAAGGTGTGGGTCATTCTCCTAAAACGGTGGTGAGAATATTTCTTTCTCCATTGCAAGACAGTTGTCTCATTTCGGGTAAGGATGGTTAAACGCCCGAGACTACATGGCCCACCTCTAATGTAAGAAGGAATGGCAGGCCATGCCCGGTCAGCGCAACTACGGAAAACTCCATCTGGTAACTGTAAAGGAGCATTTACTGATTTTGAAAGGCTGGGTGAGGTGTAATTACACCACAGAGTTTGGTTATTGATGGCTGCGTCTACGGGACTGACATCCCATAGTTTGGTTTTATTTTTTCCAGTAGAATGGAATCTCAGGCAGAAGTCCATTTTTATAGATCCTAAGAAATCTATTTCTTGTGGCTCTAATTTGGCAGACGGAAGATATGGAACCCATCCATCCCAATTATCTACTGAATTTGTGCCAGTAAAGATTGCTCGTGAGGGACCAGGGATTGGCCACTCGTCTATGGGAAAGCCCACCAAGCGGGTAGAGAAGGGATTTTGTGCAGTTGCAGTGGCTAAGCAAAGTGTTTCCTGATGAGTAATATTAGCAAGTGTAAGCCACACATTCGTTTTTGGGAGGGTAATAAAACCAGTAGAGAGTCCTGAAATTTCAAGAAGTCAAGTCCATACAGTAGCTGGTCTCATCCTTCCTTGGTTGTGTTTTCATCTGTTGTCGACCAAGTCTGTTCCTCCCGGTATGGTTTCACGTTCTTCGCAGGAATCCACCTGGGGCCTTTTCCTGTGGAGACACAAGCATAACCTCTCCCCCATGTGACAAGAGGATATGGCCCCATTATCATACCTGTTTCTGGGTGGCGAATCAACACCGGAGCCTTGATTCTTCTTTCCAATGTGATATTCGAACTAAAATGTCGGACTATCGGGGGATTGGTATCTAGCAGAGAAGAATTCAAAAAGTGAAAACATCAAGAGCTTTATGTAGTCGCTCCTCAGGAGGGGAAGCTCCCATTCCCCCTTTCTGTTGTGCTAATAGACGCTTTAAAGATTGGTGTGACCGCTCAATTGACCTGGAGGGGAATGAGGGATCGCGGTGATGTGCATAATGCCCCAAGAATCCAGGAAGGCTTTTGTCACAGCAGAGGTATATGCAGGACCATGATCTGTTTTTAATTGGGAAGGGATACCTAATGTAGCAAAAGCACGCAGCAAACGCTTGCGAACATCTCGTGCCTTTTCTCCTGTATGACAAGAGGAAAATAAAGCTCCGGAAAAAGTATCAATCGAGGAATGTGTATATTTCAGCTTACCAAACCATGGGTAATGTGTGACATCCATTTGCCATAGCTGGAGGCTCTGCAGATCTCTGGGGTTAACCCCCCCTGCTATTGATGGGAAAGAATGCCTCTGGCAGTCGGGACATACCGCTGTAATGTTTGATGCTTGTTGGGAGGTAAGCCCAGACTGTCGTTTAAGACCTCCAGCATTCTGATGAAAGAAGGAGTGGCTAAGTTTAGCTTGCGCTATTCGGTCTGGTAAAACACGGACATATCAGCTTGAGATTCCCTTCTGCCGTGAAACCAGGTAAAGATGTGTGTGAGCGGATGTGCATTACAAAATAAGGATGAGTGTGGGAGTCTAAAAAAAAAAAAGTTCCTGGAACAAAATAAACAATGAAGAGTGAGAAATATTGCGTAATATGGATGCTTCTGCTCGCTGAACAATTCCTGCAACAGAAGCTGAGTCGGTAATAGGATTGAAAGGTGTGGACCATTTCCAAAAAACTCGGACAACAGCAGCTGGTTCCACTATTTGTGGAGAACCAGAAACAATTTCAATATCCGAATCCCATTGCTTCTGTTGATTATCCCACCATCAAATAACTGATTTGTGTGATCTTCCAGACCCATCCGTAATCTGGTAAGGGCCTGCAGCAGCTGATCACTTCTTTTTGGTGTGGATGTGAAGTGAACATTGAGGTTCAATAGCTTGTGTGACGGTGCGTGGGAAGTAAGGCTGCCTGTATAGCTTGCCAATGCCATGCTAAAGGCATCTGCTTGCTGATCAAGCCATTGTAAATACACATTTGTCACAGGTAAACAACTAGAGGAAAAGTCTACCCCTGATAACATCAGCAAGCGCTGCCTAGCTTTGATTCTCAGGGAAGCAAACATCTCATGCTGTGTCAGGATTGTCTTTGTCAACTGGTTTGGCAAAAAAATCCATTCAATAATGAATAGTGGGTCTGGCCTTTGAAAATCCCACTGAAAAATTAGCGCATGAGGTTGTCGAGCAGGGTTGAGGATCATTAGAAAAAAAGGTAACTCCGGGGCACACCGATGAGCTTGTCTGTTAGTGCTAGCTGCAGCAACTTTTTGCAAGGCACTAGCCACTTCAGAGCCAAGACGGCAGGGAGAGTGTAAATCAGAATCCCCTTTCAGTAGTTCCAAAAGAGGATACAAGTCTGCATTAGAGATACCCAAGAGCGCTCAGACCCAGTTAATTGATCCCAACCATTTTTGTACATCGTGTCAATTTTTCACATCAGTTTGTCTTTGTAAGGGCTAGGGAATGATAGTCTGGGCTCTGATGCACCAGCCTAAATATTTCCATGGTGATGTTTTCTGCATTTTTTCAGGCGCAATACAGAAACCTGCCGAATTAACAGCAGTTGTAAGGAGGGCTACTGCTTCCTCCATGATCTCGTGATGTTGCGCGGCCACTAAGATGTCGTCCATCTAATGATACGATAAAACATTTGGCATTGTGTCTGGAATGGGGCTAAGCACTTTAGCTACATACCACTGACAAATGGTGGGGCTATTTTTCATTCCTTGTGGCAGCACAACCCACTGGTATCTCTGCAACGGGGCTTGCATGTTGATGCTTGGAACTGAAAAAGCAAATGGAGGGGCATCCTCAGGGTGTAATGGACTATTAAAAAAGCAGTCTTGAAGATCAGTGCCAGTCAAATGCCAGTCTCGGGGAATCATAGTGGGTGACAGGAGGCCTGGTTGAAGGGCTCCTATATTTTCCAGAGCATCATTCATTTTTCTGAGGTCATGGAACAAGCGCCATTGACCAGTTTGTTTCTTAATGACAAATCCAGGTGAGTTCCAAGGATTAGTGGAGGTACAGTATGTCCTTTTGCTAATTGTTCCGCTACCAAGTCTTGGAGGGCGCCAAGTTTTTCTAGCGGAAGGGGCCATTGATCCACCCATCTAGGGGTATCTGTTTTCCATATTAGCTTAAGGGCGTCGCACCTCTCAATGGCCCCTCCCGAAAATCTGACTTGATAGTGACTCCCCACTGAACCATAACATCAGGGCCCCATAAATATCATCGGAATTGGCAACACAAACGGTTTGATAGTAGCTACCCGATCTTCAGGTCCTCTGATTGGAATGAACTCAGCACTTTGCTGGCTGTTCCTTGCACCTCCCACCCCAGCTAACGTATGTGATGATTTGTATGATGTAACCCAAAACCAAACCCCAGGCCTACCCCTTCTCTCACCCTGACACTCCAACCAAACCTCCGCCTAAACCTAACCCTAATATCTAAGCCTAAGCCTAACCCTTCCAATTGCCCTAGCCCTAACACTAACCCTTTTCCTATACCTAACCCTGACCTCAACCCTGATCCTAACCTTTCCCTAACCCTAACACCAACCCGTAACATCATTTGAATCCTAATCCTATTCCAAACCTTAACCCTATCCCAAGGCCTAACCCTACTCTGACCTTTACACTCCAACTAACCCAACCTCGATCAATAAATACAAATGGAATCCTAAACCTAAACCTAAACCTACTGCTAACACCACAAGTCAGCCTACTTTTCTCCCTAAATCTAATCACAAATCTCAAAAAATCTTTGTCCCTAACCCTAATCATAAATCCAGTCCAAACTCTGAAACTTTCCCAAAACCTATGCCTATTCCTAACACTTACTCTTACCCTAAGTCTATCCCTAACACTAACCCTTCTCCCAGACACAACCCTAAAGCCAACACTAATCCTAACCTAATCTTTATCCTAATCCTAAACCTAATCCTAACTCTTACCCTAATTCTAACTCTACCCTAACCCTAACTCTGACCCTCAAACCAAACCCACATTTAAGCACAACCCTAATCCCGACACCTAGCATCAGATTACCACAACCCTAACGGAACCCTAACCCTAACACTAATGCTAGGACTATCCCAAACCCTAACCCAAGTACTAGACCAAACCATACCCCTATCCCTCACTCTAAAACTAACAACCCTAACTAAACTCTAACCGTAACCCTATCCCTAATACTAACACTAATCATCTTTTAAACACCAATGTTATTCCTATTCCTAAACCTTACCCAATCTCCAAATGAAATCCAAGGCCGGTGCCTTCTCACACCCTAACGATCAAACCAAACCTACATCTAAACCTAACCCTAAATCCAATCTTTACCCTAAACCATACACTTGCCCTGGCCTTAACACTAACCCTTTCCCTATACCTAACCCTAACCCTAACCTTAACACTAATTTGAGGCCTATCCCTAGTAGGAACCCAAAACCTAATTGGAATCTGAATCCTGTTCTTAACCTTAACCCTAACACGACTTAACTCTACTCTGACCCTAAAAGTCAAATTAACCCTACTCCTTACCCTAAACCTCAATCTAAACCTAAACCTAACCCTAAACCTAAACTTCACAAGAACACTCAACCTAATCCTAGCACTAACCTAAACTAAAACTAAAACACCTTTTTTGCTAACCCTAATCCTAAATCTAACCCTAACCCCAAAACTCCCCCAAACCTGACCCTAAACCTAATCCACTCCAAAATCCTTACCCTAACCCTAACCCCAAACACCCTAATACTAGAACTAAAGCAATCCTTCACCCTAACCCTAAAACTAACAATTTAACTTTGACCCTAAAACTCAAATTCACCCTACATACACTTTATGCTACCTAGGTTAGGGTCAGGCTCAATCTGGGTTTTGTGTTGGGGTCAAAGGGATAGGGTTAGGGTAGAGTTCGAGTTAGGATGAAGGTAATGCTTACAGATATGTTTAGAGAATGGAACAGGGTTAGGGTTAAGGTTAGGGTAAGGTTGAAGGTTAGGCTCAGGGACAGATTTAGGGTTAGAGTTTGGGTTCCTTTTAGGTTTAGGGATAGGGTTAGGGTACGGTTAGGTATTGTACAACGCTAAGTGTTAGCTTCTGGGTAAGGGATAGGGTTAGGGTAAGGGTTAGATTCAGGGTTAGGGTTAGCATTAGCATCAGGGTTAGGGTTATGGTAAGAGTTAGGATAGGGAATGGGATACAGTTAGGGTAAGGGTTAGGAATAGGGTTAGGGTTACATTAAGGTTAGGGTTAGTGTTTGGATCAGGGGTAGGGTTAGGAATAAAGTTAGAGTAAGGGCTAGGATTAGGGTTAGGGTTAGGGTAGGGATACGGTTAGGGTAGAGTTAAGGTTAGGGTAGGGTTAGGGTTAGGGTAAGGGTTAGGGATAGGGTTAGGGTTAGGGCTAGGGTTAGGTTAGGGTTTGGGTTATGGTAAGAGTTAGGATAGGGATTGTGATACGGTTAGGGTAAGGGTTAGGAATAGGGATAGGGTTTGATTAGGGTAAGGGTTATTGTTTGGATTAGGGGTAGGGTTACGAATAAAGTTAGAGTTAGGGCTAGGATTAGGGTTAGGGTTCGGGATTGGATTAGTGTTAGGGTAAGGAATAAAGTTAGAGTTAGTGTTAGGATTAGGGTTAGGGTAAAGTAGGGTTAGGGGTAGGGTTAGGGTTAGGGTTAGGGTTAGGGTAGGGTTAGGGTTAGGGTTTGGGTTAGGCTAGGGTTAGGGTAAGGGTTAGGGTTAGGGTTAGGGTTAGGGTTAGGGTTAGGGTAGGGTTAGGGTTAGGGTTAGGGTTAGGGTTAGGGTAGGGTTAGGGTTAGGGTTAGGGTTAAGGTTAAATTTATTGTTAGGGTTAGGGTTAGGGTTAGGGTTAGGGTTAGGGTTAGGGTTAGGGTTAGGGTTAGGGTTAGGGTTAGGTTAGGGTTGGGGTTAGGGTTAGGGTTAGGGTTAGGGTTACGGTTAGGGTTAGGGTTAGGGTTAGGGTTAGGTAAGGGTTACGGTTAGGGTTAGGGTTAGGGTTAGGGTTAGGGTTAGGTAAGGGTTAGGGTTAAGGTAAGAATTAGGATAGGGATTGTGATACAGTTAAGGTAAGGGTTAGGAATTAGAGTTAGGGTTAGGGTTAGGATTAGGGTTAGGGTTAGGTTAGGGTTAGGGTTAGGGTTAAGGTTAGAGTTAGGGTTAGGGTTAGGGTTAGGGTTAGGGTTAGGTAAGGGTTAGGGTTAGGGTAAGAATTAGGATAGGGATTGTGATACAGTTAAGGTAAGGGTTAGGAATTAGGGTTAGGGTTAGGTTTAGGTTTAGGTTTAGGGTTAGGGTTAGGGTTAGGGTTAGTGTTAGGGTAGGTTAGGGTTAGGGTATGGTAGGGTTAGGGTTAGGGTAGGGTAAGGGTTAGCATTAAGTTTAGGGTTAGGGTTAGGGTTATAGTTAGGTTAGGGCTAGGGTTAGGGTTAGGGTTAGGGTTAATGTAGGGTTAGGGTTAGTGCTAGGAATCAATTTGGAGGAAGGAAAAGGTATAGGAATTGGTTCATTGTTAGCGTTAGTCTTCAGGGTTAGGGTTCGGATTTAGCACTATGTTTCAGGTTCCTTTTAGGTTTAGTGATAAGGATTAGGGGTACGTTTAGGTATTGTACAATGCTAAGTGTTAGCTTCTGGGTGGGGGTTGGGGTTAGATTAAGGGTGAGGGTTAGGGTTAGGACTAGATTTAGGATTAGGTTTAGGAATAGGTTTTCTTTGATTGTTAGGGTGAGAGAAAGGTTAGGCCTTGGGTTTGTTTTTGGAATAGTTTTGGGTTTCAGAATAGGAATTGGGTTAGTATTTGGAATCTGATTGGTTTAGTATTAGTGTTAGGGTGGGGGTTAGAAGTTAGGTGAGCGTTGTGGTAATCTAATGCTTTGTGTTAGGCTTAGGGTTGGGCTTTTACTTGAGGTTGGTGTTAGGGTCAGCTTTAGTTTGAAGGTAGATTTAGAGTTTAAATTGTGGTCATGCTTTGGATTAGTTTTAGAGTTAGGGTAAGATTTAGGTTTCCTTTCAGTGTTAGGCTGTGAGAATTGTAGGCTTTGTGTTTTTGGGTTTGTGTTGGGTTTAGGAATTGGAATAGTGTTTGGGATAGTATTAGCGTTAAGGCTGGGGTTAGAGTTAGGTGATGGCTGTGGTAATCTAATGCTTTGTGTTAGGTTTAGGGTTGGGCTTCAATCTGGGGTTGGTTTTAAGATCCCATTTAGATTTCAGGAAGAATTGGAGTTAAATTGAGGTAACGGTTAGGATTAGATTTAGGGTTCTGATAAGGGTTAGGTTAGGGTTAGGGTTTGGTTCCAAGTTGTTTTTAGGGTTAGGGTTAACGTTAGGTTTCAGGATAGGGTTAGGAATATAGCTAGGTGTTAGGTAAGGTTTAGTCCTGGGGTTTCAGTTCGGGTTAGGTGAAGCGTTAGTTTTACAGTTAGAAGACATGTTAGGGTTAGGGTTAGGTTTTGGTGTAGATTTAGGTTTAGGGTAAGGGTTAGGGATGTAGATGAAGGTTTAGTGGAAGGGGTAGGGTTCTCTTTAGTTTTAGGACCAGGGAAGGGTCCTAAAAGGGCCTTGGCTAAGGGTGAGTTTTAGTATTTGATTTAGCGTTGCGTTCAGGTCTAGGTTAGTTTGAGTGTCAGGCTGAGAGAAGGGGTAGGCCTTGGGTTTGGTTCTGGCTTAGTGTTAGGTTTAGGAATAGGAATAGTTTTGGTGTTTGGATTGGGTTTGGGGTTAGTAGTAGGGATTGGATTGGGGTTAGTGTTAGGTGAGATCTGCGGTAATCTGATGCTTTCTTTGAGGCTTGAGGTTTGAGCTTAAACGTGGTGTTGGTTTTAGGGTAGGATTTAGGGCTAGGGTTTGGTTGAGGGTAGCATTAGGTTTAGGTTTAGGGGAAGGGTTTTGGTTAGGGTAGAGGTTAGAATTCTGGTTTGGGTTAGGAATAGGGTTCTGGACAAGGTAAGGATTTAGTCCTAGGTTTCCAGTTAGGGTAAGGTGAAGTGCTGGTGTTCTAGTTAGGAGAAGAGTTAGGTTGAGGTTTCGGGTTAGGTTTTTTTGTCGATTTAGGTTTTAGGTAAGGGGTAGATTTTAGACAACATGAGCTTTCTGGTCAGAGTAGGGTTAGGCCTTAGAATATGGATAAGATTAGGATAAATGTAGGGTTAGTTTCGGGTTTAGGTTAGTTTGAGTGTTAGGCTGAGAGAAGGGGAGGGCCTTGGGTTTGGGTTTGGTTTAGGGTTAAGATAAGGTTTAGGAATAGGAGTAGGTTTGGGGTTTGGATTGGGTTTGGGGTTAGCTTTAGGGCTAGGTTTTGGTTTTGGTTTCGAGTTAGGTGAGGGTTGTGGTAATCTGATGGTTTGTTCAAGGTTTAGGGTTGGGCTTCAATTTGGGTTTTGGATTAGGATCAGAGTTAGGGATAGCTTGAAGGTAGAGTTAGGATTCGGCTAATAGCTACAGTGATTCTTATGGAGACAATTTGGGTCAAGGGTAAGTATTAGGCTTAGCTTTAGATTTAGAGTTAGCTTTAGGTTTAGGATTAGAGTTGTGGTTTTGGTTGGGAGTAGGGTTAGTGCTAGGTTTGAGGTTAGGGTTAGGGTTAGGTTTAGCATTTCAAGTAAGGCTTAGGGTTATGCTTAGCTTGAGGTTGAGGGTTAGGTTGTGAGTTAGGGCAAAGATTGTGGATAGGGTAAACGTTGGAGCTTGGATTAGGTTTCGGGTTAGCAATAGTCTTAGGTGTCATTTCTCCTCTAGACAAATCAGGTGTGATTCCACTGCTTCGAAATGTTCAGCAAGAAACCGTATAATCAGAGCACCGCAAAAGCCCCCTTTACCAAGTAGATCACACCAGCAGCGAGGTTTCTGTTCGAATGGCGCTGATCTGCGAATTCCGATTCTATGGCATCAATCGCGGCTCCTGCGGCTTTTGCTGCTGAAGAAAGACGAGCGTCATCAAGGTGCCGTGCAATGAATAGCGGCTTCAAGAATCATCCGGCAGAGGTCCTAATCAAGCAAATCGCGGTTTCCATGTGAAAGTGACTCCGTTTCAGGAGTTGGAAGTGAATGGAAGCTGAATCCTAATATTAATGGGAGGGTAAGTTTTGATTCTCATTCTGCTCTGCAACTGTATACAACGTATGTCTGCATCATTCATTCATCTGCGAGCACGTTTTCATTCTTTTTCTCTGAGCAGTGTTCTCCTTTTTAGTACCTCTAGATAATACCGACACACTAGTTTTTATGTCGAAGAAACGGATCATTCCGATGTTCATTTGGAACGGTATGATATTCAGAGCTAAAGAAGTCAAATAGTAGCGTTGAATACGTCAAGCTGTTTTTTCTACCAAATGCATTGTGTGATTCAACCGCTTCGAAATGTTCCCCAAAAACACTGTCATCGGAGCATTGCAAAAGCCTTCTTTAAAAAGCAGAGCAAAACGGCTGCGAGCTTTCTATTTGAAACGAGAAGAACTGCGTATCAGGCTCGAATCGCATCAATCGCGGCTATTGCTGCTTTTGCCGCTGAAGAAAGACGCCAATAAAACGACAGACGTGCACTGAATAGCGGCATCAATAATTGCCGGTTGCGGTCAAATTTCATCCAATCGCGTCTAACACGTGAAAGTGACTCCGTTTCAGGAGTTGTAAGAGAATGCATGCTGGATCCCAAACTTAGTGGGAGGGAAAGATTTGATTCTCGTGTGTGATTCTACCGCTTGTAAATGTTCCTCATAAAACCTTGTCACCGGAGCTTCGTAATGGCTCCCTTTAAGAAGCAGAGCAAAGCGGCCGAGAGTTTGATGCTCGAACCGCGCTTAGCCGCGGATTCCCATTCAATCGCATCAATCGCGGCTCCTGCTGCTCTTGCCGCTGAAGAAAGACGCCAGTCAGACAGCAGCAGTGCACTGAATCGCGGCTTTTCAATAATCAGCCGGTAGCGGTCCTAATCCAGCAAATCGCGGTTTACACGTGAAAGTGACTCCGTTTCTGGAGTTGTAAGAGAATGTGTGCTGGATCCCAGTGTCAATAGGAGGGAAAGTTTTGATTCTCATTCTGCTCTGCTACTGAATGCAACGTAAGTCTGAATCGTTCATTCATCTGCGAGCACGTTTTCATTCTTTTCTCTGACCAGTGCTCTTATCCTTTTTACTTCCTTAATCTAATACACTCACTTGAATTATCTTACAATACCGGCGGATCTTTCTCATTCTCTCTCAAAAAGGTATGTTTTTCAGAACTATGAAAGCAATGGAGAGACGTTAAGTACGGAAAGATAATTCCTCTCCCAATGGTGTGTGTGATTCCACCGCTTCTAAGGGTTCCCCAGAAAACCTTGTCACCGGAGCATCGGAATAGCCCCCTTTAGAAGCAGAGAAAAAGCGGCAGAGAATTTGATGCTCGAACCGCGCTTAGCCGCGGATTCCGATTCAATCGCACCAGTCGCGGCTCCTGCTGCTTTTGCCGCTGAAGAAAGACGCTAGTCAGCCGGTAAAAGTGCACGGAATCGCGGCTTCAGTAATCAGCCGGTAGCGGTTCTTCTTTAACAAATCGCGGTTTACACGTGAAAGTGACTCGGTTTCAGGAGTTGTATGTGTATGTATGCTGCATCCCAATGTTAGTGGGAGGGAAAGTTTTGATTCTCATTCTGCTCTGCTACTGAATGCAACGTATGTCTGCATCGTTCATTCATCTGCGAGCACGTTTTCATTCTTTTCTCTGACCAGTGCTGTTATCCTTTTTACTTCCTCAATCTAACACATTCACTTCAATTTTCTTACAATACCCGCGGATCTTTCTCATTCTCTCTCAAAAAGGTATGTTTTTCAGAACTATGGAAGCAATGGAGAGGCGTTAAGTACGGAAAGCTGGTTCCTCTCCCAAAGGCGTGTGTGATTCCAGCGCTTCTAAGGGTTCCCTAGAAAACCTTGTCACCGGAGCATCGGAATAGCCCCCTTTAAGAAGCAGAGAAAAAGCGGCAGAGAATTTGATGCTCGAACCGCGCTTAGCCGCGGATTCCCATTCACTCGCATCAATCGCAGCTCCTGCTGCTTTTGCCGCTGAAGAAAGACGCTAGTCAGCCGGTAAAAGTGCACTGAATCGCGGCTTCAGTAATCAGCCGGTAGCGGTTCTTCTCCAACAAATCGCGGTTTACACGTGAAAGTGACTCGGTTTCAGGAGTTGTATGTGTATGTATGCTGCATCCCAATGTTAGTGGGAGGGAAAGTTTTGATTCTCATTCTGCTCTACTACGGAATGCAACGTATCTCTGCATCATTCATTCATCTACGAGCACGTTTTCATTCTTTACTCTGACCAGTGTTGTTATTCTTTTTCGTACTTCTAGTTAATACATGGAAAAACTTTTTCTTGTCGAACACAAGTATCTTTCGATTCTCTTTTGCAAAAGTATGGTATTCAGAGATAAAGAAGCAAAAGAGAAAAGTTTATTACGGAAAGCTGTTTCTTCTACTAATTGCATTGTGTGATTGCACCGCTTATAAGTGTTCCCCAAAAACACTGTCATCTGAGCATTGCAAAAGCTCCCTTTAATAAACATAGCAAAAAAGCAGCGTGCTAATGTTCGAACCGCGGAAAACCGTGAATCATGTTCGAATCGCATCAATCGCGGCTCCTGCTGCTTTTGCCGCTGAAGAAAGAAGCCAGTCAGTTGAAAGACGTGCACTGAATTGCGTCTTCAGTAATCAGCCGGTAGCGTTTCTATTCCAACAAATCGCGGTTGAAACCTGAAAGTGACTCCAATTCTGGTGTTGTAAGTGTATGTATGTTGCATCCCAATGTTAGTGGGAGGGAAAGTTTTGATTCTCATTCTGCTCTACTACTGAATGCAACGTACGTCTGCATCGTTCATTCATCTACGAGCACGTTTTCATTCTTTTCTCTGACCAGTCTTGTTATTCCTTTTCCTACCTCTAGTTAATATCGTCACACAAGTTTTTCTTGCCAAACAAACAATTCATTCCCTTTTTCTTTTGGAACGGTATGGTATTCAGAGCTAAAAAGTCAAATAGTAGCGTTAAGTACGTTAAACTTTTTCTTCTACCAAATGTATGTTTGATTCCACCTCTTCTAAGTGTTCCCCAAAAACACTATCATCGGAGCATTGCAAAAGCCTTCTTTAACAAGCAGAGCAAACCGGCAGAGTGTTAATATTCGAACCGCTCAGAACCTCGGATTCCGCTCGAATCTCATCAATCGCGGCTCCTGCTGCTTTTGCCGCTGAAGAAAGACGCCAGTCAGGCGGCAGCAGTGCACTGAATCGCGGCTTTTCAAAAATCAGCCGGTAGCGGTTCTTCTCCAACAATTCGCGGTTTACACGTGAAAGTGACTCGGTTTCAGAAGTTGGAAGAGAATGTGTGCTGGATCCCAGTTTTAATAGGAGTGAAAGTTTTAATTCTTATTCTGCTCTGTTACTGTATACTCGAACCGCGCTTAGCCGCGGATTCCGATTCAATCGCACCAGTCGCGGCTCCTGCTGCTTTTGCCGCTGAAGAAAGACGCTAGTCAGCCGGTAAAAGTGCACGGAATCGCGGCTTCAGTAATCAGCCGGTAGCGGTTCTTCTTTAACAAATCGCGGTTTACACGTGAAAGTGACTCGGTTTCAGGAGTTGTATGTGTATGTATGCTGCATCCCAATGTTAGTGGGAGGGAAAGTTTTAATTCTCATTCTGCTCTGCTACTGAATGCAACTTATGTCTGCATCATTCATTCATCTACGAGCACGTTTTCATTCTTTACTCTGACCAGTGTTGTTATTCTTTTTCGTACTTCTAGTTAATACATGGAAAAACTTTTTCTTGTCGAACACAAGTATCTTTCGATTCTCTTTTGCAAAAGTATGGTATTCAGAGATAAAGAAGCAAAAGAGAAACGTTTATTAAGGAAAGCTGTTTCCTCTACCAAATGGATGTGTGATTCCACCGCTTATAAGTGTTCCCCAAAAACACTGTCATCTGAGCATTGCAAATGCTACCTTTTACAAACATAGCAAACCGGCTTCGAGCTAATGTTCGAACCGCGGAAAACCGTGAATCATGTTCGAATCGCATCAATCGCGGCTCCTGCTGCTTTTGCCGCTGAAGAAAGAAGCCAGTCAGTTGAACGACGTGCACTGAATTGCGTCTTCAGTAATCAGCCGGTAGCGGTTTTATTCCAACAAATCGCGGTTGAAACCTGAAAGTGACTCCAATTCTGGTGTTGTAAGTGAATGGATGCTGGATCCCAGTGTCAGTGAGAGGGAAAGTTTTGATTCTCATTCTGCTCTACTACTGAATGCAACGTATGTCTGCATCATTCATTCATCTACGAGCACGTTTTCATTCCTTTCTCTGACCAGTCTTGTTATTCCTTTTCCTACCTCTAGTTAATATCGTCACACAAGTTTTTCTTGCCAAACAAACAATTCATTCCCTTTTTCTTTTGGGACGGTATGGTATTCAGAGCTAAAAAGTCAAATAGTAGCGTTAAGTACGTTAAACTTTTTCTTCTACCAAATGTATGTTTGATTCCACCTCTTCTAAGTGTTCCCCAAAAACACTGTCAGTGGAGCGTTGCAAAAGCCACTTTTAACAAACATAGCAAACCGGCAGCGTGTTAATGTTCGAACCGCGAAGAACCGCGTCTCAGGCTCGAATCGCATCAATCGCGGCTACTGCTGCTTTTGCCGCTGAAGAAAGACGCCAGTCAGGCGGCAGCAGTGCACTGAATCGCGGCTTTTCAAAAATCAGCCGGTAGCGGTCCTATTCCAACAATTCGCGGTTTACACGTGAAAGTGACTCGGTTTCTGGAGTTGGAAGAGAATGTGTGCTGGATCCCAGTGTTAATGGGAAGGAAAGTTTTGATTCTCATTCTGCTCTGCTACTGAATGCAACGTATGTCTGCATCGTTCATTCATCTGCGAGCACGTTTTCCTTCTTTTCTCTGACCAGTGCTGTTATCCTTTTTACTTCCTCAATCTAACACATTCACTTCAAGTTTCTTACAATACCCGCGGATCTTTCTCATTCTCTCTCAAAAAGGTATGTTTTTCAGAACTATGGAAGCAATGGAGAGGCGTTAAGTACGGAAAGCTGGTTCCTCTCCCAAAGGCGTGTGTGATTCCACCGCTTCTAAGGGTTCCCCAGAAAACCTTGTCACCGGAGCATCGGAATAGCCCCCTTTAAGAAGCAGAGAAAAAGCGGCCGAGAGTTTGATGCTCGAACCGCGCTTAGCCGCGGATTCCCATTCACTCGCATCAATCGCGGCTCCTGCTGCTTTTGCCGCTGAAGAAAGACGCCAGTCAGCCGGCTGCCGTGCACTCAATAGCGCCTTCTCTAATCAGCCGGCATCGGTCCTATTCCAACACATACGCTAAAGCTAAACCTCACCCTACTCTCACCCTTACGCACCAGCTAACCCTGCCTCAATCCCTACATACAGATCAAATCCGAAACCTAAACCTAACCCTAAACCTCAACTTCATGCTAACATCAACACTCAACCTAATCCTATCCCTAAATAGAATCATCACATTGAGAAACACTTTCTCCCTAACCCTAATCCGAAATCGAATCCGAAACCTCAAAGAATCCCAAACCCTTTCCATAGCTCTAACCCAATGCTGAACCCTACCCTGACCCACTTTCACTACCCCTTACCATAAAACTCAATCAACACCAAAACCCACCCCTGACACTAAACCTAACACTAATTCTTATCCTAACCCTAACCCAAACACTTACCCTAATCCGAACCAAAACCCAAGCCCTAACCCGAGCACAAAGCCTTACCTTGCCCCTCATTCTATTCTGAACCCTAACCGGAAACCTAACACTTACCCTAAGACCAACCCTTTCCCTAAACAGAAATCTATCCCTAGCAGAAGCGGAACCCAAGCAAAAACTCCTACTTTAACACCAACCCCAAGTTGATGCCCAAGCCTAAACCTGACACATAGCATCAGATTACCACAACCCTCACCTAAACTCTAACCCCAACCCTAACACTAAGACTTACCCTAGCTATCTGATGGTCCTCATACCCTATTCCAATTCCTAAACCCAAGGCAAACACCACACAAAAAGCAATGCCTACCATTTTCCAAACCTGAAACTTAAAGTCAACCTAAACCTTACTCTAACCGTATATCAAACCCTGACCATTAGCCTCATTGTGACTCTAAGTCTGCCTTCAATCGAAATCTGACCCTAAAACCAACCCCAACTCAAAGCCCAACCCTAAACCTAAAGCTAAGCATCAGATTACTGCAGATCTCACCTAACCTATCCCTACTTCTAACCCCAAACCCAATCCAAACGCCAAACCTATTCCTAACCTAACACTAAGCCAGAACCCAACCCAAGGCCTACCCCTTCTCTCAGCCTAACACTCAAACTAACCTAGACCCAAAACCAACCCTAAATCAAATCCTAACCCTCCCCCTTACTCTATCCTGTACCCAAGCAAGGCGTAACCCTTCTCTGATCCTAAAACTAAAGAGAGCTCTACCCCATACTCTAAACCTTCATCTACACCAAAACCTAACCCTATCCCTAATCCAAAACCTAACCCTAAACCTAACCCGAACTCTAACCTTAATCCTAAACCTAAACCTTACCCTAACCCTAAGCCTAACCTTAACCCTAAGCCTTCTCTGAACCTCAAACTAAAGAGAACCCTAGCCCTTGCACTAAACCTTCAGCTACACAAAAAAATAACCCTAACCTAATCCTAAAACAAACCCTAAACCTAACCCAAAGCATCAGATTACCACAACCCTAACCTGACACCTACACTCAAATGCATCCTTCCCCTTATTTGAAGCAAAGTGAAATCCTAAATGGAATTCATAGGAAGAGTGAATTCACCAATCTTCATCGTATACAATGCACAATACATATACAATATACATACAAAGCGTACAAGGAAATGACTGAGTTTTCTCGTCTGTTAAAAAAACAAAACAAAACAAAACAAAAAAACGTTTTACATTTTTCTTAGAGTGGTTTGTAGATCGTCCGAAGTCTTGGACACCTCCCACTGGGGTCCTGTGTCACGGATTGGTCCTTTCACATGGCTTGCATGGATCCATCTGCGCTTAGCTGTCCGGATGGCTGTTTCTGTTGCTAATAAAACAAGAAAAGGTCCTTCCCAGCGGGGAGTTAGAGATGACTCTTTCCACGTTTTAATTTAAACCTTGTCTCCTGGACTGATTCCATGTATTGCCATATCTAGCGGAGGCCGTTGGACCACCAGTCCTTCCATTCTTCATTCATTCCTTCTCTTATTCATTTCAATTCAATATTCCTGTATTTTCTTCTACCTTGGGATGTTCCGATGGGAGTTCTAAATCATATGGCATTCCATATCCCATTTCAAAAGGTGATATTCCAGTCTCTCTTCTTCGTTCTGTTCTTCAGTTAAGTAGTGCCAGTGGCAAACACTTCATCCAAGACATCTTGGTTTCAATCATTCCTTTAGTAAGCCGCTTTGGAAGTTCCCCATTCGACCTTTCTACTTTTCCAGAGCTCTGTGGGTGCCATGGGGTGCGATATTCCCATTTGGTCCCCATTGGAGCTAAAGCCTCTTACACTGCCTTTAATACAAAGTGAGGGTCTCTAGCTGAATCTGCAACTTCCATGTTCCCATATCTGGGGATAATATGTTCGAACAATGTCTTGATTACTGTCTGGGCTGTTGCCCTAGCGGTGGGGTAGGCCTCCAGAAAATGTGTTCAATGGGCGATTCTTCCTAAGAAGTACTTCTATCTTCCAACCCTGGGGAGATCTGTGAAGTCTATCTGCATTTGAGCAAAAGGTCTGACAGCCCATTCCCTTCCTCCCTGTATTTTTTCCCTCAGTTGTTGTTTCTTTCCTTTCCTCCAAATCATACAATGATCTACAATTCCTTTGGCTATGCTAGAAATGCCTATACACATCTATTTCATTGTGAATTGGTCCACCAAGGCCTGAAGCCCGCAATGAGTCTGCTTCGGAAATTCTCATCTTCTCCAAGCTTTAGGGATTACCTCTCTTCCATCAGCTAATAACCATTTTCCCTCCTTTTCCTCAACCTCCATTTGTCGGAGCCGCTCTTTTCGCTTCTTCATCAGCAAAATTAGTTCCCCTTATTTCAGCCGACATCGCCCTCTGGTGCCTTTCCGTGTACTACTGCGCTTTTCTCTGGTTCTCTTCTTGCCCTCAGAGTTTGTCTTCTTAACGACTGGTGAATTAACCCTTTCCCGGGTGAGTTTACCAATCCTCTTTCCTCCCATCTTTTTCCCAAGGTATGGACTACCCCATACGCATACCTAGAATCTGTAGAGATAGTCCCAATGCTTCCTTTCAACATTTGAAGGGCTGTAAGGATTGTATAGAATTTCACAGCCTGAGCTGACCACGTTCTGTCCAATGCTCCCAATTCAATTACTGGAAATGTTTTCCCGTTTAGTAGAGCATCCCCTGATTTTCCTTTTCCTTCTACCACCCGGGAGGAGCCATCTACAAATCATTTGCCCCCTTCTAATAACTTCTCCTCTTCTAAGTCCTCCCCTCTTTTAGCCTGATACTCTATACACTGAATGCAATCATGGCTTAAATCTTCATCTGGTTCCCCATAGAAAAATTGAGCAGGATTTGGCAAACTTGGAGTTTCTATTTCTAATTGAGGAGAATGGATTAGGATTCCTTCCTATTTCAATAGTCTAGCATCTGTAATCCACTTCTCTGCTTTTTCTTGGAGTACTCCCCTTATTGTCATGTGGACTATACACTTGTAATTCACCCCTGAAAGTCATCTTCCCTGCTTCTTCTACTAACAGAGCTACAGCAACTATTGCTCGTAGACAGGTAGGCCACCCACGGCTAACGGGATCCAAGAGTTTTGAAAAGTATCCTGCTGGCTTCTTCTTCCCGGCCCATTCCTGGCTCACTACTCCAAAAGCGATCCCTTCGTCTGTATTTACAAAAAGGTCAAATGGGCTTTTTAGATCAGGTAAGCTTAACGCTGGTGCATGAAGAAGATCTACCTTGAAGTCTTCTAATCTTTGCTCATCCTCCTGGCTCCACTTTCTTCAGCCATCTTGTACTAGTTTCTGCTATAAAAGCTTTACCTTACTGCTATCATTCTCAATCCATTGTCGACAGCATCCTAGCAGCCCTAACATCTGCCTCACCTGCCTCTTGCCTCTTGGGGCTTTTCAAGATCAAATCCCATTTGCCCGTTCTGGATCTAATGTCTTATTTCCCTTGCTTAACCAATGTCCCAAATATTTCACTTCCTCTTCTGTAAATTGGCATTTTGCCTTTGAAACTTGGAACCCCTTTGAACCAAAGAAATGCAATAGTTTAATGCTCTCCTGTCTAACTGTCTCCTCGCCTGCTCCAGCTAATAGTAAGTCATCTACATATTGCACTAAGGTTGCCTGTGGGTTTAGTTCATCAGTTTTTAGTACTTGCTCAAGGGCTTGCCCAAACAAGTTAGGGATTCTGTGAATCCCTGTGGGAGCACTGTCCCTCTGAGTTGTTTTCTATGGGGGTTTGGATCTTCCCACTCGAAGACAAAGTAGTCTCTGCATTCTGCCGTCAGGGGGCAGGTCCAAAAAGCATCCTTGAAATCAATTCCACTATACTACTGAGATTCTGGCTTCAATTGACCGAGCAGCGGATAGGGGTTTGCCACTACTGGGAAGCGGGGAATTGTTCTCTCCTTAATTTCCCTTGAGTCGTGGACCAATCTGTATGTGCCATAAGGTTTTTTTTTTTACATGGAGTATGGGAGTATTCTAGGGAGACATACAAGGCTCTAATAGTTCTTTAGATATTAATCTCTCCATTTCAGGTTGTAGCCCTGATTTACCTTCCTGTGAAATGGGATATTGTTTCACCCTAATTGGAATGCCTGGGTCCTTTAGAATCACTTCAAAGGGTTCTATGTCTAACTTCCCTACTGATTCTGGACTCTACCAAACTTCTGGGTTAATTCTAGCCTCATCTTCTATCGTTAGAGTACGTTGCTGAACAGTTAATTCTCTATCTTTTACTTCCAAATTTATTCCTAACTCCACAATTCAATCTCTCCCTAGCAAATTCTATTCTGCTTCAGGTACCAATAAAAAAGACTCAGTTCCATAGGTGCTAGGTGATTCTATTTCTACCTGCTTTACAACAGGTACCATAAAAGGTTCCCCTTTTGTTCCAATTACTTGTAGCTCTTCCGAGGATAAAGAACATCCTCGAGGTAAATATTGAACAGTCGATCTTTCTGCCCCAGACTCTACCAAAAATTCCATTTCCTGACGCTGAGAACCCAATTTCAATTTGATCAAGGGCTTGTTTCTTTCCCAGGTCCCCAGCACATAGAGTCCCTGACCCCCTCAGTCCTCCTGAAACATTTGCTCGTCCCAGATTCTCTTTCTACAGTCTTTCTTCATGTGTCCCTTTTTCTGACAGTAGAAGCATTCAACTGTCCTCATATCTCTGGGTCTGTTCTGCTTGGGTTGAAGCGCATTTTCTGCCCGAGGAATATTCCCTCTTCTCCTTGCCTGGAACGCCCCCTTCTGTCCTTCTCTTACCGCGGCTATCAGACTTCCAGCTTGCCTCTTCTGAGTCTCCTCCTCTCTCCTTAACGTATACTTTCTGAGCCTCTCTCAGCAATTCATCTAATCCTCTCTCCTGCCAGTCCTCCAGCTTCTCTAGTTTCCTTCCAATATCTGTCCAGGACCTAGCTTCAAACCGCGTTTTCAGGAGAGCTCGCCCCACGGGGTAGCAGGATCTAATCCTGAATAGAACTGTACATTTCTGCATAGTCTCTCTAACCACTCAGTAGGAGTTTCATCTTTTTTCCGTTGCTTGCCTTATTTGCCTTATTGATATTCTGTCCCCGAGGGACAGATTCTCTAATCCCTTGAATAATAAGAACTCGCAAATCTGCCATGTGAGTACCATGTTCCTGGCTCTGATTATCCCAATTGGGCCGCTGTAAGGGTCACTTTAGATCTGCTCCTGGGCCAGACGGGTGTTGCTGATCCCAGATTCACGTACCTGCCCTCCTGATCATATCCCTTTCTTCTGCTCTAAATAGTATGCCCAAAATTGCCTGTGTTTCATCCCAAGTTTAATGGTTGGGACCTGAAGATTGATCTAGCCTCTCGGAGACCCCTCAAGGATCCTCCAGCAAATTCCCCATCTCCTTCTGAAATTCCCTTATGTATCTCCTGAGTTGAAGGGAACTGAAACATAGCCAGCTCCTGGCTTTGATCCTCCGGTAGCTACAGGTATTTCTCTTAAAGGGAGAACGTTTCCTCCTTGACCTCTCTCCTGCCTAGCTTGCCTTCTAGTGATCCTTCTCCTAGGGAAGTCTAGGGGTTCACATTCAGGTTCATCTCCCAAGTCAGATTCAGCTTGCTCCGGCGGAGCCGCTGGATTCTGTTCGGGGGGAGCGTAAGGCGGGGGGATAGTGTATAATGTCCTCCTCTGTTGTATTCCTTTTTTTAATTAGGGGGAACAGAAAGGTTCCAATATCAGATTCTACACATCATTTGCATACTCACCATCTTCCAGATTCAAAGGCTGTTTTTCATTTGCATAAGCGTTTAGAGCCTGGCAGATCCGGTCCTCAAAGGACCCAAATACTGGCCAGAACAGCTGATCTGCCCTTCTCTGCTTTCCTCCCCATACCTCCATACAGTCATGTACCATCTTCACCTCACTCTTTCCTCGTCTAGAGGGAGAATCACCCCAATGTTTTAACATTAAACCTAGGGGACTTTCTAGTGGTATGTCCGGTAGCTTTACCTGCGAGCTGTACCTAGAGTTCGGAGCTACAGGTCTCTGCACAGAAGTTCCCCAGCCCAGGGGCCGTCCGAAGACGGGGTGCTCCCCTGGAGTGGGAATTCCACAGCAGAGTCGCCTGGATCCGAGTCACGGCACCAAATTGTTAGAGGTGTGAAGAGAACGATACGCACCAACTGTTGCCAACAGTAAGGAATTTATTGAGCAAGCAAGAAATGAGCGGAACAGCGCTGGGCGGCTGGGAGTCTCCTCTGCACCAGAGGTGCTCAACAGGGCCCCCCAACCCCTCTTTTCATTGTCCCTTATCTCTGCATTCATGTCTTATCTTTCTCTTCCTGGGCTGCGCTGGCTGTTATCTGGGGGTCGTTCTCTGCCTCCTGGCGATCGAGATGATGAAGGCCATAGTTTTCCTCAGCTCCGATCACGCGCGCTCAAGAGAAGATTTTCACTTCTTTTTCTTTTGCAGTTTCTCCAAAGGTCACTGCTATCTGTTGTTCATTGTCCAGGTGTTAGAACTAAGCGCTGTGGCTCCAACTTGCACAAACTACAGTTTTTAGACAAAACATCGATATATCTCTTTTGAGACTTCTACAAACTACATAGTTCTCAGAAAAAAAAACACGCTGAAAAACACGGACACATCTGTCTCGAGTCGGTTTGATTAACAAGTAGAGAACTCATTTTTACCACAATCCTTACCCTAAGCCTAACACTCACCTTAAACCTAACCCTAACCCTGTACCTAGCCTGAACCCTAAGCATAACCCTAAACCTATCCCTATTCCTATCCTCAACAGTAACCCAAACCCTAATCCTAACACTGACACTCAACCTAGTTCTAATGCTGTATCTAACCTTAGAACTCAAACAAACCCTATCCCTAAGCCTAATCCTAAATCGAATTCTAACCCTTACCTATACACTATCCCTATCCCCAAAACCCTTTTCCTACACCTAACCCTAACCACAAGACTTACCTTAACCTAACCCTAACAGCAATCCCAGGCCTAACCCTAACACTAACCTGAAACCTAATCCTATTCCTAACCTTAACCCTAACCAGAGGCCTAACCCTAATCTGACCCTTACACTCAAACTGACCCTGCCCCTAACCCTAAACACACATCGCATCCTAAACCTAAACCTAAACCTAAAACTTCCCCTAATGCTAACATGAACACTCAACCTAATCCTAGCTCTAAACACAATCATAAAACTGAGAAAAACTTTTTCCCTAACCCTAATCCTAAACCTAATCCAAAACCTAAAACAATCCCAAACCCTTTCCCTATCTCTAACCCTAACCCAGAATCTAAACCTAACCCTATTACTAAACCCAATCTTACACCTAACCCTATTCCATAACCTAAACTTACCCTAACACTGTATCACTAAATCTTTCCCTAATCGTAACCCTAACCCTAAACATAACCTTACCCTAGTACTAAAACAAACTTACCCATAACCCTAACCCAAAACCTAACAGAACCCTAGTCCTAACCATAATCCTAACCCTAACTCAAACCCTAAATCTAACACTAATCCTTACCCTAAACAGAACTCGAAGCATTTCCCAAATCCTAATTCTAACTCTACCCTAACCCTAACCCAAACTCAGACCCTACCACAAAACCCAAGTGGAAGCCCAACCCTAAACCTAACCAAAAGCATCAGATCACCACAACCCTCACCTAAATCTATCCCAAAACATGTTCCTAATATTAAACCAAATCCTAATCCAAACACTAACCCTACAACTATTCCTAAACCTTTACTTAACACAAAGCCAAACCCGAGGCCTACCCCTTACCTCACCCTGACACTCAAACTAACCCTACCCCTAACCCTACATACAAATCCAATCCTAAGTCTAACCCTAAACTTAACCCTAATGCTACTCCTAACATGAACACTTCACCTACTTCTGTCCCTGACGCTAACACTCAGATTATCCCTAACCCTTACCCTAAACCGAAATCTACACCAAAACCTAACCCTTGCCCTAACCCTGACCCTGAAGCTGACCCTAACCCTAGCCTAAACCCTAACCCTAACCAGTCGCAGAAAAGGCCTGAATCCATACAGCCTTTTCACTGTGAAAATCTGGGAGAGAAAATCTGGCTTACCATGGAGATCTCAGCTTTAAGGAAATCTAAAAACAAAACAAAGCATGCAGTTCCCAGATTCCCAGCAACATTTTTCCCCATACTTTCACCACCATAGATTGAGAAGACCATTTGCTGGACTTACACAGTGTCAGCAGGGTGAACCACATTTGGTCAGTGCACAACATTAATTACCACTTGCTCCACAGGCACAGGACAGACGGCCTCAGCGGTTAAGCACCCAGCCACTACAGGGATACACTTTCTGATTCACACTGCTGCAAAACGGCACCCATCTATTGTGCAAGTACCTGCTGTAAACCGTAACACAGAAACTCTAGCAGCTACGGAAATCAGGAAAGAAATACTTCAAGAACTAATCAATACTTCTACTCAAAGGACGTATGAATATACTTCAAGTAGACTTCAGCTTCCAGGACCACGACATCCCAAGGTCCTGGAACAGAAAAACAACTCCGAATTTAATTCCAGAACTGGATCAAGAAATTCAGTCAGTGAGATCAAGACATTCACCCAGACAGCCACAGCTCATCAACCTCACCTTCATTTCCACCCAACAGAATAATGCTATGTAAACTACATAGCATAACACGCCCTGCCCCCTTTCTTGCAATATCCTGAATATAAAATCCCTTTTCTTTTTTTTTCCGTTATCCAAAATTTACATAGGAATACCTTCTTGATCATATTTAACGT
This sequence comes from Callipepla californica brunnescens, assembly GCA_023055505.1. Taxonomy (NCBI): domain Eukaryota; kingdom Metazoa; phylum Chordata; class Aves; order Galliformes; family Odontophoridae; genus Callipepla; species Callipepla californica. Next base: position 221,781 of record JALIRH010000057.1, on the reverse strand, counting down.
GCACTCAAAAACAGCATCAAAGATCTGAGGTATTTCAGCAGCGATGTGCCCACCCAGCTTCTTTACAGCCACAGCCACAGTACCCAGTACTGCAGGCTCTCTAGCAGCTGGAACATTTCTCTGGTAGTCAATGAGAGCGGCACCCAACAAGGGAGGAACAAAGTTTTCAGCAACCTACATCAAGAGCAAGACATGCTTAGAGCAGTGCAGTTACCCAACAAAGCCTCACACAGCAGTTGGGAAAGAAGCTAAAAATGAACTTACACGCCCACATGCTTCCCACACACTGTGTTCATCCAGCAGTGCTTGCCTGAGGGCTCTCCTACACCTTCCTGCTTCCCCTTAGGACTGCTCTCAGCTGACACTACCTGAAGCACTCAAAACACAGCTCAGGCCTACCCCTGTATGATCACAGCTTATCATCCTTCCTGCAGATATTGCAGTTCTGAAGCCAGTTCTTGTGAACAGAACAGTGTTAACTGCACTGCAGCAAAAGAGCAGAGTTCCTCCTGAATGTGTCCTATCAACTCTTTGGATGCCATATTTACTTACCATCTGAGGATCGTTGGACCTGCTCACCCAGCCAGAAATCAGTTCTAAACTTTCCCTTTTTACAGTCCTCATCCTTCTAACCAAGGGCTGCTTGGTTTCCACTTCGCCTGAAAGGTAGCAAAGCTGCACTGAATCTGGGTTAAGATGCGTCAACAAACAGATTCCCCTCAACTCCTTCCAGAAGATTGAGAATGTTTCATTTTTATACCCAAATGACAAAGAAGGAAGATCTCTCGTTCATATTATGCAGATTAAAACCATTTTCCCATTACTTCAGCTCCATGGATCCAAGTTGCAATTTAGTATTCCAGTGCTACTGCTGACAGCACACTCTGCCAGTACAACTCAGAAACAATGCTGCAGCTTCTTTTTCAAGGAAGGGAATGTTCCTTCAGCTCTCAGGATCATGCTTACCTCTGGCTCTCACTGCGTGATGAGAAGAACCAACCTATACAGTGTTCTAAAGCACGCTCCTGATTTGGTCACAAACATAATTGTTCCAACTTGTCTTTACTACAAGGAGCCTAATTCTTACTTCATTTTCTCACGTCCAAGTCCATGCAAGTCTCGTCAGTAGAACTTGCCCTAACTGAGTGCACAGACACACACTCATAACAGTACATCCAAGGAAAACCTCACCAGACTGCAGCCAGGGAAACAAAGGCAGAACTGCTCCTGCTGCCATCAGAGATAACAACTGTGAGAACACACTCTGAGCCGAGTGCCATCTCAATAGCTGTTGCTCGAGTAAAATCTCACCACTACAAGTCCTAGCAACTGCTTCCTATTTCTCTCGTTGTGTTTTCTTTTTGTTTTAAGCACCTTCTGGCAATTAGAGCTGCAGAATCAAAAGAATGCATTAAGTTCTGAGAAGCTACGTCAAGGTGTATTCATTGCATGGGTAAGAAAGTCTGTCAGAACACAGCTCCAATAACCGAGTCACTTCATTCCTCAAGGGATGCTCCAGCAGCACATTCTACTTGGATATCACAGACCCAATTTTTTCCAGGTAACAGTGGTTAGGTAACTCGAGTAGCTCCTAATTCCTCCTCAGTGATTACCAGTCTAGTTTGTGACAAATCTGAGGCGCCTTCACTGAAGTTACACTTCTGTAAGAAAGCTGTTTCAGTAGTAGAATATCACCAAACCAAAACTCTGCCAACGTCCTAGGGTCTTTTCTTATCTAAAACGATTCAGTCAGAACTTACAACTGTGTCTCCACAAGACTGCTATTAGTCAGCAGTCTCCGGTACCCTTCCTAAACTCACACTTGAAGAGCTTTCCTCCTTCCGCAATCAGAGTTTCTTTGAACAAAACATCTGGCTAACAAAAACAAGAACCTAAGCAAGCACATTTTCAGGCATTCTCTTGCCCAAACGCACACACAAAGAAGCAACAAAAACCACCACCACCAACAGACACGCAATGAGATAAGCCCAGCAAATTCACAACCTGATCACGTGCACTGCCCATCCCGCTGTTAGGAAGGACGTGCAATTTCTTACCGTCAGCCTCAAGAGCTGCAGACATGTTTTCACTTGGGCACTTGGACATATTCAGCATATCTAAATCAATTCTTCCCAGCTGAATCACAAAGGGGCGGCCAGCTGCTTTCCATGCCCTTACGCTGCTTTTCAGAATGCTACCAAGCTGCGTAACGGCTTCAGGATCCTTCAGAACATCAACATTCTGTGGAAAAGAACTGAGCTAACTCCATTCAGTCAATGAAAACGCCATTTATCTTCTAATACAAAAACGGTCACTTTCACGTTTAGGGTTATCTTACACGCTGTGTTAAAGCATGTTCTGTCAAGTTCTTCAACTGGATTTAAACCAGTCTCAGTTGTTTAGGTCTCCTTCAACACTTCTACTGCCAGATCAACCATTGCTTTATAAAAGTTCAGCACAGCCAAGTTCACTTCATTCCACAGATGAAAAAAAATGGAATAACAACAAACATTCAGCACTTTTACTTTAGTTGAATACACAAAATGTACCGTCTGACTTTTGTTGCCTGCATGTGTTTTTCTATCAGATGCTCCTGTACAGTCCGGTCTGTCTGCGCCCCAACCACGTATCCTACTGCTCCACAGAACGGATGCACCTGATTGAAAAACAAGAAGTCCAACAGAAAGTTAAGGAAGACTAACCCAAAATGTACAGCGTTCAGGTAGTAAAAGTTCAAAATGGCTTTCCAATGACTAAATACCCACTTCCCACCTCAGTTCACAAGATCCTTCTCCATCCTTTCCTTCCTTACTCCACATTTAAAGCAAGCCTCTGCTCCCCTCCAATACAGGCAGGAAATTAGAAATGCAAAAGCCCAGCTCCAACTTAGACTGGCTACTGCAGTAAAGCAGAGCAAAAAATCCTTTTACAAATATATTAACAGTAAAAGATCTAAGGAGAATTTCTCTCCTTTACTTGATGCGGCAGGGAATGGAACCGCAGAGGATAAGGAAAAGGCTGAGGTTCTCAATGCCTTCTTCACGTCTCTCTTTAATAGACAGATCAGTTAACTCAGGATACTTTTTGCCCTGACCTGGAAGTCTGGGACGAAGCGCATCATACACCCCCTGTGATCCTAGCAGAGACAGTCAGAGACCTGCTCCTCCATCTGAACTGCCGCAAGTCCATGGGACCAGATGGGATCCAACCAAGGGTGCTGAGGGAGCTGGCAGAGGTGATTGCCAAGCCGCTTTCTGTCATCTATCAGCATTCCTGGTCATCTGGAGAGGTCCCACAAGATTGGAGGCTTGCCGATGTGACTCCCATCTACAAAAAAGACCGTAAGGAAGTGTCATGCTTTTATGATTTTTTGGTACTGGTATTCCACATCATGGCATCATGTGGTGCATTGGGAGTCAGGGAGAAAACTACATTCCCCAGAGGACTTGGCAATGCTTTGTATTTTTTCACGTGTTTTCCGCTCAGAGGGAACAGATAAAAACTCTCTGCGGTCACGGGACATTCTCTCTTTCCTCTAGGATCACTTAGGAGTGGGTGCTCGCTGCCGTCCGCCTTCAGCGTTAGCGCAAGGCCTTCGGTTTATCAGGCACTCTCTCTCTCTCTCTCTCTCTCTCTCTCTCTGTCTTACTCGTTTTGTTTGATTCATTGGGCTTAATTCCAAATTGTATTGCATTATACTGTGTTATTTACTTCCTGATGTCTTATTTAGTAAATTAGCTTTTCCCCCTCAGATCGTTGCCGCTGTTTTGTTTTGGGGCTTATCTCCCTTTTTCCCTTTCCCCCTTCCCCTTGTCCGGGGTGTGGGCCTGTGGGTCTCCTTCCTCGGTTGTCGCAGGGCCGGGCTGAACCGGCTCACAAACCCCTGACATTTTTGGCGCCCAACGTGGGACACAACCAGCTGCCTTAGCCAGACAGAGACAAACTTTTAGAGTACATCTCTGTCTGTTGTTAACAAGCTTATCTGTACTGCAAGTGCTGTACAACAAAACACGACCTTGAAGTCCGGGCGTACTGTCAGTTGTTTTGGGATATCTGTAAACTTCTTTTGGGTACTGCCAGATTGTTTTAGTACAAGAAAAAAAAAAAATAATAATAAAAAGATGTCTTTTCTGTTTCTGTTAAAACTGCCCTTACAGGGATTGTACTTCACCGCTTTTTCCCTCTTAATGCTCAAAACGTACTGGAACTTGGTTAAGTTTGCCATTCTGTTCCATTGGGTCTGGTCCCTGTATGATAAATTAAAAGCAATGATAGAGGATCCTGCCAGATCCCAGGGCACCCCAGCTAATGGAACAAAGGATAACATGTTAACGAACCATGTGATGTTTGAATGGGTATCCAGGTTCCCCTCTCAGTTTTTTATGAATTTTCAAGATCACAGCTTAGGGATGGTGTTAATAATTGGGATATTAGTCCTCCTGCATGTAGTAGCACTTTACATCATGTGCAGGAAGCTTCTCCCAGAAACAGAGAATGTTGAATGGCAGGGAGAGTGGAGAGTTTTAGGAAAGAAATGAGAAGGATGGGGACACCCGGTGTCATGGGATCTTTCTCCTGAACAATTGCAGGATCCTGAGGAGCTAGGCCTGTATCTGAGTAAAGGGTGCTGCGGCTCAGAAAGATCTGAGGTGGAACACTTATCTGGGGCTTGGCCTATGCTTACCGAGGTTTATATACTATTATGAAGAGAGAGAGTGTCCAAACTGAGGCCCAAACCAAAGAGGAAAACTTCCCGGTCACACCTGACCAGCCAAAGGAAGCACCAGTATCAAAGTCAGTTGCCCCTGTGGAAGGCAAGAAATGGAAACGTGTGTCCTCGCGCCTAGAACGCAAAGAAGAGGTGCCGAAAGAAGAGGAAGATATAGGTGAGGGGGTGGCCACAACCCCATCACCATCGAGAAAGGCAACAAAGAAAAGTGAGAGACATGGAGAAGAAAGTGATGATGAAGGTGAAGAGAAAGTTAAAGTTACGACGTTTCGTTGGCCCGTGAAAATGTCTGAGATCCAAGGCTCAAGAAAGGAGTTTATTCGACGTCCAGATGAGAGTATTGTCACTTGGTTGCTTCGGTGTTGGGACAACCGGGCCAACAGTGTGTCCCTTGATAGTAACGAAGCTCGCCAACTAGGAAACATTGCCCGAGATCCGGCTGTCGACAGAGGAATCAGCAGGTATATGGATGGAATCGCCAGCCTCTGGCAACGAATGCTAGTAGCTGTGAGGGAAAGATATCCCTACAAGAGTGACCTGGCACCTAAAGTGAAAAGGTGGAAAACTATTGAGGAAGGCATCCAGTATTTGAGAGAAACAGCTGTGGCGGAAATGCTGTATGATCCCACCTTTGATCCTGACGATCGGGACCATGATCCGGAGAAAGTAAGGAGTACACCCGAAATATGTCAGAAGCTTTCAAAGTCAGCACCAGAAAGGTACGCCGGTACACTAGTGACAACGTTCAACAGATATGAGGACCAAGACAGAAAACCCCCAGTTTTTGAACTAATTCTTACACTTCAAAACTTCAAACAAAAATTTCCGCTGCCATACGCGTCCATTTCAGCCATATCAAAGTTAGAAGGACAAATGGAAGATATACTGGGAAAACTATCCCAACTGATTGATAGGGTTGAATCGGTTGCAGCTATCAGAAGCAAACGCCATCCTGCTCGAGCAAATGACAGCACTAACTTCACTAACTTCATGTCGCGTGCGGCTTTGTGGAGTTACTTACGTGCAAATGGAGAAGATATGAAGGAATGACATCAAAAACCCACCCCTGCACTGCGAGTACGGGTGAGAGAATTACAACACAGACCAACTACCAGCGAAGTTGTTCCCGTCACTACAGGTAATGAATAGAGGGGCCCTGCCCTCAGCCAGAGGAGGGAGAGGGATAATAGAGTGTATTGGACTGTGTGGATTCGGTGGCCTGGCACATCAAACCCACAGAAATAGGAGGCACTGGTGGATACTGGTGCACAATGTACTCTAACGCCTTCAAGTTATAAAGGGGCAGAATTGATTCATCTCTCTGGAGTGACTGGCGGCTTTCAGGAATTGTCTGTGCTGGAGGCAGAAATAAGCCTCACGGGTAAAGACTGGCAGAAGCATCTTATAGTGATTGGACAGGGGGCCCCACGCATACTTGGTATAGACTATCTCAGAAGGGGGCACTTTAAGGATCCCAAGGGGTAGCGATGGGCTTTTGGAATAGCTACTGTGGACACAGATAGCATTAAGCAACTATCTGTTTTACCTGGCCTGTCAGAAGATCCATCTGTTGTGGGGTTGCTACAAGTGGAGGAGCAACAGGTACCAATTGCTACAAAAACGGTGCACAGACGGCAGTACCGCACCAACAGGGATTCCTTGCTCCCCATTCATCATCTGATTCGTCAGCTAGAGAGCCAGGGAGTGATCAGCAAAACTCACTCCCCGTTTAACAGCCCCATATGGCCAGTGCGTAAAGCCAACGGAGAATGGAGGTTGACGGTAGATTACCGTGGCCTGAACGAAGTCACACCTCCACTGAGTGCTGCTGTGCCAGACATGCTTCAACTCCAGTATGAACTGGAGTCAAAAGCAGCCAAGTGGTATGCCACCATTGACATTGCTAACGCCTTCTTTTCAATTCCCTTGGCCACAGAATGCAGGCCACAGTTTGCCTTCACCTGGAGAGGCGTTCAGTACACCTGGAACCGTTTGCCCCAGGGGTGGAAGCACAGCCCAACCATTTGCCATGGGTTGATCCAAACTGCATTGGAACAGGGTGCTGCTCCTGAGCATCTGCAGTACATCGATGATATTGCTGTATGGGGCAATACAGCAGAGGAAGTTTTTAAGAAAGGAGAGACAATAATACAGATCCTCCTGCGAGCTGGCTTCGCTATTAAGCGAAGCAAAGTGAAAGGACCTGCACAAGAAATTCAGTTCCTAGGCATAAAGTGGCAAGATGGACATCGTCACATCCCAACAGATGGGATTGACAAAATTACTGCCATGTCTCCACCCACCAGTAAGACAGAGAGCCAAGCTTTTCTGGGTGTAGTGGGATTTTGGAGACTGCATGTTCCAAACTACAGCCTCATTGTGAGCCCCCTTTATCAGGTGACCTCTGGAAGAAGAATGATTTTGTGTGGGGCCCTGAGCAGCAGCAGGCTTTTGAGCAAATGAAGCAGGAGATAGCCCGTGCCGTGGCCCTGGGGCCAGTGCGGACGGGACAGGATGTAAAGAACATCCTCTACACTGCTGCTGGAAAGGAAGGTCCCACTTGGAGTTTGTGGCAAAGAGCTTCTGGAGAGACCCCAGGCCGACCCCTTGGTTTCTGGAGTCGAACATACAGGGGGTCTGAGGAGCGCTACACTCCAACTGAGAAGGAGATCTTAGCCGCATATCAGGGGGTTCGAGCTGCTTCTGAAGTAATCGGTACTGAAATGCAGCTCCTTCTGGCACCTCGACTGCCAGTACTGAACTGGATGTTTAAAGGAACAGTTCCCTCTACCCATCATGCTACTGATGCCACTTGGAGTAAGTGGATTGCGCTGATTACACAGCGAGCTCGGATGGGGAACCCCAACCGTTCAGGAATCCTGGAGGTGATCATGGACTGGCCTGAAGGTAAAAAGTTTGGAACAACCCCAGCAGAGGAGGTGTCACGTGCTAAAGAAGCCTCACCATATAATGAACTAACAGAAGATGAAAAGAGATACGCCCTGTTCACAGATGGATTGTGTCGCTTTGTGGGAAAGCCCGATTGCTGCCCCATAGCTGCCCCATAGCCTCGCCATAGCTTCCTCTTAGATGCCCCACTGCAGCCCCATAGCTGCCTCACTGCTGCCCCATCGCTGACCCACTACTGCCTCACTGCTGCCCCATAGCTTCCCAATAGCTGCCTCACCGTTGCCGCATATCTGCCCCATAGCCTCCCCACAGCCTCCTCACAGCTACCCAATAGCTGCCTCACTGGTGCACCATAGCTGCCCCAGAGCCTCGCCATAGCCTCATCATAGCTGCCCCACTGCTACCCCATAGCTGCCTCATAGCCGCCCCATAGCCACCCCATAGCTTCCTCACTGCTGCCCCATAGCTGCTCCATAGCCTCCCCATAGCCTCCTCATAGCTGCCCCATAGCTGCCCTATAGCCTCCTCATAGCTGTCCCACTGCTGCCCCATAGCTGCCCCGTGGCTGCCTCATAGCTGTCAAACTGCTGCCCCATTGACGCCCCATAGCTTCCTCACTGATGCACCATAGCTGCCCCATAGCCTCCCCATAGCCTCTTTATAGCTGCCCCACTGCTGCCCCTTAGATGCCCAATGGCTGCCTCATAGCCGCCCCGTAGCTGCCCCACTGCTGCCCCATAGCCTCCCCATAGCCTCTTCATAGCTGCCTCACTGCTGCCCCACAGCCGCCTCATGGCTGCCTCATACCTGCCCCATAGCTGCCTCATAGCCGCTCCATAGCTGCTGCATAGGCTCCTCGGAGCTGCCCCATAGCTTCCTCAATGCGGCCCCAGAGATGCCCAACTGCAGCCCCATGGTTGCCTCATAGCTTTTCCATAGCTGCCCCATAGCCTCCCCATAGCCGCCCCATAGCTGCCTCACTGCAGCTTCATAGCTGCCCCGTAGTCTCCCCATAGCCTCCTCATACCTGTCCCATCGCTGCCTCTCTGCTGCCCCATAGTTGCCCCGTAGCCTCCTCATAGCTACCCCACTACTGCCCCATACCTGCCCCACTGCTGCTACATATCCACCCCATAGATGTCTCACTGGTGTCCCATTGCCACCCCATGGCTGCCTAATAGCCGCCCCATTGCTGCCCCACTGCTGCCCCATAGCTGCACCATGGCTGCCTCATAGCTGTCCAATACCTGCCCTATAGCCTACCCATAGCCTCCTCATAGCTCTCTCACTGCTTCCCCATAGTTGCCCCATGGCTGCCTTGTAGCCGCCCCATAGCTGGTCCATAGCCTCCTCTTAGCTGCCCCACTGCTGCCCCATAGCCGTTTGATGGCTGCCCCATGGCTACCCCATAGCTGCCCCACTTCTGCCCCATAGCCTCCCCATAGTCTCCTCATAGCTGCCTCACTGCTGCCCCATAGCTGCCTCATAACTGCAAAACTGCTGCCCCATTGCCGCCTCGTAGCTTCCTCACTGATGCACAATAGCTGCCCCATAGCCTCCCCATAGCTTCCTCTTAGCTGCCCCACTGCAGCCCCATAGCTGCAGCACTTATGCCCCATAGCTGACCCACTACTGCCTCACTGCTGCCCCATAGCCTCCCCATAGCTGCCTCACTGCTGCCCCTAGCTGCCTCACTGGTGCCCCAGACGTACCCCATGGCTGCCCCATAGCCTCCCCATAGCTGCCTCACTGGTGCCCCAGACGTACCCCATGGCTGCCTCATAGCCGCCCCATAGCTGCCCCATTACTGCCCCATAGCCTCCCCATACTTGCCCCATAGCTGTCTCACTGCTGCCCCATAGCCACCCCATAGCTGCCTCCCTGCTCCACCATAGCTTCCCTATGTCTGCCTCATCGCCACCCCATAGCTGCCTCATAACCTCTCGATATCTGCTCCATAGCTGCCCCACTGCTGCCCCATACCTGCCCCATAGCCTCCCCATAGCCGTCCCATAGCTGCCTCACTGCTGCCCCATGGTGCCCAATGGCTGCCTAATAGCCGCCCGATAGCCTTGCCACTGCTTCCCAATAGCTGCCCAATAGCTGCCCCACTACTGCCCCATAGCCGCTCTATAGCTGCCTCATCGGCTTCCCATAGCCTCCTCATAGCTGCCTCATTGCTGCCTCACTGCTGCCCAATAGCTGCCCCATAGCCTCCCCATAGTCTCCTCATAGTTGCCCCACTGCTGCCCCATAGACGCCCCATAGCTGCCTCACTGCTGCTTCATAGCTGCCCCATAGCCTCCCAATTGCCTCCTCTTAGCTGCCACACCGCTGCCCCAGAGCTGCTTGATAAGTGCCTCATACCTGTCCCATAGCTGCCTCACTGCTGCCCCATAGCCTCCTCATAGCCTCCTCATATCTGCCCCACTGCTGCTCCATATCCACCCCATAGCTGCCCGACTGCTGCCCCGTAGCCTCCCCATAGCTGCCTCACTGGTGCCCCAAAACTGCCTCACTGCTGCCCCATAGCCTCCCCATAGCCTCCTCATAGCTGCCCAACTGCTGCCCCATAGCTGCCTCACTGCTTCCCCACTACTGCCCCATAGCCTCCTCATAGCTACCTCATATCTGCCCCACTGCTGCTCCATATCCGCCCCATAGCTGCCCGACTGCTGCCCCGTAGCCTCCCCATAGCTGCCTCACTGGTGCCCCAAAACTGCCTCACTGCTGCCCCATAGCCTCCCCATAGCCTCCTCATAGCTGCCCAACTGCTGCCCCATAGCTGCCTCACTGCTTCCCCACTACTGCCCCATAGCCTCCTCATAGCTACCTCATAGCTGCCTCACTGCTGCCCCTTACCTGCCCCACTACTTCCCCATAGCTGCCCCACTAATGCCCCATAGCTGCCCCATAGCCTCTCCTGAGCCGCCACATAGCTGCCTCACTACTGCCCCATAGCTGCCCAACTGCTGCCTCATAGCTGCCAAACTACTGCCCCATAGCCGCCCCAAAGCTGTTTCAAATCTGCTCCATAGCTGCCCCATAGCCTCCTCATAGCTGTTCTATAGCTAGCTCACTGCTGCCCCATAGCTGCCCCATAGCCTCCCTATAGCTTCCTCTTAGATACCCCACTGCGGCCCCATAGCTGCAGCACTAATGCCCCATAGCTGACCCACTACTGCCTCACTGCTGCCCCATAGCTTCTCAATAGCTACCTCAACGTTGCCACATATCTGCCCCATAGCCTCCCCACAGCCTCTTCATAGCTACCCAATAGCTGCCTCACTGGTGCACCATAGCTGCCCCAGAGCCTCGCCATAGCCTCATCATAGCTGCTCCACTGCTGCCCCATTGCTACCTCCCTGCTGCCCCATAGCCGCCCCATGGCTGCCTAATAGCCGCCCAATAGCTGCCCCACTGCTGCCCCATTGATGCCTTATATCTGCCCGACTACTGCCACATAGCCACTATATACCTGCCCCATAGCCTCCCCATAGCCTCCTCATAGCTGCCCCATAGCTGCCCTCTAGCCTCCTCATAGCTGTCCCACTGCTGTCCCATAGCTGCCCCGTGACTGCCTCATAGCTGTCAAACTGCTGCCCTAAAGACGCCCCATAGCTTCCTCACTGATGCACCATAGCTGCCGCACAGCCTCTCCATAGCCTCTTTATAGCTGCCCAACTGCTGCCCCATAGCTGCCTCACTGCTTCCCCACTACTGCCCAATAGCTACCCCATAGCTGCCTCACTGCTGCCCCATATCTGCCCCACTACTTCCCCATAGCTGCCCCACTAATGCCCCATAGCTGCCCCATAGCCTCTCCTGAGCTGCCACATAGCTGCCTCACTACTGCCCCAACTGCTGCCCAACTGCTGCCTCATAGCTGCCAAACTACTGCCCCACAGCCGCCCCAAAGCTGTTTCAAATCTGCTCCATAGCTGCCCCATAGCCTCCTCATAGCTGCCCAACTGCTGCCCCATAGCTGACTCACTGCTAACCCATAGCTGCCCCATGGCTGCCTTATAGCCGCACCATAGCTGCTTCACTGCTGCCACATATCTGACCCATAGCCGCCTCATAACTGCCTCACTGCTGCTTCATAGCCGCCCCATAGCCTCCTCATAGCCTCCTCATATCTGCCCCACTGCTGCCACATAGCTGTCTTACTACTGCCCCATACCTGCCCCACTGCTGCTCCATATCCGCCCCATAGCTGCCCGACTGCTGCCCCATATCTGCCCCATAGCCTCCTCATAGCTGTTCTAAAGCTAGCTCAATGCTGTCCGATAGCTGCCCCATAGCCTCCCCATAGCCTCCTCTTAACTGCCCCACTCGGCCCCATAGCTGCAGCACTAATGCCCCATAGCTGACCGACTACTCCCTCATTGCTGCCCCATAGCTTCCCCATAGCTACCTCACCGTTGCCACATATCTACCCCATATCCTCCCCACAGCCTCCTCAAAGCTACCCCATAGCTGCCTCACTGTTGCACCATAGCTGCCCCATAGCCTCTCCATACCCTCCTCATTGCTGCCCCATAGCTGCCCCACAGCCTCCTCATAACTGTCCCATTGGTGCCCCATAGCTGCCCCATGGCTGCCTCACTGGTGTACCATAGCTGCCCCATGGCTGCCTCACTGGTGTACCATAGCTGCCCCGTAGACTCACCATAGCCTCATCATAGCTTCCCAACTGCTGCCCCATTGCTACCTCCCTGCTGCCCTATAGCTGCCCCATAGCTGCTCCATAGCCTCCCCATAGCCTCCTCATAACTGCCCCACTAATGCCCCATAGCTGCCGCACTAATGCCCCATATTTGACTCTCTACTCCCTCACTGCTGCCCCGTAGCCTCCCTATAGCTGCCTCACTGGTGCCCCATAGCTGCCTCACTGGTGCCCCATAGCTGCCCCATAGCTTCCCCACAGCCTTCTCATAGCTGCCTCACTACTTCCTCACTGCTGCCCCATAGCTTTCTCATAGCTACCCCATAGCTGCCTCACTGCTGCCCCATATCTGCCCCACTACTTCCCCATAGCTGCCCCACTAATGCCCCATAGCTGCCACATAGCCTCTTAATAACCGTCCCATATCTGCCCCACTGCTGCTCCATTGCCTCCCCATAACCTCCTCATAGCTGACCCATAGCTGCCCCATAGCTACCTCACTGCTGCCCCATACGTGCCCCATGGCTGCCTAATTCCCGCCCCATAGCTGCCCCACTGCTGCCTTATATCTGCCCAACTACTGCCACATAGGCGCTCTATAGCTGCCCCATAGCCTCCCCTTAGCCTCCTCATAGCTGCCCCATAGCTAGCTCTCTGCTGCCACATAGCTTCCCCATAGCCTCCTCATAGCTGTCCCACTGCTGCCCCATAGCTGCCAAAATGCTGCCCCAAAGCCGCCCCATAGCTTCCTCACTGATGCACCATAGCTGCCCCATAGCCTCCCATAGCCTCCTTATAGCTGCCTCACTGCTACTCCATAGCTCCATCACTGCTTCCTCATAGCTGCCCCACTACTGCCTCATAGCTGCTTGATGGCTGCCTAATAGCCGCCCCATACCTGCCCCACTGTTGCCCCATAACTGCCCCATGGCTACCCTTAGAGCTGCCCCACTTCTGTCCCATAGCTGCCCCATAGCTGCCCCACTGCTGCCCCGTGGCTGCCTCATTTCTGCCCCATACCTGCCTTACTGCAGCCCCATAGCCACCCCATAGCTGCCTCATATCCTCCCCATAGCCTCCTCATAGATGTTACAAGTGCTAGGGGAAAAAAGAGAGCGCCGCGCGGCCCCGGAATCCTGCCCCGCCCCTCCCCCGCTGCCGCTGCCGCTGCCCAGCCCCACCCCCAAAGCTCACAGTGCCTCCCGTACAGCCGCCGCCGCCGCTCCAACGTGCGGTTTCCGCGGCAACGGAGCCGCCGCCGCCGCCGCCGCTCCAACGCGCGGTTTCCGCAGTTTCCGCAGTTTCCGCGGTTCCCACGGCAACGGAGCCGCCGCCGCCGCCGCCGCTCCAACGCGCGGTTTCCGCGGTTTCCGCGGCGCCGCCACCGCCGCCGCCATAGTACTCCACCGCTCCGTTCATCTGCGGGGGGGGGGACTTCCGTTTCCGGCTTCCGGGACCGGCGCACGCGTAGTGCTATTCCCAGAGCCGCGCGCAGTGGGGGTGGGGCTGTTCGGCCATGGCGTTGGCGGGGGGGGAGGTCGCGCAACGTGGAGCTCCTGGGGGAGCTACAGCGGCTGCTCGCGCACACGCAGGTGGGAAAGGGGAGGGGGGGAGGAGTGGGGTGGCGGAGGGAGAAGGGGGGAATAGGGTGTGGGTGGGGTGGGGCGGAGTTGGGTGAGGGACGGGGATGTGGGGCTGGGGTTGGGGCTAATGGGGCTCGATGCTCGGTTCTAAGTCCGGGTGCTCAGTTAGGGGTCTGAAGGCTCTGTTATGGGGCTGGGGCTGCAGATGTGGGGTCGGGGTTATGGGGCTGGGGTCGGGGTTGTGGGTCCGGGGCCGTCGATGTGGGGGAGGGATCAGCCAGTCCTCATTGGTGGGCAACCATGGAAGGGGCGAGGACTCCAACAAAAGAAGCGGGGGGAAACCAGCAGCCCCACTGCTGCCCCATAGCCTCCTCATAGCTGCCCCACTGCAGCCCCATAACTGCCCCATGGCTGCCCCACTGCTGCCCCGCTGCCACCCCATAGCCACCCCACTGCTGCCCCATAGCTGCCCCACTACTGCCTCATAGTGGCCCCATAGCCTCCTCAGAGCTGCCCGATAGCTGCCTCATAGCCACCAGATAGCCGCCCCATAGCTGCTCCATAGCCTCCCCATAGCCTCCTCATAGCTGCAACACTGCTGCACCATAGCTGCTCCATGGCTGTATAATAGCCGCCCGATAGCTGCCCCACGGCTTCCCAATAGCTGCCCAATAGCTGCCCGACTACTGCCACATAGCCGCTCTATACCTGCCCAATAGCCTCCTCATAGCTGTCCCACTGCAGCCCCATACCTGCCCCATGGCTGCCCCATTGCTGCCACATAGCCACCCCACTGCTGCCCCATAGCTGCCCCACTACTGCCTCATAGCGGCCTCATAGCCTCCTCAGAGCTGCCCGATATCTGCATCACTGCTGCCTTAGAGCCGCCCCATAGCTGCCCCACTGCTGCCCCATTGCTGCCTCACTGCAGCCCCATAGCTGCCAATGGCTGCCCCATAACCTCCTCATAGCTGCCCCATAGCCGCCCCATAGCTGCCCCACTGCTAACTTATAGTTGCCCCACTACTGCCCCATAGCTTCCCCACTGCTGCTCCACAGCCGCCCCAAAGCCTGCTCATAGCTGCCCCACTGCTGCCCCATATCTGCCTCATGGCTGCCTCATAGCCGCACCATAGCTGCCCCACTGCTGCCCCGTGTCTGCCTCATGGCTGCCTCATAGCCGCACCATAGCTGCCCCACTGCTGTCCCATAGCTGCCCTATAGCTTCCTCGTAGCTGCCCCACTGCTGCCCCATAGATGCAAAATGGCTGCCTCATAGCCGCTCCGTAGCTGCCCCACTGCTGCCCTATAGCATTTCCATAGCCTCTTCATAGCTGCCTCACTGCTGCCCCACAGCCACCCCATGGCTGCCTCATACCTGCCCCATAGCTGCCTCCTAGCCGCTCCATACATGCCCCATAGTCTCCCTATAGCGTCCTCATTGCTGCCCCACTACTGCCCCATAGCTGCCCCACTACTGCGTTATTGCTGCCCCACTGCTGCCCCATAGCTGCCCCATAACGTCCTCATAGCTGCCCCATAGCTGCCCCATACCTGCCTCACTGCTGCCCAATAGGTGCCCAAAGGCTGCCTAATAGCCACCCCATAGCTGCCCCACTGCTTCCCAATAGCTGCCTTATATCTGCCCGACTGCTGCCCCATAGCTGCCTCATAGCCTCCCCATAGTCTCCTCATAGTTGCCCACACTGCTGCCCCATAGCCTTCCCATAGCTGCCTTAGCTGCCCCACTGCTGCCCCATATCTGCCCCATAGCCTCCTCAAGGCCTCCTCATAGCTAACCCATAGCTGCCTCACTCGTGCCCCATAGCTGCCTCTCTGCTGCCCCATAGCTGCCCCATAGCCTCCTCATAGCTGCCTCACTGCTGCCCCATATCTGCCCAACTTCTGCCTAATTGCTGCCTCACTGCTGCACCATAGCTGCCCTACGGCTGCCTCATAGTTGCCCCATAGCTGTCTCATAGCCACCCGATAGCTGCCTCCATAGCCTTCTCGTAGCTTCCTTACTGCTGCCCCATAGCTGCACCGTGGCTGCCCCATAACTGCACCGTGGCTGCCTCATAGCCGTTACATATCTGCCCCATAGCCTCCCCATAGCTTCCTCATAGCTGCCTCACTGCTACCCCATAGCTCCCTCGCTGCTTCCCCATAGGTGCCCCATGGCTACCTCATAGCTGCCCCACTGCTGTCCCATAGCTGCCCCATGGCTGCCTCATAGCCACCCCATAGCTGACCCACTGCTGCCTCATAGCCACCCCATAGCTGACCCACCGCTGCCTCATAGCTGCTCCACTACTGCCCCATAGCTGCCTCACTGGTTTCTCATACCTACCCCATGGCTGCCTCATAACCTCACCATAGCTGCCCCACTACTGCCCCATAGCCACCCCGTCGCTGCCCCATAGCCTCCCCATACTTGCCCCATAGCTGTCTCACTGCTGCCCCATAGCTGCCCCATGGCTGCCTCATAGCCGTCCAATAGCTGCCCGACTACTGCCCCATAGCTGCCTCATAGCCTCCCCATAGTCTCCTCATAGTTGCCCACACTGCTGCCCCATAGCCTCCCCATAGCTGCCTTAGCTGCCCCACTGCTGCACCACATCTGCCCCATAGCCTCCTCATAGCTGACCCATAGCTGCTTGATAAGTGCCTCATACCTGTTGTATAACTGCCTCACTGCTGCCCCATAGCTGCCCCATAGTTTCCTCAGAGCCTCCTCATATTTGCCCCACTGCTGCCCCGTAGCTGCCTTACTACTGCCCCATACCTGCCTCACTGCTGCCCCATAGCTTCCCCGTCGCTGCCTCATAGCCGCCCCATTGCTGCCCCATGGCTTCCCAATAGCATCCTCAAAGCTGCCCCATTGCTTCCCCTTAGCTTCCTCACTGCTGCCCCATAGCTACCCCACTACTGCCCCATAGCCGCCCCGTAGCCTCAAAGCTGCCCCACTGCTGCCCCATGGCTGCCTCTTTGTTGCCCCATACCTGCCCCACTGCTGCCCTATAGCCACCCCATAGCTGCCTCACTTCTGCCCCATAGCTGCCTCATATCCTCCCCATAGCCTCCTCATAGATGCCTCACTGCTACACAATAGCTGCCCCACAGCTGCCCCATAGCTGCCTCACTGCAGCCCCACAGCTACTTTTTGTCTGCCTCAAAGATGCCCCATAGCTTCCTCATGGCCTTCCCATAGTCTCATCATAGCTGCCCCACTGCTGCCCCATAGCTGCCTTACTACTGCCCCTTGCTGCCCCAAGGCTCGCTTATAGCTACACCATAGCTGTTTCACTACTGCCACATAGCTGCCCCATGGCTGCCCCATAGCTGCTCAACTGCTGCCCCATAGTCGCCCCATAGCTGCCCCACTGCTGCCCCATACCTGCTTCATAGCCTCCCCATAGTCTCCTCCTGCTACCCCACTGCTGCCCCATAGCTGCTCCATAGCCTCTCAAGAGACTCCTCATAGCTGCCCCACTTCAGCCCCATAGCCGCCCCATAGCTGCCTCACTGCTGCCCCATTGCCACCCCATGGCTGCCTAATAGCCGCCCCATAGCTGTCCCACTGCTGCCCCATAGCTGCCTTATAGGTGCCCCACTACTGCCACATTGCCGCTCTATAGCTGCCCCATAGCCACCCCATAGCTGCCCCCATAGCCTTCTCAATAGCTTCCTTACTGCTGCCCATAGCTGCCCCACTGCTGCCCCATAGCTGCACCGTGGCTGCCCCATAGCCTCCCCATAGCCTCATCATAGCTGCCTCACTGCTACCCCATAGCTCCCTCGCTGCTTCCCCATAGCTGCCCCATGGCTACCTCATAGCTGCCCCATAGCTGCCCCACTACTGCCCCATAGCCACCCCATAGCTGCCTCACTGCTCCCCCATAGCTACATTTTGTCTGCCTCAGAGCTGCCCCATCGCTTCCCCATGGCCTTCCCATAGCCTCGTCATAGCTGCCAAACTACTGACCCATAGCTGCTTCACTACTGCCCCATAGCTGCCCAATGGCTTCCCCATAGCCGCCCTATAGCTGCCCAACTACTGCCCCATAGCCTCCCCATAGCTGCCTCACTGCTCCCCCATAGCTGCCCCATGTCTGCCTCATCGCCGCCCCATAGCTGCCCCATAGCCTCTCGATAGCTGACCCATAGCTGCCCCATAGCCTCCTCATAGCTGCCTCACTGCTGCCTGATTGCTGCCTCACTTCTGCCCCATAGCTGCCCAATGGCTTCCTCATAGCCGCCCCATAGCTGCCCCACTGCTGCCCCATAGCTGCCTTATAGCTGCCCTACTACTGCCCCATAGCTGCCCCACTGCTGCCCAATAGCTGCCCCATAGCTTCCCCATAGCCTCCTCATACCTTTCTTTTCTCTTATTCTGGCATTCTGACATTCTGACATTGTGACATTCTGAGATACTCTCATTGTCACATTGCAACATTGTTACATTCTAATATTCTCCCATTCTGAACTTCTGGAATTATGACAACCTGCCGTTGTGACATTCTCCCATTCTGACATTATGACATTCTAATATTCTCACATTCTGAAGTTCTGGCATTATGACAACCTGCCCTTGTGCTATTTTCACATTCTGACATTCTGACATTCTAGCATTGTGACATAGTGACATTCTGGAATTGTGACAACCTGTCATTCTGACATTCTGTCATTGTGATACTCTCACATTCTGCTATTGTGACATTCAGATATTTGGACATTCTGAAATTCTGGAATTGTGACATTCTGAAATTCTGGAAATGTGACAATCTGTCATTCTCACATTGTGACAATGCAAAATTCTGATACTGTGAAATTCTGACTCTCTCTCATTGTGACATTGTGAGATTCTCACATCGTGGCATTGTGGCATTCTCACTTTCTCACGTTCTGACATGTTAACATTGTGACATTCTAACATTCTCTCATTGTGATTTTCGGCCATATTTATCATCTGACATTGTGACGTTCTGTCACAGTCATATGTTGTCATTGTGACATTCTATCTTCATGACATACTGATATTGTGACTTTGTGGCATTGTGATACACTGACATTCTGAAATTGTGGCAATCTGTCATTGTGACTCTGTGACATTCTCCAATTCTGACATTCTCACATTCTAACGTTCTCACATTGTGTCATTCGGTCATTGTCATATTCTCACTTTCTGATATTCTCTCATTGTGATATCATGACGTTGTGACAATTTGACATTCTGACATTAAGACATTCCGACATCATGAGATTCTCTCTTTCTCTCATTCTGACATTTTGACATTGTGACATTCTCACTTTCTCATATTCTGCCATTCTGATATTCTGGCATTGTGACATTCTGAGATACTCACATTGTAACATTGTGACATTGTGACATTCTAATATTCTCACCTTCTGAAGTTCTGGCATTATGACAATCTGCCATTGTGATATTCTCACTTTCTGATATTATGACATTCTAGCGTTGTGACATAGTGAAATTGTGACATTGTGACATTCAGACGTTGACATTCTGAAATTCTGGAATTGTGACAACCTGTCATTCTCACATTGTGACAATGCAACATTCTGATATTGTGACATGATGACATTGTGACACTGTGACATTCTGAAATTCTAACTCTCCCTCATTCTGACGTTCAGACATTCTCACATTGTGACATTGTAAAACTCTGACTCTCTCTCATGGTGACATTCAGACATTCACACATTTTGACATTCTGACATTCTGACATTCTGGCATTCTGACATTCTCACAATGTGTCATTCGGTCATTGCCATATTCTCACTTTCTGATATTCTCTCATTGTGATATTGTGACGTTGTGACAATTTGACATTCTGACGTTAAGACATTCTGACATCATGACATTCTCTCTTTCCCTCATTCTGACATTTTGACATTGTGACATTCTGAGATACTCTCATGGTGACATTGTGACATTGTGGCATTCTAATATTCTCACCTTCTGATGTTCTGGCATTATGACAATCTGCCATTGTGATGTTCTCACCTTGTGACATTGTGACATTCTAGCATTTTGACAATGCGTCATTCTGACGTTGTGACATAGTGACATTCTGGAATTTGGAAAATCTTTCATTCTGACATTCTGTCATTGTGACATTCTCAGAATCTGACATTGTGACATTCTGATATTTTCACATTCTGAAATTCTGTAATCGTGACAATCTGTCATTCTCCCATTGTGGTATTTGTGACGTTCTTACACTGTTACATATTGATATTCTGACCTTGAGACATTGCGACATTGTGACATAGTGATATTCTGTCATTCTGACATTTTGACATTCTCACATTCTCACTTTCTTACATTGTGACACTCGGTCATTGTGATATTCTCTCTTTTTCATCTCCTCTTATTGTGACTTTCTGACACAGTCATATTCCCTAATCTTGTAGTTGTGACACAGTGAAGATTTGACATTCTGACATTAAGACACTCTGACATCATGACATTCTCACTTTCTCCCATTCTGACATGTTGACATTGTTGCATTCTAACATTCTCTCATTGCTATATTCTGACATATTTCTATTCTGTCATTGTGGCATTCTCTCACAGACACATGCTGCCATTTTGACATTCTATCATTGTGACATTCTGACATTGTGACATTCTGAGATACTCTCATGGTGACATTCTGACATTCTAATTGTATGGGAACTGTTGAATCATGGCCTGAACCACTGATTGATCACCTGAGGCAAGCCCTGAGTCAGCTGCAGGGGCACAAGTGAGTGTGATTGGAAGGGGTGGAGTTTGACTCCACCTCTGCCAAGACCCCATTTAAGGGCTGACCTCCAGCAGGGAAGGTTCTCTTGTTAGAGATCCCTCCCTTTTGGAGTTATTAGCGAGCCTCGACCATCATCAAGGTGAGCTCCTCTCTTTTCTTCTTGTTTGTATACCATTTTCTTAAGCCTACTTAAAATATACCGCCTTTCGCACAATTTCCATGGAGTGCTTTTTTGGGGGTTATTTGCCCTATCCTAATATTCTGACTTTCTCACATCGTGACATTCAGTCACTGTCATAATTCTCACTTTCTGATATTCTCTTACTGTGCTATTGTGGCATTGTGACAAGTTGACATTCTGACTTCATGACATTCTCTCTTTCCCTCATTCTGACATTGTGACATTGTCACGTTCTGACATTCGGTCGTTGTGATATTCTCACTTTTTCATATTCTCTCTTTGTGACATTGTGACACAGTCATATTCCCTGATTTTGTAATTCTGATATTCTGACGTTCTGACATTCTGACATTCTCACAATGTGTCATTCATTCACTGGCATATTCTCACTTTCTGATATTCTCTCATTGTGATATTGTGACTTTGTGACAATTTGACATTCTGGCATCATGACATTCTCTCTTTCCCTCATTCTGATATTCTGACATTGGGACATTCTCACTTTCTCGTATTCTGACATTCTGATCTATCAATAATCTGTAATTGCGACATTCTCTCATTGTGGCATTGTGACATTCTCTCATTCTGACACTGAAATTCTGAGATTTGTGATATTGTGACGTTCTCATACTGTGACATTCAGGCACTCTCACATTGGTTCATTCTGACATTCTGACGTTATGACATTTTGATGTTGTGACATTCACTCACTCCCATTCTGGCGTTTTCACATTCTGACATTCTCACAATCTGGCATTCTAAAATTGTGGCCATCTCTCATTGTGACATTCACTCATTCTCACATTCTGATAGTTTGACAGTCTCTCTTGGTGACATTTTGAGGTTCTCTCGTTGTGACATTGTGATATTCTGACCTTCTGATGTTCTGACATTTTGACATTATAGCATTGTGACACTCTGACATTCTCTCCTTGTGACATTCTGACATTCCGATATTTTGACTTTCTCTCATTACCACATTCTGACATTCTGAAACTGTGGGAATCTGTCATTCTGACATTCTGTCATTGTGATATTTGGACTTTGTGACATTTTGACATTTTGAAGTTCTGACATTCTGAGATCCTCTCATTGTGACACTGTGACATTGTCATTCACTTGGTGTTATTATCTCTCATTGTGACGTTGTGACATTTTGATATTCCCCGATTTTCTAATTGCGACATTCTGACATTCGGTCATTGTGATGTTCTCACTTTTTCATATTCTCTCATTGTGACGTTTTGACACAGTGTCACGCTCCAAAATAAAGGAGGGAGATGAGGTTCTTTATATGTATGTGTATACCCGATGGTGAGATTAAAAGGCAATGGTTCAAATTTTAGCCCAGCCAGTTTATTACAATAAGTAGTTTTTTAGGGATATGGGGAAGGGAAGATGGGTGATAGAAAAGAGATGAAAAGCGAAGAGACTTGGCAGAAAGCAAGAAAGAGAAAGAGAGAGCATCAGCACCGTGGATCTGGCGAGGTCCGTAGTCCGTTGGTCTCAGGAATTCGTCTGGTCTCCGCGGGGGATGGGAGAAAGCCGGGAAGTTTTGCAGCAAGCAGGCGCTGTGCAGGGGGGTTCTTCCAAAGAGGTTTTTCCCTCAGGAAAGTCTCTTCTTCAAAGTCTTTGGTTTAGTGGTGTCGAGAAAACCAACTGAGCAACTCGACACACCAATGAGTTCTGTCAAGCGGCGCGCTGGGTACATGGGGGATTGCTTCACCAAACATGCGCACGTAAGAGAGAAATGAATAGCTATTTAAAGGTATAGCACATGCATATTCATCACATTCCAGACTCTGGTTATCGAGGGGATTAAACCTAAAGGTCAGTTTTGCTTTAAATTTTCAAACCTTGAAGGAGGAAAGCTCCTCACCATTCATGTGGGTGTTTTGTTTTAAGAGAGGCTTGTCTTGTAGGGACAACAGGGTGTCTATCCTGCTTTCTTTAGCTGCCTCCGTGTTCTGGCATTAGTTTGATTTGTGCCCACCCAACACATCTGGCCCAACAGATAAATCAACAGGAGTAGTACTTTCGGTGCCATACAAGTATTATTGTCCTTTGTGATGATCAGCTTCTCCAAGCAGTTGTCAATTAGAGTCTTCTAGCCAGAAAGACCTCATGAAGCAAGCTTTGAGACAACAAAAGTCAAAAACAGTTGCTGTCTTTCACACACAGTCATATTCCCTGAATTTTAATTGGGAGGTTGTGACGATTTGACATTCTGACATTAAGACATTCTGACATCATGACATTCTCCCTTTCTCACATTCTGACATGTTGACATTGTGACATTCTAATATTCTCTCATTGTGACATTGTGACATTCTGACATTCTTATATTCTCACCTTCTGATGTTCTGGCATTCTGACAATCTGCCATAGTGACATTCTGACATTGTGATATTGTGATATTATGACATTGTGGCTTTGTGACTTTGTGATATTCTCGCAGTGTCAAATTCTGTGATTCTGACATTCTGAGATTGTGACATCGTGGCATTTTGGGAATCTGGCATAGTGATATTGTGATATTCTCACATTTTGTCATTCTGACATTCTGACAATCTGATATTGTGACATTCTCAGATTGTTACATTGCTGCGTTCTGAAATTCTCTCATTGTGACATTGTGAAGTTGTGAAATTCTGACATTCTGACATTATGATGTGATGTCTTTGTTACATTCTGAGATTGTGCCAATGTTACATTCTTCTATTCAGATACATTGTGACATTCTCAACTTAGGACATTCTGATATTCTTGCATTCTGACGTTGTGACATTCTGACATTCTGAAATTCGGACATTCTCACATAATCACATTCTGACATCATTTCGTTCTCACATTCTGACATTCTGTTATTCTGACATTCTCATATTCTCACTTTGTGACATTGTGACGTTCTGACATCCTCACGTACTGACATTCTGAAAATGCGACCTTCTGACATTGTGACACTGTAATATTCTGACTGTGAAATTTTTACCTTCTGGTATTGTGACAGTCTTTCATTTTTGCATTGTGACATTCTGACACTGTGACATTTTTAGATTCTCACATTGTGATATTTTGGCATTGTGAAATTCTAACCTTGTGACACTGACATTCTGACATTGTGATACTTTGATATTGTGACTGTCACATTCTGACACCGTTAGGGTAGGGTTAGGGTTAGGTTTAAGGGGTAGGGTAGGGATGGGGTAGGGTTAGGGTTAGATAATGGTTAGGGTAAGTATTAGGGTCAGGGTTAAGGGTAGGGTGTGAGGTAGGGTTAGGGTTTTAGGGTTAGGGTAGGGTTAGGGTTAGGGGTTAAGGTTAGGGGTAAGGGTCAGGGGTTAGGTTTAGGGATAGGGTCAGGGTTAGGGTTAGAATTAGGGTAGGGTTAGGTTTAGGGTAAGGGTTAGGGTTAGGGTAGGGTAAGGGTTAGGGTTAGGGTTGGGTAAGGGTTAGGGGTAGGATTACGGGTAGGGTTAGTGTTACACTTAGGGTCCATCAATAGGGTTAGCAAAGGGTTAGGTGTTAGGGTTAGGTGTTAGGGTTAGGTGTTAGGGTTAGGGTAGAACTAGGGTCCATCAATAGGGTTATGGTAGGGTTAGGGTTTAGGGTTAGGGTAGGGTTAGGGTTAGAGTAGAATTAGGGTTAGATTGGAGGGTTAGGGTTAAGGGTTAGGGTTAAGGGTTAGGGTTAAGGGTTAGGGTAGGGTTAGAGATAGGTAAGGGTTAGGGTAAGGGTTAGGGTTAGGGATAGGGTAAGGGTTAGGGTTAGGGTAGGGCTAGGGTTAGGGATAGGTAAGGGTTAGGGTAAGGGTTAGTGTAGGGGTAGGGGTATGGGTAGGGTTAGGGTAGGGTTAGGGTTAGGGTTGGATTAGAATTTTCGGTAAGGGTTAGGGTTAGGAGTTAGGGTCAGTGTCAGGGTTAGGGCTTAGCGTTAGGGATAGGGTAAGAGTTAGGGTAGGGTTAGTGTTAGGGTTAGAGTTAGGGTAAGGGTAGGGTTAGGGTAGGTTTAGGGTAAGGTTAGGGTTTGGGTTAGGGGTTAGGGGTTAGGGCTAGGGTAGGGTTAGGTCTAGGGTAGGGCTAGGGTAGGGTTAGGGGTTTGTGTTAGGGTTAGGGGCAGGGTTAGGGTTAGGATTAGGGTAGGGTTTGGGTTAGGTAAGGGTTTGGGGTTAGGGCTTATGGGTTGGGGTTAGGGGTTAGGGTCACGGTTAGGGTAGGGTAAGGTTAGGGTTAGGGTTAGTGTTAGGGTTATGGTTAGGGGTTAGGGTAAATGTTAGGGTAGGGTTAGGGTTAAGGGTTAGGGTAGGGTTAGGGTTAGGTAAGGGTTAGGGTAGGGTTAAGGAGGGTTAAGGGTAGGGTTTGAGTCAGGGGTAGGGTAGGGTTAGGGTTAAGGGTAGGGTTTGAGTCAGGGGTAGGGTAGGGTTAGGGTTAGGGTAGGGTTAGGGGTTAGTGTTAGGGTAGAATTAGGTTTAGATTTGAGGGGTAGTGAAGGGTTAGGGTTAGGTAAGGGATAGGGTTAGGGTTAGGGTTAGGTGTTAGGGTAGGGTTAGGGATAGGTAAGGGTTAGGGTCAGGGATAGTGTTAGGGTCAGTGTTAGGGTTAGGGTATGGTTAGGGTTAGGGCAGGGTTAGGGTAGGGCTAGGGTTAAGGGTTAGGGTTAAAATTAGGGGTTAGGGGTTAGGGCTAGGGTAGGGTTAGGGGTTAGTGTGAGGGTTAGGGGCAGGGTTAGGGTTAGGGTAGGGTTGGGGTTAGGGGCAGGGTTAGGGTTAGGGCTTAGGGGTTGGGGTTAGGGGTTAGGGTCACGGTTAGTGCAGGGTTAGGGTTAGTGTTAGGGTAAGGGTTAGGGTAGGGTTAGGGGTTAGGGTAGGGTTAGTTTTAGTGTTAGTGTTATGGTTAGGTAAGGGTTAGGGGTTAGGGTAAATTTTAGGGTAGTGTTAGGGTTAGGGTAGGGTTAGGGTAGGGTTAGGGTCAGGGTTAAGGGTAGGGTTTGAGTCAGGGTTAGGTTTAGGGTGGGGTTAGGGTTAGGGTAGAATTAGGGTTAGATTTGAGGGTTAGTGTAGGGATAGGGTTAGGTAAGGGATAGGGTTAGGGTTAGGGGTTAGGGTAAGTGTTAGAGTAGGGTTAGGGTTAAGGGTTAGGGTAGGGTTAGGGATAGGGTTAGGGTCAGTGTTAGGGTTAGGGTATGGTTAGGGTTAGGGCAGGGTTAGGGTAGGGCTAGGGTTAATGTTTAGGGTTAAAATTAGGGGTTAGGGGTTAGGGCTAGGGTAGGGTTAGGGGTTAGTGTTAGGGTTAGGGGCAGGGTTAGGGTTAGGGTAGGGTTGGGGTTAGGGGCAGGGTTAGGGTTAGGGCTTAGGGGTTGGGGTTGGGTGTTAGGGTCACGGTTAGTGCAGGGTTAGAGTTAGTGTTAGGGAAAGGGTTAGGGTAGGGTTAGGGGTTAGGGTAGGGTTAGTTTTAGTATTAGTGTTATGGTTAGGTAAGGTTTAAAGGTTAGGGTAAATGTTAGGGTAGTGTTAGGGTAAGGGTTAGGGTAGGGTTAGGGTCGGGGTTAAGGGTAGGGTTTGAGTCAGGGTTAGGGTTAGGGTAGGGTTAGGGGTTAGGGTTAGGGTAGAATTAGGGTTAGATTTGAGGGTTAGTGTAGGGTTAGGGTTAGGGGTTAGGGTAAGGGTTAGGGTAGGGTTCGGGTTAAGGGTTAGGGTAGGGTTAGGGATAGGTAAGGGTTAGAGTAAGGGTTAGGGTCAGGGATAGGGGTAGGGTCAGTGTTAGGGTTAGGGTATGGTTAGGGTAAGGGGCAGGGTTAGGGTTAGGGTAGGGTTAGGGTTAGGGGTTAGGGTTAAAATTAGGGGTTAGGGCTAGGGTAGGGTTAGGTGTTAGGGGCAGGGTTAGGGTTAGGGTGGGGTTAGGGCTTAGGAGTTAGGGTTAGGGTTAGGTTTAGTGTTAGGGTTATGGTCAGGTAAGGGTTAGGGTAAGGGTTAGGGGTTAGGGTAAATGTTAGGGTAGTGTTAGGGTAGTGTTAGGGTGAGGGTTAGGGTAGGGTTAGGGTTAGGGTACGGTTAGGGTAAGTGTTATGGTTAGGGTAGGGTTAGGGGTAGGTTTTGGGTCCATCAATAGGGTTAGGGTTAGTGTTAGGGTTAGGGTTTAGGGTTAGGGGTTAAGATTAGGGGTTAGTGTTAGGGTAGGGTTAGGGGTTACGTTAAGGGTTAGGGTTAGGGGTTAGGGTCAGGGTAAGTGTTAGGGTTAGAGTTAGGGTAGGGTTTGGTTTAGGGTAAGGGTTAGGGTAGGGTTAGGGTTGGGTTAGGGTTAGGGTAGGGTTAGGGTAACGGTTTAGGGTAGCGTCAGGGGTTAATGTTAGGATAAGGGTTAGGGTAGGGTTAGGGGTTAGGGTTAGGGTTAGGGATAGGGTTGGGGTTAGGGTAGGGTTAGGGTAGGGCTAGGGTTAGGGTTAGGGTTATGGTAAGGGTTAGGGCAGGGTTAGGGTTAAGGTTAGGGTAAGGGTAGGGTTAGGGTAGGGCTAGGCTTAGGGTTAGGGTTATGGTAAGGGTTAGGGCAGGGTTAGGTTTAGTGTTAGGGTAGGGTTAGGGATAGGTAAGGGTTAGGGTTAGGGTCAGGGATAGGGTAGGGTTAGGCTTAGGGTAGGGCTAGATTTAGGGGTTAGGGGTAGGGGTATGGGTAAGGGTTAGGGTAGGGTTAGGGATAGGTAAGGGTTAGGGTAAGGGTTAGGGTTAGGGTCAGGGATGGGGGTAGGGTCAGTGTTAGGGTTAGGGTATGGTTAGTGTAAGGGGTAGGGTTAGGGTAGGGCTAGGGTTAGTGTTAGGGTTAAAATTAGGGGTTAGAAGTTAGGGCTTGGGTAGGGTTAGGGGTTAGTATTAGGGTTATGGGCAGGGTTAGGGTTAGGGTAGGGTTGGGGTTAGGGTTAGGGCAGGGTTAGGGTTAGGGCTTAGGGGTTCGGGTTAGGGGTTAGGGTCACGGTTAGGGTAGGGTTAGGGTTAGTGTTAGGGTAAGGGTTAGGGTAGGGTTAGGGGTTAGAGTAGGGTTAGTTTTAGTGTTAGGGTTATGGTTAGGTAAGGGTTAGGGTAAGGGTTAGGGGTTAGGGTAAATGTTAGGGTTAGGGTAGGGTTAGGGTTAGGTAAGGGTTAGGGTAGGGTTAGGGTCAGGGTTAAGGGTAGGGTTTGAGTCAGGGTTAGGGTCAGGGTTAGGGTTAGGGTACGGTTAGGTTAAGTGTTATGGTTAGGGTAGGGTTAGGGTTAGGTTTTGGGTCCATCAATAGGGTTAGGGTTAGTTTAGATTAGGGTTAGTGTAGGGTTAGTGTTAGGGTTAGGGGTTAGGGTTAAGGTAGAATTAGGGTCGATCAATAGGGTTATGGTAGGATTAGGGTTTAGGGTTAGGGTAGGGATAGGGTTAGGGGTAAGTGTTAGAGTAGAATTAGGGTTAGATTGGAGGGTTAGGGTAGTTTTAGGGTAGGGTTAGGGTTAGGGTTAGGGTAGGGTTAGAGATAGGTAAGGGTTAGGGTAGGGTTAGGGTCAGGGTCAGGGTTAAGGGTAGGGTTTGAGTGAGGGTTAGGGTAGGGTTAGGGTCAGGGTTAAGGGTTGGGTTTGAGTCAGGGTTAGGGTCAGGGTTAGGGTTAGGGTACGGTTAGGGTAAGTGTTAGGGTTAGGGTAGGGTTAGGGTTAGGTTTTGGGTCCATCAATAGGGTTAGGGTTAGTTTAGATTAGGGTTAGTTTAGGGTTAGGGTTAGTTTAGGTTAGGGTTAGTGTAGGGTTAGTTTTAGGGTTAGGGTTTAGGGTTAGGGGTTACGGTAAGGGTTAGGGTTAGGGGTTAGGGTCAGGGATAGGGTCAATGTTAGGGTTAGGTTAAGGGTTAGTGTTAGGGGTTAAGTTTAGGGTAGGGTTAGGGTTAGGGTAGGGTTATGGTAAGGAATCAGCGGGGTTAGGGTTAGAGTTAGTTTTAGGGATCTGGTGGGTTGGGGTTAGGGTTTAAGGTTAGGGTTAGGTTTAGGGTAGGGTTAGGGTAGGGTTAAGGTTTAGGATTAGGGTTAGGGATAGGTAAGGGTTAGGGTAAGGGATAGGGTTAGGGTGAGGGGTAGGGTTACGGTAGGGCTACGGTTAGGGTTAGGGGTTAGGGTTAGGGTAGTGTTAGGGTTAGGGTGAGGGGTAGGGTTAGGGTAGGGCTACGGTTAGGGGTTAGGGTTAGGGGTTAGGGTTAGGGTAGTGTTAGGGTTAGGTTAGGGTTAGGGGTAGGGGTATGGGTAGGGTTAGGGTAGGGTTAGGGTTAGGGTTGGATTAGAATTTACGGTAAGGGTTAGGTTTAGTGGTTAGGGTCAGTGTCAGGGTTAGGGGTTAGGGTTAGGGTTAGGGTTAGAGTTAGGGTAGGGTTATAGTTAGGTTTAGGGTCGGGTTAGGGTAAGGGTAGAGATAGAGTAGGTTTAGGGTAAGGGTAGGGTAGTGTTAGGGTAGGGTATGGGTTAGGGATTAGGGCTAGGGTAGGGTTAGGGGTTAGTGTTAGGTTTAGGGTTAGGGTAGGGTTGTGGTTAGGGTTAGGGTAGGGTTGGGGTTAGGGACAGGGTTAGGGTTTGGGCTTACGGGTTGGGGATAGGGGTTAGGGTCACGGTTAGTGTAGGGTTAGGTTAGGTTTAGGGTTAGTGTTAGTGTTATGGTTAGGTAAGGGTTAGGGTAAATGTTAGGGTAGGGTTAGGGTTAGGGTTATGGGTTAGGGGTAGGTAAGGGTTAGGGTAGGGTTAGGGTCAGGGTCACGGTTAAGGGTAGGGTTTGAGTCAGGGTTAGGGTAGGGTTAGGGGTAGGGTTAGGGTAGGGTTAGGGATAGGTAAGGGTTAGGGTAAGGGTTAGGGTTAGGGATAGGGTAGGGTTAGGGTTAGGGTAGGGCTAGATGTAGGGGTTAGGGGTAGGGGTATGGTTAGGGTTAGGGTAGGGTTAGGGATAGGTAATGGTTAGGGTAAGGGTTAGGGATAGGGTAGGGTTAGGCTTAGGGTAGGGCTAGATGTAGGGGTTAGGGGTAGGGGTATGGGTAAGGGTTAGGGTAGGGTTAGGGTTAAGGGTTAGAGTAGGGTTAGGGATAGGTAAGGGTTAGGGTAAGGGTTAGGGTTAGGGTCAGGGATGGTGTAGGGTCAGTTTTAGGGTTAGGGTATGGTTAGTGTAAGGGGTAGGGTTAGGGTTAGGGTAGGGCTAGGGTTAGTGTTAGGGTTAAAATTAGGGGTTAGGAGTTAGGGCTAGGGTAGGGTTAGGGGTTAGTGTTAGGGTTAGGGTAGGGTTGGGGTTAGGGTTAGGGTTGGGTTGGGGTTAGGGGCAGGGTTAGGGTTAGGGCTTTGGGGTTGGGGTTAGGGGTTAGGGTCACGGTTAGGGTAGGTTTAGGGTTAGTGTTAGGGTAAGGGTTAGGGTAGGGTTAGGGGTTAGAGTAGGGTTAGTTTTAGTGTTAGGGTTATGGTTAGGTAAGGGTTAGGGGTTAGGGTAAATGTTAGGGTAGTGTTAGGGTTAGGGTAGGGTTAGGGTTAGGTAAGGGTTAGGGTAGGGTTAGGGTCAGGGTTAAGGGTAGGGTTTGAGTCAGGGTTAGGGTCAGGGTTAGGGTTAGGGTACGGTTAGTTTAAGTGTTATGGTTAGTGTAGGGTTAGGGTTAGGTTTTGGGTCCATCAATAGGTTTAGGGTTAGTTTAGATTAGGGTTAGTGTAGGGTTAGGGTTAGGGTTTAGGGTTAGGGGTTAAGGTTAGGGGTTAGGGTTAGGGTAGGGTTAGGGGTTACTGTAAGGGTTAGGGTTAGGGGTTAGGGTCAGGGTAAGGGTTAGGGTTAGAGTTAGGGTAGGGTTTGGTTTAGGGTAAGGGTTAGGGTAGGGTTAGGGTTGGGTTAGGGTTAGGGTAGGGTTAGGGTTAGGGGTTACGGTAGCGTAAGGGGTTAAGGTTAGGATAAGGGTTAGGGGTTAGGGTTAAGGTTAGGGTAAGGGTAGGGTTAGGGATAGGGTTGGGGTTAGGGTTAAGGTAGGGTTAGGGTAGGGCTAGGGTTAGGGTTAGGGTTATGGTAAGGGTTAGGGCAGAGTTAGGGTTAAGGTTAGGGTAAGGGTAGGGTTAGGGATAGGGTTGGGGTTAGGGTAGGGCTAGGGTTAGGGTTAGGGTTATGGTAAGGGTTAGGGCAGGGTTAGGGTTAGTGTTAGGGTAAGGGTTAGGGATAGGTAAGGGTCAGGGTTAGGGTCAATGTTAGGGTAAGGGTTAGGGTAGGGTTAGTGTTAGGGTTGGGTTGGGATTAGGGTAGGGTTAGGGTTAGGGGTTAGGGTAGAGTCAGGGGTTACGGTTAGGATAAGGGTTAGGGTAGGGTTAAGGGTTAGGGTTAGGGTAGGGTTAAAGTTGGGGTTAGGAATAGGGTTAGGGTTAGGTTAGAGTTAGGGTAGGGTTAGGGTAAGGAATCAGTAGGGTTAGGGTTAGAGTTAGGGTTAGGGATCTGGTGGGTTAGGGTTAGGGTTTAAGGTTAGGGTTAGGTTTAGGGTAGGGTTAGGGTAGGGTTAAGGTTTAGGGTTAGGGTAGGGCTAGGGTTAGGGGTTAGGGGTTGGGTTAGTGTAGGGGTAGGGGTATGGGTAGGGTTAGGGTTAGGGGTTAGGGTATGGTCAGGGGTTACGGTTAGGTTAAGGTTTAGGGTTAGAGTAGGGTTAGGAGTTAGGGTTAGGGTTAGGGTTAAGGATAGGGTTGGGGTTAGGGTTAGGGTAGGGCTAGTGTTAGGTTAGGGTTAGGTGTTTGGGTCAGGGTTAGTGTAGGGTTAATGTTAGGGTAGGGGTTAGGATTAGGTTTATGGTAAGGGTTAGGGTAGGGTTAGGGTAAGAGTTAGGGAAAGGTAAGGGTTAGGGTAAGGGTTAGGGTTAGGGTCAGGGTTAGGCTTATAGTATGGTTAGGGTAGGGCTAGGGTTAGGGTTAGGGTTATGGTAAGGGTTAGGGCAGAGTTAGGGTTAAGGTTAGGGTAAGGGTAGGGTTAGGGATAGGGTTGGTGTTAGGGTAGGGCTAGGGTTAGGGTTAGGGTTATGGTAAGGGTTAGGGCAGGGTTAGGGTTAGTGTTAGGGTAAGGGTTAGGGATAGGTAAGGGTCAGGGTTAGGGTCAATGTTAGGGTAAGGGTTAGGGTAGGGTTAGTGTTAGGGTTGGGTTGGGATTAGGGTAGGGTTAGGGTTAGGGGTTAGGGTAGAGTCAGGGGTTACGGTTAGGATAAGGTTTAGGGTAGGGTTAAGGGTTAGGGTTAGGGTAGGGTTAAAGTTGGGGTTAGGAATAGGGTTAGGGTTAGGTTAGAGTTAGGGTAGGGTTAGGGTAAGGAATCAGTAGGGTTAGGGTTAGAGTTAGGGTTAGGGATCTGGTGGGTTAGGGTTAGGGTTTAAGGTTAGGGTTAGGTTTAGGGTAGGGTTAGGGTAGGGTTAAGGTTTAGGGTTAGGGTTAGGTTTAGGGGTTAGGGTAGGGCTAGGGTTAGGGGTTAGGGGTTGGGTTAGTGTAGGGGTAGGGGTATGGGTAGGGTTAGGGTTAGGGGTTAGGGTATGGTCAGGGGTTACGGTTAGGTTAAGGTTTAGGGTTAGAGTAGGGTTAGGAGTTAGGGTTAGGGTTAGGGTTAAGGATAGGGTTGGGGTTAGGGTTAGGGTAGGGCTAGGGTTAGTGTTAGGGTTAAAATTAGGGGTTAGAAGTTAGGGCTTGGGTAGGGTTAGGGGTTAGTATTAGGGTTATGGGCAGGGTTAGGGTTAGGGTAGGGTTGGGGTTAGGGTTAGGGCAGGGTTAGGGTTAGGGCTTAGGGGTTCGGGTTAGGGGTTAGGGTCACGGTTAGGGTAGGGTTAGGGTTAGTGTTAGGGTAAGGGTTAGGGTAGGGTTAGGGGTTAGAGTAGGGTTAGTTTTAGTGTTAGGGTTATGGTTAGGTAAGGGTTAGGGTAAGGGTTAGGGGTTAGGGTAAATGTTAGGGTTAGGGTAGGGTTAGGGTTAGGTAAGGGTTAGGGTAGGGTTAGGGTCAGGGTTAAGGGTAGGGTTTGAGTCAGGGTTAGGGTCAGGGTTAGGGTTAGGGTACGGTTAGGTTAAGTGTTATGGTTAGGGTAGGGTTAGGGTTAGGTTTTGGGTCCATCAATAGGGTTAGGGTTAGTTTAGATTAGGGTTAGTGTAGGGTTAGTGTTAGGGTTAGGGGTTAGGGTTAAGGTAGAATTAGGGTCGATCAATAGGGTTATGGTAGGATTAGGGTTTAGGGTTAGGGTAGGGATAGGGTTAGGGGTAAGTGTTAGAGTAGAATTAGGGTTAGATTGGAGGGTTAGGGTAGTTTTAGGGTAGGGTTAGGGTTAGGGTTAGGGTAGGGTTAGAGATAGGTAAGGGTTAGGGTAGGGTTAGGGTCAGGGTCAGGGTTAAGGGTAGGGTTTGAGTGAGGGTTAGGGTAGGGTTAGGGTCAGGGTTAAGGGTTGGGTTTGAGTCAGGGTTAGGGTCAGGGTTAGGGTTAGGGTACGGTTAGGGTAAGTGTTAGGGTTAGGGTAGGGTTAGGGTTAGGTTTTGGGTCCATCAATAGGGTTAGGGTTAGTTTAGATTAGGGTTAGTTTAGGGTTAGGGTTAGTTTAGGTTAGGGTTAGTGTAGGGTTAGTTTTAGGGTTAGGGTTTAGGGTTAGGGGTTACGGTAAGGGTTAGGGTTAGGGGTTAGGGTCAGGGATAGGGTCAATGTTAGGGTTAGGTTAAGGGTTAGTGTTAGGGGTTAAGTTTAGGGTAGGGTTAGGGTTAGGGTAGGGTTATGGTAAGGAATCAGCGGGGTTAGGGTTAGAGTTAGTTTTAGGGATCTGGTGGGTTGGGGTTAGGGTTTAAGGTTAGGGTTAGGTTTAGGGTAGGGTTAGGGTAGGGTTAAGGTTTAGGATTAGGGTTAGGGATAGGTAAGGGTTAGGGTAAGGGATAGGGTTAGGGTGAGGGGTAGGGTTACGGTAGGGCTACGGTTAGGGTTAGGGGTTAGGGTTAGGGTAGTGTTAGGGTTAGGGTGAGGGGTAGGGTTAGGGTAGGGCTACGGTTAGGGGTTAGGGTTAGGGGTTAGGGTTAGGGTAGTGTTAGGGTTAGGTTAGGGTTAGGGGTAGGGGTATGGGTAGGGTTAGGGTAGGGTTAGGGTTAGGGTTGGATTAGAATTTACGGTAAGGGTTAGGTTTAGTGGTTAGGGTCAGTGTCAGGGTTAGGGGTTAGGGTTAGGGTTAGGGTTAGAGTTAGGGTAGGGTTATAGTTAGGTTTAGGGTCGGGTTAGGGTAAGGGTAGAGATAGAGTAGGTTTAGGGTAAGGGTAGGGTAGTGTTAGGGTAGGGTATGGGTTAGGGATTAGGGCTAGGGTAGGGTTAGGGGTTAGTGTTAGGTTTAGGGTTAGGGTAGGGTTGTGGTTAGGGTTAGGGTAGGGTTGGGGTTAGGGACAGGGTTAGGGTTTGGGCTTACGGGTTGGGGATAGGGGTTAGGGTCACGGTTAGTGTAGGGTTAGGTTAGGTTTAGGGTTAGTGTTAGTGTTATGGTTAGGTAAGGGTTAGGGTAAATGTTAGGGTAGGGTTAGGGTTAGGGTTATGGGTTAGGGGTAGGTAAGGGTTAGGGTAGGGTTAGGGTCAGGGTCACGGTTAAGGGTAGGGTTTGAGTCAGGGTTAGGGTAGGGTTAGGGGTAGGGTTAGGGTAGGGTTAGGGATAGGTAAGGGTTAGGGTAAGGGTTAGGGTTAGGGATAGGGTAGGGTTAGGGTTAGGGTAGGGCTAGATGTAGGGGTTAGGGGTAGGGGTATGGTTAGGGTTAGGGTAGGGTTAGGGATAGGTAATGGTTAGGGTAAGGGTTAGGGATAGGGTAGGGTTAGGCTTAGGGTAGGGCTAGATGTAGGGGTTAGGGGTAGGGGTATGGGTAAGGGTTAGGGTAGGGTTAGGGTTAAGGGTTAGAGTAGGGTTAGGGATAGGTAAGGGTTAGGGTAAGGGTTAGGGTTAGGGTCAGGGATGGTGTAGGGTCAGTTTTAGGGTTAGGGTATGGTTAGTGTAAGGGGTAGGGTTAGGGTTAGGGTAGGGCTAGGGTTAGTGTTAGGGTTAAAATTAGGGGTTAGGAGTTAGGGCTAGGGTAGGGTTAGGGGTTAGTGTTAGGGTTAGGGTAGGGTTGGGGTTAGGGTTAGGGTTGGGTTGGGGTTAGGGGCAGGGTTAGGGTTAGGGCTTTGGGGTTGGGGTTAGGGGTTAGGGTCACGGTTAGGGTAGGTTTAGGGTTAGTGTTAGGGTAAGGGTTAGGGTAGGGTTAGGGGTTAGAGTAGGGTTAGTTTTAGTGTTAGGGTTATGGTTAGGTAAGGGTTAGGGGTTAGGGTAAATGTTAGGGTAGTGTTAGGGTTAGGGTAGGGTTAGGGTTAGGTAAGGGTTAGGGTAGGGTTAGGGTCAGGGTTAAGGGTAGGGTTTGAGTCAGGGTTAGGGTCAGGGTTAGGGTTAGGGTACGGTTAGTTTAAGTGTTATGGTTAGTGTAGGGTTAGGGTTAGGTTTTGGGTCCATCAATAGGTTTAGGGTTAGTTTAGATTAGGGTTAGTGTAGGGTTAGGGTTAGGGTTTAGGGTTAGGGGTTAAGGTTAGGGGTTAGGGTTAGGGTAGGGTTAGGGGTTACTGTAAGGGTTAGGGTTAGGGGTTAGGGTCAGGGTAAGGGTTAGGGTTAGAGTTAGGGTAGGGTTTGGTTTAGGGTAAGGGTTAGGGTAGGGTTAGGGTTGGGTTAGGGTTAGGGTAGGGTTAGGGTTAGGGGTTACGGTAGCGTAAGGGGTTAAGGTTAGGATAAGGGTTAGGGGTTAGGGTTAAGGTTAGGGTAAGGGTAGGGTTAGGGATAGGGTTGGGGTTAGGGTTAAGGTAGGGTTAGGGTAGGGCTAGGGTTAGGGTTAGGGTTATGGTAAGGGTTAGGGCAGAGTTAGGGTTAAGGTTAGGGTAAGGGTAGGGTTAGGGATAGGGTTGGGGTTAGGGTAGGGCTAGGGTTAGGGTTAGGGTTATGGTAAGGGTTAGGGCAGGGTTAGGGTTAGTGTTAGGGTAAGGGTTAGGGATAGGTAAGGGTCAGGGTTAGGGTCAATGTTAGGGTAAGGGTTAGGGTAGGGTTAGTGTTAGGGTTGGGTTGGGATTAGGGTAGGGTTAGGGTTAGGGGTTAGGGTAGAGTCAGGGGTTACGGTTAGGATAAGGGTTAGGGTAGGGTTAAGGGTTAGGGTTAGGGTAGGGTTAAAGTTGGGGTTAGGAATAGGGTTAGGGTTAGGTTAGAGTTAGGGTAGGGTTAGGGTAAGGAATCAGTAGGGTTAGGGTTAGAGTTAGGGTTAGGGATCTGGTGGGTTAGGGTTAGGGTTTAAGGTTAGGGTTAGGTTTAGGGTAGGGTTAGGGTAGGGTTAAGGTTTAGGGTTAGGGTAGGGCTAGGGTTAGGGGTTAGGGGTTGGGTTAGTGTAGGGGTAGGGGTATGGGTAGGGTTAGGGTTAGGGGTTAGGGTATGGTCAGGGGTTACGGTTAGGTTAAGGTTTAGGGTTAGAGTAGGGTTAGGAGTTAGGGTTAGGGTTAGGGTTAAGGATAGGGTTGGGGTTAGGGTTAGGGTAGGGCTAGTGTTAGGTTAGGGTTAGGTGTTTGGGTCAGGGTTAGTGTAGGGTTAATGTTAGGGTAGGGGTTAGGATTAGGTTTATGGTAAGGGTTAGGGTAGGGTTAGGGTAAGAGTTAGGGAAAGGTAAGGGTTAGGGTAAGGGTTAGGGTTAGGGTCAGGGTTAGGCTTATAGTATGGTTAGGGTAGGGCTAGGGTTAGGGTTAGGGTTATGGTAAGGGTTAGGGCAGAGTTAGGGTTAAGGTTAGGGTAAGGGTAGGGTTAGGGATAGGGTTGGTGTTAGGGTAGGGCTAGGGTTAGGGTTAGGGTTATGGTAAGGGTTAGGGCAGGGTTAGGGTTAGTGTTAGGGTAAGGGTTAGGGATAGGTAAGGGTCAGGGTTAGGGTCAATGTTAGGGTAAGGGTTAGGGTAGGGTTAGTGTTAGGGTTGGGTTGGGATTAGGGTAGGGTTAGGGTTAGGGGTTAGGGTAGAGTCAGGGGTTACGGTTAGGATAAGGTTTAGGGTAGGGTTAAGGGTTAGGGTTAGGGTAGGGTTAAAGTTGGGGTTAGGAATAGGGTTAGGGTTAGGTTAGAGTTAGGGTAGGGTTAGGGTAAGGAATCAGTAGGGTTAGGGTTAGAGTTAGGGTTAGGGATCTGGTGGGTTAGGGTTAGGGTTTAAGGTTAGGGTTAGGTTTAGGGTAGGGTTAGGGTAGGGTTAAGGTTTAGGGTTAGGGTTAGGTTTAGGGGTTAGGGTAGGGCTAGGGTTAGGGGTTAGGGGTTGGGTTAGTGTAGGGGTAGGGGTATGGGTAGGGTTAGGGTTAGGGGTTAGGGTATGGTCAGGGGTTACGGTTAGGTTAAGGTTTAGGGTTAGAGTAGGGTTAGGAGTTAGGGTTAGGGTTAGGGTTAAGGATAGGGTTGGGGTTAGGGTTAGGGTAGGGCTAGTGTTAGGTTAGGGTTAGGTGTTTGGGTCAGGGTTAGTGTAGGGTTAATGTTAGGGTAGGGGTTAGGATTAGGTTTATGGTAAGGGTTAGGGTAGGGTTAGGGTAAGAGTTAGGGAAAGGTAAGGGTTAGGGTAAGGGTTAGTGTTGGGGTCAGTGTTAGGGTCAGGGTTAGGCTTATAGTATGGTTAGGGTAAGGGTTAGGGGTTAGGGTAGGGTTAGGGTAGGGGTAGGGGTAAGGGTAGGGGTATGGGTAGGGTTAAGGTAAGGGTAGGGTTAGGGTTAGGTTTGGATTAGAGGTTACGGTAAGGGTTAGGGTTAGGGGTTAGGGTCAGTGTCAGGGTTAGGGTTAGGGTAGGGTTAGTGTTAGGGTAAGGTTTAGGGTTAGGGTTATGGTAAGCGTTAGGGTTAGAGTTAGGGTAGGGTTAGGATTAGGGTAGGGTTTGGGTTAGTGGTTAGGGTTAAGGTTAGGGGTTAGGGCTGGGGTAGGTTTAGTGCTAGGGTAGGGTTGGGTTTAGGGTTAGGGTGGGGTAAGGGTTAGGGGCAGGATAAGGGCTTAGGGGTTGGGGTTAGGGGTTAGGATTAGGGTAGGTTTAGGGTAAGGGTAAGGGTTAGGGTAGGGTAAGGGTTAGGGTTTACGGTAGGGTTAGGGTTAGTGTTAGGGTAGGGTTATGGTTAAGTAAGGGTTAGGGTTAGGGTAAAGGTTAGGGTAGGGTTAGGGTTAGGTTTAAGGGGTAGGGTTAGGGTTAGATAATGGTTATGGTAAGTATTAGGGTCAGGGTTACGGGTAGGGTTTGAGTCAGGGTTAGGGTTTTAGGGTTAGGGTAGGGTTAGGGTTAGGTTTTGGGTCGATCAATAGGGTTAGGGTTAGATTAGGGTAGGGTTAGGATAGGGTTAGGGTAGGGTTTGTGTTAGGGTTAGGGTGTAGGGTTAGGGTTAGGGTAGGGTTAGGGTTAGGGGTTAAGGTTAGGGGTTAGTGTTAGGGTAGGGTAGGGGTAGGGTTAGGGTAGGGTAAGGGTTAGGGGTTAGGATTAGGGTTAAGGTGTTAGGAGTTAGGGTTAGGGTAGGGTTAGGGTTAGGGTTAGGGTTAGAATAGGGTAAGAGTTAGGGGTAGGGTTACGGGTAGGGTTAGGGTAAAGTTAGGGTTAGGGTTCCGGTTACGGTTAGGGTCCATCAATAGGGTTAGGGTTTAGGGTTAGGGGTTAGGGTTAGGTGTATGTGTAGGGGTAGGGTTAGTGTTAGGGTTAGGGTTATGTTTAGGTTGGATTAGGGTTAGGGTTAGGGTTGGGTAAGGGTTAGGGGTAGGATTACGGGTAGGGTTAGTGTTATGGTTAGGGTCCATCAATAGGGTTAGGCAAGGTTTAGGGTTTAGGGTTAGGGTTAGGTGTTAGGGTAAGGGGTTAGGGTTAGGGTAGGGTTAGGGTCCATCAATAGGGTTATGGTAGGGTTAGGGTTATGGATAGGGTTAGAGTTAGGGTAGGGTTAGAGTTAGGGTTAGGGTAGGGTTAGGGTAAGGGTAGAGTTAGGGTAGGTTTATGGTAAGGGTAGGGTAGTGTTAGGGTAGGGTATGGGTTAGGGGTTAGGGTTAAGGTTAGGGGTTAGGGCTCAGGTAGGGTTAGGGGTTAGTGTTAGGGTTAGGGGCAGGGTTAGGGTTAGGGTAGGGTTGGGGTTAGGGTTAGGGTAGGGTTGGGGTTAGGGACAGGGTTAGGGTTTGGGCTTACGGGTTGGGGATAGGGGTTAGGGTCACGGTTAGGGTAGGGTTAGGTTAGGTTTAGGGTTAGTGTTAGGGTTATGGTTAGGTAAGGGTTAGGGGTTAGGGTAAATGTTAGGGTAGGGTTAGGGTTGGGTTAGGGTTAGTGTTAGGGTTAGGGTTATGGCTTAGGGGTAGGTAAGGGTTAGGGTAGGGTTAGGGTCAGGGTCAGGGTTAAGGGTAGGGTTTGAGTCAGGGTCAGGGTCAGGGTTAGGGTTAGCACAGGGTTAGGGTAGGGTTAGGTGTTAGGGTAGGGTTAGGGTTAATGTTAGAGTTATGGTTAGGTAGGGGTTAGGGTAAGGGTTAGGGGTTAGGGTAAATGTTAGGGTAGGTTTAGGGTTAAGGATTAGGGTAGAGTTAGGGTTAGGTAAGGGTTAGGGTATGGTTAGGGTCAGGGTTAAGGGTAGGGTTAGGGTTAGGGTAGAATTAGGGTTAGATTTGAGGGTTAGTGTAGGGTTAGGGTAGGGTTAGGGGTTAGGGTAAGGGTTAGGGTTGGATTAGAATTTACGGTAAGGGTTAGGGTTAGGGGTTAGGGTCAGTATTAGGGTTAGGGGTTAGGGTTAGGGATAGGGTAAGAGTTAGGGTAGGGTTAGGGTAGGGTTAGAGTTAGGGTAGGGTTAGTGTTAGGGTTAGGGTACGTTTAGGGTTTGGGTAAGGGTTAGGGTGAGGGTTGGTGTTAGGGTAGGATTAGGGTTAGGTTCAGGGTTAGGGTAGTGTTAGGGTTTAGGGTTAGGGTTAGGGTATGGTTAGGGGTTAGGGTTAGGGTTAGGGGGTTAGAGTTAGGGGATTAGTGTTAGGGTTAGGGGTTAGGGTTAGGGTTAGGGTGAGGGTTGGTGTTAGGGTAGGATTAGGGTTAGGTTCAGGGTTAGGGTAGTGTTAGGGTTCAGGGTTAGGGTTGTGATAAGTTTTAGGGGATTAGTGTTAGGGGTTAGGGTAGGGTTAGGGTTAGGATTGGGATTAGGTTTAGGTTAGGGTTATGGTTAGGGTTAGGATAGGGTTAATGTAGGGTTAGGGTTAGCGATAGAGTAAGACTTAGGGTTAGGGTTATGGTAAGAGTTAGGGATTGGGATACGGTTAGATTTAGGGTTAAGAATAGGGTTCGGGTTTGATTAGGGTTAGGGTTAGTGTTAGGAATCAATTTGGAGGAAGGAAAAGGTTTAGGAATTGGTTCATTGTTAGGGTTAGTCTTCAAGTTAGTAATAGAGTAAGGGTTAGTGTTCGGGTTAGGAATAGGGTTCTGAATAGGGCGAGGTTTGGGAATAGGATGAAGTTTAGGGTTAGGGTTCGGGTCAGATTTAGCACTATGTTTCAGGTTCCTTTTAGGTTTAGTGATAAGGATTAGGGGTACGTTTAGGTATTGTACAATGCTAAGTGTTAGCTTCTGGGTGGGGGTTGGGGTTTGTCATGGTTTTATGATTTTTTGGTACTGGTATTCCACATCATAACATCATGTATTGCATTAGGAGTTGAAGAGCTAATACTCCAGCTCCATAGATCATTGATAATTCCAGGTATACCTGTCTGAGAAGAGAAGAAGCACTACATTCCCCAGA
The DNA here is from genome assembly GCA_023055505.1 of Callipepla californica brunnescens. NCBI lineage: Eukaryota > Metazoa > Chordata > Aves > Galliformes > Odontophoridae > Callipepla > Callipepla californica. The sequence goes on along the minus strand of JALIRH010000057.1, from coordinate 181,205 downwards.
GGACTTTGCGATGCTTTGTATTTTTACGTGTTTTCTGCTCAGAGGGAACAGATAAAAACCCTCAGCGGTCACGGGACACTCTCTTTCCTTCGGGATCGACTCAGCAGTGGGTGCTCGCTGCCGTATCGCCTTCAGCGTTAGCGTAAGGCCTTCGGTTTATCGGACACTCTCTCTTGCTCATTTTGTTTGATTCATTAGCCTCAATTCCAATTACATTGTATTATATTGTGTTATTTTGTTTTCTAATATCTTATTTAGTAAATTAGCTTTCCTCCTCAGATCGTTGCCGCTGTTTTGTTTCTAGGCCCATCTCCCTTTTCCCTTTTCCCTTTTCCCTTTTTCCTTGCCCTTTCCTGGGGCGTGGGTCCGTGGGTCCCCGCAGCAATCGTCACGGAACCGGGCCGATCCAGCCCGGTAAACCGTTGACAGGGTTAGATTAAGGGTGAGGGTTAGGATTAGGACTAGATTTAGGATTAGGTTTAGGAATAGGTTTTCTTTGATTGTTAGAGTGAGAGAAAGGTTAGGCCTTGGGTTTGTTTTTGGAATAGTTTTGGGTTTCAGAATAGGAATTGGGTTAGTATTTGGAATCTGTTTTGGTTTAGTATTAGTGTTAGGGTCAGGGTTAGAAGTTAGGTGATGGCTGTGGTAATCTAATGCTTTGTGTTAGGCTTAGGGTTGGGCTTAAATTTGGGGTTGGTTTTAAGGTCCCATTTAGATTTCAGGTAGAATTGGAGTTAAATTAAGGTAACGGTTAGGATTAGATTTAGGGTTCTGATAAGGGTTAGGTTAGGGTTAGGGTTTGGTTCCAAGTTGTTTTTAGGGTTAGGGTTAACGTTAGGTTTCAGGATAGGGTTAGGAATATAGCTAGGTGTTAGGTAAGGTTTAATCCTAGGGTTTCAGTTCGGGTTAGGTGAAGCATTAGTTTTACAGTTAGAAGACATGTTAGGGTTAGGGTTAGGTTTTGGTGTAGATTTAGGTTTAGGGTAAGGGTTAGGGATGTAGATGAAGGTTTAGTGGAAGGGGTAGGGTTCTCTTTAGTTTTAGGACCCACAGCACAGAACCCGGCCCCAAAAGGGCACGAATGGACCCCATAACCCAGCCCTATAATGTCGATATCTGACCCCAAAACTCAGCGCCAAAATCCTGCAATTCCACCCCAAAATCTCCATTATCAGCCCCAGAATCCGATTATTTCCCCCAAATGTCAGCCCCAAATCCCATTAGTTCCCCCCTGACCCCACAATTTTCCCCCGACCCCATAATTCCCCCCCATGACCCTATAATTTCCCCCCCAACCCCATCAATTCCCCCCTGTGACCCCATTACTTCACCTCCTGACCCTGTTACTTCCCCTATTCCCCCCGACCCTATAATTGCCCTAGAACAGCCGCAGGATGATTCCTCGGTGCTGTTTGAGGTCACATCAGCCCAACCCCATTACTTTCCCCCCGTCCCCATAATTCACCTGTTCCCCCCGTGACCCCATTAATTTCCCCTCTGACCCTATTAGTTCCCCTGTTCCCCCCCCAACCCTTTAAATTCCCCCTGACCCCATAATTCCCCCTGACCCCATTGCTTTCCTCCCGACCCCATAAATTCCCCCTGACCCCATAATTGCTCTATAACAGCCGCAGGATGATTCCTCGGTGCTGTTTGAGGACACGTTGTACGCTGACGGATATTCATCGCCACTCAACGTCGCACAGCGCTACGTTGTGGCCTGCAGGGACACCAAGAAGAAGCGACCCCGTGTGGCCGTTTTGGGGCCGTTCCAGGATTTAGGTTTTTTGGGGTCATTAGGGCCGATTTACGGTCACTTTGGGGTCACTCTGGAGCACTTTGGGGTGCAGTGCTGCGTCGTGGCCTGCAGAGACACCAAGAAGTGACCCCATAGGGGATTTGATATGGTCCTTATGGGGTCGTTATAGGGTTTTGGGGTCACTTTGGGGTCATTTTGGGGCCCTTTGGGGCGCAGCGCTTCCAAGAAGTGTTGGAAGTAATCTGGGATATTTGGGGTCATTTTGCGTCACATCGGGGTCACTTCGGGTCATTGCACGTTGGGGCGTGGCTCGAATGCGAGGCTTAACGTTGGCCACACCCACTCGCTTCCCACTGGCTTCCGGTTTCCCACTTCCAGGCGTGCTTCCGCCTCCTTACCCACAATGTCCCGCTCGCTGCCGGAAATCCGCGCTCCCAGACGTTTCAGTTATTTCCGGTCATCGTGCCTCGTTCCAGTGGCACTGTTCCGCCTCGCTACCCCACACCCCGCCCTTTCCGCTGCCGATCTGTGCTGTGATTGGCCGAGCTGTGCCGTGGGGCCGGAAGCGGCCGCATGGTGGAAGCGGAGCTGGAAGCAGAGCACGTGGTCAGTGGCAGGGCGGGAGGGGCGGTTATGGGGCCGGGGTCAGGTTATGGGGTTATGGGGCAGGGATTTGGGGCTGGGGTCGTGGGTGTGGGGTCCAGGCTTGGGGCAGAGCTGTGGGGCAGAGTTGTGGGTCCAGGTGCACTGATTGGGGCAGAGCTGTGGGATGCGGGGCTGAGCTGTGGGGTGGATCTGTGGGGCAGAGCTGTGGCGGTTGGGGGGCGGAGGTGTGGTGCAGGTATGAGCAGATGTGGGGCTCAGATGCGGGGCTGAGCTGCGGGATGTGAGGCTGATCCATGGGGCAGAGCTGTGGAATGTGGGGCTGATCTGTGGGGCAGGTAGGTATGTGGGGCAGAGCTGTGGGATGTGGGGCAGGTATGTGCAGATTGGGGTTGAGCCGTGGGGCTGAGGTGTGGGATATGGGGCAGCACTATGGGGCTGAGTTGTGGGGTTGAGCCGTGGGGCAGAGCTGTGGGATGTGGGGCAGATCTGTGGGTCCAGGTGTGGGGTTTGGGGCAGATGTGTGGGGCAGAGCCACAGGGCTGAGCTCTGGGGCCAGGTGTGGGGTGAGGGGCTGAGCTGTGGTGCAGAGCTGAGGGATGTGGGGCTGAGCTGTGGGTCCAGGTGTGGGGTTTGGGGCAGATGTGTGGGGCAGAGCCACAGGGCTGAGCTCTGGGGCCAGGTGTGGGATGAGGGGCTGAGCTGTGGGATGTGGGGCTGAGCTGTGTGGCCAGGGGATGAGGGGCAGAGATGTGGGGCAAATGTGTGGGATGTGGGGCAGCGCTGTGGGGCTGAGCTGTGGTGTGGATGTTTGGGGTGAAGGTGTGGGGCAGAGTTCTGCCCCACAGAGGTGCTCCCGCAGGAGGTGGAGGAGATGCAGTGGCGGCATTCTGAGGGGAATAGGTCAGTGCCCCATTGCTGCCCCACAGCTGCCCCATAGCCACCCCATTGAGATCCACTGAGATCAGTGGAGACCCCATTGAGATCCGTAGGGACCCCATGGAGATCCATGGTGACCCATGGCTGCCCCGTAGCTGCCCCACATCCGCCCCATAGCTGGGCGTGGCTTCGCTCTGGGCACACCGCCTTCTGCGGGACCCACAGCGACCCACACTGACCCACAGTGACCCACACTGACCCATAGAGACCCACAGCGACCCATAGAGACTCACAGCGACCCATAGCGGGACCCACAGCGACCCAACCGACCCACAGCAACCTATAGGGGGAACCACAGCAACCCACAGAGACCGATAGCTCACACAGCGACCCACAGTGACCCACAGCGGGACCCACAGCGACCCATAGAGACCCACAGCGACCCATAGAAACACATAGAGACTCATAGTTACCCACAGCGACTTATAGAGACCCACAGCGACTCACTGAGACCCACAGTGACCTATAGCTGGACCCACAGACACCCACAGCAACCCAAAGTGACCCACAGCTTGACCCATAGCGACCTATGCCAGGAACCACAGCGACCCATTGGGACCCATAGCGATCCACAGCGACCCATGGAAAACCACAGGGAGCAAGAGGGAGCCACAGAGACACAGCGACATCACGTGAGAGCGCCGCCTGGTGTCGTGGAGGGGGAACTGCAGCTCCTTAGGAATCTCCTGGGGCACATAGAGGCCAACAGCGCCTCATAGCAGGACCCACACTGACCCACAGCGAACCATATTGGGACCCACAGCGTAACCCACAGCGACCCGTAACAGACCACATTGACCCATTGCAACGCACTGCAACCCATAGCGACTCATAGAGGCACAGCGACACACAGCCATCCACAGCAACCCATAGCGACCCAGCCGACCCACAGCAACCTATAGGGGGGCCCACAGCGACTCACAGCAACCCACAGAGACCGATTACAACCAATAGTGACCGATAGCGACCCACCGCGACACACAGCGACCCACACCGACCCATAGCAACCCACAGTGACCCACAGAGACCCACTGAGACCCATAGAGACCCAAAGCGACCCACAGCGACCCATAGCAGGACCTAGAGTGACCCATAGCGTCCCGAAGAGACCCGTAGCGACTCACTGCGACCCACAATGACCCATAGCTGGACCCACAGACACCCACAGCATGACCCACAGCGACCCATTGCAACCCTTAGCAACATGTAGAGACTTATAGCGATCCACATCGACCCATAGCGACCCATGGATACACATAGCAAGACCCACAGTGACCCATAGCGTCCCATAGAGACCCGCAGCAAAACGTAGCAGCCCACAGAGATCGATAGCGACGCATAGTGACCCACAGCGACCCATAGCGCCCAATAGGAAACCACTGATAGCAATAAGGAGCCCTAGAGACCCAGCGACATTACGTGAGAGCGCCCCCTGGTGGCGTGGAGGGGAACTGCAGCCCCTTAGGGATCCATTGGGAACCTTAGAGACCCACAGAGACCCATAGCAGGACCCACAGCAAACCAAAGCGATCCATAGCAACCCATAGCGATCCACAGTGACCCACAGTAACCCACAGCGAAGCATACTGGGACCCATAGCGACACATAGCGCCCAATAGGAAAACACAGAGAGCAATAGGAAGCCGTAGAGACACAGCGACATCATGTGAGAGCTCCCTCTGGTGGCGTGAAGGGGAACTGCAGCCCCTTAGGGATCTCCTGGGGCATATAGAGACCCACAGCGACCCATAGCAGGACCCACAGTGACCCACAGCAAACCATATTGGGACCCATAGCGGGACCCATAGAGACCCACAGACTGTTACAATGAAGGGTCGGGAACCCAGCTTGATGCTAGCTAATGTTCCATTTATTAAGCAACAACTCAAAGCTTAGATAGACAGAGAAGCAGTGTGTGTTAGGATCTAACTGGGGGAAGCTACAAGGATCTAATTGAGGGAATTTACACTCCTCAGTGTTAACAGGTCAAGAATATAAAACACTCCTAGTCATCTAAACAAACAGTTTCTTATTGCTATCCATTACTGTCTTCTGTTTCTTTTCACTCCTTAGACATGGTTGTCTCAAGCTTATCAGCTTATCTTTACACAGCCTACGTCCAAGGTTTATGGCCTGATTCCTGCTTAGCTAACAGTTCCGTCTGACTCCCACTTTTGCCATCACCCACTTCTCCCCCTTTCTGTTATGAATATTTTCTTTGTAGCATTGTCAATCATCTTTTTGCGCACATTGTAAAATGCAAGGAAGTAACAGCAAAAGCGTTACAACGATCATCGCAATGTAGCACATCATTTTTAAGATACTGTGGAGCCATCCGGTGAGACCCCCATCCCGAGAATAATTTGTCCAACCAGTCCCAATCCCTCTGTTCCTGCAGTTTCTTCACTCCATCCCGTATGGTCTTGATACTTGCTTGAATTGAAACGGAATGTTCTGACAGGTTCATGCAGCACATTCCTTCGAAATCCTCCCAGCCATGGCCTTGCGCCAGAAGTAGGAAATCAGTAGCAGCGCAATTTTGTGGCGCAGCATGTCTGACACTGTCCGCATCAAGTAAAAGACCTGTTAAAGCTAAACTAGTGGCATTTCCTTGTTTTGCTAAGCAAGAACCCAGTTTGTTCAGTGTTGCCAAAGCTTTAGCAACAGCAACCTGCGGTGTGAAAAAGGAAACGGCTCCTATGGTCTCCCTGTTCCAAAACTTCATGTTATCATCGCAATCTGATCTGAAGGTGTGGGTCATTCTCCTAAAACGGTGATGAGAATATTTCTTTCTCCATTGCAAGACAGTTGTCTCATTTCGGGTAAGGATGGTTAAACGCCCGAGACTACATGGCCCACCTCTAATGTAAGAAGGAATGGCAGGCCATGCCCGGTCAGCGCAACTACGGAAAACTCCATCTGGTAACTGTAAAGGAGCATTTACTGATTTTGAAAGGCTGGGTGAGGTGTAATTACACCACAGAGTTTGGTTACTGATGGCTGCGTCTACGGGACTGACATCCCATAGTTTGGTTTTATTTTTTCCAGTAGAATGGAATCTCAGGCAGAAGTCCATTTTTATAGATCCTAAGAAATCTATTTCTTGTGGCTCTAATTTGGCAGACGGAAGATATGGAACCCATCCATCCCAATTATCTACCGAATTTGTGCCAGTAAAGATTGCTCGTGAGGGACCAGGGATTGGCCACTCGTCTATGGGAAAGCTCACCAAGCGGGTAGAGAAGGGATTTTGTGCAGTTGCAGTGGCTAAGCAAAGTGTTTCCTGATGAGTAATATTAGCAAGTGTAAGCCACACATTCGTTTTTGGGAGGGTAATAAAACTAGTAGAGAGTCCTGAAATTTCAAGAAGTCAAGTCCATACAGTAGCTGGTCTCATCCTTCCTTGGTTGTGTTTTCATCTGTTGTCGACCAAGTCTGTTCCTCGCGGTATGGTTTCACGTTCTTCGCAGGAATCCACCTGGGGCCTTTTCCTGTGGAGACACAAGCATAACCTCTCCCCCATGTGACAAGAGGATATGGCCCCATTATCATACCTGTTTCTGGGTGGCGAATCAACACCGGAGCCTTGATTCTTCTTTCCAATGTGATATTCGAACTAAAATGTCGGACTATCGGGGGATTGGTATCTAGCAGAGAAGAATTCAAAAAGTGAAAACATCAAGAGCTTTATGTAGTCGCTCCTCAGGAGGGGAAGCTCCCATTCCCCCTTTCTGTTGTGCTAATAGACGCTTTAAAGATTGGTGTGACCGCTCAATTGACCTGGAGGGGAATGAGGGATCGCGGTGATGTGCATAATGCCCCAAGAATCCAGGAAGGCTTTTGTCGCAGCAGAGGTATATGCAGGACCATGATCTGTTTTTAATTGGGAAGGGATACCTAATGTAGCAAAAGCACGCAGCAAACGCTTGCGAACATCTCGTGCCTTTTCTCCTGTATGACAAGAGGAAAATAAAGCTCCGGAAAAAGTATCAATCGAGGAATGTGTATATTTCAGCTTACCAAACCATGGGTAATGTGTGACATCCATTTGCCATAGCTGGAGGCTCTGCAGATCTCTGGGGTTAACCCCCCCTGCTATTGATGGGAAAGAATGCCTCTGGCAGTCGGGACATACCGCTGTAATGTTTGATGCTTGTTGGGAGGTAAGCCCAGACTGTCGTTTAAGACCTCCAGCATTCTGATGAAAGAAGGAGTGGCTAAGTTTAGCTTGCGCTATTCGGTCTGGTAAAACACGGACATATCAGCTTGAGATTCCCTTCTGCCGTGAAACCAGGTAAAGATGTGTGTGAGCGGATGTGCATTACAAAATAAGGATGAGTGTGGGAGTCTAAAAAAAAAAAAAGTTCCTGGAACAAAATAAACAATGAAGAGTGAGAAATATTGCGTAATATGGATGCTTCTGCTCGCTGAACAATTCCTGCAACAGAAGCTGAGTCGGTAATAGGATTGAAAGGTGTGGACCATTTCCAAAAAACTCGGACAACAGCAGCTGGTTCCACTATTTGTGGAGAACCAGAAACAATTTCAATATCCGAATCCCATTGCTTCTGTTGATTATCCCACCATCAAATAACTGATTTGTGTGATCTTCCAGACCCATCCGTAATCTGGTAAGGGCCTGCAGCAGCTGATCACTTCTTTTTGGTGTGGATGTGAAGTGAACATTGAGGTTCAATAGCTTGTGTGACGGTGCGTGGGAAGTAAGGCTGCCTGTATAGCTTGCCAATGCCATGCTAAAGGCATCTGCTTGCTGATCAAGCCATTGTAAATACACATTTGTCACAGGTAAACAACTAGAGGAAAAGTCTACCCCTGATAACATCAGCAAGCGCTGCCTAGCTTTGATTCTCAGGGAAGCAAACATCTCATGCTGTGTCAGGATTGTCTTTGTCAACTGGTTTGGCAAAAAAATCCATTCAATAATGAATAGTGGGTCTGGCCTTTGAAAATCCCACTGAAAAATTAGCGCATGAGGTTGTCGAGCAGGGTTGAGGATCATTAGAAAAAAAGGTAACTCCGGGGCACACCGATGAGCTTGTCTGTTAGTGCTAGCTGCAGCAACTTTTTGCAAGGCACTAGCCACTTCAGAGCCAAGACGGCAGGGAGAGTGTAAATCAGAATCCCCTTTCAGTAGTTCCAAAAGAGGATACAAGTCTGCATTAGAGATACCCAAGAGCGCTCAGACCCAGTTAATTGATCCCAACCATTTTTGTACATCGTGTCAATTTTTCACATCAGTTTGTCTTTCTAAGGGCTAGGGAATGATAGTCTGGGCTCTGATGCACCAGCCTAAATATTTCCATGGTGATATTTTCTGCATTTTTTCAGGCGCAATACAGAAACCTGCCGAATTAACAGCAGTTGTAAGGAGGGCTACTGCTTCCTCCATGATCTCGTGATGTTGCGCGGTTACTAAGATGTTGTCCATCTAATGATACAATAAAACATTTGGCATTGTGTCTGGAATGGGGCTAAGCACTTTAGCTACATACCACTGACAAATGGTGGGGCTATTTTTCATTCCTTGTGGCAGCACAACCCACTGGTATCTCTGCAACGGGGCTTGCATGTTGATGCTTGGAACTGAAAAAGCAAATGGAGGGGCATCCTCAGGGTGTAATGGACTATTAAAAAAGCAGTCTTGAAGATCAGTGCCAGTCAAATGCCAGTCTCGGGGAATCATAGTGGGTGACAGGAGGCCTGGTTGAAGGGCTCCCATATTTTCCAGAGCATCATTCATTTTTCTGAGGTCATGGAACAAGCGCCATTGACCAGTTTGTTTCTTAATGACAAATCCAGGTGAGTTCCAAGGATTAGTGGAGGTACAGTATGTCCTTTTGCTAATTGTTCCGCTACCAAGTCTTGGAGGGCGCCAAGTTTTTCTAGCGGAAGGGGCCATTGATCCACCCATCTAGGGGTATCTGTTTTCCATATTAGCTTAAGGGCGTCGCACCTCTCAATGGCCCCTCCCGAAAATCTGACTTGATAGTGACTCCCCACTGAACCATAACATCAGGGCCCCATAAATATCATCGGAATTGGCAACACAAACGGTTTGATAGTAGCTACCCAATCTTCAGGTCCTCTGATTGGAATGAACTCAGCACTTTGCTGGCTGTTCCTTGCACCTCCCACCCCAGCTAATGTATGTGATGATTTGTATGATGTAACCCAAAACCAAACCCCAGGCCTACCCCTTCTCTCACCCTGACACTCCAACCAAACCTCCGCCTAAACCTAACCCTAATATCTAAGCCTAAGCCTAACCCTTCCAATTGCCCTAGCCCTAACACTAACCCTTTTCCTATACCTAACCCTGACCTCAACCCTGATCCTAACCTTTCCCTAACCCTAACACCAACCCGTAACATCATTTGAATCCTAATCCTATTCCAAACCTTAACCCTATCCCAAGGCCTAACCCTACTCTGACCTTTACACTCCAACTAACCCAACCTCGATCAAGAAATACAAATGGAATCCTAAACCTAAACCTAAACCTAAACCTAAACCTACTGCTAAGACCACAAGTCAGCCTACTTTTCTCCCTAAATCTAATCACAAATCTCAAAAAATCTTTGTCCCTAACCCTAATCATAAATCCAGTCCAAACTCTGAAACTTTCCCAAAACCTATGCCTATTCCTAACACTTACTCTTACCCTAAGTCTATCCCTAACACTAACCCTTCTCCCAGACACAACCCTAAAGCCAACACTAATCCTAACCTAATCTTTATCCTAATCCTAAACCTAATCTTAACTCTTACCCTAATTCTAACTCTACCCTAACCCTAACTCTGACCCTCAAACCAAACCCACATTTAAGCACAACCCTAATCCCGACACCTAGCATCAGATTACCACAACCCTAACGGAACCCTAACCCTAACACTAATGCTAGGACTATCCCAAACCCTAACCCAAGTACTAGACCAAACCATACCCCTATCCCTCACTCTAAAACTAACAACCCTAACTAAACTCTAACCGTAACCCTATCCCTAATACTAACACTAATCATCTTTTAAACACCAATGTTATTCCTATTCCTAAACCTTACCCAATCTCCAAATGAAATCCAAGGCCGGTGCCTTCTCACACCCTAACGATCAAACCAAACCTACATCTAAACCTAACCCTAAATCCAATCTTTACCCTAAACCATACACTTGCCCTGGCCTTAACACTAACCCTTTCCCTATACCTAACCCTAACCCTAACCTTAACACTAATTTGAGGCCTATCCCTAGTAGGAACCCAAAACCTAATTGGAATCTGAATCCTGTTCTTAACCTTAACCCTAACACGACTTAACTCTACTCTGACCCTAAAAGTCAAATTAACCCTACTCCTTACCCTAAACCTCAATCTAAACCTAAACCTAACCCTAAACCTAAACTTCACAAGAACACTCAACCTAATCCTAGCACTAACCTAAACTAAAACTAAAACACCTTTTTTGCTAACCCTAATCCTAAATCTAACCCTAAGCCCAAAACTCCCCCAAACCTGACCCTAAACCTAATCCACTCCAAAATCCTTACCCTAACCCTAACCCCAAACACCCTAATACTAGAACTAAAGCAATCCTTCACCCTAACCCTAAAACTAACAATTTAACTTTGACCCTAAAACTCAAATTCACCCTACATACACTTTATGCTACCTAGGTTAGGGTCAGGCTCAATCTGGGTTTTGTGTTGGGGTCAAAGGGATAGGGTTAGGGTAGAGTTCGAGTTAGGATGAAGGTAATGCTTACAGATATGTTTAGAGAATGGAACAGGGTTAGGGTTAAGGTTAGGGTAAGGTTGAAGGTTAGGCTCAGGGACAGATTTAGGGTTAGAGTTTGGGTTCCTTTTAGGTTTAGGGATAGGGTTAGGGTACGGTTAGGTATTGTACAACGCTAAGTGTTAGCTTCTGGGTAAGGGATAGGGTTAGGGTAAGGGTTAGATTCAGGGTTAGGGTTAGCATTAGCATCAGGGTTAGGGTTATGGTAAGAGTTAGGATAGGGAATGGGATACAGTTAGGGTAAGGGTTAGGAATAGGGTTAGGGTTACATTAAGGTTAGGGTTAGTGTTTGGATCAGGGGTAGGGTTAGGAATAAAGTTAGAGTAAGGGCTAGGATTAGGGTTAGGGTTAGGGTAGGGATACGGTTAGGGTAGAGTTAAGGTTAGGGAAGGGTTAGGGTTAGGGTAAGGGTTAGGGATAGGGTTAGGGTTAGGGTTAGGGTTAGGTTAGGGTTTGGGTTATGGTAAGAGTTAGGATAGGGATTGTGATACGGTTAGGGTAAGGGTTAGGAATAGGGATAGGGTTTGATTAGGGTAAGGGTTATTGTTTGGATTAGGGGTAGGGTTACGAATAAAGTTAGAGTTAGGGCTAGGATTAGGGTTAGGGTTCGGGATTGGATTAGTGTTAGGGTAAGGAATAAAGTTAGAGTTAGTGTTAGGATTAGGGTTAGGGTAAAGTAGGGTTAGGGGTAGGGTTAGGGTTAGGGTTAGGGTTAGGGTAGGGTTAGGGTTAGGGTTTGGGTTAGGCTAGGGTTAGGGTAAGGGTTAGGGTTAGGGTTAGGGTTAGGGTTAGGGTTAGGGTAGGGTTAGGGTTAGGGTTAGGGTTAGGGTTAGGGTTAGGGTTAGGGTAGGGTTAGGGTTAGGGTTAGGGTAGGGTTAGGGTTAGGGTTAGGGTTAGGGTTAGGGTTAGGGTTAGGGTTAGGGTTAGGGTAGGGTTAGGGTTAGGGTAGGGTTAGGGTTAGGGTTAGGGTTAGGGTTAGGTTAGGGTTGGGGTTAGGGTTAGGGTTAGGGTTAGGGTTAGGGTTAGGGTTAGGGTTAGGGTATGCTTAGGGTTAGGGTAAAATTAGGGTTAGGGTTAGTGTTAGGGTTAGGGTTAAATTTATTGTTAGGTTGAGGGTTAAGGTTAGAGTTAGGGTTAGGGTTGAGGTTAGGGTTAGGGTTAGGGTTAGGGTTAGGGTTACGTTTAGGGTTAGGGTTAGGGTTAGGGTTAGGTTAGGGTTAGGGTTAGGGTTAAGGTGAGAGTTAGGGTTAGGGTTAGGGTTAGGGTTAGGGTTAGGGTTAGGTAAGGGTTAGGGTTAAGGTAAGAATTAGGATAGGGATTGTGATACAGTTAAGGTAAGGGTTAGGAATTAGAGTTAGGGTTAGGGTTAGGATTAGGGTTAGGGTTAGGTTAGGGTTAGGGTTAGGGTTAAGGTTAGAGTTAGGGTTAGGTTTAGGGTTAGGGTTAGGTAAGGGTTAGGGTTAGGGTTAGAATTAGGATAGGGATTGTGATACAGTTAAGGTAAGGGTTAGGAATTAGGGTTAGGGTTAGGGTTAGGGTTAGGGTTAGGGTTAGGGTTAGGGTAGGTTAGGGTTAGGGTATGGTAGGGTTAGGGTTAGGGTAGGGTAAGGGTTAGCATTAGGTTTAGGGTTAGGGTTAGGGTTAGAGTTAGGTTAGGGCTAGGGTTAGGGTTAGGGTTAGGGTTAGGGTTAATGTAGTTTAGGGCTAGGGTTAGGGTTAGGGTTAGGATTGGGTTAATGTAGGGTTAGGGTTAGTGCTAGGAATCAATTTGGAGGAAGGAAAAGGTATAGGAATTGGTTCATTGTTAGCGTTAGTCTTCAGGGTTAGGGTTCGGATTTAGCACTATGTTTCAGGTTCCTTTTAGGTTTAGTGATAAGGATTAGGGGTACGTTTAGGTATTGTACAATGCTAAGTGTTAGCTTCTGGGTGGGGGTTGGGGTTAGATTAAGGGTGAGGGTTAGGGTTAGGACTAGATTTAGGATTAGGTTTAGGAATAGGTTTTCTTTGATTGTTAGGGTGAGAGAAAGGTTAGGCCTTGGGTTTGTTTTTGGAATAGTTTTGGGTTTCAGAATAGGAATTGGGTTAGTATTTGGAATCTGATTGCTTTAGTATTAGTGTTAGGGTGGGGGTTAGAAGTTAGGTGAGCGTTGTGGTAATCTAATGCTTTGTGTTAGGCTTAGGGTTGGGCTTTTACTTGAGGTTGGTGTTAGGGTCAGCTTTAGTTTGAAGGTAGATTTAGAGTTTAAATTGTGGTCATGCTTTGGATTAGTTTTAGAGTTAGGGTAAGATTTAGGTTTCCTTTCAGTGTTAGGCTGTGAGAATTGTAGGCTTTGTGTTTTTGGGTTTGTGTTGGGTTTAGGAATTGGAATAGTGTTTGGGATAGTATTAGCGTTAAGGCTGGGGTTAGAGTTAGGTGATGGCTGTGGTAATCTAATGCTTTGTGTTAGGTTTAGGGTTGGGCTTCAATCTGGGGTTGGTTTTAAGGTCCCATTTAGATTTCAGGAAGAATTGGAGTTAAATTGAGGTAACGGTTAGGATTAGATTTAGGGTTCTGATAAGGGTTAGGTTAGGGTTAGGGTTTGGTTCCAAGTTGTTTTTAGGGTTAGGGTTAACGTTAGGTTTCAGGATAGGGTTAGGAATATAGCTAGGTGTTAGGTAAGGTTTAGTCCTGGGGTTTTAGTTCGGGTTAGGTGAAGCGTTAGTTTTACAGTTAGAAGACATGTTAGGGTTAGGGTTAGGTTTTGGTGTAGATTTAGGTTTAGGGTAAGGGTTAGGGATGTAGATGAAGGGTTCTCTTTAGTTTTAGGACCAGGGAAGGGTCCTAAAAGGGCCTTGGCTAAGGGTGAGTTTTAGTATTTGATTTATCGTTGCGTTCAGGTCTAGGTTAGTTTGAGTGTCAGGCTGAGAGAAGGGGTAGGCCTTGGGTTTGGTTCTGGCTTAGTGTTAGGTTTAGGAATAGGAATAGTTTTGGTGTTTGGATTGGGTTTGGGGTTAGTAGTAGGGATTGGATTGGGGTTAGTGTTAGGTGAGATCTGCGGTAATCTGATGCTTTCTTTGAGGCTTGAGGTTTGAGCTTAAACGTGGTGTTGGTTTTAGGGTAGGATTTAGGGCTAGGGTTTGGTTGAGGGTAGCATTAGGTTTAGGTTTAGGGGAAGGGTTTTGGTTAGGGTAGAGGTTCGAATTCTGGTTTGGGTTAGGAATAGGGTTCTGGACAAGGTAAGGATTTAGTCCTAGGTTTCCAGTTAGGGTAAGGTGAAGTGCTGGTGTTCTAGTTAGGAGAAGAGTTAGGTTGAGGTTTCGGGTTAGGTTTTTTTGTCGATTTAGGTTTTAGGTAAGGGGTAGATTTTAGACAACATGAGCTTTCTGGTCAGAGTAGGGTTAGGCCTTAGAATATGGATAAGATTAGGATAAATGTAGGGTTAGTTTCGGGTTTAGGTTAGTTTGAGTGTTAGGCTGAGAGAAGGGGAGGGCCTTGGGTTTGGGTTTGGTTTAGGGTTAAGATAAGGTTTAGGAATAGGAGTAGGTTTGGGGTTTGGATTGGGTTTGGACTTGATAGTGACTCCCCACTGAACCATAACATCAGGGCCCCATAAATATCATCGGAATTGGCAACACAAACGGTTTGATAGTAGCTACCCGATCTTCAGGTCCTCTGATTGGAATGAACTCAGCACTTTGCTGGCTGTTCCTTGCACCTCCCACCCCAGCTAATGTATGTGATGATTTGTATGATGTAACCCAAAACCAAACCCCAGGCCTACCCCTTCTCTCACCCTGACACTCCAACCAAACCTCCGCCTAAACCTAACCCTAATATCTAAGCCTAAGCCTAACCCTTCCAATTGCCCTAGCCCTAACACTAACCCTTTTCCTATACCTAACCCTGACCTCAACCCTGATCCTAACCTTTCCCTAACCCTAACACCAACCCGTAACATCATTTGAATCCTAATCCTATTCCAAACCTTAACCCTATCCCAAGGCCTAACCCTACTCTGACCTTTACACTCAAACTAACCCAACCTCGATCAATAAATACAAATGGAATCCTAAACCTAAACCTAAACCTAAACCTACTGCTAACACCACAAGTCAGCCTACTTTTCTCCCTAAATCTAATCACAAATCTCAAAAAATCTTTGTCCCTAACCCTAATCATAAATCCAGTCCAAACTCTGAAACTTTCCCAAAACCTATGCCTATTCCTAACACTTACTCTTACCCTAAGTCTATCCCTAACACTAACCCTTCTCCCAGACACAACCCTAAAGCCAACACTAATCCTAACCTAATCTTTATCCTAATCCTAAACCTAATCCTAACTCTTACCCTAATTCTAACTCTACCCTAACCCTAACTCTGACCCTCAAACCAAACCCACATTTAAGCACAACCCTAATCCCGACACCTAGCATCAGATTACCACAACCCTAACGGAACCCTAACCCTAACACTAATGCTAGGACTATCCCAAACCCTAACCCAAGTACTAGACCAAACCATACCCCTATCCCTCACTCTAAAACTAACAACCCTAACTAAACTCTAACCGTAACCCTATCCCTAATACTAACACTAATCATCTTTTAAACACCAATGTTATTCCTATTCCTAAACCTTACCCAATCTCCAAATGAAATCCAAGGCCGGTGCCTTCTCACACCCTAACGATCAAACCAAACCTACATCTAAACCTAACCCTAAATCCAATCTTTACCCTAAACCATACACTTGCCCTGGCCTTAACACTAACCCTTTCCCTATACCTAACCCTAACCCTAACCTTAACACTAATTTGAGGCCTATCCCTAGTAGGAACCCAAAACCTAATTGGAATCTGAATCCTGTTCTTAACCTTAACCCTAACACGACTTAACTCTACTCTGACCCTAAAAGTCAAATTAACCCTACTCCTTACCCTAAACCTCAATCTAAACCTAAACCTAACCCTAAACCTAAACTTCACAAGAACACTCAACCTAATCCTAGCACTAACCTAAACTAAAACTAAAACACCTTTTTTGCTAACCCTAATCCTAAATCTAACCCTAAGCCCAAAACTCCCCCAAACCTGACCCTAAACCTAATCCACTCCAAAATCCTTACCCTAACCCTAACCCCAAACACCCTAATACTAGAACTAAAGCAATCCTTCACCCTAACCCTAAAACTAACAATTTAACTTTGACCCTAAAACTCAAATTCACCCTACATACACTTTATGCTACCTAGGTTAGGGTCAGGCTCAATCTGGGTTTTGTGTTGGGGTCAAAGGGATAGGGTTAGGGTAGAGTTCGAGTTAGGATGAAGGTAATGCTTACAGATATGTTTAGAGAATGGAACAGGGTTAGGGTTAAGGTTAGGGTAAGGTTGAAGGTTAGGCTCAGGGACAGATTTAGGGTTAGAGTTTGGGTTCCTTTTAGGTTTAGGGATAGGGTTAGGGTACGGTTAGGTATTGTACAACGCTAAGTGTTAGCTTCTGGGTAAGGGATAGGGTTAGGGTAAGGGTTAGATTCAGGGTTAGGGTTAGCATTAGCATCAGGGTTAGGGTTATGGTAAGAGTTAGGATAGGGAATGGGATACAGTTAGGGTAAGGGTTAGGAATAGGGTTAGGGTTACATTAAGGTTAGGGTTAGTGTTTGGATCAGGGGTAGGGTTAGGAATAAAGTTAGAGTAAGGGCTAGGATTAGGGTTAGGGTTAGGGTAGGGATACGGTTAGGGTAGAGTTAAGGTTAGGGAAGGGTTAGGGTTAGGGTAAGGGTTAGGGATAGGGTTAGGGTTAGGGTTAGGGTTAGGTTAGGGTTTGGGTTATGGTAAGAGTTAGGATAGGGATTGTGATACGGTTAGGGTAAGGGTTAGGAATAGGGATAGGGTTTGATTAGGGTAAGGGTTATTGTTTGGATTAGGGGTAGGGTTACGAATAAAGTTAGAGTTAGGGCTAGGATTAGGGTTAGGGTTCGGGATTGGATTAGTGTTAGGGTAAGGAATAAAGTTAGAGTTAGTGTTAGGATTAGGGTTAGGGTAAAGTAGGGTTAGGGGTAGGGTTAGGGTTAGGGTTAGGGTTAGGGTAGGGTTAGGGTTAGGGTTTGGGTTAGGCTAGGGTTAGGGTAAGGGTTAGGGTTAGGGTTAGGGTTAGGGTTAGGGTTAGGGTAGGGTTAGGGTTAGGGTTAGGGTTAGGGTTAGGGTTAGGGTTAGGGTAGGGTTAGGGTTAGGGTTAGGGTAGGGTTAGGGTTAGGGTTAGGGTTAGGGTTAGGGTTAGGGTTAGGGTTAGGGTTAGGGTAGGGTTAGGGTTAGGGTAGGGTTAGGGTTAGGGTTAGGGTTAGGGTTAGGTTAGGGTTGGGGTTAGGGTTAGGGTTAGGGTTAGGGTTAGGGTTAGGGTTAGGGTTAGGGTATGCTTAGGGTTAGGGTAAAATTAGGGTTAGGGTTAGTGTTAGGGTTAGGGTTAAATTTATTGTTAGGTTGAGGGTTAAGGTTAGAGTTAGGGTTAGGGTTGAGGTTAGGGTTAGGGTTAGGGTTAGGGTTAGGGTTACGTTTAGGGTTAGGGTTAGGGTTAGGGTTAGGTTAGGGTTAGGGTTAGGGTTAAGGTGAGAGTTAGGGTTAGGGTTAGGGTTAGGGTTAGGGTTAGGGTTAGGTAAGGGTTAGGGTTAAGGTAAGAATTAGGATAGGGATTGTGATACAGTTAAGGTAAGGGTTAGGAATTAGAGTTAGGGTTAGGGTTAGGATTAGGGTTAGGGTTAGGTTAGGGTTAGGGTTAGGGTTAAGGTTAGAGTTAGGGTTAGGTTTAGGGTTAGGGTTAGGTAAGGGTTAGGGTTAGGGTTAGAATTAGGATAGGGATTGTGATACAGTTAAGGTAAGGGTTAGGAATTAGGGTTAGGGTTAGGGTTAGGGTTAGGGTTAGGGTTAGGGTTAGGGTAGGTTAGGGTTAGGGTATGGTAGGGTTAGGGTTAGGGTAGGGTAAGGGTTAGCATTAGGTTTAGGGTTAGGGTTAGGGTTAGAGTTAGGTTAGGGCTAGGGTTAGGGTTAGGGTTAGGGTTAGGGTTAATGTAGTTTAGGGCTAGGGTTAGGGTTAGGGTTAGGATTGGGTTAATGTAGGGTTAGGGTTAGTGCTAGGAATCAATTTGGAGGAAGGAAAAGGTATAGGAATTGGTTCATTGTTAGCGTTAGTCTTCAGGGTTAGGGTTCGGATTTAGCACTATGTTTCAGGTTCCTTTTAGGTTTAGTGATAAGGATTAGGGGTACGTTTAGGTATTGTACAATGCTAAGTGTTAGCTTCTGGGTGGGGGTTGGGGTTAGATTAAGGGTGAGGGTTAGGGTTAGGACTAGATTTAGGATTAGGTTTAGGAATAGGTTTTCTTTGATTGTTAGGGTGAGAGAAAGGTTAGGCCTTGGGTTTGTTTTTGGAATAGTTTTGGGTTTCAGAATAGGAATTGGGTTAGTATTTGGAATCTGATTGCTTTAGTATTAGTGTTAGGGTGGGGGTTAGAAGTTAGGTGAGCGTTGTGGTAATCTAATGCTTTGTGTTAGGCTTAGGGTTGGGCTTTTACTTGAGGTTGGTGTTAGGGTCAGCTTTAGTTTGAAGGTAGATTTAGAGTTTAAATTGTGGTCATGCTTTGGATTAGTTTTAGAGTTAGGGTAAGATTTAGGTTTCCTTTCAGTGTTAGGCTGTGAGAATTGTAGGCTTTGTGTTTTTGGGTTTGTGTTGGGTTTAGGAATTGGAATAGTGTTTGGGATAGTATTAGCGTTAAGGCTGGGGTTAGAGTTAGGTGATGGCTGTGGTAATCTAATGCTTTGTGTTAGGTTTAGGGTTGGGCTTCAATCTGGGGTTGGTTTTAAGGTCCCATTTAGATTTCAGGAAGAATTGGAGTTAAATTGAGGTAACGGTTAGGATTAGATTTAGGGTTCTGATAAGGGTTAGGTTAGGGTTAGGGTTTGGTTCCAAGTTGTTTTTAGGGTTAGGGTTAACGTTAGGTTTCAGGATAGGGTTAGGAATATAGCTAGGTGTTAGGTAAGGTTTAGTCCTGGGGTTTTAGTTCGGGTTAGGTGAAGCGTTAGTTTTACAGTTAGAAGACATGTTAGGGTTAGGGTTAGGTTTTGGTGTAGATTTAGGTTTAGGGTAAGGGTTAGGGATGTAGATGAAGGGTTCTCTTTAGTTTTAGGACCAGGGAAGGGTCCTAAAAGGGCCTTGGCTAAGGGTGAGTTTTAGTATTTGATTTATCGTTGCGTTCAGGTCTAGGTTAGTTTGAGTGTCAGGCTGAGAGAAGGGGTAGGCCTTGGGTTTGGTTCTGGCTTAGTGTTAGGTTTAGGAATAGGAATAGTTTTGGTGTTTGGATTGGGTTTGGGGTTAGTAGTAGGGATTGGATTGGGGTTAGTGTTAGGTGAGATCTGCGGTAATCTGATGCTTTCTTTGAGGCTTGAGGTTTGAGCTTAAACGTGGTGTTGGTTTTAGGGTAGGATTTAGGGCTAGGGTTTGGTTGAGGGTAGCATTAGGTTTAGGTTTAGGGGAAGGGTTTTGGTTAGGGTAGAGGTTCGAATTCTGGTTTGGGTTAGGAATAGGGTTCTGGACAAGGTAAGGATTTAGTCCTAGGTTTCCAGTTAGGGTAAGGTGAAGTGCTGGTGTTCTAGTTAGGAGAAGAGTTAGGTTGAGGTTTCGGGTTAGGTTTTTTTGTCGATTTAGGTTTTAGGTAAGGGGTAGATTTTAGACAACATGAGCTTTCTGGTCAGAGTAGGGTTAGGCCTTAGAATATGGATAAGATTAGGATAAATGTAGGGTTAGTTTCGGGTTTAGGTTAGTTTGAGTGTTAGGCTGAGAGAAGGGGAGGGCCTTGGGTTTGGGTTTGGTTTAGGGTTAAGATAAGGTTTAGGAATAGGAGTAGGTTTGGGGTTTGGATTGGGTTTGGACTTGATAGTGACTCCCCACTGAACCATAACATCAGGGCCCCATAAATATCATCGGAATTGGCAACACAAACGGTTTGATAGTAGCTACCCGATCTTCAGGTCCTCTGATTGGAATGAACTCAGCACTTTGCTGGCTGTTCCTTGCACCTCCCACCCCAGCTAATGTATGTGATGATTTGTATGATGTAACCCAAAACCAAACCCCAGGCCTACCCCTTCTCTCACCCTGACACTCCAACCAAACCTCCGC
Organism: Callipepla californica brunnescens; assembly: GCA_023055505.1. NCBI lineage: Eukaryota > Metazoa > Chordata > Aves > Galliformes > Odontophoridae > Callipepla > Callipepla californica. The sequence goes on along the minus strand of JALIRH010000057.1, from coordinate 160,946 downwards.
CTAAACCTAACCCTAATATCTAAGCCTAAGCCTAACCCTTCCAATTGCCCTAGCCCTAACACTAACCCTTTTCCTATACCTAACCCTGACCTCAACCCTGATCCTAACCTTTCCCTAACCCTAACACCAACCCGTAACATCATTTGAATCCTAATCCTATTCCAAACCTTAACCCTATCCCAAGGCCTAACCCTACTCTGACCTTTACACTCAAACTAACCCAACCTCGATCAATAAATACAAATGGAATCCTAAACCTAAACCTAAACCTAAACCTACTGCTAACACCACAAGTCAGCCTACTTTTCTCCCTAAATCTAATCACAAATCTCAAAAAATCTTTGTCCCTAACCCTAATCATAAATCCAGTCCAAACTCTGAAACTTTCCCAAAACCTATGCCTATTCCTAACACTTACTCTTACCCTAAGTCTATCCCTAACACTAACCCTTCTCCCAGACACAACCCTAAAGCCAACACTAATCCTAACCTAATCTTTATCCTAATCCTAAACCTAATCCTAACTCTTACCCTAATTCTAACTCTACCCTAACCCTAACTCTGACCCTCAAACCAAACCCACATTTAAGCACAACCCTAATCCCGACACCTAGCATCAGATTACCACAACCCTAACGGAACCCTAACCCTAACACTAATGCTAGGACTATCCCAAACCCTAACCCAAGTACTAGACCAAACCATACCCCTATCCCTCACTCTAAAACTAACAACCCTAACTAAACTCTAACCGTAACCCTATCCCTAATACTAACACTAATCATCTTTTAAACACCAATGTTATTCCTATTCCTAAACCTTACCCAATCTCCAAATGAAATCCAAGGCCGGTGCCTTCTCACACCCTAACGATCAAACCAAACCTACATCTAAACCTAACCCTAAATCCAATCTTTACCCTAAACCATACACTTGCCCTGGCCTTAACACTAACCCTTTCCCTATACCTAACCCTAACCCTAACCTTAACACTAATTTGAGGCCTATCCCTAGTAGGAACCCAAAACCTAATTGGAATCTGAATCCTGTTCTTAACCTTAACCCTAACACGACTTAACTCTACTCTGACCCTAAAAGTCAAATTAACCCTACTCCTTACCCTAAACCTCAATCTAAACCTAAACCTAACCCTAAACCTAAACTTCACAAGAACACTCAACCTAATCCTAGCACTAACCTAAACTAAAACTAAAACACCTTTTTTGCTAACCCTAATCCTAAATCTAACCCTAAGCCCAAAACTCCCCCAAACCTGACCCTAAACCTAATCCACTCCAAAATCCTTACCCTAACCCTAACCCCAAACACCCTAATACTAGAACTAAAGCAATCCTTCACCCTAACCCTAAAACTAACAATTTAACTTTGACCCTAAAACTCAAATTCACCCTACATACACTTTATGCTACCTAGGTTAGGGTCAGGCTCAATCTGGGTTTTGTGTTGGGGTCAAAGGGATAGGGTTAGGGTAGAGTTCGAGTTAGGATGAAGGTAATGCTTACAGATATGTTTAGAGAATGGAACAGGGTTAGGGTTAAGGTTAGGGTAAGGTTGAAGGTTAGGCTCAGGGACAGATTTAGGGTTAGAGTTTGGGTTCCTTTTAGGTTTAGGGATAGGGTTAGGGTACGGTTAGGTATTGTACAACGCTAAGTGTTAGCTTCTGGGTAAGGGATAGGGTTAGGGTAAGGGTTAGATTCAGGGTTAGGGTTAGCATTAGCATCAGGGTTAGGGTTATGGTAAGAGTTAGGATAGGGAATGGGATACAGTTAGGGTAAGGATTAGGAATAGGGTTAGGGTTACATTAAGGTTAGGGTTAGTGTTTGGATCAGGGGTAGGGTTAGGAATAAAGTTAGAGTAAGGGCTAGGATTAGGGTTAGGGTTAGGGTAGGGATACGGTTAGGGTAGAGTTAAGGTTAGGGTAGGGTTAGGGTTAGGGTAAGGGTTAGGGATAGGGTTAGGGTTAGGGTTAGGGTTAGGTTAGGGTTTGGGTTATGGTAAGAGTTAGGATAGGGATTGTGATACGGTTAGGGTAAGGGTTAGGAATAGGGATAGGGTTTGATTAGGGTAAGGGTTATTGTTTGGATTAGGGGTAGGGTTACGAATAAAGTTAGAGTTAGGGCTAGGATTAGGGTTAGGGTTCGGGATTGGATTAGTGTTAGGGTAAGGAATAAAGTTAGAGTTAGTGTTAGGATTAGGGTTAGGGTAAAGTAGGGTTAGGGGTAGGGTTAGGGTTAGGGTTAGGGTTAGGGTAGGGTTAGGGTTAGGGTTTGGGTTAGGCTAGGGTAAGGGTTAGGGTTAGGGTTAGGGTTAGGGTTAGGGTTAGGGTTAGGGTTAGGGTAGGGTTAGGGTTAGGGTTAGGTTTAGGGTTAGGGTTAGGGTTAGGGTAGGGTTAGGGTTAGGGTTAGGGTTAAGGTTAAATTTATTGTTAGGGTTAGGGTTAGGGTTAGGGTTAGGGTTAGGGTTAGGGTTAGGGTTAGGGTTAGGGTTAGGGTAGGGTTAGGGTTAGGGTTAGGGTTAGGGTTAGGTTAGGGTTGGGGTTAGGGTTAGGGTTAGGGTTAGGGTTAGGGTTAGGGTATGCTTAGGGTTAGGGTAAAATTAGGGTTAGGGTTAGTGTTAGGGTTAGGGTTAAATTTATTGTTAGGTTTAGGGTTAAGGTTAGAGTTAGGGTTAGGTTTGAGGTTAGGGTTAGGGTTAGGGTTAGGGTTAGGGTTAGGGTTAGGGTTAGGGTTAGGGTTACGGTTAGGGTTAGGGTTAGGGTTAGGGTTAGGTTAGGGTTAGGGTTAGGGTTAAGGTGAGAGTTAGGGTTAGGGTTAGGGTTAGGGTTAGGGTTAGGTAAGGGTTAGGGTTAAGGTAAGAATTAGGATAGGGATTGTGATACAGTTAAGGTAAGGGTTAGGAATTAGAGTTAGGGTTAGGGTTAGGATTAGGGTTAGGGTTAGGTTAGGGTTAGGGTTAGGGTTAAGGTTAGAGTTAGGGTTAGGTTTTGGGTTAGGGTTAGGTAAGGGTTAGGGTTAGGGTAAGAATTAGGATAGGGATTGTGATACAGTTAAGGTAAGGGTTAGGAATTAGGGTTAGGGTTAGGGTTAGGGTTAGGGTTAGGGTTAGGGTAGGTTAGGGTTAGGGTATGGTAGGGTTAGGGTTAGGGTAGGGTAAGGGTTAGCATTAGGTTTAGGGTTAGGGTTAGGGTTAGAGTGAGGTTAGGGCTAGGGTTAGGGTTAGGGTTAGGGTTAGGGTTAATGTAGTTTAGGGCTAGGGTTAGGGTTAGGGTTTGGATAGGGTTAATGTAGGGTTAGGGTTAGTGCTAGGAATCAATTTGGAGGAAGGAAAAGGTATAGGAATTGGTTCATTGTTAGCGTTAGTCTTCAGGGTTAGGGTTCGGATTTAGCACTATGTTTCAGGTTCCTTTTAGGTTTAGTGATAAGGATTAGGGGTACGTTTAGGTATTGTACAATGCTAAGTGTTAGCTTCTGGGTGGGGGTTGGGGTTAGATTAAGGGTGAGGGTTAGGGTTAGGACTAGATTTAGGATTAGGTTTAGGAATAGGTTTTCTTTGATTGTTAGGGTGAGAGAAAGGTTAGGCCTTGGGTTTGTTTTTGGAATAGTTTTGGGTTTCAGAATAGGAATTGGGTTAGTATTTGGAATCTGATTGCTTTAGTATTAGTGTTAGGGTGGGGGTTAGAAGTTAGGTGAGCGTTGTGGTAATCTAATGCTTTGTGTTAGGCTTAGGGTTGGGCTTTTACTTGAGGTTGGTGTTAGGGTCAGCTTTAGTTTGAAGGTAGATTTAGAGTTTAAATTGTGGTCATGCTTTGGATTAGTTTTAGAGTTAGGGTAAGATTTAGGTTTCCTTTCAGTGTTAGGCTGTGAGAATTGTAGGCTTTGTGTTTTTGGGTTTGTGTTGGGTTTAGGAATTGGAATAGTGTTTGGGATAGTATTAGCGTTAAGGCTGGGGTTAGAGTTAGGTGATGGCTGTGGTAATCTAATGCTTTGTGTTAGGTTTAGGGTTGGGCTTCAATCTGGGGTTGGTTTTAAGGTCCCATTTAGATTTCAGGAAGAATTGGAGTTAAATTGAGGTAACGGTTAGGATTAGATTTAGGGTTCTGATAAGGGTTAGGTTAGGGTTAGGGTTTGGTTCCAAGTTGTTTTTAGGGTTAGGGTTAACGTTAGGTTTCAGGATAGGGTTAGGAATATAGCTAGGTGTTAGGTAAGGTTTAGTCCTGGGGTTTTAGTTCGGGTTAGGTGAAGCGTTAGTTTTACAGTTAGAAGACATGTTAGGGTTAGGGTTAGGTTTTGGTGTAGATTTAGGTTTAGGGTAAGGGTTAGGGATGTAGATGAAGGGTTCTCTTTAGTTTTAGGACCAGGGAAGGGTCCTAAAAGGGCCTTGGCTAAGGGTGAGTTTTAGTATTTGATTTATCGTTGCGTTCAGGTCTAGGTTAGTTTGAGTGTCAGGCTGAGAGAAGGGGTAGGCCTTGGGTTTGGTTCTGGCTTAGTGTTAGGTTTAGGAATAGGAATAGTTTTGGTGTTTGGATTGGGTTTGGGGTTAGTAGTAGGGATTGGATTGGGGTTAGTGTTAGGTGAGATCTGCGGTAATCTGATGCTTTCTTTGAGGCTTGAGGTTTGAGCTTAAACGTGGTGTTGGTTTTAGGGTAGGATTTAGGGCTAGGGTTTGGTTGAGGGTAGCATTAGGTTTAGGTTTAGGGGAAGGGTTTTGGTTAGGGTAGAGGTTAGAATTCTGGTTTGGGTTAGGAATAGGGTTCTGGACAAGGTAAGGATTTAGTCCTAGGTTTCCAGTTAGGGTAAGGTGAAGTGCTGGTGTTCTAGTTAGGAGAAGAGTTAGGTTGAGGTTTCGGGTTAGGTTTTTTTGTCGATTTAGGTTTTAGGTAAGGGGTAGATTTTAGACAACATGAGCTTTCTGGTCAGAGTAGGGTTAGGCCTTAGAATATGGATAAGATTAGGATAAATGTAGGGTTAGTTTCGGGTTTAGGTTAGTTTGAGTGTTAGGCTGAGAGAAGGGGAGGGCCTTGGGTTTGGGTTTGGTTTAGGGTTAAGATAAGGTTTAGGAATAGGAGTAGGTTTGGGGTTTGGATTGGGTTTGGACTTGATAGTGACTCCCCACTGAACCATAACATCAGGGCCCCATAAATATCATCGGAATTGGCAACACAAACGGTTTGATAGTAGCTACCCGATCTTCAGGTCCTCTGATTGGAATGAACTCAGCACTTTGCTGGCTGTTCCTTGCACCTCCCACCCCAGCTAATGTATGTGATGATTTGTATGATGTAACCCAAAACCAAACCCCAGGCCTACCCCTTCTCTCACCCTGACACTCCAACCAAACCTCCGCCTAAACCTAACCCTAATATCTAAGCCTAAGCCTAACCCTTCCAATTGCCCTAGCCCTAACACTAACCCTTTTCCTATACCTAACCCTGACCTCAACCCTGATCCTAACCTTTCCCTAACCCTAACACCAACCCGTAACATCATTTGAATCCTAATCCTATTCCAAACCTTAACCCTATCCCAAGGCCTAACCCTACTCTGACCTTTACACTCAAACTAACCCAACCTCGATCAATAAATACAAATGGAATCCTAAACCTAAACCTAAACCTAAACCTACTGCTAACACCACAAGTCAGCCTACTTTTCTCCCTAAATCTAATCACAAATCTCAAAAAATCTTTGTCCCTAACCCTAATCATAAATCCAGTCCAAACTCTGAAACTTTCCCAAAACCTATGCCTATTCCTAACACTTACTCTTACCCTAAGTCTATCCCTAACACTAACCCTTCTCCCAGACACAACCCTAAAGCCAACACTAATCCTAACCTAATCTTTATCCTAATCCTAAACCTAATCCTAACTCTTACCCTAATTCTAACTCTACCCTAACCCTAACTCTGACCCTCAAACCAAACCCACATTTAAGCACAACCCTAATCCCGACACCTAGCATCAGATTACCACAACCCTAACGGAACCCTAACCCTAACACTAATGCTAGGACTATCCCAAACCCTAACCCAAGTACTAGACCAAACCATACCCCTATCCCTCACTCTAAAACTAACAACCCTAACTAAACTCTAACCGTAACCCTATCCCTAATACTAACACTAATCATCTTTTAAACACCAATGTTATTCCTATTCCTAAACCTTACCCAATCTCCAAATGAAATCCAAGGCCGGTGCCTTCTCACACCCTAACGATCAAACCAAACCTACATCTAAACCTAACCCTAAATCCAATCTTTACCCTAAACCATACACTTGCCCTGGCCTTAACACTAACCCTTTCCCTATACCTAACCCTAACCCTAACCTTAACACTAATTTGAGGCCTATCCCTAGTAGGAACCCAAAACCTAATTGGAATCTGAATCCTGTTCTTAACCTTAACCCTAACACGACTTAACTCTACTCTGACCCTAAAAGTCAAATTAACCCTACTCCTTACCCTAAACCTCAATCTAAACCTAAACCTAACCCTAAACCTAAACTTCACAAGAACACTCAACCTAATCCTAGCACTAACCTAAACTAAAACTAAAACACCTTTTTTGCTAACCCTAATCCTAAATCTAACCCTAAGCCCAAAACTCCCCCAAACCTGACCCTAAACCTAATCCACTCCAAAATCCTTACCCTAACCCTAACCCCAAACACCCTAATACTAGAACTAAAGCAATCCTTCACCCTAACCCTAAAACTAACAATTTAACTTTGACCCTAAAACTCAAATTCACCCTACATACACTTTATGCTACCTAGGTTAGGGTCAGGCTCAATCTGGGTTTTGTGTTGGGGTCAAAGGGATAGGGTTAGGGTAGAGTTCGAGTTAGGATGAAGGTAATGCTTACAGATATGTTTAGAGAATGGAACAGGGTTAGGGTTAAGGTTAGGGTAAGGTTGAAGGTTAGGCTCAGGGACAGATTTAGGGTTAGAGTTTGGGTTCCTTTTAGGTTTAGGGATAGGGTTAGGGTACGGTTAGGTATTGTACAACGCTAAGTGTTAGCTTCTGGGTAAGGGATAGGGTTAGGGTAAGGGTTAGATTCAGGGTTAGGGTTAGCATTAGCATCAGGGTTAGGGTTATGGTAAGAGTTAGGATAGGGAATGGGATACAGTTAGGGTAAGGGTTAGGAATAGGGTTAGGGTTACATTAAGGTTAGGGTTAGTGTTTGGATCAGGGGTAGGGTTAGGAATAAAGTTAGAGTAAGGGCTAGGATTAGGGTTAGGGTTAGGGTAGGGATACGGTTAGGGTAGAGTTAAGGTTAGGGAAGGGTTAGGGTTAGGGTAAGGGTTAGGGATAGGGTTAGGGTTAGGGTTAGGGTTAGGTTAGGTTTTGGGTTATGGTAAGAGTTAGGATAGGGATTGTGATACGGTTAGGGTAAGGGTTAGGAATAGGGATAGGGTTTGATTAGGGTAAGGGTTATTGTTTGGATTAGGGGTAGGGTTACGAATAAAGTTAGAGTTAGGGCTAGGATTAGGGTTAGGGTTCGGGATTGGATTAGTGTTAGGGTAAGGAATAAAGTTAGAGTTAGTGTTAGGATTAGGGTTAGGGTAAAGTAGGGTTAGGGGTAGGGTTAGGGTTAGGGTTAGGGTTAGGGTAGGGTTAGGGTTAGGGTTTGGGTTAGGCTAGGGTTAGGGTAAGGGTTAGGGTTAGGGTTAGGGTTAGGGTTAGGGTTAGGGTTAGGGTAGGGTTAGGGTTAGGGTTAGGGTTAGGGTTAGGGTTAGGGTTAGGGTAGGGTTAGGGTTAGGGTTAGGGTTAAGGTTAAATTTATTGTTAGGGTTAGGGTTAGGGTTAGGGTTAGGGTTAGGGTTAGGGTTAGGGTTAGGGTAGGGTTAGGGTTAGGGTTAGGGTTAGGGTTAGGTTAGGGTTGGGGTTAGGGTTAGGGTTAGGGTTAGGGTTAGGGTTAGGGTTAGGGTATGCTTAGGGTTAGGGTAAAATTAGGGTTAGGGTTAGTGTTAGGGTTAGGGTTAAATTTATTGTTAGGTTTAGGGTTAAGGTTAGAGTTAGGGTTAGGTTTGAGGTTAGGGTTAGGGTTAGGGTTAGGGTTAGGGTTAGGGTTAGGGTTAGGGTTAGGGTTAGGGTTACGGTTAGGGTTAGGGTTAGGGTTAGGGTTAGGTTAGGGTTAGGGTTAGGGTTAAGGTGAGAGTTAGGGTTAGGGTTAGGGTTAGGGTTAGGGTTAGGTAAGGGTTAGGGTTAAGGTAAGAATTAGGATAGGGATTGTGATACAGTTAAGGTAAGGGTTAGGAATTAGAGTTAGGGTTAGGGTTAGGATTAGGGTTAGGGTTAGGTTAGGGTTAGGGTTAGGGTTAAGGTTAGAGTTAGGGTTAGGTTTAGGGTTAGGGTTAGGTAAGTGTTAGGGTTAGGGTAAGAATTAGGATAGGGATTGTGATACAGTTAAGGTAAGGGTTAGGAATTAGGGTTAGGGTTAGGGTTTGGGTTAGGGTTAGGGTTAGGGTAGGTTAGGGTTAGGGTATGGTAGGGTTAGGGTTAGGGTAGGGTAAGGGTTAGCATTAGGTTTAGGGTTAGGGTTAGGGTTAGAGTTAGGTTAGGGCTAGGGTTAGGGTTAGGGTTAGGGTTAGGGTTAATGTAGTTTAGGGCTAGGGTTAGGGTTAGGGTTAGGATAGGGTTAATGTAGGGTTAGGGTTAGTGCTAGGAATCAATTTGGAGGAAGGAAAAGGTATAGGAATTGGTTCATTGTTAGCGTTAGTCTTCAGGGTTAGGGTTCGGATTTAGCACTATGTTTCAGGTTCCTTTTAGGTTTAGTGATAAGGATTAGGGGTACGTTTAGGTATTGTACAATGCTAAGTGTTAGCTTCTGGGTGGGGGTTGGGGTTAGATTAAGGGTGAGGGTTAGGGTTAGGACTAGATTTAGGATTAGGTTTAGGAATAGGTTTTCTTTGATTGTTAGGGTGAGAGAAAGGTTAGGCCTTGGGTTTGTTTTTGGAATAGTTTTGGGTTTCAGAATAGGAATTGGGTTAGTATTTGGAATCTGATTGCTTTAGTATTAGTGTTAGGGTGGGGGTTAGAAGTTAGGTGAGCGTTGTGGTAATCTAATGCTTTGTGTTAGGCTTAGGGTTGGGCTTTTACTTGAGGTTGGTGTTAGGGTCAGCTTTAGTTTGAAGGTAGATTTAGAGTTTAAATTGTGGTCATGCTTTGGATTAGTTTTAGAGTTAGGGTAAGATTTAGGTTTCCTTTCAGTGTTAGGCTGTGAGAATTGTAGGCTTTGTGTTTTTGGGTTTGTGTTGGGTTTAGGAATTGGAATAGTGTTTGGGATAGTATTAGCGTTAAGGCTGGGGTTAGAGTTAGGTGATGGCTGTGGTAATCTAATGCTTTGTGTTAGGTTTAGGGTTGGGCTTCAATCTGGGGTTGGTTTTAAGGTCCCATTTAGATTTCAGGAAGAATTGGAGTTAAATTGAGGTAACGGTTAGGATTAGATTTAGGGTTCTGATAAGGGTTAGGTTAGGGTTAGGGTTTGGTTCCAAGTTGTTTTTAGGGTTAGGGTTAACGTTAGGTTTCAGGATAGGGTTAGGAATATAGCTAGGTGTTAGGTAAGGTTTAGTCCTGGGGTTTTAGTTCGGGTTAGGTGAAGCGTTAGTTTTACAGTTAGAAGACATGTTAGGGTTAGGGTTAGGTTTTGGTGTAGATTTAGGTTTAGGGTAAGGGTTAGGGATGTAGATGAAGGGTTCTCTTTAGTTTTAGGACCAGGGAAGGGTCCTAAAAGGGCCTTGGCTAAGGGTGAGTTTTAGTATTTGATTTATCGTTGCGTTCAGGTCTAGGTTAGTTTGAGTGTCAGGCTGAGAGAAGGGGTAGGCCTTGGGTTTGGTTCTGGCTTAGTGTTAGGTTTAGGAATAGGAATAGTTTTGGTGTTTGGATTGGGTTTGGGGTTAGTAGTAGGGATTGGATTGGGGTTAGTGTTAGGTGAGATCTGCGGTAATCTGATGCTTTCTTTGAGGCTTGAGGTTTGAGCTTAAACGTGGTGTTGGTTTTAGGGTAGGATTTAGGGCTAGGGTTTGGTTGAGGGTAGCATTAGGTTTAGGTTTAGGGGAAGGGTTTTGGTTAGGGTAGAGGTTCGAATTCTGGTTTGGGTTAGGAATAGGGTTCTGGACAAGGTAAGGATTTAGTCCTAGGTTTCCAGTTAGGGTAAGGTGAAGTGCTGGTGTTCTAGTTAGGAGAAGAGTTAGGTTGAGGTTTCGGGTTAGGTTTTTTTGTCGATTTAGGTTTTAGGTAAGGGGTAGATTTTAGACAACATGAGCTTTCTGGTCAGAGTAGGGTTAGGCCTTAGAATATGGATAAGATTAGGATAAATGTAGGGTTAGTTTCGGGTTTAGGTTAGTTTGAGTGTTAGGCTGAGAGAAGGGGAGGGCCTTGGGTTTGGGTTTGGTTTAGGGTTAAGATAAGGTTTAGGAATAGGAGTAGGTTTGGGGTTTGGATTGGGTTTGGACTTGATAGTGACTCCCCACTGAACCATAACATCAGGGCCCCATAAATATCATCGGAATTGGCAACACAAACGGTTTGATAGTAGCTACCCGATCTTCAGGTCCTCTGATTGGAATGAACTCAGCACTTTGCTGGCTGTTCCTTGCACCTCCCACCCCAGCTAATGTATGTGATGATTTGTATGATGTAACCCAAAACCAAACCCCAGGCCTACCCCTTCTCTCACCCTGACACTCCAACCAAACCTCCGCCTAAACCTAACCCTAATATCTAAGCCTAAGCCTAACCCTTCCAATTGCCCTAGCCCTAACACTAACCCTTTTCCTATACCTAACCCTGACCTCAACCCTGATCCTAACCTTTCCCTAACCCTAACACCAACCCGTAACATCATTTGAATCCTAATCCTATTCCAAACCTTAACCCTATCCCAAGGCCTAACCCTACTCTGACCTTTACACTCCAACTAACCCAACCTCGATCAATAAATACAAATGGAATCCTAAACCTAAACCTAAACCTAAACCTACTGCTAACACCACAAGTCAGCCTACTTTTCTCCCTAAATCTAATCACAAATCTCAAAAAATCTTTGTCCCTAACCCTAATCATAAATCCAGTCCAAACTCTGAAACTTTCCCAAAACCTATGCCTATTCCTAACACTTACTCTTACCCTAAGTCTATCCCTAACACTAACCCTTCTCCCAGACACAACCCTAAAGCCAACACTAATCCTAACCTAATCTTTATCCTAATCCTAAACCTAATCCTAACTCTTACCCTAATTCTAACTCTACCCTAACCCTAACTCTGACCCTCAAACCAAACCCACATTTAAGCACAACCCTAATCCCGACACCTAGCATCAGATTACCACAACCCTAACGGAACCCTAACCCTAACACTAATGCTAGGACTATCCCAAACCCTAACCCAAGTACTAGACCAAACCATACCCCTATCCCTCACTCTAAAACTAACAACCCTAACTAAACTCTAACCGTAACCCTATCCCTAATACTAACACTAATCATCTTTTAAACACCAATGTTATTCCTATTCCTAAACCTTACCCAATCTCCAAATGAAATCCAAGGCCGGTGCCTTCTCACACCCTAACGATCAAACCAAACCTACATCTAAACCTAACCCTAAATCCAATCTTTACCCTAAACCATACACTTGCCCTGGCCTTAACACTAACCCTTTCCCTATACCTAACCCTAACCCTAACCTTAACACTAATTTGAGGCCTATCCCTAGTAGGAACCCAAAACCTAATTGGAATCTGAATCCTGTTCTTAACCTTAACCCTAACACGACTTAACTCTACTCTGACCCTAAAAGTCAAATTAACCCTACTCCTTACCCTAAACCTCAATCTAAACCTAAACCTAACCCTAAACCTAAACTTCACAAGAACACTCAACCTAATCCTAGCACTAACCTAAACTAAAACTAAAACACCTTTTTTGCTAACCCTAATCCTAAATCTAACCCTAAGCCCAAAACTCCCCCAAACCTGACCCTAAACCTAATCCACTCCAAAATCCTTACCCTAACCCTAACCCCAAACACCCTAATACTAGAACTAAAGCAATCCTTCACCCTAACCCTAAAACTAACAATTTAACTTTGACCCTAAAACTCAAATTCACCCTACATACACTTTATGCTACCTAGGTTAGGGTCAGGCTCAATCTGGGTTTTGTGTTGGGGTCAAAGGGATAGGGTTAGGGTAGAGTTCGAGTTAGGATGAAGGTAATGCTTACAGATATGTTTAGAGAATGGAACAGGGTTAGGGTTAAGGTTAGGGTAAGGTTGAAGGTTAGGCTCAGGGACAGATTTAGGGTTAGAGTTTGGGTTCCTTTTAGGTTTAGGGATAGGGTTAGGGTATGGTTAGGTATTGTACAACGCTAAGTGTTAGCTTCTGGGTAAGGGATAGGGTTAGGGTAAGGGTTAGATTCAGGGTTAGGGTTAGCATTAGCATCAGGGTTAGGGTTATGGTAAGAGTTAGGATAGGGAATGGGATACAGTTAGGGTAAGGGTTAGGAATAGGGTTAGGGTTACATTAAGGTTAGGGTTAGTGTTTGGATCAGGGGTAGGGTTAGGAATAAAGTTAGAGTAAGGGCTAGGATTAGGGTTAGGGTTAGGGTAGGGATACGGTTAGGGTAGAGTTAAGGTTAGGGAAGGGTTAGGGTTAGGGTAAGGGTTAGGGATAGGGTTAGGGTTAGGGTTAGGGTTAGGTTAGGTTTTGGGTTATGGTAAGAGTTAGGATAGGGATTGTGATACGGTTAGGGTAAGGGTTAGGAATAGGGATAGGGTTTGATTAGGGTAAGGGTTATTGTTTGGATTAGGGGTAGGGTTACGAATAAAGTTAGAGTTAGGGCTAGGATTAGGGTTAGGGTTCGGGATTGGATTAGTGTTAGGGTAAGGAATAAAGTTAGAGTTAGTGTTAGGATTAGGGTTAGGGTAAAGTAGGGTTAGGGGTAGGGTTAGGGTTAGGGTTTGGGTTAGGGTAGGGTTAGGGTTAGGGTTTGGGTTAGGCTAGGGTTAGGGTAAGGGTAAGGGTTAGGGTTAGGGTTAGGGTTAGGGTTAGGGTTAGGGTAGGGTTAGGGTTAGGGTTAGGGTTAGGGTTAGGGTTAGGGTTAGGGTAGGGTTAGGGTTAGGGTTAGGGTAGGGTTAGGGTTAGGGTTAGGGTTAGGGTTAGGGTTAGGGTTAGGGTTAGGGTTAAGGTTAAATTTATTGTTAGGGTTAGGGTTAGGGTAGGGTTAGGGTTAGGGTTAGGGTTAGGGTTAGGGTAGGGTTAGGGTTAGGGTTAGGGTTAGGGTTAGGTTAGGGTTGGGGTTAGGGTTAGGGTTAGGGTTAGGGTTAGGGTATGCTTAGGGTTAGGGTAAAATTAGGGTTAGGGTTCGTGTTAGGGTTAGGGTTAAATTTATTGTTAGGTTGAGGGTTAAGGTTAGAGTTAGGGTTAGGGTTGAGGTTAGGGTTAGGGTTAGGGTTAGGGTTAGGGTTAGGGTTAGGGTTAGGGTTAGGGTTAGGGTTAGGGTTAGGGTTAGGTAAGGGTTAGGGTTAAGGTAAGAATTAGGATAGGGATTGTGATACAGTTAAGGTAAGGGTTAGGAATTAGAGTTAGGGTTAGGGTTAGGATTAGGGTTAGGGTTAGGTTAGGGTTAGGGTTAGGGTTAAGGTTAGAGTTAGGGTTAGGGTTAGGGTTAGGGTTAGGTAAGTGTTAGGGTTAGGGTAAGAATTAGGATAGGGATTGTGATACAGTTAAGGTAAGGGTTAGGAATTAGGGTTAGGGTTAGGGTTTGGGTTAGGGTTAGGGTTAGGGTTAGGGTAGGTTAGGGTTAGGGTATGGTAGGGTTAGGGTTAGGGTAGGGTAAGGGTTAGCATTAGGTTTAGGGTTAGGGTTAGGGTTAGAGTTAGGTTAGGGCTAGGGTTAGGGTTAGGGTTAGGGTTAGGGTTAATGTAGTTTAGGGCTAGGGTTAGGGTTAGGGTTAGGATAGGGTTAATGTAGGGTTAGGGTTAGTGCTAGGAATCAATTTGGAGGAAGGAAAAGGTATAGGAATTGGTTCATTGTTAGCGTTAGTCTTCAGGGTTAGGGTTCGGATTTAGCACTATGTTTCAGGTTCCTTTTAGGTTTAGTGATAAGGATTAGGGGTACGTTTAGGTATTGTACAATGCTAAGTGTTAGCTTCTGGGTGGGGGTTGGGGTTAGATTAAGGGTGAGGGTTAGGGTTAGGACTAGATTTAGGATTAGGTTTAGGAATAGGTTTTCTTTGATTGTTAGGGTGAGAGAAAGGTTAGGCCTTGGGTTTGTTTTTGGAATAGTTTTGGGTTTCAGAATAGGAATTGGGTTAGTATTTGGAATCTGATTGCTTTAGTATTAGTGTTAGGGTGGGGGTTAGAAGTTAGGTGAGCGTTGTGGTAATCTAATGCTTTGTGTTAGGCTTAGGGTTGGGCTTTTACTTGAGGTTGGTGTTAGGGTCAGCTTTAGTTTGAAGGTAGATTTAGAGTTTAAATTGTGGTCATGCTTTGGATTAGTTTTAGAGTTAGGGTAAGATTTAGGTTTCCTTTCAGTGTTAGGCTGTGAGAATTGTAGGCTTTGTGTTTTTGGGTTTGTGTTGGGTTTAGGAATTGGAATAGTGTTTGGGATAGTATTAGCGTTAAGGCTGGGGTTAGAGTTAGGTGATGGCTGTGGTAATCTAATGCTTTGTGTTAGGTTTAGGGTTGGGCTTCAATCTGGGGTTGGTTTTAAGGTCCCATTTAGATTTCAGGAAGAATTGGAGTTCAATTGAGGTAACGGTTAGGATTAGATTTAGGGTTCTGATAAGGGTTAGGTTAGGGTTAGGGTTTGGTTCCAAGTTGTTTTTAGGGTTAGGGTTAACGTTAGGTTTCAGGATAGGGTTAGGAATATAGCTAGGTGTTAGGTAAGGTTTAGTCCTGGGGTTTTAGTTCGGGTTAGGTGAAGCGTTAGTTTTACAGTTAGAAGACATGTTAGGGTTAGGGTTAGGTTTTGGTGTAGATTTAGGTTTAGGGTAAGGGTTAGGGATGTAGATGAAGGGTTCTCTTTAGTTTTAGGACCAGGGAAGGGTCCTAAAAGGGCCTTGGCTAAGGGTGAGTTTTAGTATTTGATTTATCGTTGCGTTCAGGTCTAGGTTAGTTTGAGTGTCAGGCTGAGAGAAGGGGTAGGCCTTGGGTTTGGTTCTGGCTTAGTGTTAGGTTTAGGAATAGGAATAGTTTTGGTGTTTGGATTGGGTTTGGGGTTAGTAGTAGGGATTGGATTGGGGTTAGTGTTAGGTGAGATCTGCGGTAATCTGATGCTTTCTTTGAGGCTTGAGGTTTGAGCTTAAACGTGGTGTTGGTTTTAGGGTAGGATTTAGGGCTAGGGTTTGGTTGAGGGTAGCATTAGGTTTAGGTTTAGGGGAAGGGTTTTGGTTAGGG
This sequence comes from Callipepla californica brunnescens, assembly GCA_023055505.1. Taxonomy (NCBI): domain Eukaryota; kingdom Metazoa; phylum Chordata; class Aves; order Galliformes; family Odontophoridae; genus Callipepla; species Callipepla californica. The sequence continues at coordinate 145,520 of JALIRH010000057.1, read as the reverse complement.
TAGAGGTTAGAATTCTGGTTTGGGTTAGGAATAGGGTTCTGGACAAGGTAAGGATTTAGTCCTAGGTTTCCAGTTAGGGTAAGGTGAAGTGCTGGTGTTCTAGTTAGGAGAAGAGTTAGGTTGAGGTTTCGGGTTAGGTTTTTTTGTCGATTTAGGTTTTAGGTAAGGGGTAGATTTTAGACAACATGAGCTTTCTGGTCAGAGTAGGGTTAGGCCTTAGAATATGGATAAGATTAGGATAAATGTAGGGTTAGTTTCGGGTTTAGGTTAGTTTGAGTGTTAGGCTGAGAGAAGGGGAGGGCCTTGGGTTTGGGTTTGGTTTAGGGTTAAGATAAGGTTTAGGAATAGGAGTAGGTTTGGGGTTTGGATTGGGTTTGGACTTGATAGTGACTCCCCACTGAACCATAACATCAGGGCCCCATAAATATCATCGGAATTGGCAACACAAACGGTTTGATAGTAGCTACCCGATCTTCAGGTCCTCTGATTGGAATGAACTCAGCACTTTGCTGGCTGTTCCTTGCACCTCCCACCCCAGCTAATGTATGTGATGATTTGTATGATGTAACCCAAAACCAAACCCCAGGCCTACCCCTTCTCTCACCCTGACACTCCAACCAAACCTCCGCCTAAACCTAACCCTAATATCTAAGCCTAAGCCTAACCCTTCCAATTGCCCTAGCCCTAACACTAACCCTTTTCCTATACCTAACCCTGACCTCAACCCTGATCCTAACCTTTCCCTAACCCTAACACCAACCCGTAACATCATTTGAATCCTAATCCTATTCCAAACCTTAACCCTATCCCAAGGCCTAACCCTACTCTGACCTTTACACTCAAACTAACCCAACCTCGATCAATAAATACAAATGGAATCCTAAACCTAAACCTAAACCTAAACCTACTGCTAACACCACAAGTCAGCCTACTTTTCTCCCTAAATCTAATCACAAATCTCAAAAAATCTTTGTCCCTAACCCTAATCATAAATCCAGTCCAAACTCTGAAACTTTCCCAAAACCTATGCCTATTCCTAACACTTACTCTTACCCTAAGTCTATCCCTAACACTAACCCTTCTCCCAGACACAACCCTAAAGCCAACACTAATCCTAACCTAATCTTTATCCTAATCCTAAACCTAATCCTAACTCTTACCCTAATTCTAACTCTACCCTAACCCTAACTCTGACCCTCAAACCAAACCCACATTTAAGCACAACCCTAATCCCGACACCTAGCATCAGATTACCACAACCCTAACGGAACCCTAACCCTAACACTAATGCTAGGACTATCCCAAACCCTAACCCAAGTACTAGACCAAACCATACCCCTATCCCTCACTCTAAAACTAACAACCCTAACTAAACTCTAACCGTAACCCTATCCCTAATACTAACACTAATCATCTTTTAAACACCAATGTTATTCCTATTCCTAAACCTTACCCAATCTCCAAATGAAATCCAAGGCCGGTGCCTTCTCACACCCTAACGATCAAACCAAACCTACATCTAAACCTAACCCTAAATCCAATCTTTACCCTAAACCATACACTTGCCCTGGCCTTAACACTAACCCTTTCCCTATACCTAACCCTAACCCTAACCTTAACACTAATTTGAGGCCTATCCCTAGTAGGAACCCAAAACCTAATTGGAATCTGAATCCTGTTCTTAACCTTAACCCTAACACGACTTAACTCTACTCTGACCCTTAAAGTCAAATTAACCCTACTCCTTACCCTAAACCTCAATCTAAACCTAAACCTAACCCTAAACCTAAACTTCACAAGAACACTCAACCTAATCCTAGCACTAACCTAAACTAAAACTAAAACACCTTTTTTGCTAACCCTAATCCTAAATCTAACCCTAAGCCCAAAACTCCCCCAAACCTGACCCTAAACCTAATCCACTCCAAAATCCTTACCCTAACCCTAACCCCAAACACCCTAATACTAGAACTAAAGCAATCCTTCACCCTAACCCTAAAACTAACAATTTAACTTTGACCCTAAAACTCAAATTCACCCTACATACACTTTATGCTACCTAGGTTAGGGTCAGGCTCAATCTGGGTTTTGTGTTGGGGTCAAAGGGATAGGGTTAGGGTAGAGTTCGAGTTAGGATGAAGGTAATGCTTACAGATATGTTTAGAGAATGGAACAGGGTTAGGGTTAAGGTTAGGGTAAGGTTGAAGGTTAGGCTCAGGGACAGATTTAGGGTTAGAGTTTGGGTTCCTTTTAGGTTTAGGGATAGGGTTAGGGTACGGTTAGGTATTGTACAACGCTAAGTGTTAGCTTCTGGGTAAGGGATAGGGTTAGGGTAAGGGTTAGATTCAGGGTTAGGGTTAGCATTAGCATCAGGGTTAGGGTTATGGTAAGAGTTAGGATAGGGAATGGGATACAGTTAGGGTAAGGGTTAGGAATAGGGTTAGGGTTACATTAAGGTTAGGGTTAGTGTTTGGATCAGGGGTAGGGTTAGGAATAAAGTTAGAGTAAGGGCTAGGATTAGGGTTAGGGTTAGGGTAGGGATACGGTTAGGGTAGAGTTAAGGTTAGGGAAGGGTTAGGGTTAGGGTAAGGGTTAGGGATAGGGTTAGGGTTAGGGTTAGGGTTAGGTTAGGGTTTGGGTTATGGTAAGAGTTAGGATAGGGATTGTGATACGGTTAGGGTAAGGGTTAGGAATAGGGATAGGGTTTGATTAGGGTAAGGGTTATTGTTTGGATTAGGGGTAGGGTTACGAATAAAGTTAGAGTTAGGGCTAGGATTAGGGTTAGGGTTCGGGATTGGATTAGTGTTAGGGTAAGGAATAAAGTTAGAGTTAGTGTTAGGATTAGGGTTAGGGTAAAGTAGGGTTAGGGGTAGGGTTAGGGTTAGGGTTAGGGTTAGGGTAGGGTTAGGGTTAGGGTTTGGGTTAGGCTAGGGTTAGGGTAAGGGTTAGGGTTAGGGTTAGGGTTAGGGTTAGGGTTAGGGTAGGGTTAGGGTTAGGGTTAGGGTAGGTTAGGGTTAGGGTATGGTAGGGTTAGGGTTAGGGTAGGGTAAGGGTTAGCATTAGGTTTAGGGTTAGGGTTAGGGTTAGAGTTAGGTTAGGGCTAGGGTTAGGGTTAGGGTTAGGGTTAGGGTTAATGTAGTTTAGGGCTAGGGTTAGGGTTAGGGTTAGGATAGGGTTAATGTAGGGTTAGGGTTAGTGCTAGGAATCAATTTGGAGGAAGGAAAAGGTATAGGAATTGGTTCATTGTTAGCGTTAGTCTTCAGGGTTAGGGTTCGGATTTAGCACTATGTTTCAGGTTCCTTTTAGGTTTAGTGATAAGGATTAGGGGTACGTTTAGGTATTGTACAATGCTAAGTGTTAGCTTCTGGGTGGGGGTTGGGGTTAGATTAAGGGTGAGGGTTAGGGTTAGGACTAGATTTAGGATTAGGTTTAGGAATAGGTTTTCTTTGATTGTTAGGGTGAGAGAAAGGTTAGGCCTTGGGTTTGTTTTTGGAATAGTTTTGGGTTTCAGAATAGGAATTGGGTTAGTATTTGGAATCTGATTGCTTTAGTATTAGTGTTAGGGTGGGGGTTAGAAGTTAGGTGAGCGTTGTGGTAATCTAATGCTTTGTGTTAGGCTTAGGGTTGGGCTTTTACTTGAGGTTGGTGTTAGGGTCAGCTTTAGTTTGAAGGTAGATTTAGAGTTTAAATTGTGGTCATGCTTTGGATTAGTTTTAGAGTTAGGGTAAGATTTAGGTTTCCTTTCAGTGTTAGGCTGTGAGAATTGTAGGCTTTGTGTTTTTGGGTTTGTGTTGGGTTTAGGAATTGGAATAGTGTTTGGGATAGTATTAGCGTTAAGGCTGGGGTTAGAGTTAGGTGATGGCTGTGGTAATCTAATGCTTTGTGTTAGGTTTAGGGTTGGGCTTCAATCTGGGGTTGGTTTTAAGGTCCCATTTAGATTTCAGGAAGAATTGGAGTTAAATTGAGGTAACGGTTAGGATTAGATTTAGGGTTCTGATAAGGGTTAGGTTAGGGTTAGGGTTTGGTTCCAAGTTGTTTTTAGGGTTAGGGTTAACGTTAGGTTTCAGGATAGGGTTAGGAATATAGCTAGGTGTTAGGTAAGGTTTAGTCCTGGGGTTTTAGTTCGGGTTAGGTGAAGCGTTAGTTTTACAGTTAGAAGACATGTTAGGGTTAGGGTTAGGTTTTGGTGTAGATTTAGGTTTAGGGTAAGGGTTAGGGATGTAGATGAAGGGTTCTCTTTAGTTTTAGGACCAGGGAAGGGTCCTAAAAGGGCCTTGGCTAAGGGTGAGTTTTAGTATTTGATTTATCGTTGCGTTCAGGTCTAGGTTAGTTTGAGTGTCAGGCTGAGAGAAGGGGTAGGCCTTGGGTTTGGTTCTGGCTTAGTGTTAGGTTTAGGAATAGGAATAGTTTTGGTGTTTGGATTGGGTTTGGGGTTAGTAGTAGGGATTGGATTGGGGTTAGTGTTAGGTGAGATCTGCGGTAATCTGATGCTTTCTTTGAGGCTTGAGGTTTGAGCTTAAACGTGGTGTTGGTTTTAGGGTAGGATTTAGGGCTAGGGTTTGGTTGAGGGTAGCATTAGGTTTAGGTTTAGGGGAAGGGTTTTGGTTAGGGTAGAGGTTAGAATTCTGGTTTGGGTTAGGAATAGGGTTCTGGACAAGGTAAGGATTTAGTCCTAGGTTTCCAGTTAGGGTAAGGTGAAGTGCTGGTGTTCTAGTTAGGAGAAGAGTTAGGTTGAGGTTTCGGGTTAGGTTTTTTTGTCGATTTAGGTTTTAGGTAAGGGGTAGATTTTAGACAACATGAGCTTTCTGGTCAGAGTAGGGTTAGGCCTTAGAATATGGATAAGATTAGGATAAATGTAGGGTTAGTTTCGGGTTTAGGTTAGTTTGAGTGTTAGGCTGAGAGAAGGGGAGGGCCTTGGGTTTGGGTTTGGTTTAGGGTTAAGATAAGGTTTAGGAATAGGAGTAGGTTTGGGGTTTGGATTGGGTTTGGACTTGATAGTGACTCCCCACTGAACCATAACATCAGGGCCCCATAAATATCATCGGAATTGGCAACACAAACGGTTTGATAGTAGCTACCCGATCTTCAGGTCCTCTGATTGGAATGAACTCAGCACTTTGCTGGCTGTTCCTTGCACCTCCCACCCCAGCTAATGTATGTGATGATTTGTATGATGTAACCCAAAACCAAACCCCAGGCCTACCCCTTCTCTCACCCTGACACTCCAACCAAACCTCCGCCTAAACCTAACCCTAATATCTAAGCCTAAGCCTAACCCTTCCAATTGCCCTAGCCCTAACACTAACCCTTTTCCTATACCTAACCCTGACCTCAACCCTGATCCTAACCTTTCCCTAACCCTAACACCAACCCGTAACATCATTTGAATCCTAATCCTATTCCAAACCTTAACCCTATCCCAAGGCCTAACCCTACTCTGACCTTTACACTCAAACTAACCCAACCTCGATCAATAAATACAAATGGAATCCTAAACCTAAACCTAAACCTAAACCTACTGCTAACACCACAAGTCAGCCTACTTTTCTCCCTAAATCTAATCACAAATCTCAAAAAATCTTTGTCCCTAACCCTAATCATAAATCCAGTCCAAACTCTGAAACTTTCCCAAAACCTATGCCTATTCCTAACACTTACTCTTACCCTAAGTCTATCCCTAACACTAACCCTTCTCCCAGACACAACCCTAAAGCCAACACTAATCCTAACCTAATCTTTATCCTAATCCTAAACCTAATCCTAACTCTTACCCTAATTCTAACTCTACCCTAACCCTAACTCTGACCCTCAAACCAAACCCACATTTAAGCACAACCCTAATCCCGACACCTAGCATCAGATTACCACAACCCTAACGGAACCCTAACCCTAACACTAATGCTAGGACTATCCCAAACCCTAACCCAAGTACTAGACCAAACCATACCCCTATCCCTCACTCTAAAACTAACAACCCTAACTAAACTCTAACCGTAACCCTATCCCTAATACTAACACTAATCATCTTTTAAACACCGATGTTATTCCTATTCCTAAACCTTACCCAATCTCCAAATGAAATCCAAGGCCGGTGCCTTCTCACACCCTAACGATCAAACCAAACCTACATCTAAACCTAACCCTAAATCCAATCTTTACCCTAAACCATACACTTGCCCTGGCCTTAACACTAACCCTTTCCCTATACCTAACCCTAACCCTAACCTTAACACTAATTTGAGGCCTATCCCTAGTAGGAACCCAAAACCTAATTGGAATCTGAATCCTGTTCTTAACCTTAACCCTAACACGACTTAACTCTACTCTGACCCTAAAAGTCAAATTAACCCTACTCCTTACCCTAAACCTCAATCTAAACCTAAACCTAACCCTAAACCTAAACTTCACAAGAACACTCAACCTAATCCTAGCACTAACCTAAACTAAAACTAAAACACCTTTTTTGCTAACCCTAATCCTAAATCTAACCCTAACCCCAAAACTCCCCCAAACCTGACCCTAAACCTAATCCACTCCAAAATCCTTACCCTAACCCTAACCCCAAACACCCTAATACTAGAACTAAAGCAATCCTTCACCCTAACCCTAAAACTAACAATTTAACTTTGACCCTAAAACTCAAATTCACCCTACATACACTTTATGCTACCTAGGTTAGGGTCAGGCTCAATCTGGGTTTTGTGTTGGGGTCAAAGGGATAGGGTTAGGGTAGAGTTCGAGTTAGGATGAAGGTAATGCTTACAGATATGTTTAGAGAATGGAACAGGGTTAGGGTTAAGGTTAGGGTAAGGTTGAAGGTTAGGCTCAGGGACAGATTTAGGGTTAGAGTTTGGGTTCCTTTTAGGTTTAGGGATAGGGTTAGGGTACGGTTAGGTATTGTACAACGCTAAGTGTTAGCTTCTGGGTAAGGGATAGGGTTAGGGTAAGGGTTAGATTCAGGGTTAGGGTTAGCATTAGCATCAGGGTTAGGGTTATGGTAAGAGTTAGGATAGGGAATGGGATACAGTTAGGGTAAGGGTTAGGAATAGGGTTAGGGTTACATTAAGGTTAGGGTTAGTGTTTGGATCAGGGGTAGGGTTAGGAATAAAGTTAGAGTAAGGGCTAGGATTAGGGTTAGGGTTAGGGTAGGGATACGGTTAGGGTAGAGTTAAGGTTAGGGAAGGGTTAGGGTTAGGGTAAGGGTTAGGGATAGGGTTAGGGTTAGGGTTAGGGTTAGGTTAGGGTTTGGGTTATGGTAAGAGTTAGGATAGGGATTGTGATACGGTTAGGGTAAGGGTTAGGAATAGGGATAGGGTTTGATTAGGGTAAGGGTTATTGTTTGGATTAGGGGTAGGGTTACGAATAAAGTTAGAGTTAGGGCTAGGATTAGGGTTAGGGTTCGGGATTGGATTAGTGTTAGGGTAAGGAATAAAGTTAGAGTTAGTGCTAGGATTAGGGTTAGGGTAAAGTAGGGTTAGGGGTAGGGTTAGGGTTAGGGTTAGGGTTAGGGTAGGGTTAGGGTTAGGGTTTGGGTTAGGCTAGGGTTAGGGTAAGGGTTAGGGTTAGGGTTAGGGTTAGGGTTAGGGTTAGGGTAGGGTTAGGGTTAGGGTTAGGGTTAGGGTTAGGGTTAGGGTAGGGTTAGGGTTAGGGTTAGGGTAGGGTTAGGGTTAGGGTTAGGGTTAGGGTTAGGGTTAGGGTTAGGGTTAGGGTTAGGGTTAGGGTAGGGTTAGGGTTAGGGTTAGGGTAGGGTTAGGGTTAGGGTTAGGGTTAGGTTAGGGTTGGGGTTAGGGTTAGGGTTAGGGTTAGGGTTAGGGTTAGGGTTAGGGTATGCTTAGGGTTAGGGTAAAATTAGGGTTAGGGTTAGTGTTAGGGTTAGGGTTAAATTTATTGTTAGGTTGAGGGTTAAGGTTAGAGTTAGGGTTAGGGTTGAGGTTAGGGTTAGGGTTAGGGTTAGGGTTAGGGTTACGGTTAGGGTTAGGGTTAGGGTTAGGGTTAGGTTAGGGTTAGGGTTAGGGTTAAGGTGAGAGTTAGGGTTAGGGTTAGGGTTAGGGTTAGGGTTAGGTAAGGGTTAGGGTTAAGGTAAGAATTAGGATAGGGATTGTGATACAGTTAAGGTAAGGGTTAGGAATTAGAGTTAGGGTTAGGGTTAGGATTAGGGTTAGGGTTAGGTTAGGGTTAGGGTTAGGGTTAAGGTTAGAGTTAGGGTTAGGTTTAGGGTTAGGGTTAGGTAAGGGTTAGGGTTAGGGTTAGAATTAGGATAGGGATTGTGATACAGTTAAGGTAAGGGTTAGGAATTAGGGTTAGGGTTAGGGTTAGGGTTAGGGTTAGGGTTAGGGTAGGTTAGGGTTAGGGTATGGTAGGGTTAGGGTTAGGGTAGGGTAAGGGTTAGCATTAGGTTTAGGGTTAGGGTTAGGGTTAGAGTTAGGTTAGGGCTAGGGTTAGGGTTAGGGTTAGGGTTAGGGTTAATGTAGTTTAGGGCTAGGGTTAGGGTTAGGGTTAGGATAGGGTTAATGTAGGGTTAGGGTTAGTGCTAGGAATCAATTTGGAGGAAGGAAAAGGTATAGGAATTGGTTCATTGTTAGCGTTAGTCTTCAGGGTTAGGGTTCGGATTTAGCACTATGTTTCAGGTTCCTTTTAGGTTTAGTGATAAGGATTAGGGGTACGTTTAGGTATTGTACAATGCTAAGTGTTAGCTTCTGGGTGGGGGTTGGGGTTAGATTAAGGGTGAGGGTTAGGGTTAGGACTAGATTTAGGATTAGGTTTAGGAATAGGTTTTCTTTGATTGTTAGGGTGAGAGAAAGGTTAGGCCTTGGGTTTGTTTTTGGAATAGTTTTGGGTTTCAGAATAGGAATTGGGTTAGTATTTGGAATCTGATTGCTTTAGTATTAGTGTTAGGGTGGGGGTTAGAAGTTAGGTGAGCGTTGTGGTAATCTAATGCTTTGTGTTAGGCTTAGGGTTGGGCTTTTACTTGAGGTTGGTGTTAGGGTCAGCTTTAGTTTGAAGGTAGATTTAGAGTTTAAATTGTGGTCATGCTTTGGATTAGTTTTAGAGTTAGGGTAAGATTTAGGTTTCCTTTCAGTGTTAGGCTGTGAGAATTGTAGGCTTTGTGTTTTTGGGTTTGTGTTGGGTTTAGGAATTGGAATAGTGTTTGGGATAGTATTAGCGTTAAGGCTGGGGTTAGAGTTAGGTGATGGCTGTGGTAATCTAATGCTTTGTGTTAGGTTTAGGGTTGGGCTTCAATCTGGGGTTGGTTTTAAGGTCCCATTTAGATTTCAGGAAGAATTGGAGTTAAATTGAGGTAACGGTTAGGATTAGATTTAGGGTTCTGATAAGGGTTAGGTTAGGGTTAGGGTTTGGTTCCAAGTTGTTTTTAGGGTTAGGGTTAACGTTAGGTTTCAGGATAGGGTTAGGAATATAGCTAGGTGTTAGGTAAGGTTTAGTCCTGGGGTTTTAGTTCGGGTTAGGTGAAGCGTTAGTTTTACAGTTAGAAGACATGTTAGGGTTAGGGTTAGGTTTTGGTGTAGATTTAGGTTTAGGGTAAGGGTTAGGGATGTAGATGAAGGGTTCTCTTTAGTTTTAGGACCAGGGAAGGGTCCTAAAAGGGCCTTGGCTAAGGGTGAGTTTTAGTATTTGATTTATCGTTGCGTTCAGGTCTAGGTTAGTTTGAGTGTCAGGCTGAGAGAAGGGGTAGGCCTTGGGTTTGGTTCTGGCTTAGTGTTAGGTTTAGGAATAGGAATAGTTTTGGTGTTTGGATTGGGTTTGGGGTTAGTAGTAGGGATTGGATTGGGGTTAGTGTTAGGTGAGATCTGCGGTAATCTGATGCTTTCTTTGAGGCTTGAGGTTTGAGCTTAAACGTGGTGTTGGTTTTAGGGTAGGATTTAGGGCTAGGGTTTGGTTGAGGGTAGCATTAGGTTTAGGTTTAGGGGAAGGGTTTTGGTTAGGGTAGAGGTTAGAATTCTGGTTTGGGTTAGGAATAGGGTTCTGGACAAGGTAAGGATTTAGTCCTAGGTTTCCAGTTAGGGTAAGGTGAAGTGCTGGTGTTCTAGTTAGGAGAAGAGTTAGGTTGAGGTTTCGGGTTAGGTTTTTTTGTCGATTTAGGTTTTAGGTAAGGGGTAGATTTTAGACAACATGAGCTTTCTGGTCAGAGTAGGGTTAGGCCTTAGAATATGGATAAGATTAGGATAAATGTAGGGTTAGTTTCGGGTTTAGGTTAGTTTGAGTGTTAGGCTGAGAGAAGGGGAGGGCCTTGGGTTTGGGTTTGGTTTAGGGTTAAGATAAGGTTTAGGAATAGGAGTAGGTTTGGGGTTTGGATTGGGTTTGGACTTGATAGTGACTCCCCACTGAACCATAACATCAGGGCCCCATAAATATCATCGGAATTGGCAACACAAACGGTTTGATAGTAGCTACCCGATCTTCAGGTCCTCTGATTGGAATGAACTCAGCACTTTGCTGGCTGTTCCTTGCACCTCCCACCCCAGCTAATGTATGTGATGATTTGTATGATGTAACCCAAAACCAAACCCCAGGCCTACCCCTTCTCTCACCCTGACACTCCAACCAAACCTCCGCCTAAACCTAACCCTAATATCTAAGCCTAAGCCTAACCCTTCCAATTGCCCTAGCCCTAACACTAACCCTTTTCCTATACCTAACCCTGACCTCAACCCTGATCCTAACCTTTCCCTAACCCTAACACCAACCCGTAACATCATTTGAATCCTAATCCTATTCCAAACCTTAACCCTATCCCAAGGCCTAACCCTACTCTGACCTTTACACTCAAACTAACCCAACCTCGATCAATAAATACAAATGGAATCCTAAACCTAAACCTAAACCTAAACCTACTGCTAACACCACAAGTCAGCCTACTTTTCTCCCTAAATCTAATCACAAATCTCAAAAAATCTTTGTCCCTAACCCTAATCATAAATCCAGTCCAAACTCTGAAACTTTCCCAAAACCTATGCCTATTCCTAACACTTACTCTTACCCTAAGTCTATCCCTAACACTAACCCTTCTCCCAGACACAACCCTAAAGCCAACACTAATCCTAACCTAATCTTTATCCTAATCCTAAACCTAATCCTAACTCTTACCCTAATTCTAACTCTACCCTAACCCTAACTCTGACCCTCAAACCAAACCCACATTTAAGCACAACCCTAATCCCGACACCTAGCATCAGATTACCACAACCCTAACGGAACCCTAACCCTAACACTAATGCTAGGACTATCCCAAACCCTAACCCAAGTACTAGACCAAACCATACCCCTATCCCTCACTCTAAAACTAACAACCCTAACTAAACTCTAACCGCAACCCTATCCCTAATACTAACACTAATCATCTTTTAAACACCAATGTTATTCCTATTCCTAAACCTTACCCAATCTCCAAATGAAATCCAAGGCCGGTGCCTTCTCACACCCTAACGATCAAACCAAACCTACATCTAAACCTAACCCTAAATCCAATCTTTACCCTAAACCATACACTTGCCCTGGCCTTAACACTAACCCTTTCCCTATACCTAACCCTAACCCTAACCTTAACACTAATTTGAGGCCTATCCCTAGTAGGAACCCAAAACCTAATTGGAATCTGAATCCTGTTCTTAACCTTAACCCTAACACGACTTAACTCTACTCTGACCCTTAAAGTCAAATTAACCCTACTCCTTACCCTAAACCTCAATCTAAACCTAAACCTAACCCTAAACCTAAACTTCACAAGAACACTCAACCTAATCCTAGCACTAACCTAAACTAAAACTAAAACACCTTTTTTGCTAACCCTAATCCTAAATCTAACCCTAAGCCCAAAACTCCCCCAAACCTGACCCTAAACCTAATCCACTCCAAAATCCTTACCCTAACCCTAACCCCAAACACCCTAATACTAGAACTAAAGCAATCCTTCACCCTAACCCTAAAACTAACAATTTAACTTTGACCCTAAAACTCAAATTCACCCTACATACACTTTATGCTACCTAGGTTAGGGTCAGGCTCAATCTGGGTTTTGTGTTGGGGTCAAAGGGATAGGGTTAGGGTAGAGTTCGAGTTAGGATGAAGGTAATGCTTACAGATATGTTTAGAGAATGGAACAGGGTTAGGGTTAAGGTTAGGGTAAGGTTGAAGGTTAGGCTCAGGGACAGATTTAGGGTTAGAGTTTGGGTTCCTTTTAGGTTTAGGGATAGGGTTAGGGTACGGTTAGGTATTGTACAACGCTAAGTGTTAGCTTCTGGGTAAGGGATAGGGTTAGGGTAAGGGTTAGATTCAGGGTTAGGGTTAGCATTAGCATCAGGGTTAGGGTTATGGTAAGAGTTAGGATAGGGAATGGGATACAGTTAGGGTAAGGGTTAGGAATAGGGTTAGGGTTACATTAAGGTTAGGGTTAGTGTTTGGATCAGGGGTAGGGTTAGGAATAAAGTTAGAGTAAGGGCTAGGATTAGGGTTAGGGTTAGGGTAGGGATACGGTTAGGGTAGAGTTAAGGTTAGGGAAGGGTTAGGGTTAGGGTAAGGGTTAGGGATAGGGTTAGGGTTAGGGTTAGGGTTAGGTTAGGGTTTGGGTTATGGTAAGAGTTAGGATAGGGATTGTGATACGGTTAGGGTAAGGGTTAGGAATAGGGATAGGGTTTGATTAGGGTAAGGGTTATTGTTTGGATTAGGGGTAGGGTTACGAATAAAGTTAGAGTTAGGGCTAGGATTAGGGTTAGGGTTCGGGATTGGATTAGTGTTAGGGTAAGGAATAAAGTTAGAGTTAGTGTTAGGATTAGGGTTAGGGTAAAGTAGGGTTAGGGGTAGGGTTAGGGTTAGGGTTAGGGTTAGGGTAGGGTTAGGGTTAGGGTTTGGGTTAGGCTAGGGTTAGGGTAAGGGTTAGGGTTAGGGTTAGGGTTAGGGTTAGGGTTAGGGTAGGGTTAGGGTTAGGGTTAGGGTAGGTTAGGGTTAGGGTATGGTAGGGTTAGGGTTAGGGTAGGGTAAGGGTTAGCATTAGGTTTAGGGTTAGGGTTAGGGTTAGAGTTAGGTTAGGGCTAGGGTTAGGGTTAGGGTTAGGGTTAGGGTTAATGTAGTTTAGGGCTAGGGTTAGGGTTAGGGTTAGGATAGGGTTAATGTAGGGTTAGGGTTAGTGCTAGGAATCAATTTGGAGGAAGGAAAAGGTATAGGAATTGGTTCATTGTTAGCGTTAGTCTTCAGGGTTAGGGTTCGGATTTAGCACTATGTTTCAGGTTCCTTTTAGGTTTAGTGATAAGGATTAGGGGTACGTTTAGGTATTGTACAATGCTAAGTGTTAGCTTCTGGGTGGGGGTTGGGGTTAGATTAAGGGTGAGGGTTAGGGTTAGGACTAGATTTAGGATTAGGTTTAGGAATAGGTTTTCTTTGATTGTTAGGGTGAGAGAAAGGTTAGGCCTTGGGTTTGTTTTTGGAATAGTTTTGGGTTTCAGAATAGGAATTGGGTTAGTATTTGGAATCTGATTGCTTTAGTATTAGTGTTAGGGTGGGGGTTAGAAGTTAGGTGAGCGTTGTGGTAATCTAATGCTTTGTGTTAGGCTTAGGGTTGGGCTTTTACTTGAGGTTGGTGTTAGGGTCAGCTTTAGTTTGAAGGTAGATTTAGAGTTTAAATTGTGGTCATGCTTTGGATTAGTTTTAGAGTTAGGGTAAGATTTAGGTTTCCTTTCAGTGTTAGGCTGTGAGAATTGTAGGCTTTGTGTTTTTGGGTTTGTGTTGGGTTTAGGAATTGGAATAGTGTTTGGGATAGTATTAGCGTTAAGGCTGGGGTTAGAGTTAGGTGATGGCTGTGGTAATCTAATGCTTTGTGTTAGGTTTAGGGTTGGGCTTCAATCTGGGGTTGGTTTTAAGGTCCCATTTAGATTTCAGGAAGAATTGGAGTTAAATTGAGGTAACGGTTAGGATTAGATTTAGGGTTCTGATAAGGGTTAGGTTAGGGTTAGGGTTTGGTTCCAAGTTGTTTTTAGGGTTAGGGTTAACGTTAGGTTTCAGGATAGGGTTAGGAATATAGCTAGGTGTTAGGTAAGGTTTAGTCCTGGGGTTTTAGTTCGGGTTAGGTGAAGCGTTAGTTTTACAGTTAGAAGACATGTTAGGGTTAGGGTTAGGTTTTGGTGTAGATTTAGGTTTAGGGTAAGGGTTAGGGATGTAGATGAAGGGTTCTCTTTAGTTTTAGGACCAGGGAAGGGTCCTAAAAGGGCCTTGGCTAAGGGTGAGTTTTAGTATTTGATTTATCGTTGCGTTCAGGTCTAGGTTAGTTTGAGTGTCAGGCTGAGAGAAGGGGTAGGCCTTGGGTTTGGTTCTGGCTTAGTGTTAGGTTTAGGAATAGGAATAGTTTTGGTGTTTGGATTGGGTTTGGGGTTAGTAGTAGGGATTGGATTGGGGTTAGTGTTAGGTGAGATCTGCGGTAATCTGATGCTTTCTTTGAGGCTTGAGGTTTGAGCTTAAACGTGGTGTTGGTTTTAGGGTAGGATTTAGGGCTAGGGTTTGGTTGAGGGTAGCATTAGGTTTAGGTTTAGGGGAAGGGTTTTGGTTAGGGTAGAGGTTAGAATTCTGGTTTGGGTTAGGAATAGGGTTCTGGACAAGGTAAGGATTTAGTCCTAGGTTTCCAGTTAGGGTAAGGTGAAGTGCTGGTGTTCTAGTTAGGAGAAGAGTTAGGTTGAGGTTTCGGGTTAGGTTTTTTTGTCGATTTAGGTTTTAGGTAAGGGGTAGATTTTAGACAACATGAGCTTTCTGGTCAGAGTAGGGTTAGGCCTTAGAATATGGATAAGATTAGGATAAATGTAGGGTTAGTTTCGGGTTTAGGTTAGTTTGAGTGTTAGGCTGAGAGAAGGGGAGGGCCTTGGGTTTGGGTTTGGTTTAGGGTTAAGATAAGGTTTAGGAATAGGAGTAGGTTTGGGGTTTGGATTGGGTTTGGACTTGATAGTGACTCCCCACTGAACCATAACATCAGGGCCCCATAAATATCATCGGAATTGGCAACACAAACGGTTTGATAGTAGCTACCCGATCTTCAGGTCCTCTGATTGGAATGAACTCAGCACTTTGCTGGCTGTTCCTTGCACCTCCCACCCCAGCTAATGTATGTGATGATTTGTATGATGTAACCCAAAACCAAACCCCAGGCCTACCCCTTCTCTCACCCTGACACTCCAACCAAACCTCCGCCTAAACCTAACCCTAATATCTAAGCCTAAGCCTAACCCTTCCAATTGCCCTAGCCCTAACACTAACCCTTTTCCTATACCTAACCCTGACCTCAACCCTGATCCTAACCTTTCCCTAACCCTAACACCAACCCGTAACATCATTTGAATCCTAATCCTATTCCAAACCTTAACCCTATCCCAAGGCCTAACCCTACTCTGACCTTTACACTCCAACTAACCCAACCTCGATCAATAAATACAAATGGAATCCTAAACCTAAACCTAAACCTAAACCTACTGCTAACACCACAAGTCAGCCTACTTTTCTCCCTAAATCTAATCACAAATCTCAAAAAATCTTTGTCCCTAACCCTAATCATAAATCCAGTCCAAACTCTGAAACTTTCCCAAAACCTATGCCTATTCCTAACACTTACTCTTACCCTAAGTCTATCCCTAACACTAACCCTTCTCCCAGACACAACCCTAAAGCCAACACTAATCCTAACCTAATCTTTATCCTAATCCTAAACCTAATCCTAACTCTTACCCTAATTCTAACTCTACCCTAACCCTAACTCTGACCCTCAAACCAAACCCACATTTAAGCACAACCCTAATCCCGACACCTAGCATCAGATTACCACAACCCTAACGGAACCCTAACCCTAACACTAATGCTAGGACTATCCCAAACCCTAACCCAAGTACTAGACCAAACCATACCCCTATCCCTCACTCTAAAACTAACAACCCTAACTAAACTCTAACCGTAACCCTATCCCTAATACTAACACTAATCATCTTTTAAACACCAATGTTATTCCTATTCCTAAACCTTACCCAATCTCCAAATGAAATCCAAGGCCGGTGCCTTCTCACACCCTAACGATCAAACCAAACCTACATCTAAACCTAACCCTAAATCCAATCTTTACCCTAAACCATACACTTGCCCTGGCCTTAACACTAACCCTTTCCCTATACCTAACCCTAACCCTAACCTTAACACTAATTTGAGGCCTATCCCTAGTAGGAACCCAAAACCTAATTGGAATCTGAATCCTGTTCTTAACCTTAACCCTAACACGACTTAACTCTACTCTGACCCTAAAAGTCAAATGAACCCTACTCCTTACCCTAAACCTCAATCTAAACCTAAACCTAACCCTAAACCTAAACTTCACAAGAACACTCAACCTAATCCTAGCACTAACCTAAACTAAAACTAAAACACCTTTTTTGCTAACCCTAATCCTAAATCTAACCCTAAGCCCAAAACTCCCCCAAACCTGACCCTAAACCTAATCCACTCCAAAATCCTTACCCTAACCCTAACCCCAAACACCCTAATACTAGAACTAAAGCAATCCTTCACCCTAACCCTAAAACTAACAATTTAACTTTGACCCTAAAACTCAAATTCACCCTACATACACTTTATGCTACCTAGGTTAGGGTCAGGCTCAATCTGGGTTTTGTGTTGGGGTCAAAGGGATAGGGTTAGGGTAGAGTTCGAGTTAGGATGAAGGTAATGCTTACAGATATGTTTAGAGAATGGAACAGGGTTAGGGTTAAGGTTAGGGTAAGGTTGAAGGTTAGGCTCAGGGACAGATTTAGGGTTAGAGTTTGGGTTCCTTTTAGGTTTAGGGATAGGGTTAGGGTACGGTTAGGTATTGTACAACGCTAAGTGTTAGCTTCTGGGTAAGGGATAGGGTTAGGGTAAGGGTTAGATTCAGGGTTAGGGTTAGCATTAGCATCAGGGTTAGGGTTATGGTAAGAGTTAGGATAGGGAATGGGATACAGTTAGGGTAAGGGTTAGGAATAGGGTTAGGGTTACATTAAGGTTAGGGTTAGTGTTTGGATCAGGGGTAGGGTTAGGAATAAAGTTAGAGTAAGGGCTAGGATTAGGGTTAGGGTTAGGGTAGGGATACGGTTAGGGTAGAGTTAAGGTTAGGGTAGGGTTAGGGTTAGGGTAAGGGTTAGGGATAGGGTTAGGGTTAGGGTTAGGGTTAGGTTAGGGTTTGGGTTATGGTAAGAGTTAGGATAGGGATTGTGATACGGTTAGGGTAAGGGTTAGGAATAGGGATAGGGTTTGATTAGGGTAAGGGTTATTGTTTGGATTAGGGGTAGGGTTACGAATAAAGTTAGAGTTAGGGCTAGGAATAGGGTTAGGGTTCGGGATTGGATTAGTGTTAGGGTAAGGAATAAAGTTAGAGTTAGTGTTAGGATTAGGGTTAGGGTAAAGTAGGGTTAGGGGTAGGGTAAGGGTTAGGGTTAGGGTTAGGGTTAGGGTAGGGTTAGGGTTAGGGTTTGGGTTAGGCTAGGGTTAGGGTAAGGGTTAGGGTTAGGGTTAGGGTTAGGGTAAGGGTTAGGGTTAGGGTTAGGGTTAGGGTTAGGGTTAGGGTTAGGGTTAGGGTTAGGGTTAGGGTTAAGGTTAAATTTATTGTTAGGGTTAGGGTTAGGGTTACGGTTAAGGTTAAATTTATTGTTAGGGAGAGGGTTAGGGTTAGGGTTAGGGTAGGGTTAGGGTTAGGGTTAGGGTTAGGGTTAGGTTAGGGTTGGGGTTAGGGTTAGGGTTAGGGTTAGGGTTAGTGTTAGGGTAGGTTAGGGTTAGGGTATGGTAGGGTTAGGGTTTGGGTAGGGTAAGGTTTAGCATTAGGTTTCGGGTTAGGGTTAGGGTTAGGGTTAGAGTTAGGTTAGGGCTAGGGTTAGGGTTAGGGTTAGGGTTAGGGTTAATGTAGTTTAGGGCTAGGGTTAGGGTTAGGGTTAGGATTGGGTTAATGTAGGGTTAGGGTTAGTGCTAGGAATCAATTTGGAGGAAGGAAAAGGTATAGGAATTGGTTCATTGTTAGCGTTAGTCTTCAGGGTTAGGGTTCGGATTTAGCACTATGTTTCAGGTTCCTTTTAGGTTTAGTGATAAGGATTAGGGGTACGTTTAGGTATTGTACAATGCTAAGTGTTAGCTTCTGGGTGGGGGTTGGGGTTAGATTAAGGGTGAGGGTTAGGGTTAGGACTAGATTTAGGATTAGGTTTAGGAATAGGTTTTCTTTGATTGTTAGGGTGAGAGAAAGGTTAGGCCTTGGGTTTGTTTTTGGAATAGTTTTGGGTTTCAGAATAGGAATTGGGTTAGTATTTGGAATCTGATTGCTTTAGTATTAGTGTTAGGGTGGGGGTTAGAAGTTAGGTGAGCGTTGTGGTAATCTAATGCTTTGTGTTAGGCTTAGGGTTGGGCTTGAGGTTGGTGTTAGGGTCAGCTTTAGTTTGAAGGTAGATTTAGAGTTTAAATTGTGGTCATGCTTTGGATTAGTTTTAGAGTTAGGGTAAGATTTAGGTTTCCTTTCAGTGTTAGGCTGTGAGAATTGTAGGCTTTGTGTTTTTGGGTTTGTGTTGGGTTTAGGAATTGGAATAGTGTTTGGGATAGTATTAGCGTTAAGGCTGGGGTTAGAGTTAGGTGATGGCTGTGGTAATCTAATGCTTTGTGTTAGGTTTAGGGTTGGGCTTCAATCTGGGGTTGGTTTTAAGGTCCCATTTAGATTTCAGGAAGAATTGGAGTTAAATTGAGGTAACGGTTAGGATTAGATTTAGGGTTCTGATAAGGGTTAGGTTAGGGTTAGGGTTTGGTTCCAAGTTGTTTTTAGGGTTAGGGTTAACGTTAGGTTTCAGGATAGGGTTAGGAATATAGCTAGGTGTTAGGTAAGGTTTAGTCCTGGGGTTTTAGTTCGGGTTAGGTGAAGCGTTAGTTTTACAGTTAGAAGACATGTTAGGGTTAGGGTTAGGTTTTGGTGTAGATTTAGGTTTAGGGTAAGGGTTAGGGATGTAGATGAAGGGTTCTCTTTAGTTTTAGGACCAGGGAAGGGTCCTAAAAGGGCCTTGGCTAAGGGTGAGTTTTAGTATTTGATTTATCGTTGCGTTCAGGTCTAGGTTAGTTTGAGTGTCAGGCTGAGAGAAGGGGTAGGCCTTGGGTTTGGTTCTGGCTTAGTGTTAGGTTTAGGAATAGGAATAGTTTTGGTGTTTGGATTGGGTTTGGGGTTAGTAGTAGGGATTGGATTGGGGTTAGTGTTAGGTGAGATCTGCGGTAATCTGATGCTTTCTTTGAGGCTTGAGGTTTGAGCTTAAACGTGGTGTTGGTTTTAGGGTAGGATTTAGGGCTAGGGTTTGGTTGAGGGTAGCATTAGGTTTAGGTTTAGGGGAAGGGTTTTGGTTAGGGTAGAGGTTAGAATTCTGGTTTGGGTTAGGAATAGGGTTCTGGACAAGGTAAGGATTTAGTCCTAGGTTTCCAGTTAGGGTAAGGTGAAGTGCTGGTGTTCTAGTTAGGAGAAGAGTTAGGTTGAGGTTTCGGGTTAGGTTTTTTTGTCGATTTAGGTTTTAGGTAAGGGGTAGATTTTAGACAACATGAGCTTTCTGGTCAGAGTAGGGTTAGGCCTTAGAATATGGATAAGATTAGGATAAATGTAGGGTTAGTTTCGGGTTTAGGTTAGTTTGAGTGTTAGGCTGAGAGAAGGGGAGGGCCTTGGGTTTGGGTTTGGTTTAGGGTTAAGATAAGGTTTAGGAATAGGAGTAGGTTTGGGGTTTGGATTGGGTTTGGACTTGATAGTGACTCCCCACTGAACCATAACATCAGGGCCCCATAAATATCATCGGAATTGGCAACACAAACGGTTTGATAGTAGCTACCCGATCTTCAGGTCCTCTGATTGGAATGAACTCAGCACTTTGCTGGCTGTTCCTTGCACCTCCCACCCCAGCTAATGTATGTGATGATTTGTATGATGTAACCCAAAACCAAACCCCAGGCCTACCCCTTCTCTCACCCTGACACTCCAACCAAACCTCCGCCTAAACCTAACCCTAATATCTAAGCCTAAGCCTAACCCTTCCAATTGCCCTAGCCCTAACACTAACCCTTTTCCTATACCTAACCCTGACCTCAACCCTGATCCTAACCTTTCCCTAACCCTAACACCAACCCGTAACATCATTTGAATCCTAATCCTATTCCAAACCTTAACCCTATCCCAAGGCCTAACCCTACTCTGACCTTTACACTCAAACTAACCCAACCTCGATCAATAAATACAAATGGAATCCTAAACCTAAACCTAAACCTAAACCTACTGCTAACACCACAAGTCAGCCTACTTTTCTCCCTAAATCTAATCACAAATCTCAAAAAATCTTTGTCCCTAACCCTAATCATAAATCCAGTCCAAACTCTGAAACTTTCCCAAAACCTATGCCTATTCCTAACACTTACTCTTACCCTAAGTCTATCCCTAACACTAACCCTTCTCCCAGACACAACCCTAAAGCCAACACTAATCCTAACCTAATCTTTATCCTAATCCTAAACCTAATCCTAACTCTTACCCTAATTCTAACTCTACCCTAACCCTAACTCTGACCCTCAAACCAAACCCACATTTAAGCACAACCCTAATCCCGACACCTAGCATCAGATTACCACAACCCTAACGGAACCCTAACCCTAACACTAATGCTAGGACTATCCCAAACCCTAACCCAAGTACTAGACCAAACCATACCCCTATCCCTCACTCTAAAACTAACAACCCTAACTAAACTCTAACCGTAACCCTATCCCTAATACTAACACTAATCATCTTTTAAACACCAATGTTATTCCTATTCCTAAACCTTACCCAATCTCCAAATGAAATCCAAGGCCGGTGCCTTCTCACACCCTAACGATCAAACCAAACCTACATCTAAACCTAACCCTAAATCCAATCTTTACCCTAAACCATACACTTGCCCTGGCCTTAACACTAACCCTTTCCCTATACCTAACCCTAACCCTAACCTTAACACTAATTTGAGGCCTATCCCTAGTAGGAACCCAAAACCTAATTGGAATCTGAATCCTGTTCTTAACCTTAACCCTAACACGACTTAACTCTACTCTGACCCTAAAAGTCAAATTAACCCTACTCCTTACCCTAAACCTCAATCTAAACCTAAACCTAACCCTAAACCTAAACTTCACAAGAACACTCAACCTAATCCTAGCACTAACCTAAACTAAAACTAAAACACCTTTTTTGCTAACCCTAATCCTAAATCTAACCCTAAGCCCAAAACTCCCCCAAACCTGACCCTAAACCTAATCCACTCCAAAATCCTTACCCTAACCCTAACCCCAAACACCCTAATACTAGAACTAAAGCAATCCTTCACCCTAACCCTAAAACTAACAATTTAACTTTGACCCTAAAACTCAAATTCACCCTACATACACTTTATGCTACCTAGGTTAGGGTCAGGCTCAATCTGGGTTTTGTGTTGGGGTCAAAGGGATAGGGTTAGGGTAGAGTTCGAGTTAGGATGAAGGTAATGCTTACAGATATGTTTAGAGAATGGAACAGGGTTAGGGTTAAGGTTAGGGTAAGGTTGAAGGTTAGGCTCAGGGACAGATTTAGGGTTAGAGTTTGGGTTCCTTTTAGGTTTAGGGATAGGGTTAGGGTACGGTTAGGTATTGTACAACGCTAAGTGTTAGCTTCTGGGTAAGGGATAGGGTTAGGGTAAGGGTTAGATTCAGGGTTAGGGTTAGCATTAGCATCAGGGTTAGGGTTATGGTAAGAGTTAGGATAGGGAATGGGATACAGTTAGGGTAAGGGTTAGGAATAGGGTTAGGGTTACATTAAGGTTAGGGTTAGTGTTTGGATCAGGGGTAGGGTTAGGAATAAAGTTAGAGTAAGGGCTAGGATTAGGGTTAGGGTTAGGGTAGGGATACGGTTAGGGTAGAGTTAAGGTTAGGGTAGGGTTAGGGTTAGGGTAAGGGTTAGGGATAGGGTTAGGGTTAGGGTTAGGGTTAGGTTAGGGTTTGGGTTATGGTAAGAGTTAGGATAGGGATTGTGATACGGTTAGGGTAAGGGTTAGGAATAGGGATAGGGTTTGATTAGGGTAAGGGTTATTGTTTGGATTAGGGGTAGGGTTACGAATAAAGTTAGAGTTAGGGCTAGGAATAGGGTTAGGGTTCGGGATTGGATTAGTGTTAGGGTAAGGAATAAAGTTAGAGTTAGTGTTAGGATTAGGGTTAGGGTAAAGTAGGGTTAGGGGTAGGGTAAGGGTTAGGGTTAGGGTTAGGGTTAGGGTAGGGTTAGGGTTAGGGTTTGGGTTAGGCTAGGGTTAGGGTAAGGGTTAGGGTTAGGGTTAGGGTAAGGGTTAGGGTTAGGGTAGGGTTAGGGTTAGGGTTAGGGTTAGGGTTAGGGTTAGGGTTAGGGTTAGGGTTAAGGTTAAATTTATTGTTAGGGTTAGGGTTAGGGTTACGGTTAAGGTTAAATTTATTGTTAGGGAGAGGGTTAGGGTTAGGGTTAGGGTAGGGTTAGGGTTAGGGTTAGGGTTAGGGTTAGGTTAGGGTTGGGGTTAGGGTTAGGGTTAGGGTTAGGGTTAGGGTTAGGGTATGCTTAGGGTTAGGGTAAAATTAGGGTTAGGGTTAGTGTTAGGGTTAGGGTTAAATTTATTGTTAGGTTTAGGGTTAAGGTTAGAGTTAGGGTTAGGGTTAGGGTTAGGTTTAGGGTTAGGGTTAGGGTTAGGTTTAGGGTTAGGGTTAGGGTTAGGGTTAGGGTTAGGGTTAGGGTTACGGTTAGGGTTACGGTTAGGGTTAGGGTTAGGTTAAGGTTAGGGTTATGGTTAAGGTGAGAGTTAGGGTTAGGGTTAGGATTAGGGTTAGGGTTAGGTTAGGGTTAGGGTTAGGGTTAAGGTTAGAGTTAGGGTTAGGGTTAGGGTTAGGGTTAGGTAAGGGTTAGGGTTAGGGTAAGAATTAGGATAGGGATTGTGATACGGTTAAGGTAAGGGTTAGGAATTAGGGTTAGGGTTAGGGTTAGGGTTAGGTTTAGGTTTAGGTTTAGGGTTAGGGTTAGGGTTAGTGTTAGGGTAGGTTAGGGTTAGGGTATGGTAGGGTTAGGGTTTGGGTAGGGTAAGGTTTAGCATTAGGTTTCGGGTTAGGGTTAGGGTTAGGGTTAGAGTTAGGTTAGGGCTAGGGTTAGGGTTAGGGTTAGGGTTAGGGTTAATGTAGTTTAGGGCTAGGGTTAGGGTTAGGGTTAGGATTGGGTTAATGTAGGGTTAGGGTTAGTGCTAGGAATCAATTTGGAGGAAGGAAAAGGTATAGGAATTTGTTCATTGTTAGCGTTAGTCTTCAGGGTTAGGGTTCGGATTTAGCACTATGTTTCAGGTTCCTTTTAGGTTTAGTGATAAGGATTAGGGGTACGTTTAGGTATTGTACAATGCTAAGTGTTAGCTTCTGGGTGGGGGTTGGGGTTAGATTAAGGGTGAGGGTTAGGGTTAGGACTAGATTTAGGATTAGGTTTAGGAATAGGTTTTCTTTGATTGTTAGGGTGAGAGAAAGGTTAGGCCTTGGGTTTGTTTTTGGAATAGTTTTGGGTTTCAGAATAGGAATTGGGTTAGTATTTGGAATCTGATTGCTTTAGTATTAGTGTTAGGGTGGGGGTTAGAAGTTAGGTGAGCGTTGTGGTAATCTAATGCTTTGTGTTAGGCTTAGGGTTGGGCTTGAGGTTGGTGTTAGGGTCAGCTTTAGTTTGAAGGTAGATTTAGAGTTTAAATTGTGGTCATGCTTTGGATTAGTTTTAGAGTTAGGGTAAGATTTAGGTTTCCTTTCAGTGTTAGGCTGTGAGAATTGTAGGCTTTGTGTTTTTGGGTTTGTGTTGGGTTTAGGAATTGGAATAGTGTTTGGGATAATATTAGCGTTAAGGCTGGGGTTAGAGTTAGGTGATGGCTGTGGTAATCTAATGCTTTGTGTTAGGTTTAGGGTTGGGCTTCAATCTGGGGTTGGTTTTAAGGTCCCATTTAGATTTCAGGAAGAATTGGAGTTAAATTGAGGTAACGGTTAGGATTAGATTTAGGGTTCTGATAAGGGTTAGGTTAGGGTTAGGGTTTGGTTCCAAGTTGTTTTTAGGGTTAGGGTTAACGTTAGGTTTCAGGATAGGGTTAGGAATATAGCTAGGTGTTAGGTAAGGTTTAGTCCTGGGGTTTCAGTTCAGGTTAGGTGAAGCGTTAGTTTTACAGTTAGAAGACATGTTAGGGTTAGGGTTAGGTTTTGGTGTAGATTTAGGTTTAGGGTAAGGGTTAGGGATGTAGATGAAGGGTTCTCTTTAGTTTTAGGACCAGGGAAGGGTCCTAAAAGGGCCTTGGCTAAGGGTGAGTTTTAGTATTTGATTTATCGTTGCGTTCAGGTCTAGGTTAGTTTGAGTGTCAGGCTGAGAGAAGGGGTAGGCCTTGGGTTTGGTTCTGGCTTAGTGTTAGGTTTAGGAATAGGAATAGTTTTGGTGTTTGGATTGGGTTTGGGGTTAGTAGTAGGGATTGGATTGGGGTTAGTGTTAGGTGAGATCTGCGGTAATCTGATGCTTTCTTTGAGGCTTGAGGTTTGAGCTTAAACGTGGTGTTGGTTTTAGGGTAGGATTTAGGGCTAGGGTTTGGTTGAGGGTAGCATTAGGTTTAGGTTTAGGGGAAGGGTTTTGGTTAGGGTAGAGGTTAGAATTCTGGTTTGGGTTAGGAATAGGGTTCTGGACAAGGTAAGGATTTAGTCCTAGGTTTCCAGTTAGGGTAAGGTGAAGTGCTGGTGTTCTAGTTAGGAGAAGAGTTAGGTTGAGGTTTCGGGTTAGGTTTTTTTGTCGATTTAGGTTTTAGGTAAGGGGTAGATTTTAGACAACATGAGCTTTCTGGTCAGAGTAGGGTTAGGCCTTAGAATATGGATAAGATTAGGATAAATGTAGGGTTAGTTTCGGGTTTAGGTTAGTTTGAGTGTTAGGCTGAGAGAAGGGGAGGGCCTTGGGTTTGGGTTTGGTTTAGGGTTAAGATAAGGTTTAGGAATAGGAGTAGGTTTGGGGTTTGGATTGGGTTTGGACTTGATAGTGACTCCCCACTGAACCATAACATCAGGGCCCCATAAATATCATCGGAATTGGCAACACAAACGGTTTGATAGTAGCTACCCGATCTTCAGGTCCTCTGATTGGAATGAACTCAGCACTTTGCTGGCTGTTCCTTGCACCTCCCACCCCAGCTAATGTATGTGATGATTTGTATGATGTAACCCAAAACCAAACCCCAGGCCTACCCCTTCTCTCACCCTGACACTCCAACCAAACCTCCGCCTAAACCTAACCCTAATATCTAAGCCTAAGCCTAACCCTTCCAATTGCCCTAGCCCTAACACTAACCCTTTTCCTATACCTAACCCTGACCTCAACCCTGATCCTAACCTTTCCCTAACCCTAACACCAACCCGTAACATCATTTGAATCCTAATCCTATTCCAAACCTTAACCCTATCCCAAGGCCTAACCCTACTCTGACCTTTACACTCAAACTAACCCAACCTCGATCAATAAATACAAATGGAATCCTAAACCTAAACCTAAACCTAAACCTACTGCTAACACCACAAGTCAGCCTACTTTTCTCCCTAAATCTAATCACAAATCTCAAAAAATCTTTGTCCCTAACCCTAATCATAAATCCAGTCCAAACTCTGAAACTTTCCCAAAACCTATGCCTATTCCTAACACTTACTCTTACCCTAAGTCTATCCCTAACACTAACCCTTCTCCCAGACACAACCCTAAAGCCAACACTAATCCTAACCTAATCTTTATCCTAATCCTAAACCTAATCCTAACTCTTACCCTAATTCTAACTCTACCCTAACCCTAACTCTGACCCTCAAACCAAACCCACATTTAAGCACAACCCTAATCCCGACACCTAGCATCAGATTACCACAACCCTAACGGAACCCTAACCCTAACACTAATGCTAGGACTATCCCAAACCCTAACCCAAGTACTAGACCAAACCATACCCCTATCCCTCACTCTAAAACTAACAACCCTAACTAAACTCTAACCGTAACCCTATCCCTAATACTAACACTAATCATCTTTTAAACACCAATGTTATTCCTATTCCTAAACCTTACCCAATCTCCAAATGAAATCCAAGGCCGGTGCCTTCTCACACCCTAACGATCAAACCAAACCTACATCTAAACCTAACCCTAAATCCAATCTTTACCCTAAACCATACACTTGCCCTGGCCTTAACACTAACCCTTTCCCTATACCTAACCCTAACCCTAACCTTAACACTAATTTGAGGCCTATCCCTAGTAGGAACCCAAAACCTAATTGGAATCTGAATCCTGTTCTTAACCTTAACCCTAACACGACTTAACTCTACTCTGACCCTAAAAGTCAAATTAACCCTACTCCTTACCCTAAACCTCAATCTAAACCTAAACCTAACCCTAAACCTAAACTTCACAAGAACACTCAACCTAATCCTAGCACTAACCTAAACTAAAACTAAAACACCTTTTTTGCTAACCCTAATCCTAAATCTAACCCTAAGCCCAAAACTCCCCCAAACCTGACCCTAAACCTAATCCACTCCAAAATCCTTACCCTAACCCTAACCCCAAACACCCTAATACTAGAACTAAAGCAATCCTTCACCCTAACCCTAAAACTAACAATTTAACTTTGACCCTAAAACTCAAATTCACCCTACATACACTTTATGCTACCTAGGTTAGGGTCAGGCTCAATCTGGGTTTTGTGTTGGGGTCAAAGGGATAGGGTTAGGGTAGAGTTCGAGTTAGGATGAAGGTAATGCTTACAGATATGTTTAGAGAATGGAACAGGGTTAGGGTTAAGGTTAGGGTAAGGTTGAAGGTTAGGCTCAGGGACAGATTTAGGGTTAGAGTTTGGGTTCCTTTTAGGTTTAGGGATAGGGTTAGGGTACGGTTAGGTATTGTACAACGCTAAGTGTTAGCTTCTGGGTAAGGGATAGGGTTAGGGTAAGGGTTAGATTCAGGGTTAGGGTTAGCATTAGCATCAGGGTTAGGGTTATGGTAAGAGTTAGGATAGGGAATGGGATACAGTTAGGGTAAGGGTTAGGAATAGGGTTAGGGTTACATTAAGGTTAGGGTTAGTGTTTGGATCAGGGGTAGGGTTAGGAATAAAGTTAGAGTAAGGGCTAGGATTAGGGTTAGGGTTAGGGTAGGGATACGGTTAGGGTAGAGTTAAGGTTAGGGAAGGGTTAGGGTTAGGGTAAGGGTTAGGGATAGGGTTAGGGTTAGGGTTAGGGTTAGGTTAGGGTTTGGGTTATGGTAAGAGTTAGGATAGGGATTGTGATACGGTTAGGGTAAGGGTTAGGAATAGGGATAGGGTTTGATTAGGGTAAGGGTTATTGTTTGGATTAGGGGTAGGGTTACGAATAAAGTTAGAGTTAGGGCTAGGATTAGGGTTAGGGTTCGGGATTGGATTAGTGTTAGGGTAAGGAATAAAGTTAGAGTTAGTGTTAGGATTAGGGTTAGGGTAAAGTAGGGTTAGGGGTAGGGTTAGGGTTAGGGTTAGGGTTAGGGTAGGGTTAGGGTTAGGGTTTGGGTTAGGCTAGGGTTAGGGTAAGGGTTAGGGTTAGGGTTAGGGTTAGGGTTAGGGTTAGGGTAGGGTTAGGGTTAGGGTTAGGGTAGGTTAGGGTTAGGGTATGGTAGGGTTAGGGTTAGGGTAGGGTAAGGGTTAGCATTAGGTTTAGGGTTAGGGTTAGGGTTAGAGTTAGGTTAGGGCTAGGGTTAGGGTTAGGGTTAGGGTTAGGGTTAATGTAGTTTAGGGCTAG
This sequence comes from Callipepla californica brunnescens, assembly GCA_023055505.1. Lineage (NCBI taxonomy): Eukaryota > Metazoa > Chordata > Aves > Galliformes > Odontophoridae > Callipepla > Callipepla californica. Next base: position 117,702 of record JALIRH010000057.1, on the reverse strand, counting down.
GGTTAGGGTTAGGGTTAGGATAGGGTTAATGTAGGGTTAGGGTTAGTGCTAGGAATCAATTTGGAGGAAGGAAAAGGTATAGGAATTGGTTCATTGTTAGCGTTAGTCTTCAGGGTTAGGGTTCGGATTTAGCACTATGTTTCAGGTTCCTTTTAGGTTTAGTGATAAGGATTAGGGGTACGTTTAGGTATTGTACAATGCTAAGTGTTAGCTTCTGGGTGGGGGTTGGGGTTAGATTAAGGGTGAGGGTTAGGGTTAGGACTAGATTTAGGATTAGGTTTAGGAATAGGTTTTCTTTGATTGTTAGGGTGAGAGAAAGGTTAGGCCTTGGGTTTGTTTTTGGAATAGTTTTGGGTTTCAGAATAGGAATTGGGTTAGTATTTGGAATCTGATTGCTTTAGTATTAGTGTTAGGGTGGGGGTTAGAAGTTAGGTGAGCGTTGTGGTAATCTAATGCTTTGTGTTAGGCTTAGGGTTGGGCTTTTACTTGAGGTTGGTGTTAGGGTCAGCTTTAGTTTGAAGGTAGATTTAGAGTTTAAATTGTGGTCATGCTTTGGATTAGTTTTAGAGTTAGGGTAAGATTTAGGTTTCCTTTCAGTGTTAGGCTGTGAGAATTGTAGGCTTTGTGTTTTTGGGTTTGTGTTGGGTTTAGGAATTGGAATAGTGTTTGGGATAGTATTAGCGTTAAGGCTGGGGTTAGAGTTAGGTGATGGCTGTGGTAATCTAATGCTTTGTGTTAGGTTTAGGGTTGGGCTTCAATCTGGGGTTGGTTTTAAGGTCCCATTTAGATTTCAGGAAGAATTGGAGTTAAATTGAGGTAACGGTTAGGATTAGATTTAGGGTTCTGATAAGGGTTAGGTTAGGGTTAGGGTTTGGTTCCAAGTTGTTTTTAGGGTTAGGGTTAACGTTAGGTTTCAGGATAGGGTTAGGAATATAGCTAGGTGTTAGGTAAGGTTTAGTCCTGGGGTTTTAGTTCGGGTTAGGTGAAGCGTTAGTTTTACAGTTAGAAGACATGTTAGGGTTAGGGTTAGGTTTTGGTGTAGATTTAGGTTTAGGGTAAGGGTTAGGGATGTAGATGAAGGGTTCTCTTTAGTTTTAGGACCAGGGAAGGGTCCTAAAAGGGCCTTGGCTAAGGGTGAGTTTTAGTATTTGATTTATCGTTGCGTTCAGGTCTAGGTTAGTTTGAGTGTCAGGCTGAGAGAAGGGGTAGGCCTTGGGTTTGGTTCTGGCTTAGTGTTAGGTTTAGGAATAGGAATAGTTTTGGTGTTTGGATTGGGTTTGGGGTTAGTAGTAGGGATTGGATTGGGGTTAGTGTTAGGTGAGATCTGCGGTAATCTGATGCTTTCTTTGAGGCTTGAGGTTTGAGCTTAAACGTGGTGTTGGTTTTAGGGTAGGATTTAGGGCTAGGGTTTGGTTGAGGGTAGCATTAGGTTTAGGTTTAGGGGAAGGGTTTTGGTTAGGGTAGAGGTTAGAATTCTGGTTTGGGTTAGGAATAGGGTTCTGGACAAGGTAAGGATTTAGTCCTAGGTTTCCAGTTAGGGTAAGGTGAAGTGCTGGTGTTCTAGTTAGGAGAAGAGTTAGGTTGAGGTTTCGGGTTAGGTTTTTTTGTCGATTTAGGTTTTAGGTAAGGGGTAGATTTTAGACAACATGAGCTTTCTGGTCAGAGTAGGGTTAGGCCTTAGAATATGGATAAGATTAGGATAAATGTAGGGTTAGTTTCGGGTTTAGGTTAGTTTGAGTGTTAGGCTGAGAGAAGGGGAGGGCCTTGGGTTTGGGTTTGGTTTAGGGTTAAGATAAGGTTTAGGAATAGGAGTAGGTTTGGGGTTTGGATTGGGTTTGGACTTGATAGTGACTCCCCACTGAACCATAACATCAGGGCCCCATAAATATCATCGGAATTGGCAACACAAACGGTTTGATAGTAGCTACCCGATCTTCAGGTCCTCTGATTGGAATGAACTCAGCACTTTGCTGGCTGTTCCTTGCACCTCCCACCCCAGCTAATGTATGTGATGATTTGTATGATGTAACCCAAAACCAAACCCCAGGCCTACCCCTTCTCTCACCCTGACACTCCAACCAAACCTCCGCCTAAACCTAACCCTAATATCTAAGCCTAAGCCTAACCCTTCCAATTGCCCTAGCCCTAACACTAACCCTTTTCCTATACCTAACCCTGACCTCAACCCTGATCCTAACCTTTCCCTAACCCTAACACCAACCCGTAACATCATTTGAATCCTAATCCTATTCCAAACCTTAACCCTATCCCAAGGCCTAACCCTACTCTGACCTTTACACTCCAACTAACCCAACCTCGATCAATAAATACAAATGGAATCCTAAACCTAAACCTAAACCTAAACCTACTGCTAACACCACAAGTCAGCCTACTTTTCTCCCTAAATCTAATCACAAATCTCAAAAAATCTTTGTCCCTAACCCTAATCATAAATCCAGTCCAAACTCTGAAACTTTCCCAAAACCTATGCCTATTCCTAACACTTACTCTTACCCTAAGTCTATCCCTAACACTAACCCTTCTCCCAGACACAACCCTAAAGCCAACACTAATCCTAACCTAATCTTTATCCTAATCCTAAACCTAATCCTAACTCTTACCCTAATTCTAACTCTACCCTAACCCTAACTCTGACCCTCAAACCAAACCCACATTTAAGCACAACCCTAATCCCGACACCTAGCATCAGATTACCACAACCCTAACGGAACCCTAACCCTAACACTAATGCTAGGACTATCCCAAACCCTAACCCAAGTACTAGACCAAACCATACCCCTATCCCTCACTCTAAAACTAACAACCCTAACTAAACTCTAACCGTAACCCTATCCCTAATACTAACACTAATCATCTTTTAAACACCAATGTTATTCCTATTCCTAAACCTTACCCAATCTCCAAATGAAATCCAAGGCCGGTGCCTTCTCACACCCTAACGATCAAACCAAACCTACATCTAAACCTAACCCTAAATCCAATCTTTACCCTAAACCATACACTTGCCCTGGCCTTAACACTAACCCTTTCCCTATACCTAACCCTAACCCTAACCTTAACACTAATTTGAGGCCTATCCCTAGTAGGAACCCAAAACCTAATTGGAATCTGAATCCTGTTCTTAACCTTAACCCTAACACGACTTAACTCTACTCTGACCCTAAAAGTCAAATGAACCCTACTCCTTACCCTAAACCTCAATCTAAACCTAAACCTAACCCTAAACCTAAACTTCACAAGAACACTCAACCTAATCCTAGCACTAACCTAAACTAAAACTAAAACACCTTTTTTGCTAACCCTAATCCTAAATCTAACCCTAAGCCCAAAACTCCCCCAAACCTGACCCTAAACCTAATCCACTCCAAAATCCTTACCCTAACCCTAACCCCAAACACCCTAATACTAGAACTAAAGCAATCCTTCACCCTAACCCTAAAACTAACAATTTAACTTTGACCCTAAAACTCAAATTCACCCTACATACACTTTATGCTACCTAGGTTAGGGTCAGGCTCAATCTGGGTTTTGTGTTGGGGTCAAAGGGATAGGGTTAGGGTAGAGTTCGAGTTAGGATGAAGGTAATGCTTACAGATATGTTTAGAGAATGGAACAGGGTTAGGGTTAAGGTTAGGGTAAGGTTGAAGGTTAGGCTCAGGGACAGATTTAGGGTTAGAGTTTGGGTTCCTTTTAGGTTTAGGGATAGGGTTAGGGTACGGTTAGGTATTGTACAACGCTAAGTGTTAGCTTCTGGGTAAGGGATAGGGTTAGGGTAAGGGTTAGATTCAGGGTTAGGGTTAGCATTAGCATCAGGGTTAGGGTTATGGTAAGAGTTAGGATAGGGAATGGGATACAGTTAGGGTAAGGGTTAGGAATAGGGTTAGGGTTACATTAAGGTTAGGGTTAGTGTTTGGATCAGGGGTAGGGTTAGGAATAAAGTTAGAGTAAGGGCTAGGATTAGGGTTAGGGTTAGGGTAGGGATACGGTTAGGGTAGAGTTAAGGTTAGGGTAGGGTTAGGGTTAGGGTAAGGGTTAGGGATAGGGTTAGGGTTAGGGTTAGGGTTAGGTTAGGGTTTGGGTTATGGTAAGAGTTAGGATAGGGATTGTGATACGGTTAGGGTAAGGGTTAGGAATAGGGATAGGGTTTGATTAGGGTAAGGGTTATTGTTTGGATTAGGGGTAGGGTTACGAATAAAGTTAGAGTTAGGGCTAGGATTAGGGTTAGGGTTCGGGATTGGATTAGTGTTAGGGTAAGGAATAAAGTTAGAGTTAGTGTTAGGATTAGGGTTAGGGTACAGTAGGGTTAGGGGTAGGGTTAGGGTTAGGGTTAGGGTTAGGGTAGGGTTAGGGTTAGGGTTTGGGTTAGGCTAGGGTTAGGGTAAGGGTTAGGGTTAGGGTTAGGGTTAGGGTTAGGGTTAGGGTAGGGTTAGGGTTAGGGTTAGGGTTAGGGTTAGGGTTAGGGTTAGGGTAGGGTTAGGGTTAGGGTTAGGGTAGGGTTAGGGTTAGGGTTAGGGTTAGGGTTAGGGTTAGGGTTAGGGTTAGGGTTAGGGTTAGGGTTAGGGTTAGGGTAGGGTTAGGGTTAGGGTAGGGTTAGGGTTAGGGTTAGGGTTAGGGTTAGGTTAGGGTTGGGGTTAGGGTTAGGGTTAGGGTTAGGGTTAGGGTTAGGGTATGCTTAGGGTTAGGGTAAAATTAGGGTTAGGGTTAGTGTTAGGGTTAGGGTTAAATTTATTGTTAGGTTGAGGGTTAAGGTTAGAGTTAGGGTTAGGGTTGAGGTTAGGGTTAGGGTTAGGGTTGAGGTTAGGGTTAGGGTTAGGGTTAGTGTTAGGGTTAGGGTTACGGTTAGGGTTAGGGTTAGGGTTAGGGTTAGGTTAGGGTTAGGGTTAGGGTTAAGGTGAGAGTTAGGGTTAGGGTTAGGGTTAGGGTTAGGGTTAGGTAAGGGTTAGGGTTAAGGTAAGAATTAGGATATGGATTGTGATACAGTTAAGGTAAGGGTTAGGAATTAGAGTTAGGGTTATGGTTAGGATTAGGGTTAGGGTTAGGTTAGGGTTAGGGTTAGGGTTAAGGTTAGAGTTAGGGTTAGGTTTAGGGTTAGGGTTAGGTAAGGGTTAGGGTTAGGGTTAGAATTAGGATAGGGATTGTGATACAGTTAAGGTAAGGGTTAGGAATTAGGGTTAGGGTTAGGGTTAGGGTTAGGGTTAGGGTTAGGGTTAGGGTAGGTTAGGGTTAGGGTATGGTAGGGTTAGGGTTAGGGTAGGGTAAGGGTTAGCATTAGGTTTAGGGTTAGGGTTAGGGTTAGAGTTAGGTTAGGGCTAGGGTTAGGGTTAGGGTTAGGGTTAGGGTTAATGTAGTTTAGGGCTAGGGTTAGGGTTAGGGTTAGGATAGGGTTAATGTAGGGTTAGGGTTAGTGCTAGGAATCAATTTGGAGGAAGGAAAAGGTATAGGAATTGGTTCATTGTTAGCGTTAGTCTTCAGGGTTAGGGTTCGGATTTAGCACTATGTTTCAGGTTCCTTTTAGGTTTAGTGATAAGGATTAGGGGTACGTTTAGGTATTGTACAATGCTAAGTGTTAGCTTCTGGGTGGGGGTTGGGGTTAGATTAAGGGTGAGGGTTAGGGTTAGGACTAGATTTAGGATTAGGTTTAGGAATAGGTTTTCTTTGATTGTTAGGGTGAGAGAAAGGTTAGGCCTTGGGTTTGTTTTTGGAATAGTTTTGGGTTTCAGAATAGGAATTGGGTTAGTATTTGGAATCTGATTGCTTTAGTATTAGTGTTAGGGTGGGGGTTAGAAGTTAGGTGAGCGTTGTGGTAATCTAATGCTTTGTGTTAGGCTTAGGGTTGGGCTTTTACTTGAGGTTGGTGTTAGGGTCAGCTTTAGTTTGAAGGTAGATTTAGAGTTTAAATTGTGGTCATGCTTTGGATTAGTTTTAGAGTTAGGGTAAGATTTAGGTTTCCTTTCAGTGTTAGGCTGTGAGAATTGTAGGCTTTGTGTTTTTGGGTTTGTGTTGGGTTTAGGAATTGGAATAGTGTTTGGGATAGTATTAGCGTTAAGGCTGGGGTTAGAGTTAGGTGATGGCTGTGGTAATCTAATGCTTTGTGTTAGGTTTAGGGTTGGGCTTCAATCTGGGGTTGGTTTTAAGGTCCCATTTAGATTTCAGGAAGAATTGGAGTTAAATTGAGGTAACGGTTAGGATTAGATTTAGGGTTCTGATAAGGGTTAGGTTAGGGTTAGGGTTTGGTTCCAAGTTGTTTTTAGGGTTAGGGTTAACGTTAGGTTTCAGGATAGGGTTAGGAATATAGCTAGGTGTTAGGTAAGGTTTAGTCCTGGGGTTTTAGTTCGGGTTAGGTGAAGCGTTAGTTTTACAGTTAGAAGACATGTTAGGGTTAGGGTTAGGTTTTGGTGTAGATTTAGGTTTAGGGTAAGGGTTAGGGATGTAGATGAAGGGTTCTCTTTAGTTTTAGGACCAGGGAAGGGTCCTAAAAGGGCCTTGGCTAAGGGTGAGTTTTAGTATTTGATTTAGCGTTGCGTTCAGGTCTAGGTTAGTTTGAGTGTCAGGCTGAGAGAAGGGGTAGGCCTTGGGTTTGGTTCTGGCTTAGTGTTAGGTTTAGGAATAGGAATAGTTTTGGTGTTTGGATTGGGTTTGGGGTTAGTAGTAGGGATTGGATTGGGGTTAGTGTTAGGTGAGATCTGCGGTAATCTGATGCTTTCTTTGAGGCTTGAGGTTTGAGCTTAAACGTGGTGTTGGTTTTAGGGTAGGATTTAGGGCTAGGGTTTGGTTGAGGGTAGCATTAGGTTTAGGTTTAGGGGAAGGGTTTTGGTTAGGGTAGAGGTTAGAATTCTGGTTTGGGTTAGGAATAGGGTTCTGGACAAGGTAAGGATTTAGTCCTAGGTTTCCAGTTAGGGTAAGGTGAAGTGCTGGTGTTCTAGTTAGGAGAAGAGTTAGGTTGAGGTTTCGGGTTAGGTTTTTTTGTCGATTTAGGTTTTAGGTAAGGGGTAGATTTTAGACAACATGAGCTTTCTGGTCAGAGTAGGGTTAGGCCTTAGAATATGGATAAGATTAGGATAAATGTAGGGTTAGTTTCGGGTTTAGGTTAGTTTGAGTGTTAGGCTGAGAGAAGGGGAGGGCCTTGGGTTTGGGTTTGGTTTAGGGTTAAGATAAGGTTTAGGAATAGGAGTAGGTTTGGGGTTTGGATTGGGTTTGGACTTGATAGTGACTCCCCACTGAACCATAACATCAGGGCCCCATAAATATCATCGGAATTGGCAACACAAACGGTTTGATAGTAGCTACCCGATCTTCAGGTCCTCTGATTGGAATGAACTCAGCACTTTGCTGGCTGTTCCTTGCACCTCCCACCCCAGCTAATGTATGTGATGATTTGTATGATGTAACCCAAAACCAAACCCCAGGCCTACCCCTTCTCTCACCCTGACACTCCAACCAAACCTCCGCCTAAACCTAACCCTAATATCTAAGCCTAAGCCTAACCCTTCCAATTGCCCTAGCCCTAACACTAACCCTTTTCCTATACCTAACCCTGACCTCAACCCTGATCCTAACCTTTCCCTAACCCTAACACCAACCCGTAACATCATTTGAATCCTAATCCTATTCCAAACCTTAACCCTATCCCAAGGCCTAACCCTACTCTGACCTTTACACTCCAACTAACCCAACCTCGATCAATAAATACAAATGGAATCCTAAACCTAAACCTAAACCTAAACCTACTGCTAACACCACAAGTCAGCCTACTTTTCTCCCTAAATCTAATCACAAATCTCAAAAAATCTTTGTCCCTAACCCTAATCATAAATCCAGTCCAAACTCTGAAACTTTCCCAAAACCTATGCCTATTCCTAACACTTACTCTTACCCTAAGTCTATCCCTAACACTAACCCTTCTCCCAGACACAACCCTAAAGCCAACACTAATCCTAACCTAATCTTTATCCTAATCCTAAACCTAATCCTAACTCTTACCCTAATTCTAACTCTACCCTAACCCTAACTCTGACCCTCAAACCAAACCCACATTTAAGCACAACCCTAATCCCGACACCTAGCATCAGATTACCACAACCCTAACGGAACCCTAACCCTAACACTAATGCTAGGACTATCCCAAACCCTAACCCAAGTACTAGACCAAACCATACCCCTATCCCTCACTCTAAAACTAACAACCCTAACTAAACTCTAACCGTAACCCTATCCCTAATACTAACACTAATCATCTTTTAAACACCAATGTTATTCCTATTCCTAAACCTTACCCAATCTCCAAATGAAATCCAAGGCCGGTGCCTTCTCACACCCTAACGATCAAACCAAACCTACATCTAAACCTAACCCTAAATCCAATCTTTACCCTAAACCATACACTTGCCCTGGCCTTAACACTAACCCTTTCCCTATACCTAACCCTAACCCTAACCTTAACACTAATTTGAGGCCTATCCCTAGTAGGAACCCAAAACCTAATTGGAATCTGAATCCTGTTCTTAACCTTAACCCTAACACGACTTAACTCTACTCTGACCCTAAAAGTCAAATGAACCCTACTCCTTACCCTAAACCTCAATCTAAACCTAAACCTAACCCTAAACCTAAACTTCACAAGAACACTCAACCTAATCCTAGCACTAACCTAAACTAAAACTAAAACACCTTTTTTGCTAACCCTAATCCTAAATCTAACCCTAAGCCCAAAACTCCCCCAAACCTGACCCTAAACCTAATCCACTCCAAAATCCTTACCCTAACCCTAACCCCAAACACCCTAATACTAGAACTAAAGCAATCCTTCACCCTAACCCTAAAACTAACAATTTAACTTTGACCCTAAAACTCAAATTCACCCTACATACACTTTATGCTACCTAGGTTAGGGTCAGGCTCAATCTGGGTTTTGTGTTGGGGTCAAAGGGATAGGGTTAGGGTAGAGTTCGAGTTAGGATGAAGGTAATGCTTACAGATATGTTTAGAGAATGGAACAGGGTTAGGGTTAAGGTTAGGGTAAGGTTGAAGGTTAGGCTCAGGGACAGATTTAGGGTTAGAGTTTGGGTTCCTTTTAGGTTTAGGGATAGGGTTAGGGTACGGTTAGGTATTGTACAACGCTAAGTGTTAGCTTCTGGGTAAGGGATAGGGTTAGGGTAAGGGTTAGATTCAGGGTTAGGGTTAGCATTAGCATCAGGGTTAGGGTTATGGTAAGAGTTAGGATAGGGAATGGGATACAGTTAGGGTAAGGGTTAGGAATAGGGTTAGGGTTACATTAAGGTTAGGGTTAGTGTTTGGATCAGGGGTAGGGTTAGGAATAAAGTTAGAGTAAGGGCTAGGATTAGGGTTAGGGTTAGGGTAGGGATACGGTTAGGGTAGAGTTAAGGTTAGGGTAGGGTTAGGGTTAGGGTAAGGGTTAGGGATAGGGTTAGGGTTAGGGTTAGGGTTAGGTTAGGGTTTGGGTTATGGTAAGAGTTAGGATAGGGATTGTGATACGGTTAGGGTAAGGGTTAGGAATAGGGATAGGGTTTGATTAGGGTAAGGGTTATTGTTTGGATTAGGGGTAGGGTTACGAATAAAGTTAGAGTTAGGGCTAGGAATAGGGTTAGGGTTCGGGATTGGATTAGTGTTAGGGTAAGGAATAAAGTTAGAGTTAGTGTTAGGATTAGGGTTAGGGTAAAGTAGGGTTAGGGGTAGGGTTAGGGTTAGGGTTAGGGTTAGGGTTAGGGTAGGGTTAGGGTTAGGGTTTGGGTTAGGCTAGGGTTAGGGTAAGGGTTAGGGTTAGGGTTAGGGTTAGGGTAAGGGTTAGGGTTAGGGTTAGGGTTAGGGTTAGGGTTAGGGTTAGGGTTAGGGTTAGGGTTAGGGTTAGGGTTAAGGTTAAATTTATTGTTAGGGTTAGGGTTAGGGTTACGGTTAAGGTTAAATTTATTGTTAGGGAGAGGGTTAGGGTTAGGGTTAGGGTAGGGTTAGGGTTAGGGTTAGGGTTAGGGTTAGGTTAGGGTTGGGGTTAGGGTTAGGGTTAGGGTTAGGGTTAGTGTTAGGGTAGGTTAGGGTTAGGGTATGGTAGGGTTAGGGTTTGGGTAGGGTAAGGTTTAGCATTAGGTTTCGGGTTAGGGTTAGGGTTAGGGTTAGAGTTAGGTTAGGGCTAGGGTTAGGGTTAGGGTTAGGGTTAGGGTTAATGTAGTTTAGGGCTAGGGTTAGGGTTAGGGTTAGGATTGGGTTAATGTAGGGTTAGGGTTAGTGCTAGGAATCAATTTGGAGGAAGGAAAAGGTATAGGAATTGGTTCATTGTTAGCGTTAGTCTTCAGGGTTAGGGTTCGGATTTAGCACTATGTTTCAGGTTCCTTTTAGGTTTAGTGATAAGGATTAGGGGTACGTTTAGGTATTGTACAATGCTAAGTGTTAGCTTCTGGGTGGGGGTTGGGGTTAGATTAAGGGTGAGGGTTAGGGTTAGGACTAGATTTAGGATTAGGTTTAGGAATAGGTTTTCTTTGATTGTTAGGGTGAGAGAAAGGTTAGGCCTTGGGTTTGTTTTTGGAATAGTTTTGGGTTTCAGAATAGGAATTGGGTTAGTATTTGGAATCTGATTGCTTTAGTATTAGTGTTAGGGTGGGGGTTAGAAGTTAGGTGAGCGTTGTGGTAATCTAATGCTTTGTGTTAGGCTTAGGGTTGGGCTTGAGGTTGGTGTTAGGGTCAGCTTTAGTTTGAAGGTAGATTTAGAGTTTAAATTGTGGTCATGCTTTGGATTAGTTTTAGAGTTAGGGTAAGATTTAGGTTTCCTTTCAGTGTTAGGCTGTGAGAATTGTAGGCTTTGTGTTTTTGGGTTTGTGTTGGGTTTAGGAATTGGAATAGTGTTTGGGATAGTATTAGCGTTAAGGCTGGGGTTAGAGTTAGGTGATGGCTGTGGTAATCTAATGCTTTGTGTTAGGTTTAGGGTTGGGCTTCAATCTGGGGTTGGTTTTAAGGTCCCATTTAGATTTCAGGAAGAATTGGAGTTAAATTGAGGTAACGGTTAGGATTAGATTTAGGGTTCTGATAAGGGTTAGGTTAGGGTTAGGGTTTGGTTCCAAGTTGTTTTTAGGGTTAGGGTTAACGTTAGGTTTCAGGATAGGGTTAGGAATATAGCTAGGTGTTAGGTAAGGTTTAGTCCTGGGGTTTTAGTTCGGGTTAGGTGAAGCGTTAGTTTTACAGTTAGAAGACATGTTAGGGTTAGGGTTAGGTTTTGGTGTAGATTTAGGTTTAGGGTAAGGGTTAGGGATGTAGATGAAGGGTTCTCTTTAGTTTTAGGACCAGGGAAGGGTCCTAAAAGGGCCTTGGCTAAGGGTGAGTTTTAGTATTTGATTTAGCGTTGCGTTCAGGTCTAGGTTAGTTTGAGTGTCAGGCTGAGAGAAGGGGTAGGCCTTGGGTTTGGTTCTGGCTTAGTGTTAGGTTTAGGAATAGGAATAGTTTTGGTGTTTGGATTGGGTTTGGGGTTAGTAGTAGGGATTGGATTGGGGTTAGTGTTAGGTGAGATCTGCGGTAATCTGATGCTTTCTTTGAGGCTTGAGGTTTGAGCTTAAACGTGGTGTTGGTTTTAGGGTAGGATTTAGGGCTAGGGTTTGGTTGAGGGTAGCATTAGGTTTAGGTTTAGGGGAAGGGTTTTGGTTAGGGTAGAGGTTAGAATTCTGGTTTGGGTTAGGAATAGGGTTCTGGACAAGGTAAGGATTTAGTCCTAGGTTTCCAGTTAGGGTAAGGTGAAGTGCTGGTGTTCTAGTTAGGAGAAGAGTTAGGTTGAGGTTTCGGGTTAGGTTTTTTTGTCGATTTAGGTTTTAGGTAAGGGGTAGATTTTAGACAACATGAGCTTTCTGGTCAGAGTAGGGTTAGGCCTTAGAATATGGATAAGATTAGGATAAATGTAGGGTTAGTTTCGGGTTTAGGTTAGTTTGAGTGTTAGGCTGAGAGAAGGGGAGGGCCTTGGGTTTGGGTTTGGTTTAGGGTTAAGATAAGGTTTAGGAATAGGAGTAGGTTTGGGGTTTGGATTGGGTTTGGACTTGATAGTGACTCCCCACTGAACCATAACATCAGGGCCCCATAAATATCATCGGAATTGGCAACACAAACGGTTTGATAGTAGCTACCCGATCTTCAGGTCCTCTGATTGGAATGAACTCAGCACTTTGCTGGCTGTTCCTTGCACCTCCCACCCCAGCTAATGTATGTGATGATTTGTATGATGTAACCCAAAACCAAACCCCAGGCCTACCCCTTCTCTCACCCTGACACTCCAACCAAACCTCCGCCTAAACCTAACCCTAATATCTAAGCCTAAGCCTAACCCTTCCAATTGCCCTAGCCCTAACACTAACCCTTTTCCTATACCTAACCCTGACCTCAACCCTGATCCTAACCTTTCCCTAACCCTAACACCAACCCGTAACATCATTTGAATCCTAATCCTATTCCAAACCTTAACCCTATCCCAAGGCCTAACCCTACTCTGACCTTTACACTCAAACTAACCCAACCTCGATCAATAAATACAAATGGAATCCTAAACCTAAACCTAAACCTAAACCTACTGCTAACACCACAAGTCAGCCTACTTTTCTCCCTAAATCTAATCACAAATCTCAAAAAATCTTTGTCCCTAACCCTAATCATAAATCCAGTCCAAACTCTGAAACTTTCCCAAAACCTATGCCTATTCCTAACACTTACTCTTACCCTAAGTCTATCCCTAACACTAACCCTTCTCCCAGACACAACCCTAAAGCCAACACTAATCCTAACCTAATCTTTATCCTAATCCTAAACCTAATCCTAACTCTTACCCTAATTCTAACTCTACCCTAACCCTAACTCTGACCCTCAAACCAAACCCACATTTAAGCACAACCCTAATCCCGACACCTAGCATCAGATTACCACAACCCTAACGGAACCCTAACCCTAACACTAATGCTAGGACTATCCCAAACCCTAACCCAAGTACTAGACCAAACCATACCCCTATCCCTCACTCTAAAACTAACAACCCTAACTAAACTCTAACCGTAACCCTATCCCTAATACTAACACTAATCATCTTTTAAACACCAATGTTATTCCTATTCCTAAACCTTACCCAATCTCCAAATGAAATCCAAGGCCGGTGCCTTCTCACACCCTAACGATCAAACCAAACCTACATCTAAACCTAACCCTAAATCCAATCTTTACCCTAAACCATACACTTGCCCTGGCCTTAACACTAACCCTTTCCCTATACCTAACCCTAACCCTAACCTTAACACTAATTTGAGGCCTATCCCTAGTAGGAACCCAAAACCTAATTGGAATCTGAATCCTGTTCTTAACCTTAACCCTAACACGACTTAACTCTACTCTGACCCTAAAAGTCAAATTAACCCTACTCCTTACCCTAAACCTCAATCTAAACCTAAACCTAACCCTAAACCTAAACTTCACAAGAACACTCAACCTAATCCTAGCACTAACCTAAACTAAAACTAAAACACCTTTTTTGCTAACCCTAATCCTAAATCTAACCCTAAGCCCAAAACTCCCCCAAACCTGACCCTAAACCTAATCCACTCCAAAATCCTTACCCTAACCCTAACCCCAAACACCCTAATACTAGAACTAAAGCAATCCTTCACCCTAACCCTAAAACTAACAATTTAACTTTGACCCTAAAACTCAAATTCACCCTACATACACTTTATGCTACCTAGGTTAGGGTCAGGCTCAATCTGGGTTTTGTGTTGGGGTCAAAGGGATAGGGTTAGGGTAGAGTTCGAGTTAGGATGAAGGTAATGCTTACAGATATGTTTAGAGAATGGAACAGGGTTAGGGTTAAGGTTAGGGTAAGGTTGAAGGTTAGGCTCAGGGACAGATTTAGGGTTAGAGTTTGGGTTCCTTTTAGGTTTAGGGATAGGGTTAGGGTACGGTTAGGTATTGTACAACGCTAAGTGTTAGCTTCTGGGTAAGGGATAGGGTTAGGGTAAGGGTTAGATTCAGGGTTAGGGTTAGCATTAGCATCAGGGTTAGGGTTATGGTAAGAGTTAGGATAGGGAATGGGATACAGTTAGGGTAAGGGTTAGGAATAGGGTTAGGGTTACATTAAGGTTAGGGTTAGTGTTTGGATCAGGGGTAGGGTTAGGAATAAAGTTAGAGTAAGGGCTAGGATTAGGGTTAGGGTTAGGGTAGGGATACGGTTAGGGTAGAGTTAAGGTTAGGGTAGGGTTAGGGTTAGGGTAAGGGTTAGGGATAGGGTTAGGGTTAGGGTTAGGGTTAGGTTAGGGTTTGGGTTATGGTAAGAGTTAGGATAGGGATTGTGATACGGTTAGGGTAAGGGTTAGGAATAGGGATAGGGTTTGATTAGGGTAAGGGTTATTGTTTGGATTAGGGGTAGGGTTACGAATAAAGTTAGAGTTAGGGCTAGGAATAGGGTTAGGGTTCGGGATTGGATTAGTGTTAGGGTAAGGAATAAAGTTAGAGTTAGTGTTAGGATTAGGGTTAGGGTAAAGTAGGGTTAGGGGTAGGGTAAGGGTTAGGGTTAGGGTTAGGGTTAGGGTAGGGTTAGGGTTAGGGTTTGGGTTAGGCTAGGGTTAGGGTAAGGGTTAGGGTTAGGGTTAGGGTAAGGGTTAGGGTTAGGGTAGGGTTAGGGTTAGGGTTAGGGTTAGGGTTAGGGTTAGGGTTAGGGTTAGGGTTAGGGTTAAGGTTAAATTTATTGTTAGGGTTAGGGTTAGGGTTACGGTTAAGGTTAAATTTATTGTTAGGGAGAGGGTTAGGGTTAGGGTTAGGGTAGGGTTAGGGTTAGGGTTAGGGTTAGGGTTAGGTTAGGGTTGGGGTTAGGGTTAGGGTTAGGGTTAGGGTTAGGGTTAGGGTATGCTTAGGGTTAGGGTAAAATTAGGGTTAGGGTTAGTGTTAGGGTTAGGGTTAAATTTATTGTTAGGTTTAGGGTTAAGGTTAGAGTTAGGGTTAGGGTTAGGGTTAGGTTTAGGGTTAGGGTTAGGGTTAGGTTTAGGGTTAGGGTTAGGGTTAGGGTTAGGGTTAGGGTTAGGGTTACGGTTAGGGTTACGGTTAGGGTTAGGGTTAGGTTAAGGTTAGGGTTATGGTTAAGGTGAGAGTTAGGGTTAGGGTTAGGATTAGGGTTAGGGTTAGGTTAGGGTTAGGGTTAGGGTTAAGGTTAGAGTTAGGGTTAGGGTTAGGGTTAGGGTTAGGTAAGGGTTAGGGTTAGGGTAAGAATTAGGATAGGGATTGTGATACGGTTAAGGTAAGGGTTAGGAATTAGGGTTAGGGTTAGGGTTAGGGTTAGGTTTAGGTTTAGGTTTAGGGTTAGGGTTAGGGTTAGTGTTAGGGTAGGTTAGGGTTAGGGTATGGTAGGGTTAGGGTTTGGGTAGGGTAAGGTTTAGCATTAGGTTTCGGGTTAGGGTTAGGGTTAGGGTTAGAGTTAGGTTAGGGCTAGGGTTAGGGTTAGGGTTAGGGTTAGGGTTAATGTAGTTTAGGGCTAGGGTTAGGGTTAGGGTTAGGATTGGGTTAATGTAGGGTTAGGGTTAGTGCTAGGAATCAATTTGGAGGAAGGAAAAGGTATAGGAATTTGTTCATTGTTAGCGTTAGTCTTCAGGGTTAGGGTTCGGATTTAGCACTATGTTTCAGGTTCCTTTTAGGTTTAGTGATAAGGATTAGGGGTACGTTTAGGTATTGTACAATGCTAAGTGTTAGCTTCTGGGTGGGGGTTGGGGTTAGATTAAGGGTGAGGGTTAGGGTTAGGACTAGATTTAGGATTAGGTTTAGGAATAGGTTTTCTTTGATTGTTAGGGTGAGAGAAAGGTTAGGCCTTGGGTTTGTTTTTGGAATAGTTTTGGGTTTCAGAATAGGAATTGGGTTAGTATTTGGAATCTGATTGCTTTAGTATTAGTGTTAGGGTGGGGGTTAGAAGTTAGGTGAGCGTTGTGGTAATCTAATGCTTTGTGTTAGGCTTAGGGTTGGGCTTGAGGTTGGTGTTAGGGTCAGCTTTAGTTTGAAGGTAGATTTAGAGTTTAAATTGTGGTCATGCTTTGGATTAGTTTTAGAGTTAGGGTAAGATTTAGGTTTCCTTTCAGTGTTAGGCTGTGAGAATTGTAGGCTTTGTGTTTTTGGGTTTGTGTTGGGTTTAGGAATTGGAATAGTGTTTGGGATAATATTAGCGTTAAGGCTGGGGTTAGAGTTAGGTGATGGCTGTGGTAATCTAATGCTTTGTGTTAGGTTTAGGGTTGGGCTTCAATCTGGGGTTGGTTTTAAGGTCCCATTTAGATTTCAGGAAGAATTGGAGTTAAATTGAGGTAACGGTTAGGATTAGATTTAGGGTTCTGATAAGGGTTAGGTTAGGGTTAGGGTTTGGTTCCAAGTTGTTTTTAGGGTTAGGGTTAACGTTAGGTTTCAGGATAGGGTTAGGAATATAGCTAGGTGTTAGGTAAGGTTTAGTCCTGGGGTTTCAGTTCAGGTTAGGTGAAGCGTTAGTTTTACAGTTAGAAGACATGTTAGGGTTAGGGTTAGGTTTTGGTGTAGATTTAGGTTTAGGGTAAGGGTTAGGGATGTAGATGAAGGGTTCTCTTTAGTTTTAGGACCAGGGAAGGGTCCTAAAAGGGCCTTGGCTAAGGGTGAGTTTTAGTATTTGATTTAGCGTTGCGTTCAGGTCTAGGTTAGTTTGAGTGTCAGGCTGAGAGAAGGGGTAGGCCTTGGGTTTGGTTCTGGCTTAGTGTTAGGTTTAGGAATAGGAATAGTTTTGGTGTTTGGATTGGGTTTGGGGTTAGTAGTAGGGATTGGATTGGGGTTAGTGTTAGGTGAGATCTGCGGTAATCTGATGCTTTCTTTGAGGCTTGAGGTTTGAGCTTAAACGTGGTGTTGGTTTTAGGGTAGGATTTAGGGCTAGGGTTTGGTTGAGGGTAGCATTAGGTTTAGGTTTAGGGGAAGGGTTTTGGTTAGGGTAGAGGTTAGAATTCTGGTTTGGGTTAGGAATAGGGTTCTGGACAAGGTAAGGATTTAGTCCTAGGTTTCCAGTTAGGGTAAGGTGAAGTGCTGGTGTTCTAGTTAGGAGAAGAGTTAGGTTGAGGTTTCGGGTTAGGTTTTTTTGTCGATTTAGGTTTTAGGTAAGGGGTAGATTTTAGACAACATGAGCTTTCTGGTCAGAGTAGGGTTAGGCCTTAGAATATGGATAAGATTAGGATAAATGTAGGGTTAGTTTCGGGTTTAGGTTAGTTTGAGTGTTAGGCTGAGAGAAGGGGAGGGCCTTGGGTTTGGGTTTGGTTTAGGGTTAAGATAAGGTTTAGGAATAGGAGTAGGTTTGGGGTTTGGATTGGGTTTGGACTTGATAGTGACTCCCCACTGAACCATAACATCAGGGCCCCATAAATATCATCGGAATTGGCAACACAAACGGTTTGATAGTAGCTACCCGATCTTCAGGTCCTCTGATTGGAATGAACTCAGCACTTTGCTGGCTGTTCCTTGCACCTCCCACCCCAGCTAATGTATGTGATGATTTGTATGATGTAACCCAAAACCAAACCCCAGGCCTACCCCTTCTCTCACCCTGACACTCCAACCAAACCTCCGCCTAAACCTAACCCTAATATCTAAGCCTAAGCCTAACCCTTCCAATTGCCCTAGCCCTAACACTAACCCTTTTCCTATACCTAACCCTGACCTCAACCCTGATCCTAACCTTTCCCTAACCCTAACACCAACCCGTAACATCATTTGAATCCTAATCCTATTCCAAACCTTAACCCTATCCCAAGGCCTAACCCTACTCTGACCTTTACACTCAAACTAACCCAACCTCGATCAATAAATACAAATGGAATCCTAAACCTAAACCTAAACCTAAACCTACTGCTAACACCACAAGTCAGCCTACTTTTCTCCCTAAATCTAATCACAAATCTCAAAAAATCTTTGTCCCTAACCCTAATCATAAATCCAGTCCAAACTCTGAAACTTTCCCAAAACCTATGCCTATTCCTAACACTTACTCTTACCCTAAGTCTATCCCTAACACTAACCCTTCTCCCAGACACAACCCTAAAGCCAACACTAATCCTAACCTAATCTTTATCCTAATCCTAAACCTAATCCTAACTCTTACCCTAATTCTAACTCTACCCTAACCCTAACTCTGACCCTCAAACCAAACCCACATTTAAGCACAACCCTAATCCCGACACCTAGCATCAGATTACCACAACCCTAACGGAACCCTAACCCTAACACTAATGCTAGGACTATCCCAAACCCTAACCCAAGTACTAGACCAAACCATACCCCTATCCCTCACTCTAAAACTAACAACCCTAACTAAACTCTAACCGTAACCCTATCCCTAATACTAACACTAATCATCTTTTAAACACCAATGTTATTCCTATTCCTAAACCTTACCCAATCTCCAAATGAAATCCAAGGCCGGTGCCTTCTCACACCCTAACGATCAAACCAAACCTACATCTAAACCTAACCCTAAATCCAATCTTTACCCTAAACCATACACTTGCCCTGGCCTTAACACTAACCCTTTCCCTATACCTAACCCTAACCCTAACCTTAACACTAATTTGAGGCCTATCCCTAGTAGGAACCCAAAACCTAATTGGAATCTGAATCCTGTTCTTAACCTTAACCCTAACACGACTTAACTCTACTCTGACCCTAAAAGTCAAATTAACCCTACTCCTTACCCTAAACCTCAATCTAAACCTAAACCTAACCCTAAACCTAAACTTCACAAGAACACTCAACCTAATCCTAGCACTAACCTAAACTAAAACTAAAACACCTTTTTTGCTAACCCTAATCCTAAATCTAACCCTAAGCCCAAAACTCCCCCAAACCTGACCCTAAACCTAATCCACTCCAAAATCCTTACCCTAACCCTAACCCCAAACACCCTAATACTAGAACTAAAGCAATCCTTCACCCTAACCCTAAAACTAACAATTTAACTTTGACCCTAAAACTCAAATTCACCCTACATACACTTTATGCTACCTAGGTTAGGGTCAGGCTCAATCTGGGTTTTGTGTTGGGGTCAAAGGGATAGGGTTAGGGTAGAGTTCGAGTTAGGATGAAGGTAATGCTTACAGATATGTTTAGAGAATGGAACAGGGTTAGGGTTAAGGTTAGGGTAAGGTTGAAGGTTAGGCTCAGGGACAGATTTAGGGTTAGAGTTTGGGTTTCTTTTAGGTTTAGGGATAGGGTTAGGGTACGGTTAGGTATTGTACAACGCTAAGTGTTAGCTTCTGGGTAAGGGATAGGGTTAGGGTAAGGGTTAGATTCAGGGTTAGGGTTAGCATTAGCATCAGGGTTAGGGTTATGGTAAGAGTTAGGATAGGGAATGGGATACAGTTAGGGTAAGGGTTAGGAATAGGGTTAGGGTTACATTAAGGTTAGGGTTAGTGTTTGGATCAGGGGTAGGGTTAGGAATAAAGTTAGAGTAAGGGCTAGGATTAGGGTTAGGGTTAGGGTAGGGATACGGTTAGGGTAGAGTTAAGGTTAGGGTAGGGTTAGGGTTAGGGTTAGGGTAAGGGTTAGGGATAGGGTTAGGGTTAGGGTTAGGGTTAGGTTAGGGTTTGGGTTATGGTAAGAGTTAGGATAGGGATTGTGATACGGTTAGGGTAAGGGTTAGGAATAGGGATAGGGTTTGATTAGGGTAAGGGTTATTGTTTGGATTAGGGGTAGGGTTACGAATAAAGTTAGAGTTAGGGCTAGGATTAGGGTTAGGGTTCGGGATTGGATTAGTGTTAGGGTAAGGAATAAAGTTAGAGTTAGTGTTAGGATTAGGGTTAGGGTACAGTAGGGTTAGGGGTAGGGTTAGGGTTAGGGTTAGGGTTAGGGTAGGGTTAGGGTTAGGGTTTGGGTTAGGCTAGGGTTAGGGTAAGGGTAAGGGTAAGGGTTAGGGTTAGGGTTAGGGTAGGGTTAGGGTTAGGGTTAGGGTTAGGGTTAGGGTTAGGGTTAGGGTAGGGTTAGGGTTAGGGTTAGGGTTAAGGTTAAATTTATTGTTAGGGTTAGGGTTAGGGTTAGGGTTAGGGTTAGGGTTAGGGTTAGGGTTAGGGTTAGGGTTAGGGTTAGGGTAGGGTTAGGGTTAGGGTTAGGGTTAGGGTAGGGTTAGGGTTAGGGTTTGGGTTAGGCTAGGGTTAGGGTAAGGGTAAGGGTAAGGGTTAGGGTTAGGGTTAGGGTAGGGTTAGGGTTAGGGTTAGGGTTAGGGTTAGGGTTAGGGTTAGGGTTAGGGTTAGGGTAGGGTTAGGGTTAGGGTTAGGGTTAAGGTTAAATTTATTGTTAGGGTTAGGGTTAGGGTTAGGGTTAGGGTTAGGTTTAGGGTTAGGGTTAGGGTTAGGGTAGGGTTAGGGTTAGGGTTAGGGTTAGGGTTAGGTTAGGGTTGGGGTTAGGGTTAGGGTTAGGGTTAGGGTTAGGGTTAGGGTTAGGGTTAGGGTTAGGGTTTGGGTATGCTTAGGGTTAGGGTAAAATTAGGGTTAGGGTTAGTGTTAGGGTTAGGGTTAAATTTATTGTTAGGTTTAGGGTTAAGGTTAGAGTTAGGGTTAGGGTTGAGGTTAGGGTTAGGGTTAGGGTTAGGGTTAGGGTTAGGGTTAGGGTTAGGGTTAGGGTTAGGTTAGGGTTAGGGTTAGGGTTAAGGTGAGAGTTAGGGTTAGGGTTAGGGTTAGGGTTAGGTAAGGGTTAGGGTTAAGGTAAGAATTAGGATAGGGATTGTGATACAGTTAAGGTAAGGGTTAGGAATTAGAGTTAGGGTTAGGGTTAGGATTAGGGTTAGGGTTAGGTTAGGGTTAGGGTTAGGTAAGGGTTAGGGTTAGGGTAAGAATTAGGATAGGGATTGTGATACAGTTAAGGTAAGGGTTAGGAATTAGGGTTAGGGTTAGGGTTAGGGTTAGGGTTAGGGTAGGTTAGGGTTAGGGTATGGTAGGGTTAGGGTTAGGGTAGGGTAAGGGTTAGCATTAGGTTTAGGGTTAGGGTTAGGGTTAGAGTTAGGTTAGGGCTAGGGTTAGGGTTAGGGTTAGGGTTAGGGTTAATGTAGTTTAGGGCTAGGGTTAGGGTTTGGGTTAGGATTGGGTTAATGTAGGGTTAGGGTTAGTGCTAGGAATCAATTTGGAGGAAGGAAAAGGTATAGGAATTGGTTCATTGTTAGCGTTAGTCTTCAGGGTTAGGGTTCGGATTTAGCACTATGTTTCAGGTTCCTTTTAGGTTTAGTGATAAGGATTAGGGGTACGTTTAGGTATTGTACAATGCTTCTGGGTGGGGGTTGGGGTTAGATTAAGGGTGAGGGTTAGGGTTAGGACTAGATTTAGGATTAGGTTTAGGAATAGGTTTTCTTTGATTGTTAGGGTGAGAGAAAGGTTAGGCCTTTCACCCTAATTGGAATGCCTGGGTCCTTTAGAATCACTTCAAAGGGTTCTATGTCTAACTTCCCTACTGATTCTGGACTCTACCAAACTTCTGGGTTAATTCTAGCCTCATCTTCTATCGTTAGAGTACGTTGCTGAACAGTTAATTCTCTATCTTTTACTTCCAAATTTATTCCTAACTCCACAATTCAATCTCTCCCTAGCAAATTCTATTCTGCTTCAGGTACCAATAAAAAAGACTCAGTTCCATAGGTGCTAGGTGATTCTATTTCTACCTGCTTTACAACAGGTACCATAAAAGGTTCCCCTTTTGTTCCAATTACTTGTAGCTCTTCCGAGGATAAAGAACATCCTCGAGGTAAATATTGAACAGTCGATCTTTCTGCCCCAGACTCTACCAAAAATTCCATTTCCTGACGCTGAGAACCCAATTTCAATTTGATCAAGGGCTTGTTTCTTTCCCAGGTCCCCAGCACATAGAGTCCCTGACCCCCTCAGTCCTCCTGAAACATTTGCTCGTCCCAGATTCTCTTTCTACAGTCTTTCTTCATGTGTCCCTTTTTCTGACAGTAGAAGCATTCAACTGTCCTCATATCTCTGGGTCTGTTCTGCTTGGGTTGAAGCGCATTTTCTGCCCGAGGAATATTCCCTCTTCTCCTTGCCTGGAACGCCCCCTTCTGTCCTTCTCTTACCGCGGCTATCAGACTTCCAGCTTGCCTCTTCTGAGTCTCCTCCTCTCTCCTTAACGTATACTTTCTGAGCCTCTCTCAGCAATTCATCTAATCCTCTCTCCTGCCAGTCCTCCAGCTTCTCTAGTTTCCTTCCAATATCTGTCCAGGACCTAGCTTCAAACCGCGTTTTCAGGAGAGCTCGCCCCACGGGGTAGCAGGATCTAATCCTGAATAGAACTGTACATTTCTGCATAGTCTCTCTAACCACTCAGTAGGAGTTTCATCTTTTTTCCGTTGCTTGCCTTATTTGCCTTATTGATATTCTGTCCCCGAGGGACAGATTCTCTAATCCCTTGAATAATAAGAACTCGCAAATCTGCCATGTGAGTACCATGTTCCTGGCTCTGATTATCCCAATTGGGCCGCTGTAAGGGTCACTTTAGATCTGCTCCTGGGCCAGCCGGGTGTTGCTGATCCCAGATTCACGTACCTGCCCTCCTGATCATATCCCTTTCTTCTGCTCTAAATAGTATGCCCAAAATTGCCTGTGTTTCATCCCAAGTTTAATGGTTGGGACCTGAAGATTGATCTAGCCTCTCGGAGACCCCTCAAGGATCCTCCAGCAAATTCCCCATCTCCTTCTGAAATTCCCTTATGTATCTCCTGAGTTGAAGGGAACTGAAACATAGCCAGCTCCTGGCTTTGATCCTCCGGTAGCTACAGGTATTTCTCTTAAAGGGAGAACGTTTCCTCCTTGACCTCTCTCCTGCCTAGCTTGCCTTCTAGTGATCCTTCTCCTAGGGAAGTCTAGGGGTTCACATTCAGGTTCATCTCCCAAGTCAGATTCAGCTTGCTCCGGCGGAGCCGCTGGATTCTGTTCGGGGGGAGCGTAAGGCGGGGGGATAGTGTATAATGTCCTCCTCTGTTGTATTCCTTTTTTTAATTAGGGGGAACAGAAAGGTTCCAATATCAGATTCTACACATCATTTGCATACTCACCATCTTCCAGATTCAAAGGCTGTTTTTCATTTGCATAAGCGTTTAGAGCCTGGCAGATCCGGTCCTCAAAGGACCCAAATACTGGCCAGAACAGCTGATCTGCCCTTCTCTGCTTTCCTCCCCATACCTCCATACAGTCATGTACCATCTTCACCTCACTCTTTCCTCGTCTAGAGGGAGAATCACCCCAATGTTTTAACATTAAACCTAGGGGACTTTCTAGTGGTATGTCCGGTAGCTTTACCTGCGAGCTGTACCTAGAGTTCGGAGCTACAGGTCTCTGCACAGAAGTTCCCCAGCCCAGGGGCCGTCCGAAGACGGGGTGCTCCCCTGGAGTGGGAATTCCACAGCAGAGTCGCCTGGATCCGAGTCACGGCACCAAATTGTTAGAGGTGTGAAGAGAACGATACGCACCAACTGTTGCCAACAGTAAGGAATTTATTGAGCAAGCAAGAAATGAGCGGAACAGCGCTGGGCGGCTGGGAGTCTCCTCTGCACCAGAGGTGCTCAACAGGGCCCCCCAACCCCTCTTTTCATTGTCCCTTATCTCTGCATTCATGTCTTATCTTTCTCTTCCTGGGCTGCGCTGGCTGTTATCTGGGGGTCGTTCTCTGCCTCCTGGCGATCGAGATGATGAAGGCCATAGTTTTCCTCAGCTCCGATCACGCGCGCTCAAGAGAAGATTTTCACTTCTTTTTCTTTTGCAGTTTCTCCAAAGGTCACTGCTATCTGTTGTTCATTGTCCAGGTGTTAGAACTAAGCGCTGTGGCTCCAACTTGCACAAACTACAGTTTTTAGACAAAACATCGATATATCTCTTTTGAGACTTCTACAAACTACATAGTTCTCAGAAAAAAAAAACACGCTGAAAAACACGGACACATCTGTCTCGAGTTGGTTTGATTAACAAGTAGAGAACTCATTTTTACCACAATCCTTACCCTAAGCCTAACACTCACCTTAAACCTAACCCGAACCCTGTACCTAGCCTGAACCCTAAGCATAACCCTAAACCTATCCCTATTCCTATCCTCAACAGTAACCCAAACCCTAATCCTAACACTGACACTCAACCTAGTTCTAATGCTGTATCTAACCTTAGAACTCAAACAAACCCTATCCCTAAGCCTAATCCTAAATCGAATTCTAACCCTTACCTATACACTATCCCTATCCCCAAAACCCTTTTCCTACACCTAACCCTAACCACAAGACTTACCTTAACCTAACCCTAACAGCAATCCCAGGCCTAACCCTAACACTAACCTGAAACCTAATCCTATTCCTAACCTTAACCCTAACCAGAGGCCTAACCCTAATCTGACCCTTACACTCAAACTGACCCTGCCCCTAACCCTAAACACACATCGCATCCTAAACCTAAACCTAAACCTAAAACTTCCCCTAATGCTAACATGAACACTCAACCTAATCCTAGCTCTAAACACAATCATAAAACTGAGAAAAACTTTTTCCCTAACCCTAATCCTAAACCTAATCCAAAACCTAAAACAATCCCAAACCCTTTCCCTATCTCTAACCCTAACCCAGAATCTAAACCTAACCCTATTACTAAACCCAATCTTACACCTAACCCTATTCCATAACCTAAACTTACCCTAACACTGTATCACTAAATCTTTCCCTAATCGTAACCCTAACCCTAAACATAACCTTACCCTAGTACTAAAACAAACTTACCCATAACCCTAACCCAAAACCTAACAGAACCCTAGTCCTAACCATAATCCTAACCCTAACTCAAACCCTAAATCTAACACTAATCCTTACCCTAAACAGAACTCGAAGCATTTCCCAAATCCTAATTCTAACTCTACCCTAACCCTAACCCAAACTCAGACCCTACCACAAAACCCAAGTGGAAGCCCAACCCTAAACCTAACCAAAAGCATCAGATCACCACAACCCTCACCTAAATCTATCCCAAAACATGTTCCTAATATTAAACCAAATCCTAATCCAAACACTAACCCTACAACTATTCCTAAACCTTTACTTAACACAAAGCCAAACCCGAGGCCTACCCCTTACCTCACCCTGACACTCAAACTAACCCTACCCCTAACCCTACATACAAATCCAATCCTAAGTCTAACCCTAAACTTAACCCTAATGCTACTCCTAACATGAACACTTCACCTACTTCTGTCCCTGACGCTAACACTCAAATTATCCCTAACCCTTACCCTAAACCGAAATCTACACCAAAACCTAACCCTTGCCCTAACCCTGACCCTGAAGCTGACCCTAACCCTAGCCTAAACCCTAACCCTAACCAGTCGCAGAAAAGGCCTGAATCCATACAGCCTTTTCACTGTGAAAATCTGGGAGAGAAAATCTGGCTTACCATGGAGATCTCAGCTTTAAGGAAATCTAAAAACAAAACAAAGCATGCAGTTCCCAGATTCCCAGCAACATTTTTCCCCATACTTTCACCACCATAGATTGAGAAGACCATTTGCTGGACTTACACAGTGTCAGCAGGGTGAACCACATTTGGTCAGTGCACAACATTAATTACCACTTGCTCCACAGGCACAGGACAGACGGCCTCAGCGGTTAAGCATCCAGCCACTACAGGGATACACTTTCTGATTCACACTGCTGCAAAACGGCACCCATCTATTGTGCAAGTACCTGCTGTAAACCGTAACACAGAAACTCTAGCAGCTACGGAAATCAGGAAAGAAATACTTCAAGAACTAATCAATACTTCTACTCAAAGGACGTATGAATATACTTCAAGTAGACTTCAGCTTCCAGGACCACGACATCCCAAGGTCCTGGAACAGAAAAACAACTCCGAATTTAATTCCAGAACTGGATCAAGAAATTAAGTCAGTGAGATCAAGACATTCACCCAGACAGCCACAGCTCATCAACCTCACCTTCATTTCCACCCAACAGAATAATGCTATGTAAACTACATAGCATAACACGCCCTGCCCCCTTTCTTGCAATATCCTGAATATAAAATCCCTTTTCTTTTTTTTTCCGTTATCCAAAATTTACATAGGAATACCTTCTTGATCATATTTAACGTGCACTCAAAAACAGCATCAAAGATCTGAGGTATTTCA
Organism: Callipepla californica brunnescens; assembly: GCA_023055505.1. Taxonomy (NCBI): domain Eukaryota; kingdom Metazoa; phylum Chordata; class Aves; order Galliformes; family Odontophoridae; genus Callipepla; species Callipepla californica. The sequence goes on along the minus strand of JALIRH010000057.1, from coordinate 91,539 downwards.
GCAGCGATGTGCCCACCCAGCTTCTTTACAGCCACAGCCACAGCACCCAGTACTGCAGGCTCTCTAGCAGCTGGAACATTTCTCTGGTAGTCAATGAGAGCGGCACCCAACAAGGGAGGAACAAAGTTTTCAGCAACCTACATCAAGAGCAAGACATGCTTAGAGCAGTGCAGTTACCCAACAAAGCCTCACACAGCAGTTCGGAAAGAAGCTAAAAATGAACTTACACGCCCACATGCTTCCCACACACTGTGTTCATCCAGCAGTGCTTGCCTGAGGGCTCTCCTACACCTTCCTGCTTCCCCTTAGGACTGCTCTCAGCTGACACTACCTGAAGCACTCAAAACACAGCTCAGGCCTACCCCTGTATGATCACAGCTTATCATCCTTCCTGCAGATATTGCAGTTCTGAAGCCAGTTCTTGTGAACAGAACAGTGTTAACTGCACTGCAGCAAAAGAGCAGAGTTCCTCCTGAATGTGTCCTATCAACTCTTTGGATGCCATATTTACTTACCATCTGAGGATCGTTGGACCTGCTCACCCAGCCAGAAATCAGTTCTAAACTTTCCCTTTTTACAGTCCTCATCCTTCTAACCAAGGGCTGCTTGGTTTCCACTTCGCCTGAAAGGTAGCAAAGCTGCACTGAATCTGGGTTAAGATGCGTCAACAAACAGATTCCCCTCAACTCCTTCCAGAAGATTGAGAATGTTTCATTTTTATACCCAAATGACAAAGAAGGAAGATCTCTCGTTCATATTATGCAGATTAAAACCATTTTCCCATTACTTCAGCTCCATGGATCCAAGTTGCAATTTAGTATTCCAGTGCTACTGCTGACAGCACACTCTGCCAGTACAACTCAGAAACAATGCTGCAGCTTCTTTTTCAAGGAAGGGAATGTTCCTTCAGCTCTCAGGATCATGCTTACCTCTGGCTCTCACTGCGTGATGAGAAGAACCAACCTATACAGTGTTCTAAAGCACGCTCCTGATTTGGTCACAAACATAATTGTTCCAACTTGTCTTTACTACAAGGAGCCTAATTCTTACTTCATTTTCTCACGTCCAAGTCCATGCAAGTCTCGTCAGTAGAACTTGCCCTAACTGAGTGCACAGACACACACTCATAACAGTACATCCAAGGAAAACCTCACCAGACTGCAGCCAGGGAAACAAAGGCAGAACTGCTCCTGCTGCCATCAGAGATAACAACTGTGAGAACACACTCTGAGCCGAGTGCCATCTCAATAGCTGTTGCTCGAGTAAAATCTCACCACTACAAGTCCTAGCAACTGCTTCCTATTTCTCTCGTTGTGTTTTCTTTTTGTTTTAAGCACCTTCTGGCAATTAGAGCTGCAGAATCAAAAGAATGCATTAAGTTCTGAGAAGCTACGTCAAGGTGTATTCATTGCATGGGTAAGAAAGTCTGTCAGAACACAGCTCCAATAACCGAGTCACTTCATTCCTCAAGGGATGCTCCAGCAGCACATTCTACTTGGATATCACAGACCCAATTTTTTCCAGGTAACAGTGGTTAGGTAACTCGAGTAGCTCCTAATTCCTCCTCAGTGATTACCAGTCTAGTTTGTGACAAATCTGAGGCGCCTTCACTGAAGTTACACTTCTGTAAGAAAGCTGTTTCAGTAGTAGAATATCACCAAACCAAAACTCTGCCAACGTCCTAGGGTCTTTTCTTATCTAAAACGATGAAGTCAGAACTTACAACTGTGTCTCCACAAGACTGCTATTAGTCAGCAGTCTCCGGTACCCTTCCTAAACTCACACTTGAAGAGCTTTCCTCCTTCCGCAATCAGAGTTTCTTTGAACAAAACATCTGGCTAACAAAAACAAGAACCTAAGCAAGCACATTTTCAGGCATTCTCTTGCCCAAACGCACACACAAAGAAGCAACAAAAACCACCACCACCAACAGACACGCAATGAGATAAGCCCAGCAAATTCACAACCTGATCACGTGCACTGCCCATCCCGCTGTTAGGAAGGACGTGCAATTTCTTACCGTCAGCCTCAAGAGCTGCAGACATGTTTTCACTTGGGCACTTGGACATATTCAGCATATCTAAATCAATTCTTCCCAGCTGAATCACAAAGGGGCGGCCTGCTGCTTTCCATGCCCTTACGCTGCTTTTCAGAATGCTACCAAGCTGCGTAACGGCTTCAGGATCCTTCAGAACATCAACATTCTGTGGAAAAGAACTGAGCTAACTCCATTCAGTCAATGAAAACGCCATTTATCTTCTAATACAAAAACGGTCACTTTCACGTTTAGGGTTATCTTACACGCTGTGTTAAAGCATGTTCTGTCAAGTTCTTCAACTGGATTTAAACCAGTCTCAGTTGTTTAGGTCTCCTTCAACACTTCTACTGCCAGATCAACCATTGCTTTATAAAAGTTCAGCACAGCCAAGTTCACTTCATTCCACAGATAAAAAAAAAATGGAATAACAACAAACATTCAGCACTTTTACTTTAGTTGAATACACAAAATGTACCGTCTGACTTTTGTTGCCTGCATGTGTTTTTCTATCAGATGCTCCTGTACAGTCCGGTCTGTCTGCGCCCCAACCACGTATCCTACTGCTCCACAGAACGGATGCACCTGATTGAAAAACAAGAAGTCCAACAGAAAGTTAAGGAAGACTAACCCAAAATGTACAGCGTTCAGGTAGTAAAAGTTCAAAATGGCTTTCCAATGACTAAATACCCACTTCCCACCTCAGTTCACAAGATCCTTCTCCATCCTTTCCTTCCTTACTCCACATTTAAAGCAAGCCTCTGCTCCCCTCCAATACAGGCAGGAAATTAGAAATGCAAAAGCCCAGCTCCAACTTAGACTGGCTACTGCAGTAAAGCAGAGCAAAAAATCCTTTTACAAATATATTAACAGTAAAAGATCTAAGGAGAATTTCTCTCCTTTACTTGATGCGGCAGGGAATGGAACCACAGAGGATAAGGAAAAGGCTGAGGTTCTCAATGCCTTCTTCACGTCTCTCTTCAATAGACAGATCAGTTAACTCAGGATACTTTTTGCCCTGACCTGGAAGTCTGGGACGAAGCGCATCATACACCCCCTGTGATCCTAGCAGAGACAGTCAGAGACCTGCTCCTCCATCTGAACTGCCGCAAGTCCATGGGACCAGATGGGATCCAACCAAGGGTGCTGAGGGAGCTGGCAGAGGTGATTGCCAAGCCGCTTTCTGTCATCTATCAGCATTCCTGGTCATCTGGAGAGGTCCCACAAGATTGGAGGCTTGCCGATGTGACTCCCATCTACAAAAAAGACCGTAAGGAAGTGTCATGGTTTTATGATTTTTTGGTACTGGTATTCCACATCATGGCATCATGTGGTGCATTGGGAGTCAGGGAGAAAACTACATTCCCCAGAGGACTTGGCAATGCTTTGTATTTTTTCACGTGTTTTCCGCTCAGAGGGAACAGATAAAAACTCTCTGCGGTCACGGGACATTCTCTCTTTCCTCTAGGATCACTTAGGAGTGGGTGCTCGCTGCCGTCCGCCTTCAGCGTTAGCGCAAGGCCTTCGGTTTATCAGGCACTCTCTCTCTCTCTCTCTCTCTCTCTCTCTCTCTGTCTTACTCGTTTTGTTTGATTCATTGGGCTTAATTCCAAATTGTATTGCATTATACTGTGTTATTTACTTCCTGATGTCTTATTTAGTAAATTAGCTTTTCCCCCTCAGATCGTTGCCGCTGTTTTGTTTTGGGGCTTATCTCCCTTTTTCCCTTTCCCCCTTCCCCTTGTCCGGGGTGTGGGCCTGTGGGTCTCCTTCCTCGGTTGTCGCAGGGCCGGGCTGAACCGGCTCACAAACCCCTGACATTTTTGGCGCCCAACGTGGGACACAACCAGCTGCCTTAGCCAGACAGAGACAAACTTTTAGAGTACATCTCTGTCTGTTGTTAACAAGCTTATCTGTACTGCAAGTGCTGTACAACAAAACACGACCTTGAAGTCCGGGCGTACTGTCAGTTGTTTTGGGATATCTGTAAACTTCTTTTGGGTACTGCCAGATTGTTTTAGTACAAGAAAAAAAAAAAAAATAATAAAAAGATGTCTTTTCTGTTTCTGTTAAAACTGCCCTTACAGGGATTGTACTTCACCGCTTTTTCCCTCTTAATGCTCAAAACGTACTGGAACTTGGTTAAGTTTGCCATTCTGTTCCATTGGGTCTGGTCCCTGTATGATAAATTAAAAGCAATGATAGAGGAACCTGCCAGATCCCAGGGCACCCCAGCTAATGGAACAAACGATAACATGTTAACGAACCATGTGATGTTTGAATGGGTATCCAGGTTCCCCTCTCAGTTTTTTATGAATTTTCAAGATCACAGCTTAGGGATGGTGTTAATAATTGGGATATTAGTCCTCCTGCATGTAGTAGCACTTTACATCATGTGCAGGAAGCTTCTCCCAGAAACAGAGAATGTTGAATGGCAGGGAGAGTGGAGAGTTTTAGGAAAGAAATGAGAAGGATGGGGACACCCGGTGTCATGGGATCTTTCTCCTGAACAATTGCAGGATCCTGAGGAGCTAGGCCTGTATCTGAGTAAAGGGTGCTGCGGCTCAGAAAGATCTGAGGTGGAACACTTATCTGGGGCTTGGCCTATGCTTACCGAGGTTTATATACTATTATGAAGAGAGAGAGTGTCCAAACTGAGGCCCAAACCAAAGAGGAAAACCTCCCGGTCACACCTGACCAGCCAAAGGAAGCACCAGTATCAAAGTCAGTTGCCCCTGTGGAAGGCAAGAAATGGAAACGTGTGTCCTCGCGCCTAGAACGCAAAGAAGAGGTGCCGAAAGAAGAGGAAGATATAGGTGAGGGGGTGGCCACAACCCCATCACCATCGAGAAAGGCAACAAAGAAAAGTGAGAGACATGGAGAAGAAAGTGATGATGAAGGTGAAGAGAAAGTTAAAGTTACGACGTTTCGTTGGCCCGTGAAAATGTCTGAGATCCAAGGCTCAAGAAAGGAGTTTATTCGACGTCCAGATGAGAGTATTGTCACTTGGTTGCTTCGGTGTTGGGACAACCGGGCCAACAGTGTGTCCCTTGATAGTAACGAAGCTCGCCAACTAGGAAACATTGCCCGAGATCCGGCTGTCGACAGAGGAATCAGCAGGTATATGGATGGAATCGCCAGCCTCTGGCAACGAATGCTAGTAGCTGTGAGGGAAAGATATCCCTACAAGAGTGACCTGGCACCTAAAGTGAAAAGGTGGAAAACTATTGAGGAAGGCATCCAGTATTTGAGAGAAACAGCTGTGGCGGAAATGCTGTATGATCCCACCTTTGATCCTGACGATCGGGACCATGATCCGGAGAAAGTAAGGAGTACACCCGAAATATGTCAGAAGCTTTCAAAGTCAGCACCAGAAAGGTACGCCGGTACACTAGTGACAACGTTCAACAGATATGAGGACCAAGACAGAAAACCCCCAGTTTTTGAACTAATTCTTACACTTCAAAACTTCAAACAAAAATTTCCGCTGCCATACGCGTCCATTTCAGCCATATCAAAGTTAGAAGGACAAATGGAAGATATACTGGGAAAACTATCCCAACTGATTGATAGGGTTGAATCGGTTGCAGCTATCAGAAGCAAACGCCATCCTGCTCGAGCAAATGACAGCACTAACTTCACTAACTTCATGTCGCGTGCGGCTTTGTGGAGTTACTTACGTGCAAATGGAGAAGATATGAAGGAATGACATCAAAAACCCACCCCTGCACTGCGAGTACGGGTGAGAGAATTACAACACAGACCAACTACCAGCGAAGTTGTTCCCGTCACTACAGGTAATGAATAGAGGGGCCCTGCCCTCAGCCAGAGGAGGGAGAGGGATAATAGAGTGTATTGGACTGTGTGGATTCGGTGGCCTGGCACATCAAACCCACAGAAATAGGAGGCACTGGTGGATACTGGTGCACAATGTACTCTAACGCCTTCAAGTTATAAAGGGGCAGAATTGATTCATCTCTCTGGAGTGACTGGCGGCTTTCAGGAATTGTCTGTGCTGGAGGCAGAAATAAGCCTCACGGGTAAAGACTGGCAGAAGCATCTTATAGTGATTGGACAGGGGGCCCCACGCATACTTGGTATAGACTATCTCAGAAGGGGGCACTTTAAGGATCCCAAGGGGTAGCGATGGGCTTTTGGAATAGCTACTGTGGACACAGATAGCATTAAGCAACTATCTGTTTTACCTGGCCTGTCAGAAGATCCATCTGTTGTGGGGTTGCTACAAGTGGAGGAGCAACAGGTACCAATTGCTACAAAAACGGTGCACAGACGGCAGTACCGCACCAACAGGGATTCCTTGCTCCCCATTCATCATCTGATTCGTCAGCTAGAGAGCCAGGGAGTGATCAGCAAAACTCACTCCCCGTTTAACAGCCCCATATGGCCAGTGCGTAAAGCCAACGGAGAATGGAGGTTGACGGTAGATTACCGTGGCCTGAACGAAGTCACACCTCCACTGAGTGCTGCTGTGCCAGACATGCTTCAACTCCAGTATGAACTGGAGTCAAAAGCAGCCAAGTGGTATGCCACCATTGACATTGCTAACGCCTTCTTTTCAATTCCCTTGGCCACAGAATGCAGGCCACAGTTTGCCTTCACCTGGAGAGGCGTTCAGTACACCTGGAACCGTTTGCCCCAGGGGTGGAAGCACAGCCCAACCATTTGCCATGGGTTGATCCAAACTGCATTGGAACAGGGTGCTGCTCCTGAGCATCTGCAGTACATCGATGATATTGCTGTATGGGGCAATACAGCAGAGGAAGTTTTTAAGAAAGGAGAGACAATAATACAGATCCTCCTGCGAGCTGGCTTCGCTATTAAGCGAAGCAAAGTGAAAGGACCTGCACAAGAAATTCAGTTCCTAGGCATAAAGTGGCAAGATGGACATCGTCACATCCCAACAGATGGGATTGACAAAATTACTGCCATGTCTCCACCCACCAGTAAGACAGAGAGCCAAGCTTTTCTGGGTGTAGTGGGATTTTGGAGACTGCATGTTCCAAACTACAGCCTCATTGTGAGCCCCCTTTATCAGGTGACCTCTGGAAGAAGAATGATTTTGTGTGGGGCCCTGAGCAGCAGCAGGCTTTTGAGCAAATGAAGCAGGAGATAGCCCGTGCCGTGGCCCTGGGGCCAGTGCGGACGGGACAGGATGTAAAGAACATCCTCTACACTGCTGCTGGAAAGGAAGGTCCCACTTGGAGTTTGTGGCAAAGAGCTTCTGGAGAGACCCGAGGCCGACCCCTTGGTTTCTGGAGTCGAGCATACAGGGGGTCTGAGGAGCGCTACACTCCAACTGAGAAGGAGATCTTAGCCGCATATCAGGGGGTTCGAGCTGCTTCTGAAGTAATCGGTACTGAAACGCAGCTCCTTCTGGCACCTCGACTGCCAGTACTGAACTGGATGTTTAAAGGAACAGTTCCCTCTACCCATCATGCTACTGATGCCACTTGGAGTAAGTGGATTGCGCTGATTACACAGCGAGCTCGGATGGGGAACCCCAACCGTTCAGGAATCCTGGAGGTGATCATGGACTGGCCTGAAGGTAAAAAGTTTGGAACAACCCCAGCAGAGGAGGTGTCACGTGCTAAAGAAGCCTCACCATATAATGAACTAACAGAAGATGAAAAGAGATACGCCCTGTTCACAGATGGATTGTGTCGCTTTGTGGGAAAGCCCGATTGCTGCCCCATAGCTGCCCCATAGCCTCGCCATAGCTTCCTCTTAGATGCCCCACTGCAGCCCCATAGCTGCCTCACTGCTGCCCCATCGCTGACCCACTACTGCCTCACTGCTGCCCCATAGCTTCCCAATAGCTGCCTCACCGTTGCCGCATATCTGCCCCATAGCCTCCCCACAGCCTCCTCACAGCTACCCAATAGCTGCCTCACTGGTGCACCATAGCTGCCCCAGAGCCTCGCCATAGCCTCATCATAGCTGCCCCACTGCTACCCCATAGCTGCCTCATAGCCGCCCCATAGCCACCCCATAGCTTCCTCACTGCTGCCCCATAGCTGCTCCATAGCCTCCCCATAGCCTCCTCATAGCTGCCCCATAGCTGCCCTATAGCCTCCTCATAGCTGTCCCACTGCTGCCCCATAGCTGCCCCGTGGCTGCCTCATAGCTGTCAAACTGCTGCCCCATTGACGCCCCATAGCTTCCTCACTGATGCACCATAGCTGCCCCATAGCCTCCCCATAGCCTCTTTATAGCTGCCCCACTGCTGCCCCTTAGATGCCCAATGGCTGCCTCATAGCCGCCCCGTAGCTGCCCCACTGCTGCCCCATAGCCTCCCCATAGCCTCTTCATAGCTGCCTCACTGCTGCCCCACAGCCGCCTCATGGCTGCCTCATACCTGCCCCATAGCTGCCTCATAGCCGCTCCATAGCTGCTGCATAGGCTCCTCGGAGCTGCCCCATAGCTTCCTCAATGCGGCCCCAGAGATGCCCAACTGCAGCCCCATGGTTGCCTCATAGCTTTTCCATAGCTGCCCCATAGCCTCCCCATAGCCGCCCCATAGCTGCCTCACTGCAGCTTCATAGCTGCCCCGTAGTCTCCCCATAGCCTCCTCATACCTGTCCCATCGCTGCCTCTCTGCTGCCCCATAGTTGCCCCGTAGCCTCCTCATAGCTACCCCACTACTGCCCCATACCTGCCCCACTGCTGCTACATATCCACCCCATAGATGTCTCACTGGTGTCCCATTGCCACCCCATGGCTGCCTAATAGCCGCCCCATTGCTGCCCCACTGCTGCCCCATAGCTGCACCATGGCTGCCTCATAGCTGTCCAATACCTGCCCTATAGCCTACCCATAGCCTCCTCATAGCTCTCTCACTGCTTCCCCATAGTTGCCCCATGGCTGCCTTGTAGCCGCCCCATAGCTGGTCCATAGCCTCCTCTTAGCTGCCCCACTGCTGCCCCATAGCCGTTTGATGGCTGCCCCATGGCTACCCCATAGCTGCCCCACTTCTGCCCCATAGCCTCCCCATAGTCTCCTCATAGCTGCCTCACTGCTGCCCCATAGCTGCCTCATAACTGCAAAACTGCTGCCCCATTGCCGCCTCGTAGCTTCCTCACTGATGCACAATAGCTGCCCCATAGCCTCCCCATAGCTTCCTCTTAGCTGCCCCACTGCAGCCCCATAGCTGCAGCACTTATGCCCCATAGCTGACCCACTACTGCCTCACTGCTGCCCCATAGCCTCCCCATAGCTGCCTCACTGCTGCCCATAGCTGCCTCACTGGTGCCCCAGACGTACCCCATGGCTGCCCCATAGCCTCCCCATAGCTGCCTCACTGGTGCCCCAGACGTACCCCATGGCTGCCTCATAGCCGCCCCATAGCTGCCCCATTACTGCCCCATAGCCTCCCCATACTTGCCCCATAGCTGTCTCACTGCTGCCCCATAGCCACCCCATAGCTGCCTCCCTGCTCCACCATAGCTTCCCTATGTCTGCCTCATCGCCACCCCATAGCTGCCTCATAACCTCTCGATATCTGCTCCATAGCTGCCCCACTGCTGCCCCATACCTGCCCCATAGCCTCCCCATAGCCGTCCCATAGCTGCCTCACTGCTGCCCCATGGTGCCCAATGGCTGCCTAATAGCCGCCCGATAGCCTTGCCACTGCTTCCCAATAGCTGCCCAATAGCTGCCCCACTACTGCCCCATAGCCGCTCTATAGCTGCCTCATCGGCTTCCCATAGCCTCCTCATAGCTGCCTCATTGCTGCCTCACTGCTGCCCAATCAATAGCTGCCCCATAGCCTCCCCATAGTCTCCTCATAGTTGCCCCACTGCTGCCCCATAGACGCCCCATAGCTGCCTCACTGCTGCTTCATAGCTGCCCCATAGCCTCCCAATTGCCTCCTCTTAGCTGCCACACCGCTGCCCCAGAGCTGCTTGATAAGTGCCTCATACCTGTCCCATAGCTGCCTCACTGCTGCCCCATAGCCTCCTCATAGCCTCCTCATATCTGCCCCACTGCTGCTCCATATCCGCCCCATAGCTGCCCGACTGCTGCCCCGTAGCCTCCCCATAGCTGCCTCACTGGTGCCCCAAAACTGCCTCACTGCTGCCCCATAGCCTCCCCATAGCCTCCTCATAGCTGCCCAACTGCTGCCCCATAGCTGCCTCACTGCTTCCCCACTACTGCCCCATAGCCTCCTCATAGCTACCTCATATCTGCCCCACTGCTGCTCCATATCCGCCCCATAGCTGCCCGACTGCTGCCCCGTAGCCTCCCCATAGCTGCCTCACTGGTGCCCCAAAACTGCCTCACTGCTGCCCCATAGCCTCCCCATAGCCTCCTCATAGCTGCCCAACTGCTGCCCCATAGCTGCCTCACTGCTTCCCCACTACTGCCCCATAGCCTCCTCATAGCTACCTCATAGCTGCCTCACTGCTGCCCCTTACCTGCCCCACTACTTCCCCATAGCTGCCCCACTAATGCCCCATAGCTGCCCCATAGCCTCTCCTGAGCCGCCACATAGCTGCCTCACTACTGCCCCATAGCTGCCCAACTGCTGCCTCATAGCTGCCAAACTACTGCCCCATAGCCGCCCCAAAGCTGTTTCAAATCTGCTCCATAGCTGCCCCATAGCCTCCTCATAGCTGTTCTATAGCTAGCTCACTGCTGCCCCATAGCTGCCCCATAGCCTCCCTATAGCTTCCTCTTAGATACCCCACTGCGGCCCCATAGCTGCAGCACTAATGCCCCATAGCTGACCGACTACTCCCTCATTGCTGCCCCATAGCTTCCCCATAGCTACCTCACCGTTGCCACATATCTACCCCATATCCTCCCCACAGCCTCCTCAAAGCTACCCCATAGCTGCCTCACTGTTGCACCATAGCTGCCCCATAGCCTCTCCATACCCTCCTCATTGCTGCCCCATAGCTGCCCCACAGCCTCCTCATAACTGTCCCATTGGTGCCCCATAGCTGCCCCATGGCTGCCTCACTGGTGTACCATAGCTGCCCCATGGCTGCCTCACTGGTGTACCATAGCTGCCCCGTAGACTCACCATAGCCTCATCATAGCTTCCCAACTGCTGCCCCATTGCTACCTCCCTGCTGCCCTATAGCTGCCCCATAGCTGCTCCATAGCCTCCCCATAGCCTCCTCATAACTGCCCCACTAATGCCCCATAGCTGCCGCACTAATGCCCCATATTTGACTCTCTACTCCCTCACTGCTGCCCCGTAGCCTCCCTATAGCTGCCTCACTGGTGCCCCATAGCTGCCTCACTGGTGCCCCATAGCTGCCCCATAGCTTCCCCACAGCCTTCTCATAGCTGCCTCACTACTTCCTCACTGCTGCCCCATAGCTTTCTCATAGCTACCCCATAGCTGCCTCACTGCTGCCCCATATCTGCCCCACTACTTCCCCATAGCTGCCCCACTAATGCCCCATAGCTGCCACATAGCCTCTTAATAACCGTCCCATATCTGCCCCACTGCTGCTCCATTGCCTCCCCATAACCTCCTCATAGCTGACCCATAGCTGCCCCATAGCTACCTCACTGCTGCCCCATACGTGCCCCATGGCTGCCTAATTCCCGCCCCATAGCTGCCCCACTGCTGCCTTATATCTGCCCAACTACTGCCACATAGGCGCTCTATAGCTGCCCCATAGCCTCCCCTTAGCCTCCTCATAGCTGCCCCATAGCTAGCTCTCTGCTGCCACATAGCTTCCCCATAGCCTCCTCATAGCTGTCCCACTGCTGCCCCATAGCTGCCAAAATGCTGCCCCAAAGCCGCCCCATAGCTTCCTCACTGATGCACCATAGCTGCCCCATAGCCTCCCATAGCCTCCTTATAGCTGCCTCACTGCTACTCCATAGCTCCATCACTGCTTCCTCATAGCTGCCCCACTACTGCCTCATAGCTGCTTGATGGCTGCCTAATAGCCGCCCCATACCTGCCCCACTCTTGCCCCATAACTGCCCCATGGCTACCCTTAGAGCTGCCCCACTTCTGTCCCATAGCTGCCCCATAGCTGCCCCACTGCTGCCCCGTGGCTGCCTCATTTCTGCCCCATACCTGCCTTACTGCAGCCCCATAGCCGCCCCATAGCCACCCCATAGCTGCCTCATATCCTCCCCATAGCCTCCTCATAGATGTTACAAGTGCTAGGGGAAAAAAGAGAGCGCCGCGCGGCCCCGGAATCCTGCCCCGCCCCTCCCCCGCTGCCGCTGCCGCTGCCGCTGCCCCTGCCCAGCCCCACCCCCAAAGCTCACAGTGCCTCCCGTACAGCCGCCGCCGCCGCTCCAACGTGCGGTTTCCGCGGCAACGGAGCCGCCGCCGCCGCCGCCGCTCCAACGCGCGGTTTCCGCAGTTTCCGCAGTTTCCGCGGTTCCCACGGCAACGGAGCCGCCGCCGCCGCCGCCGCTCCAACGCGCGGTTTCCGCGGTTTCCGCGGCGCCGCCACCGCCGCCGCCATAGTACTCCACCGCTCCGTTCATCTGCGGGGGGGGGGACTTCCGTTTCCGGCTTCCGGGACCGGCGCACGCGTAGTGCTATTCCCAGAGCCGCGCGCAGTGGGGGTGGGGCTGTTCGGCCATGGCGTTGGCGGGGGGGGAGGTCGCGCAACGTGGAGCTCCTGGGGGAGCTACAGCGGCTGCTCGCGCACACGCAGGTGGGAAAGGGGAGGGGGGGAGGAGTGGGGTGGCGGAGGGAGAAGGGGGGAATAGGGTGTGGGTGGGGTGGGGCGGAGTTGGGTGAGGGACGGGGATGTGGGGCTGGGGTTGGGGCTAATGGGGCTCGATGCTCGGTTCTAAGTCCGGGTGCTCAGTTAGGGGTCTGAAGGCTCTGTTATGGGGCTGGGGCTGCAGATGTGGGGTCGGGGTTATGGGGCTGGGGTCGGGGTTGTGGGTCCGGGGCCGTCGATGTGGGGGAGGGATCAGCCAGTCCTCATTGGTGGGCAACCATGGAAGGGGCGAGGACTCCAACAAAAGAAGCGGGGGGAAACCAGCAGCCCCACTGCTGCCCCATAGCCTCCTCATAGCTGCCCCACTGCAGCCCCATAGCTGCCCCATGGCTGCCCCACTGCTGCCCCGCTGCCACCCCATAGCCACCCCACTGCTGCCCCATAGCTGCCCCACTACTGCCTCATAGTGGCCCCATAGCCTCCTCAGAGCTGCCCGATAGCTGCCTCATAGCCACCAGATAGCCGCCCCATAGCTGCTCCATAGCCTCCCCATAGCCTCCTCATAGCTGCAACACTGCTGCACCATAGCTGCTCCATGGCTGTATAATAGCCGCCCGATAGCTGCCCCACGGCTTCCCAATAGCTGCCCAATAGCTGCCCGACTACTGCCACATAGCCGCTCTATACCTGCCCAATAGCCTCCTCATAGCTGTCCCACTGCAGCCCCATACCTGCCCCATGGCTGCCCCATTGCTGCCACATAGCCACCCCACTGCTGCCCCATAGCTGCCCCACTACTGCCTCATAGCGGCCTCATAGCCTCCTCAGAGCTGCCCGATATCTGCATCACTGCTGCCTTAGAGCCGCCCCATAGCTGCCCCACTGCTGCCCCATTGCTGCCTCACTGCAGCCCCATAGCTGCCAATGGCTGCCCCATAACCTCCTCATAGCTGCCCCACTGCTGCCCCATAGCCGCCCCATAGCTGCCCCACTGCTAACTTATAGTTGCCCCACTACTGCCCCATAGCTTCCCCACTGCTGCTCCACAGCCGCCCCAAAGCCTGCTCATAGCTGCCCCACTGCTGCCCCATATCTGCCTCATGGCTGCCTCATAGCCGCACCATAGCTGCCCCACTGCTGCCCCGTGTCTGCCTCATGGCTGCCTCATAGCCGCACCATAGCTGCCCCACTGCTGTCCCATAGCTGCCCTATAGCTTCCTCGTAGCTGCCCCACTGCTGCCCCATAGATGCAAAATGGCTGCCTCATAGCCGCTCCGTAGCTGCCCCACTGCTGCCCTATAGCATTTCCATAGCCTCTTCATAGCTGCCTCACTGCTGCCCCACAGCCACCCCATGGCTGCCTCATACCTGCCCCATAGCTGCCTCCTAGCCGCTCCATACATGCCCCATAGTCTCCCTATAGCGTCCTCATTGCTGCCCCACTACTGCCCCATAGCTGCCCCACTACTGCGTTATTGCTGCCCCACTGCTGCCCCATAGCTGCCCCATAACGTCCTCATAGCTGCCCCATAGCTGCCCCATACCTGCCTCACTGCTGCCCAATAGGTGCCCAAAGGCTGCCTAATAGCCGCCCCATAGCTGCCCCACTGCTTCCCAATAGCTGCCTTATATCTGCCCGACTGCTGCCCCATAGCTGCCTCATAGCCTCCCCATAGTCTCCTCATAGTTGCCCACACTGCTGCCCCATAGCCTTCCCATAGCTGCCTTAGCTGCCCCACTGCTGCCCCATATCTGCCCCATAGCCTCCTCAAGGCCTCCTCATAGCTAACCCATAGCTGCCTCACTCGTGCCCCATAGCTGCCTCTCTGCTGCCCCATAGCTGCCCCATAGCCTCCTCATAGCTGCCTCACTGCTGCCCCATATCTGCCCAACTTCTGCCTAATTGCTGCCTCACTGCTGCACCATAGCTGCCCTACGGCTGCCTCATAGTTGCCCCATAGCTGTCTCATAGCCACCCGATAGCTGCCTCCATAGCCTTCTCGTAGCTTCCTTACTGCTGCCCCATAGCTGCACCGTGGCTGCCCCATAACTGCACCGTGGCTGCCTCATAGCCGTTACATATCTGCCCCATAGCCTCCCCATAGCTTCCTCATAGCTGCCTCACTGCTACCCCATAGCTCCCTCGCTGCTTCCCCATAGGTGCCCCATGGCTACCTCATAGCTGCCCCACTGCTGTCCCATAGCTGCCCCATGGCTGCCTCATAGCCACCCCATAGCTGACCCACTGCTGCCTCATAGCCACCCCATAGCTGACCCACCGCTGCCTCATAGCTGCTCCACTACTGCCCCATAGCTGCCTCACTGGTTTCTCATACCTACCCCATGGCTGCCTCATAACCTCACCATAGCTGCCCCACTACTGCCCCATAGCCACCCCGTCGCTGCCCCATAGCCTCCCCATACTTGCCCCATAGCTGTCTCACTGCTGCCCCATAGCTGCCCCATGGCTGCCTCATAGCCGTCCAATAGCTGCCCGACTACTGCCCCATAGCTGCCTCATAGCCTCCCCATAGTCTCCTCATAGTTGCCCACACTGCTGCCCCATAGCCTCCCCATAGCTGCCTTAGCTGCCCCACTGCTGCACCACATCTGCCCCATAGCCTCCTCATAGCTGACCCATAGCTGCTTGATAAGTGCCTCATACCTGTTGTATAACTGCCTCAGTGCTGCCCCATAGCTGCCCCATAGTTTCCTCAGAGCCTCCTCATATTTGCCCCACTGCTGCCCCGTAGCTGCCTTACTACTGCCCCATACCTGCCTCACTGCTGCCCCATAGCTTCCCCGTCGCTGCCTCATAGCCGCCCCATTGCTGCCCCATGGCTTCCCAATAGCATCCTCAAAGCTGCCCCATTGCTTCCCCTTAGCTTCCTCACTGCTGCCCCATAGCTACCCCACTACTGCCTCACTTCTGCCCCATAGCTGCCTCATATCCTCCCCATAGCCTCCTCATAGATGCCTCACTGCTACACAATAGCTGCCCCACAGCTGCCCCATAGCTGCCTCACTGCAGCCCCACAGCTACTTTTTGTCTGCCTCAAAGATGCCCCATAGCTTCCTCATGGCCTTCCCATAGTCTCATCATAGCTGCCCCACTGCTGCCCCATAGCTGCCTTACTACTGCCCCTTGCTGCCCCAAGGCTCGCTTATAGCTACACCATAGCTGTTTCACTACTGCCACATAGCTGCCCCATGGCTGCCCCATAGCTGCTCAACTGCTGCCCCATAGTCGCCCCATAGCTGCCCCACTGCTGCCCCATACCTGCTTCATAGCCTCCCCATAGTCTCCTCCTGCTACCCCACTGCTGCCCCATAGCTGCTCCATAGCCTCTCAAGAGACTCCTCATAGCTGCCCCACTTCAGCCCCATAGCCGCCCCATAGCTGCCTCACTGCTGCCCCATTGCCACCCCATGGCTGCCTAATAGCCGCCCCATAGCTGTCCCACTGCTGCCCCATAGCTGCCTTATAGGTGCCCCACTACTGCCACATTGCCGCTCTATAGCTGCCCCATAGCCACCCCATAGCTGCCCCCATAGCCTTCTCAATAGCTTCCTTACTGCTGCCCATAGCTGCCCCACTGCTGCCCCATAGCTGCACCGTGGCTGCCCCATAGCCTCCCCATAGCCTCATCATAGCTGCCTCACTGCTACCCCATAGCTCCCTCGCTGCTTCCCCATATAGCTGCCCCATGGCTACCTCATAGCTGCCCCATAGCTGCCCCACTACTGCCCCATAGCCACCCCATAGCTGCCTCACTGCTCCCCCATAGCTACATTTTGTCTGCCTCAGAGCTGCCCCATCGCTTCCCCATGGCCTTCCCATAGCCTCGTCATAGCTGCCAAACTACTGACCCATAGCTGCTTCACTACTGCCCCATAGCTGCCCAATGGCTTCCCCATAGCCGCCCTATAGCTGCCCAACTACTGCCCCATAGCCTCCCCATAGCTGCCTCACTGCTCCCCCATAGCTGCCCCATGTCTGCCTCATCGCCGCCCCATAGCTGCCCCATAGCCTCTCGATAGCTGACCCATAGCTGCCCCATAGCCTCCTCATAGCTGCCTCACTGCTGCCTGATTGCTGCCTCACTTCTGCCCCATAGCTGCCCAATGGCTTCCTCATAGCCGCCCCATAGCTGCCCCACTGCTGCCCCATAGCTGCCTTATAGCTGCCCTACTACTGCCCCATAGCTGCCCCACTGCTGCCCAATAGCTGCCCCATAGCTTCCCCATAGCCTCCTCATACCTTTCTTTTCTCTTATTCTGGCATTCTGACATTCTGACATTGTGACATTCTGAGATACTCTCATTGTCACATTGCAACATTGTTACATTCTAATATTCTCCCATTCTGAACTTCTGGAATTATGACAACCTGCCGTTGTGACATTCTCCCATTCTGACATTATGACATTCTAATATTCTCACATTCTGAAGTTCTGGCATTATGACAACCTGCCCTTGTGCTATTTTCACATTCTGACATTCTGACATTCTAGCATTGTGACATAGTGACATTCTGGAATTGTGACAACCTGTCATTCTGACATTCTGTCATTGTGATACTCTCACATTCTGCTATTGTGACATTCAGATATTTGGACATTCTGAAATTCTGGAATTGTGACATTCTGAAATTCTGGAAATGTGACAATCTGTCATTCTCACATTGTGACAATGCAAAATTCTGATACTGTGAAATTCTGACTCTCTCTCATTGTGACATTGTGAGATTCTCACATCGTGGCATTGTGGCATTCTCACTTTCTCACATTCTGACATGTTAACATTGTGACATTCTAACATTCTCTCATTGTGATTTTCGGCCATATTTATCATCTGACATTGTGACGTTCTGTCACAGTCATATGTTGTCATTGTGACATTCTATCTTCATGACATACTGATATTGTGACTTTGTGGCATTGTGATACACTGACATTCTGAAATTGTGGCAATCTGTCATTGTGACTCTGTGACATTCTCCAATTCTGACATTCTCACATTCTAACGTTCTCACATTGTGTCATTCGGTCATTGTCATATTCTCACTTTCTGATATTCTCTCATTGTGATATCGTGACGTTGTGACAATTTGACATTCTGACATTAAGACATTCCGACATCATGAGATTCTCTCTTTCTCTCATTCTGACATTTTGACATTGTGACATTCTCACTTTCTCATATTCTGCCATTCTGATATTCTGGCATTGTGACATTCTGAGATACTCACATTGTAACATTGTGACATTGTGACATTCTAATATTCTCACCTTCTGAAGTTCTGGCATTATGACGATCTGCCATTGTGATATTCTCACTTTCTGATATTATGACATTCTAGCGTTGTGACATAGTGAAATTGTGACATTGTGACATTCAGACATGTTGACATTCTGAAATTCTGGAATTGTGACAACCTGTCATTCTCACATTGTGACAATGCAACATTCTGATATTGTGACATGATGACATTGTGACACTGTGACATTCTGAAATTCTAACTCTCCCTCATTCTGACGTTCAGACATTCTCACATTGTGACATTGTAAAACTCTGACTCTCTCTCATGGTGACATTCAGACATTCACACATTTTGACATTCTGACATTCTGACATTCTGGCATTCTGACATTCTCACAATGTGTCATTCGGTCATTGTCATATTCTCACTTTCTGATATTCTCTCATTGTGATATTGTGACGTTGTGACAATTTGACATTCTGACGTTAAGACATTCTGACATCATGACATTCTCTCTTTCCCTCATTCTGACATTTTGACATTGTGACATTCTGAGATACTCTCATGGTGACATTGTGACATTGTGGCATTCTAATATTCTCACCTTCTGATGTTCTGGCATTATGACAATCTGCCATTGTGATGTTCTCACCTTGTGACATTGTGACATTCTAGCATTTTGACAATGCGTCATTCTGACGTTGTGACATAGTGACATTCTGGAATTTGGAAAATCTTTCATTCTGACATTCTGTCATTGTGACATTCTCAGAATCTGACATTGTGACATTCTGATATTTTCACATTCTGAAATTCTGTAATCGTGACAATCTGTCATTCTCCCATTGTGGTATTTGTGACGTTCTTACACTGTTACATATTGATATTCTGACCTTGAGACATTGCGACATTGTGACATAGTGATATTCTGTCATTCTGACATTTTGACATTCTCACATTCTCACTTTCTTACATTGTGACACTCGGTCATTGTGATATTCTCTCTTTTTCATCTCCTCTTATTGTGACTTTCTGACACAGTCATATTCCCTAATCTTGTAGTTGTGACACAGTGAAGATTTGACATTCTGACATTAAGACACTCTGACATCATGACATTCTCACTTTCTCCCATTCTGACATGTTGACATTGTTGCATTCTAACATTCTCTCATTGCTATATTCTGACATATTTCTATTCTGTCATTGTGGCATTCTCTCACAGACACATGCTGCCATTTTGACATTCTATCATTGTGACATTCTGACATTGTGACATTCTGAGATACTCTCATGGTGACATTCTGACATTCTAATTGTATGGGAACTGTTGAATCATGGCCTGAACCACTGATTGATCACCTGAGGCAAGCCCTGAGTCAGCTGCAGGGGCACAAGTGAGTGTGATTGGAAGGGGTGGAGTTTGACTCCACCTCTGCCAAGACCCCATTTAAGGGCTGACCTCCAGCAGGGAAGGTTCTCTTGTTAGAGATCCCTCCCTTTTGGAGTTATTAGCGAGCCTCGACCATCATCAAGGTGAGCTCCTCTCTTTTCTTCTTGTTTGTATACCATTTTCTTAAGCCTACTTAAAATATACCGCCTTTCGCACAATTTCCATGGAGTGCTTTTTTGGGGGTTATTTGCCCTATCCTAATATTCTGACTTTCTCACATCGTGACATTCAGTCACTGTCATAATTCTCACTTTCTGATATTCTCTTACTGTGCTATTGTGGCATTGTGACAAGTTGACATTCTGACTTCATGACATTCTCTCTTTCCCTCATTCTGACATTGTGACATTGTCACGTTCTGACATTCGGTCGTTGTGATATTCTCACTTTTTCATATTCTCTCTTTGTGACATTGTGACACAGTCATATTCCCTGATTTTGTAATTCTGATATTCTGACGTTCTGACATTCTGACATTCTCACAATGTGTCATTCATTCACTGGCATATTCTCACTTTCTGATATTCTCTCATTGTGATATTGTGACTTTGTGACAATTTGACATTCTGGCATCATGACATTCTCTCTTTCCCTCATTCTGATATTCTGACATTGGGACATTCTCACTTTCTCGTATTCTGACATTCTGATCTATCAATAATCTGTAATTGCGACATTCTCTCATTGTGGCATTGTGACATTCTCTCATTCTGACACTGAAATTCTGAGATTTGTGATATTGTGACGTTCTCATACTGTGACATTCAGGCACTCTCACATTGGTTCATTCTGACATTCTGACGTTATGACATTTTGATGTTGTGACATTCACTCACTCCCATTCTGGCGTTTTCACATTCTGACATTCTCACAATCTGGCATTCTAAAATTGTGGCCATCTCTCATTGTGACATTCACTCATTCTCACATTCTGATAGTTTGACAGTCTCTCTTGGTGACATTTTGAGGTTCTCTCGTTGTGACATTGTGATATTCTGACCTTCTGATGTTCTGACATTTTGACATTATAGCATTGTGACACTCTGACATTCTCTCCTTGTGACATTCTGACATTCCGATATTTTGACTTTCTCTCATTACCACATTCTGACATTCTGAAACTGTGGGAATCTGTCATTCTGACATTCTGTCATTGTGATATTTGGACTTTGTGACATTTTGACATTTTGAAGTTCTGACATTCTGAGATCCTCTCATTGTGACACTGTGACATTGTCATTCACTTGGTGTTATTATCTCTCATTGTGACGTTGTGACATTTTGATATTCCCCGATTTTCTAATTGCGACATTCTGACATTCGGTCATTGTGATGTTCTCACTTTTTCATATTCTCTCATTGTGACGTTTTGACACAGTGTCACGCTCCAAAATAAAGGAGGGAGATGAGGTTCTTTATATGTATGTGTATACCCGATGGTGAGATTAAAAGGCAATGGTTCAAATTTTAGCCCAGCCAGTTTATTACAATAAGTAGTTTTTTAGGGATATGGGGAAGGGAAGATGGGTGATAGAAAAGAGATGAAAAGCGAAGAGACTTGGCAGAAAGCAAGAAAGAGAAAGAGAGAGCATCAGCACCGTGGATCTGTCGAGGTCCGTAGTCCGTTGGTCTCAGGAATTCGTCTGGTCTCCGCGGGGGATGGGAGAAAGCCGGGAAGTTTTGCAGCAAGCAGGCGCTGTGCAGGGGGGTTCTTCCAAAGAGGTTTTTCCCTCAGGAAAGTCTCTTCTTCAAAGTCTTTGGTTTAGTGGTGTCGAGAAAACCAACTGAGCAACTCGACACACCAATGAGTTCTGTCAAGCGGCGCGCTGGGTACATGGGGGATTGCTTCACCAAACATGCGCACGTAAGAGAGAAATGAATAGCTATTTAAAGGTATAGCACATGCATATTCATCACATTCCAGACTCTGGTTATCGAGGGGATTAAACCTAAAGGTCAGTTTTGCTTTAAATTTTCAAACCTTGAAGGAGGAAAGCTCCTCACCATTCATGTGGGTGTTTTGTTTTAAGAGAGGCTTGTCTTGTAGGGACAACAGGGTGTCTATCCTGCTTTCTTTAGCTGCCTCCGTGTTCTGGCATTAGTTTGATTTGTGCCCACCCAACACATCTGGCCCAACAGATAAATCAACAGGAGTAGTACTTTCGGTGCCATACAAGTATTATTGTCCTTTGTGATGATCAGCTTCTCCAAGCAGTTGTCAATTAGAGTCTTCTAGCCAGAAAGACCTCATGAAGCAAGCTTTGAGACAACAAAAGTCAAAAACAGTTGCTGTCTTTCACACACAGTCATATTCCCTGAATTTTAATTGGGAGGTTGTGACGATTTGACATTCTGACATTAAGACATTCTGACATCATGACATTCTCCCTTTCTCACATTCTGACATGTTGACATTGTGACATTCTAATATTCTCTCATTGTGACATTGTGACATTCTGACATTCTTATATTCTCACCTTCTGATGTTCTGGCATTCTGACAATCTGCCATAGTGACATTCTGACATTGTGATATTGTGATATTATGACATTGTGGCTTTGTGACTTTGTGATATTCTCGCAGTGTCAAATTCTGTGATTCTGACATTCTGAGATTGTGACATCGTGGCATTTTGGGAATCTGGCATAGTGATATTGTGATATTCTCACATTTTGTCATTCTGACATTCTGACAATCTGATATTGTGACATTCTCAGATTGTTACATTGCTGCGTTCTGAAATTCTCTCATTGTGACATTGTGAAGTTGTGAAATTCTGACATTCTGACATTATGATGTGATGTCTTTGTTACATTCTGAGATTGTGCCAATGTTACATTCTTCTATTCAGATACATTGTGACATTCTCAACTTAGGACATTCTGATATTCTTGCATTCTGACGTTGTGACATTCTGACATTCTGAAATTCGGACATTCTCACATAATCACATTCTGACATCATTTCGTTCTCACATTCTGACATTCTGTTATTCTGACATTCTCATATTCTCACTTTGTGACATTGTGACGTTCTGACATCCTCACGTACTGACATTCTGAAAATGCGACCTTCTGACATTGTGACACTGTAATATTCTGACTGTGAAATTTTTACATTCTGGTATTGTGACAGTCTTTCATTTTTGCATTGTGACATTCTGACACTGTGACATTTTTAGATTCTCACATTGTGATATTTTGGCATTGTGAAATTCTAACCTTGTGACACTGACATTCTAACATTGTGATACTTTGATATTGTGACTGTCACATTCTGACACCGTTAGGGTAGGGTTAGGGTTAGGTTTAAGGGGTAGGGTAGGGATGGGGTAGGGTTAGGGTTAGATAATGGTTAGGGTAAGTATTAGGGTCAGGGTTAAGGGTAGGGTGTGAGGTAGGGTTAGGGTTTTAGGGTTAGGGTAGGGTTAGGGTTAGGTTAGGGTAGGGTTTAGGGTTAGGGTGTAGGGTTAGGGTAAGGGTAGGGTTAGGGTTAGGGGTTAAGGTTAGGGGTTAGGGTCAGGGGTTAGGTTTAGGGATAGGGTCAGGGTTAGGGTTAGAATTAGCGTAGGGTTAGGTTTAGGGTAAGGGTTAGGGTTAGGGTAGGGTAAGGGTTAGGGTTAGGGTTGGGTAAGGGTTAGGGGTAGGATTACGGGTAGGGTTAGTGTTACAGTTAGGGTCCATCAATAGGGTTAGCAAAGGGTTAGGTGTTAGGGTTAGGTGTTAGGGTTAGGGTAGAACTAGGGTCCATCAATAGGGTTATGGTAGGGTTAGGGTTTAGGGTTAGGGTAGGGTTAGGGTTAGAGTAGAATTAGGGTTAGATTGGAGGGTTAGGGTAGGGTTAGGGTTAAGGGTTAGGGTTAAGGGTTAGGGTAGGGTTAGAGATAGGTAAGGGTTAGGGTTAGGGATAGGGTAAGGGTTAGGGTTAGGGTAGGGCTAGGGTTAGGGATAGGTAAGGGTTAGGGTAAGGGTTAGTGTAGGGTTAGGGGTAGGGGTATGGGTAGGGTTAGGGTAGAGTTAGGGTTAGGGTTGGATTAGAATTTTCGGTAAGGGTTAGGGTTAGGAGTTAGGGTCAGTGTCAGGGTTAGGGCTTAGCGTTAGGGATAGGGTAAGAGTTAGGGTAGGGTTAGTGTTAGGGTTAGAGTTAGGGTAAGGGTAGGGTTAGGGTAGGTTTAGGGTAAGGTTAGGGTTTGGGTTAGGGGTTAGGGGTTAGGGCTAGGGTAGGGTTAGGTCTTGGGTAGGGCTAGGGTAGGGTTAGGGGTTTGTGTTAGGGTTAGGGGCAGGGTTAGGGTTAGGATTAGGGTAGGGTTTGGGTTAGGTAAGGGTTTGGGGTTAGGGCTTATGGGTTGGGGTTAGGGGTTAGGGTCACGGTTAGGGTAGGGTAAGGTTAGGGTTAGGGTTAGTGTTAGGGTTATGGTTAGGGGTTAGGGTAAATGTTAGGGTAGGGTTAGGGTTAAGGGTTAGGGTAGGGTTAGGGTTAGGTAAGGGTTAGGGTAGGGTTAAGGAGGGTTAAGGGTAGGGTTTGAGTCAGGGGTAGGGTAGGGTTAGGGTTAGGGTAGGGTTAGGGGTTAGTGTTAGGGTAGAATTAGGGTTAGATTTGAGGGTTAGTGTAGGGTTAGGGTTAGGTAAGGGATAGGGTTAGGGTTAGGTGTTAGGGTAGGGTTAGGGATAGGTAAGGGTTAGGGTCAGGGATAGGGTTAGGGTCAGTGTTAGGGTTAGGGTATGGTTAGGGTTAGGGCAGGGTTAGGGTAGGGCTAGGGTTAAGGGTTAGGGTTAAAATTAGGGGTTAGGTGTTAGGGCTAGGGTAGGGTTAGGGGTTAGTGTGAGGGTTAGGGGCAGGGTTAGGGTTAGGGTAGGGTTGGGGTTAGGGGCAGGGTTAGGGTTAGGGCTTAGGGGTTGGGGTTAGGGGTTAGGTTCACGGTTAGTGCAGGGTTAGGGTTAGTGTTAGGGAAAGGGTTAGGGTAGGGTTAGGGGTTAGGGTACGGTTAGTTTTAGTGTTACTGTTATGGTTAGGTAAGGGTTAGGGGTTAGGGTAAATGTTAGGGTAGTGTTAGGGTTAGGGTAGGGTTAGGGTTAGGTAAGGGTTAGGGTAGGGTTTGAGTCAGGGTTAGGTTTAGGGTGGGGTTAGGGTTAGGGTAGAATTAGGGTTAGATTTGAGGGTTAGTGTAGGGATAGGGTTAGGTAAGGGATAGGGTTAGGGTTAGGGGTTAGGGTAAGTGTTAGAGTAGGGTTAGGGTTAAGGGTTAGGGTAGGGTTAGGGATAGGTAAGGGTTAGGGTCAGGGATAGGGTTAGGGTCAGTGTTAGGGTTAGGGCAGGGTTAGGGTAGGGCTAGGGTTAAGGGATAGGGTTAAAATTAGGGGTTAGGGGTTAGGGCTAGGGTAGGGTTAGGGGTTAGTGTTAGGGTTAGGGGCAGGGTTAGGGTTAGGGTAGGGTTGGGGTTAGGGGCAGGGTTAGGGTTAGGGCTTAGGGGTTGGGGTTGGGGGTTAGGGTCACGGTTAGTGCAGGGTTAGGGTTAGTGTTAGGGAAAGGGTTAGGGTAGGGTTAGGGGTTAGGGTAGGGTTAGTTTTAGTATTAGTGTTATGGTTAGGTAAGGTTTAAAGGTTAGGGTAAATGTTAGGGTAGTGTCAGGGTAAGGGTTAGGGTAGGGCTAGGGTCGGGGTTAAGGGTAGGGTTTGAGTCAGGGTTAGGGTTAGGGTAGGGTTAGGGGTTAGGGTTAGGGTAGAATTAGGGTTAGATTTGAGGGTTAGTGTAGGGTTAGGGTTAGGGGTTAGGGTAAGGGTTAGGGTAGGGTTCGGGTTAAGGGTTAGGGTAGGGTTAGGGATAGGTAAGGGTTAGAGTAAGGGTTAGGGTCAGGGATAGGGGTAGGGTCAGTGTTAGGGTTAGGGTATGGTTAGGGTAAGGGGCAGGGTTAGGGTTAGGGTAGGGTTAGGGTTAGGGGTTAGGGTTAAAATTAGGCTTTAGGGCTAGGGTAGGGTTAGGGCGAGGATAGGGCTAGGGTAGGGTTAGGTGTTAGGGGCAGGGTTAGGGTTAGGGTGGGGTTAGGGCTTAGGAGTTAGGGTTAGGGCTTAGGGGTTGGGGTTAAGGGTTAGGGTTAGGTTTAGTGTTAGGGTTATGGTCAGGTAAGGGTTAGGGGTTAGGGTAAATGTTAGGGTAGTGTTAGGGTAGTGTTAGGGTGAGGGTTAGGGTAGGGTTAGGGTTAGGGTACGGTTAGGGTAAGTGTTATGGTTAGGGTAGGATTAGGGTTAGGTTTTGGGTCCATCAATAGGGTTAGGGTTAGTTTAGATTAGGGTTAGTGTAGGGTTAGTGTTAGGGTTAGGGGTTAGGGTTAAGGTAGAATTAGGGTCCATCAACAGGGTTATGGTAGGATTAGGGTTTAGGGTTAGGGTAGGGTTAGGGTTAGGGGTTAGGGTTAGAGTAGAATTAGGGTTAGATTGGAGGGTTAGGGTAGGGTTAGGGTAGGGTTAGGGTTAGGGTTAGAGTAGGGTTAGAGATAGGTAAGGGTTAGGGTAGGGTTAGGGTCAGGGTCAGGGTTAAGGGTAGGGCTTGAGTGAGGGTTAGGGTAGGGTTAGGGTCAGGGTTAAGGGTTGGGTTTGAGTCAGGGTTAGGGTCAGGGTTAGGGTCAGGGTTAGGGTTAGGGTAAGTGTTAGGGTTAGGTTTTGGGTCCATCAATAGGGTTAGGGTTAGTTTAGATTAGGGTTAGTGTAGGGTTAGGGTTAGGGTTAGGGTTTAGGGTTAGGGTTAGTTTAGATTAGGGTTAGTGTAGGGTTAGTGTTAGGGTTAGGGTTTAGGGTTAGGGGTTACGGTAAGGGTTAGGGTTAGGGGTTAGGGTCAGGGATAGGGTCAATGTTAGGGTTAGGGTAAGGGTTAGGGTTAGGGGTTAAGTTTAGGGTAGGGTTAGGGTTAGGGTAGGGTTATGGTAAGGAATCAGTAGGGTTAGGGTTAGAGTTAGGGTTAGGGATCTGGTGGGTTGGGGTTAGGGTTTAAGGTTAGGGTTAGGTTTAGGGTAGGGTTAGGGTAGGGTTAAGGTTTAGGGTTAGGGTTAGGGATAGGTAAGGGTTAGGGTAAGGGATAGGGTTAGGGTGAGGGATGGTGTAGGGTCAGTTTTAGGGTTAGGGTATGGTTAGTGTAAGGGGTAGGGTTAGGGTTAGGGTAGGGCTAGGGTTAGTGTTAGGGTTAAAATTAGGGGTTAGGAGTTAGGGCTAGGGTAAGGGTTAGGGGTTAGTGTTAGGGTTAGGGTAGGGTTGGGGTTAGGGTTAGGGTTGGGTTGGGGTTAGGGGCAGGGTTAGGGTTAGGGCTTTGGGGTTGGGGTTAGGGGTTAGGGTCACGGTTAGGGTAGGTTTAGGGTTAG
This sequence comes from Callipepla californica brunnescens, assembly GCA_023055505.1. Classification (NCBI taxonomy): domain Eukaryota; kingdom Metazoa; phylum Chordata; class Aves; order Galliformes; family Odontophoridae; genus Callipepla; species Callipepla californica. Next base: position 64,770 of record JALIRH010000057.1, on the reverse strand, counting down.
TGTTAGGGTAAGGGTTAGGGTAGGGTTAGGGTAGGGTTAGGGGTTAGAGTAGGGTTAGTTTTAGTGTTAGGGTTATGGTTAGGTAAGGGTTAGGGGTTAGGGTAAATGTTAGGGTAGGGTTAGGGTTAGGTAAGGGTTAGGGTAGGGTTAGGTTAAGTGTTATGGTTAGTGTAGGGTTAGGGTTAGGTTTTGGGTCCATCAATAGGGTTAGGGTTAGTTTAGATTAGGGTTAGTGTAGGGTTAGGGTTAGGGTTTAGGGTTAGGGGTTAAGGTTAGGGGTTAGGGTTAGGGTAGGGTTAGGGGTTACTGTAAGGGTTAGGGTTAGGTGTTAGGGTCAGGGTAAGGGTTAGGGTTAGAGTTAGGGTAGGGTTTGGTTTAGGGTAAGGGTTAGGGTAGGGTTAGGGTTGGGTTAGGGTAAAGTAGGGTTAGGGTTAGGGGTTAGGGTAGCGTCAGGGGTTAAGGTTAGGATAAGGGTTAGGGGTTAGGGTTAAGGTTAGGGTAAGGGTAGGGTTAGGGATAGGGTTGGGGTTAGGGTTAGGGTAGGGTTAGGGTAGGGTTAGTGTTAGGGTTGGGTTGGGATTAGGGTAGGGTTAGGGTTAGGGGTTAGGGTAGAGTCAGGGGTTACGGTTAGGATAAGGGTTAGGGTAGGGTTAAGGGTTAGGGTTAGGGTAGGGTTAAAGTTGGGGTTAGGAATAGGGTTAGGGTTAGGTTAGAGTTAGGGTAGGGTTAGGGTAAGGAATCAGTAGGGTTAGGGTTAGAGTTAGGGTTAGGGATCTGGTGGGTTAGGGTTAGGGTTTAAGGTTAGGGTTAGGTTTAGGGTAGGGTTAGGGTAGGGTTAAGGTTTAGGGTTAGGGTTAGGTTTAGGGGTTAGGGTAGGGCTAGGGTTAGGGGTTAGGGGTTGGGTTAGTGTAGGGGTAGGGGTATGGGTAGGGTTAGGGTTAGGGGTTAGGGTATGGTCAGGGGTTACGGTTAGGTTAAGGTTTAGGGTTAGAGTAGGGTTAGGAGTTAGGGTTAGGGTTAGGGTTAAGGATAGGGTTGGGGTTAGGGTTAGGGTAGGGCTAGTGTTAGGTTAGGGTTAGGTGTTTGGGTCAGGGTTAGTGTAGGGTTAATGTTAGGGTAGGGGTTAGGATTAGGTTTATGGTAAGGGTTAGGGTAGGGTTAGGGTAAGAGTTAGGGAAAGGTAAGGGTTAGGGTAAGGGTTAGGGTTAGGGTCAGTGTTAGGGTCAGGGTTAGGCTTATAGTATGGTTAGGGTAAGGGTTAGGGGTTAGGGTAGAGTTAGGGTAGGGGTAGGGGTAAGGGTAGGGGTATGGGTAGGGTTAAGGTAAGGGTAGGGTTAGGGTTAGGTTTGGATTAGAGGTTACGGTAAGGGTTAGGGTTAGGGGTTAGGGTCAGTGTCAGGGTTAGGGTTAGGGTAGGGTTAGTGTTAGGGTAAGGTTTAGGGTTAGGGTTATGGTAAGCGTTAGGGTTAGAGTTAGGGTAGGGTTAGGGTAGGGTTAGGGTTAGGGTAGGGTTTGGGTTAGTGGTTAGGGTTAAGGTTAGGGGTTAGGGCTGGGGTAGGTTTAGGGATAGGGTAGGGTTGGGTTTAGGGTTAGGGTGGGGTAAGGGTTAGGGGCAGGATAAGGGCTTAGGGGTTGGGGTTAGGGGTTAGGATTAGGGTAGGGTTAGGGTAAGGGTTAGGGTAGGGTAAGGGTTAGGGTTTACGGTAGGGTTAGGGTTAGTGTTAGGGTAGGGTTATGGTTAAGTAAGGGTTAGGGTTAGGGTAAAGGTTAGGGTAGGGTTAGGGTTAGGTTTAAGGGGTAGGGTTAGGGTTAGATAATGGTTATGGTAAGTATTAGGGTCAGGGTTACGGGTAGGGTGTGAGTCAGGGTTAGGGTTTTAGGGTTAGGGTAGGGTTAGGGTTAGGTTTTGGGTCGATCAATAGGGTTAGGGTTAGATTAGGGTAGGGTTAGGATAGGGTTAGGGTAGGGTTTGTGTTAGGGTTAGGGTGTAGGGTTAGGGTTAGGGTAGGGTTAGGGTTAGGAGTTAAGGTTAGGGGTTAGTGTTAGGGTAGGGTAGGGGTAGGGTTAGGGTAGGGTTAGGGTTAGGGGTTAGGATTAGGGTTAAGGTGTTAGGAGTTAGGGTTAGGGTAGGGTTAGGGTTAGGGTTAGGGTTAGGGTTAGAATAGGGTAAGGGTTAGGGGTAGGGTTACGGGTAGGGTTAGGGTAAAGTTAGGGTTAGGGTTCCGGTTACGGTTAGGGTCCATCAATAGGGTTAGGGTTTAGGGTTAGGGGTTAGGGTTAGGTGTATGGGTAGGGGTAGGGTTAGGGTTAGGGTTAGGTTGGATTAGGGTTAGGGTTAGGGTTGGGTAAGGGTTAGGGGTAGGATTACGGGTAGGGTTAGTGTTATGGTTAGGGTCCATCAATAGGGTTAGGCAAGGTTTAGGGTTAGGGTTAGGTGTTAGGGTAAGGGGTTAGGGTTAGGGTAGGGTTAGGGTCCATCAATAGGGTTATGGTAGGGTTAGGGTTATGGATAGGGTTAGAGTTAGGGTAGGGTTAGAGTTAGGGTTAGGGTAGGGTTAGGGTAAGGGTAGAGTTAGGGTAGGTTTATGGTAAGGGTAGGGTAGTGTTAGGGTAGGGTATGGGTTAGGGGTTAGGGTTAAGGTTAGGGGTTAGGGCTCGGGTAGGGTTAGGGGTTAGTGTTAGGGTTAGGGGCAGGGTTAGGGTTAGGGTAGGGTTGGGGTTAGGGTTAGGGTAGGGTTGGGGTTAGGGACAGGGTTAGGGTTTGGGCTTACGGGTTGGGGATAGGGGTTAGGGTCACGGTTAGGGTAGGGTTAGGTTAGGTTTAGGGTTAGTGTTAGGGTTATGGTTAGGTAAGGGTTAGGGGTTAGGGTAAATGTTAGGGTAGGTTTAGGGTTGGGTTAGGGTTAGTGTTAGGGTTAGGGTTATGGCTTAGGGGTAGGTAAGGGTTAGGGTAGGGTTAGGGTCAGGGTCAGGGTTAAGGGTAGGGTTTGAGTCAGGGTCAGGGTCAGGGTTAGGGTTAGCACAGGGTTAGGGTAGGGTTAGGTGTTAGGGTAGGGTTAGGGTTAGTGTTAGAGTTATGGTTAGGTAGGGGTTAGGGTAAGGGTTAGGGGTTAGGGTAAATGTTAGGGTAGGTTTAGGGTTAAGGATTAGGGTAGAGTTAGGGTTAGGTAAGGGTTAGGGTATGGTTAGGGTCAGGGTTAAGGGTAGGGTTAGGGTTAGGGTAGAATTAGGGTTAGATTTGAGGGTTAGGGTAGGGTTAGGGTAGGGTTAGGGGTTAGGGTAAGGGTTAGGGTTGGATTAGAATTTACGGTAAGGGTTAGGGTTAGGGGTTAGGGTCAGTATTAGGGTTAGGGTTAGGGATAGGGTAAGAGTTAGGGTAGGGTTAGGGTAGGGTTAGAGTTAGGGTAGGGTTAGTGTTAGGGTTAGGGTACGTTTAGGGTTTGGGTAAGGGTTAGGGTGAGGGTTGGTGTTAGGGTAGGATTAGGGTTAGGTTCAGGGTTAGGGTAGTGTTAGGGTTTAGGGTTAGGGTTAGGGTATGGTTAGGGGTTAGGGTTGGGGTAAGGGTTAGGTTAGGGTTAGGGTTAGGGGGTTAGGGTTAGGGGATTAGTGTTAGGGTTAGGGGTTAGGGTTAGGGTGAGGGTTGGTGTTAGGGTAGGATTAGGGTTAGGTTCAGGGTTAGGGTAGTGTTAGGGTTCAGGGTTAGGGTTGTGGTAAGGTTTAGGGGATTAGTGTTAGGGGTTAGGGTAGGGTTAGGGTTAGGATTGGGATTAGGTTTAGGTTAGGGTTATGGTTAGGGTTAGGATAGGGTTAATGTAGGGTTAGGGTTAGTGATAGAGTAAGACTTAGGGTTAGGGTTATGGTAAGAGTTAGGGATTGGGATACGGATAGATTTAGGGTTAAGAATAGGGTTCGGGTTTGATTAGGGTTAGGGTTAGTGTTAGGAATCAATTTGGAGGAAGGAAAAGTTTTAGGAATTGGTTCATTGTTAGGGTTAGTCTTCAAGTTAGTAATAGAGTAAGGGTTAGTGTTCGGGTTAGGAATAGGGTTCTGAATAGGGCGAGGTTTGGGAATAGGATGAAGTTTAGGGTTAGGGTTCGGGTCAGATTTAGCACTATGTTTCAGGTTCCTTTTAGGTTTAGTGATAAGGATTAGGGGTACGTTTAGGTATTGTACAATGCTAAGTGTTAGCTTCTGGGTGGGGGTTGGGGTTTGTCATGGTTTTATGATTTTTTGGTACTGGTATTCCACATCATAACATCATGTATTGCATTAGGAGTTGAAGAGCTAATACTCCAGCTCCATAGATCATTGATAATTCCAGGTATACCTGTCTGAGAAGAGAAGAAGCACTACATTCCCCAGAGGACTTTGCGATGCTTTGTATTTTTACGTGTTTTCCGCTCAGAGGGAACAGATAAAAACCCTCAGCGGTCACGGGACACTCTCTTTCCTTCGGGATCGACTCAGCAGTGGGTGCTCGCTGCCGTATCGCCTTCAGCGTTAGCGTAAGGCCTTCGGTTTATCGGACACTCTCTCTTGCTCATTTTGTTTGATTCATTAGCCTCAATTCCAATTACATTGTATTATATTGTGTTATTTTGCTTTCTAATATCTTATTTAGTAAATTAGCTTTCCTCCTCAGATCGTTGCCGCTGTTTTGTTTCTAGGCCCATCTCCCTTTTCCCTTTTCCCTTTTTCCTTGCCCTTTCCTGGGGCGTGGGTCCGTGGGTCCCCGCAGCAATCGTCACGGAACCGGGCCGATCCAGCCCGGTAAACCGTTGACAGGGTTAGATTAAGGGTGAGGGTTAGGATTAGGACTAGATTTAGGATTAGGTTTAGGAATAGGTTTTCTTTGATTGTTAGAGTGAGAGAAAGGTTAGGCCTTGGGTTTGTTTTTGGAATAGTTTTGGGTTTCAGAATAGGAATTGGGTTAGTATTTGGAATCTGTTTTGGTTTAGTATTAGTGTTAGGGTGGGGGTTAGAAGTTAGGTGATGGCTGTGGTAATCTAATGCTTTGTGTTAGGCTTAGGGTTGGGCTTAAATTTGGGGTTGGTTTTAAGGTCCCATTTAGATTTCAGGTAGAATTGGAGTTAAATTAAGGTAACGGTTAGGATTAGATTTAGGGTTCTGATAAGGGTTAGGTTAGGGTTAGGGTTTGGTTCCAAGTTGTTTTTAGGGTTAGGGTTAACGTTAGGTTTCAGGATAGGGTTAGGAATATAGCTAGGTGTTAGGTAAGGTTTAATCCTAGGGTTTCAGTTCGGGTTAGGTGAAGCATTAGTTTTACAGTTAGAAGACATGTTAGGGTTAGGGTTAGGTTTTGGTGTAGATTTAGGTTTAGGGTAAGGGTTAGGGATGTAGATGAAGGTTTAGTGGAAGGGGTAGGGTTCTCTTTAGTTTTAGGACCCACAGCACAGAACCCGGCCCCAAAAGGGCACGAACGGACCCCATAACCCAGCCCTATAATGTCGATATCTGACCCCAAAACTCAGCGCCAAAATCCTGCAATTCCACCCCAAAATCTCCATTATCAGCCCCAGAATCCGATTATTTCCCCCAAATGTCAGCCCCAAATCCCATTAGTTCCCCCCTGACCCCACAATTTTCCCCCGACCCCATAATTCCCCCCCATGACCCTATAATTTCCCCCCCAACCCCATCAATTCCCCCCTGTGACCCCATTACTTCACCTCCTGACCCTGTTACTTCCCCTATTCCCCCCGACCCTATAATTGCCCTAGAACAGCCGCAGGACGATTCCTCGGTGCTGTTTGAGGTCACATCAGCCCAACCCCATTACTTTCCCCGCGTCCCCATAATTCACCTGTTCCCCCCGTGACCCCATTAATTTCCCCTCTGACCCTATTAGTTCCCCTGTTCCCCCTCCAACCCTTTAAATTCCCCCTGACCCCATAATTCCCCCTGACCCCATTGCTTTCCTCCCGACCCCATAAATTCCCCCTGACCCCATAATTGCTCTATAACAGCCGCAGGATGATTCCTCGGTGCTGTTTGAGGACACGTTGTACGCTGACGGATATTCATCGCCACTCAACGTCGCACAGCGCTACGTTGTGGCCTGCAGGGACACCAAGAAGAAGCGACCCCGTGTGGCCGTTTTGGGGCCGTTCCAGGATTTGGGTTTTTTGGGGTCATTAGGGCCGATTTACGGTCACTTTGGGGTCACTCTGGAGCACTTTGGGGTGCAGTGCTGCATCGTGGCCTGCAGAGACACCAAGAAGTGACCCCATAGGGGATTTGATATGGTCCTTATGGGGTCGTTATAGGGTTTTGGGGTCACTTTGGGGTCATTTTGGGGCCCTTTGGGGCGCAGCGCTTCCAAGAAGTGTTGGAAGTAATCTGGGATATTTGGGGTCATTTTGCGTCACATCGGGGTCACTTCGGGTCATTGCACGTTGGGGCGTGGCTCGAATGCGAGGCTTAACGTTGGCCATGCCCACTCGCTTCCCACTGGCTTCCGGTTTCCCACTTCCAGGCGTGCTTCCGCCTCCTTACCCACAATGTCCCGCTCGCTGCCGGAAATCCGCGCTCCCAGAAGTTTCAGTCATTTCCGGTCATCGTGCCTCGTTCCAGTGGCACTGTTCCGCCTCGCTACCCCACACCCCGCCCTTTCCGCTGCCGATCTGTGCTGTGATTGGCCGAGCTGTGCCGTGGGGCCGGAAGCGGCCGCATGGTGGAAGCGGAGCTGGAAGCAGAGCACGTGGTCAGTGGCAGGGCGGGAGGGGCGGTTATGGGGCCGGGGTCAGGTTATGGGGTTATGGGGCAGGGATTTGGGGCTGGGGTCGTGGGTGTGGGGTCCAGGCTTGGGGCAGAGCTGTGGGGCAGAGTTGTGGGTCCAGGTGCACTGATTGGGGCAGGGCTGTTGGATGCGGGGCTGAGCTGTGGGGTGGATCTGTGGGGCAGAGCTGTGGCGGTTGGGGGGCGGAGGTGTGGTGCAGGTATGAGCAGATGTGGGGCTCAGATGCGGGGCTGAGCTGCGGGATGTGAGGCTGATCCATGGGGCAGAGCTGTGGAATGTGGGGCTGATCTGTGGGGCAGGTAGGTATGTGGGGCAGAGCTGTGGGATGTGGGGCAGGTATGTGCAGATTGGGGTTGAGCCGTGGGGCTGAGGTGTGGGATATGGGGCAGCACTATGGGGCTGAGTTGTGGGGTTGAGCCGTGGGGCAGAGCTGTGGGATGTGGGGCAGATCTGTGGGTCCAGGTGTGGGGTTTGGGGCAGATGTGTGGGGCAGAGCCACAGGGCTGAGCTCTGGGGCCAGGTGTGGGGTGAGGGGCTGAGCTGTGGTGCAGAGCTGAGGGATGTGGGGCTGAGCTGTGGGTCCAGGTGTGGGGTTTGGGGCAGATGTGTGGGGCAGAGCCACAGGGCTGAGCTCTGGGGCCAGGTGTGGGATGAGGGGCTGAGCTGTGGGATGTGGGGCTGAGCTGTGTGGCCAGGGGATGAGGGGCAGAGATGTGGGGCAAATGTGTGGGATGTGGGGCAGCGCTGTGGGGCTGAGCTGTGGTGTGGATGTTTGGGGTGAAGGTGTGGGGCAGAGTTCTGCCCCACAGAGGTGCTCCCGCAGGAGGTGGAGGAGATGCAGTGGCGGCATTCTGAGGGGAATAGGTCAGTGCCCCATTGCTGCCCCACAGCTGCCCCATAGCCACCCCATTGAGATCCACTGAGATCAGTGGAGACCCCATTGAGATCCGTAGGGACCCCATGGAGATCCATGGTGACCCATGGCTGCCCCGTAGCTGCCCCACATCCGCCCCATAGCTGGGCGTGGCTTCGCTCTGGGCACACCGCCTTCTGCGGGACCCACAGCGACCCACACTGACCCACAGTGACCCACACTGACCCATAGAGACCCACAGCGACCCATAGAGACTCACAGCGACCCATAGCGGGACCCACAGCGACCCAACCGACCCACAGCAACCTATAGGGGGAACCACAGCAACCCACAGAGACCGATAGCTCACACAGCGACCCACAGTGACCCACAGCGGGACCCACAGCGACCCATAGAGACCCACAGCGACCCATAGAAACACATAGAGACTCATAGTTACCCACAGCGACTTATAGAGACCCACAGCGACTCACTGAGACCCACAGTGACCTATAGCTGGACCCACAGACACCCACAGCAACCCAAAGTGACCCACAGCTTGACCCATAGCGACCCATGCCAGGAACCACAGCGATCCATTGGGACCCATAGCGATCCACAGCGACCCATGGAAAACCACAGGGAGCAAGAGGGAGCCACAGAGACACAGCGACATCACGTGAGAGCGCCGCCTGGTGTCGTGGAGGGGGAACTGCAGCTCCTTAGGAATCTCCTGGGGCACATAGAGACCAACAGCGCCTCATAGCAGGACCCACACTGACCCACAGCGAACCATATTGGGACCCACAGCGTAACCCACAGCGACCCGTAACAGACCACATTGACCCATTGCGACGCACTGCAACCCATAGCGACTCATAGAGGCACAGCGACACACAGCCATCCACAGCAACCCATAGCAACCCAGCCGACCCACAGCAACCTATAGGGGGGCCCACAGCGACTCACAGCAACCCACAGAGACCGATTACAACCAATAGTGACCGATAGCGACCCACCGCGACACACAGCGACCCACACCGACCCATAGCAACCCACAGTGACCCACAGAGACCCACTGAGACCCATAGAGACCCAAAGCGACCCACAGCGACCCATAGCAGGACCTACAGTGACCCATAGCGTCCCGAAGAGACCCGTAGCGACTCACTGCGACCCACAATGACCCATAGCTGGACCCACAGACACCCACAGCATGACCCACAGCGACCCATTGCAACCCTTAGCAACATGTAGAGACTTATAGCGATCCACATCGACCCATAGCGACCCATGGATACACATAGCAAGACCCACAGTGACCCATAGCGTCCCATAGAGACCCGCAGCAAAACGTAGCAGCCCACAGAGATCGATAGCGACGCATAGTGACCCACAGCGACCCATAGCGCCCAATAGGAAACCACTGATAGCAATAAGGAGCCCTAGAGACCCAGCGACATTACGTGAGAGCGCCCCCTGGTGGCGTGGAGGGGAACTGCAGCCCCTTAGGGATCCATTGGGAACCTTAGAGACCCACAGAGACCCATAGCAGGACCCACAGCAAACCAAAGCGATCCATAGCAACCCATAGCGATCCACAGTGACCCACAGTAACCCACAGCGAAGCATATTGGGACCCATAGCGACACATAGCGCCCAATAGGAAAACACAGAGAGCAATAGGAAGCCGTAGAGACACAGCGACATCATGTGAGAGCTCCCTCTGGTGGCGTGAAGGGGAACTGCAGCCCCTTAGGGATCTCCTGGGGCACGTAGAGACCCATAGCAGGACCCACACCGACCCACAGCGAACCCTATTGGGACCCATAGCGTGACCCACAGCGACCCACAGCAACCCATAGAGACTCATAGCAAACCACAGCAACCCACAGTGACCCATAGCGAGACCCACAGCGACCCACAGTGACCCACAGCTTGACCCAAAGCAACCCATGCCGGGACCCACAGCGACCCATAGAAAACCTCAGAGAGCAATAGGAAGGCACAGAGACATCACGTGAGAGCGCCCCCTCCCCTGGTGGCGTGGAGGGGAACTGCAGCCCCTTAGGGATCTCCTGGGGCATATAGAGACCCACAGCGACCCATAGCAGGACCCACAGTGACCCACAGCAAACCATATTGGGACCCATAGCGGGACCCAGAGAGACCCACAGACTGTTACAATGAAGGGTCGGGAACCCAGCTTGATGCTAGCTAATGTTCCATTTATTAAGCAACAACTCAAAGCTTAGATAGACAGAGAAGCAGTGTGTGTTAGGATCTAACTGGGGGAAGCTACAAGGATCTAATTGAGGGAATTTACACTCCTCAGTGTTAACAGGTCAAGAATATAAAACACTCCTAGTCATCTAAACAAACAGTTTCTTATTGCTATCCATTACTGTCTTCTGTTTCTTTTCACTCCTTAGACATGGTTGTCTCAAGCTTATCAGCTTATCTTTACACAGCCTACGTCCAAGGTTTATGGCCTGATTCCTGCTTAGCTAACAGTTCCGTCTGACTCCCACTTTTGCCATCACCCACTTCTCCCCCTTTCTGTTATGAATATTTTCTTTGTAGCATTGTCAATCATCTTTTTGCGCACATTGTAAAATGCAAGGAAGTAACAGCAAAAGCGTTACAACGATCATCGCAATGTAGCACATCATTTTTAAGATACTGTGGAGCCATCCGGTGAGACCCCCATCCCGAGAATCATTTGTCCAACCAGTCCCAATCCCTCTGTTCCTGCAGTTTCTTCACTCCATCCCGTATGGTCTTGATACTTGCTTGAATTGAAACGGAATGTTCTGACAGGTTCATGCAGCACATTCCTTCGAAATCCTCCCAGCCATGGCCTTGCGCCAGAAGTAGGAAATCAGTAGCAGCGCAATTTTGTGGCGCAGCATGTCTGACACTGTCCGCATCAAGTAAAAGACCTGTTAAAGCTAAACTAGTGGCATTTCCTTGTTTTGCTAAGCAAGAACCCAGTTTGTTCAGTGTTGCCAAAGCTTTAGCAACAGCAACCTGCGGTGTGAAAAAGGAAACGACTCCTATGGTCTCCCTGTTCCAAAACTTCATGTTATCATCACAATCTGATCTGAAGGTGTGGGTCATTCTCCTAAAACGGTGATGAGAATATTTCTTTCTCCACTGCAAGACAGTTGTCTCATTTCGGGTAAGGATAGTTAAACGCCCGAGACTACATGGCCCACCTCTAATGTAAGAAGGAATGGCAGGCCATGCCCGGTCAGCGCAACTACGGAAAACTCCATCTGGTAACTGTAAAGGAGCATTTACTGATTTTGAAAGGCTGGGTGAGGTGTAATTACACCACAGAGTTTGGTTATTGATGGCTGCGTCTACGGGACTGACATCCCATAGTTTGGTTTTATTTTTTCCAGTAGAATGGAATCTCAGGCAGAAGTCCATTTTTATAGATCCTAAGAAATCTATTTCTTGTGGCTCTAATTTGGCAGACGGAAGATATGGAACCCATCCATCCCAATTATCTACTGAATTTGTGCCAGTAAAGATTGCTCGTGAGGGACCAGGGATTGGCCACTCGTCTATGGGAAAGCCCACCAAGCGGGTAGAGAAGGGATTTTGCGCAGTTGCAGTGGCTAAGCAAAGTGTTTCCTGATGAGTAATATTAGCAAGTGTAAGCCACACATTCGTTTTTGGGAGGGTAATAAAACCAGTAGAGAGTCCTGAAATTTCAAGAAGTCAAGTCCATACAGTAGCTGGTCTCATCCTTCCTTGGTTGTGTTTTCATCTGTTGTCAACGAAGTCTGTTCCTCCCGGTTTCACGTTCTTCGCAGGAATCCACCTGGGGCCTTTTCCTGTGGAGACACAAGCATAACCTCTCCCCCATGTGACAAGAGGATATGGCCCCATTATCATACCTGTTTCTGGGTGGCGAATCAACACCGGAGCCTTGATTCTTCTTTCCAATGTGATATTCGAACTAAAATGTCGGACTATCGGGGGATTGGTATCTAGCAGAGAAGAATTCAAAAAGTGAAAACATCAAGAGCTTTATGTAGTCGCTCCTCAGGAGGGGAAGCTCCCATTCCCCCTTTCTGTTGTGCTAATAGACGCTTTAAAGATTGGTGTGACCGCTCAATTGACCTGGAGGGGAATGAGGGATCGCGGTGATGTGCATAATGCCCCAAGAATCCAGGAAGGCTTTTGTCGCAGCGGAGGTATATGCAGGACCATGATCTGTTTTTAATTGGGAAGGGATACCTAATGTAGCAAAAGCACGCAGCAAACGCTTGCGAACATCTCGTGCCTTTTCTCCTGTATGACAAGAGGAAAATAAAGCTCCGGAAAAAGTATCAATCGAGGAATGTGTATATTTCAGCTTACCAAACCATGGGTAATGTGTGACATCCATTTGCCATAGCTGGAGGCTCTGCAGATCTCTGGGGTTAACCCCCCCTGCTATTGATGGGAAAGAATGCCTCTGGCAGTCGGGACATACCGCTGTAATGTTTGATGCTTGTTGGGAGGTAAGCCCAGACTGTCGTTTAAGACCTCCAGCATTCTGATGAAAGAAGGAGTGGCTAAGTTTAGCTTGCGCTATTCGGTCTGGTAAAACACGGACATATCAGCTTGAGATTCCCTTCTGCCGTGAAACCAGGTAAAGATGTGTGTGAGCGGATGTGCATTACAAAATAAGGATGAGTGTGGGAGTCTAAAAAAAAAAAGTTCCTGGAACAAAATAAACAATGAAGAGTGAGAAATATTGCGTAATATGGATGCTTCTGCTCGCTGAACAATTCCTGCAACAGAAGCTGAGTTGGTAATAGGATTGAAAGGTGTGGACCATTTCCAAAAAACTCGGACAACAGCAGCTGGTTCCACTATTTGTGGAGAACCAGAAACAATTTCAATATCCGAATCCCATTGCTTCTGTTGATTATCCCACCATCAAATAACTGATTTGTGTGATCTTCCAGACCCATCCGTAATCTGGTAAGGGCCTGCAGCAGCTGATCACTTCTTTTTGGTGTGGATGTGAAGTGAACATTGAGGTTCAATAGCTTGTGTGACGGTGCGTGGGAAGTAAGGCTGCCTGTATAGCTTGCCAATGCCATGCTAAAGGCATCTGCTTGCTGATCAAGCCATTGTAAATACACATTTGTCACAGGTAAACAACTAGAGGAAAAGTCTACCCCTGATAACATCAGCAAGCGCTGCCTAGCTTTGATTCTCAGGGAAGCAAACATCTCATGCTGTGTCAGGATTGTCTTTGTCAACTGGTTTGGCAAAAAAATCCATTCAATAATGAATAGTGGGTCTGGCCTTTGAAAATCCCACTGAAAAATTAGCGCATGAGGTTGTCGAGCAGGGTTGAGGATCATTAGAAAAAAAGGTAACTCCGGGGCACACCGATGAGCTTGTCTGTTAGTGCTAGCTGCAGCAACTTTTTGCAAGGCACTAGCCACTTCAGAGCCAAGACGGCAGGGAGAGTGTAAATCAGAATCCCCTTTCAGTAGTTCCAAAAGAGGATACAAGTCTGCATTAGAGATACCCAAGAGCGCTCAGACCCAGTTAATTGATCCCAACCATTTTTGTACATCGTGTCAATTTTTCACATCAGTTTGTCTTTGTAAGGGCTAGGGAATGATAGTCTGGGCTCTGATGCACCAGCCTAAATATTTCCATGGTGATATTTTCTGCATTTTTTCAGGCGCAATACAGAAACCTGCCGAATTAACAGCAGTTGTAAGGAGGGCTACTGCTTCCTCCATGATCTCGTGATGTTGCGCGGTTACTAAGATGTCGTCCATCTAATGATACAATAAAACATTTGGCATTGTGTCTGGAATGGGGCTAAGCACTTTAGCTACATACCACTGACAAATGGTGGGGCTATTTTTCATTCCTTGTGGCAGCACAACCCACTGGTATCTCTGCAACGGGGCTTGCATGTTGATGCTTGGAACTGAAAAAGCAAATGGAGGGGCATCCTCAGGGTGTAATGGACTATTAAAAAAGCAGTCTTGAAGATCAGTGCCAGTCAAATGCCAGTCTCGGGGAATCATAGTGGGTGACAGGAGGCCTGGTTGAAGGGCTCCCATATTTTCCATAGCATCATTCATTTTTCTGAGGTCATGGAAAAAGCGCCATTGACCAGTTTGTTTCTTAATGACAAATCCAGGTGAGTTCCAAGGATTAGTGGAGGTACAGTATGTCCTTTTGCTAATTGTTCCGCTACCAAGTCTTGGAGGGCGCCAAGTTTTTCTAGCGGAAGGGGCCATTGATCCACCCATCTAGGGGTATCTGTTTTCCATATTAGCTTAAGGGCGTCGCACCTCTCAATGGCCCCTCCCGAAAATCTGACTTGATAGTGACTCCCCACTGAACCATAACATCAGGGCCCCATAAATATCATCGGAATTGGCAACACAAACGGTTTGATAGTAGCTACCCGATCTTCAGGTCCTCTGATTGGAATGAACTCAGCACTTTGCTGGCTGTTCCTTGCACCTCCCACCCCAGCTAATGTATGGGATGATTTGTATGATGTAACCCAAAACCAAACCCCAGGCCTACCCCTTCTCTCACCCTGACACTCGAACCAAACCTCCGCCTAAACCTAACCCTAATATCTAAGCCTAAGCCTAACCCTTCCAATTGCCCTAGCCCTAACACTAACCCTTTTCCTATACCTAACCCTGACCTCAACCCTGATCCTAACCTTTCCCTAACCCTAACACCAACCCGTAACATCATTTGAATCCTAATCCTATTCCAAACCTTAACCCTATCCCAAGGCCTAACCCTACTCTGACCTTTACACTCCAACTAACCCAACCTCGATCAAGAAATACAAATGGAATCCTAAACCTAAACCTAAACCTAAACCTACTGCTAAGACCACAAGTCAGCCTACTTTTCTCCCTAAATCTAATCACAAATCTCAAAAAATCTTTGTCCCTAACCCTAATCATAAATCCAGTCCAAACTCTGAAACTTTCCCAAAACCTATGCCTATTCCTAACACTTACTCTTACCCTAAGTCTATCCCTAACACTAACCCTTCTCCCAGACACAACCCTAAAGCCAACACTAATCCTAACCTAATCTTTATCCTAATCCTAAACCTAATCCTAACTCTTACCCTAATTCTAACTCTACCCTAACCCTAACTCTGACCCTCAAACCAAACCCACATTTAAGCACAACCCTAATCCCGACACCTAGCATCAGATTACCACAACCCTAACGGAACCCTAACCCTAACACTAATGCTATGACTATCCCAAACCCTAACCCAAGTACTAGACCAAACCATACCCCTATCCCTCACTCTAAAACTAACAACCCTAACTAAACTCTAACCGTAACCCTATCCCTAATACTAACACTAATCATCTTTTAAACACCAATGTTATTCCTATTCCTAAACCTTACCCAATCTCCAAATGAAATCCAAGGCCGGTGCCTTCTCACACCCTAACGATCAAACCAAACCTACATCTAAACCTAACCCTAAATCCAATCTTTACCCTAAACCATACACTTGCCCTGGCCTTAACACTAACCCTTTCCCTATACCTAACCCTAACCCTAACCTTAACACTAATTTGAGGCCTATCCCTAGTAGGAACCCAAAACCTAATTGGAATCTGAATCCTGTTCTTAACCTTAACCCTAACACGACTTAACTCTACTCTGACCCTAAAAGTCAAATGAACCCTACTCCTTACCCTAAACCTCAATCTAAACCTAAACCTAACCCTAAACCTAAACTTCACAAGAACACTCAACCTAATCCTAGCACTAACCTAAACTAAAACTAAAACACCTTTTTTGCTAACCCTAATCCTAAATCTAACCCTAACCCCAAAACTCCCCCAAACCTGACCCTAAACCTAATCCACTCCAAAATCCTTACCCTAACCCTAACCCCAAACACCCTAATACTAGAACTAAAGCAATCCTTCACCCTAACCCTAAAACTAACAATTTAACTTTGACCCTAAAACTCAAATTCACCCTACATACACTTTATGCTACCTAGGTTAGGGTCAGGCTCAATCTGGGTTTTGTGTTGGGGTCAAAGGGATAGGGTTAGGGTAGAGTTCGAGTTAGGATGAAGGTAATGCTTACAGATATGTTTAGAGAATGGAACAGGGTTAGGGTTAAGGTTAGGGTAAGGTTGAAGGTTAGGCTCAGGGACAGATTTAGGGTTAGAGTTTGGGTTCCTTTTAGGTTTAGGGATAGGGTTAGGGTACGGTTAGGTATTGTACAACGCTAAGTGTTAGCTTCTGGGTAAGGGATAGGGTTAGGGTAAGGGTTAGATTCAGGGTTAGGGTTAGCATTAGCATCAGGGTTAGGGTTATGGTAAGAGTTAGGATAGGGAATGGGATACAGTTAGGGTAAGGGTTAGGAATAGGGTTAGGGTTACATTAAGGTTAGGGTTAGTGTTTGGATCAGGGGTAGGGTTACGAATAAAGTTAGAGAAAGGGCTAGGATTAGGGTTAGGGTTAGGGTAGGGATACGGTTAGGGTAGAGTTAAGGTTAGGGTAGGGTTAGGGTTAGGGTAAGGGTTAGGGTTAGGGTTAGGGTTAGGGTTAGGTTAGGGTTTGGGTTATGGTAAGAGTTAGGATAGGGATTGTGATACGGTTAGGGTAAGGGTTAGGAATAGGGATAGGGTTTGATTAAGGTAAGGGTTATTGTTTGGATTAGGGGTAGGGTTACGAATAAAGTTAGAGTTAGGGCTAGGATTAGGGTTAGGGTTCGGGATTGGATTAGTGTTAGGGTAAGGAGTAAAGTTAGAGTTAGTGTTAGGATTAGGGTTAGGGTAAAGTAGGGTTAGGGGTAGGGTTAGGGTTAGGGTTTGGGTTAGGCTAGGGTTAGGGTAAGGGTTAGGGTTAGGGTTAGGGTTAGGGTTAGGGTTAGGGTAGGGTTAGGGTTAGGGTTAGGGTTAGGGTTAGGGTTAGGGTTAGGGTTAGGGTTAGGGTTAGGGTAGGGTTAGGGTTAGGGTTAGTGTTAGGGTAGGTTAGGGTTAGGGTATGGTAGGGTTAGGGTTAGGGTAGGGTAAGGGTTAGCATTAGGTTTAGGGTTAGGGTTAGGGTTAGAGTTAGGTTAGGGCTAGGGTTAGGGTTAGGATTAGGGTTAATGTAGGGTTAGGGTTAGTGCTAGGAATCAATTTGGAGGAAGGAAAAGGTATAGGAATTGGTTCATTGTTAGCGTTGGTCTTCAGGGTTAGGGTTCGGATTTAGCACTATGTTTCAGGTTCCTTTTAGGTTTAGTGATAAGGATTAGGGGTACGTTTAGGTATTGTACAATGCTAAGTGTTAGCTTCTGGGTGGGGGTTGGGGTTAGATTAAGGGTGAGGGTTAGGGTTAGGACTAGATTTAGGATTAGGTTTAGGAATAGGTTTTCTTTGATTGTTAGGGTGAGAGAAAGGTTAGGCCTTGGGTTTGTTTTTGGAATAGTTTTGGGTTTCAGAATAGGAATTGGGTTAGTATTTGGAATCTGATTGCTTTAGTATTAGTGTTAGGGTGGGGGTTAGAAGTTAGGTGAGCGTTGTGGTAATCTAATGCTTTGTGTTAGGCTTAGGGTTGGGCTTTTACTTGAGGTTGGTGTTAGGGTCAGCTTTAGTTTGAAGGTAGATTTAGAGTTTAAATTGTGGTCATGCTTTGGATTAGTTTTAGAGTTAGGGTAAGATTTAGGTTTCCTTTCAGTGTTAGGCTGTGAGAATTGTAGGCTTTGTGTTTTTGGGTTTGTGTTGGGTTTAGGAATTGGAATAGTGTTTGGGATAGTATTAGCGTTAAGGCTGGGGTTAGAGTTAGGTGATGGCTGTGGTAATCTAATGCTTTGTGTTAGGTTTAGGGTTGGGCTTCAATCTGGGGTTGGTTTGAAGGTCCCATTTAGATTTCAGGAAGAATTGGAGTTCAATTGAGGTAACGGTTAGGATTAGATTTAGGGTTCTGATAAGGGTTAGGTTAGGGTTAGGGTTTGGTTCCAAGTTGTTTTTAGGGTTAGGGTTAACGTTAGGTTTCAGGATAGGGTTAGGAATATAGCTAGGTGTTAGGTAAGGTTTAGTCCTGGGGTTTCAGTTCGGGTTAGGTGAAGCGTTAGTTTTACAGTTAGAAGACATGTTAGGGTTAGGGTTAGGTTTTGGTGTAGATTTAGGTTTAGGGTAAGGGTTAGGGATGTAGATGAAGGTTTAGTGGAAGGGGTAGGGTTCTCTTTAGTTTTAGGACCAGGGAAGGGTCCTAAAAGGGCCTTGGCTAAGGGTGAGTTTTAGTATTTGATTTAGCGTTGCGTTCAGGTCTAGGTTAGTTTGAGTGTCAGGCTGAGAGAAGGGGTAGGCCTTGGGTTTGGTTCTGGCTTAGTGTTAGGTTTAGGAATAGGAATAGTTTTGGTGTTTGGATTGGGTTTGGGGTTAGTAGTAGGGATTGGATTGGGGTTAGTGTTAGGTGAGATCTGCGGTAATCTGATGCTTTCTTTGAGGCTTGAGGTTTGAGCTTAAACGTGGTGTTGGTTTTAGGGTAGGATTTAGGGCTAGGGTTTGGTTGAGGGTAGCATTAGGTTTAGGTTTAGGGGAAGGGTTTTGGTTAGGGTAGAGGTTAGAATTCTGGTTTGGGTTAGGAATAGGGTTCTGGACAAGGTAAGGATTTAGTCCTAGGTTTCCAGTTAGGGTAAGGTGAAGTGCTGGTGTTCTAGTTAGGAGAAGAGTTAGGTTGAGGTTTCGGGTTAGGTTTTTTTGTCGATTTAGGTTTTAGGTAAGGGGTAGATTTTAGACAACATGAGCTTTCTGGTCAGAGTAGGGTTAGGCCTTAGAATATGGATAAGATTAGGATAAATGTAGGGTTAGTTTCGGGTTTAGGTTAGTTTGAGTGTTAGGCTGAGAGAAGGGGAGGGCCTTGGGTTTGGGTTTGGTTTAGGGTTAAGATAAGGTTTAGGAATAGGAGTAGGTTTGGGGTTTGGATTGGGTTTGGGGTTAGCTTTAGGGCTAGGTTTTGGTTTTGGTTTCGAGTTAGGTGAGGGTTGTGGTAATCTGATGCTTTGTTCAAGATTTAGGGTTGGGCTTCAATTTGGGTTTTAGATTAGGATCAGAGTTAGGGATAGCTTGAAGGTAGAGTTTGGATTCGGGTAATAGCTACAGTGATTCTTATGGAGACGATTTGGGTCAAGGGTAAGTATTAGGCTTAGCTTTAGAGTTAGCTTTAGGTTTAGGATTAGAGTTGTGGTTTTGGTTGGGAGTAGGGTTAGTGCTAGGTTTGAGGTTAGGGTTAGGGTTAGGTTTAGCATTTCAAGTAAGGCTTAGGGTTATGCTTAGGTTGAGGTTGAGGGTTAGGTTGTGAGTTAGGGCAAAGATTGTGGATAGGGTAAAGGTTGGAGCTTGGATTAGGTTTCGGGTTAGCAATAGTCTTAGGTGTCATTTCTCCTCTAGACAAATCAGGTGTGATTCCACTGCTTCGAAATGTTCAGCAAGAAACCCTATAATCAGAGCACCGCAAAAGCCCCCTTTACCAAGTAGATCACACCAGCAGCGAGGTTTCTGTTCGAATGGCGCTGATCTGCGAATTCCTTTTCTATGGCATCAATCGCGGCTCCTGCGGCTTTTGCCGCTGAAGAAAGACGAGCGTCATCAAGGTGCCGTGCAATGAATAGCGGCTTCAAGAATCATCCGGCAGAGGTCCTAATCAAGCAAATCGCGGTTTCCATGTGAAAGTGACTCCGTTTCAGGAGTTGGAAGTGAATGGAAGCTGAATCCTAATATTAATGGGAGGGTAAGTTTGGATTCTCATTCTGCTCTGCAACTGTATACAACGTATGTCTGCATCATTCATTCATCTGCGAGCACGTTTTCATTCTTTTTCTCTGAGCAGTGTTCTTCTCCTTTTTAGTACCTCTAGATAATACCGACACACTAGTTTTTATGTCGAAGAAACGGATCATTCCGATGTTCATTTGGAACGGTATGATATTCAGAGCTAAAGAAGTCAAATAGTAGCGTTGAATACGTCAAGCTGTTTTTTCTACCAAATGCATTGTGTGATTCAACCGCTTCGAAATGTTCCCCAAAAACACTGTCATCGGAGCATTGCAAAAGCCTTCTTTAAAAAGCAGAGCAAAACGGCTGCGAGCTTTCTATTTGAAACGAGAAGAACTGCGTATCAGGCTCGAATCGCATCAATCGCGGCTACTGCTGCTCTTGCCGCTGAAGAAAGACGCCAATAAAACGACAGACGTGCACTGAATAGCGGCATCAATAATTGCCGGTTGCGGTCAAATTTCATCCAATCGCGTCTAACACGTGAAAGTGACTCCGTTTCAGGAGTTGTAAGAGAATGCATTCTGGATCCCAAACTTAGTGGGAGGGAAAGATTTGATTCTCGTGTGTGATTCTACCGCTTCTAAATGTTCCTCATAAAACCTTGTCACCGGAGCTTCGTAATGGCTCCCTTTAAGAAGCAGAGCAAAGCGGCCGAGAGTTTGATGCTCGAACCGCGCTTAGACGCGGATTCCCATTCAATCGCATCAATCGCGGCTCCTGCTGCTTTTGCCGCTGAAGAAAGACGCCAGTCAGACAGCAGCAGTGCACTGAATCGCGGCTTTTCAATAATCAGCCGGTAGCGGTTCTTCTCCAGCAAATCGCGGTTTACACGTGAAAGTGACTCCGTTTCTGGAGTTGTAAGAGAATGTGTGCTGGATCCCAGTGTCAATAGGAGGGAAAGTTTTGATTCTCATTCTGCTCTGCTACTGAATGCAACGTAAGTCTGCATCATTCATTCATCTGCGAGCACGTTTTCATTCTTTTCTCCTACCAGTGTTGGTATCGTTTTTACTTCCACAATCTACCACATTCACTTCAATTTTCTTACAATACACGTGGATCGTTCTCATTTTCTCTCAAAAAGGTATGTTTTTCAGAACTATGGAAGCAATGGAGAGGAGTTAAGTACGAAAATTTAATTCTCCCAATGGTATGTGTGATTCTACAGCTTCTAAATGTTCCCCAGAAAACCTTGTCACCGGAGCATCGGAATAGCCCCATTTAAGAAGCAGTGCAAAGCGGCCGAGAGTTTGATGCTCGAACCGCGCTTAGCCGCGGATTCCGATTCACTCGCATCAATCGCGGCTCCTGCTGCTTTTGCCGCTGAAGAAAGACGCCAGTCAGCCGGTAAAAGTGCACGGAATCGCGGCTTCAGTAATCAGCCGGTAGCGGTTCTTCTCCAACAAATCGCGGTTTACACGTGAAAGTGACTCGGTTTCAGGAGTTGTAAGTGAATGGATGCCTGATCCCAGTGTTAGTGAGAGGGAAAGTTTTGATTCTCATTCTGCACTGCTACTGAATGCAACGTATGCCTGCATCATTCATTCATCTGCGAGCAAGTTTTCATTCTTTTCTCTGAGCAGTCTTGTTACCTTTTTTAGCATCTCTAGTCACACAAGTTTTTCTTGCCAAACAAACGGACAATTCCGATTGTCATTTGCAACGGTATGATATTCAGAGCTGAGGAAGTGAAATAGAAGCGTTAAGTACGTCAAGCTGTTTCTTCTACCAAATGTATGTTTGATTCCACCTCTTCGAAGTGTTCCCCAAAAACACTATCATCGGAGCGTTGCAAAAGCCTTCTTTAACAAGCAGAGCAAACCGGCAGAGTGTTAATATTCGAACCGCTCAGAACCTCGGATACCGATCGAATCGAATCAATCGCGGCTACTGCTGCTCTTGCCGCTCAAGAAAGACGCCAGTCAGGCGGCAGCAGTGCACTGAATCGCGGCTTTTCAATAATCAGCCGGTAGCGGTCCTATTCCAACATTTCGAGGTTTACACGTGAAAGTGACTCGGTTTCTGGAGTTGGAAGAGAATGTGTGCTGGATCCCAGTTTTAATAGGAGTGAAAGTTTTAATTCTTATTCTGCTCTGTTACTGTATGCAACGTACGTCTGAATCGTTCATTCATCTGCGAGCACGTTTTCATTCTTTTCTCTGACCAGTGCTGTTATCCTTTTTACTTCCTCAATCTAACACATTCACTTCAATTTTCTTACAATACCCGCGGATCTTTCTCATTCTCTCTCAAAAAGGGATGTTTTTCAGAACTATGGAAGCAATGGAGAGGCGTTAAGTACGGAAAGCTGGTTCCTCTCCCAAAGGCGTGTGTGATTCTACCGCTTCTAAATGTTCCCCAGAAAACCTTGTCACCGGAGCATCGGAATAGCCCCCTTTAAGAAGCAGAGAAAAAGCGGCAGAGAGTTTGATGCTCGAACCGCGCTTAGCCGCGGATTCCGATTCAATCGCACCAGTCGCGGCTCCTGCTGCTTTTGCCGCTGAAGAAAGACGCCAGTCAGCCGGTAAAAGTGCACGGAATCGCGGCTTCAGTAATCAGCCGGTAGCGGTTCTTCCCCAACAAATCGCGGTTTACACGTGAAAGTGACTCGGTTTCAGGAGTTGTATGTGTATGTATGCTGCATCCCAATGTTAGTGGGAGGGAAAGTTTTGATTCTCATTCTGCTCTGCTACTGAATGCAACGTATGTCTGCATTGTTCATTCATCTACAAGCACGTTTTCATTCTTTACTCTGACCAGTGTTGTTATTCTTTTTCGTACTTCTAGTTAATACATGGAAAAACTTTTTCTTGTCGAACACAAGTATCTTTCGATTCTCTTTTGCAAAAGTATGGTATTCAGAGATAACGAAGCAAAAGAGAAAAGTTTATTACGGAAAGCTGTTTCTTCTACTAATTGAATTGTGTGATTGCACCGCTTCTATATGTTCCCCAAAAACACTGTCATCTGAGCATTGCAAAAGCTCCCTTTAACAAACATAGCAAAAAGGCATCGTGCTAATGTTCGAACCGCGGAAAACCGTGAATCATGTTCGAATCGCATCAATCGCGGCTCCTGCTGCTTTTGCCGCTGAAGAAAGACGCCAGTCAGCCGGTAAAAGTGCACTGAATCGCGGCTTCAGTAATCAGCCGGTAGCGGTTCTATTCCAACAAATCGCGGTTGAAACCTGAAAGTGACTCCAATTCTGGTGTTGTAAGTGTATGTATGTTGCATCCCAATGTTAGTGGGAGGGAAAGTTTTGATTCTCATTCTGCTCTACTACTGAATGCAACGTACGTCTGCATCGTTCATTCATCTACGAGCACGTTTTCATTCTTTTCTCTGACCAGTCTTGTTATTCCTTTTCCTACCTCTTTTTAATATCGTCACACAAGTTTTTCTTGCCAAACAAACAATTCATTCCCTTTTTCTTTTGGAACGGTATGGTATTCAGAGCTAAAAAGTCCAATAGTAGCGTTAAGTACGTTAAACTTTTTCTTCTACCAAATGTATGTTTGATTCCACCTCTTCTAAGTGCTCCCTAAAAACACTATCATCGGAGCTTTGCAAAAGCCTTCTTTAACAAGCAGAGCAAACCGGCAGAGTGTTAATATTCGAACCGCTCAGAACCTCGGATTCCGCTCGAATCTCATCAAACGCGGCTCCTGCTGCTTTTGCCGCTGAAGAAAGACGCCAGTCAGGCGGCAGCAGTGCACTGAATCGCGGCTTTTCAAAAATCAGCCGGTAGCGGTTCTTCTCCAACAATTCGCGGTTTACACGTGAAAGTGACTCGGTTTCTGGAGTTGGAAGAGAATGTGTGCTGGATCCCAGTTTTAATAGGAGTGAAAGTTTTAATTCTTATTCTGCTCTGTTACTGTATGCAACGTACGTCTGAATCGTTCATTCATCTGCGAGCACGTTTTCATTCTTTTCTCTGACCAGTGCTGTTATCCTTTTTACTTCCTCAATCTAACACATTCACTTCAATTTTCTTACAATACCCGCGGATCTTTCTCATTCTCTCTCAAAAAGGGATGTTTTTCAGAACTATGGAAGCAATGGAGAGGCGTTAAGTACGGAAAGCTGGTTCCTCTCCCAAAGGCGTGTGTGATTCTACCGCTTCTAAATGTTCCCCAGAAAACCTTGTCACCGGAGCATCGGAATAGCCCCCTTTAAGAAGCAGAGAAAAAGCGGCCGAGAGTTTGATGCTCGAACCGCGCTTAGCCGCGGATTCCGATTCAATCGCACCAGTCGCGGCTCCTGCTGCTTTTGCCGCTGAAGAAAGACGCTAGTCAGCCGGTAAAAGTGCACTGAATCGCGGCTTCAGTAATCAGCCGGTAGCGGTTCTTCTCCAACAAATCGCGGTTTACACGTGAAAGTGACTCGGTTTCAGGAGTTGTATGTGTATGTATGCTGCATCCCAATGTTAGTGGGAGGGAAAGTTTTGATTCTCATTCTGCTCTGCTACTGAATGCAACGTATGTCTGCATTGTTCATTCATCTACAAGCACGTTTTCATTCTTTACTCCGACCAGTGTTGTTATTCTTTTTCGTACTTCTAGTTAATACATGGAAAAACTTTTTCTTGTCGAACACAAGTATCTTTCGATTCTCTTTTGCAAAAGTATGGTATTCAGAGATAACGAAGCAAAAGAGAAAAGTTTATTACGGAAAGCTGTTTCTTCTACTAATTGCATTGTGTGATTGCACCGCTTCTATATGTTCCCCAAAAACACTCTCATCTGAGCATTGCAAAAGCTCCCTTTAACAAACATAGCAAAAAGGCATCGTGCTAATGTTCGAACCGCGGAAAACCGTGAATCATGTTCGAATCGCATCAATCGCGGCTCCTGCTGCTTTTGCCGCTGAAGAAAGACGCCAGTCAGCTGGTAAAAGTGCACTGAATCGCGGCTTCAGTAATCAGCCGGTAGCGGTTCTATTCCAACAAATCGCGGTTGAAACCTGAAAGTGACTCCAATTCTGGTGTTGTAAGTGTATGTATGTTGCATCCCAATGTTAGTGGGAGGGAAAGTTTTGATTCTCATTCTGCTGTACTACTGAATGCAACGTACGTCTGCATCGTTCATTCATCTACGAGCACGTTTTCATTCTTTTCTCTGACCAGTCTTGTTATTCCTTTTCCTACCTCTAGTTAATATCGTCACACAAGTTTTTCTTGCCAAACAAACAATTCATTCCCTTTTTCTTTTGGAACGGTATGTTATTCAGAGCTAAAAGTCAAATAGTAGCGTTAAGTACGTTAAACTTTTTCTTCTACCAAATGTATGTTTGATTCCACCTCTTCGAAGTGTTCCCCAAAAACACTATCATCGGAGCTTTGCAAAAGCCTTCTTTAACAAGCAGAGCAAACCGGCAGAGTGTTAATATTCGAACCGCTCAGAACCTCGGATTCCGCTCGAATCTCATCAATCGCGGCTCCTGCTGCTTTTGCCGCTGAAGAAAGACGCCAGTCAGACGGCAGCAGTGCACTGAATCGCGGCTTTTCAAAAATCAGCCGGTAGCGGTCCTATTCCAACAATTCGCGGTTTACACGTGAAAGTGACTCGGTTTCTGGAGTTGGAAGAGAATGTGTGCTGGATCCCAGTGTTAATGGGAAGGAAAGTTTTGATTCTCATTCTGCTCTGCTACTGAATGCAACGTATGTCTGCATCGTTCATTCATCTGCGAGCACGTTTTCATTCTTTTCTCTGACCAGTGCTGTTATCCTTTTTACTTCCTCAATCTAACACATTCACTTCAATTTTCTTACAATACCCGCGGATCTTTCTCATTCTCTCTCAAAAAGGGATGTTTTTCAGAACTATGGAAGCAATGGAGAGGCGTTAAGTACGGAAAGCTGGTTCCTCTCCCAAAGGCGTGTGTGATTCTACCGCTTCTAAATGTTCCCCAGAAAACCTTGTCACCGGAGCATCGGAATAGCCCCCTTTAAGAAGCAGAGAAAAAGCGGCCGAGAGTTTGATGCTCGAACCGCGCTTAGCCGCGGATTCCGATTCAATCGCACCAGTCGCGGCTCCTGCTGCTTTTGCCGCTGAAGAAAGAAGCCAGTCAGCCGGTTGCCGTGCACTGAATCGCGGCATCAATAATCAGCCGGTAGCGGTTCTTCTTTAACAAATCGGGGTTTACACGTGAAAGTGACTCCGTTTCAGGAGTTGTAAGTGTATGTATGCTGCATCCCAATGTTAGTGGGAGGGAAAGTTTTGATTCTCATTCTGCTCTGCTACTGAATGCAACTTATGTCTGCATTGTTCATTCATCTACGAGCACGTTTTCATTCTTTACTCTGACCAGTGTTGTTATTCTTTTTCGTGCTTCTAGTTAATACATGGAAAAACTTTTTCTTGTCGAACACAAGTATCTTTCGATTCTCTTTTGCAAAAGTATGGTATTCAGAGATAACGAAGCAAAAGAGAAAAGTTTATTACGGAAAGCTGTTTCTTCTACTAATTGCATTGTGTGATTGCACCGCTTCTATATGTTCCCCAAAAACACTGTCATCTGAGCATTGCAAAAGCTCCCTTTAACAAACATAGCAAAAAAGCATCGTGCTAATGTTCGAACCGCGGAAAACCGTGAATCATGTTCGAATCGCATCAATCGCGGCTCCTGCTGCTTTTGCCGCTGAAGAAAGAAGCCAGTCAGTTGAAAGACGTGCACTGAATTGCGTCTTCAGTAATCAGCCGGCAGCGTTTCTATTCCAACAAATCGCGGTTGAAACCTGAAAGTGACTCCAATTCTGGTGTTGTAAGTGAATGGATGCTGGATCCCAGTGTTAGTGAGAGGGAAAGTTTTGATTTTCATTCTGCTCTACTACTGAATGCAACGTACGTCTGCATCGTTCATTCATCTACGAGCACGTTTTCATTCTTTTCTCTGACCAGTCTTGTTATTCCTTTTCGTACCTCTTTTTAATATCGTCACACAAGTTTTTCTTGCCAAACAAACAATTCATTCCCTTTTTCTTTTGGAACGGTATGGTATTCAGAGCTAAAAAGTCAAATAGTAGCGTTAAGTACGTTAAACTTTTTCTTCTACCAAATGTATGTTTGATTCCACCTCTTCTAAGTGTTCCCCAAAAACACTATCATCGGAGCTTTGCAAAAGCCTTCTTTAACAAGCAGAGCAAACCGGCAGAGTGTTAATATTCGAACCGCGAAGAACCTCGGATTCCGCTCGAATCTCATCAATCGCGGCTCCTGCTGCTTTTGCCGCTGAAGAAAGACGCCAGTCTGACGGCAGCAGTGCACTGAATCGCGGCTTTTCAAAAATCAGCCGGTAGCGGTTCTTCTCCAACAATTCGCGGTTTACACGTGAAAGTGACTCGGTTTCAGGAGTTGGAAGAGAATGTGTGCTGGATCCCAATTTAATAGGAGTGAAAGTTTTAATTCTTTTTCTGCTCTGTTACTGTATGCAACGTACGTCTGAATCGTTCATTCATCTGCGAGCACGTTTTCATTCTTTTCTCT
Source organism: Callipepla californica brunnescens (assembly GCA_023055505.1). NCBI lineage: Eukaryota > Metazoa > Chordata > Aves > Galliformes > Odontophoridae > Callipepla > Callipepla californica. The sequence continues at coordinate 37,867 of JALIRH010000057.1, read as the reverse complement.
GACCAGTGCTGTTATCCTTTTTACTTCCTTAATCTAACACATTCATTCCAAATTTCTTACAATACCGGCGGATCTTTCTCATTCTCTCTCAAAAAGGTATGTTTTTCAAACTATGAAAGCTATGGAGAGACGTTAAGTACGGAAAGATAATTCCTCTCCCAAAGGTGTGTGTGATTCCACCGCTTCTAAGGGTTCCCCAGAAAACCTTGTCACCGGAGCATCGGAATAGCCCCCTTTAAGAAGCAGAGAAAAAGCGGCAGAGAGTTTGATGCTCGAACCGCGCTTAGCCGCGGATTCCGATTCAATCGCACCAGTCGCGGCTCCTGCTGCTTTTGCCGCTGAAGAAAGACGCCAGTCAGCCGGTTGCCGTGCACTGAATCGCGGCATCAATAATCAGCCGGTAGCGGTTCTTCTTTAACAAATCGGGGTTTACACGTGAAAGTGACTCCGTTTCAGGAGTTGTAAGTGTATGTATGCTGCATCCCAATGTTAGTGGGAGGGAAAGTTTTGATTCTCATTCTGCTCTGCTACTGAATGCAACTTATGTCTGCATTGTTCATTCATCTACGAGCACGTTTTCATTCTTTACTCTGACCAGTGTTGTTATTCTTTTTCGTGCTTCTAGTTAATACATGGAAAAACTTTTTCTTGTCGAACACAAGTATCTTTCGATTCTCTTTTGCAAAAGTATGGTATTCAGAGATAACGAAGCAAAAGAGAAAAGTTTATTACGGAAAGCTGTTTCTTCTACTAATTGCATTGTGTGATTGCACCGCTTCTATATGTTCCCCAAAAACACTGTCATCTGAGCATTGCAAAAGCTCCCTTTAACAAAAATAACAAACCGGCAGCGTGCTAATCTTCGAACCGCGGAAAACCGTGAATCATGTTCGAATCGCATCAATCGCGGCTCCTGCTGCTTTTGCCGCTGAAGAAAGAAGCCAGTCAGTTGAAAGACGTGCACTGAATTGCGTCTTCAGTAATCAGCCGGCAACGTTTCTATTCCAACAAATCGCGGTTGAAACCTGAAAGTGACTCCAATTCTGGTGTTGTAAGTGAATGGATGCTGGATCCCAGTGTTAGTGAGAGGGAAAGTTTTGATTCTCATTCTGCTCTACTACTGAATGCAACGTATGTCTGCATCGTTCATTCATCTACGAGCACGTTTTCATTCTTTTCTCTGACCAGTCTTGTTATTCCTTTTCCTACCTCTAGTTAATATCGTCACACAAGTTTTTCTTGCCAAACAAACAATTCATTCCCTTTTTCTTTTGGAACGGTATGGTATTCAGCGCTAAAAAGTCCAATAGTAGCGTTAAGTACGTTAAACTTTTTCTTCTACCAAATGTATGTTTGATTCCACCTCTTCTAAGTGTTCCCCAAAAACACTGTCAGTGGAGCGTTGCAAAAGCCACTTTTAACAAACATAGCAAACCGGCAGCGTGTTAATGTTCGAACCGCGAAGAACCGCGTCTCAGGCTCGAATCGCATCAATCGCGGCTCCTGCTGCTTTTGCCGCTGAAGAAAGACGCCAGTCAGGCGGCAGCAGTGCACTGAATCGCGGCTTTTCAAAAATCAGCCGGTAGCGGTCCTATTCCAACAATTCGCGGTTTACACGTGAAAGTGACTCGGTTTCTGGAGTTGGAAGAGAATGTGTGCTGGATCCCAGTGTTAATGGGAAGGAAAGTTTTGATTCTCATTCTGCTCTGCTACTGAATGCAACGTATGTCTGCATCGTTCATTCATCTGCGAGCACGTTTTCATTCTTTTCTCTGACCAGTGCTGTTATCCTTTTTACTTCCTCAATCTAACACATTCACTTCAATTTTCTTACAATACCCGCGGATCTTTCTCATTCTCTCTCAAAAAGGGATGTTTTTCAGAACTATGGAAGCAATGGAGAGGCGTTAAGTACGGAAAGCTGGTTCCTCTCCCAAAGGCGTGTGTGATTCCACCGCTTCTAAGGGTTCCCCAGAAAACCTTGTCACCGGAGCATCGGAATAGCCCCCTTTAAGAAGCAGAGAAAAAGCGGCAGAGTATTTGATGCTCGAACCGCGCTTAGCCGCGGATTCCGATTCAATCGCACCAGTCGCGGCTCCTGCTGCTTTTGCCGCTGAAGAAAGACGCTAGAAAGCCGGTAAAAGTGCACTGAATCGCGGCTTCAGTAATCAGCCGGTAGCGGTTCTATTCCAACAAATCGCGGTTGAAACCTGAAAGTGACTCCAATTCTGGTGTTGTAAGTGAATGGATGCTGGATCCCAATGTTAGTGGGAGGGAAAGTTTTGATTCTCATTCTGCTCTACTACAGAATGCAACGTATGTCTGCATCATTCATTCATCTACGAGCACGTTTTCATTCCTTTCTCTGACCAGTCTTGTTACCTTTTTTAGTTCCTCTAGTTAATACCGTCACACAAGTTTTTCTTGCCAAACAAACAATTCATTCCCTTTTTCTATTGGAACGGTATGGTATTCAGAGCTAAAAAGTCAAATAGTAGCGTTAAGTACGTCAAGCTGTTTCTTCTATCAAATGTATATTTGGTTCCACCTCTTCTAAGTGTTCCCCAAAAGCACTGCCAGTGGAGATTTGCTAAAGCCACTTCAAACAAACATAGCAAACCGGCAGCGTGTTAATGTTCGAACCGCGAAGAACTTTGAATTCAGCTCGAATCGCATCAATCGCGGCTACTGCTGCTTTTGCCGCTGAAGAAAGACGCCAGTCAGCCGGTAAAAGTGCACTGAATCGCGGCTTCAGTAATCAGCCGGTAGCGGTTCTTCTCCAACAAATCGCGCTTTACACGTGAAAGTGACTCCGTTTCAGGAGTTTTAAGTGTATGTGTGTTGCATCCCAATGTTAGTGGGAGGGAACGTTTTGATTCTCATTCTGCTCTACTACTGAATGCAACGTACGTCTGCATCATTCATTCATCTACGAGCACGTTTTCATTCTTTTCTCTGACCAGTCTTGTTATTCCTTTTCCTACCTCTTTTTAATATCTTCACACAAGTTTTTCTTGCCAAACAAACAATTCATTCCCTTTTTCTTTTGGAACGGTATGGTATTCAGAGCTAAAAAGTCAAATAGTAGCGTTAAGTACGTTAAACTTTTTCTTCTACCAAATGTATGTTTGATTCCACCTCTTCTAAGTGTTCCCCAAAAACACTGTCAGTGGAGTGTTGCAAAAGCCACTTTTAACAAACATAGCAAACCGGCAGCGTGTTAATGTTCGTACCGCGAAGAACCGCGTCTCAGGCTCGAATCGCATCAATCGCGGCTACTGCTGCTTTTGCCGCTGAAGAAAGACGCCAGTCAGGCGGCAGCAGTGCTCTGAATCGCGGCTTTTCAAAAATCAGCCGGTAAGCGGTCCTATTCCAACAATTCGCGGTTTACACGTGAAAGTGACTCGGTTTCTGGAGTTGGAAGAGAATGTGTGCTGGATCCCAGTGTTAATGGGAAGGAAAGTTTTGATTCTCATTCTGCTCTGCTACTGAATGCAACGTATGTCTGCATCGTTCATTCATCTGCGAGCACGTTTTCATTCTTTTCTCTGACCAGTGCTGTTATCCTTTTTACTTCCTCAATCTAACACATTCACTTCAATTTTCTTACAATACCCGCGGATCTTTCTCATTCTCTCTCAAAAAGGGATGTTTTTCAGAACTATGGAAGCAATGGAGAGGCGTTAAGTACGGAAAGCTGGTTCCTCTCCCAAAGGCGTGTGTGATTCTACCGCTTCTAAATGTTCCCCTGAAAACCTTGTCACCGGAGCATCGGAATAGCCCCCTTTAAGAAGCAGAGAAAAAGCGGCAGAGAGTTTGATGCTCGAACCGCGCTTAGCCGCGGATTCCGATTCAATCGCACCAGTCGCGGCTCCTGCTGCTTTTGCCGCTGAAGAAAGAAGCCAGTCAGCCGGTTGCCGTGCACTGAATCGCGGCATCAATAATCAGCCGGTAGCGGTTCTTCTTTAACAAATCGGGGTTTACACGTGAAAGTGACTCCGTTTCAGGAGTTGTAAGTGTATGTATGCTGCATCCCAATGTTAGTGGGAGGGAAAGTTTTGATTCTCATTCTGCTCTGCTACTGAATGCAACTTATGTCTGCATTGTTCATTCATCTACGAGCACGTTTTCATTCTTTACTCTGACCAGTGTTGTTATTCTTTTTCGTGCTTCTAGTTAATACATGGAAAAACTTTTTCTTGTCGAACACAAGTATCTTTCGATTCTCTTTTGCAAAAGTATGGTATTCAGAGATAACGAAGCAAAAGAGAAAAGTTTATTACGGAAAGCTGTTTCTTCTACTAATTGCATTGTGTGATTGCACCGCTTCTATATGTTCCCCAAAAACACTGTCATCTGAGCATTGCAAAAGCTCCCTTTAACAAACATAGCAAAAAAGCATCGTGCTAATGTTCGAACCGCGGAAAACCGTGAATCATGTTCGAATCGCATCAATCGCGGCTCCTGCTGCTTTTGCCGCTGAAGAAAGAAGCCAGTCAGTTGAAAGACGTGCACTGAATTGCGTCTTCAGTAATCAGCCGGCAGCGTTTCTATTCCAACAAATCGCGGTTGAAACCTGAAAGTGACTCCAATTCTGGTGTTGTAAGTGTATGTATGTTGCATCCCAATGTTAGTGGGAGGGAAAGTTTTGATTCTCATTCTGCTCTACTACTGAATGCAACGTACGTCTGCATCGTTCATTCATCTACGAGCACGTTTTCATTCTTTTCTCTGACCAGTCTTGTTATTCCTTTTCCTACCTCTTTTTAATATCGTCACACAAGTTTTTCTTGCCAAACAAACAATTCATTCCCTTTTTCTTTTGGAACGGTATGGTATTCAGAGCTAAAAAGTCAAATAGTAGCGTTAAGTACGTTAAACTTTTTCTTCTACCAAATGTATGTTTGATTCCACCTCTTCTAAGTGTTCCCCAAAAACACTATCATCGGAGCTTTGCAAAAGCCTTCTTTAACAAGCAGAGCAAACCGGCAGCGTGTTAATATTCGAACCGCTCAGAACCTCGGATTCCGCTCGAATCTCATCAATCGCGGCTCCTGCTGCTTTTGCCGCTGAAGAAAGACGCCAGTCTGACGGCAGCAGTGCACTGAATCGCGGCTTTTCAAAAATCAGCCGGTAGCGGTTCTTCTCCAACAATTCGCGGTTTACACGTGAAAGTGACTCGGTTTCAGGAGTTGGAAGAGAATGTGTGCTGGATCCCAGTTTTAATAGGAGTGAAAGTTTTAATTCTTTTTCTGCTCTGTTACTGTATGCAACGTACGTCTGAATCGTTCATTCATCTGCGAGCACGTTTTCATTCTTTTCTCTGACCAGTGCTGTTATCCTTTTTACTTCCTTAATCTAACACATTCATTCCAAATTTCTTACAATACCGGCGGATCTTTCTCATTCTCTCTCAAAAAGGTATGTTTTTCAAACTATGAAAGCTATGGAGAGACGTTAAGTACGGAAAGATAATTCCTCTCCCAAAGGTGTGTGTGATTCCACCGCTTCTAAGGGTTCCCCAGAAAACCTTGTCACCGGAGCATCGGAATAGCCCCCTTTAAGAAGCAGAGAAAAAGCGGCCGAGAGTTTGATGCTCGAACCGCGCTTAGCCGCGGATTCCGATTCAATCGCACCAGTCGCGGCTCCTGCTGCTTTTGCCGCTGAAGAAAGACGCCAGTCAGCCTGCTGCCGTGCACTGAATCGCGGCATCAATAATCAGCCGGTAGCGGTTCTTCTTTAACAAATCGGGGTTTACACGTGAAAGTGACTCCGTTTCAGGAGTTGTAAGTGTATGTATGCTGCATCCCAATGTTAGTGGGAGGGAAAGTTTTGATTCTCATTCTGCTCTGCTACTGAATGCAACTTATGTCTGCATTGTTCATTCATCTACGAGCACGTTTTCATTCTTTACTCTGACCAGTGTTGTTATTCTTTTTCGTGCTTCTAGTTAATACATGGAAAAACTTTTTCTTGTCGAACACAAGTATCTTTCGATTCTCTTTTGCAAAAGTATGGTATTCAGAGATAACGAAGCAAAAGAGAAAAGTTTATTACGGAAAGCTGTTTCTTCTACTAATTGCATTGTGTGATTGCACCGCTTCTATATGTTCCCCAAAAACACTGTCATCTGAGCATTGCAAAAGCTCCCTTTAACAAAAATAACAAACCGGCAGCGTGCTAATGTTCGAACCGCGGAAAACCGTGAATCATGTTCGAATCGCATCAATCGCGGCTCCTGCTGCTTTTGCCGCTGAAGAAAGAAGCCAGTCAGTTGAAAGACGTGCACTGAATTGCGTCTTCAGTAATCAGCCGGCAACGTTTCTATTCCAACAAATCGCGGTTGAAACCTGAAAGTGACTCCAATTCTGGTGTTGTAAGTGAATGGATGCTGGATCCCAGTGTCAGTGAGAGGGAAAGTTTTGATTCTCACTCTGCTCTACTACTGAATGCAACGTATGTCTGCATCGTTCATTCATCTACGAGCACGTTTTCATTCTTTTCTCTGACCAGTCTTGTTATTCCTTTTCCTACCTCTAGTTAATATCGTCACACAAGTTTTTCTTGCCAAACAAACAATTCATTCCCTTTTTCTTTTGGAACGGTATGGTATTCAGCGCTAAAAAGTCCAATAGTAGCGTTAAGTACGTTAAACTTTTTCTTCTACCAAATGTATGTTTGATTCCACCTCTTCTAAGTGTTCCCCAAAAACACTGTCAGTGGAGCGTTGCAAAAGCCACTTTTAACAAACATAGCAAACCGGCAGCGTGTTAATGTTCGAACCGCGAAGAACCGCGTCTCAGGCTCGAATCGCATCAATCGCGGCTCCTGCTGCTTTTGCCGCTGAAGAAAGACGCCAGTCAGGCGGCAGCAGTGCACTGAATCGCGGCTTTTCAAAAATCAGCCGGTAGCGGTCCTATTCCAACAATTCGCGGTTTACACGTGAAAGTGACTCGGTTTCTGGAGTTGGAAGAGAATGTGTGCTGGATCCCAGTGTTAATGGGAAGGAAAGTTTTGATTCTCATTCTGCTCTGCTACTGAATGCAACGTATGTCTGCATCGTTCATTCATCTGCGAGCACGTTTTCATTCTTTTCTCTGACCAGTGCTGTTATCCTTTTTACTTCCTCAATCTAACACATTCACTTCAATTTTCTTACAATACCCGCGGATCTTTCTCATTCTCTCTCAAAAAGGGATGTTTTTCAGAACTATGGAAGCAATGGAGAGGCGTTAAGTACGGAAAGCTGGTTCCTCTCCCAAAGGCGTGTGTGATTCCACCGCTTCTAAGGGTTCCCCAGAAAACCTTGTCACCGGAGCATCGGAATAGCCCCCTTTAAGAAGCAGAGAAAAAGCGGCAGAGTATTTGATGCTCGAACCGCGCTTAGCCGCGGATTCCGATTCAATCGAACCAGTCGCGGCTCCTGCTGCTTTTGCCGCTGAAGAAAGACGCTAGAAAGCCGGTAAAAGTGCACTGAATCGCGGCTTCAGTAATCAGCCGGTAGCGGTTCTATTCCAACAAATCGCGGTTGAAACCTGAAAGTGACTCCAATTCTGGTGTTGTAAGTGAATGGATGCTGGATCCCAATGTTAGTGGGAGGGAAAGTTTTGATTCTCATTCTGCTCTACTACAGAATGCAACGTATGTCTGCATCATTCATTCATCTACGAGCACGTTTTCATTCCTTTCTCTGACCAGTCTTGTTACCTTTTTTAGTTCCTCTAGTTAATACCGTCACACAAGTTTTTCTTGCCAAACAAACAATTCATTCCCTTTTTCTATTGGAACGGTATGGTATTCAGAGCTAAAAAGTCAAATAGTAGCGTTAAGTACGTCAAGCTGTTTCTTCTATCAAATGTATATTTGGTTCCACCTCTTCTAAGTGTTCCCCAAAAGCACTGCCAGTGGAGATTTGCTAAAGCCACTTCAAACAAACATAGCAAACCGGCAGCGTGTTAATGTTCGAACCGCGAAGAACTTTGAATTCAGCTCGAATCGCATCAATCGCGGCTACTGCTGCTTTTGCCGCTGAAGAAAGACGCCAGTCAGCCGGTAAAAGTGCACTGAATCGCGGCTTCAGTAATCAGCCGGTAGCGGTTCTTCTCCAACAAATCGCGCTTTACACGTGAAAGTGACTCCGTTTCAGGAGTTTTAAGTGTATGTATGTTGCATCCCAATGTTAGTGGGAGGGAAAGTTTTGATTCTCATTCTGCTCTACTACTGAATGCAACGTACGTCTGCATCATTCATTCATCTACGAGCACGTTTTCATTCTTTTCTCTGAGCAGTCTTGTTATTCCTTTTCCTACCTCTTTTTAATATCTTCACACAAGTTTTTCTTGCCAAACAAACAATTCATTCCCTTTTTCTTTTGGAACGGTATGGTATTCAGAGCTAAAAAGTCAAATAGTAGCGTTAAGTACGTTAAACTTTTTCTTCTACCAAATGTATGTTTGATTCCACCTCTTCTAAGTGTTCCCCAAAAACACTGTCAGTGGAGTGTTGCAAAAGCCACTTTTAACAAACATAGCAAACCGGCAGCGTGTTAATGTTCGTACCGCGAAGAACCGCGTCTCAGGCTCGAATCGCATCAATCGCGGCTACTGCTGCTTTTGCCGCTGAAGAAAGACGCCAGTCAGGCGGCAGCAGTGCACTGAATCGCGGCTTTTCAAAAATCAGCCGGTAAGCGGTCCTATTCCAACAATTCGCGGTTTACACGTGAAAGTGACTCGGTTTCTGGAGTTGGAAGAGAATGTGTGCTGGATCCCAGTATTAATGGGAAGGAAAGTTTTGATTCTCATTCTGCTCTGTTACTGAGTGCAACGTATGTCTGAATCGTTCATTCATCTGCGAGCACGTTTTCCTTCTTTTCTCTGACCAGTGCTGTTATCCTTTTTACTTCCTCAATCTAACACATTCACTTCAATTTTCTTACAATACCCGCGGATCTTTCTCATTCTCTCTCAAAAAGGGATGTTTTTCAGAACTATGGAAGCAATGGAGAGGCGTTAAGTACGGAAAGCTGGTTCCTCTCCCAAAGGCGTGTGTGATTCCACCGCTTCTAAGGGTTCCCCAGAAAACCTTGTCACCGGAGCATCGGAATAGCCCCCTTTAAGAAGCAGAGAAAAAGCGGCAGAGTATTTGATGCTCGAACCGCGCTTAGCCGCGGATTCCGATTCAATCGCACCAGTCGCGGCTCCTGCTGCTTTTGCCGCTGAAGAAAGACGCTAGTCAGCCGGTAAAAGTGCACTGAATCGCGGCTTCAGTAATCAGCCGGTAGCGGTTCTTCTCCAACAAATCGCGGTTTACACGTGAAAGTGACTCGGTTTCAGGAGTTGTATGTGTATGTATGCTGCATCCCAATGTTAGTGGGAGGGAAAGTTTTGATTCTCATTCTGCTCTGCTACTGAATGCAACGTATGTCTGCATTGTTCATTCATCTACAAGCACGTTTTCATTCTTTACTCCGACCAGTGTTGTTATTCTTTTTCGTGCTTCTAGTTAATACATGGAAAAACTTTTTCTTGTCGAACACAAGTATCTTTCGATTCTCTTTTGCAAAAGTATGGTATTCAGAGATAACGAAGCAAAAGAGAAAAGTTTATTACGGAAAGCTGTTTCTTCTACTAATTGCATTGTGTGATTGCACCGCTTCTATATGTTCCACAAAAACACTGTCATCTGAGCATTGCAAAAGCTCCCTTTAACAAACATAGCAAAAAAGCATCGTGCTAATGTTCGAACCGCGGAAAACCGTGAATCATGTTCGAATCGCACCAGTCGCGGCTCCTGCTGCTTTTGCCGCTGAAGAAAGACGCCAGTCAGCCGGTTGCCGTGCACTGAATCGCGGCATCAATAATCAGCCGGTAGCGGTTCTTCTTTAACTAATCGGGGTTTACACGTGAAAGTGACTCGGTTTCAGGAGTTGTAAGTGTATGTATGCTGCATCCCAATGTTAGTGGGAGGGAAAGTTTTGATTCTCATTCTGCTCTGCTACTGAATGCAACTTATGTCTGCATTGTTCATTCATCTACGAGCACGTTTTCATTCTTTACTCTGACCAGTGTTGTTATTCTTTTTCGTGCTTCTAGTTAATACATGGAAAAACTTTTTCTTGTCGAACACAAGTATCTTTCGATTCTCTTTTGCAAAAGTATGGTATTCAGAGATAACGAAGCAAAAGAGAAAAGTTTATTACGGAAAGCTGTTTCTTCTACTAATTGCATTGTGTGATTGCACCGCTTCTATATGTTCCCCAAAAACACTGTCATCTGAGCATTGCAAAAGCTCCCTTTAACAAAAATAACAAACCGGCAGCGTGCTAATCTTCGAACCGCGGAAAACCGTGAATCATGTTCGAATCGCATCAATCGCGGCTCCTGCTGCTTTTGCCGCTGAAGAAAGAACCAGTCAGTTGAAAGACGTGCACTGAATTGCGTCTTCAGTAATCAGCCGGCAACGTTTCTATTCCAACAAATCGCGGTTGAAACCTGAAAGTGACTCCAATTCTGGTGTTGTAAGTGAATGGATGCTGGATCCCAGTGTTAGTGAGAGGGAAAGTTTTGATTCTCACTCTGCTCTACTACTGAATGCAACGTATGTCTGCATCGTTCATTCATCTACGAGCACGTTTTCATTCTTTTCTCTGACCAGTCTTGTTATTCCTTTTCCTACCTCTAGTTAATATCGTCACACAAGTTTTTCTTGCCAAACAAACAATTCATTCCCTTTTTCTTTTGGAACGGTATGGTATTCAGCGCTAAAAAGTCCAATAGTAGCGTTAAGTACGTTAAACTTTTTCTTCTACCAAATGTATGTTTGATTCCACCTCTTCTAAGTGTTCCCCAAAAACACTGTCAGTGGAGCGTTGCAAAAGCCACTTTTAACAAACATAGCAAACCGGCAGCGTGTTAATGTTCGAACCGCGAAGAACCGCGTCTCAGGCTCGAATCGCATCAATCGCGGCTCCTGCTGCTTTTGCCGCTGAAGAAAGACGCCAGTCAGGCGGCAGCAGTGCACTGAATCGCGGCTTTTCAAAAATCAGCCGGTAGCGGTCCTATTCCAACAATTCGCGGTTTACACGTGAAAGTGACTCGGTTTCTGGAGTTGGAAGAGAATGTGTGCTGGATCCCAGTGTTAATGGGAAGGAAAGTTTTGATTCTCATTCTGCTCTGCTACTGAATGCAACGTATGTCTGCATCGTTCATTCATCTGCGAGCACGTTTTCATTCTTTTCTCTGACCAGTGCTGTTATCCTTTTTACTTCCTCAATCTAACACATTCACTTCAATTTTCTTACAATACCCGCGGATCTTTCTCATTCTCTCTCAAAAAGGGATGTTTTTCAGAACTATGGAAGCAATGGAGAGGCGTTAAGTACGGAAAGCTGGTTCCTCTCCCAAAGGCGTGTGTGATTCCACCGCTTCTAAGGGTTCCCCAGAAAACCTTGTCACCGGAGCATCGGAATAGCCCCCTTTAAGAAGCAGAGAAAAAGCGGCAGAGTATTTGATGCTCGAACCGCGCTTAGCCGCGGATTCCGATTCAATCGCACCAGTCGCGGCTCCTGCTGCTTTTGCGGCTGAAGAAAGACGCTAGAAAGCCGGTAAAAGTGCACTGAATCGCGGCTTCAGTAATCAGCCGGTAGCGGTTCTATTCCAACAAATCGCGGTTGAAACCTGAAAGTGACTCCAATTCTGGTGTTGTAAGTGAATGGATGCTGGATCCCAATGTTAGTGGGAGGGAAAGTTTTGATTCTCATTCTGCTCTACTACAGAATGCAACGTATGTCTGCATCATTCATTCATCTACGAGCACGTTTTCATTCCTTTCTCTGACCAGTCTTGTTACCTTTTTTAGTTCCTCTAGTTAATACCGTCACACAAGTTTTTCTTGCCAAACAAACAATTCATTCCCTTTTTCTATTGGAACGGTATGGTATTCAGAGCTAAAAAGTCAAATAGTAGCGTTAAGTACGTCAAGCTGTTTCTTCTATCAAATGTATATTTGGTTCCACCTCTTCTAAGTGTTCCCCAAAAGCACTGCCAGTGGAGATTTGCTAAAGCCACTTCAAACAAACATAGCAAACCGGCAGCGTGTTAATGTTCGAACCGCGAAGAACTTTGAATTCAGCTCGAATCGCATCAATCGCGGCTACTGCTGCTTTTGCCGCTGAAGAAAGACGCCAGTCAGCCGGTAAAAGTGCACTGAATCGCGGCTTCAGTAATCAGCCGGTAGCGGTTCTTCTCCAACAAATCGCGCTTTACACGTGAAAGTGACTCCGTTTCAGGAGTTTTAAGTGTATGTATGTTGCATCCCAATGTTAGTGGGAGGGAAAGTTTTGATTCTCATTCTGCTGTACTACTGAATGCAACGTACGTCTGCATCATTCATTCATCTACGAGCACGTTTTCATTCTTTTCTCTGACCAGTCTTGTTATTCCTTTTCCTACCTCTTTTTAATATCTTCACACAAGTTTTTCTTGCCAAACAAACAATTCATTCCCTTTTTCTTTTGGAACGGTATGGTATTCAGAGCTAAAAAGTCAAATAGTAGCGTTAAGTACGTTAAACTTTTTCTTCTACCAAATGTATGTTTGATTCCACCTCTTCTAAGTGTTCCCCAAAAATACTGTCAGTGGAGTGTTGCAAAAGCCACTTTTAACAAACATAGCAAACCGGCAGCGTGTTAATGTTCGTACCGCGAAGAACCGCGTCTCAGGCTCGAATCGCATCAATCGCGGCTACTGCTGCTTTTGCCGCTGAAGAAAGACGCCAGTCAGGCGGCAGCAGTGCACTGAATCGCGGCTTTTCAAAAATCAGCCGGTAAGCGGTCCTATTCCAACAATTCGCGGTTTACACGTGAAAGTGACTCGGTTTCTGGAGTTGGAAGAGAATGTGTGCTGGATCCCAGTATTAATGGGAAGGAAAGTTTTGATTCTCATTCTGCTCTGTTACTGAGTGCAACGTATGTCTGCATCGTTCATTCATCTGCGAGCACGTTTTCCTTCTTTTCTCTGACCAGTGCTGTTATCCTTTTTACTTCCTCAATCTAACACATTCACTTCAATTTTCTTACAATACCCGCGGATCTTTCTCATTCTCTCTCAAAAAGGTATGTTTTTCAGAACTATGGAAGCAATGGAGAGGCGTTAAGTACGGAAAGCTGGTTCCTCTCCCAAAGGCGTGTGTGATTCCACCGCTTCTAAGGGTTCCCCAGAAAACCTTGTCACCGGAGCATCGGAATAGCCCCCTTTAAGAAGCAGAGAAAAAGCGGCAGAGTATTTGATGCTCGAACCGCGCTTAGCCGCGGATTCCGATTCAATCGCACCAGTCGCGGCTCCTGCTGCTTTTGCCGCTGAAGAAAGACGCTAGAAAGCCGGTAAAAGTGCACTGAATCGCGGCTTCAGTAATCAGCCGGTAGCGGTTCTATTCCAACAAATCGCGGTTGAAACCTGAAAGTGACTCCAATTCTGGTGTTGTAAGTGAATGGATGCTGGATCCCAATGTTAGTGGGAGGGAAAGTTTTGATTCTCATTCTGCTCTACTACAGAATGCAACGTATGTCTGCATCATTCATTCATCTACGAGCACGTTTTCATTCCTTTCTCTGACCAGTCTTGTTACCTTTTTTAGTTCCTCTAGTTAATACCGTCACACAAGTTTTTCTTGCCAAACAAACAATTCATTCCCTTTTTCTATTGGAACGGTATGGTATTCAGAGCTAAAAAGTCAAATAGTAGCGTTAAGTACGTCAAGCTGTTTCTTCTATCAAATGTATATTTGGTTCCACCTCTTCTAAGTGTTCCCCAAAAGCACTGCCAGTGGAGATTTGCTAAAGCCACTTCAAACAAACATAGCAAACCGGCAGCGTGTTAATGTTCGAACCGCGAAGAACTTTGAATTCAGCTCGAATCGCATCAATCGCGGCTACTGCTGCTTTTGCCGCTGAAGAAAGACGCCAGTCAGCCGGTAAAAGTGCACTGAATCGCGGCTTCAGTAATCAGCCGGTAGCGGTTCTTCTCCAACAAATCGCGCTTTACACGTGAAAGTGACTCCGTTTCAGGAGTTTTAAGTGTATGTATGTTGCATCCCAATGTTAGTGGGAGGGAAAGTTTTGATTCTCATTCTGCTCTACTACTGAATGCAACGTACGTCTGCATCATTCATTCATCTACGAGCACGTTTTCATTCTTTTCTCTGACCAGTCTTGTTATTCCTTTTCCTACCTCTTTTTAATATCTTCACACAAGTTTTTCTTGCCAAACAAACAATTCATTCCCTTTTTCTTTTGGAACGGTATGGTATTCAGAGCTAAAAAGTCAAATAGTAGCGTTAAGTACGTTAAACTTTTTCTTCTACCAAATGTATGTTTGATTCCACCTCTTCTAAGTGTTCCCCAAAAACACTGTCAGTGGAGTGTTGCAAAAGCCACTTTTAACAAACATAGCAAACCGGCAGCGTGTTAATGTTCGTACCGCGAAGAACCGCGTCTCAGGCTCGAATCGCATCAATCGCGGCTACTGCTGCTTTTGCCGCTGAAGAAAGACGCCAGTCAGGCGGCAGCAGTGCACTGAATCGCGGCTTTTCAAAAATCAGCCGGTAAGCGGTCCTATTCCAACAATTCGCGGTTTACACGTGAAAGTGACTCGGTTTCTGGAGTTGGAAGAGAATGTGTGCTGGATCCCAGTGTTAATGGGAAGGAAAGTTTTGATTCTCATTCTGCTCTGTTACTGAGTGCAACGTATGTCTGAATCGTTCATTCATCTGCGAGCACGTTTTCCTTCTTTTCTCTGACCAGTGCTGTTATCCTTTTTACTTCCTCAATCTAACACATTCACTTCAATTTTCTTACAATACCCGCGGATCTTTCTCATTCTCTCTCAAAAAGGTATGTTTTTCAGAACTATGGAAGCAATGGAGAGGCGTTAAGTACGGAAAGCTGGTTCCTCTCCCAAAGGCGTGTGTGATTCCACCGCTTCTAAGGGTTCCCCAGAAAACCTTGTCACCGGAGCATCGGAATAGCCCCCTTTAAGAAGCAGAGAAAAAGCGGCAGAGTATTTGATGCTCGAACCGCGCTTAGCCGCGGATTCCGATTCAATCGCACCAGTCGCGGCTCCTGCTGCTTTTGCCGCTGAAGAAAGACGCTAGTCAGCCGGTAAAAGTGCACGGAATCGCGGCTTCAGTAATCAGCCGGTAGCGGTTCTTCTCCAACAAATCGCGGTTTACACGTGAAAGTGACTCGGTTTCAGGAGTTGTATGTGTATGTATGCTGCATCCCAATGTTAGTGGGAGGGAAAGTTTTGATTCTCATTCTGCTCTGCTACTGAATGCAACGTATGTCTGCATTGTTCATTCATCTACAAGCACGTTTTCATTCTTTACTCCGACCAGTGTTGTTATTCTTTTTCGTGCTTCTAGTTAATACATGGAAAAACTTTTTCTTGTCGAACACAAGTATCTTTCGATTCTCTTTTGCAAAAGTATGGTATTCAGAGATAACGAAGCAAAAGAGAAAAGTTTATTACGGAAAGCTGTTTCTTCTACTAATTGCATTGTGTGATTGCACCGCTTCTATATGTTCCCCAAAAACACTGTCATCTGAGCATTGCAAAAGCTCCCTTTAACAAAAATAACAAACATAGCAAAAAAGCATCGTGCTAATGTTCGAACCGCGGAAAACCGTGAATCATGTTCGAATCGCATCAATCGCGGCTCCTGCTGCTTTTGCCGCTGAAGAAAGAAGCCAGTCAGTTGAAAGACGTGCACTGAATTGCGTCTTCAGTAATCAGCCGGCAGCGTTTCTATTCCAACAAATCGCGGTTGAAACCTGAAAGTGACTCCAATTCTGGTGTTGTAAGTGTATGTATGTTGCATCCCAATGTTAGTGGGAGGGAAAGTTTTGATTTTCATTCTGCTCTACTACTGAATGCAACGTACGTCTGCATCGTTCATTCATCTACGAGCACGTTTTCATTCTTTTCTCTGACCAGTCTTGTTATTCCTTTTCGTACCTCTTTTTAATATCGTCACACAAGTTTTTCTTGCCAAACAAACAATTCATTCCCTTTTTCTTTTGGAACGGTATGTTATTCAGAGCTAAAAAGTCAAATAGTAGCGTTAAGTACGTTAAACTTTTTCTTCTACCAAATGTATGTTTGATTCCACCTCTTCTAAGTGTTCCCCAAAAACACTATCATCGGAGCTTTGCAAAAGCCTTCTTTAACAAGCAGAGCAAACCGGCAGAGTGTTAATATTCGAACCGCGAAGAACCTCGGATTCCGCTCGAATCTCATCAATCGCGGCTCCTGCTGCTTTTGCCGCTGAAGAAAGACGCCAGTCTGACGGCAGCAGTGCACTGAATCGCGGCTTTTCAAAAATCAGCCGGTAGCGGTTCTTCTCCAACAATTCGCGGTTTACACGTGAAAGTGACTCGGTTTCAGGAGTTGGAAGAGAATGTGTGCTGGATCCCAATTTAATAGGAGTGAAAGTTTTAATTCTTTTTCTGCTCTGTTACTGTATGCAACGTACGTCTGAATCGTTCATTCATCTGCGAGCACGTTTTCATTCTTTTCTCTGACCAGTGCTGTTATCCTTTTTACTTCCTTAATCTAACACATTCATTCCAAATTTCTTACAATACCGGCGGATCTTTCTCATTCTCTCTCAAAAAGGTATGTTTTTCAAACTATGAAAGCTATGGAGAGACGTTAAGTACGGAAAGATAATTCCTCTCCCAAAGGTGTGTGTGATTCCACCGCTTCTAAGGGTTCCCCAGAAAACCTTGTCACCGGAGCATCGGAATAGCCCCCTTTAAGAAGCAGAGAAAAAGCGGCAGAGAGTTTGATGCTCGAACCGCGCTTAGCCGCGGATTCCGATTCAATCGCACCAGTCGCGGCTCCTGCTGCTTTTGCCTCTGAAGAAAGACGCCAGTCAGCCGGTTGCCGTGCACTGAATCGCGGCATCAATAATCAGCCGGTAGCGGTTCTTCTTTAACAAATCGGGGTTTACACGTGAAAGTGACTCCGTTTCAGGAGTTGTAAGTGTATGTATGCTGCATCCCAATGTTAGTGGGAGGGAAAGTTTTGATTCTCATTCTGCTCTGCTACTGAATGCAACTTATGTCTGCATTGTTCATTCATCTACGAGCACGTTTTCATTCTTTACTCTGACCAGTGTTGTTATTCTTTTTCGTGCTTCTAGTTAATACATGGAAAAACTTTTTCTTGTCGAACACAAGTATCTTTCGATTCTCTTTTGCAAAAGTATGGTATTCAGAGATAACGAAGCAAAAGAGAAAAGTTTATTACGGAAAGCTGTTTCTTCTACTAATTGCATTGTGTGATTGCACCGCTTCTATATGTTCCCCAAAAACACTGTCATCTGAGCATTGCAAAAGCTCCCTTTAACAAAAATAACAAACCGGCAGCGTGCTAATCTTCGAACCGCGGAAAACCGTGAATCATGTTCGAATCGCATCAATCGCGGCTCCTGCTGCTTTTGCCGCTGAAGAAAGAAGCCAGTCAGTTGAAAGACGTGCACTGAATTGCGTCTTCAGTAATCAGCCGGCAACGTTTCTATTCCAACAAATCGCGGTTGAAACCTGAAAGTGACTCCAATTCTGGTGTTGTAAGTGAATGGAAGCTGGATCCCAGTGTTAGTGAGAGGGAAAGTTTTGATTCTCACTCTGCTCTACTACTGAATGCAACGTATGTCTGCATCGTTCATTCATCTACGAGCACGTTTTCATTCTTTTCTCTGACCAGTCTTGTTATTCCTTTTCGTACCTCTTTTTAATATCGTCACACAAGTTTTTCTTGCCAAACAAACAATTCATTCCCTTTTTCTTTTGGAACGGTATGTTATTCAGAGCTAAAAAGTCAAATAGTAGCGTTAAGTACGTTAAACTTTTTCTTCTACCAAATGTATGTTTGATTCCACCTCTTCTAAGTGTTCCCCAAAAACACTGTCAGTGGAGCGTTGCAAAAGCCACTTTTAACAAACATAGCAAACCGGCAGCGTGTTAATGTTCGAACCGCGAAGAACCGCGTCTCAGGCTCGAATCGCATCAATCGCGGCTCCTGCTGCTTTTGCCGCTGAAGAAAGACGCCAGTCAGGCGGCAGCAGTGCACTGAATCGCGGCTTTTCAAAAATCAGCCGGTAGCGGTCCTATTCCAACAATTCGCGGTTTACACGTGAAAGTGACTCGGTTTCTGGAGTTGGAAGAGAATGTGTGCTGGATCCCAGTGTTAATGGGAAGGAAAGTTTTGATTCTCATTCTGCTCTGCTACTGAATGCAACGTATGTCTGCATCGTTCATTCATCTGCGAGCACGTTTTCATTCTTTTCTCTGACCAGTGCTGTTATCCTTTTTACTTCCTCAATCTAACACATTCACTTCAATTTTCTTACAATACCCGCGGATCTTTCTCATTCTCTCTCAAAAAGGTATGTTTTTCAGAACTATGGAAGCAATGGAGAGGCGTTAAGTACGGAAAGCTGGTTCCTCTCCCAAAGGCGTGTGTGATTCCACCGCTTCTAAGGGTTCCCCAGAAAACCTTGTCACCGGAGCATCGGAATAGCCCCCTTTAGAAGCAGAGAAAAAGCGGCAGAGTATTTGATGCTCGAACCGCGCTTAGCCGCGGATTCCGATTCAATCGCACCAGTCGCGGCTCCTGCTGCTTTTGCCGCTGAAGAAAGACGCTAGTCAGCCGGTAAAAGTGCACGGAATCGCGGCTTCAGTAATCAGCCGGTAGCGGTTCTTCTCCAACAAATCGCGGTTTACACGTGAAAGTGACTCGGTTTCAGGAGTTGTATGTGTATGTATGCTGCATCCCAATGTTAGTGGGAGGGAAAGTTTTAATTCTCATTCTGCTCTACTACTGAATGCAACGTATCTCTGCATCATTCATTCATCTACGAGCACGTTTTCATTCTTTACTCTGACCAGTGTTGTTATTCTTTTTCGTACTTCTAGTTAATACATGGAAAAACTTTTTCTTGTCGAACACAAGTATCTTTCGATTCTCTTTTGCAAAAGTATGGTATTCAGAGATAACGAAGCAAAAGAGAAACATTTATTAAGGAAAGCTGTTTCCTCTACCAAATGGATGTGTGATTCCACCGCTTATAAGTGTTCCCCAAAAACACTGTCATCTGAGCATTGCAAATGCTACCTTTTACAAACATAGCAAACCGGTAGCGAGCTAATGTTCGAACCGCGGAAAACCGTGAATCATGTTCGAATCGCATCAATCGCGGCTCCTGCTGCTTTTGCCGCTGAAGAAAGAAGCCAGTCAGTTGAAAGACGTGCACTGAATTGCGTCTTCAGTAATCAGCCGGCAGCGTTTCTATTCCAACAAATCGCGGTTGAAACCTGAAAGTGACTCCAATTCTGGTGTTGTAAGTGTATGTATGTTGCATCCCAATGTTAGTGGGAGGGAAAGTTTTGATTTTCATTCTGCTCTACTACTGAATGCAACGTACGTCTGCATCGTTCATTCATCTACGAGCACGTTTTCATTCTTTTCTCTGACCAGTCTTGTTATTCCTTTTCGTACCTCTTTTTAATATCGTCACACAAGTTTTTCTTGCCAAACAAACAATTCATTCCCTTTTTCTTTTGGAACGGTATGTTATTCAGAGCTAAAAAGTCAAATAGTAGCGTTAAGTACGTTAAACTTTTTCTTCTACCAAATGTATGTTTGATTCCACCTCTTCTAAGTGTTCCCCAAAAACACTATCATCGGAGCTTTGCAAAAGCCTTCTTTAACAAGCAGAGCAAACCGGCAGAGTGTTAATATTCGAACCGCGAAGAACCTCGGATTCCGCTCGAATCTCATCAATCGCGGCTCCTGCTGCTTTTGCCGCTGAAGAAAGACGCCAGTCTGACGGCAGCAGTGCACTGAATCGCGGCTTTTCAAAAATCAGCCGGTAGCGGTTCTT
The DNA here is from genome assembly GCA_023055505.1 of Callipepla californica brunnescens. NCBI lineage: Eukaryota > Metazoa > Chordata > Aves > Galliformes > Odontophoridae > Callipepla > Callipepla californica. The sequence goes on along the minus strand of JALIRH010000057.1, from coordinate 17,926 downwards.
CTCCAACAATTCGCGGTTTACACGTGAAAGTGACTCGGTTTCAGGAGTTGGAAGAGAATGTGTGCTGGATCCCAATTTAATAGGAGTGAAAGTTTTAATTCTTTTTCTGCTCTGTTACTGTATGCAACGTACGTCTGAATCGTTCATTCATCTGCGAGCACGTTTTCATTCTTTTCTCTGACCAGTGCTGTTATCCTTTTTACTTCCTTAATCTAACACATTCATTCCAAATTTCTTACAATACCGGCGGATCTTTCTCATTCTCTCTCAAAAAGGTATGTTTTTCAAACTATGAAAGCTATGGAGAGACGTTAAGTACGGAAAGATAATTCCTCTCCCAAAGGTGTGTGTGATTCCACCGCTTCTAAGGGTTCCCCAGAAAACCTTGTCACCGGAGCATCGGAATAGCCCCCTTTAAGAAGCAGAGAAAAAGCGGCAGAGAGTTTGATGCTCGAACCGCGCTTAGCCGCGGATTCCGATTCAATCGCACCAGTCGCGGCTCCTGCTGCTTTTGCCTCTGAAGAAAGACGCCAGTCAGCCGGTTGCCGTGCACTGAATCGCGGCATCAATAATCAGCCGGTAGCGGTTCTTCTTTAACAAATCGGGGTTTACACGTGAAAGTGACTCCGTTTCAGGAGTTGTAAGTGTATGTATGCTGCATCCCAATGTTAGTGGGAGGGAAAGTTTTGATTCTCATTCTGCTCTGCTACTGAATGCAACTTATGTCTGCATTGTTCATTCATCTACGAGCACGTTTTCATTCTTTACTCTGACCAGTGTTGTTATTCTTTTTCGTGCTTCTAGTTAATACATGGAAAAACTTTTTCTTGTCGAACACAAGTATCTTTCGATTCTCTTTTGCAAAAGTATGGTATTCAGAGATAACGAAGCAAAAGAGAAAAGTTTATTACGGAAAGCTGTTTCTTCTACTAATTGCATTGTGTGATTGCACCGCTTCTATATGTTCCCCAAAAACACTGTCATCTGAGCATTGCAAAAGCTCCCTTTAACAAAAATAACAAACCGGCAGCGTGCTAATCTTCGAACCGCGGAAAACCGTGAATCATGTTCGAATCGCATCAATCGCGGCTCCTGCTGCTTTTGCCGCTGAAGAAAGAAGCCAGTCAGTTGAAAGACGTGCACTGAATTGCGTCTTCAGTAATCAGCCGGCAACGTTTCTATTCCAACAAATCGCGGTTGAAACCTGAAAGTGACTCCAATTCTGGTGTTGTAAGTGAATGGAAGCTGGATCCCAGTGTTAGTGAGAGGGAAAGTTTTGATTCTCACTCTGCTCTACTACTGAATGCAACGTATGTCTGCATCGTTCATTCATCTACGAGCACGTTTTCATTCTTTTCTCTGACCAGTCTTGTTATTCCTTTTCGTACCTCTTTTTAATATCGTCACACAAGTTTTTCTTGCCAAACAAACAATTCATTCCCTTTTTCTTTTGGAACGGTATGTTATTCAGAGCTAAAAAGTCAAATAGTAGCGTTAAGTACGTTAAACTTTTTCTTCTACCAAATGTATGTTTGATTCCACCTCTTCGAAGTGTTCCCCAAAAACACTGTCAGTGGAGCGTTGCAAAAGCCACTTTTAACAAACATAGCAAACCGGCAGCGTGTTAATGTTCGAACCGCGAAGAACCGCGTCTCAGGCTCGAATCGCATCAATCGCGGCTCCTGCTGCTTTTGCCGCTGAAGAAAGACGCCAGTCAGGCGGCAGCAGTGCACTGAATCGCGGCTTTTCAAAAATCAGCCGGTAGCGGTCCTATTCCAACAATTCGCGGTTTACACGTGAAAGTGACTCGGTTTCTGGAGTTGGAAGAGAATGTGTGCTGGATCCCAGTGTTAATGGGAAGGAAAGTTTTGATTCTCATTCTGCTCTGCTACTGAATGCAACGTATGTCTGCATCGTTCATTCATCTGCGAGCACGTTTTCATTCTTTTCTCTGACCAGTGCTGTTATCCTTTTTACTTCCTCAATCTAACACATTCACTTCAATTTTCTTACAATACCCGCGGATCTTTCTCATTCTCTCTCAAAAAGGTATGTTTTTCAGAACTATGGAAGCAATGGAGAGGCGTTAAGTACGGAAAGCTGGTTCCTCTCCCAAAGGCGTGTGTGATTCCACCGCTTCTAAGGGTTCCCCAGAAAACCTTGTCACCGGAGCATCGGAATAGCCCCCTTTAGAAGCAGAGAAAAAGCGGCAGAGTATTTGATGCTCGAACCGCGCTTAGCCGCGGATTCCGATTCAATCGCACCAGTCGCGGCTCCTGCTGCTTTTGCCGCTGAAGAAAGACGCTAGTCAGCCGGTAAAAGTGCACGGAATCGCGGCTTCAGTAATCAGCCGGTAGCGGTTCTTCTCCAACAAATCGCGGTTTACACGTGAAAGTGACTCGGTTTCAGGAGTTGTATGTGTATGTATGCTGCATCCCAATGTTAGTGGGAGGGAAAGTTTTAATTCTCATTCTGCTCTACTACTGAATGCAACGTATCTCTGCATCATTCATTCATCTACGAGCACGTTTTCATTCTTTACTCTGACCAGTGTTGTTATTCTTTTTCGTACTTCTAGTTAATACATGGAAAAACTTTTTCTTGTCGAACACAAGTATCTTTCGATTCTCTTTTGCAAAAGTATGGTATTCAGAGATAACGAAGCAAAAGAGAAACATTTATTAAGGAAAGCTGTTTCCTCTACCAAATGGATGTGTGATTCCACCGCTTATAAGTGTTCCCCAAAAACACTGTCATCTGAGCATTGCAAATGCTACCTTTTACAAACATAGCAAACCGGTAGCGAGCTAATGTTCGAACCGCGGAAAACCGTGAATCATGTTCGAATCGCATCAATCGCGGCTCCTGCTGCTTTTGCCGCTGAAGAAAGAAGCCAGTCAGTTGAAAGACGTGCACTGAATTGCGTCTTCAGTAATCAGCCGGTAGCGGTTCTATTCCAACAAATCGCGGTTGAAACCTGAAAGTGACTCCAATTCTGGTGTTGTAAGTGAATGGATGCTGGATCCCAGTGTCAGTGAGAGGGAAAGTTTTGATTCTCATTCTGCTGTACTACTGAATGCAACGTATGTCTGCATCATTCATTCATCTACGAGCACGTTTTCATTCCTTTCTCTGACCAGTCTTGTTATTCCTTTTCCTACCTCTAGTTAATATCGTCACACAAGTTTTTCTTGCCAAACAAACAATTCATTCCCTTTTTCTTTTGGAACGGTATGGTATTCAGAGCTAAAAAGTCAAATAGTAGCGTTAAGTACGTTAAACTTTTTCTTCTACCAAATGTATGTTTGATTCCACCTCTTCTAAGTGTTCCCCAAAAACACTGTCAGCGGAGCATTGCAAAAGCCACTTTTAACAAACATAGCAAACCGGCAGCGTGTTAATGTTCGAACCGCGAAGAACCGCGTCTCAGGCTCGAATCGCATCAATCGCGGCTCCTGCTGCTTTTGCCGCTGAAGAAAGACGCCAGTCAGGCGGCAGCAGTGCACTGAATCGCGGCTTTTCAAAAATCAGCCGGTAGCGGTCCTATTCCAACAATTCGCGGTTTACACGTGAAAGTGACTCGGTTTCAGGAGTTGGAAGAGAATGTGTGCTGGATCCCAGTGTTAATGGGAAGGAAAGTTTTGATTCTCATTCTGCTCTGCTACTGAATGCAACGTATGTCTGCATCGTTCATTCATCTGCGAGCACGTTTTCATTCTTTTCTCTGACCAGTGCTGTTATCCTTTTTACTTCCTCAATCTAACACATTCACTTCAATTTTCTTACAATACCCGCGGATCTTTCTCATTCTCTCTCAAAAAGGTATGTTTTTCAGAACTATGGAAGCAATGGAGAGGCGTTAAGTACGGAAAGCTGGTTCCTCTCCCAAAGGCGTGTGTGATTCCAGCGCTTCTAAGGGTTCCCCAGAAAACCTTGTCACCGGAGCATCGGAATAGCCCCCTTTAGAAGCAGAGAAAAAGCGGCCGAGAGTTTGATGCTCGAACCGCGCTTAGCCGCGGATTCCGATTCACTCGCATCAATCGCGGCTCCTGCTGCTTTTGCCGCTGAAGAAAGACGCCAGTCAGCCTGCTGCCGTGCACTCAATAGCGCCTTCTCTAATCAGCCGGCATCGGTCCTATTCCAACAAATACGCTAAAGCTAAACCTCACCCTACTCTCACCCTTACGCACCAGCTAACCCTGCCTCAATCCCTACATACAGATCAAATCCGAAACCTAAACCTAACCCTAAACCTCAACTTCATGCTAACATCAACACTCAACCTAATCCTATCCCTAAATAGAATCATCACATTGAGAAACACTTTCTCCCTAACCCTAATCCGAAATCGAATCCGAAACCTCAAAGAATCCCAAACCCTTTCCATAGCTCTAACCCAATGCTGAACCCTACCCTGACCCACTTTCACTACCCCTTACCATAAAACTCAATCAACACCAAAACCCACCCCTGACACTAAACCTAACACTAATTCTTATCCTAACCCTAACCCAAACACTTACCCTAATCCGAACCAAAACCCAAGCCCTAACCCGAGCACAAAGCCTTCCCTTGCCCCTCATTCTATTCTGAACCCTAACCGGAAACCTAACACTTACCCTAAGACCAACCCTTTCCCTAAACAGAAATCTATCCCTAGCAGAAGCGGAACCCAAGCAAAAACTCCTACTTTAACACCAACCCCAAGTTGATGCCCAAGCCTAAACCTGACACATAGCATCAGATTACCACAACCCTCACCTAAACTCTAACCCCAACCCTAACACTAAGACTTACCCTGGCTATCTGATGGTCCTCATACCCTATTCCAATTCCTAAACCCAAGGCAAACACCACACCAAAAGCAATGCCTACCATTTTCCAAACCTGAAACTTAAAGTCAACCTAAACCTTACTCTAACCGTATATCAAACCCTGACCATTAGCCTCATTGTGACTCTAAGTCTGCCTTCAATCGAAATCTGACCCTAAAACCAACCCCAACTCAAAGCCCAACCCTAAACCTAAAGCTAAGCATCAGATTACTGCAGATCTCACCTAATCTATCCCTACTTCTAACCCCAAACCCAATCCAAACGCCAAACCTATTCCTAACCTAACACTAAGCCAGAACCCAACCCAAGGCCTACCCCTTCTCTCAGCCTAACACTCAAACTAACCTAGACCCAAAACCAACCCTAAATCAAATCCTAACCCTCCCCCTTACTCTATCCTGTACCCAAGCAAGGCGTAACCCTTCTCTGATCCTAAAACTAAAGAGAGCTCTACCCCATACTCTAAACCTTCATCTACACCAAAACCTAACCCTATCCCTAATCCAAAACCTAACCCTAAACCTAACCCGAACTCTAACCTTAATCCTAAACCTAAACCTTACCCTAACCCTAAGCCTAACCTTAACCCTAAGCCTTCTCTGAACCTCAAACTAAAGAGAACCCTAGCCCTTGCACTAAACCTTCAGCTACACAAAAAAATAACCCTAACCTAATCCTAAAACAAACCCTAAACCTAACCCAAAGCATCAGATTACCACAACCCTAACCTGACACCTACACTCAAATGCATCCTTCCCCTTATTTGAAGCAAAGTGAAATCCTAAATGGAATTCATAGGAAGAGCGAATTCACCAATCTTCATCGTATACAATGCACAATACATATACAATATACATACAAAGCGTACAAGGAAATGACTGAGTTTTCTCGTCTGTTAAAAAAAACAAAACAAAACAAAACAAAAAAACGTTTTACATTTTTCTTAGAGTGGTTTGTAGATCGTCCGAAGTCTTGGACACCTCCCACTGGGGTCCTGTGTCACGGATTGGTCCTTTCACATGGCTTGCATGGATCCATCTGCGCTCAGCTGTCCGGATGGCTGTTTCTGTTGCTAATAAAACAAGAAAAGGTCCTTCCCAGCGGGGAGTTAGAGATGACTCTTTCCACGTTTTAATTTAAACCTTGTCTCCTGGACTGATTCCATGTATTGCCATATCTAGCGGAGGCCGTTGGACCACCAGTCCTTCCATTCTTCATTCATTCCTTCTCTTATTCATTTCAATTCAATATTCCTGTATTTTCTTCTACCTTGGGATGTTCCGATGGGAGTTCTAAATCATATGGCATTCCATATCCCATTTCAAAAGGTGATATTCCAGTCTCTCTTCTTCGTTCTGTTCTTCAGTTAAGTAGTGCCAGTGGCAAACACTTCATCCAAGACATCTTGGTTTCAATCATTCCTTTAGTAAGCCGCTTTGGAAGTTCCCCATTCGACCTTTCTACTTTTCCAGAGCTCTGTGGGTGCCATGGGGTGCGATATTCCCATTTGGTCCCCATTGGAGCTAAAGCCTCTTACACTGCCTTTAATACAAAGTGAGGGTCTCTAGCTGAATCTGCAACTTCCATGTTCCCATATCTGGGGATAATATGTTCGAACAATGTCTTGATTACTGTCTGGGCTGTTGCCCTAGAGGTGGGGTAGGCCTCCAGAAAATGTGTTCAATGGGCGATTCTTCCTAAGAAGTACTTCTATCTTCCAACCCTGGGGAGATCTGTGAAGTCTATCTGCATTTGAGCAAAAGGTCTGACAGCCCATTCCCTTCCTCCCTGTATTTTTTCCCTCAGTTGTTGTTTCTTTCCTTTCCTCCAAATCATACAATGATCTACAATTCCTTTGGCTATGCTAGAAATGCCTATACACATCTATTTCATTGTGAATTGGTCCACCAAGGCCTGAAGCCCGCAATGAGTCTGCTTAGGAAATTCTCATCTTCTCCAAGCTTTAGGGATTACCTCTCTTCCATCAGCTAATAACCATTTTCCCTCCTTTTCCTCAACCTCCATTTGTCGGAGCCGCTCTTTTCGCTTCTTCATCAGCAAAATTAGTTCCCCTTATTTCAGCCGACATCGCCCTCTGGTGCCTTTCCGTGTACTACTGCGCTTTTCTCTGGTTCTCTTCTTGCCCTCAGAGTTTGTCTTCTTAACGACTGGTGAATTAACCCTTTCCCGGGTGAGTTTACCAATCCTCTTTCCTCCCATCTTTTTCCCAAGGTATGGACTACCCCATACGCATACCTAGAATCTGTAGAGATAGTCCCAATGCTTCCTTTCAACATTTGAAGGGCTGTAAGGATTGTATAGAATTTCACAGCCTGAGCTGACCACGTTCTGTCCAATGCTCCCGATTCAATTACTGGAAATGTTTTCCCGTTTAGTAGAGCATCCCCTGATTTTCCTTTTCCTTCTACCACCCGGGAGGAGCCATCTACAAATCATTTGCCCCCTTCTAATAACTTCTCCTCTTCTAAGTCCTCCCCTCTTTTAGCCTGATACTCTATACACTGAATGCAATCATGGCTTAAATCTTCATCTGGTTCCCCATAGAAAAATTGAGCAGGATTTGGCAAACTTGGAGTTTCTATTTCTAATTGAGGAGAATGGATTAGGATTCCTTCCTATTTCAATAGTCTAGCATCTGTAATCCACTTCTCTGCTTTTTCTTGGAGTACTCCCCTTATTGTCATGTGGACTATACACTTGTAATTCACCCCTGAAAGTCATCTTCCCTGCTTCTTCTACTAACAGAGCTACAGCAACTATTGCTCGTAGACAGGTAGGCCACCCACGGCTAACGGGATCCAAGAGTTTTGAAAAGTATCCTGCTGGCTTCTTCTTCCCGGCCCATTCCTGGCTCACTACTCCAAAAGCGATCCCTTCGTCTGTATTTACAAAAAGGTAAAATGGGCTTTTTAGATCAGGTAAGCTTAACGCTGGTGCATGAAGAAGATCTACCTTGAAGTCTTCTAATCTTTGCTCATCCTCCTGGCTCCACTTTCTTCAGCCATCTTGTACTAGTTTCTGCTATAAAAGCTTTACCTTACTGCTATCATTCTCAATCCATTGTCGACAGCATCCTAGCAGCCCTAACATCTGCCTCACCTGCCTCTTGCCTCTTGGGGCTTTTCAAGATCAAATCCCATTTGCCCGTTCTGGATCTAATGTCTTATTTCCCTTGCTTAACCAATGTCCCAAATATTTCACTTCCTCTTCTGTAAATTGGCATTTTGCCTTTGAAACTTGGAACCCCTTTGAACCAAAGAAATGCAATAGTTTAATGCTCTCCTGTCTAACTGTCTCCTCGCCTGCTCCAGCTAATAGTAAGTCATCTACATATTGCACTAAGGTTGCCTGTGGGTTTAGTTCATCAGTTTTTAGTACTTGCTCAAGGGCTTGCCCAAACAAGTTAGGGATTCTGTGAATCCCTGTGGGAGCACTGTCCCTCTGAGTTGTTGTTTTCTATGGGGGTTTGGATCTTCCCACTCGAAGACAAAGTAGTCTCTGCATTCTGCCGTCAGGGGGCAGGTCCAAAAAGCATCCTTGAAATCAATTCCACTATACTACTGAGATTCTGGCTTCAATTGACCGAGCAGCGGATAGGGGTTTGCCACTACTGGGAAGCGGGGAATTGTTCTCTCCTTAATTTCCCTTGAGTCGTGGACCAATCTGTATGTGCCATAAGGTTTTTTTTTTTACATGGAGTATGGGAGTATTCTAGGGAGACATACAAGGCTCTAATAGTTCTTTAGATATTAATCTCTCCATTTCAGGTTGTAGCCCTGATTTACCTTCCTGTGAAATGGGATATTGTTTCACCCTAATTGGAATGCCTGGGTCCTTTAGAATCACTTCAAAGGGTTCTATGTCTAACTTCCCTACTGATTCTGGACTCTACCAAACTTCTGGGTTAATTCTAGCCTCATCTTCTATTGTTAGAGTACGTTGCTGAACAGTTAATTCTCTATCTTTTACTTCCAAATTTATTCCTAACTCCACAATTCAATCTCTCCCTAGCAAATTCTATTCTGCTTCAGGTACCAATAAAAAAGACTCAGTTCCATAGGTGCTAGGTGATTCTATTTCTACCTGCTTTACAACAGGTACCATAAAAGGTTCCCCTTTTGTTCCAATTACTTGTAGCTCTTCCGAGGATAAAGAACATCCTCGAGGTAAATATTGAACAGTCGATCTTTCTGCCCCAGACTCTACCAAAAATTCCATTTCCTGACGCTGAGAACCCAATTTCAATTTGATCAAGGGCTTGTTTCTTTCCCAGGTCCCCAGCACATAGAGTCCCTGACCCCCTCAGTCCTCCTGAAACATTTGCTCATCCCAGATTCTCTTTCTACAGTCTTTCTTCATGTGTCCCTTTTTCTGACAGTAGAAGCATTCAACTGTCCTCATATCTCTGGGTCTGTTCTGCTTGGGTTGAAGCGCATTTTCTGCCCGAGGAATATTCCCTCTTCTCCTTGCCTGGAACGCCCCCTTCTGTCCTTCTCTTACCGCGGCTATCAGACTTCCAGCTTGCCTCTTCTGAGTCTCCTCCTCTCTCCTTAACGTATACTTTCTGAGCCTCTCTCAGCAATTCATCTAATCCTCTCTCCTGCCAGTCCTCCAGCTTCTCTAGTTTCCTTCCAATATCTGTCCAGGACCTAGCTTCAAACCGCGTTTTCAGGAGAGCTCGCCCCACGGGGTAGCAGGATCTAATCCTGAATAGAACTGTACATTTCTGCATAGTCTCTCTAACCACTCAGTAGGAGTTTCATCTTTTTTCCGTTGCTTGCCTTATTTGCCTTATTGATATTCTGTCCCCGAGGGACAGATTCTCTAATCCCTTGAATAATAAGAACTCGCAAATCTGCCATGTGAGTACCATGTTCCTGGCTCTGATTATCCCAATTGGGCCGCTGTAAGGGTCACTTTAGATCTGCTCCTGGGCCAGCCGGGTGTTGCTGATCCCAGATTCACGTACCTGCCCTCCTGATCATATCCCTTTCTTCTGCTCTAAATAGTATGCCCAAAATTGCCTGTGTTTCATCCCAAGTTTAATGGTTGGGACCTGAAGATTGATCTAGCCTCTCGGAGACCCCTCAAGGATCCTCCAGCAAATTCCCCATCTCCTTCTGAAATTCCCTTATGTATCTCCTGAGTTGAAGGGAACTGAAACATAGCCAGCTCCTGGCTTTGATCCTCCGGTAGCTACAGGTATTTCTCTTAAAGGGAGAACGTTTCCTCCTTGACCTCTCTCCTGCCTAGCTTGCCTTCTAGTGATCCTTCTCCTAGGGAAGTCTAGGGGTTCACATTCAGGTTCATCTCCCAAGTCAGATTCAGCTTGCTCCGGCGGAGCCGCTGGATTCTGTTCGGGGGGAGCGTAAGGCGGGGGGATAGTGTATAATGTCCTCCTCTGTTGTATTCCTTTTTTTAATTAGGGGGAACAGAAAGGTTCCAATATCAGATTCTACACATCATTTGCATACTCACCATCTTCCAGATTCAAAGGCTGTTTTTCATTTGCATAAGCGTTTAGAGCCTGGCAGATCCGGTCCTCAAAGGACCCAAATACTGGCCAGAACAGCTGATCTGCCCTTCTCTGCTTTCCTCCCCATACCTCCATACAGTCATGTACCATCTTCACCTCACTCTTTCCTCGTCTAGAGGGAGAATCACCCCAATGTTTTAACATTAAACCTAGGGGACTTTCTAGTGGTATGTCCGGTAGCTTTACCTGCGAGCTGTACCTAGAGTTCGGAGCTACAGGTCTCTGCACAGAAGTTCCCCAGCCCAGGGGCCGTCCGAAGACGGGGTGCTCCCCTGGAGTGGGAATTCCACAGCAGAGTCGCCTGGATCCGAGTCACGGCACCAAATTGTTAGAGGTGTGAAGAGAACGATACGCACCAACTGTTGCCAACAGTAAGGAATTTATTGAGCAAGCAAGAAATGAGCGGAACAGCGCTGGGCGGCTGGGAGTCTCCTCTGCACCAGAGGTGCTCAACAGGGCCCCCCAACCCCTCTTTTCATTGTCCCTTATCTCTGCATTCATGTCTTATCTTTCTCTTCCTGGGCTGCGCTGGCTGTTATCTGGGGGTCGTTCTCTGCCTCCTGGCGATCGAGATGATGAAGGCCATAGTTTTCCTCAGCTCCGATCACGCGCGCTCAAGAGGAGATTTTCACTTCTTTTTCTTTTGCAGTTTCTCCAAAGGTCACTGCTATCTGTTGTTCATTGTCCAGGTGTTAGAACTAAGCGCTGTGGCTCCAACTTGCACAAACTACAGTTTTTAGACAAAACATCGATATATCTCTTTTGAGACTTCTACAAACTACATAGTTCTCAGAAAAAAAAACACGCTGAAAAACACGGACACATCTGTCTCGAGTCGGTTTGATTAACAAGTAGAGAACTCATTTTTACCACAATCCTTACCCTAAGCCTAACACTCACCTTAAACCTAACCCTAACCCTGTACCTAGCCTGAACCCTAAGCATAACCCTAAACCTATCCCTATTCCTATCCTCAACAGTAACCCAAACCCTAATCCTAACACTGACACTCAACCTAGTTCTAATGCTGTATCTAACCTTAGAACTCAAACAAACCCTATCCCTAAGCCTAATCCTAAATCGAATTCTAACCCTTACCTATACACTATCCCTATCCCCAAAACCCTTTTCCTACACCTAACCCTAACCACAAGACTTACCTTAACCTAACCCTAACACCAATCCCAGGCCTAACCCTAACACTAACCTGAAACCTAATCCTATTCCTAACCTTAACCCTAACCAGAGGCCTAACCCTAATCTGACCCTTACACTCAAACTGACCCTGCCCCTAACCCTAAACACAGATCGCATCCTAAACCTAAACCTAAACCTAAAACTTCCCCTAATGCTAACATGAACACTCAACCTAATCCTAGCTCTAAACACAATCATAAAACTGAGAAAAACTTTTTCCCTAACCCTAATCCTAAACCTAATCCAAAACCTAAAACAATCCCAAACCCTTTCCCTATCTCTAACCCTAACCCAGAATCTAAACCTAACCCTATTACTAAACCCAATCTTACACCTAACCCTATTCCATAACCTAAACTTACCCTAACACTGTATCACTCAATCTTTCCCTAATCGTAACCCTAACCCTAAACATAACCTTACCCTAGTACTAAAACAAACTTACCCATAACCCTAACCCAAAACCTAACAGAACCCTAGTCCTAACCATAATCCTAACCCTAACTCAAACCCTAAATCTAACACTAATCCTTACCCTAAACAGAACTCGAAGCATTTCCCAAATCCTAATTCTAACTCTACCCTAACCCTAACCCAAACTCAGACCCTACCACAAAACCCAAGTGGAAGCCCAACCCTAAACCTAACCAAAAGCATCAGATCACCACAACCCTCACCTAAATCTATCCCAAAACATGTTCCTAATATTAAACCAAATCCTAATCCAAACACTAACCCTACAACTATTCCTAAACCTTTACTTAACACAAAGCCAAACCCGAGGCCTACCCCTTACCTCACCCTGACACTCAAACTAACCCTACCCCTAACCCTACATACAAATCCAATCCTAAGTCTAACCCTAAACTTAACCCTAATGCTACTCCTAACATGAACACTTCACCTACTTCTGTCCCTGACGCTAACACTCAAATTATCCCTAACCCTTACCCTAAACCGAAATCTACACCAAAACCTAACCCTTGCCCTAACCCTGACCCTGAAGCTGACCCTAACCCTAGCCTAAACCCTAACCCTAACCAGTCGCAGAAAAGGCCTGAATCCATACAGCCTTTTCACTTTGAAAATCTGGGAGAGAAAATCTGGCTTACCATGGAGATCTCAGCTTTAAGGAAATCTAAAAACAAAACAAAGCATGCAGTTCCCAGATTCCCAGCAACATTTTTCCCCATACTTTCACCACCATAGATTGAGAAGACCATTTGCTGGACTTACACAGTGTCAGCAGGGTGAACCACATTTGGTCAGTGCACAACATTAATTACCACTTGCTCCACAGGCACAGGACAGACGGCCTCAGCGGTTAAGCACCCAGCCACTACAGGGATACACTTTCTGATTCACACTGCTGCAAAACGGCACCCATCTATTGTGCAAGTACCTGCTGTAAACCGTAACACAGAAACTCTAGCAGCTACGGAAATCAGGAAAGAAATACTTCAAGAACTAATCAATACTTCTACTCAAAGGACGTATGAATATACTTCAAGTAGACTTCAGCTTCCAGGACCACGACATCCCAAGGTCCTGGAACAGAAAAACAACTCCGAATTTAATTCCAGAACTGGATCAAGAAATCAAGTCAGTGAGATCAAGACATTCACCCAGACAGCCACAGCTCATCAACCTCACCTTCATTTCCACCCAACAGAATAATGCTATGTAAACTACATAGCATAACACGCCCTGCCCCCTTTCTTGCAATATCCTGAATATAAAATCCCTTTTCTTTTTTTTTCCGTTATCCAAAATTTACATAGGAATACCTTCTTGATCATATTTAACGTGCACTCAAAAACAGCATCAAAGATCGGAGGTATTTCAGCAGCGATGTGCCCACCCAGCTTCTTTACAGCCACAGCCACAGCACCCAGTACTGCAGGCTCTCTAGCAGCTGGAACATTTCTCTGGTAGTCAATGAGAGCGGCACCCAACAAGGGAGGAACAAAGTTTTCAGCAACCTACATCAAGAGCAAGACATGCTTAGAGCAGTGCAGTTACCCAACAAAGCCTCACACAGCAGTTGGGAAAGAAGCTAAAAATGAACTTACACGCCCACATGCTTCCCACACACTGTGTTCATCCAGCAGTGCTTGCCTGAGGGCTCTCCTACACCTTCCTGCTTCCCCTTAGGACTGCTCTCAGCTGACACTACCTGAAGCACTCAAAACACAGCTCAGGCCTACCCCTGTATGGTCACAGCTTATCATCCTTCCTGCAGATATTGCAGTTCTGAAGCCAGTTCTTGTGAACAGAACAGTGTTAACTGCACTGCAGCAAAAGAGCAGAGTTCCTCCTGAATGTGTCCTATCAACTCTTTGGATGCCATATTTACTTACCATCTGAGGATCGTTGGACCTGCTCACCCAGCCAGAAATCAGTTCTAAACTTTCCCTTTTTACAGTCCTCATCCTTCTAACCAAGGGCTGCTTGGTTTCCACTTCGCCTGAAAGGTAGCAAAGCTGCACTGAATCTGGGTTAAGATGCGTCAACAAACAGATTCCCCTCAACTCCTTCCAGAAGATTGAGAATGTTTCATTTTTATACCCAAATGACAAAGAAGGAAGATCTCTCGTTCATATTATGCAGATTAAAACCATTTTCCCATTACTTCAGCTCCATGGATCCAAGTTGCAATTTAGTATTCCACTGCTACTGCTGACAGCACACTCTGCCAGTACAACTCAGAAACAATGCTGCAGCTTCTTTTTCAAGGAAGGGAATGTTCCTTCAGCTCTCAGGATCATGCTTACCTCTGGCTCTCACTGCGTGATGAGAAGAACCAACCTATACAGTGTTCTAAAGCACGCTCCTGATTTGGTCACAAACATAATTGTTCCAACTTGTCTTTACTACAAGGAGCCTAATTCTTACTTCATTTTCTCACGTCCAAGTCCATGCAAGTCTCGTCAGTAGAACTTGCCCTAACTGAGTGCACAGACACACACTCATAACAGTACATCCAAGGAAAACCTCACCAGACTGCAGCCAGGGAAACAAAGGCAGAACTGCTCCTGCTGCCATCAGAGATAACAACTGTGAGAACACACTCTGAGCCGAGTGCCATCTCAATAGCTGTTGCTCGAGTAAAATCTCACCACTACAAGTCCTAGCAACTGCTTCCTATTTCTCTCGTTGTGTTTTCTTTTTGTTTTAAGCACCTTCTGGCAATTAGAGCTGCAGAATCAAAAGAATGCATTAAGTTCTGAGAAGCTACGTCAAGGTGTATTCATTGCATGGGTAAGAAAGTCTGTCAGAACACAGCTCCAATAACCGAGTCACTTCATTCCTCAAGGGATGCTCCAGCAGCACATTCTACTTGGATATCACAGACCCAATTTTTTCCAGGTAACAGTGGTTAGGTAACTCGAGTAGCTCCTAATTCCTCCTCAGTGATTACCAGTCTAGTTTGTGACAAATCTGAGGCGCCTTCACTGAAGTTACACTTCTGTAAGAAAGCTGTTTCAGTAGTAGAATATCACCAAACCAAAACTCTGCCAACGTCCTAGGGTCTTTTCTTATCTAAAACGATGAAGTCAGAACTTACAACTGTGTCTCCACAAGACTGCTATTAGTCAGCAGTCTCCGGTACCCTTCCTAAACTCACACTTGAAGAGCTTTCCTCCTTCCGGAATCAGAGTTTCTTTGAACAAAACATCTGGCTAACAAAAACAAGAACCTAAGCAAGCACATTTTCAGGCATTCTCTTGCCCAAACGCACACACAAAGAAGCAACAAAAACCACCACCACCAACAGACACGCAATGAGATAAGCCCAGCAAATTCACAACCTGATCACGTGCACTGCCCATCCCGCTGTTAGGAAGGACGTGCAATTTCTTACCGTCAGCCTCAAGAGCTGCAGACATGTTTTCACTTGGGCACTTGGACATATTCAGCATATCTAAATCAATTCTTCCCAGCTGAATCACAAAGGGGCGGCCAGCTGCTTTCCATGCCCTT
Organism: Callipepla californica brunnescens; assembly: GCA_023055505.1. Lineage (NCBI taxonomy): Eukaryota > Metazoa > Chordata > Aves > Galliformes > Odontophoridae > Callipepla > Callipepla californica. Next base: position 2,353 of record JALIRH010000057.1, on the reverse strand, counting down.
ACGCTGCTTTTCAGAATGCTACCAAGCTGCGTAACGGCTTCAGGATCCTTCAGAACATCAACATTCTGTGGAAAAGAACTGAGCTAACTCCATTCAGTCAATGAAAACGCCATTTATCTTCTAATACAAAAACGGTCACTTTCACGTTTAGGGTTATCTTACACGCTGTGTTAAAGCATGTTCTGTCAAGTTCTTCAACTGGATTTAAACCAGTCTCAGTTGTTTAGGTCTCCTTCAACACTTCTACTGCCAGATCAACCATTGCTTTATAAAAGTTCAGCACAGCCAAGTTCACTTCATTCCACAGATAAAAAAAAAATGGAATAACAACAAACATTCAGCACTTTTACTTTAGTTGAATACACAAAATGTACCGTCTGACTTTTGTTGCCTGCCGAATTCTGCAGTCCTATACTGGATTAGGGAGCAGCATGTGTTTTTCTATCAGATGCTCCTGTACAGTCCGGTCTGTCTGCGCCCCAACCACGTATCCTACTGCTCCACAGAACGGATGCACCTGATTGAAAAACAAGAAGTCCAACAGAAAGTTAAGGAAGACTAACCCAAAATGTACAGCGTTCAGGTAGTAAAAGTTCAAAATGGCTTTCCAATGACTAAATACCCACTTCCCACCTCAGTTCACAAGATCCTTCTCCATCCTTTCCTTCCTTACTCCACATTTAAAGCAAGCCTCTGCTCCCCTCCAATACAGGCAGGAAATTAGAAATGCAAAAGCCCAGCTCCAACTTAGACTGGCTACTGCAGTAAAGCAGAGCAAAAAATCCTTTTACAAATATATTAACAGTAAAAGATCTAAGGAGAATTTCTCTCCTTTACTTGATGCGGCAGGGAATGGAACCACAGAGGATAAGGAAAAGGCTGAGGTTCTCAATGCCTTCTTCACGTCTCTCTTCAATAGACAGATCAGTTAACTCAGGATACTTTTTGCCCTGACCTGGAAGTCTGGGACGAAGCGCATCATACACCCCCTGTGATCCTAGCAGAGACAGTCAGAGACCTGCTCCTCCATCTGAACTGCCGCAAGTCCATGGGACCAGATGGGATCCAACCAAGGGTGCTGAGGGAGCTGGCAGAGGTGATTGCCAAGCCGCTTTCTGTCATCTATCAGCATTCCTGGTCATCTGGAGAGGTCCCACAAGATTGGAGGCTTGCCGATGTGACTCCCATCTACAAAAAAGACCGTAAGGAAGTGTCATGGTTTTATGATTTTTTGGTACTGGTATTCCACATCATGGCATCATGTGGTGCATTGGGAGTCAGGGAGAAAACTACATTCCCCAGAGGACTTGGCAATGCTTTGTATTTTTTCACGTGTTTTCCGCTCAGAGGGAACAGATAAAAACTCTCTGCGGTCACGGGACATTCTCTCTTTCCTCTAGGATCACTTAGGAGTGGGTGCTCGCTGCCGTCCGCCTTCAGCGTTAGCGCAAGGCCTTCGGTTTATCAGGCACTCTCTCTCTCTCTCTCTCTCTCTCTCTCTCTGTCTTACTCGTTTTGTTTGATTCATTGGGCTTAATTCCAAATTGTATTGCATTATACTGTGTTATTTACTTCCTGATGTCTTATTTAGTAAATTAGCTTTTCCCCCTCAGATCGTTGCCGCTGTTTTGTTTTGGGGCTTATCTCCCTTTTTCCCTTTCCCCCTTCCCCTTGTCCGGGGTGTGGGCCTGTGGGTCTCCTTCCTCGGTTGTCGCAGGGCCGGGCTGAACCGGCTCACAAACCCCTGACATTTTTGGCGCCCAACGTGGGACACAACCAGCTGCCTTAGCCAGACAGAGACAAACTTTTAGAGTACATCTCTGTCTGTTGTTAACAAGCTTATCTGTACTGCAAGTGCTGTACAGCAAAACACGACCTTGAAGTCCGGGCGTACTGTCAGTTGTTTTGGGATATCTGTAAACTTCTTTTGGGTACTGCCAGATTGTTTTAGTACAAGAAAAAAAAAAAATAATAATAAAAAGATGTCTTTTCTGTTTCTGTTAAAACTGCCCATACAGGGATTGTACTTCACCGCTTTTTCCCTCTTAATGCTCAAAACGTACTGGAACTTGGTTAAGTTTGCCATTCTGTTCCATTGGGTCTGGTCCCTGTATGATAAATTAAAAGCAATGATAGAGGAACCTGCCAGATCCCAGGGCACCCCAGCTAATGGAACAAAGGATAACATGTTAACGAACCATGTGATGTTTGAATGGGTATCCAGGTTCCCCTCTCAGTTTTTTATGAATTTTCAAGATCACAGCTTAGGGATGGTGTTAATAATTGGGATATTAGTCCTCCTGCATGTAGTAGCACTTTACATCATGTGCAGGAAGCTTCTCCCAGAAACAGA